>RQWH01000003.1:1226951-2453902 GCA_003934905.1 Neonectria sp. DH2 | reverse complement strand
GAACCAGGCGACGTGGGAGACGCTCCAAAGGAGCCAGAAGACGGGCTCATGGGGAATTGGGAGGGGCCACCGGACGTGCTGCCCATCCTGTCGGCGGAGACCCAGCCAGAGCTGTTCATCTCGGCCTCGATCCTCTTACGACGCATCTCCTCGACAATGTCAGATATTCTGACCCAGAGCAGTCCAATGGGCATCGGATGCTCTGCCGGCTTGTCATAAACGGTCAGTTCGATCTCGTTGGCCTTGTCGACTTCGATGTTATGATACTCGGCCTCCCAACGATCGGTTCGAGAGACTCTCGTGCGTGCCATGACGGTGTCCTCTACCTTCACGGCCACAAACGTCTCGGGCCCTCGAGTGAACCTCCCCGTCGCGGCGTGGTCGACGTCCTTGACAGATATGACTCGAATCGAGAGCTGTCCGCTAAGGGGCTTTCTCAGGTTGGGGGTGTTGATGGAGTCATCTTGATTATCCGTTAGCACCATCATCTCGCACGAAGATGTGGGTCGGTGGGCAACTTACCGTCCTGGACATCGGCCGTATCCGATATATCGATGTGCAGTTCCTCGTATCTCTTCAATGCCTGCTTCAAGAGTACTATCTTCTGCTTGCTCTCAACCCTACGAGCGGCAGCATCGGCTTTGCTCTTCCGATCACCTTCCATGCCGTAGAGCTGAACCATCTTCTCAATTCCCTTGAGGTACTGCTCCTCAACGTTGAGCTTGAACTGGATCTGGGAAAGCATGAGCTGGATGCGGGGACCGAGATGAGGTGTATCGTATTTGACCAAGTCTGAGAACAAGAGTTAGCTCTGTGTGATGGGCTATGGTGACTCCCGGGGCGAGTCTTGGTGCTCGATCTGGTGACGAACCTAGCTTGGTGAAGTTGGGCCGGGGCTTGGAAACTCCCGTGTTGACACCCGGCGCGGCGAAAGGGCGCCCTGGAGCAGGCAGATCGCCATGCTGGGCGTGCTGGCCGGAGCCAGATCCGTAGGAGCCCCGATCTCCCACGTAGTTGCCGGAGGCGTCCTTTGGCGGTGGGGCGGGGCCCGATTCATCGTCGTTGCCGGAGCCCAAGGACATGCCGTCGACGCCGTGGCTCACGCGGCGCATCTGTATGTCGCGGAGCTTCTCTTCGAAGAACTGGAGGTTGCGGCGTCCTTCGCGCATCTGGGAGTCGAGGCGGGAGCGGACCGCCTCGTTGTTGGTCTGGGCCCTCATGGCATTTGCGGCGTTGATGAGGGCCTTCTCCCGCTCGATCTTCTTGTAGATATTCTGGATTGCCTCTTCGTCGTTCATGGCGGCGGGGGATGCGCGATGCGTTCGCGCAGGACGACGGGCGGTGGAGGGAGTGGGAGAGGAAGAGGTGGCCGACGACGGTGGCCGGGATCAACGAGGAGGGACACGACGGGCGCCTTGTTTGTGGGCGGGCGGGAGTCGGTCGAGACGACAGGAAGAGGGGAGGGGCCGTGCCGTGCTATGCTGTGAGTCTCGCAGCGGGAGGGGCACAGGCGACGGTGGCAGGTGCGAGGGCGAGAGGGTCGTTGCCGGTGGACGGGCGGGCGGGTTGGTGGGAAAGGTGGCAAGAGGCGGAGGGCGGGAAGGGAAGAAGAGGGAAGAGAAGAGAGAGTAAGAGAGAGAGAGGTGGTGTGGTAAGAGATGTCGTCAGTGATGGAGGTTGGGGCCCTGTTTTGGGTCTCTTTGGGGGGGAAAGAAGCCTGGAAGGGGGGGTAAAGCGACCGGCGGCTTTGGGTGTTTTGGCGGGGTTTTTCTGTTTTGCATGCGGTAGCGGGCAGCGGGAAAAAGCTAAGCTCTCTCTGAGGACTTTCCGGGAGGGCTGAGGACACCCTGTGTTAGTGGCTGTCGCCCTCCAGCTGGGGAGCGAGACGCGCCCAATGCCAGTGCTGGAGCCCAAACCACGCCCAAACCACGCCCGGGAAGGGCAAAAGAAAAAAGCATAGACCTCCCCTCCTCGTCGCTCACTGATCAGGGTGTAAGTACGCACAGGGTACGAAGTATTCGCACGTATGTGTACCTATCAGCTTAGGGTACAATGCCTTGCTGTTATCTGTTATTGTCGATTCGACATACGATGTCGCTACCAAGGGCAGAAGCGCTTCTTTTCACTCCCGGCTTTAAACGCTCCTGCTTCTTCCCGGCTTGGACGTTAATCCCCCGCTTTTTTGCAATTGTTGGTCCTTGTTGTTGATCTCGGTTGTCAGGCAATTCGGCACAGATGGCCGGCAACACCTTCAAGCCCCCAGGTACTGTCCACGCGGGCTACGGTATGGTATTGGATGGACGCGATGCGATGTGCTACCTTGTTAGGGCACTCGCCTGTAGGTCTCATCCAATCTGCTAGTGTCTATGTCTCGCTCTCATATCATTCACTCATCATCACCTCTCGCCGCCTCATGCAAGAATGCGACTCTGCGCGCTGGCTACCCTGCCGACCGTGCTTCCGGTTGGACGAGTTCTACTCAGTACCAGGGTCGCAAGGAGCCAGTCAGGACGTAATAGGAATGCGATCTCCCGTTGGGGCCAGGGTCGTTGAAGCTGTGCGGAGCTGAACGGATCAGATGTCGCCAAAGTGACGCCCAACATGATCCCGGGTTTAACAGGAGCAACGGATCAAATGATTCGTGCCGATGCGTGGACGGGTGCATCCCTAGGACAGAGCAAAGGACCAGCGAGGGAGGCATGAGTGAGGCTTTGGCAAGGACCACTGTATCCGAGTGAACATGCACAGACGGGAGGTGACGATGAGGCGGATGTACGAATACTACATGCCGTGCTTGGACTGTGGAATCTGCGCATGTCGCATGTAGACCTCAAACACTCATGATACAGCCTAGCAATCAATCACAGGATGGGGGAAACACATCTCTTGGCTCCTGTCATGCTGCGAGTCCCTTGATTTCACATCCCAGCAGCCTTAAGGCTGCCCGGCTAGATATCTTACAATTCAGGCATAGGCGTTGGGCAGGCCGGGGCCGTCGGTCCTTGGAGCTTGTCCTTGAAGCTTGCCCTAGGACTTTTCTGCCTTCCTTGTCACTCTCCATGAAACGAGCTCGGTATGCATGGTTCCTTACACGCCCAATCGCGGCCCACCAACTGTACCACTTGCACTCGACGCCAAACTCGACGCCTTGTCACCGCCTCTGATGAAATTAAAATCTTCTGCGTCCGATGAAACGCCCCCAGATACCTGTACTCGTACATAAGCCCGTTTCCCTTTCCATGGTCCGTCAGCATCCCCCCACGTGATAGTGGCCCTATTCACCCCAGTCATGGACGGCCTCTCACAAGACAGTGGGTATACGGAATCCTTGAACCAGGTGACTACGCCACAACTATTCTCTAGGACTCTAACAACCACTACCACCAACAACAGCAGCACAGGACACTTTAACAAAGACAAAATCCGGTCAGACCGCTCCTCCATGGACCCGTAGGACCATCCGTTTCCGACTCCGGCTGACCCCCAGCCTCACCTCCAGTCGTGGCTGATGAGTAGCGGCCTGTTATTTATTACCACCTGAATCCCACCCAGGCCTCCCAAAGCCGAGTCTGCGTCGTCATCCCTTCCCGTCCTTCGTCGGTGACAGTCCTGCCACCATGCCATCAGACCTCCCCAGCTGCCAGCCCATGACCAGCAGACAAGGTGGTCATGCATAAAGCCATGGCCCGATTGGTTGCTGCTCATGACGCATCGTCAGTGTGGTGGGGGTGGTCACTCTCAGACGCCGATTCGCAGGCACTTTGCTCTCAAGCTTTGCACTCTCAACCTTTAAGTATGTACTGACCGCCACGCGATGTAAGTGGCGGATACGATAAAGCGATATGTTCTAAGCCTCCAGTCGCACAGGCTGCAGAGGCGCACCAGTTGCATTTATGTAAAAGTGGTAAGCTAGTAGTGTACAGATAGCGTTTAGTAGTACATTTAGACATTCAGACATAACGTCCTCTTGAGGTCATGACCTCCTCACCAGAAGTAACGCGATGCTTCCCGTCAATGCCGCTCCTGCCAGGGCCCCCTGGAGTGCTAGCAGCGAGGCGTCCTTCATCCGTAGATCTACCCGTCGCTCGCTGTACAGATCCTCTGCCAATGCTCTCCACTTGGTCAGGTCCAGCGCTGCATCTTCCCACGTCTCTAGCAATAAGTCATGGAATGTCTCTTTCCATGGTGTTACAGGAGTTTCTGATGCTTCAACAGGCGTCCCCATCACAAGCTCTACAGCAGGAGCAGCAGCAGCAGCAGCGGGGGTTGCTTCAGGCAGCACGGCCTCTTCAACAGCCTGGTCTTGGGCAACCTCCACGATCTTGAGAGCTTCAGCCACGGGCTCGACCGCGGCGACCTGATCTCGCTTCTCCAGTGCCAATTTGACACCTTCGAGTTGGCTTCGAACCTCCTCCAGCACAGCCTTCTCCTCTGCTACGACACCATTGACAAGTCTCCTCCTCTTCCACGGCTCGGCCACAAATTGCAGCACGACGAACAGCAGAAAGTTCATGCCCATCAGGCCCCAGGTCCCCCATGTGCTGGCCCTCCGGATACGATCACTCCAGATCTGCTCCTCGTGGTACCGCTTGAGCATCCCCGCGTTCAGCCGCTGGCTCAGGCTCTGCTCCTCGGCCTCCGACTCGGTCAGCGTCTCCTGCGAGGCCACCACCTCGCCCTCGAGCACGTGGTCCGTCCGGTACAGCTGAGTGAAGCGCTCGAGGTCGACGGGCGACCAGCTATCCTTGCGAGCGAGGAGAGTCGTCACTTCACGCTGCGTGGCGGCGCGCTTCGTGTTGGATGTCTTGTATGCCTGGCGGGCGTTGCGGACGCGCTCGTGGGCGTCGGCCAGAGCCCTCTCAAGCTCGGCGTTTTGCGCCTTGATGGCCTCGATGCCGGTGTATCCCGTGATATCGTTGAGCGTCTGTGAGGCGTTGAGGGCCCGGGTTTGTAGATTGTCCATGATATGGCTAAACCTTTGCGTCAGGTCGCTGCGACGGTCATCGGCCGATGAGGGAAGTTCGTAAAGCCTCTTTCTGTCCTTGGGATTGGTAGGTTCAGACTGGGTCTTGTCCGTCTTCGCATCGTCCGTCTTGATATCGTTGGGTTTGGCGCCTCTAGCCTTGTGTTCGGCATGAAGCCTCGAGATCAAATCAGGCTCGGGCGTGGACTCCGTCGCCTGGCCCGATGCCGAGCCAGATTTCGTGTCGGGATCCTTCGGTGGTATTTGACTCGAATAGAAGCGTCCGCGGACGCCAATGGCGTGTATGCTGCACCGCAGACATGTCGCCAAGTTCTGAGGCCCTCGTCCCCAAGCCGGCTTGCCCTGCCAGGCAACGCGGTCGAGCCCGAGCCTGGCGTGGCCCAAGGCGAGGCGAGCAACCGGGCGCGCAAACGGCTGCATTGCTGACACCGATTGGCAGGCGCTGGCGTCGTGGTGTGTCGGTGGGCGCCGTTCGTTGAGCTCCGGGCCTTCGCGGTAGATCTGACGATGCAATCAATGTTGAGGCGATTAGCTTAGCCTGGGCCCCGGTTACGGCCGCCCTGTCGGGATCTTTTTCTGCCATATGTCTTGGCCCGTTTTGGCGGGGCCGCTGTGCCGAAGACAGGTGCGTCACCGCCTTTGCCGCGCTGGAGTCCAGCGAGGATGCCCTGGAACGGCGGCGGGGCGTGCGGCGGCCGTAAGGGACCGGGTCCGCTGGTTCCAGGGCGCTACAGGGGGTGCGGCGGCTGGTGGGTGGGCGGTGGGGTTCACATTTTGGTGTGGTGTGGAGGGGTTGGATTCCCATCCATGGTCCAGGAGCCCGCTACGATAACCCGTCCAATCCAATCCAAATCCCATCCCGGACTCGCTCTAAAGAAAATGACGACAGAACGCGCACCAGTGAAAGGGGTCCAAAAGCCCAACCAAGCCAAGGCCCGGTGAAGATTATGCGCTGTTTTCTGCTAATGCAGTGGTTTCTCAAACACCACTGCCTATCAATTCGCTTGGATATTTAGCGTATTTGTAGATGTACGAATAATAGCTGCTGATCTTCTCGGTGTGTCCGTTTCTGTCCAGTCCGGTTCGTCGCATCTCCGGTCGCGTTGAAGAACTGCCCCTCCCCCGCCTTCTTCTCATCCTCCTGCCACAATATCTATTTCACGATAACAATCACCACCACCGGCTTCACGCAGTCCGACCATCTTCGCTCGCTTGTTTTGTAAAGAATTGCAGTTTGAGGCATCGTCATAGAGTCCAGAGAAACCTCTTCTAGAAAAGAAGCAGTCCCAAACCATCACCATGGCGTCCAACTCCGAAACCCCCGCGCTCAAGAACAACCCGCGCTTCATCTTCTTCACCGACTTCGATGGCACCGTCACCACCGCCGATTCCAATGACTACATGACGGACAACCTGGGCTTCGGGCGAGAGCGCCGCGTCCAGCTCAACAAGGACGTCCTCTTCGGCCGCATGCACTTCCGCGACTCCTTCGTCACGATGCTGGACTCGGTCGACACCCCCTTCGACCAGTGCCTCGAAATCCTCCTCAAGAACATCAAGCTCGACCCGGGCTTCAAGGAGTTTTACGACTGGGCCCAGCTGAACAACGTGCCGGTTGTTATCCTGAGCGGTGGCATGGAGCCCGTGATCCGCGCCCTGCTCGATACCCTTCTGGGACCTGGCTGGGATATTCAAATCGTCAGCAACAACGTGTACCCTCGGGAGGGGAAGACCATTAACGAGAAGGGTGGCTGGAGGATTGGCTTCCACGACGAGAGGTGAGTCTCCTCCTTTTATCCCTTGACTATGCCCTAGACGTCGATGTTAATCATGATCCAGCATTCACGGCCACGACAAGTCCATCGAGATCCGCAAGTACTCCTCTCTGCCCAACAGGCCTACCATGTTTTACGCCGGCGACGGCGTCTCCGACCTGTCCGCTGCCAAGGAGACAGACCTTCTCTTTGCAAAGGCCGACATGGGTGAGTTCATCCAGTCCCAGAGTCTGAGCTGGAACACAGCGCTAACTTTCCATCAATAGACCTTGTCACTTGGTGTGAGAACGAAAATGTCCCCTTCGTCACCTTCCGCGACTGGTCCAGCATCCTCCAGACCTGCAAGGACATCAACGCCGGCTCTCTGTCCGTCAAGGACGCTGCCCTCGGCCGGATCTAATTCGTCACGACTCATGATAAAGGATATAGATGAAACGCAGTGTTTCCTATGCTCAACGAATAGATGCATACTGAAATAGAGGTTAGACGAGACACATCTCTTCATGGATATAGACTCGATATAGATTATAGAGACAAATCTCAGCCCGTTCGGAATAGAAAGACAAATTCTGAATACCTGCACGCTCCCAGCCCATTATTCCTTGCCCCATGTTCCTTTTCTTTTCGCCAAGTTCCCTTAAGCACGCATTCGTGTCCAAATAGCATGGTTTCCCCCAATCTCTGTCTTAAGTTCGTTCTGTTCGTTGTCAAGTCCAGTTGATCCCTTTTACTCCGTCCGCTTCGTCTCCATTGGGATGCAGTACCAGCAACCCAACATGATGACAAACAGGAAAATGACAATGGGATGCAGCACCCACGTCCCAACAGCCTGCGCAAGCAAACCCGTGATGAAGGGCGCGACAGCACCACCCAGGCTACCGCAGGCACTGATGGTGCCAATACCGCTCAGAGCCTCCCGGCGCGTCATGCCACGCATGAAGACGGCCGTCGCACAGGGGTAGATGGGCCCCAGGAGCAGACCGACGATGGACACGGCGACGGCGTCGCCCACGATGTTTGGCACCCACCACACGAGGATCTGGAACACCAGGGCGCCCGCGGTCAGGAAGTACACAAAGACCTTCTCGCCGATACGCTGCGCCGGGTGCGAGAGCAGGAAGCGGCCCAGCGTGATGCCCGCCCAGAAGCCCGAGGTCACGTAGCCAACCGTCGCCGGGTCGCCGTCGCGCGTGTTGATCAGGAACGAGATGACCCAGCCAGAGATAGACACCTCGGCGCCCTGGTAGGCGAAGATGAAGATGGCGCCGAGCAGCACGACACGCAGCTTCACCACCATCCACATAGAATGTGCCACCGACTCGCCCGACGTGCTCTCCCGGGCACGCGCCGCCGGGGACAGCTCCTTCTCGTAGCCCCAGAAGGACCACATGCCCAGGCCGGCGGTGAAGGCGCCGATGACGAGGGTTAGGATGTAGTACCTCGTCCACGGGGCGCCGGCGGCCGTGACAATGGCCGTGGCGATGAGTGGGCCCACGGTGCCGCCCAGCCCGTACGCGCCGTGCAGGAAGCCCAGCATCAGCGTTCCGTTGCGCATGCCGCCGCAGAAGAGGTTGGCAATGGCGACGTTGACGCCGATGCTGAAGCCGACGAAGAAGAAGGCGCAGACAATGACCACGAAGGGGGCTGCGACGGCGTGGGCAATGTAAGCCAGAGCCATCATGGCCTGTGACAAGCCCACGAGCTTGGCCCGGCCGAGTTTCGCTCGCAGAGGATCAAGGGCAATGGCCGCAAAGATGAAGCCTACGGCCTGACCGACGAAGATGAGAGACACAACGGCATAGCCAATGTTGTAGTACCTGGGTTTTAGTCAGTCGCCATCAACAATCGTGGGTTAGGGGTCAACTTACTCCTCCATGTAAGGGATCAAGGCACCAGCCGCACTATCACTGAGGGCGAAACCAATAGTCGTAAGGCAAGACGACAAGAGCCGAAAACGGTTCATGTAAGGCTCCCAGACGGTCGGCACCACCTCAACAACCTCATTGCGGGAGGATACCGGGCTAGTTGGCCTGCTCATTTCCAGATCAGTCTCCCCCCTCTGTGTAGCAATATCGGGCCTGGGACTATCATGCCCGGCGATGGGATGAAGTTCGAACGACTCCGATTGAGGTGCCCCAGGATATGTCCTGGGAACAGCCCGAGCGGGGGCAGTGAGAGGACGATATAGCTCCTCAGAAGGTGATTCTGGAGAGCGAGGATGGACCTCGACAAGGCCAAGCATTGCCGTGTTCATGGTGACGATTGATGGGAGGGAAATCGACAAGAGAAGAGCGAGGTCGAAGACTCTTCGGGGAGATAAAGAAAAAGGGAAAACTTCACTGAGAAGTCAGGGAAATTTTCGGCCGTCCACCGAGAGCGGCGACGGTCAGGTAGGCATCGTGAACCGCGACCATAGCCGAAGTCACCTGGACTATCAGAACTCGATTCCCCGCAGCCGGTATGACTCCATGTGGTTGGATCTGACAGCCCTGCAATAGCTCCGCGATAACTGCTGTCCTCTGCCAAAGAAGCAACTCACGAGCCGACAAGATTGGACACGGTGAGCTGAAAATATGGGTCAACTACACCATATGGCCCTTTTACCCGCCTGCTTCGGCTTTTACAACCTAATTTTACTACACCCGCCTGCTACACCGTCCGTCAGGGGGAGCGTCATTCTTATCATGGGTGCTCTTGCTGAGAAATCCACAGCTGGACCTGGCCATTGTGAAGGATCTGGACACAGGGCGGAAGTTCATCGGCATGGCGTGATGTGCTGACAAAACCATGAACTTGCTGGCTATGACACCCTCGACTAGTTGATTTCTAACCTGGCAACTGGCTTGTAACTCTCGTGAGTTGAGCCGCTGGGACGGTGTACCTGGAGTTGGAGGGTCCGAGCCCGCCTTGCACACCGAGAAACCATGGCGTTTCGCAGCTGATCCGATTAGCAGGTAAAAAGAAAATAACTGGGGTGGCATGCTTCACAGTTGAAGATACACCCTCTCCACGTTACCAAGCCGGGGAGTGATGCGGATACCCTTAGTTAGTTGATTCGTTCTAACACGAACTATTGGATGCGGAAAGCCGGGAGAGCCTGATGCAGCAAGTCCGCAGCTGCTCCACAATATCTCCGATGGGTCCGTCCGGGAGGGTTAACTTGATTGATTCACCGCTATCGAGGCTGTTGCGTCTATCGGGTCTACCCCTCCATCCTGCTCAACCCCACGTTTGGCAGAAAATTGTCAATCGCGACAACAATCGGAAATCGTGAACCGACCTTCAGAAGCCCAATATCAGAATCAGCCAAGATGGGTCGACCCAAGCGTAACGTCCTCGCGGCGGCGGAAGAGTCCATGACTCCCCCTGGCGCCCTCCAGCCAAACCAGTCCGTCGTGCGAGTCGTCAAGCCCGAGGGCAACAACCTCTACACTTGCGAGCTTCCCAACACCAAGCCCATCGTCCTGGAACTCGCACAGCGATTCCGCAACACCATCTGGATCAAGCGTGGCGGCTTCGTGTTGGCTGAAAGATACGATGACAGCACTCCCGATAGCAGGGCTATGGGCGAGATTGTAAATGTTGTGCGCGACGAGAAGCTCTGGCGCAAACAGTCCTACTGGTAGGTCCCATTCTCGCGTATATGAAGACGAGACGAGACCGACTAATCCTCGCGGCCAGGCCTCAAGAATTCTCCAAGAACACTTACAATCTGAGCGACTCCGAAGATGACTCGAACGTTGGCAAGATGCCTCCCAGTGACTCTGAGGATGACGAGTAAATTGATCAATGATCTATCCTTTATTTGTTCTTCGCTTCAGCACCTCGTACTTTAGACCGAGGAACGACGGGCTCATCCGTCCCGAGATACACCAAAACGACAGTCATAAGCAGAACGTTGACAACGACGGACGAGCTGCTGTCGGTGCTTGGGAAAACGTTCCAAGCCCACTCCTGCGCACACCAAAGCGGGATCACAACAAAAGGGCTGCGTGTGGCTCTCCACAGCAGGTAGGGCGTCGCCCACGCGAGATACGCATAAAACTGGTAGTGGAGCGACCGGGCAAACAGCAGGCCGACGACGTTGGCGGAAAGCATCGTGGTCATGACGTATTGGGGGGTGACATAATGGGAGATGCGCCTCTCCTCGGACGGCGTGAAGGGGGACTTGCCTCGCACGAATGAGGGTATCATGTCAGAGAGCGGTCGGTTGGCAGGCTGGAGCCACCTAGCGACGATGAAAATCAGGAGCACCGTAGCATGGGAGGCGAGGAGGAAAAGAGAGAAGGACTTGTTGAGGAACAGATCCTCCCCCAACATGCGCCAGTTGACCGTCCACTCAAATTTGAATTGGCGAGACAGCTCAAAGGCCCGCGACAGGTACCCACGAGGATTCTTCGCCAGGAACGGAATAGCAATGGCGAACTGAACCTGGCCCATCAGCCAGGCCAATCGCAGACTGGCGTTGAAGCCGCGGCCCAGGAAGAGAATGACACCAACGGCAGGGAGCACCAGCAACAGCGACATCTTGATGCCTAGTCCCCAGGTGTATGCGAAACTCCCAAAGGTCCAGTACCGGCGTTGGAAGAAGTATATCGTGAGCCAGAGAAAGAAGACGGCAAAGCAGTCGTTGAAGCATCGCAGGATGAAGACGCTGTGGAGTCGCTTCGAGAGGATAAGAAGAGGAAAGATGTAAGGTGGGACCTGGGAGTCGCACACTGATCAGCAAAGCCCTCTGAAGTCGTTGGATGCGGGCCTACCTTGGCCTGCCAGTAGCATAGCATGACGAGCGCCAGCGTCACCATGTAGAGCACAGCGAAGATCTGCTGCGCTAGAAAGATATCCTGGCCCTGGTCGGTGAGGTAGTACAGCCCCGTGTAAGTGTAGAGGTGGGCGGCCGGGTAGACGAGGGGACCGGTGCCGCCCTCCATCCTGGTGTAGTCTCGCTCGCCGGAGACAAACTGCGCCACCTGCTCCATGTATGCCACCCAGTCGATCTCGGTGTCTATGAGTGCCGCATGTTAGCTGTCTGGTGCATGGCGCATGTCCGGGCCAGGGGCCTTACAGGGGATCTTCCACATGATCAGGCCGCAGAGGACAGCGTCCATCAGCCACAAGGCCGGGGGATGAGCTTGGAGAGAGCGTGTCGGCCATTTGCAATGTCGGAGACGAAGCGAATGGCCTGGGTGTGGATTGGCAGTGCGGGTTGCGACATGGTGGTGGCTTTCCCAGGAGCTTCGTCCCGCTGGCTGGTGAAGGTGGGAGGGAAGCTTCGCGTGTCTGGCGCGAGCTTCAAGAAGCTTGGGGATCGCCCCGCGAGCTGCATAACCCCGGGTCGCCGAAAACCCATTGTCGTTGAACCATTGTGCCATTTTCAATGACAAAATCGTAACAATACAGAAGAGCCTGAGCGAGAACACAGATGAATCTGAGCGGGAGCTATATTGGGGCAGATGGACAATGAGATTCAACCTGTACTATAGAAGCTCCAATTGTCTATTGTTCCTCGTCATTGGTAACCAAAGAGATCACAGCTTTGACTTGGCGGCATTGGTGACCTTGTCAACCAACTCCACCACGCCCTCAGCGCATCCATACGATCCTTGATATCCCCAGCCCGAGTGTCCGTAGTTGTGCACAATCCACGTCTCGTCATCCAGACGCTCCTCCTCGAGCCTCAAGCCGCCCTTGCGCCACGGTCGCAGCCCGACGGCGTGCCGCACGACGCTCAGCCCTGCGACGCCCTTCCCGTCAGCGATCTCGGGCCGCGCCGTGACGACGCGCTGCATGATGCGCGTAGCGATGTTGGGATCCGGCTGCGACTCCCAATTGCCGATGTCGTAAGTGCCGCCCAGGATGGTCCCGCCGCCCGCCGCCCGCTGCATCAGGTACATCTCCTCGCCGCGCCCGGATGCCGTGCCGGAGCAGATCAGCATCGGCGTGCTCTCGTTGCGCACCAGCACCACCTGCCCGCGCGCCGGTGCCATCGTCGTGTCCAGCACGCCGCCGAGCTTGAGCGAGCCGAGGCCCGTGGCGTTGACGATGATGCTGGCCGCGCTGCCCGTGTGGCTGAGCTGCTTGGCATCGCGGATGTCCGTCAGAATGGCGCGCTTGACCACGACGCCGTTCTTGAGGCACTGGCCGAGCAGCCATGGGAGATAGATGGCCGTGTTGATGCACACGGCCGTGTACTGGCAGCCCGAGTCGTATCCGGGCGTCAGCTCACTCGGTTGCTGCTCTCGGAAGTCGTCAAAGAGGTCCTTGTACCAGGGCTTTAGGTCGAAGGTGGAATCTGGAAAGGTTGCGTTCGAGGCGTCTTGCAGATCTTCTTTCCGCCTCTGAATATGACATTCTGTGGATTGAGACGTGAGCAACGAGTTTCCCCCACTTGGAGATGAATACGTGGGCAGGGTCCTACGCACTCTGGAAATGGATGCCGGCCTCGGGAACCTCCTCGGTCAACCGCTTGAAAACGGGCCAAGTTCGCGTCTCCCACCTGCTGTTCTCCTTTGTGGCCATGCTGCAGAGATGAATGTCAGCACCGTCCTTCCCTTCTATGGGCAAAGAGTGGCATACGGTACAATGTTGGCACCCGCAAATGGGGACGCATATTCAATGTCATAGTCGCCGGGCATGTGCTTGGCCACGACGGTGACAGTGTTGGCCTTGTTCTTGGACAGCAGCAGTGCCGACGTCAAGCCGGAGACACCCGCGCTTTTGGAAAGGAAGGTCAGTTAATTGATCAGGCCAAGAGCATGTTCCTCAGAGTTGGTAGCTTACCCAACGACAACGATGGTGTTGGTCATTTTCGCGGAGACGTAAAGGTGTAGCAAATACTTTACCGAAGGGCGGTACGGATACACAACCAGTAGAGTAGAGCTTCGAGAAAGTCCGGTACTCCAATTGATCAGTCGAGACAAACTTATCTGTAGATGTACGCCAAGAGGGTCCATACTACCCACCGCTCTTGGCCGAATGGCGGAGAGTCATCCGGCGTGCTCAAGTCCGTCCCCGGCATCGGTTAAGCACATGGGGTACATGTACCACTTGGACGAATAAGCCGACAGTGGCCGTGGAAGGCTACGGCGACGCCCGGAGACATATGTTTCTTAGCAATGGGACTACATTTGACCTCCCTCCTTACCACTTTAGCCGTTCGAACATGATATATCGGTTAGTAACGATGGTAACCCAAGTGGCTACAACGCCGATGCCGCATTCCGGAGCCAACTCTGGGTTCCGCCCCCACAGGAACCCAGGTTGCTAGGCGAGGAAGATAAGCTCTTCCACTCTCAACTCAACTTATCTAATGCTAGACTACGAGCTCCTGCAACTGTAGTTACTGCTACTACTCTTGGTAAATTTGGGCAGCATAACCTGTGTTGTGGCGCTGGACCTGTGTTGAAAGCTGGGTTGAGACTTGGCCAGTCACGTGGCCAGCTCAGCTCAATTAGAGGGGAAAGGAAGAGGGGACCCTTGCAGTTCACATCAAGCTCATCCAGACTATTAGTGGACGCTCATTCTCGTCGTATGTCTGATTGACAAGTCTCTCCTTTTCTAGAAGAGTCTTGTTAGTGCAAATTTACTGGGTAAATATGTTCGCTGGCTGTCAGAATAAAGCGCCTTTCTGGATCTTCAATGCGCACTTAGACCTGAGATGAATGCAGCAATTGATGCTCATTAAGAGACTCCAAGTTACATACATCTGACTATATATATCTCTAAACATGTATGATAAAGGGTGTAAACTTCACAGTCCAGACTCTGTCTTGTGTAATAAGTTGACTGTGAGGCTGTGCAAAGGCATCTCTCCCCTTTATTGGTGTTTCCCGCTGACGTACTAAAAGCAAGTTACGAAGGTGTTTGCTTCACTCCTAAAATCCAGATAGGTCGTTTACTAACTCAGACATATCGCCATATATATATATTTGCCATATCGGAAACGACTATATACAAAGCTATGGTGGTCGTCTAGTTATTCTTACCACGATTGAGCCGGTTCATATCAGCTGCATGCTTGTACACAAGCTGTTTAGCCTCAGCATCATCGAGATATATCGTAAAGCCGTCGTTGTGGTTACGGCCATACGAATACCCGGAATAGCCATACTGCCAGTACATGCCGGGCATCTTCTCCTGGACCTGAATCTTCTGCCATCCGCCCAGAACCTCCAGGCGCGTGGCATTGGCGACTTTGCCGAGATACTCGAGCCGCGCCTCAGGAGTAAGCCATCCGTACTCCTCGTGGACGACTGGCTTCCTAGCCTTCACACCGGACTCTGCGTGGTCGCGGATCCACTGGTTCGACCACTCGACCGTCTTCGTCCACCAGTCCGGATACGTGTGGAACACGCCGTAGTCAATGTCGGGCAGGGATAACTCGTGGTCGAAGTCGCCGCCGTCGCTGCCGTTGTACGCCCAGTCCTCCGACTCGATGTTGTAGCCGCCTTCGCCGCCCCAGGTCACAAGATGGTGCGGGTCGAGGCTCTTGATGTATGCGCTCATCTCCTCGACCCAAGCAGAGATCAGCTCGGGGGTGCACTTGTCACTGCTACGTGGGAGGTTGCGAGTGCCGTCGGCGCCGCAGCGGGGCTCGTTGGCCAATTCCCAGGCCATGATGGCTGGCGAGTTCTTGTATCGCGTAACCATGGCCTTGATGTATTTTTTAAACGCCTTCTTGATTTTAGGGAGACGGTAGAACTGAGAAACGGCAGTAGTTAGCAGAGCTTCAAATACTTCTAAAGTTTAGCGAGAATGGGACAGACGAACGTCGTCGTGATATCTTCCACCAAGGTTGGTGGTGTAGACGTCCATGCCACCGTAGTCGGCCCAGTTGTTGGTCAGGGCCACAACGAGCTTTACGCCAGTCTTCGACGCTGCATTGACGACCTTGTCAAAAGGCGCAATGTTGATGGTGGCCTTTCCCTTGTCCCATGTCTGGAAGTAGACACCAGTCTCGCCCGCGCCCTCCCCACCGTACTGAGGCAACCCGTTTGGATCAGTCGTCTTGTTCCTGTCGTTGAACCCCCAGGTGCGGAAGACATTGATTCCCGCCTTCTTTGCCGCTTTAAGACCCTTTTCGACATCCTTTTGTGTCTAGCTATGTGCGTCAGTGGGCTTTCCTTCATAGCAAGTCAAGCATGGAAGTAGACTAACACCTGAGAATGGGAAGTAGTACGCGTTGGACCCCGCAAAGTAAAAGTCCTTGCCATTGAGCTGGAACTTGTCGCCTTTCACCGTTACGAACCCCTTGGGAGGGTGTCTGGATGTTGACGGGGAGGCTGTGACCCCCAGCACAAGAGTGGCCAGGGAGAGAAGGTGGACGAGATTGAGCATCATCTTGTACGAGTTATGATTGATGTCCTCCTAAATCTCAATGCCACATTTATTACAGAGCTCAGCAGCTTGTTTATATATCCCAGACGCAGCTGGTCCAAAGCACGAGGGCGTGGTGTTGCCCGTTTTTTTCACGGAAGCTCATCTTCCGTGACGACTCGCCCCGAACCAACATAGCGGGGAGCGGATGGGTCAAGGGTTCAACATATACGAAATTGGGCCATGCGGAAAGTGTTCCAGATAGGTACAGTCGCGGGTTTGCGGCTTCAGTTCCGTGCATTCCATGGTCATTCGATGCACGAGGTCAATTAGCCTCCGTAGTACTCGGTAGCCAAGAGCCGGATAAAATGCAACCCTCCACGGGGAACTGGTCCAAGGGCCCGCGGTTAAAGTGAGTATAGAACCTGGCCAAGCCCAGAACGCGTGATATTGCGGGGGACACACCTGTTGCGTCGGTAACCGAATTCGCCTCCTCGCACTTCTTATACCTGATCATGTTTTCTTGTCAGTTAACGTACCTGTTTCCGGAATAAAGCGAGCTGAAGTGCTGGCCTAGGATTCTTCTCGTTGCGTCATAGCCAACCAGTTGCCAAGATCACACGGCTGGCAAAAGGATGGGAGAACAGCTCGGTTCGTGTAGGATCAAAGCGAGGGTCGTTTAGCTTCTTGGCTTATAGATCAATCAATGTTACTATTCGGGTCCTTGTACTTTATTTCATATCGCTGCTCCGCTTGCTAAGTCTCGAAGTCAGCGTGGCTTACAAGCTTCTACGCGATCACCCCAGAATAGTGCAAAGTGCTTAGGATCGAGCATTTCCTGGGTCACATATGATTTAGGCAACAGCCACCAGAGCACTACTAATAATGAGCATTCCGCCCTGCCTCACCGCCTGCAGCAGACATAGGTTCTAGAGCGGTTGAGTTGCACTGTGTAGCAACTAGTCAATAGAACTCCACATGCCCATAGACTGGCTCAACGCTGTCCTCAACTTGACGATTTGTACTCATGCCAGCCTCTAAGTCCTCCCTGCGGAGAGAGGTCCTCTGCTCCCACGGCGTCATTTACACCGACAAATCTCCTCATGCAAACGCTCTTTCATACTATGAGCGGCCCTCTTCAGAGCAGCGCCTAGCAGCAAGTACTCATTATGGCAAACCCCCTGCAGTCAACTCTGCCGTCAACGTCCCGCACGACTCGACCTTTCCCGGTGTCAACCTCACGCCTCAGGATGCCCTCGATGTCGACCATAAAGAAGCGCCACAGAGCTTCTCGTCCTTCTCGCAGAACAAATACCGCAACTCGGTCACCCCCGGTCGCAGGACTCTCTATGTAGTCGACGTCCCAAGTATAACCCCAGAGGCGAGCGCCATGACTACTTGGACAGATCCCATTGTTCCTCTGGGACTGGGAGACAAAACTCGAGCTGCATTCGTTGACGCCAGTCGGCCTCAAGTGGCTGATATTGCTGAGTACATTCAGGCCTTCTATCATGGGCTCGACGTCAAGGTCCTCCGTAACCACCTCTGCTTTGCGCCCTGGCCCGGTTCGCCCGTTGATTCACGCAAAGGTGACGATGGTGGCACACGCCAAAGCCGCAGCTACGTCGGCCTTGGCCTTGTAGACGGCAATGGCGCTGCGACTCGTGTGCGTGTCCGGACTTCCCTCGACAGCGTGGCCACTGGTCAACTCAATCTCTGCGACGTACTCGATGCGATGCACACCTGCGTGCCGCAGGACGCCTTCGCCGTCATCCTTATCACACACCACGACCTCTATGAGGACGAGGAAGATGACTTCTGCGCTGGGCGCGCGTATGGCTCGTTCCGTATCTGCCTCGTGTCCACGTTCCGCTATCACCCAGCTCTAGATGGCTACAACAGCGTTGACCACGCGCATAGCTGGCCTGCGGCGCACTGTCGGACATACGTCGACGCTCTGTGGGAGGCGAGCGAGCCAGAGCTCAAGACGAGGGCCAAGGGTAGGAAGAGACGAGCCTTTGACTCCTCATGCATGCTCCGTCTCAAAGACGATGGCAACACGCCTCTAGCAGCGGCCGTCAAGGCGTCGCGGGACTCGCTGATCCCTCGCTCCAAAGTTGGCTGGGATGGCGTCTGGCTTGCGAGGGTGTGCCGGACAGCGAGCCACGAGCTGGGGCATTGCGTCGGCATCGGCCACTGCGTGTACTACGCGTGCGTGATGCAGGGCACGGCGAACATGGCGGAGGATGTACGACAGCCACCATATCTATGCCCGATATGCCTGGCCAAAGTAGCGTACTCGGCGGCAGGCGAATCGGTGATGAAGTCTAGGGGACCGCGAAAGGAAGAGAGGAGCCAAGCGGCCGAGGACAAATGGGTGGCAGAGAGCTATCGTCGTATGATGAGTTGTTGCGAGCGTTGGAAAGACGTTGGCATGTTCGGGGGCTATTCGGCGTGGCTGGGGGCGAGATTAAGGGACATCGGTACTGAAGAAGCACAGGATGATACAGAGGAAGACAATAGAGTAATGCCTCCATGAATATATCCCTTTATCTCCGGCCCTTGTCATGAAGCTCGGCTTCAGCCACCGAATGAAGGCTACCGTGCTCGCGTTTTCAGATGCCATTAGGACAGAGACGCAGAACTGTTACAGGAGTGAGCTTGAACAAAAATGTTGTTTTATTCCCTCGCGCAATGGCGATCCTGCACAACACTTCTTTGATCTAGATAGCGGCAGCGATACGTAAAAGTACATTCCAGCCCTTCAGCACTACATCATACACAACCCCTTTAAGCAGAGTGCTTCTGCAACATCTTGAGCAGGACAGGAGGGTTGGCGCCGACAAGCTCATCGGCCTTCTTGCCATTCTTGAAGATCATAAACGTGGGCATGGCGCGAATACCCAGCTCTGCACTCAGCTCGGGCAAGTCGTCGACATCAATCTTGATGAAGTCGATGCTATTGCTGAACGCGGGGTCATCGGACAACCTGCAACAAAACAAAAAAAGAAGGTCAGTTAACACCACGGCCAACTTATCACGGGATGGATATCCTCACTTCTCCAGAACTGGCGAAATGGCCTTGCAGGGCCCACACCAGGTTGCGAAGCAATCGACCAGAACAGCCTTGGAAGTTGAGTCTACAAGATCTCTGAACTCCTTGGATCTGCGGCGAGGGCGGTTAGTCAATTGTGCTATGTGTCATTGCCTCCCAGGCTGGCGAACTCACGACTTGATGTCCTTGACGACCTGGTTTGGGGTAGTCGTGGAGAAGGGTCGTGAGATGAAGGCCCCGGGTGCGACAAGCCCTGAGCGGGCAAGCGAGGAGATGGGTCGGATAAAGCGCGAGGACGATGCCATTGTGTCTGATTAAAGCTCCAAATGAAGCCGGTTACGATGTCTGAGTTTGGTGTTGCTCGGAAATTGGGCTTCGGCTGCGGAATTGTTGGTGCTGGTGTTGAGCCGAACTGCGTCGGCGTCTGTCTCCGACGCTGGCCCGGCGCATGTGGAGCCAACGTGGCAAATCAGGTTGATTTGTCAACCTCACAACCAACCAGTGAACAAGTAGCCAACGAGCGAGCATTGCCTCTTTTGGCCGCTCTGGCTGCCAGGTTCTCATAAAAACCGACGAGTCATCGAATGGGCCACAGGCACAGGTGAAGAGATATCACTTCCGACTGAGGAGAGCATTGGAAATCAATTAAAGTCCTTACTTCATCTCAGCAACAGCAGACACCACACATTTAAGCAAGACATACGAAGTAGTTTGCCCATGGAATGATGTAGAAGACCACCCAGCATTCGTTTTGGAGGTGGTTGCCACTGCATGCCTCGTTACAGCAAAAAGAAACAGCATCAACCTTAGGAAACTCATAGCAGTGATAAAGAGCCTTCAGAGCACTGACTTTCTCGCCCCAACAATTGAGACGGACCATTAGGTAGTTTACAACAGCCATCCCACAATCCTCGCTCAACGAAATCCCCCACTATCCACAAGCCGCTTCAGACCGTCCAAAGCTCCGTCTTCCCATCACGGAGACTCCACCATAAACGCTCGGGAATCTTTAGCAAGTTGTGGATCCTCGTCGCCCAAGCCCGAACTCAACCACATGCCTGAACCCGTTCAGCATGTTCTAAACTTAACAGCCACGCTCATTTTAAATTGCGCCCAGCAAATCCCGCCCGGTAACTAATTTAGCTCCCGAGATTTGCGAATTAGGTCCAAAACTTTAACCGCACAGCTTTCACCTCGCGCGGGGCAAACATCACAAGTCCCAAGCCAGGTAAGCGTATCACGTCAACTGCAGCCCGACTCCAAGATTTTATCAAACTTCAAGTTAATTGAGCGTACCAACAACTGTACAATGGCTGCAAGTGTACAGTTCACTCCCCAGGAGACAAACATAACCACTACAACATGTCAAATCTGCCACATCCCATTCCGACCCTTTTGGGTTTCGGCTCCTTTTCAAATGAGTCTTCTATTGTTCAAATCGATTCGCATCAGCCGCCCCGTGTCAGAATCACGGCGGTCGACTCCAAAGTGTATATCCGCAACCCTCCAATCGAGAAAATCAGGCCCAAGCTCCAAAATCAAAGCCTTTTCATACCACCAACACACCAAGGTCGCCTAAAAAGTAATAGAAATCCCCTCGATTCAACAAGGGGAGGGTTGCCAAGCAAGACCCCAATGAGAGACATCGTTCTTCTCTGAGAACGGGAAGAGGTCCTTGACGATGAAAGTGCCTGAACTACCTCGTCAATGTATATGAGTCATGACTGTGGTGTCCCAAAGCACTCCAATAACTGGCGTTCGACGCTGGGTATCAAGAGATGCGGTATATGTAGTCGAGAAAAGAAAAATTCGAGCAAAACTGAGGAGCGCCATGGTCGTCACTGTCATACTCATACATTAGACGTAGAGGGCACGAGTTCGGCGGAGCAAAGACCAGCGTGCGTGGTAGTGTTAGGATGAGAAGATGCTGGCCATCAAGAGTGAAGAGTTCCCTGTTTTGTGGTTTTCCAAGTGTTTTTTGTTGAAGATTTCCCAATTCGGGGTCCGCTCCATGTGTCGTCAGTGGCAAGGAAATATGTTTAATGAGTGACTTCGGTCAGTTTTGAGACGGCTAAGGAATGTTAAGGAGCGTGTTTGTCGAGTACGGTCGACGGCGGTTCTTCGGTAGGGAAACTCTTCATCTCAAGTCTGGCACAGCATTAGTTCAAACCACATCACATCACCATGGCGTTGCTGCTCCTCCTTTCCGTGCTTGCTCTGCGATCCGCAGAAAGCCGAGGCGAAATCTCGAGCAACTTGGCACTCCCGGCGCTGAAGTTACGGACGTGGCCTTTACCCAGGTGAACGCTTTTGGCGCGTTGGACATCGGCAAGCTCTGAGGATCGCGACACCGGCGAGATAGGCGAAGACTCGCTGTCTTCGTTCTCGGATTCAATATCAAGCAGACCTTCTACGCTCTTTATCGTAGCTCTGTTGTTCACGACTTGAGCTTGAGAGCCGACGGTGCCCCATTTCATATCCGACTTGTCAGCCAGGTCTTCCTCATCACTGCTAGGGCGGGCCTCCTCTGAACGGTGGCCCATCTCCTTGTGACTGGGGCTTCGACGAGGCGTGAGCTTTGACATATAGTCGTCCTCAGTGATGGCGAGATCCTCTTCGGTACTGTTTGCGGGGCTATCAGAGATCGAGTTGCGCTGCTCTTGGCGGTTCGCACGACGAAGGCTGTTGCGCAACGCCACTCGTCGGGCATCCCTTTTCCCGGACATCCAAGATCCTTCAGAGTCAATGGACGCCAAGGACGTAGACATTTGGGCCTCCGGGGATGGAGAGGCATACGCCCTCTCCATAGACGACGGGGTACGGCGCAGGGCTTCAATTGAACGGTGGCCTGACGTCGGGGTTTCATAGCGCACACCCATGGGTTGCATCAACTCGATCTCGTTGATCTTGCTCTGGGGCAGCGCAGGCACGGGAGGTTCGGGCTCGGGTGACTGCACACGTGAGGCAGGTGGCGAGATCGGCAACTCCGGGAGGTCTTCACGGAAGCGAGATCGGGTCCTCTTTGGCACGCTCGAACTAGGCTTGCGCGCCAAATAATTTCCCGTGTATAAATCATCGCCCTCGAGTCTGGCAAGAGCCCTTGCCTGCGCTTGTGCCTTCGTCCGCACAGCCGCAGCGATAGCCTGCATCTCTTCTCGGGAAGTGTTAGAGAAAGAAGAAGGGCCCGAATTTGGGCCCGAGTTTGACTTCGAGTTTCGACGGCGCCTGCT
This sequence comes from Neonectria sp. DH2, assembly GCA_003934905.1. NCBI lineage: Eukaryota > Fungi > Ascomycota > Sordariomycetes > Hypocreales > Nectriaceae > Neonectria > Neonectria sp. DH2. The sequence continues at coordinate 2,431,543 of RQWH01000003.1, read as the reverse complement.
GCCGAACCTAAAGAGGGCGAGAAATCGTGCTGTTTTGGTGCTTGAATTGGAATCCCGGGAACCTCTTCGAGGCTCCTCATCAATAGTGTCAGGCGGAGGAGAGACCATCTTGTCCCTCTCTGAGCGCAGGGTTGACTTCGAACGCGACTTGACTGATCTTAAGATACCTGCCAATCGAGTGCTGTAAAGTGAGGATGGGTGGTCTTCGGATGGGCGGGTTATCGTAGAACCCTCCCTTGGCGTATCGACCTCCATTGGGGTAGGTTCCTCCTCGGCCGGCATAGTGTCTGTACGATGGAATACCTCAAGTGGCTTCTTGGCGGGTTCTTCAACGGCGTCGGTGCCAGCATCGAGCATTGTCTCAGATTCACCGGAGTTTCTCTGTTTGGACGATGTGACCACTGCCGAAGCAGGCTCGATGCCCAGACCGGCCAGCTCACGACCTACCACTCCCCTTTCGAGATTCTCTGGGGGTGGTGTGCCCGTCTTTCGAGATTCCAGTGCCTCGGCCTTTTGCTCTTCTGCTCTTTGGGCCAGTCGGCGCTCCATTCTTACTTGTTCCTTCTGCTTCCTCTTCTCACGTCTTCGGTTGTCCCTCTCCATCAGTTCCCTGAGATCGCTAGCGTCGAGATCATCAGCAAGGGAATCAACCCGCTTGTGAGCTTTCATCGTCGCTTCCGGGATAGGTTCTCGGTCCACAAGCCTTCGCCTATGAGATGTAGGCTGGAGGTGAGCAGGGGGAGGGGGAGGGGATATTCTAGGGCATTGTGCGTAGCGCAAGGTCGGTCTGGGCGCAAGTGCGTCCAGTGCCGACAAAGTGTAGGAGCCAATTTCGGAGTCAGAAGAGAGGCTGGAGTGTATTGAGCCAGGGGCGGGCAGCGATACATCAGAAGTCCGGGTCTCTCCATATCTTCCAAAGCTCGATGTTTTGGCCTTCTTACTGTCCTTCTTCATGGGACGTCCCGAGGTCCACGGTTCGGCGGCGGGACGCACCGGGGTAAAGTTGCTCATGGCCTTGATCTCGGCCTCTCTCTTCTTGGCATCTTTTCTTCTAGTGGGGTGATGGTTTCTGTGTTTGCTGTGCAGTGTGGGGGTGCGATCCCAGGCGCCAGCGTCGCCCTCGTCCCAAGCATTGGTGTTGTGTCTTAGTCCACTGCGATCGTGGGCTCGGAGGGCGCGACGGTCTCCGTCAATGCGGAGAGAGTCTTGTTGTCCCGGTTCGAAGCTGTAGGTGCGAACGGGACGGAGCGGTCGGGGGGGTTCGGTGCGTCGTTTCTTCTTGGAGCCGGCCTTGGTTCCCTCGGTGGGTGAGATTGGCGGACCGCCCTCGGCGTCTGATAAAGCAGCACCGCTTCGAGGGCGCTTTCGGCCGCTCCGGCGCCGGAATGGCCAAAGGGCCATGGCTCCGGACGATGCGTCACCAGTTGGGGGAACTAGTTGCAAGCTGCCGGTATGGTGGCCGTGTAGATGGAATTGTCGAGATTACGCAAAGCGTGCGAAAGCATCGTGGAGTCGTCGAGGCGGTCGAACCAAACTGGTCATGGAGTACGTAGTAGGGAGGTGAAGATGTGGCTCGTGTCAAACGACTCTCGGTTGGTGTGCGCGGGTGGCCGGCTGCATGGGCGGCGACCGGAAGCGAGGGGCACGACGGCCGCGACAGACAGCACAGCTCGAGGGATTATTCGAGTGGTCGTGTCGACAGGCGCGCGATGGTTCCAGGGTCTGGAGAAAGCGAACGGTTGCGAGAGGGCGGTTGGATGTGAGTATGTAAGTGCGCAGGTGTGGGATGGGAAGGGTGAGATGTAAGTACGCGGACGTGGGACATGGGCGTGTGGTGCGTGGCGGGACGTGTGTGGTAAATGTAGAAAGTGCACCTCAGGCCGGTATGCACGAGGGCAGGAGCGCGGGCGTGCAGGAGGGATCCCGGGGGTGGGTTGAGTCAATTTTTCCAGGGAAGAGCGGCCAAGGGAAGCACCAAGGGAATGCGCCGGTCCCTCAAAAGGCCAAGCAAAACCCAGCCAGCTAGCACGCACCAGCCAGCCTGAGGTGGGACGCTGCCTCGGGGGGTCTCCTAGGTAGGGGCCGCGCTGCGCTGGCTACCTAGGGAGGGAGGTACTTCGCGGGAAAGCGTGGGAAATGGGAAGGCGTAGCAGACGGGAAACGTGGGCTGCTGGAAACGTCAGGCTTCAGGGCTCATCGGGTTCGAAGCAGGCACAGACCCAAGCGCCGGCTCAGGTTCAGGTGCAGTGGATGGCAGGTCGGGTGGGTTCTCTGTTTTTCTCTCTATTTTTTTCTGGGCCTTTGGGTCTTTTTCTGGGGCCGGGGAGACAACAAGATGCTCTGCCCCAGAATTTCCCGGTATCCCAGAACCCGTTTGGTGGTGGGTGGCGGCGGCGGTGGATGGTGGTGGTGGCAAGGGTCCCGTCACCTTGGTTGCTTTGTTAGTGTCCTGCCTGTTGGTGGGCGGAGACGTCCGGTAGGTACGAGACAGCCCTGGTGGAAGTAGCGGTACGGTGCCACCCGGTGCAGGTGGGGGGGCTTTGGGGCATGGTCAGTACTGATACTTCCCTGAACTAGGGGTTTTCCTGCCAAGCGGGTTACGGGGGGGAGGGGAACTGACTAGGGGGGCGCGCGGGTAAGCTGCGATTGGGCTTGAGCTCTGTTAATTGATGGGTGCCCGCTGGAAGCCGGATCCTTGGAAGTGGCCGCGGCTGGGCAGCGACTGGACGCCTCAATGAGCGGGTGATGGAATTCCATTAAAGTCGGCGGGCTAGGCGGCGGGAGGTGGGCCTCGTCAATGGATGGGATCTTTGGATTTCTGGTTCAATGGAGGCACAGATGCTAAAGCAATCTGTTTCTCTTCGCTCTTCTCCGAAAGGGACAGAGTTGTTCTAGGTTGTTCATGTCTCTGATCCCGGCAGCGGCAGCGGCAGCGGCAGGCGCTGTGTCCAAGTGCCCAAATCCCAAATGAGCAGCAGGAGGGAGGGAGGGGGAAGCGACGAGGTGAGACCAGGGTGTGCAAATTGACGATATCAATTGGGGAAGATCGCCATCCATTCCATTTATTACAGTAGATTGCTCGCAGCTTTCAATGAGATTTATTAAACGAGGAACAACAACCAGCCAGGCCTCGACCAGCCAGTACCACAGCGCCAGTAGTTACTCGCACATCGGCTAGGTAGGAATACCTGACGCAACAGCTTCCGTCGTGGTCAAGACTTTGGACTTGGTAGCTTTTAGCGGGGTGGGACCACAGACGATCTCCCCAGCCTCAGTCGCCTCAGTCAATCAGTCCAGCAGCAGCACGCGCCACGGACGGCTCATCAGAAACCACCAAGATACTAATTAGTGCAAAGTGGCTCACGTAGCTTCGTGGGGAGGGGGCGCCGCCAAGGATAGACCCCAAGAAATATCATGGATGGAACCGCAGCGTGCTGTCGATGATGAAGCGCAAACGGGAGAGTCCACCAATCCACATATCGACGCGATGGGGGGGGGCAACGGCTCACCCCATGAATGGCTTGCGTGGTACAGAGTAATTACAGTCGACGACGTAATTTAGGACATCGGAAGTTTGCAGGTTTGGTTGGTCTGTGGCATCTACTCACGAGATGGACCGTTGCTCATCTCCCTGTCTCCAGTCATTCCACTGTTTTGTTCATCTCTCCCGTCCTTGTCCTGTATTTTGACGGCCGTGGGACAGGGACACAAGGGGAAACAAACAACCTGCACTCCCTGCCTGTGCCTCTTGAACGGCTGTGGGCTGCGTCTACGGTCCGCTTTCCTGACTCCTCTTCGAGGTTGAACTCGAGCGCTGGAATAAGTTGTCACTGCTGGGTCCCTGCTTGCCTGCTTACACCAGTCTACTACCATCGACAGTTCGACACCCACCTCCCTCGCATGATTCATCCGCCTTTCTATTCGTACCTACTTCGTACTTCGTAGTCTACTTCGTAGTAGCTCCCACAGCCAGTTCGCTAACAAACGAGTCGTACAAGGCCCACCGGCTACGTAGGTCCCCCAGACTACAAACTAGTTATCCACATGATCCTCCAAGCGTCCCCGGCGGGAGACCAGGCTTCTGGCATTCTATTTTGGAGAGGTACCTCCCGTCCGCAGTCCGAACTTCCGGCCACCAGCCCATTACACGGCCACGCGCCTCCTCCTCGTCCTCATCATCCGCCGTTTCCATCTTTCGCCACCCAGCCATCCCTGCCGTTCCGGCCACTAACATTACCAATTAATTAAGTCGAATGTACTGATTACTCCTGTCACAGTGCTTCGTGCTGCAGCTGACCGCCAAGGCCCTGGGCAAACTGCCAGGTACGAGGAAGCTGTCCTGATTAAGCATAAAGCCGTTCCCAAGACAGGCCTCGTCCAGTTTCGCTCTTCCTCCTCCTCGTATTGAGAGCTTGCGAAGCCTTGTTTCCCACTTCTTGCAGGTTCTTGACTGTTCGAGTCGTGAACCACGCCCGCCTGACGTCAACAAGTATCGGCCCAAGCCGTGCCACTTTCTTGCACTTGCCTCGTTCGTAACTTGGACCCTCCGGATCTCACCTCCCGGGTGGTGCCGTCGGCGATCATCGCCCCGGCCAGCTATAGGTCCATCACTGCTACACGGAGCACTTCGTACTGTATCGTTCATCCCGTCTTGTCCGGGCCGTGGACCTCCCAAAAGCGCTCAAACTTGCAGGCTCGCGCTGCTTAGATTGGCCGGTTGCTCCAGCGGGCAAAAACAGGAGGGGAGAGTGCTGGCCTGCTGATGAACGACGGTATTTGATGAAACGGCCCGGACGAGTCGTCTGTTCCGCCGGGCCTCCAACTCTCTCTCGCCAAATGCCACCGCCTCCCACCATTCTCCCACCATCTCCAATCGGTCTGGAGGGCACGGGGTCACAGATGGCTTCTCGATCATCGCCGCCCGTCAATGGATGCATGCTCCGCCGATTGCTTGCCACCTTTTCAGCCACACGTAGGCACGTGTGTGCCTCGTGATTAGGAGGATGATCTCTTTGGCTCTGGTGTTTCAACCCGACTATTGTCAACCATCGCGTCAAACTACTCAACGCTCCGTCTCCCTACGGTACTACAGAACCCTCTCACTTCGCATGGAGCTAGCCTCTCCGTTCCCCCAGAGACCCGCGATCGGCGCATCTGACACATGTCTTGTCTGCCCAAGTTGCTTTTTTGTTCGTCGCCTTGATGTCGCATTACCGCCGCCTTAGTCGGTCTTCTCGGCGGCGCTGATGAAAGACGATTGATGCCGTTCGTCCAATTCTCTGCCTTGATTTAAATGATGCCCGCCGGTGCGATCTTGTCTTGATGCAGCCTCTGTCCAGCCTCTTGCACCAATCCGCGTCCGCCCTCGCCCACATTGGATCTTCAGCTTGTTTGAGCTACGCAGTATTTAACAACCAGCTGTTCGTTTGGTTGGCCATGTTCAACGGACAATGAATGCCTTTTTGGCTTCACTTCCGGCAAAGCAAGTAACCAAAGCCACCACGCCGGTCCAGCCCCAGTCTACCAGACCAGTCAGACGGGCAGCGAATCCAGAGGCAATCACAAAGTGCAACAGAACAGCAAGCAGAGCAGTGGAGTTTCGAACCAACTCCCACCCCGGAGGCGAGTATCCGTACCTGCGAGCTATCGAGCTGTCCTGCGTATCAGGTACTGGTACTTTTGTCCCCCCGTACCTCGCATAAAGGCCATCGCATCTTGCGCCCGTCCCCTGCTTGTGTCTTCGTATCGCTTCCTCCGGGCTTGTTCAGCCCCGTGGACGTAGGGAGGGACCCGCTTGTTCTTTTTTTCTGGGCCTCTTCTTCGTCAACTCTCGACTCGGTTCGTATTCGTCCGCCCGCCCGCCAGAACGAGCTACTTTCCGGTGTTCTATCTTGCTTGCTCGTACGGCGACCGCTTCGATACCTTTTCTCGCGCAGGTATCGCCAAGGGAGAAAGAGTCGGTGTCGCGGCCAGCAATCTCGCCATGTTGCCGGTTGGACACACACGACACCACAGGGACCATCGCAGACCAACTGGCGACCAAAAACAGCCTGGCAACCAGGGTATGTCATCCACTACAGGGCGGTAAGACTCTGTGGGAGGGGACCAGCAGCCAGCAAAGCCAGCCCGGTCTAACGTGACACACCGGGGTAAGCGGGACAGAGGTCTACGACGTCGCCTGGTAGCGCTGGTTCTGGGTCTCTTTTCTTGCCATTTCGTTTCGCAACACTTCGTACGTATGTACGTCCACTACTCGCCTGGAAATCCGTGTCGTCATAAGCATGGACCTCACCAGTCTAAGCTACCAAGTTTGCCCTGTCTCGCTGGCGATCCCAGCCAGGACGTCATCACAGGCAGGGGAGAATCCTCGGCGATCTGCCACCAACAGAACAGACCGGTTCGGCAGGCCTAAGGAGAGGTCCTGCAGGGGCGACCTTTCTTGCACCGGTTTGCGCCCTTTCTGCTCTCAGCGGTGGTGGTGAGAAAGCAAAAAGTGGGACAAAGCAGCGCCATGCGCAATCGCACAATCGAGCTGTCATGCATGGCTTGGGCACGTCGTCGTCGTAGCCTGTCGCCGTCGTCGCAGTAGCCTGTCGCCGTCGTCGTAGTAGCCTGTCGCCGTCGTAGCCTGCCTGTCGCCTTCGGACCGCTGCGGTTTCGCCCAAATCTCCCGTGCTTCATGCCCCAGACCCGGGCCGCGCACGGGAGCATGGGCTGCGGGTCGGGGATTGGGCGACTTGAGACTTCATCCGACGCGCAGATGGTGAAAATGGTTTTGCTTTTGCTTTTGCACTTGCTTTTGCTTTGCCCTTGTTTTTGCTTCTGCTTCTGCGTCCGCGTCTGCGTCTGCGTCGAGGCAATTTGTTCTGAATCGCGGGCGGCTTGTCTTCCCCAGCTCTCTCTACGGAGTACGCGAGTAGTGAGATGCACCAACTTTAAGAGATCTGCCAACGTCATCCGCCATGTCTTCAAGGCCTCCCAATCAACGGCCGAGCTAATGACATCTTGATGAGAGATGGCTGAGAACTTGAGTTCGAAACACGGCACTCGGTTCGGATGCTCAATGACCAGTTCAGCTTAGGCTATCCTCTATCTTGGTTGCGAGGAGCTGGTCGAGAAGCCGTCTGCCGTCCTGGATTGAGGCGGAGCGGACATCGGTTCCGGCATCAACTTTGGTGCTATTGATAGAATCTGACTCAATGCCACCATAGCCCTGGCTCCGTTCTAACGACAGAAATGCGGCAACCAACTTGGGCAAAATCCTTCGAGGAGCCTGGCCAAAGTTGTCCAGTGTCCATGCATGTCAGGCGGAGCGTGGAGCCCATTCCTCCTGAAGCCGGCATTTCCTTGCAACACTTCCTGGCAACCTGGAGTCGCGCCCTGAGTCTTCTGTCAAGTTCGGGCATGACCGCCAACGGTCTCCCTGCTTGTTGCTTGCTATACTTCAGCAGTCAGCACACTCCAATCGAGCGATCCAATTCAATCTGGTCGTTCCCCGCCAGCCAAACCAATGAGCCAGGATGTGCCATTGTCCCTTTATCTTCGGCTTGCGTGTGCCACAGGATCACCCCGGTAGGGTTTTGAAAAGCAATGCTGGCAATTATTAAGGTATTGATTGTTTCATCATGGCGTAGCTTTTCAGGGCTTTGAGCGGGCCAATTGATCGTCGTGTTTCATCATCCATCACTCTTAGGCCCTGACCTATTGCATCGCAAATGCCGGGGACGTGGGCGGTTTTGCTTTTTGCTACAGATTTTGCAGGCCCATTGCCAGATCAGGGCGCAGGAATCTGTTGCGATGAATCGGTCATGGACGGAGTCGTCCGCCCCTCAAGGGAAAGGATCCATCAAGCTAGGTTGAGCGGGTTGGTGAGTCGCCACGTGGATGGAGGTTCCATAACGCCAACATTACAGCGGTCGACTCATTGGAGCCATAGCACAGTGCACTTGGAGATGGCCGCCGGTTCGCGGTAACCTTCTCGGGCTGCCTCTTAGAAAGGGAGGTTCCCGTGAGATTAGACGCACCCACTCATCCGCATACAGGACTCACTATACGTGCAAGGCCTAGATCACGAGGAAGAGCAGCCAATGCTGGGGCACTGTATAGAAGGCAGACTTGGCCATGCATCTGCGAGAGAAGGGTTTCCACGCGAGATGTCGACCGAGCTGGTGGGCCAGTAGAAGACGAGCGGACACAGAGTGGGCACAAGTGGTGTTGCAGCAGATTGTGCTCAATCAACCATCTCAGAACCGCATCTCCAGTGAAATGAGCAGCACTTATAGCCGCAGGAGGGAAATGAACATGTAGGCAATTTGGGCAAACTCAGCTGCGTTGTCGAAACGGTGGATGGACCATCGCCAACATCTCCATTCGTCGACCTACAATAGAGACGTCTCTTAACTTAGAACAGCGACTCTAGCATCTAAATGACCATCACAGATGTCGTACATACTAACTAGAGTTGACTACATATTGGTGTTTAGTATCAATTTTAGGAACAGAGAGTAAGATCCCCAGTCCCTGAAGTTCACTTGTTCATCTCGGGAGTCACCTGCAAGCCCGTGTTCGAAGGAGCACTCACGATCCCTGAAGACCTATATTGCACAGCACACGTGTAGTCGTGTCCACAACAGCTCACTGCAGATCTGCCATATCCATTCAGCTCCTTCTGCTGCGCACATTCTAAGTAATAATTAGACAGGACGTGGTTGCACCGCATACTGTGTTGGCACATGAAGTGCTGGCTCTGCATCGTGACATGTAGGATGTTGTTGTGCTAGAAGATGCCTAGAACGCCCGGTCACTCTCAATGCTTGGTAATCCTCGCACACAACGTTTCTCGGTGGTCAACATGAGGTTGACATACACGAACATGTAACATAACAGAAGCCAATTCATCCTACAGGTACTCCCCGCGCTGATCTCGAGTCTGTCTGGCTCAAGTGGATGTTGAAGGTCACGTGATGGTGATGTGTCGATCGCGGGCAAGTTTCCACGGCAACACAACTTTGGTGTTTACAACCCACCGGCATTCGCAGAACAGAATTCGCGACGCACCAAGGCGACTAAGAAAGCACGGCGCATAGCACGAAAAGATCCCAACCTCTTCACACAAACAAGCGAAACACCGCCACGATGTCGTACAATCCGCGAATGAGCATTATCCCTAACGCCCAGCAGTCGCGCTCGCGCAAGAAGGAAGAGGAGGCAGATGCGTTCATGCGCCTCCCGGACCGCGAGATCGTCGGCTGCATCACAGACATCGGTATCAACTTCACCGTCGCCGACCTCCAAAAACCCAACCCCACCTACGTCCAGCAGATTTTTGAATGGTTTGCCGAGCTGCTTCTCAATGCGACGCGTGACTCGGTTGAGCCCGCGATGCGCGCCGCGGCCGAGGACGTCTGCGGCGAGTTCTCGGACGTCATCCCCGCCGACACGCGCAACCTGATGGGCTTCTACGTGTCGCTGCGCAGGCTGCTGTTCGAGTGCGGTATCACCGACTTTAGCTTCAACGACCTGTACAAGCCGACATACGAGCGCCTCGTCCGCATCTTCAGCTACCTCATCAACTTCGTGCGGTTCCGCGAGTCGCAGACCAGCGTCATCGACGAGCACTACAACAAGTCCGAGTCCACCAAGACGCGGATTGAGACGCTCTACACCGAGAACCAGGAGAACGAGGGCCGGTTGGAGGACATGCGGCACAACCGAAAGGCGATGGAGGCGCAGGTCCGCGAGAAGACGATGCGCAACGAGGATTTAAAGAGGCGGTTGCTAGAGCTGCGACGCAACCAGGAAAAGGTTGCTGCGCGTCTCGAGGAAGCAAAGCAGAAGAAGGGCGAGCTCACTGGGCTTCTCGAACAGAAGACACAGGAGAAACTTACTCTGAAGCAAGAAAGCACCAAGCTGCGACCATATGTGCTTCAGAGCCCCTCGGCCCTCCAGGACAACTTGACCGAACTGCGCGAGATCTTGAACAACGACAAGTCGCACATTGACTCCCTCGACCGCCGAGCCCGAGCCCTCCAGACGTCAACAGACTCCTTCTCGGTGGTATCGACAGATGTAGCATCTTGCATCAAGATCCTCGATGAGATTTCCACAGAGTTGTCCAAGGAGGAGGAGGAGATGGCCCGCAATGCGAAGCAGCGCGACGCCCTCTCGGAGCGCGGTAACAACGCGCGCGAGGTGGAGCGAATGGAGACGATGCTGAAACGGCAACTGGGCAAGTGGAGTGAGCGGACGGAGAAGCTCCGCGAGCAGAGTCACCACAAAGCCCAGGAGGCCAAGGAGAGGATGACCGAGCTGCAGACGGTGCACAAGCGACTTACCGAGGAGCACACGGACAAGGGCAAGGAGATGGAAGTCCGCCGTGTGAGGATTGAGCAAACCGAGAAGAAGGTCAGTCACGCCAACCCCCGCCTGGAAACACGGCCAACGAATATACTAACATGCCATAGATGCTCGATCTCAAGGAGAACATTGAAAACGAGGTACACACTGCGCACGACGAGTACCTGAAGATGGAGGCCCACATCAAGCTGTACATTACAGAAATGGAGCAGGCGATTGCCTAAGCACTACTCGGTTTTAGGATGGGCCGGGCCTTGACTTTCTTTCTTTGCTTGTTTTGTGTTTAGGATGGGTGGGGAGCATTTGGAACTGAGATACCACATGGGTCTGGCGTTGGAGGTGGCTGTAATGAGGCTTTGTGGAAGCTTTACTTTTTGATGGGTTTCTGCATAGAATGAGGATGATAATGATACTATGATTTTCGAGTATGTTTTCTTTCAAAGTCTTCGAGTTCCTTTTGTGTTGTGGAAGTGATCGTTGGATGACAGCCTCTCGGTTAAGAGATGATGTTTTTGTTCTTGTTGAGGACGCATGTTATCTGGTTTCCCAATCTCGAGACTCAAACTCCAACCAGCGACCCAGAACCTGTCGAACACTAACACTGCGTCCGCTCCAGGTCCCATCATCCTTCCTCGCGGTCCCGTTCAAAAGCGGAACCATCTCTCTGCCCAGACGACCCAGTCCGTCGTGCCCGCCCACGCCCCTGGGCTCTACGACAACAGGCCGGAACGCATTGCGCGCCGCACAGTCGACCAACACGGCGGCCGAGTTGCCAACCCCTTGCGCGGACCACTCACTGGTGTCGCGGTGAAGCGCCAGGAGCCCATAGACCAGCAGCGGCGGCGGCTTGCTGTCGGGGGTATGGCTGGGGGGCGCGGCGATGGGGGAGTCTGCGGCGGAGAAGACGGAGAGGTAGGAGCGGAGGTGAGTGATGGTTGGGGTGAAGACGATGCGGATGTGTCGTGATATGGCGATTTGGTATAACGGTGCCTTTAGGAGAGGGTGACAGGGTAAATCTTGGTTGGTGGTTTCTTGGATTTCATCGTCTTTCGGTAGTTGCTCGGGGGAGAGCTGCTGAGTGACGTCTTCAACGACAGCACTTAGAAATTCGTGCTTAGTAGAGCCAATTATGAGAGTAGTTGGATACCGCTGGCAAGAGATGATGTATAGGAGCAGTTCGGAAGGTGTTGCTGGCGAGAGGACGACAGCTCGAGATGTCATGGCTTCCAATGAAAACAGTCCAGGGTAGTTGAGTGTAGATGGCTGCGCTGGCTTCACGGAGAGGTGAGACCCTGAAATCTCAAGCTTCCTGAAGGACAATCACTTAACTAGTGTGGGTTATGGTCAACCAAGCTGTCTTATGTAGGTGATAGTTTTCTGTTTGTTTTTAGGTCGACGACGGCCAGTTTTGTTTGGGGAGCGATGGTGTACTTCCCAGTTCAACCTAAGCCGCCGTTTAAGTGTGCCTTTGTCACGCCCCTCCACTGCCACCACTGCCAGCCACACTTCACCAAGCCGGTCCTACCACACAACGTCATTCCACGCCCGCACCGAATCAATGCCCTCGGTCCACCGCGCATCGAGCTTCTCCCAGTCCTCCCCCAAGCTGCAGTTGCGCCTGCGCCGACCGCCGCCATGGAGTCGATAGCCAAGATCTCGAGTCTCATGGAGACTGGTACGTCGGCTGTCTGTTTGTCTGTTCCCCCGCCAAAACTGACCGATGTCGCCAGCCCGAGAGCTTACCCTCGATGCCGCCCAGGCAACCCGCGGCGCACGCACGAGCGCCCGGCCGCTGGACCGCAACCAGATGAGGAAGTTGCTGGATAGCAGGAATGACCGCGATGTGCTCGAGGGCCTGCGGCGCGTCATGGCTGTGCGTGGACCTGTCTCCTTGCGCTGCTGGAGTTGAAGTCGGGACGTCCCTGCTAACGAATAGCCTCGCAGATGATGTACCGAAACCACAAGACCCTGCCGCTCTTCTCCAACGTCGTCAAGAATGTCGCTTCCCCGAATCTCGAGATCAAGAAGCTCGTCTACATCTACCTCATCCACCATGCCGAACAGGAGCCCGACCTCGCCCTCCTCTCCATCAACACTATTCAAAAGTCCCTGTCCGACACGAACCCCAAGTCCGAGCCCTCGCCCTCAAGACCATGTCGGGTATCCGAGTGCCCGTCATCAGCCAGATCGTGTCGCTGGCCATCAAGAAGGGCGTCGCGGACATGAGCCCCTACGTGCGCAAGGCCGCCGCCCTCGCGATCCCCAAGTGCCACCGATTGGACCCAACCCAGGCGCCGCAGCTGATTGAGTACTTAACGACGCTTCTCGGCGACAAGCAGTACTATGTGGCTGGCGCTGCTGTGTCGGCGATGCTGGAAATTTGCCCCGAGAGGATTGAGCTCATTCACAAGCACTACCGGGCCTTGATCAAGCAGGTCGTGGATATGGATGAGTGGAGCCAGCTGGCTACGCTACGAATGATGGCATACTATGCGCGGAAATGCTTTCCTCGAAGATCGCAGCAATCTGGAGAGGCTGTCGAGCAGTCCAAAGATACCCATGTGGAAGATTTTTATGGCGAGTCTCGAAACCCTGGCAGAAGCTCGGGTGCGACGGTGTTGGATCCTGACTTGGCACTGCTGCTGAATGGGATCAAACCTCTCCTTCAGAGCCGAAATGCTGGCGTTGTGGTTGCTGTTACTAGGTGCTACGTCGACCTCGGAACCCCTGAGTATGTCAAGCTTGCCATTGGCCCACTGGTTGCACTCCTTCGAGGAGCAGAGGATATTCAGCAGACGGCCCTGTTCAACATTGTGTCGGTCTGCCTTGTTCGACCTACCGACTTTGTCAAGTATGCCAGCCACTTTCTCGTCCGAGCCACCGACCCCGAACCGGTCTGGGAACTCAAGCTGGAAGTCTTGGCAATCATCTTCCCCCACAGCCCCATCCACATCAAGAGCCTGATCCTGAAGGAGCTGGAACATTTCTCGCAAGGGACTAACAAGGCGTTGGTGCGCGAGGCAGTTCGTGCTATTGGCCGCTGTGCGCAGTCCGACGCCGCGACAGCGCCGCGGTGCTTGAAGCTCCTGCTGGGCCAGATCACTAGCTTGGACGGGAATCTTGCCGCAGAGTCGCTGACGGTGATTCGTCATTTGATCCAACAAGACGCCCAGGGACATGCCGGGACAGTGGTGAGGCTAGCCAAGAACCTCGACTCGGCAACAGATCCTCAAGCTCGAGCGACTATCATCTGGCTGGTGGGGGAGTTCTCAGGCCTGAATGGAGAGGACAACATCGCACCAGATGTCCTGCGGATTCTCCTTAAGGAATTCCCTAACGAGTCACCGGTGGCAAAGCAGCAGGTGCTGCTTCTTGCGGCCAAAGTCTACCTTCACCATCTCAACCGGAAGAGCGAGGCGGAGAAGGAGAGGGATGCAGACGAGGACCCACCTATCGAGACGGACACTCACCCGATTGTACGACTCTGGGAATATGTGCTCCTGCTGGTGAGGTACGACACGTCGTTCGATCTGCGAGATCGAGCGAGAATGTACCGGTCCCTCCTTTCTGTGCCTCAGTTGGCGACACTGATGCTCCTCGCCGAGAAGCCTGCCCCCCAAGCGCCAAGTCCATCCGAATCGCGGAGGGGGTTCACTCTTGGGTCTGCGACCCTGGTACTCGCAGGCGGCGGTGGCATCCATGGGTTGCAGGGATACGAGCCCCTGCCGGACTGGGTAGAGGAAGGAAAACAACCGAACCCTAGACTTCGTGAGCCAGAGGGAAGCCAATCGTCTCGATATGACGTCGAGAAGAGCTCCCTGCCAGCCAGTGAGAGACTGGACGAAGCGGCAAAGTCGGTTGTTGTCCCGAGTAAGGTAAATGGTACCGGTGAGGCGGCCAGGGGCAAGACGCTGGATGATTGGCTTGCAGAGGAGGAGGAAGAGAGTGAGTCGGAGGACGAGGAGTCGGAGGAAGAGAGTACAGACGAGGAAGAAGATGAGGAGGAGGAGGATGAGGAAGAAGAAGAAGAAGAAGAGGAAACCGAGAGCGATGACGATGGAGAGGCGGATAGACTGGTTAAGTCCTAACAGCGATAGACGGCATAATTGCATTGGTTGGAGCTCACGATATGACATGGTGGATCACAAGGTGGTACTTAGCATGGTTGAAAGTATATAAAATCATTAAACCAAGCAGTGTCCGATGGCTTCAAGTCGTAAGTCAACCCGTAATGGTCAGTCATGTGCTGCTACTAATGAACGCAGTCTATGTTCCGATAAGCCCCAGCATTTACTCAAACTTGGCTGTCGTATAATATTCAATATCCATCGCTTATGCGTCCTCAAGCCTGACACCCTCGTTAGACGACTCTCCCGGCTTCTCTGTTTCAGGCACAGCCTTCTTGCTCGGAGTGCTCATCTGGGGAAACAGGAGGCCAGGATGGAAGACAGTCAACAGTATGGCGGTGACAAGGACCAGGCTGCTGTCGAGGACGAGGAAGCTTGGCTCGTCTTGCATGATGTGGTTGCCCCAGCCGCCAGCCATTTCGGCGATACTGTTGAGATATGGTTAGTCAGAGGCACGGAGAAGACGAGAGAGGAGACGAACCGGTAGATGCAGCGGACGAGGATGCAGAGATACGCGCCCGTCACGGCAAAGATGAAGCGACGGAACTTGCTGTCCTTCCAGACACGCAACGCCACAGGATCAGCCTCGGACGAGCGCATATACTTCCTCACGCGCACGAAGTAATCGACGCCCATGGCCCCGAACGTCAACAGCACAACGACCTGCAGGGCGACGCCGGCGATGATGGTCCGGTTCCCGTTCTCGGCGGCGTGGCGGTCCTCCCGCTTCGCCGCCGCCGCGACGCCGCCGCCGATGGCCTGGACGATGAGGCAGGACAGGTCGGCGGGCAGGAACAGGCGCGGGTACCAGCGCGGAGCCAGGCGCGACAGCTCCGGGCTGAGGGCCAGCGACACGTGCTTGAGGGTGAGGTAGATGGCGGCGCAGATGAAGGTGGGCGCGATGATGATGCAGCAGATTTGGATCTGGAAGGCGTTTTTGTCCCAGACGTTGTCGTGCATCAGGCCTCGGCCGATGTAGCCTACAACAAACAGTCAGTACTTGGTCTACATGATATAAACAGTTCATTAAGACATACCCAGACACTCGAGCAACACTCCGACCGACACGGCGGCGCAAAAGGTCCACGTGCGCTTCCAGATGCCCAGGCCCAACGAGCCGATGAGACACAGGCCGAATCCGATGGCGAAGAAGATGCTGGATCCCATGTTGGGGACGTAGCCCAGCACCGTGGCCCCGACGGGACAGTCGGCCGAGACATCGGTGCAGTCGTCGAAGCTGGCCGTGGCGCGGATGGTGTAGAAGTGCGACATGGTGGGTTGACTGTCGAAGATGGTGACTGTCGAAGATGGTGACTTTCGAAGATTGTTTGGTCGACTTTCGTGTGACAAAGGAGGCTGTTTCCTGCGAGGGAAGCTCGTCTAAGAGCAACTCGACTCAACTCCGATGGGTACGGGGTTCGGGCTGAACACCAACAACTGCAAGACGGGGTCTTGAGAAGAAAAAGAAATATTAAAATCTCTCCCTGTCTGAAGGATGAAACAACAAGAACACAAAGTGAGAGAGAGGACAATCACACAAAGGGATTAAGGAATGAGAAACCTGCCGGGTGTCCACCTTGTAAGCAGCATGGCAGCTAACATCCCCGCGCCGCCAGCACAAAGCTCAAAACGCCCGCCCGTGAAGACCGGACTTCGGGGTCTTTGTTGCCACGGGTGGGACACACTCGGATGGAATCAAGCCCGGCCAAGGGGCCCACCGATCCGGCCTTCGGATACAGGCTAAAGGACATTTGAGGTTGTTTGAAAGCTTATGACGCCTCTGATTCCGGGCATAACTTTCCACGGCTGCAGCACGCTGACAGCACCAAAGTACCCGTCATTAGAACCTTAGAGTCGAGCCTTTGAAATCAATTACTCGTGCACTCTGTCGTGCCCAAAGTTTGGAGATCGGATTCCATTCAATGACTTCATGGACTTCGGAGCTCGTTAAGCTCCCCGGAGCCACACCTCGCTTATTCCCACAGAGCACGCTAGCACGACGATCGACTGACCGGAACAAACGTCAGCCGCGATGTGGCGCGAAGCGAAGGCGGCCGAACCCTGGTTTTCGGAGGAATTTGGTGGCCTCAGCGCCACCCACGGCCGGCCAACTACCCGCGTGGGAACAGGGGTCGAGAACTTCGGAGGTAATTTAGCTGCGAGGCCGTTGTAGGTGGCTTGCTTTAAAGGGGGTTGTTGCAGGAAGATCGTGAGTCTTGACTTATTCTAGCATTTGAACCAGGTCGAAGCGAGTCCAAATCACACTCCACGGCATAATACAAAGTAATCCCAGTTGTCATATACTGTGTCCTCCCACCTGTCTATAAACATCGGCAAATACCTGCCATCCCACTCTTCCTGGTTAAGCTTCGAAGTCCACCGCGCCTTGCAGTACTCCCAATATGCCGGATACCACCCCGACTGCCCCCAATCAATGACGGCGATAACCCGAGGTGTCGGCCCCGGAGATATCAAGATGTTCGACGGGTGCAGGTCGGCGTGCGTGAAGACGACGGGGATATCGTCCGGTAGAAGAGAGCGGTACGGATGCCGCCCGATTTTGCCCCAGTTCTCCGGAGGACCGATTGTGGAAGTGAACCAGTCGTGGAATTCCGCTACGTCTTGGAAGGGACCGGCCTTTGGAGAATTGCTGCTGGTAAAGACGGTGTCCAAGAGGGGTTGATTGCCGACGTGACCTGCATCATCACATCAACATCACGACATTGATGAAGCGTAGCAAAACTCACCGATGACAGTGTCTAAGCCGTCCTGCCTCGCCAGACTCCGCCACTCGCGAACCATACCTCCCAGCTCCCTACAAACCGACGTTCGACCCTCCTCGCTCAACGCATCCCAGCCCTGCTCCAGCGTCACGCCCTGGACAAGTTCCATGTAGATAAAGACCTGCCCTTCGTGGCGACACCAGCCGTACACTTCAGGCACAGGCACCTTGCCGGACAAGCGCTCGCGCACCATGACCAGGCATTGGGCCTCTGCGACAGACACCCGGGCACCGTACTTGACCAGCAGCCCGAGAGACGGGATCACGACAGGCGGCGGCTGGTAGAAGTCCTTTGCACGAACACTCCCAGTTTCGAGGGCGATGCGCTGTATCTCGGCTACCGGAGGCAGGTGAGTCTGTTTTGGGAGTTGGCTGAAGAAGCCGGATTGGTAGAAGACTGTCGCCTCATCGCAGTGTGATGGTTCCATCTTGGCCTCTGCTTTCTGTATGGAGACTGCGCGAACGGCTCGTGAGGATGCAGAGTCGTGGAATCCGAGCGGGGTAAAGCGGTCTGTTGGTTATGGAGCACCATTGTCATGTTATCTTCGGTGCCTGGTCTTCAGCCAAGCAGTTGATGAACAAACGATAATCTTGCACAATCGGTGATGCAATACCCAGCTTCAATCAGCACCATAACCTCTTTTTTCTCAACCACAGTCATAAAGCGATCAACTTTCTTAGCCAAATCAGCCGGTCCCAGTGCAACATCATGACTCGACCTGTCTACATAATTGTATACACCTCTCGGCTATTTCCTGCTCATTGGTCCCTCTGGATCCCAAGCCAGAGCGACTCTGCCGTAGGGAAGCGAGTCCATGCCAAGGGTGATGCTATGAATGGATTTGAAGTTGAGTTTGACCGCAACTACAACATCGAACAAACCGCTCGGCAACACCAATTAGTCCTTCTCGCCCGAATCCAGGAAGATTTCGTCAATGACGCCAGTTGTACGACAAGCGGACTAAACTCGAGCGATCGCCAACCGTGTGACAAGATCGAAGAGGTCGCACTGGGTGTGCCTGCCCCTGGACCAAGTCTCCTCTCAGCTTCCAGTCATGTCAGTGCCTCTTCATCTCATTCTTGCCTGTAGTTCTAAACAACAATACCGGATATTAGGCCCCTCGTCAGCGAGTTCAGATCAAGAACTGCCAAACGTGGCTTCGAGATTTGGTAGAGAGGTTGGTAGAAGAAGGGGTCATGGACGGCGCAGCTCTCTCGGTCGTTGACCAGGCGCCAAAGAATTAAGGATATGCGGATAGACTTTATTATTGAGTTGTCGGGATTCGTTTGCAGTCTCGGTTCCTGAACGTTAACTCCCCTTGGACATTGCAAACGTTACAGAAACTGGTTCTCGCTGTGTTGAAGGGAGGGAGGGAGGAGAGGGCGAAGCACAAAGCCATATCAACTCATGCAACCTCAACAGCAGGCTGGGAAGGGTGGGAGTAGAACGTGAGCTACGAAACAACTTCAACATGAGTGAGCACTGTGACGACTCTTCTTCGGCGTACTTTTGACGAAACCTTTCTGCTTTATATTTCTCAAGTCTATATGTGATGCCATCCAAGGAGCCCTAAGCCTCCTTCCCCCCGAGATACCGATACACGACGGAAAAGTCGCGGCCCTTGCACTGCTCCTCCTTCTCGGCCTTCTCGTACACGGCAAAGGCCGGCTTGGCCAGCTCCATGCGGGCGCCGGCCTCTTCAGCCGCCATCATGGCCAGCCGCAGGTCCTTCTTCATCAGCGCGATGCCGAAGCCGCCGCCGAAGTCGCGGTTCGCCGGCGCCGTCTCCACCACGCCCGCCACCGGGTTGTTCACCTCGCTCGGCCAGCACCGGCCCGTGCTCACGTTGATGACGCCCGCGAGCGTCTTGGGGTCCAGCCCCCACTTGATGCCCAGGTTCATCGCCTCGGCCGTCGCGATGTTGTTGAGCGCCAGCAGGTAGTTGTTGGCCAGCTTGGCCGAGAGCCCCGCGCCCTGCTCGCCGCAGTGCAGCACCTTCTTGCCCATGCGGAGCAGGACCGGCTCGAGGCGCGGGACCAGCGGGGCCGGCGCGCCGAGCATGAAGGTCAGGGTGCCGGCGGTGGCGCCGACGACGCCGCCCGACATGGGGGCGTCGACGAAGGTGCCCTGGCCCGCGGCCGAGACAGAGGCGGCGACCTGGCGCGAGGTCGACGGGTCGATGGTGGAGCAGTCGATGAAGATGCGGTCCTTTTTGGGGAGGGAGTCGGCGAGGATGGATTTGTAGACGCCTTGGACGTGTTGAGGTTCGGGGAGGACGGTGATGACGGTGTCCTGGTTGATGTTAGTGACTTGGCAAAGGATGGGTGTTTAATTGAGAGCCGGGAAGCAATCAAGGTAGCTGTCCCAACTTAGACGACGAGACCGATCTTGCAGTTCAGAGTCAGGCACAGATGTCGACTTACAGCATCTTTGGAAGCCTCAAAAGCGCTCGCAGCAATCTCAATCGCGGCGCCGCCCGTGGCCGCCTTCATCTCCGTCTCCAACCCCTTGACAGCCTCGGTGTTGATGTCGAAGATGGAGACCTTGTCCGACGGGTTCAGCTTGGACTGCAAGTTCTTGGCCATCTGGTATCCCTGTTGGCCAGCAGCGTCAGCAAGCACGTCAAAATAGAAAAAGCAGCCGGAGCAAGCGTTACCATCTGTCCCAGGCCGACGAAGGCGTAGTTATCCAGCCGCCTCGCCGTGCTGGCGAAGCCCCGGCGGAGCACCAAGCTCCCGAGGCGCGCAGGAGGTCTCATGGTCAAGGAAGGTGGTTCAAGTTCAAGTTCAAATGGTCAAGCTTCAACCGTCTAACAGCCTCCATACGATCATCACCAAAACGTCATGTCGCAAAGAAATAGTCCATCCAGTCCGAACCCACAGAGAGAGAGCTGCGCAACCTTGGGACAATTGTGGGGGAATGGTTACCCGAAAGAGCCGGCCATTGCCGCTCGTAGCCCGGCTGCCGAGTTCGAGAGAGCAGCAGTTGGAGAGGCAAGAACGACCCAGCCGCTTGTTATTCGACCGACGGCTGGGCAGGAAAGGGGAATTCCATTGGCGTGGTGCGGGGGAGCGCGGGGGCGGGGGAGGATGAGGCACGGCAGCTGCCCGGTACTGGACCGCATGTTTTAGGGGTCGGTGCGCTAATATTTGGGAGCATGGGTCGCTAGAAAGTCCCGTGTTGTAGGGATGGAACCCGACAGATCCAGTGATCGATCCAGCGGTCGATGCGCCTACACTCGGGTCTGCTATCATAACCCGGGGCCACCTCTCGGCAGTCCGGCTATTGATCGATACAATGTCATGAACATGATAAGATAGATGCCCTTCATGCTCCCTCTCAATACCATTCCATCTACAAAAAGACGAGATTCTTGGGATTGGGGATTTTAGGTATTCTTGATTTTCTTTATGCTTTATAGCTCCAGAAGGTAGCCGTTCATTACAATGCTCCGTTCGCCTCTCCGCGTACCCTCCTCACGTCACAACGAATGTGTCCCCCCGAGCAAATAGTCTCTCTCAATCTTTCACAAAACAATCAGAAGAAAGCCTGAATTCGCCAGCCTATATAGAGCTTGCGGCCTCGGGCAAAAAGGGGTATGTGCAAGGGCCAAAATGGGTAATAAAGTAGTAAAAAAAAGTGGATGATGGGGAGGGTGTAGATCCCCTGTGCGAGATGCGCCTCATCCGCAAACCTCGTCGACAAGGGAGGGAATCGTTCCAAGTGGAACACAAATGACTTGGGGGTAAAAAACCAAGAAAACAAAAACAAAGACCACGCCAGATCCAACCGCCTTTCCCGCCTGAGCCTGTGTTGTGTGGGCAATCCATATGTAGAAAGCCATCTTCCTCGACAGTGACATTTCGTTTTCTTAGATGAAGTTCATGAGCCAGGGGACAATGGCGCTGTGGGCGAGTGTTAGCTGCGAGATGATCGTGACAAGGGTCCGGCGGAGTGGTTCAACTTACCCAACTGCGACAGTGGCTCCCAATCCAAACAGTGCTCGGTTCTTGACCTTTTCTTTCCGTAGCTCGGCTTCCGTCTTGACCGTCTTGACCTTCTTTGCTCTGGGCTGCTCGGACTGCTCAGGCTGCTCGGACTCCTCGTCCTCCTTGGGCTGGTCCTCCGACTTCTTGCCCTTCTTGTTACCAACGGAGATGTCGGCGGCCTTTCGCTTGCTCTTCTTTGCTGAGGTGGGGGCTGACTTGGGTTTAGACTCCTCCTCCTCATCGTCCTCCGCCTCGGCAGCCTCGTCGGCCTTCTTCTCATCCTCCTTGTGCTTCTGAACCATCTCCTTGGCGGCCTCCATCATCTGAGCAATCTCCTTGGCGGTGGGGGGCTCGCCAGCGGTGGGGAGAGGAACCTCGATCTCGGTAACGGTGTGCTTCGTCTCAACGCCGTCCGAGTCCTCGGTGATATCCTCCTCGATTGTCACCTTGACTTTGGGATCCTCTTCCCGGGGCTCTAGGACAATAACAGGATCAAACTCGGTGGACTTCATGACCAGGTCCCCCAGCTTGTTCTCCTTGGCCTTGCCGTTTACAAGCTCCGCCTGCTCAGAGATCACTTCGACCGCCTCGGCTTTGGCCCGGGTGCTTACCTTGCGCGCTGCCGTCGTCGGTACCCTCCTTGTGCTCTTGGTAGGGCTGGCAGATCGGCGAGAGCGTCGGAGGGTAGTTGAAGGGGTGGGAGGAGCCAGCTGAGGCTGAGCCTTGGCGGCCTCAGGCTTGGGGGACGCGGTTGTGCTCTGGGAAGGCGACTCGGGAGTATTGGCGGCGGGCTTGGCGGCGGGAATCTTGGTCGCATCGAGCAGGGCGCGGATCCAGGGCGTAATCTGGTACTCCTCGGCGAGGTCGAGGGCCTGCTGCGGGGGGACCCAGATGTTTCCAGCCGTCTCCTCGGGGCTCGTAGTCGGGAGGGACTTGATGTACTTGCGCTCCGTCTCCTCGTCGATGGCATCGGCATAGGGAAACGTGGCCTTGAACATACCGGTGGCGGAGACGTAGCCGTCGAAGCTGCGGCGCATCAGGAAGTAGCTGTTGGGGCTGGACTTGAAGATGCCGGAGACGATGCCTTTGGGGAGAGGCGCGCGCAGGTGCGCGTAGTCGAAGTTATCGAGAGCTGTCGGGTCAGCCTCGCCCGCGCCAACCATCTTGGGCGTCAGCTTGGTCTGTCCCAGGCGCCGGCGCGCAACCAGATCCTTGTCTGTGAAAATTGGGGTGAGCCTTCGAAACCGCATCATCGTGGTAGGTGGGAGTATGTACAATCCGGAATGTCCCCGATCATGAGGGGGTTGTGCCTGATAGGCAACCTGCGCTCGGTACTGGGGCCATCTTGTCCAATTGTGATAAACCGGGCGCGACGCGGCAATCTTTGTGTCTTCTGGGGTCGGAAGGCGTTGGACGATGCGAAAGCTGCAATGCGTACGGGCGCGCAAACGAGGAAGATGTTCAGGGAGAGTCTGCGAAGGGCCAAGGGCGGCGCGTCAGTGATTTGCTCGTCTAGAGTGGTGTGGATGGTCTGCCGTGGGCGTGGGCGTGACTCTGGGGCGCAGAGGGATAAGGCAGCGCTGGAAGGCTCGCAAATCACGTACCGTGTCCACGCAAGGTTCAATTCGTTCCAAGGGAGACGGGCGCCTCGGAAGGGAGATGATGCGAAGAAGAAGGAAAAAGACGGGCGGGGATGGGTACTCCGGGCCGGGTCACGAATAGAGGGAGACAGGGAAGGATGAGAAGGAAAAAAAAAATACGGACAAGGTGAGGGCGAAAAAAGGATCGCGAAAGGGCTCGAGTGTCGGGAGAGCTGAGACGGCGACGGCGACGGGATGGGGATGGGGACGGCCGAGTCGCGCAAATTAGGTGCTGGGATAGCGTCGAGGTTTTAGCGGGCGGCCCTGTTGGGCGGATTTGGGCGGGTTCGGTGGCAGTCCCAGTGACGAGACTGGTCTAGGTTGGCTAGCGCAGCGTGCGGCACGGGTGGGAGGGTTTCTGCGAGATATATTGCTACCTCCGCCACACGCGCGCCTACGCTACGGGCACAGGTACTCGTCTATGGCTTGGCGGAATTACCCCTTTGAACACGTCCAGGCTTTACCCAACTTGTCCAGACTTTTCGAGCGCCTGACTTTTGATTACACCGGGGGAGCTACGACTCCATCCATTGCCAGAACGAAGTACGTACCTCCTTTCCCGTACAGGGCAGGTTTACGTACCGGCACTTGGATTGGTCGGTGCGCGTCGCATCGCATCCATCATCATCGTCAGCCTGCAGGCGTCAGAAAAGCTCAGCATCTGCCCGTCCGCCGCCTTCTCTCCTGGTCCTATGCGTCCCTCCTCTGTTCCCTTCAGGCCGTGTGGCTCCCGTTAAGGGCGATTATCTCCCGATCCAATCCATCGGGGGAACTAGAAAAATCCTCAGACAGTGACAGCAATCTAGGGCGCTCCCCAATCAGGGGTGGTGCTCCGTCCTCCGTGCTACGCTGGAAGACCCTTGGCCGCCGCTCCCGCGCAAACCCACGCACACTGCCACACGCTCGCGGCACCAGCAGGGCGACTCGCTGTGCGGCGTGTGCTGCGTTGGCCTGGTTTTGCCCCCCAACGCGGGGAAAACATGGGTGGCTGGCGCCATGCGACGGGCGGGAGCCAGGCGAGGCGAGGATCACGATCAGGACGAAGGCGAGATGAGACAAGTCGAGACGAACAGGACTGGTCTTGGGGCGCTCTCGTTGGTACAGGGCGTTTATCTACTGTTTTGGTCTTGATCCGATCCAGTCGGTAGGTATCCAGGTAAATTGGCGCTTTGGTCTGGCCAGCTAAGACTTGGGATGGCGGCTCCATGCTCACAGTCCCATTCGTACTGCTGCGGGATGCCGACGAATAGCAGTGTTACAAGTCACTAATCGCACCAACGTGGCCTGCCTGTCACCTCAGCCAGGCCTGCTCAGTCCAATCCCGGCCAGCCCAAGCACCCCAGCGCTGGGCGAATCAGCCTGAGCGGTTCCCGCAGGCTGCTGATGAGTTGGGACGAAGCGTTCCATGCTGGCGCCGAGTCGGGGCTGCTGGAAGGCTCGTCCTCCCTTTTGCCATTTTCCCCACGAGATCGCGCCTGGATTGCTAATTTTCCATTTAGCAGACCAGACACTCATGGAGCTCCCTGCTTCGTAGTCTATACGTGAGATTTACTATTGAACTCGTTCCCGTCGGTGGTGGCTCCGACTTGCCGGGTGGTTGATGCTTACTGCGGGAGCCATCATCACATTCCTCCCCGCTTGGAGCCCGACGCAGGAGGACGCATCCATCCATCCATCCGTCTACTCCAACAGCGCGTGCGTGCTGACCGAGTTGTCGGATTTCCAGTCCTGGCCACTGTCATGTGCACTTTTGTTGGCCTTCATTGATGCATCGAGCAATGGCGAAAGCAACTGTCGGACGGCGCGTTTCGGCCACGTCCATGCTTCCGTTGCTGAGGCATCTCGCGTCTTCTGTTCTCCGTGTCTGAAACCGACCCCCGTTGTTGAGGCCCGAAGTGAGCTTATTATCGTGCTCACTAGACTATCTAACATGGAACTCGGTCTTTTCAACCTTTACCGCTCAACTGGAGTGCTGCGTCCCACACACGAAACAGACCCAGGGCGCTGGATATGCCAAGATGATGAGCTACCACCAACAAGAGATGATAGGTGAATTCTCCTCTCTTCAGCAGGAGTGGGTGGATGTCTCACCTCAGTCACATGGCTACCGTAAGGTACGCCCTCGAGAGCATTTGAGACGCCGCACCGTAACAAACAGACAGCAGCTCGAACCAGGGTATTCGCAGCTTGGACGCCCGACTTTGGGCAGCGTCTCGCTCGCATACAATCCATTGGCTCTTGGACCCAATCACGGCGAATCTGCAACCCCACCACGGCCTCTAACACCGCCGACCGCCTATACCGCCTCTGCCTCCACTAACAAACACCGCCCGTAGCCCCTCAACCCCTCCATCCCGTCCCATGAATCGTCACCGCAACAGTGAGCACTGATCACCGAGCACTTGAACAGCACCTTGCTTTGTCCGAATAGCCCACCAGAGCTCCCCATTCCGAAGCTCCCCTCTTTCGGACTCCTCCCCTCCTACATCACCTATTCCCAATCCTATTCCTGCCCCTCTTCTACCTTACCTTGACTCCTCCTTTCTCCAGCCAAGCTCCCACGCTCTCACGTATCCTGCTCTACCTACTTCTTCCTGCTCTTCCATCTCCATCTCCTTTCCCACCACCCTTCGTCGTCTTCCCCACCATCCAACTCTCCGCCCTCGCCGCCCACAATGGCTTCCCACGACGATGACAACATGCCCGAGGAGACTCAGGGCTACACGCTCTCCCAGCCCAAGCAGAGTCTTGCTCAATACCAGCAGATGGGTAGGTTGCCTTCCCCCCAGTTTATCTTGTTTTGGAGGCTCTGCCGCCTCTAGCTAAGCGGGCCGACCCTCGAGCTCCCTCCGCTTCATTCGTGGTGGACGGCTTCGGCCCCCCATGACGAGGCGCTTCAAACTGCTAGAGACAGCTTCTTCAGCTGCCTGACCTTGACTTTTCGTACCCATTACGCAGATTGGTCTTCCTGTGTCATTCACAAATGCCATGAAGCTCTAATTCCTCCCCATATTCTCCCTGGATGCCACCGGCGTACTTGTTGCCCTTGTACCTCGACCAAAGCAACCCCGCCACCCCGAACCCCCCTCCCTCACTCCCAAGCAAACCATCCTCACCGAACTCACGACTAACGCCGAATCTTCTCCTCCCATACAGACGCTGGCGATGAGTCCCTCCAGCGCTACAAGGAGTCCCTTGGCCTCGGCGGCGGCAAGGACATCTCGGACCCCAACGACCCCCGCGTCTGCATCATCCTCTCCTTAGCCCTCGAGTCGCCCGGCCGCGACCCTGTCATCATTGACCTCTCCCAACCCGGCAGCGAGGCTACCCTCAAGGACAAGCCCTTCACCATCAAGGAGGGCGCCAAGTTCACCATGGCCGCCAAGTTCAAGGTCCAGCACGAGATCCTGAGCGGTCTGCACTACGTCCAGGTCGTCAAGCGCAAGGGCATCAGGGTCTCCAAGGACTCAGAGATGATTGTACGTCTGAACCCACTTTCTCTCTATGACTATCGCACAAGCTCGATACGTGCAATTGAACACCTTCTGACTCCCCACGCAGGGTAGCTACGCCCCCAACACCGACAAGCAGCCCACCTATTCCAAGAAGTGTAAGTTGTTGACCGCCTTTCCCTCACCGAGTCTCAACAATACTAACTCGACATCCCGTAATAGTCCAGGAAGAGGAGGCGCCCAGCGGCATGCTCGCTCGCGGCCACTACAGCACCATATCTACCTTTATCGACGACGACAAGAAGCAACATCTCATATTCGAGTGGAGTTTCAACATTGCCAAGGACTGGTAAACGGTCCACGACGAGTCTTGGTCGCGCCAACTTGCGAAGCATACCAAGAAAAACCACATGTCATGAGATACGAGATACCTGGTCTTGCACAAAAACTTTACCCACAAAATATGAAGGAAAATCATAAAAGAGAATATGTCGGTTGGGGCTGGACACGGGGGGCACACTTCTTACGTCACATCATACTTGCTCCGAAACAGGACAAACTTCGAATTGCCTTTGCCTTTGCCATACGTTGCGTTACCTTACCTAGAGTGGATCACGTCACACATTGCCCCAGAATTTACCAAAAAACAGCTACTTGCATCAAGCTCTATATTGCTATGCAACAACAAACGAGGATCTATTCTGCCCGCCCATCATATGCCGGTTCAAAGACATGGTATCATGTAGTTAAGAAAATTATCGTGGAGCCCAAACCAAGCTCAAGGTGGGTAGGTAGGTAGATAGGTGGGGAGGTTGAAGAGCGAGTTACTGGGTGGGTATTCCCAGGGGGTTAGAGGAGGAAAGAGTTTAGAGGAAATAGTCGGGGAGAGCGTTGCCGTCCGCAGACTTCTCGCCTCCAGGCTGTAAATCTTTGTGTACGTCGTTCTCGGGCGCGGCGGCGAAGACGTTGAAAAAGCGCTCGCCCGTGTCGCTGACCTCGAGGACGCTGGCCATATTGCCGCAGCGGTAGCAGTAGTTGGGTGCGCTCCAAACGGTGCTAAGCCGGTCGTCGTAGAGAACCTGGAAGCCTTCCTGGCAGAGTTGGTGGGCGCGGAGAATATGTGACATGTTGTTGACAGCGAGGAACTTCTTGACCACCTGGGCGCCGAAGGTGTACCCCGCGCCTCGAGGCGACAGCGAGAACTCGTCGCGGTCTGGGTCAGGATCGGACCAGACGAGATCGGCCATGGGGCCTTCGTGGGGAATCTCGCGGAAGCGGTCGATGATCTTGATCTGGTCGATGGAGTGGATCGAGGGCGAAAGACCTGCAGAGCTCGTGTCAACGTCTGCCGGAAGAATCAGGGGATGTAGCCGGTACGTACCTCCGTGGACGCAGAAGATCTGGTCATTAATCACGACACTCAAGGTCAGGAAGTCGAACATGTCGGTAAAGTAGTGCCACACGTTGGCGTTGCCGTATTTGCGCGAGCACTCGGTGTAGAAGCCATATGACTGGGTAACGCCACGGGACTCGTGGTTACCGCGGATTAGGTGCACGCGGTTGGGGTATCGTAGCTTCAGGCATACCAGCAGCGAGATGGTCTCGACGCTGAACATGCCTCGGTCGACATAATCGCCTGTGTATGGTTTGTCAGCCAGGCGATCGGACAGCGGCCACGGGGCGCGGGCAGGGTTACCGAGGAAGAGGTAATTCGTGTCTGGGCAATAGCCGCCGATTCGGAAAATCTCAATGAGGTCGAAGAACTGGCCGTGGATATCCCCCACTACGGTGATGGGAGCGCGGACGTGGACGACGTTGCTCTCGCGCATGAGCAGCTCCTTGGTCTTGGCGCAGATGGCCTCGATGACGGACTCGGCGAGGAGTTCTTTCTTGTAGAGGCGCGAGATACACTCGTCCAGGTCGACGGAAGCTGGGGGCGGAGAGAGCCTTCGTCAGTGCGACTGAGCATGACGGACGGTCTTGTGCTTTTGCGGAAGCTTACCTGGTAGCCCGGGCATGGTGGATTATGTGGAGGTGGAGGCGGCGCCTAAGAGGCCACCGGGAAGGTCAAGATGGACAGGTGTGAGGGATAGAAGGCCGCAGGGTCATGCGGCGGCGTCATTAAGGCTGGCGGCGGCGGCGAATTCGGCTCCTGGAGAGGGTGATGTCTGGGGCGTAGCTCTGTGGTTGTACCAACATGATCGGGGAGAAGGCGTTTCACATGGGCGCGGGGCCAGGATGGCGAGGGCGGGAGGGGTGACGGCGTGCAGCAGCGTTGGCGTTGGCGTTGGCGGAGGCGATGGGAAACGGCCGGAGGGGACGTAGCGATGGTTGGTGGGGGAGAGGGAGAGAGGATGTTGTGGGAGAGGTTTGTGGGGTTTTGGCGGTGGCCGTGAGATGGCGTCGGGGTCGTCTCCAGTCGTCCGTCTCGTCTCGCTGTAGTGGGCTGGATTGCTCAGGCCGCAGCGGCAGCTCGGCGTAGAAATTGCCGGATCGAGGTTTTTCCTAGGGCGTTTGCTGGCCGGGCGGTTAGTCGCAAGCGCTCTAACCCCACCACCGCGGCGTCACGCAGAAACCGGCCCCTGCGCTAGTGTTGAGGGTGTCATTTACGGAGCACGGCGCGTGGTATCAGAGACATCGACGGCGGCGTGGATACGTCCTGGAGAAGAGTGGACAAGCCGGACTTTGAGCTTCGTTAGGGCAATTAACTATGGGACATAGTCTATGGCAAACCGGACCGGGCAATCCATACATCGGTTCAAAGCACAATTCAATGAGCATGAACACGAACCACCAACGAGCCTACCCTACCTACTCGTTGCGAGAACCGCTTCTTCCGCATCTGGACCCATGCCAGCCTCGGCCTCGTCCTCCAAACCCTCGTCACCCGATGGCCACGGCTCTCTCCAATTATCGATCCATCCGATGGACGATGCAGCCTCCCGAGCTGAAATGCGTTTGTCTGGTTCGTGTTGCAGCAAACCCTTCATCACCGGTAAGAGGCTCTTCAACGCTTGATAATCATATTCTTTGTGCTCGTAATCGTTGTAGCATTCGCCTGCCTCAAAAATGGAGACAATGGTGTCCCAATGAGGTTCAAAACAATCCTCGAGAGGCTTCTGAGTTGACTTCATACCTAGTGATGAAGTTAGCTGAAGCCTTTGGTAATGCCTACTGAGGAGTAAACTTACTTTCAACGCGCGCGTTATCTTTGACCATATCTCTCCAACGCTCGTGCCATTTCGGGGGCAGTGGTCCTATTGTTTCGACAAGTGACTGAATGTACTCGCCACTAGAAAAACCTCCCCAAAACGGGCACTTCTGGAAAAACAACTCGTAGATCTGAACAATCAGCATCATAACCTTTCGGTGATCCAAAGACACGCCCTTACCACGGAGCCCGCCCTCCATAAATCGTGGCGGTAGTTGAAAGAGGAAATGAAAAATGTCTCGGGGGATCTCAAATCGGCCGGTTGAGCGATAACAGAGTGAGTTTCATTGGTTGGGAAAGACTCTCCCCAATCAATCAAGCAGATGTCTTCCCATGCGTTGTCAATCCACCCCGGCCAGCAGGCCGATGCTACCAACTGCTTAGGGATATGAGGCGACTGAGGCTCTTTGCCTGTATATGGTGCTGTAACGACGTCGCCCATAGTTTCCCAGAGGTCCTCATCACTTTGTAGTGCCAAGTTGCAAGTGAATGCGACATTGTTGGTTGATATGTCTGGATTCACCACCAGAGTTAGCAGTCAAGCAAACCAAGTCAAGGATGAGAGAGTGCCAATACCTCCATGAGCAATACCGCCATGATGGATATCAGCGAGAGCCTCAAGGAGTTGCTGTGAAGCCCTCAAAACCGCATTTGGCTGGAAGGTCCATTGGTAAGTTCCTGGAATGACATGCTTATCCGAGGCCTTGTCTCTGAATGATGAAACAAATGGCCTGGATTCTTCAAAATTCTTCAGAGCTTGAGAAACTGAAGGGCCTAGCGGCTCTGTTACGATGCAGTTGTGTCTGCCGTTTGGGCCAGTATACTGGAAACAATTCAGCATCTGGGCAAAGCGCCTTGGCGTTATCTGGCTGCTATTTTCATAGTAGGTTTCCAGGATCCGTAACACTCTGATATCTGGGTCTTCGTCTAGTCGTTCAGTTGATATGTAGGCCTGTTTAATCTTGATAGAAACCCAGCGCCTACAATTCAACAACGTTAGCAACTCAGCATTGATTTGGTTGATATGGAAAAGCAACGCGTACTTCTCCTGGTCATCTTGCGCGAGCCAGACCGTTGAAAACCCGCCATGGCCAAGCTTATGATGAATGGTGTACCTCCCATCGCAGAATGTGTCACCCAACGCGACGGGGTGAAAGCCTCCGGCACATAGCGTTCCAGACGCTCGTGTGGTATGACGCTAGCTAGGCATTCATACCTCTCTATCCAGATGGCTTCTGGGGGCCGCTCAGGCAGTTTCTTCTCGCTTTCGGCATGAGATGACATGGTGTGGAGAGCCGGTGGAAGGAAGCAAAATACAAGGAGAAGTGGAATGGTGGACAAATGGAGAAGCTGGAGGGAGTTTTAAGATTTGCTAGTTGATTATGCTGCAGCGATCACCCCAGTGTCCTAGGGTGATATTGTGACGTTATGGGTGCAGTACGTCGAACTGCATGCAGTGAATCAAGATTGAATAGCATGATCTTTGTTAAAAGGGTTGTGGCCTTGGACATTGAAACCCCAGGCACCCTCGGTCGACAACCTCAGGCACTTTGGCCTTAACTTACGTAGGTATACTACAGCCTTCATGCAAACATTTCAAGACACTTCACAATGTTTAAGGCTTCCGGCCGTGTTCTAGGATAACAATGCCAAGGGGGGATTTGCAGGATATGTTGCAGTACGAGGGATATCTAATTTTGTCATGTATTGAGAGATCAGTTTCATTTTCCCTGCAAAATGGATTTAGTACCCTTCACAATAGGTGATTTTATTTCCTCACAATCTAACGTGTCAAAGAAACGCGAACCGAACGTCTCATAGATAGTAAAAATGCGATAACATGAATTGGGGTGTAAGTCTGTGTCTCTCGGTCTTCATCCACACATTCGTCACTTCTGACTCTCGGGGAATCAATCAATCAAGAGACGAATGCCGCAAGTACTATCATTCACCACAGACCAGTTTCACTCACTTCTGCAAACGCTTATGGTAGGTCAAGCTTGATAGTCTTGAAAGTAAAATAAAGCCCAGCTCCATGTACTCAATTGAAACCCGGAAGTCACGTATTACGGTTGCTTCAAATCGCTTGACAATCTTAATTTGACACTCTAGCCTACCAAACTCTCAGCAAATGCCTCAACTTGATCAAGTTCCTCTCTCTCCTTCCGGCAAAACTCCTCCAACACCTCCAACCTCTTTCTACGACGTTGGCACATCTTCTCCAGTTCCGACTTTGTACTCTTTTGCCTTCGGCTATGGGAAGCTCCCCTCCCTCCTTCGATTTCGTTCAAAGAAAATGTGACATTGGCCTTCCGTTTTCTTCCAGACCCAGGAACTGCAGGTGTAACCTCTGACTGCTGAGCATGTGATTCGCTTTCCTCCACAAGGGGTTGTTTGTGAAAGTAACAGTGCTTGAGGTGCTGCTGGAGGTGTCCTTGTCGCTTGAATCCATTGCTTGGTTCTGATCGGCCGCAAGACGGGTAAGGGCAGTGATAATTGTGATTGTCACTGTTTTGTGCTCGAGTTTTCTCGCACGCTTCTTTCTGGTGGCGGATACAGACATCTCGCCTAGAAAATTCCTTTCCACATGCTGGACAGGTTAGTAAAGTTCCGCTGTCGCCCGTCGCATTAGACGCAAGTCCGGTTTCGTCAATCAAATGAGATGCCCCAGCTGGCGAAGGGAGATTGGAAAGCTCGAGTCCTGGTGATGTTTCTATGGCCAATGTGTTGATACTCAAACTCGGGAATTTTGACGTAGAAACATCTTGTGGCCATAATGAACCGGATTCGTTAAGGGTTGGTTCTATGGGTATCTCGGAGACACCAAACCCTATGAAGCCAGACATAACCGGCGTAGAGGCATCCCAGAATTGGCCTAATAAATCTTGCTCGTCAGTGCAGTCACTACAGATAATTGTATATAATCAGAATCGCTTACACTTAGTTACCGGAAAGCTCAATAAATAGGCCGCGACTGGTTCTTTCTGCATATTAGAAGTTTCTTCGTTGGCTAGCAAGCGGGTGAAAGAAGACATAAGAATGGCTCCCACCCAAAACCACCACATTTTGGTGCAACCCATTCCCATGTCTTCTTTCACCCGTTTGCTAGGCAATGAAGGAGCTTCTAGCATACAGAAAGTACCGGGGCGTGGCCTATTTTTTGAGCTTTTCCGGGTCGCAACCATGAGGGGTTGAAGAAAACGCCGCCGCTCTCGCCAGACATGTTTAGTGAGAGG
Organism: Neonectria sp. DH2; assembly: GCA_003934905.1. Classification (NCBI taxonomy): domain Eukaryota; kingdom Fungi; phylum Ascomycota; class Sordariomycetes; order Hypocreales; family Nectriaceae; genus Neonectria; species Neonectria sp. DH2. Next base: position 2,398,749 of record RQWH01000003.1, on the reverse strand, counting down.
ACCGGTGAAGTTTTTTACAACTCTCACGGTTGCGACAAACAACTGCAGGTCCTTCCTTGCGTGTCAGATTCTCATTGATAAACGGGGAATAGAGCATCATAGTCCTGTAGACACATCTGAACCTGTTGGGAAATAATTGTGTTGCGTTGGGCACCTAATGCAATCCCACCGGGCCCCTGCCTTTTTCTTGGTTGCTTGGGGAAGCATATAAACCTACCATTGCAAAGCAAGTTTTGCATCTTGAGGTCTTTACAAGCGGGAGCTGTAAACAAAAAGAGGTGGGAGGAAATAAATAGCCTAACATTGACCTGAACTTTCTTGGCGCTTGTAATGTTGGGCAGCTAGGGAGGTGGCGGATGCTGGGAGGGTGATATAGAGTGTGTAGGGCGGAAATATGTGATAAAAGCGTAGGGTGGCAAAGTAGGGCGGAAAAGTAAGGCGATATCGTAGGGCTGTATGCCTGGTAGGTCTTTGGAGGGGTCAACGTCAACCACATTGGCTTGAGCACATTATGAGGTCTATTTCATTTATCTAGTAGATTAATGAGTTTACGGAGACTTGTGCATAGAGAGCTTCGGGGAGGATCAAGCCCGGCCTCCAACGGTCAAGAAATATAGACTGCCGGTGTTGGCATCCACGTTGCTAGGCGCACCCAGATACAAGATATCTGTACCGTCAGACCGCATCTTGGCCTGCAGCCGTCTCACCTTCCTGCCAGCCGCTGGCGCGAGTTCCTGATTTGTCCACGCCGAGCTACCACTCCTCTCCAGAACCCAAACACTCCCACTGGCGAGGCAGTAGTAAATCCGCACGGTCGTGCCGTCGTGGGTTACACCGATGGCAGCGCTGGTGTTCTCGCCCGAAAAGATAATTTCACGTGTCCAGGGGCTGGACGTGCCAAAGGTCGCTGTCGCGCGGCGGACCTGCCATAGTTGGTCTGTCTCGTTGGCGAAGCGGTACGCGCTGCTTATGCGAACAGTTCCGGTCGAGTCCTCGTACAGGGCCAGCTTGGCGCTCTGGAACGCTGGGACAGGAGAGGCGTTTATGTCGCCGCTGTAGGTCTCGCCCGAGGTCAATGGCTGGTAGACAATGTCTACAGTGTTTTGTGTGATAGGCAAGGAGACGGTAGCTCCTGAAGCGGATCGGTATGTGCCGGAAGACGGTGTGTATCGCACGTAGCTGCCTTGGTGGCGCACCGCCGAGGCTGGATACTTGCTCCACTCCCACTGAATGTGCACATCGCCATCAGACGAGAACTGGATATCGTCGGGATAGACAGAGTAGCCCGACCTGTACGCCCAGAGACTGATCCGAGCCCACGCATTGGAAGAGGTGGTGTACTTGTAGAAGTAGCCGCCCCTGGCCGAACCGTCACCACTCGCCTCTCCACGAACGATCAGCCACAGGTTGCCGCTGGCATCGCGCTTGATGACTGGATACGTAATCTTCACAGTCTGGTCGGGCATGTCGGAGCTGTGGTCCACGAGGGTAGCGCTGTATGGCGAGCTCGAGCGGTAGTACTTCCACGGCTCGTTGTGCATGCTAGTGAAGACATGGACATAGCCGTCTCCATCAACGGCGATGCTGGGGGTGTTGTGTCCGTTGTCATCGACGAAGACTGCGCAGTCGCCGCCGGATGTCTGGAGGCAATCACGAGAGATGGTTCCATCAGACGCGGTGCGACGGGCAACCATGACATTGTTGTTGACTGTAGATCCACTGAGAGGGTTACGGAGGTAGGCCAACCACTGGTAGCCGCCGTACTCGTCAAGAGGATTCCACCATGCTGACTGGCTGTTGACATCGACAGCCCCGGAGATAGTGACGAGGCTGCCGGGTTCGATTATAGCTTGGACGGCTGACACCGTCAACAAGCAAGCGATGGACGATAAGGACCTCATAGTGATAATGTTCTCTCAATGTGTCAAAAGCGTAGATAATCGATAAGATGAACAGGCTGGAGCAAGCTGATTCGACTCCAAACTGCCGGACACACTGACTCTTTAAATAGGAATCCTGACCGAGGGACTCTGGTCCCATGCCCTCAAGAGGTGGAAATATTGGTTCCTAGCTTCCCCACAGCCGTTCAGCTCTTTCCACATGGCGAAGAGTGTGGGGTAGCTCGCGATACCCTGGAATGAAATGCGGAGGTTGGCAAGGATAGAGGAGCGAGAAGGATCATGGGGCCATCTGCCGTAGCAGGAACCGCCGAAGTCGAGGAGCTACCGCGCGGGCTTCCATGGCGGATGATCAGCATAGGCGAATCGTGGGGAAATGGAGGGACGGGGTTTAATGGACAAGGACCGTCACGTCACCGATCCGGGAACTAGAAGGGAAGGTCAGTGTTTGGTAGAAAGTCGACGAGGTTGTCGTTAATGCGGGAGCCGGTCGAAGCGGAACCGCCGACTCCCGACTAAACGGCGGACGTTCCGTCTCAACGCGCCAGTTCCGCTCCATCAATGCAGGCCTTGGCAAGTTTGAGGTGGATGGGCGGAATTGAGACTGACAGCTATGTATACATTGCCTAGAGAAAGTGGATAAATAGCCTGACTCGACGGAGCTGTCAACCACCTAACTTAGACCACCAACATAGATAGATTGTCTGGCGCTGGTCGTCAAAGTTCATAAATCACAATGGCCACTCCTTCGTCCACGTTCGGTTTCGGATCTTAGACTTTGAGGCATTGCGTTACAAATTTCTGCCTTTTCTAGGAGACGAGAAACACACCCATGGAGTCAGCTTTAAGGTTAGGATGAGTAAACTAAGAGCTTAGGGGCTACTGATCCGATTGGCATCCATGCCACGCATAAGGGTGCATGGCCTGTCATCAGACAGTGGGGATGGAGACAATTCACTGTAATTCACTAAAATGCCTATAGGGATGGTGGAGATCAATCCTGCAAGCACAGACATGCAGGCAACTAAATTGACTTCCTGGTCGGTTGATTATCCAGCAACGCACAGCATTGTATCGGACCTGGCTAAGGCTCGGAGAAATGGATTTCGATTGTTGTTGTTCGTACAGTTTGGCGTTGGTTCGGAAGCTTCCAGGACGTTTGGGTTCCCTTGGGGCGCAGGTGGTCCGTGCGTTCCCACGCGACGGCGACTCTAGGAGTTCAGGTGCCCGTCGACCACCAACAGCCCGACGTCAATCTACGCTCATCTTTCATGCGACTCGGACACAAGAACAGGTCAAAAGAGCCCACGCCGTTCGCTCCTCGCACCTGAACGGGGCGCTTCCCGCGGTGACCCTGGATGCGGCCTCGCTGACGGAACCAGAGCAGGTTTAGGGAGGCGGCTTTTGGGCCCTCTGAGCTTCCTGAGCTTCGTCGCGCGCCGCGTGTGTGTGGTGCGCCGCTGTAGCCTCCAGCTGTAGCCTCCCGAGTCCCGCATCGCCCTGCCGCTCCCCCGTCGCCGCAACGCAACGCAGCGCAACGTGGGACGAGACAGGCGCATATCTTTGGGCGCGTCGCGAGCTTCTAACTGTGGCACCGGCGACAGTCATCCTCTCATTCTCATGGACAAGAATACCTGCCCATTCCACTTATTTCTCCGGCAACTCCCCAGGTGAAGGTGGTCGTCATCCCATCTATCGCGGGCCCCTCCATCCCGCCATCGCCTTGGCCTCATTTCACCACAGCGGTGTTGACTGCAGTCGCCGCTCATCTTCCCCACTACTGCCGCAATTCGTCTCTTCAAACAAACAATCCCCTTGATCCGGGCGTAGCCGTCTCGCCACACCTCTTCGGCTCGCTCACTCGCCCTCATTGGCAGAAATGCCCGACTCGGCTCCTGGCTATGCCGCCCGGCCAGAGGACGCCCAGTGTTACAACTGCGGCACCTCCGGGCATTGGGCCATTGCCTGTCCGGAGCCCACGCGAGAGACCCCGGCGTAAGTCTTTTTTCTTCATCCAGAGACCTTGCCGTCCTTGGTTGCTTGCTTATCCCATCTTATGTGAGCCAACTAACTAATCATCAACAACAGCGGCCTCGCTGCGTGGAGAAGCAACAACAATATGGGGAGAGGGGGCAATGGTAGAGACCAACATGGCGGGCCCAAGAAGTCTAAAGGTCCCATCATCACCAAATACGCCCCTCCACCCTCGTCAGGACCGACTGTGAACCATTACGGACCTCCGCCGGGCTACGGGCAGTCGCCGGGGCCGTATCCGGGACCACCTCATCCGTTCCCTCCGCAATATCCTCCGCACTCGGCCCCAATCTCCAACTATGCACCTAGCTATCCACCACCAAGCTATTCGCAGTCTTATCCTCCTCCTTCATACCCAAACCCACCTCTCCCGGCTCCTCCTGGGCCTCCTCCCGGACAATATGGCCTACCACCCAACCTCCCTCACCCTCCTCACTTACCTCACCCTCCTCACCTACCTCATCCACCAGGACCTACGCATATATACCCTCCGACATATGGTCCTCCTCCAACTACTCAATCACCCCAGCCGTATTCATCTCATCCACCGTACGGTTCCTCCTATCCCCAACCGTTCTCCTATGGCTCACATCCGCCACCATTCCCTCCGTCATATTCTCCCCCGCCTACACCTCTAACATATGGGTTACCCCCTGCGCCGAGATCTAGGCCACCTCAAGGCCCACCTCCACGACCTCTTCCAGGATCACCGCCGATACCTCGCCACGGGCCTCCATCAATATCGGCCTTGCCTGTCCCCGGCACGAGCCACTCCCTCCCGCCAAGGCCCCCTCGGATTCATCGGGATGTGCACGAGCCTCCGCGAGATAGTCGCAATAAGAGAAAACATGATCGTCACAACCGCAATCGTGAAAATCGGCAGAAGAAGAACAATGCCCGTTCTCAACTACCGGATCATAAAGCCAAGAGCGACAACCCTCAACCTGACCCTAAAACCACAGCCGTTTCGAAGTCGCCAGTAGCTCCCCAGCACGAAGAGTTATCACCGCAAAAGACAGTCTCAGAAGCAATCCTCGAAATTTCCTCAACAGTATCCGATAGCAAAAACAACGATCCCGCAACCCCTCACGAGGATGCAGATTCTCCAAATAAGCTTAATGGCACACCTGATGATCTATCCGAAACCGACGACGGCGAATGGGAAGTCAGGGCCATCTTCAAGGAAATAGAACCCCCTCATGCACCTGACGAGGTTGGAAAACCCTTACCAGCGAGCTACTCTGAGCAAGTGCTTCTTCCAAGGAAGTGGGACGCAAAATGCATTGATTCAGAATTCGTCAAGCCCGATAATCTTGAGGAGTATATCAAACCGATACACGAGAAACCTTACTGGAACTTGATCGAGTTTGATCCTGCTTTCGTGCGGGATGGCAAATTACCGTGTGGTGATCCTTTACCTAAGTTGCCCTCGCGAATGGACCAATTTGATCGGAGTAACAGCTCTGAAAATGGGGAAGGGATCGAACAAATACAGAAACATGGACATTCTGTCAGCCGTACCCCAGAGGAAAGGCCTCTCAAGCGACAAAGATCCAACAGTCCTTATAGCAGCCCCCGAGGTGGCGATGACAACGATATATCCGAGAGCTTGTGGGACAGCCATGAGCCGCGAAGTCGAAAAGTACACCGCTCCGAAGAACCTGATAGACGCAACACAGATATACTTGACGTGGCGCCTCGACGATCGCCAGCTCGAAGACAGTCTTACGAGCGAGGTCCAAGCCGCACCAAGTCTCCGTCTTCCAGAAGATCGTCAGTTTCTAATGCCTCCTCTGGTCTGGACTCCCTAGAGGCCGAGCTCCTCGGTCTGCCCGACAAAGCAAAATCCCCCGATGATACCAGCAAGCGGCGCCAGTCTAGCGGCAGCAACAACAAACCTAGGAAACGTCAGCCTAGGCTCGATGCGGCGTACAGGTATGAAAGACTCCTTTTTTTGGACAGAACCGTAAGCTAATGCTGGCCACAGTCGTCGTTGGTGAAGAACCTGTTCGCCATTGTGCAATAGGATACACATGCTGCAGGCGCGTCTGGTTATGAATTTTCTTCTCTCGTCCCAACTTGTACCCTGCCGCTTTTTCTTCATCCCGCCCAATACCCCGCGGCTCATACTGCTGCACTTAAACCCTTTAACACGGGCTATAAGCGTTGGCGCACATCTACCATGTTCTTTTCGTCTTCTACGTTGTGGTTCTGTTTTTCAACTTCTTTTCTTACTTGGGGCCGGCGCTCAGGTCATATATACTCTCTACCTACTTTTAACGAACGTCACGAGCAAATCTTGCATGGCTGGCCTCTATCAGATAGCATTCACGAGGTATGCGTGAACACATTCTTACTCTCACTTGTCCCACTTCGGGACTTGTCTTCTAAATTTCTTCCACTTGACCCCCGTTGGCCGTGTCGTGGATAGCGTTCTATAGCCCGACTGCTCCATTTCCGTAAGCCCTTCTCCGGGCTTCTAGCTGTGCTGTTGGCTAACCGGTCTCTGGGTTTCTATCCATTCCCAATTGTCATATCGTCGATCTGTCACTTGTTGCATCATCTCTTTCCGATGATAACAAAGCCTTGCAAAAGACACTATTGTCCGCAATGATACGCTGCGTCACTCTAAGGCGAAAGAAAGTTCTCCCCGCACCAGCTGATTTACCACCGTAACTTGGAAATGAATCGATTTCTTGCCTAGCTACATTTCAAGGTTGCAAATGAGTGACCGATCTGTCCCAAACAGCCCCAAACCCCAATTCATTCACACTTCCATTCTCTCTTCTATTCCCGAAGGGTCGACGCTTGGTGCCTGCCAAATGGCTGTCTAGTTCTTGTGCTTCGTCTCCATGCGCTTCTTCAGGCGATAAGCAATAGCTCGCTTACGGGCAGCTGTGGACTGGGTAAAGGCACCAGAGCCGCCAAAAGGCCCGGCAGCAGCGCTGTTGCGGACGCGCACGATACAGACGTTATCAGCACCGCCAACGCTGCCGTCGCAGGTCATTCCCTCTGGCATTTGAACCTGAACGGGGAAGTCGGTGTTGGTCGCAAGTGACAGACCTCCAAAGCCAAGTCCAGGGACATCCTGGGCAACTTCGGCCGTCTGGAATGCGTCGGCGTCAGCGCCGCCAGAGGTGCCGTCGATATCTGCGGAAAGGGGACCAGCACCGTCCTGGTTGATCTGCAATAGACTGTTAGCTACTGAAGCAGTTCTCAAGTGAGGGGTACATACCTGTCTGTACATCAGGGTAACGACGCCGTCGTCTGAGGCGGTAGGTAGACCAGAGCTGGCGCCCTCGCCAGCTGTGGCAGCAACACTAACTTCCTCGGGAGTCTCGCTCTTTTCGCCCTTTGCATCGTCACCACCGCCGAGGAGCCCGCCAAGGAATTTGCCAATCTGGCGCTTGCGCGGGGCTTGGTGCTTGTGAGCGGCTCGGCGTGCGGCACGTCGGCGTTTCTGAGCGTCCTCGTCAATGTTGGGGATGTCGTCCTCGACACCACTGCCAGTGCCGTTGTTGACGGGTGGCGCGCTGCCGCCTCCAATAAAGTTGGAAATGATGACGGCGGGATCAACGGGTCCATTGCCCTCGGTCCGGCCAAGAGGGCCTACCTCGCCACTCTGGATCTCGCGGTCACGGATGATGGCGGTGTCAGCCTGCGAGCCACACCTGTTGCTGGAACAGTCGCGGGGCGTGCCATCCGCAACTAGGAGTTATGTGAGCTGGGGTTCCAAGTGGAGTGCGTTCTCCATTGCTTACCGGTCAGGCCGGGCATGGACACGCCGTTTGCGCCTTCGATGGAAGTCACGACGCCGTGGCCAGTCACGGCGGTGATGAGGGCGGCGGAGAGGAGCTGGTAACGCATTTTGGATGAAGGAATAGGCGTGTGAAGGTAAGTGGTAAAGTAAAATAGTTGAAATAGAACGACTGGCGTAAGAATTGAACGATGAAGAGCCACCTGGGCTTTGAGACTAGAATCTGATTAGAGAAGAGAGAAGAGAGAAGACCGAAGATGTTGAGAGGCTGATGTTGATGCTGAAAACGTAACTTGTGAAGAAGGGCTCAAGATTATATAGGCAAAGTAAAGTCATATTCAATATCCTGTTCTTCATTGCCCCTTCGCCATCCAAGCTCCTCGACGTTGACTGAGCGTGCCTCCTGAGATGCCACCTGAGATGCCTCCTGAGATGCCTCCTGGAGGTCTTCGAACGGTCACTAACACGGCTGCCTCCTGCGGTCTGTGGCGGAGCAATGATGGTGCGGCTCTGTTTCGCATAAGACCACCGTTCTAGGCCAATTGAGACGATCAAGAAACAGGTTGTTCGGTGGGCACCGAGTTGCGAGGAAACCCCCAGGCCGAGGAGGCGTTTGGCGTGTGGGAGACATCGCGGCTAACCTCTTGAGGCGATTGCGATTGGATCAGCAACATCGTTCCATGGGTTCCATGGTCTAACGGTTATGACTGCGGATTCTGATTCCGCCAGCGAGGGTTCGACTCCCCCTGGAACCTTTCCTTTTTGTCGCTTCCTGTCAAGCGCTGTGGGGGACGTTGCGGGTCGGGCAGGTCAGTTGGTGGAGTTGCGCGCAGACTCGGTGGATCTTTTTTTAGAGCCCACCGGCTACGGCAACAACGCCAAGAAACATCGTGGGAAATCCGTCCCCACGAGAACATCACACACGCATTGTTGGGGATCGGGCTGGCGGGATTCGCTCACAGTAGCATGGTCACGGAGTTTGGTTTCTGTTCTCGCGGGGTAAATGCTTCTGATCAAAGCCAGGTGTTTCCAGCCGTGAATTGCGACTGGCTCGGGGAAGTTTCGTGTAGCAGGTGGAGGGGTTGGTTGCTGAAACCAGGTTTCCAGTTTCGGGGTGTTGGGCGCCTCTCGGGACTGCGGCAGCAGAAACGCCCGGGTCCTCCAGCTTCAGGGCTGGGCGATCACTTGTCTCAGGGCTTGGTTGGCTGTGGCTTAACGAATAGACGGCGATATTAAGCATATAGACGCCTGGACAGCACGGTCTGAACAAGAAGCAGCCTGGCCGGGCGAGACTTCTGATGAATCAGGGATTGTCTCGGCCGAGTTCGCTCTCGCACGGCGGTTGTGGAGCCCGGGCGGCCGGTCCCAGAGACTGGGGAGCGGGTGAATCTGACAGGTCACGGTCATGGATATGGATGGCAAACCGAGAAGGAGGAAACGTGGTGGGAACTGGAACTGCCGAGGACAGGCGGACATCGAGGCGGCCACTTCACCGCACATCATACCTGCACTGCACCTCATTAGTGCTGTTGCTGCGGGTACAGTGGAAATATGATGGGGCCTGTCATGTCACTTGGCTGGTACGTGATCAAAGCGGTTGCATTAGCTTAGAAGATGGTATGTAGGTAGTAGAAGGCTTCTGCTTCGAATTATCCCGCCTTGGTAGCGAGCAAGTCGACTACCCAAATAGGTAGTCTAGGTCCCGACGTAAGGTAGGCGGCTATCAAATTGGGCAGCTATGGAGTACAGGCAGGCAAGCTCCTGTCGAACAACTCTCGGAGACGCCGTGCAAAGCAGAGCAACTAGGGAATTATCCTCGGGTCACTTTCCGAATTCTCTCAAGCTTGCAGAAACACAAAACTTTTTGGCCCCCTTCTATGCACGCTTCACCAGCCCCCATTCTCAGGAGCCGGGTCTAGAAAATCAAAGGCTGAAATCAAACGATCAAGTGCTCAAACCCAAGTCCCCGCAGATCCCGCAGCCAGTTGACTCCGCTCCCGTCCTGTCCGTTCCCTCCGGCGTCCCGCAGCCCCCATGTTGCCTTGAGCATTTCGATGGCCGTGAAGAGATAGCCCCACGGGCAGATCTCCCAGATGGCCAGCAGCCTCGTCAACGACCAGGTCCGCTTCTCTGGATCACGCGTCTCTGCGCCGGCGATGAAGGTTGGCCATGACGTGGCCTTGAAGTAAGGGTCGTCTTCGCCGATGAAGGCCAGGTTGCTGAGGATGTCGGCGACGAGGACATCCGTGTCCACCGGCCTCACCGCTCGCACCAGTGGCAGCGCTTGCAAGATGTAAAGGCACGCCGCGGACCGGTGCGCCGACGCCAGATGCACGCGGCTCTCCAGGTCCGTCACGTTGCCATGTCTTTGGAGGTGGGCCGCCCACGCAGGGATGTCCAGCGTGAGGGCCTGGTCAATGAGAGCAAGCGCTTCATCGGCCGCAGGGAGAAGAGAGTCTGCCCACGGGGTCTCATGCGACAACTGAGATGCTGACAGTATAATCTGCAAGATCTCCGGCGGGCACGACAGATAACTGGTCAGCTCGACCCGCTTCATCACCGGCAAGAACTCAAAGGCATGGCGTGCAATGCGGGCTGCAAGGCCCCCGGATGCCAAAGTCGAGCCCAGAATGTGGTAGCTATAGTTGGAGCGCGCTTGTTAGCGAGTTCGGATCCGGGATGGCTTCGCGGCGCGGTCTCGACCGCGAGGACGGGGACGAGAACAAGGACTTACATGAAGCAGTCGGAAATGACACGGTCCCGCAGCATCCTACTGGACGCGTTGGTGGAGCTGTCCGGGCTAAGTAGCGCCATGATGCTCGTGGCACCTTCCAGATGGGCCTTCCAGCTTTGATTGTCCGACTTGTCCAGGTCGATTAGGTCAAATTTGATGAAGAAGTGCATCGCGGCCAGTGCAACCTCGCTGCCGGCGGGGTCGAGGGTCTCGAGCACCACGCGGAGGTGGCTCATGGCCTTTTGCTTTGCCGTCAATGCATCGATCAGGGCCTGTCGGGTCACAAGGTCCTTGGAGCGAAGCAAGGCGAGATGACCACCCGGGTCGGTGAGGCCAGTGGGGATAGTGTGGTTAGGGCGAAAGATGTTGGACCAGTGGATGGCCGATGTCGCGATGAGAATCTGCAGCAGCAAAGGGTGGTTCCGTGTCAAGGGCAGAAGCTCGCGGAAGGGATTGCTCTCCGGCGTGTCTCGAACCACGAGGTCTTTGCAGACGCGGTCGGCAACTGTGCATGCGTTAGTGCCGGGCCCAACGGTCAGGAAAAGGATGGAACGGAACGCCACGAACAATGCGCCAGGTAGTATCGCGAGTTGTGGTCGAGGTCTTGGAACAGGGGATCGGTCAGTGCAGGAGGACGATGCCAGGGTAACTGCAGCTGCTGTTGCTGTTGCTGCTGCTGTTGTTGTCGCTGCTGCTGCTGTTGTTGGTACTGGTGATGCTGCTGGTGGTGGTGATGGTGATGCTGCTGCTGCTGCTGCTGTTCGCCCCGCACGCCAACAACACCACCACCACCACCATTACCACCACCACCACCACCGGTCGATATCGGCATGGCATCCGGCGGCGGCGGCGGCTGGTCCGGCTCTCCCTGGCCAGCCGGGCCACCTCCTTCATCGGCTACTCTCCGGCCGGGCGGCGGGTTGACATGACCCTGAGAGTCAATCCCCTGTGTCCAGACGAAAACCTTGCCATACCCGAGGCATTCCTGCCCCGAGACCGCACATTTGTGGCATGTCGGCCACGAGCGGTCGCAGCGCAGGCGTCGACGACGGCAGTTGTGACACGGTTTGCTGTTGCTTGGCGGCATGCGCCGATCGCTGTCGGAGCAGCAGGCGTTTTGGGGGGAGGAAGGGAAGGGGAAGGGGAAGGATGGAGCAAAAAATGCGGGCGCTGCGCTACAGGGCCGTCATGGTCATGGACCTTGGAGAGAATCGTTGACCGTTGTTGGGCTTCACGGCCGGGGGAGGGGTCGAGGAGGGTTTGTCCAGGTAAGTTAGATAGATGGGCGGCAGACGGCAGACGGCAGACTAATGATAAGTGCTGGTGGTGGGATCCCATGACTCGACAAAACGTGCTACTGGGATTGGGTAGTATATGTAATCAAATCCCCTTTGGTTATCCGATAGACCTACTAAGTTAGACCTACTAGACTATGTCCTTGTTTGCAGTCCCGCTCCCGCAGGCTCCCGGCTCTCGTTCGGCCCCGCTTGACGTGGTAGGGTGGGTGGGTGGTCTTCGAAATCCGACTATGGCCGAGTCCGACGCCCGCCGAAAGAGGAAAAGAAACGACACATCGTGCAGCCGATGCTTTCGGACCTGCGTCGTTGGCCTGCGTCTCTGACCCTTCATCCGGCCGGCACGGTGCTCACCCCAGAGGCCGCAGAAAGCTTGTTCCCACTGGGCTCTGCTTCTAGACAGGTCCTAGCACCTTCCATCCGAGAGTCCATCATCCAGCCAGAGGTGACACAATCGCCCAAACGGGAAATCTGCTGTCATCCTGCGCAGTCAACGTGTGTCTACCGTTCTTCAAGCAAGCAAGCAAACAGGCGAGCCCTTGTGATCGACTCGACGGCCCACGGGCCTTGGAGCGTTACGAGGCTTCCCCTCTTCGTTTCCTCGCTCCCTCGCTCCCTCGCTCCTCCACAACTCCACAACTCCACTAACCTCCCTCCATCGACCATGTCGCCGAACAAACCTCACGATAGTTGAACCACTGTTTTTTCCCATCCGTCGCACGCACTGCTCGCACTGCTCGACACTGGGTCGGTCGGTCTATGACACATTCCCAGCTCTGACCCTCCCACCATCTCGCTAGCCATGACACACAGTGGCAACGCGTCGCAACCAGGTGGAGATGGCCAGACTTCGATGCCGCCCGAAAAGGGAACCATAGAACATCTCGTGCGTTGACCTCACCGCTAGGCCTTCACCTTGGCGAGCTTTCGTCTACTCTCCCCGGTCTTTCACCATCATGGCTAGGTTTTTGGGCATCATGAGGCTACGAGATATCGCCATGTCGGCTCCGCCAGCCAGTCCAAGCGACCTGAGAAGGAGTATAAAAAGAGCCGGAGAGGGATGTAGAATATGAGAGCGTAATCAAGGACAACCAGAGCTGGCTCTAGCACCTCCTGAAGCTTGAGATATTTGAATCATCGAAAACCCATATACTTGAGTCTTTGTGCCATCGAACTCGATTTCAGAGATCTATTCCAGAGCATCCTGAGCCTTTGAAGCAACTCTGGTGTCCTAAGAACTTTTTTATATATTTCCAATATCCGAGTCCCTCTTCTCAAGCAACTTGGTTGTGTCGGAGTCTTTCAGTCATTCTTTGAGCCATGCAAAGAGACAGCAGTTCCAAATCCGTGCCTATTGCGGTTGCGGTGGACGAGATACCAGAAGAGCTCGATGTTGAAAAGTTGGGTCGGAAGCGGCCCGATGTGTTCTCGTCAACGTGGACCGAGGCCGTGTTCGTTGGCTCCATGCTAATGTGCCTGTCAATGGCGGTATGTACTCAGCGATATCCATCCGTTGGTGCTGGACTTACGACTGATGGTGTTCAATAGGACTTCTTCATCGGAGGATTTCAGGTGGTCCTCCCGGGGTTGATCGACCCTTTGGACATCCCTGAAGCGTCTCGAACATGGCCATCTAGTGTCATAACACTGATGGCTGGCGCTTTCTTGTTTCCGTTTGGCCGCTTGGCCGACATGTATGGAGGATATCTCGTGTTCCACGCCGGCATCATCTGGTTCATCGCCTGGACCGTCATCACTGGCTTCAGCAAGACGTTCCTGATGCTCATCTTCTGCCGGGCCATGGAGGGCCTCGGAGCTGCCGCGTTCCTCCCCGCAGGCATGTCGCTGCTGGGGCGCATCTACAGACCTGGCCCGCGGAAGAACCTCGTGTTCAGCCTCTACGGTGCCCTGTCCCCCCTGGGCTTCTTCCTGGGCATGATGGTCGGCGGCATGTCCCAGAAGCTTCTCACCTGGGGATGGTACTTTTGGCTGGGAGCCATTGTCACCATGGTGTGCTGCGTGGGCTCGCTCCTGACCGCGCCTCGGGACTACGCCGAAGCTCGCAAGAGTGGTGTTGGCATGGACTGGTGGGGTTTGTGCACCATAGTTCCCGGCCTCATCTTGGTCATCTACGCCATCACAGACAGCCGCGTAGCAAGCTTGGGCTGGGCGGCTCCTCAGATCATCGTGTCTCTCGTCGTCGGCGTCCTTTTGCTGGCTGCGGCCGTCTATGTCGAGGGCTGGAAGGCTTCTGCGCCCCTGATCCCGCCTGAGATATTCCAGGTCAAGTGCATGAAGCAAATGCTGCTCACCCTCTTCCTCACTTGGGGTGTCTACGCCATCTTTCTATTCTATTCAAACTTTTAGTACGTGTCCCTGTGATGCGGCCGTCATGTTGCCCTGCTAACGCACCCCAGCATCATCTCCATCCTCGAAAAGGAGTCTCTGACCGCGGCTGTGTGGTTCGCTCCCTGGGCCGCGGGCGGCTTGGTCCTTGCCGTCTGCAGCGGCTTACTTCTTCACATCCTCCCCGGCCGCGTGCTTCTCGTCATTTCCGGAACCTGTAAGATCATTGCTGTGCTCCTCTTCGCCCTCATGCCGGACAACCCCAACTACTGGGCGTGGGTGTTCCCGGCCATGCTCGCCGAGGCCGCCTGCGTCGACGTGCTCTGGACGGTGGGCAACGTCTTCCTCACCAGCAGCCTGCCGCGGCACCACCAGGGCCTGGCGGGAGCTCTCATCTACATCACCATCTTCCTCGGCAGCGCGTTCTTCCTGGCCGTGACCTCCGTGGCGCTGGGAAAGTTCAACGACATGGGGATGGACGTCAAGAAGCAGTACAAGGGCATGTTCTGGATCGGAGTAGGGATCGGAGGAGTGGCACTCATCATGTGCTTCTTCCTGGATCTTGGCAAGGCGGGTTGCCAAGGGACGGTGGAGGAGAAGACAGAGTCCGACCTGTCCAGCTCGGACTCAGAGACCGACTCTACCACTGTTGTGTATGTGGGAGAGGTCAAAGACGATACTGTGGTGGAGGTACACAGCGTCCAAGAGTGAAAGGGCACTTTGCCAACAACGAAAAGAGCATGGGCTTGGGAACGGGACGGGACAGGACGGAAACGTAAAAAAGCATTGCATGGGCAAGGGAATTTGGGATTTCGAGGCGGGCTCAAAAGCATCAACGTTCCTTACTAGCGACTTTGCTTTACGAATCTACACAAGGTATGAATAGGATAATGAATGGGATTAATGATGATTGGAAATGGATAGGTGGGGTAAAATAGTATAATTTCAGGGTTATGAAGCTAGAGTGGTGGTTTCGGAGATTCTAGGGTAGCGAATATACTTTCTTTCACTGACGCCCTCAATGTGCGCATCATGTCTGGACAGTCGGTGGATGTTGTGTTATTACTCTACAGTCAAGCGTGAAGTTTCCTTACATTGCCCTTTTCTTAGCTTTCTTCTCGTTTGACCTAATAGTCCATTGCGTACTTTAATTAGTTGCTTTCTTTGTTAATTCCTCGGCACCCAGCTCCACAACCGCGACACTAGCCTCGCATACTCACTATCCCCGTGCCATGCGGCATTTACAAGCCCCATTTCCGCCTCAACCCAGCATCAATTCAAGCAAACAAGCCCCGTTGGCTCAGTGGTAAAGCGCGTCACTAGTAATGATGAGATCATTGGTTCGATTCCAATACGGGGCAGTCTTGAAGCGAGGAGCCATCTTCTCTTTTTGCTGGTTGCATTGGGCTTGTTTTACGTTGGTGGAGTTGATGAGCATTGAGTCCTGGAGGGAAACATCCGCCTCTCTCTTTTGGGTTGGGCGTCGATCGATACTCGCATGAGCAAACTCTTGCGTATCCTTGGCATTAAAGCCATTTATCACGCAAGCGAAACACACATAACGTCACTTGGTCGTAATTGTTGTCGAGCAGTAACATCATTTTCGATTCTTGTCCAACACAGACATCATGTCTCCAATTCTTCCCCACCGACTTCTCTTCATGCAATCCTTCCGTTTCCTTCTTAACGTCATCATGCATAGGTAGTAAGGTACTACTTACACACCAAAATTGGCGACTTGCTAGCACAGTCACACACATGAACGATCCCTAACACAATCACGTGCCTGGCGAACCCCCACACCGAAACGACTACCACCATCTTCCACAGCTGTATCTCACCTGCCTTCTCCACAAACTGCAAAAAGAGAGTCGGCTCAACTGCCTTGTGTTTGCCCTGTATTGGAATCGAACCAATGATCTCATCATTACTAGTGACGCGCTTTACCACTGAGCCAACAGGGCGATGATTGCGGCTTTCAAACTACATCTCAAATAGGCGGACCCGTGGAGTCCACCCCACTGACACGAACGTGACAGGGGCAGCACGGAGTTAGTACTGCTATTTATTGGAAACAACCTTGTCAATGGACAGATTCCCGCCTGGGTGTTTCGTAGCTTTAGTTATACTAAGGGTAAGGGGGGGAGGGGAAGACACGGTGATTTGAGGTCACCCTTGCGAAGTCAGATAGACTTAACAGGACTTTAAAACAGAAGCTGATGTGGTATCATTTCAAATCAAGTCTCGACTCGCTACTCTCTATTCTCTACTGCTTCTCATATATACAAGATATTTCTTTAGGTTCGGTGTCAGATGAGGTTTTGATCAAACATCCTTAGAACTGCTTTGTATATCCGTCAACTCCTTTGGAATCCGCGCCAGTCACATGTTCCTCGTCGTAACTCGGGCTGTCGGCGCCGTAGCCAACATGCACATCGTCGATCTCGTCGCCCACCTCCATCCATCGGTCGCTTGTCGCCGGGATCGGGGAGATCTTGCACAAGAGCCAGTACGTGCCTAAGGCGATGCCGAACCCAAAGAAGTAGTTGAGGTTGTAGATGTAGGTGGCACCAATAGGCACCTTGCTGCCAATAGCCCCTACAAATCCGACCACGTTGATCAGGATGCCGGCAATGTAGGCGACATAACCGCGCCAGTGGAAACCATATGTGTAAAAGTAAGGACCCGACTTGCGGCCGTCGTACAGCTCCTTGATCTCCAGGTAGCCCTTTCGGACCAGATAGTAATCCGAGACCATGACGCCGGCGATGGAGCTCAGGAATACACTATAGGCGGAGAGGTAGGTGGTGAACTTGTTGCTATCGGTAAGGAGGTTGTAGGGGCACATGGCAAGACCGATGGCAGCGCAGATATATCCACCACGGCGGATGTTGATGTATCGGGGGAACAAGGCAGTCATGTCGGTTCCAGCCGAGACGGAGTTGGCGGCAATGTTAGTACCAAGTTGGGCGAGGGCAAAGGCAAAGGCAATGATGAAAACACCGAATCGCTGAGCAGAGCCTCCATCTTCGATGAACCTCTCGAGAAGAGCAAGGGGATCCCATATGGTTTCGTTATAGATGACGGTCGAAGACGAGGAGACGATAATGCCGATGAAGGACGTGAATGCGAAGCCAATCGGGATGGTAATAATCTGAGACCACAGGGCGTCCCTGGGCTTGCGAGCGAATCGAGAAAAATCGCTGCCGTTGACAATCAGGGTGGCAAAGTTGGCGATTGAGGACATGATACCCTTGACAATCTGCCATGCGAGGTCACTGCCGTGTATGGTGTTCTTCTGCTTGATAATGGGTCCGATGCCGCCGGCTCGAGAGACAGCCCAGGCAAGGTAGGCAATTCCAGCGCAAGGAACGACGTAGGCCTTGACCGTGAAGAGGTGGCGAATCTTGTGGACTGGAAACCAAATCGCCGGGAGAGAGAGAAGCCAGAACAGGAAGAAGGAGACAAAGTCGGCGGTGGTGGTGCCAGAGTTCTCGCTAAAGGTGTTGGGAATGGTCTCACGATCCCAAGACTTCCAGATGGAGCGGATCATGATGTAGACACAATGCCCACCGATGTAGCTCTGGACTCCGTACCATACACAGGCTAGGAATGTTAGCATCTCAATGCTATGGCAATACCGAGACCAATTACTCACCCATGGCAGCGCGATTGAAGACGGGCCACAAGCTGCCCCAGATGCCGAAAGACGATCTGTTGGCAACGGGGAAACCAATATGGTACATGGCACCGAAACGGGCGTTCATGGCCACGAAGATGCCGGTGACGGTGTAGCCGATCCAGACACAAATCCATGCTTGCCACCATGACAGACCACCGACGATCATGGACGAAGAAATCATCCATGTGTTGATGTTGAAAGAGTCGGCAATCCAAAAGCCGACAAAGTTCCAGGCGCCCCATTGACGACGTTCCTTCTCGACCGGTTTCAAGTCATGGTTGGTGAGCTGGAGAGGAGGTCAGCAAAATTCTCGGCACGTCTTCAAAAGTCCACTGAAGACATTCTCCATTGAGTGCTGAGCTGAGAGTGATTCTCGCGTACCATAAGCTGGGCTTTTGTCAGGCCAGGCTCCGACTCGACGGCGAGCTTGTTTGCCCAGGTTCTGAGACGCGGGCCCGAGTCCATTTTGGCGATAAGCGGGAGGCCGAAAATAAAAGTTTCGGTACGGAAAGAAGCTCTCGAGCAACGGAAAAGAAAGGTATACGCCTTTTTAATGCGGTGACAGGATGACTAAATCCTTGCAGCGAGGGGGTATGCGCCAGCCGATGGTATAGACTTCCCGTGTAGGTTTGGCGGGCTGTGACGCGGAGGGGCGGCTGGAATGTCACCCGAGGTTGATGGGTGCGCGAGGGCAGACTTATATCAATTATCGAACAATGACAATGCGTTGTAACCGTTTTGTGATCCCCGCTGTTTTTATCCACGACTCACGGTTGAGAGGGAAGGGGATCGTCGGTATTTATCTGCAGCATGTTTCTGGGGCCCCATCCGTCAAACATAGTCGTTTATCGTCTACGGCGGTTATCAACCCACTCGCCTCATCGCCTCCCCAGGCCCGGGCGTTGGTGATAACCACCCGAAGAGGAGAGCTTTGGTCGCCGCCGGCCGCGCGGGACATGGGCAGGGCAGGATGGGCGCAGGACGAATGGGCCACGAGGGCGCCGCCGGGGTGTGAGTGCGTATCGGCAGAGAGCGTCGGTGCAAGGTCGAGGTCTAGCTACTTCGTACCTTTACCGAAGGCCCGATGTCAGATGAAGCCCAGCGGACCATTCTATTGCAGCCAAGCTGGGCGAGAAACGAGACACCATTCGATCGAGGCACGACCTGCGTGGGCAAACCCCCACATGGATCCTATCCTGGACAGGCCTTGGGGCTTTAGGCGTTCGGGGAATGGTTGTGGAGGTGTCGCCAAGTTGCGCGGGTACATATCTCTGCGTGTGGACTGCGTGTGGAGGCTGGAGTAGGGGTTGTTGATGTTGGAGTCCCTTTGCTTCGCGTGAGGAACGAGGCGTTAGTGGCAACCTTACCGGCTCCTTCCAGGCTGCTATAGGACATGTTACCCTCTCGATTGATGGTGTACGTACTTCATGACATCTTTGGATGGTTCCTTCCCGGGGAAATGCTCCAGTTTCCAGGTCGCTATCAGTGCAGGAGCCATGCACGAGAGACGGCTTCCCCGGGTGGGCGCACTGCAAGCGCTGCCATTGGCTGGTGAACGGTCCCTTATCACCGAACGATGCGACTAAGATAATGCAGCGTCGCATCAAGCTCTGTTAGTTCTATCGCAGCGCGGGCAGACAAAGGTATTACTCGATCTCATCGAGTCAAAGACCTGGGGCACGTATCTCTAACTACTAGGTACCTAGGTACCTTGCCCGACAGACCTGTACGAGAAACAGTTCGTTCTAGCCTTCTTGGCCGTTTTCCCTGACTCCCCAGCTATCTGTCTAGTATTCTCCGCTGGCTACCCGCCACACCACAGCCGTTCTAGAACCAATCTCGCTGTGACCTAGATCGCCGACCAGGGTTGTACAATTGGCTGCGTCCTCAAAGCCCAAACTCTGGGCCGTTCCGCTCTGTTTTTGCGTTGTAGCTTAATTCCAAGGCCGGTTAACTGCTTGATCTTTGTTGAAAAATCCCAGCGTAAACTCCATGGCGATTGGAGCGGATGCGCTGCCATTGCGGATGCGACGTGCGAGAGCCACTTTGTAAGGACGGACGGAAGCCATTGCCGCAGTTGCAAGATCGTGCCGGTCGGTCCCTCTGTGCCGAGCGTTACATAGTAGGATCTGGCTCGTCTGGCCCTGTTCCCTTCGGCCAATCTCGTACGACTTGGTACCCTTGATGCACGCTGCCGCGGTGGAGAGATTTGAGAGGGGCATCCCCTGTCTGAACACGGATGACCCAAGGAGCAGCGGCCAGCTCCGCATGCAGCTATGGAAATATTCAGTCGCCCATGACGGCTTTTAAAATCGTCAAGACGCATGCCAACAACAAGCGTGCCGTCCCTCGTTGATTGGCCTTGCGAGCAGTTCAATGTGGGAGCTTGCAGACACAGCTGTCACCTGTGAGACATTCACCTTTGACACCCTGCACAAAGATAATCACTAATTGCCTGGTCAGCACAATACTAACTATGTAGCATGCGTAAGAAGTTTGGAACCAACATGACAATCTCGTCTCATGCATGATTAATTATGGCAGTAAGCCAAACCGATGTCAAGGAGCTGAAGCAATTAGTACATCCCTATCCTTAAACTAAACGGCATCTAGTGTCAACGTGTGTCCCCCCCCGATCGCTTTTTCACACGCTATTGTCCCATAGAAATGCAATTACTCATGATCTGATGGCTATGATCCGAATTTGTAGTGAGTGCTTGAGTAGATGGGCATATGGACAGCGCCAGGCATGAATCCAAGCTCAGCATCGGGAGAATTAGGCCAAACAACACCTGTGCTCCTTTCACAGTATCTGAAATTTCTCTGCAGATTGTCACTGCGTATGCCGTGGCAACCTTCTTCGGCGGCGCCTCGGGCTACGTCTTGTCTATTATCTTGATCCAGGCCAACTAATTACTATGTATGTCAGGCAAAGCGATAACATGGCGCCAGGGCTATTTAGATCCTGGCCCAGACTAGTTATTCCCACACCCCAGTTCTATCGCAGCGTGGGTAGATAAAGGTGTTACTCGATCTCATCGAGTCAACCCACATCTAAAGATGTGGAGCATGTATCTCGATTCGACCTTGCCAGAAAAAGGTTCGAGGCGGGCGTGGCAAGCGAAGACGCAAGTCAATTTGTGAGACAAGACGTCTGTCATGGCGGTGTGCATTGAACTCAGGAACTTCACCCATAAAGAGGGCGGAGAATAACAGTTCAACCATAAACATAATTGGGGGTCTTCCTCTCTAGGTCAAGAGATAATCTATCGCCTACGAAGTGCATGTTGATCGTGGCCCTGTCGTGTTACTAGCGAAAAAGTCCACCAGGTCTGGATGCTAGTACAGACCACCTCGCTCGACGCGATGCCACCAGCCGTAATTTTTTGAGAGAGGATTTCTTATCATCACTATGCTGGTGGACTGTAGCAAGACGGCATTGTGTCTGGTTCGAAACTGTCTGATATTGTGCTTGGGATTAGATTATTGAACCAGAGTATACTAATTACACCACTGAGAGCTAAAAACTGCAAAGGGAGTTGAAACGGGAAGACATGCGATGATTAATGGGACACAGAAAATGGGGAGAAGGGCAGATGCCAGCCTTAATTTGATTGATGAGTTCTCGGGGAATATGTGTGAATACGACAATTGATTACTTTTCATCTCAAGTACCAGCATTCAAGATAACATTTGCTATAGAATGGAGCGTGTCGTGGTGTTCTTTGTGCTGTTGAAGTTGCGATTGTAGCAACGTCATTCTCTCATTAAAGGCCGTGAATGAACGTTATGCATGCTTGGTAGACTAAACGTCAGAAATAGAACGGTAGAGTTGTTATTGCCCCTCACCACGGGAAACTTACACATGTCAGCGGCGCCACCCGCCTCCACAATCTCAACGTACCTGGAGAAACGAGGAAGTAGGGTATTTATCTAGACAGAGCTTTCGAAATGGGAGCATAGTTCAGTACTTTCATCTCATCTCCCTCGTTGACATCGACAGTGAGGGGGTCACTGAGGGTGGCTGGAACATCGCCTACAATGACTCTACGCCAGACTGAACACCTGCCCGTTCAGCCGAAGGCGCGGACAGTGCCGAGGACCCTAGATGCAGACAGACTCACCTTACCCATCTTGCATCAGAGGGAACCAGCGTGTCGGGACCTGAGACATTAGCGTGGGATATGTACATACGATGGGAACTTTTTCCCCTTTGGTGTAGAGGGGGAAGCACGTTAAATGAGTTATTGCATATGGATGGATCACGGATGCTTTGTGTCACCACCTTGTTGGCGCCAAGATGTGGTAAGGCAATGACTAGGTTCTTCTGCCTTCTGGCTCCCCGAGCATGCAAAACATGAGTTTGCATAGAATATTTGTCTGGAGTCTGGATGAAAGCCTTGGTTTAGAAATTAGATGATACACCTGTGATCATCTACGGGGCAGAATTCCGGATTGATGCTGGAGAGATTGTTACAACCATAACAAGCTTCGGACCAAAACATTGGAATAAACACGTGAAATTTCGGAAACTGCCCCGCGATTGTCGGCACACAACAGCCACAAGCTTGCTGTGGGCTTCTACAGCACTGAGCGGCGCACTAGGCGTTCAGGGCGCACAGCGCGTCTGGCCAGTGGCCACTCACAGACGCCCGCCTTTTTGTTCCCTCCCCCACCATTCAATCCCGCTCCCCGCCAACAGCAACACCAAACACCAACCCAACGCCAAGCTCCATCTTCAATCTCCCCTCCTCGTCACCCGTCTTTCTCTCCCATTCCACCTCATCCACAATATCCTCCGCTGCCGTTGCCCAGTGCGTGCCTGCTACTGCAATCATGGAGGATCAGCTGGTGCAGCTCCTGGCCAACACCCAGCTCCCCGACCAGGCGCCTCGCCAGCAGGCCGAGATCGAGCTCAAGCACGCCCGTTCCAATCCCGCCTTTCCCCTGTCGCTCGCCAACGTCGCTGCCCACACCTCCATCGACACCGCCATCCGTCAGTCTGCGCTCACCAACCTCCGCTTGTTCATCGAGAAGAACTGGAGTACCGAGGACCCAGATGGCGAGCCCCAGATCCCCATCGCCGACGAGATCCGCGGTCAGCTCAAGCAGACCCTCCTCGACCTCTCTCTGAGCCCAGAGGAGGACCGCAAAGTGAAGATCTCCGCTAGGTACGCTCACCAAACGCTTCTCGTGCCTAAGGCAACCGCGCATTGCTAACCAGCTACCTCGCATAGTTACGCCGTTGGCAAGATTGCCATCCATGACTTCCCTGAGCAGTGGCCTCACCTCCTCCCCACCGTCCTCGGTGTGATCCCCGCTGGCACCGACGCCCAGCTCCACGGTGCCCTTAGAGTCTTGAATGATATCATCGAAGAGAGCTTGAGTGAAGACCAGTTCTTCTCCATGGCTCGCGATATCTCCAAGGGCCTGACCGAAGTCGCTCTCAACGAAAATAGAAAGCCCATGCTGCGAGCCCTGGCCATCTCCATCTTCCGAGGTTGCTTCGACCTGATGAACATGATCAAAGAGGACCATGCCAAGGAGGTTCGCGCCTTTGCCGACGAGCTCCTGAAGGAGTGGAACCCCTTTTTCATCACCGTCCTGAAGAGTCGTCTGCCTGATGCCGACCTGACCACTGGTTCCCAGCCCGACAGCTGGAACAGCATTATCGCCCTCAAGCTCCAGGTCGTCAAGACTCTGCTGAGAATCCGCCGCGTTTTCCCAAACCTGCTCCTTCCCCAGAGCACAACCTTCTTCAGTGCAGTGTGGGAGGAACTCACTCTCATGCAGGGCCCCCACGAGGAGCTCTACATCAAGAACGATGCCCAAGGAAGATTGGAGGACTCGGACAGCATTCCCTACACCTTGGATTTCCTTATTCTAGAGGAGCTGGACTTCTTGAATCAATGCTTCCGAGCTCCCCCAGTTCAGGCCGAACTCGATGGCCATTTGAAGGCCCATGCCTCTGCCCAGGATGTTCCGTGGATGATGGAGATCATGAAGATGCTCGTTGCCTACTCCCGTGTGACCCGAGAGGAGGAGGATCTGTGGGACATCGACTGCTCCTTGTACCTGGCTGAGGAGACATCCGTCACGGCCAATTACACCGCACGAACTGCTGCTGGAGACTTGTTGATCAAGATGGGCGAGTGGTTTGACCAGAAGACCATCGATGGGTTGTTTGGCTACACTAAGACCCTCTTCATCGGTGAGGGCGTGTCGTGGCGAAGCCAAGAGGCCGCTCTTTACTTGTTCGTCATGTTGGTGAGCGACTTCCAGGATATGAGCAAGCCCATCCTGGACCCTGTTGCACACGCCTACTTGGAACTGGTTGACTTTGCCATTAACCGACCCGAGGAGCCCCTGCTCCGCGCACGAGGCTATCTTGTTGCTGGTGTTCTTTGTCGGTCCTTTGAGACACCTCCGTCTCTTCTAGACCGTATCATCGAGTCCATCACCCGCGAGGAGTCCGAGGTTGTCCAGGTTGCATCCGTCAAGGCCGTCGAGGGACTCATCAACGCCGGGCGCGTCACTCCTGATCGACAGGTTCCTATCATCACCGCTATCCAAACTTACATGAACGGCAAGGATCCTAGCGACATGGAGGATGCCGATGAGCTTCTTGTTACCCTAGCTGAAGCCCTTCGCTCTGCCATTGGCCTGGAGACCAGGATTGCCCTCTCTAACGATGTGCAGTCCATCGATCTGCTCTTTTTGCTGGCCAAACTGGGTGCTAGCAACTTCCAGGTCACTATGCTGGTGTCGGAGGCGTTTGAAGATATCGTCGGCACCTTGTCTGACCCCGTGTCGTACGCTGCGCTGTGCAGCAAGATCCTGCCTACCCTGACTGGCGCCTTTGACGTCGCTAACCTGACAGAAGACAACCCCCTTGTCACTGTGAGCAACCTAGTTCATGATAACAAATGACCCGAACTGATCATTCCCAGGTTGCAACTGAGCTGCTCGCTGTCTTGGCTGAGCACGGATCCGAGCCTCTGCCCCCTGGATTTGTGGCAGCAACCTTCCCCAAGCTAACGCGCCTTCTCATGGAATCCACTGAGGGAGAGGTGCTGCGCCCAGGTTCGGAAACTGTCAAGTATATCCTGCAGCACGACCACCAGCAAGTCCTCGGATGGCAAGACGCCAACGGCCGCTCTGGTCTGGAGGTCTGCCTGCACATCATTGACCGGCTCCTTGGTCCTTCCATCGAGGATAATTCTGCGTCAGAGGTTGGAGGACTCGCTGCTGAGTTGGTAGAGAAGGCTGGCCAGGAACGTCTCGGTCCTTTCTTGCCCCAACTCCTCCAGGCCGTCGCTAACAGACTTGCTTCTGCGCAATCTGCGGGCATCATTCAATCCCTCATTCTCGTCTTTGCACGTCTTTCCCTAGCCGGCGCCAGCGACATCGTTGAGTTTTTGAATCAAGTTCAAATCAATGGCGAGAGCGGTCTCCAGATTGTGCTGGCCAAGTGGCTTGAGAATTCGGTCAACTTTGCTGGCTACGATGAGATCCGACTGAAGTGAGTAGTTGGAGTCGCCGTGTCCTTCTTCCTTGTTCTCATTGCTGACTCGTTTTTAGTGTGATTGCTCTGTCGAAGCTGTACTCCCTCAACGATCCTCGGCTTGCGCAGACCATGGTCAAAGGTGATCTGGTCGTTAGTAACGATGACGGACAGATCAAGACGCGCTCTCGCGCCAAGCAGAGTATGTGCCCAACACTAGAGAGCATTCCAACGACGGATTTCATTACGAACCAACTCTATACAATATATACAAGAAGAACAAAATGCTAATAAACCAACGCGAACCACAGACCCCGACCAATACACCATCATTCCTGCATCCCTCAAGATAATCAAGGTTCTTATTGAGGAGCTCGTTTCTGCGTCTGGAGCTCGGGCTGCTGCGAATGCCGCCGCCGCTGCCGTGGCATCTGCTAGCTTTGACGATGACGATAACGATGACGAGGGTTGGGAGGATGACGATGATACTCTCGACTTGAGCCTTGGTACCACCAAATCCGACCTCATGTCCTTCATGGAGGGTGGTGCCCAGCGACAGCGAGATGACGAGACACAGGCTTACCTGACAGATTTCTTTATTCGTTGCGCTCGGGAGAACGTGGCCAACTTCCCTGAGTGGTACAACATGCTCACGGAAGATGAGCAGACTAAGCTCAACGAGGTGGCTAACTCAGCCGGACAATAGGAAGGCCTGCGGTATCAGGTACCGGGACCCTGATTACGCAGGCACAGGGATTTGCCCGGATGGGGAATCTGCGGAAGCTGCAATTTTGATAAAATGCTGCTGCCGCATCAGGAACCGTAAAGGTTTGTGTCTGGCCAATGGGTACTAGGAGGGGAAGAGAGAAATCGAGAGACTGTGGGACGCGCTCACCTGGCTCTTTGTTATTTTTCTGTCTCCTCTGTGGTGGAAAAGGGTAAATAGACGCGAGCACCATCCGAGGGTCACGACGATTGCCTCTCCGGCCTGCTTTGATGAATGGATGTCGATTGTGGATAGGATAGAACATGTAATCAGAGTCTGGTTTCTGAAGTTACGAAACTAGGAATTGGGAGACATCACTGATAAAAGATGATGAACCTGGACTTTACAACACCAGGATATGGCTAGCAAACAAAGTGATGGATTGGATGTCATGTATTTCGTCATTCTGATCATAACCTCATATCAAGGGCCCTTTTTACTAATGTCCATCAAATAATCATACAGCCCGCCAATGTCTTAACCTCCAACTACATGAAGTCACCTCCACCAAATCCTCCAAATGGGTTACTCCCCCTGCCGCTCCCAGGGCCGGGGAACCGAGGGCCACCACCAGGACCGAGAGGATCCCATCGTGCACCGGGCGGTGCCTGGGGGTCGTATCCGCCGGAGCCGCCGCCACCGGGGCCACCGAACAACGGATCATCGAACGTCGGGTGCATGCCGGATCCACCGCCGGGACGGGGCAGGCCGCCGCCGACGAAGGAGCCGCGGAGAGGGTCATGAGGGCCTAGCCCCGGCGGGTTGAGATCGTCGTGGCCGATGTTGAAGGGGGACTGGCCGGGGATGACGAGGCCGCGTGGTGGGCGATTCATCTCGTACTCATCCTCGAAGCCAGGGGGTGGGAAGTCGCCGACGGGGTGGGGCCGGGGGCGGGCCATGTCCGGGAGCGGGTTCACGGGCGGCGGGGGGATGTTGGAGTCCGGGTCGGGGCCGCGGAAGGGACGGTTGGGGTTCTGGGCTTCTTGGGCGCGGCGCTCGGAGCGGGCAGTGGCTTCAGCTTCGGCGGATTCGACGTAGCCTTCACTCTGGAGCTTGGGGATGAGTCTTTGGATGATGTTGACCTTGAGATCTTGGAGGACATCTGAACATGGAGGGTTAGACTGCTGGTTGTTGAAGATGGGCTTGGAGCTGGAACAGGGTTGACATACCGGTGATGGCTTGCTCCGAGACAAAGACGCCTCGGAGCTTATCGGCGAGATCACTGCGGTCCTCGCGGCCCTCAGTCATGGTGATGCGAATGGGCAGGCCGCTGGACTGCACGACATCGCGGACCGTCCGCTCGAAGCGGTAGATTCTCTCGTCGCCGACAGCGAGCCCGCGCACTTCCACTTTGCCACCCATGCGGTCCACGCGGATGACAAAGGTCATGGCCGACTGCTTGTGCGTGTATACAAAGCTCAGAGAGCCAAAGCCCGAGTTCCACTGAGGTGGGAGACGCGGGGCGAGAGACTCGCATTCAGCTGCAAACGAAACGGCGTCAGTGGGCGCGCATAGGGGTTAGGGGGGTGTGAGAAAACGTACGGAGTTTCTTGTCTTCGTCAAAGCCGTGAAGCTTGAAGTTGAGGGCGGCCATGTAGGCGTGGATGAGCAGGGCAATGGCCTCGTAGGAGGAGGCCAAGTCGGACGAGTCGTCGCCGGGCGGATGTGTCGGGAGGGCGTCTGCCATGCCGCCGAGGATGGCGGCGGTGCTGAGGGGCGGGGCAGCCATGACGGTAACTTGAGTGAGCTGCGATGTTCTTCTTGGTGATGTATCGTCGTGAGAGCAACTAAGCGTGGTGGAGTGGCGACTTTAAAGCTGGGAGTGTTGGTGGGAAGATGAAGGACTAGGGAGGGGGCTGCTGCGTCATGAACTTGGGTGCCTCCTCAGCCCTATAAGTGGAGTAGGAACCCTGGACGTTGGAGGGGCGGTGCCGCAGTGGTTTGGGAATGCCTCGGTGGTAGCCTAGTGGCGATGCTGTAAGATAAATGATAGGTGGAAAGTTGATGAGTTTCGGAGGATCTGAATGTTCGGATTGAGAGATGCAGAACTGAAGGAATTCATGAGCATGAACGACTGTAAGGTCATTAATGGTTCGAGATACGTCATCCGATGCATCACCGTCATCCTGAAGCAATTTTAGAGTTGACAGCCACAGCTGATCACGGCACGTGATATCGCGTCCCCCCTCAACGCGTCCCCTCCGCGTGTCTCCTCCCCGATCGATCTTCGTCCTAAACCACCGTCTTTTCCACTTTTGGCCAACATCACCGGCCTCACTTATCTCCTCTTCCTCTTCCCCAGCTCCTCAATCCACTCAATACTCATGTCAACACCACCGCCGCCGCCAATCCCTCCCCAAGGCCCCTCCCTCCCGTCCTCCTTCGCCTCCCCGCTCCTCTCCTCCTTCACCACCTTCCTGACCCTCGCCCTACACTCGCTCCTCTTCCACCGCGCCCTCTACCCGCCGGCCACCTTCCTCACCGCCCGTGCGCTGAACCTGCCCGTCCGCCAGTCGCGCCACCCGGGCCTCTGCGCCTGGATCAATGACGCCGTCGCCGCCGTCGCACTGCAGCTTCAGAGGGGCGTCGTGCGCCGCATCGCCGTCGTCATGCACGCGCCCAAGTCGTTTGATGTCCTGGAGCGCTGGGTCTTCGACGTCGAGGCCTTTCCTGCGTGGGGGGACCTGGTACAAGAGGGTGACGCGACGATGGAGGATACCGGCGCTGTCGCTGAAACCGAGGCCGAAGACCCCATCAACTGGACTGACGTCAACGAGGCACTCCGCGGAGCCCTCCGGCGCATCGCGTACGCCGGCGAGACGATGCCTCCGCTCCCCGAGGGCAGCACATTTACTCTCGCCGTTGAGCTCCGCGACGAAGCCCCTGCACCTATAGGAGTAAGATATTCGCGTCGACACCGATCCTTGCGTCATCTGTTAACTGGTCTACTCACAGCACCCCCAACACTGGATTCCCTCACAACCCAACCTCCAACCACCCACCGAATCCTTACCAAACCAGGGCTCCTCTCTCGGCGGCGCTAAAACCACACCCATTCGCTCCGTCCAAGCCGGCCCGCTGTTCTTCGAGTGCTGGATAGAGCAGGGTCCAGCTCTTCCATGACCCCCTTTTCTCCGTATGTACACGTCCACACCACACTCATGCGATGCCCACTTTACGAATAGATACCCTCGTTCAGTTTGTCATGACTCTTCGTGTTGTCTCTAGTTCTCTTGCATTTGCATAACATGATATGACATGAAGCCCTTCTCCTGGACCCTGATCCCAGACCGGGCCCGAGTCGTAACATGCGGCCCTGCTCCAGACTCCCCAATTCCCAGAGTCCGCCGCGTAATATACAGCAAACCAGCCGAAAAGACATATAAAAATCCATCTGACCATATCATCGCGGCCGTGATCCTCCGATTCCTCCCTCTTCAAACGCCCAAGCAGCCTCACAGAGGACAGCATTGCCTACTCCGTCGCCCCCTTCAGCGCCGCGCGCAGACTAACCATCTCGCGCTTTAGTTTTGCATTTTCCTTCTTCATACGAGCCGTCTCGTCGCTCTGATCCCGCAGTCGCGTCATCAGCTCCTCCTTATCGTCCTTGCCCTTGCCCTTGAGCGCCTTGACGATCTTGCCCAGCTCCCCGTTGAATTTCTCATATAGCAGCTCGTTCTCTGCCACCGCCTCCTTGTATAGTTGGTCAATGGCCCGCACCTTGGCCTCGGACGCCTTCACCGTCGTGTCCATGTCGCGCTGGATTGCCTCGTGTTTTTCCTGCAACTCCTGCATCTCCGTGGGGATCCGGTCCTCGAGTTGTCGGACCGCGGCACCCAACCGTCGCATGTCGACTGAGTGTGAACCCGGGGGTCGGGTACTGTTGACGCGAGCCATCTCTTCGCCAATCTTTGACAGCTCCGATCGCAACGAGGCGTCGACTCCGTCCACCGCTTGCTTTTCTGTCTGAAGGCGCTCGCGAAGCTTTTGCGGTGACTGCAGACGGAGCCTCTGTGTTCCTGGTCTTGTAGGGCTGCCTGTCCTCGTCGGACTGGAGGTCAGGCGGCGTGTGGGCGATTCGGATCCTGTGAGTTGTCGCGTTGGCCGCAGAGTCGGGATGTTTGTTGAGGAGAGTGTTCTGGAATGCCTGTGTCCCTTGGTTGGCGACTCCGGTTTGGCGGTCTGGTTGGCGGTCTCGGCGGGGCCCTGGAACGGATCTGCAACATTCTCCTTTTGGCGCGACGCCCGCAGATTTTGTGCCAAAACGGGACTGATCGGTATCCTAGACGGAGTCAGGGCCTTGGGGCTGGAGTTAATCTTTTCGCTCGTCTGCTTCGTGTCCTGCAGCGGCTGAACGAGTTCGTCGTCCTCGAGCGATGCCGCAGTCATCAGGCTACGCAGATCCGACAGCGAGCTACGGCGCTTTTTCCTCGAAGTCCTCAGCGGCGGCTCTACTTCCGGCTCGCCAATCGTCTCCAGCATGCGGTGCGAACTGCCCGGTCTCACTTCGTCAAACGCCCCTGCTATGGGCGGGCGATCGCGAGATCCGGGACGGCGGTGCAGCTTCTTTGGGAGTGTGTTGTCGTCGATGGAATGAGACCGTCCAAGGGACGCAAGGGACACCTTAGACATGCTCGCTGGTTCGCCAGTAGCGGGGTTCCGATGCTTGCTGAGCGTCCGCCACCTTGATGACCGGTCGTCCTTGCTGTTCTGCCGCAGAAGTGTGTCAAAGCCGAACTTGCGACGCAGGGATGATGTGTTTGAGGTCATGGATCCTGTGTATGATTTGCCACCGCGGATAGCCGAGTTGATGGAGTCATACGTTGCGGTGTCGAGGTTGAAGCTATGATTCAAGCTAGGCTCCTCGAAAATCCGATCACAGTCCTCAACGAGACGGTCTAGCAGGTTAATGAAGTTTGAGGCAGTCCCATCGTACACCAACAACTCCGCAAACGCAAGTGTAAGGACGCCCCTGTCGCCGTCGTTGCCGCACCCATCGAGTAGATCCGACAACAGCTTAATGAGCGCCGTAAAGGCCCGACGGTTCTGTGGCGCCATGTCGCCGAACAAGAAGTTGACAAAGTCCGCAAAGTCTCCCGGTACTCGCTTGTTGACGCGGTCCTGGAGGGTGTTGAGCGACTGCATAGTCATAACAGGCCCCATCTGCTCTGCCCAGGCAATGCGGAGAAACTTCTCAAATGCCACGAAGATGACCTCGGTACTGAGCTCTGAGGCAGCCTCGAAGTCGTAGGGGCTCTCGATGAGCCGGTTGTATAGATCGTTCACCGATAATTCGTCAGCCATGGAGCGGTTCAACAGCGCCCGGCCGACGATGAGACCCTTGCGGGACTGGAAAGCGGCGACGTATCCCGTAAATGTCCGCTCCAGTCGCACCAATGGGTTTTCGGGACGAGCCTCCTCCTGAGCGGCACCGTCCTTTCCGCGGATGGAGCCGATTACTGATTGCGAGCTGTTGTTGCGATGGATTGATGGCACTTGTCGGCGGTGGCTCTTTGATTCCGATGGGGCAGAGTCAAGGGTATGGGTTGAGCCCCCGGCCCAGAGGCTTGAGAAGATCTTGACGGGCGAAGAACCCAGGAACGAGCGAGTTTTCTCGGCTCTGCCAGCCAGGGGAAGGCCATGCAGCGTCTTTGAGTAGTAAGATACCAGAGCTGCCGTCATCTGCGAATTGCAAACGTTGTGTTGCGTGCTTAGAAGTTGAATGACTGTTCCACGGTTAGCTTCTATTCTGTCCCAAGTCCTAGAGATCGAGACCTACCTCGTCGTGACACCGTAGGCAGCAAGTCTTCTAACGCAATGTCATCTTGGTATTGTTTCCCATTCAGGCCCACTGTGAGCATCGACACCCGGTTCATGTCGTTCGTGGAGACGTTGACCACAATCTCGACACCGTAATGGCCGACAGGAGCCCCCTTGGTGCCCTTCTCGTGGTCAACCACCACCCGGATCGGGGCGGGCTCCTTGCGACCCCCGATCAATTGGTCTGCGCCTTCCTGGAAGACGGCAGCGTGCAATCCGATGTTGCTGTCCGGCATTCGCACCGATCGAAGCGTCCAGGTTGGATCTTCACGCTCCGACTCTGGGAAGCGCGCCTCAACACGGGCCTTGACGATTTCCTCTCCCCACTTGGCGGCCCGGGCCTCGTACGTCTCCTGCAGTACGAAGCAGCGAGACGTGACGGCCTGGCTAACCTGGTGCTCGCCGGTATGGGCGCCCTTCATCTCCTGCGTTGACGTCATCCAGAACAGGGTGCCGTCGAGGGACTCGGTGAATCGTACGTCGGGCAGAGGATGCCATCCGGTAAACACGAATTCGTACGACGCTGGGCCGCCCGCCGCGTTGGTCATAGAAATGAGCAAGCCCGCGGCCGATGGCTTCTCAATCTCACGTAGCAGATCGCGCCCTGTCATGTTACCAGCCAGCTTCTTGAGAATGACAACACAGTCGGAGAAGAGCAGGAAAACACCAGATTTGTCGGATTGGTTAACCGACGCCTGGAAAGGAGGCGCCACCTCTGTAAAATCGGCTGATATTACTAGACGTCCTTGCGGCTCTAGATCCGAAGGCCACGCTTCAACCATATTTCGAAGTCGGTTGGCAATATGTGGCTTGTCCGGTAGGGGGTCGTCCATGGAGCAGATGTTGGAAATAATGTCTCGCGCCTTGAGCATGGGTTGTAGCGCGGGGTGTGTGATAGGGATGCAGCCCACGATCTGGTCGATGAGCAAGCTGTACCGAGGCAGTCTCTGCACGGGCTCGATGAGGATGGACCTGATAGCTTGCTCGCCGCTCTGGGCGACTCGCTGCTTGAAACTAGACTGCTGATCGAGAAATGAGTTGAGGAGCATCGGGAAATGCTGGCTCGCCTTGATGTAGTCCTGGTAGCACTGTGTGAACTTTGGAAACCACTCCAGAAACAGCCTCGCTATCGCCAAGGCACCGCTGGGGTCCTTGGTGCGGCCGAGCTTGGAGCCTAATAGATTCAAGGTTGGTGCCTCCATGTCTTTCGAAGCGTCCTCCTCCGTCTCGTCCATGATTTTCCGTAGCTCCTCCATGAACCCCGAGTTCATCATGAGAATTCCATCAGCCGACTTCGGGAATAGTCTCTCCAGTTCCTCCTCGGATGGGCTGAGACTGCCGGCCGGCCTCGCTTGAGCGCTGTCGCGGAAGTCGGCTGCGACATGGTTGACCAGTTCTCTCACCTTGGCCACATACCGCTCCTCGGTGTGGACCAGCTCCGACAACTTCATGCGCAACTCAGTCTTTTGATCCTTGGAAAAGGACTTGCTGCGGTTTAATGACGACGGCTTCGAGGGCGCTCGGCGGAGGCGGCTTGTGGGCAGAAAGACCGGGTCACCAAACAGCTTGACCAGGGGTGTGTATCCTCCATATTGCCGCAGTGTCGGGTCTAGGATGTCGTCCTCGTCGTCGGGGACGTCCTCTAGGTCTGCGGGTTGAAGGGGCACAATGCTGCCCGGCGGTAACACCAGGTCAATGTCGACATTGCTCATGTGTTGGGTCTGTAGCGCCTCCTGGAGCACATCGATGACCTCGGCGGTGTGGTCGCTGGGGAGCATGAACTTGACGAGGTCGGCGGCATGCTGTTCGCTAAACAAGGCGGGCAGACTCGCCGGACGGTGGCCGCCGCGAGTCGGGTAGAGGCGGCGCAAGTATGTCTTGACATCATCGGGCAGCTCGGTGAAGTACTTGAAGAGGCCGAAGGCGAGGGCGCGGTAGACCTCGTCGCCCTGGAACTCACGGGGCAGGTAGTTGACGACGGAGTAGAAGGCGGAGTTGGGGGAGATGGTGATGCGGGGGAAGCACTGGAAGCCGGCCGGGGAAAGGACGTGAACCTGGACGCGGGAGCTGTTGAGGGTGTAGTTGGCCGTGGTCGAGGGCCCGTGGAAGATGAGGATGGGCAGGTGGCCGAGCAGCGGGTCAGAGGTGTGGTAGAGCGTGACGTGGTCGGGCGACAGCGCCAGCTCCTCGGTGATGCGAACCATGATGGCGGCGGCGGCGGCGGCGGCGGCGGCGGCGGTGGAGGGGCGGAGGCAGAGGCGGCGTCACAACGAATGGGCCGACAGTCAAGCGGCCCGTAAGATGCGTGATGGCTGTTCGTTGGTGGTGGCCGTGGTGGTGGTGCTGGTGGTGGTGGTGGTGGTCGGCCTCGTCGTCGGGGCCCGTGAGGATCGGATCGATTCGATTCGATGGCGATGGACCGTTTTCTCTCTCTGCGCCCAACCCAGGGTTGTGTGCAGCAACAGCAGCCAGGTATTTCCCCCGCCGTCACTCACACATACGCAGCAATGCGGAGACGAACAGTCGGGGTCGAGTCCTGGACGGAACAGGCGGTGCAAGGCGGAGGAGCAGCAGCAGAGCGAAGAACGAGTGGGAGCGAGTGTGTTGGCAGCCGTCGCAAAGTAAACATCCAAAAAGTTTTGTCGGCCGCGTCAGGATCAGGAATCGGTTTCGGGTCGTTGCAGAGAAGAGCCGCCCCTCTAGTGTGACTTTGTGTGTCCTCCCTTGTTGGCAACGAAGGTACCCGGCCCGCGAACAATTGCAGTGCAGCCCTATGACGAAAGACGAAAAGAGGGACGGAAGAATAGAAGAACGAAGGGAGGCAGGCCGTCACTACAAAAAAGATATGAGTATAGAATATGTACAAGCACAGAAGTTGTCGTCGGCTCGTCCTGTGGTCGGGGTTCGGGGTGTGTGGTAAGAAAAAACCGAGGTGTTCGCTTTTGGGGGGGGTCCGTCGTTGACCGTTCGGTCGCTGGAGGCGGTCGGTTGGCCCAGGTTACTGCGTTCTTGTTTTGTTGGTTAGCGGTCAGCGACGACAACAACTGCGAGTATCAGCACAAAAAGCAGTGGTGGAAGCAAGGGCGGGCAGATCCCCCCACTATAAGCCCACTGAATGAATTGGGCTGAAAGATGCCCGTGGGGCGCCCCCCGCCCGCCTAAAACAAGTCCCGGCGGGCACCCGCAGCACTGTGTTGACTCGTCTGCCTGCGGGAGTCTCTCATTAATAACGAACGCGCCCATCCATTCGACGCGTTCAGGGCTGGCTGCGGCGCTGAAAAACTTCCCCTCCCCTCGTTCCGTCCCCCGCTCTGCTGTGTAAGAGGAGGTACGTACCCCAGTACCTGGTGTAAACACAGGGAATCCCCAGCGCAACCCCTGCCGCCCTACGACCAACCACGTAGCATTCCGCACATGGTGCAAATCTACCAGCAAACCTTGGCCCTTTCTGAAGCTTGTCAGTGCTAAATTTAGTGGCCCATCCGCTCTCACGTGGTCCCCCCCCCCACTCAAACGCGTACCTAGAAACAGTGGCTCGCGCCTCAACCTCAGGGTTTCCAATTGCCGGTCCAACGACGTCACTCCCACCAGTGCAGCCTCAACATACCACGCCTGAACAGTTCGTGTACGAAGACGCCTCCTCAACGCCGCATTGCATCGCATCTCATAGCATCACATCAACATGTCCAGCCAATCTCGTGGAATTCCCCTCCGCCACATCCCCGACGACGCAGGCTACCGCCTCATCGAGCTGCCCCCAGAGCTGCTGTCTCTCCTCGAGTCCGACACAGCCCCCGTGTTCGTCCCTCCAGCTCTCCTCCATCCTCCCCATGGGCAGCTAACAAAGCCTCCCCCCGCCAAGCCTCACACTCGAATCCTCCGACACGTCCGCCCTCCTCAAAACCCCCAACAAGACCTACGCCCTCCGCCAGAAGAACACCTCCAACGCCCTCATGCTGCTCGCGCCCCGCCCTACTCCCGGCTCCCCCGAGCAGGCCGTCGCAATCGTCTCCACCATCCGCGAGACTGTCGAGCTCGAGGTTGTACCAGACAAGACCCCGAGTGCTGCCAACGGAGGTCTGAAAAATACCGGGAGCAAGGGTAAGTGGCATGAGCGCTTCGGGAAGAATCGATGATCCAGTTACTACTTTGTCGAGTTACTTCATTTTATACGCAAACGGATCTTTTTTTGCGGTCCCACGGATATACATGCACGGGCATAGAGCAAGGCGTTAAGGTCAATCTGTGATGAATTAAACTAAGCAGGTGTCAAGTGACATCGCTGATCAAAACTCCCTGTCAGGCTGCATACAATCGCACACATGACTTGTCATGAATCTCGACGCCAACGCTTCAATATCAGTCGTCTCTCATCATCGGTCCAATTCCCAAATGCCTCCCCACTCCTTAGTTTCACACAATGCTGCGAAGGAGATTTCCTTCTTCGCCTGAGCAAGCTTGGCGCGCCTCATTTTCTTCTCGATCTCCATTTCCGGGCCAGGTCCTTCTAGCGTTGCCCCATGGCTCCTTGCTGGGCCCCAAAGGGCGCTCTCCGATTTCCACCAAACAAGACTTCGAACTCGTCGTGGTCGGGATCCAGTTCTCGTCGGGCCGCTGCGGCATGTCTCTGGTTCCGGTTCTCTTGCTGTGGGGGATGGGGACCTGGTATATCTCTGAACATCTGACCGATCAGTCCGCGGCCGTTGCTAAAGGTGCGGCCGAAGTCCATGCCCTGCATAGGCCCGAAGCCAAGATCCATCCCTTGGAGGCGTTCGAGCCAGCCTTGATTGAAGTTGTTGGGGAGACCCTGGGCCGCCTGTGGCTGCTTGTCTTGGACAGCTCCTCCAGGAATAGCCACAACCATCCGATTCCAATCCGGCTTGATGATGCCGGCTTGCAATTGCCGAAAGTACTCCTGCTGTCGTTGTTGTAAAAGCTGCTGCTGCTGTCGCAGTAGCTCGTATTGTTGCTGTTGCAAAGCTTGCTCTTGTTGTCTTTGTTGCTGCTCTTGTTGCTGCATTTGCTGTATTTCTCGCAGTCGTTGCATTTGCTGCTCCGCTTGCAACCGCTGCAGTTCCTGCTCTGCTTGCTGCCGCATTTGTTCCTCCCGCTGCACCTGTTGTTGGTTCTCAGGTCGCCGTTTTGCTGCTCGTCGCACCTGTCGCTGTTCATGATTTTGGCGCTGTTCAAGGTCTCTTTGGCGTTGAATCTCGACGTGCTGCTGTATATTTCGCTGCCGTAGTTCTTCGCGTGTGAGTGGCCCATGCGGTCTAAGAGGTCCGGGTTGCGGGTTATTCTCTTGCTGGCGGGCC
Organism: Neonectria sp. DH2; assembly: GCA_003934905.1. Lineage (NCBI taxonomy): Eukaryota > Fungi > Ascomycota > Sordariomycetes > Hypocreales > Nectriaceae > Neonectria > Neonectria sp. DH2. The sequence continues at coordinate 2,361,601 of RQWH01000003.1, read as the reverse complement.
TGTCCATTCTGTTGAGGCTGTCGGTTGTTCTGTTGACGGGCCTGTCTAGGCTGCCCAGGCTGCTGGTTGACCGCCCGATGAGCGGCCGCCTGTATATACTCCATCCTCTGCTGAGCTATCATCCGCTGGTTCATATGTTGCAGATGCTCCTGTTCAGCCTGTCTCATCGCCTGTTCCAGTTCGTTCCCCAGCTGGGCGAATTCGCCCGGATCCTGAGCTACCTGTCCAACTCGGCCTTCAGCATCCGCATGCACAGCCGCGGCACGATCCTCTAGCACATTAGCATCGACGAAGATCCCGTCTGGCAGCTGGAGGTTTTCGTGGTCGTTTGGCTGCAGTTGAAGCTGGCGAAACTCCTCCAAGGGTATGAAATCACGTCGTCTAGCCCCTGCATTGGCATTCTCAACCTCGGGAATACGCTGGCCGTTGATATACAAGGCCCTTTGGTTGACGAAGGGGTCGTCCTGTCGTCGTTTTGCGTCGTCCTCTTTGACATTGTCCGACATCTTGATGACCAGGAGCTCCGGGTCCACGCCGGGATTCTTCTCTGCCACCCGCTTCATGGCCTCCGCCTCGGCATTCTTGACCTCTTCCAAGTGTCTGTTCTCGGTGATTTCAAATAGAGGGCAATTACCGTTCTGACCTCCCCGGGCGAGGTCGTTGAAGTGGGAGTAGTCACAAGACTTGGAACAAACATAACATTGGATGTTGCCACATCCCCTGCGTGTGCACCTCATCTTGTTACAGCCCGATTCTTTGATGAATGGGGTGTTGCCTGCGAGAACGGTTAGCACAGTCAGGTTCGTCATCACTGGGGAGGCGGATTACATTTGTTGCACTTCCTGATCATGGCCGCTGTCATGGCCTCCTCAACGTCCCGTCTGGCTGAAACACCACGCTCAATGGCTGCTTCTTCACAGGTCTTGGGAAGGTGGGTTTCGGCCTGGCAAAGACGGCAGCTAATCAGCTGGCAACTGGGGTTCTCGCATTGAAACTCCCGGTTGACTTCGACGGATGGATACTCAGCTGCGTATGGGCAGAAGGGGCAACTAGCCAGGTTCTCGATGGCGGCCAAACGGAGCACGGCTTCTTGTTCGATTCGGTCCAAGGCGGTGACGAGTTTCTTGTCCAGGAATTTGGCCTTCTGCGCATGAGAAAACCCTGCGTCGCAGCCATCAGTCGACATGCAAGTCATTTCATACTTGGAGTCGCCAACGAGGGTTTCTGCATTTCGACGTGCGCATTCAACACAGAACCGCTACGAGTTGTCAGTCCGTACACATAAACAGACGGCAGGAGGTCAAACTTACATGACACGCCTCTCCGTCACACTCAACCAAGCGTCCCTTGGGAAAATCGGCGAAGCAGCACTGGCACTCCATCAGCTCACCACGAGCCTCAGCCTCCTCGTACTCCCTCCGTTCGTCCGCCTCCATCTTGATCTGCTTGCTCCACTTCAGATCCAGCGACGCGCGGATCAATCTGGCAGCACGAAGTTCCTTGAGCATGTGCTTTTCGAACCCGTCCTCACAATCTTCAATGGTGTCGTCAATATATTCTGGTCTGTAGAACCATTCCTGGACAGTAGGACTCTTCTTCTTTTCCAGAGGCTCGGCGGCTTGATCTCCTTGGCGAACGATTTCGGCCAGGGCGAGATACGTTGGGAGGAGGGCCAAACCGTTCTGAGTCAGGAGTTTTTGAACATTTCTAGAGCGAACGAGGGGGAAATCCCCCGTTATCAATTGCCTCCTACCAAAAAGTTAGCCGCCAAGAAGGTTCATCCAGGTAGTGTGTGACCAAGTCAGTCTAGGATTTAGGTTGGGAACACTGCAAGGAACCTTGGTATGCAGATGGCACCTGGATGTATAACCTTGCGGACAAGTGTTCGGCTGCAGACGTGAGGGAGAGTAACGGGGAGTTAGGAACGTACATGAGGGTGATTTCTGGAGTGGTATGTTCTTCTTCCTCTCGAGGCGCGTTACAATACTTGCGCTTTGCGTCGGTAAGCTCCTCGTCTTCTTCATCTTCGTCGCCCTCATCATCATCCTCTCGCTTTCGCTTGAGGGTTTGGGCTCGGGGGCGTCTTGTATAGGTGTCTCCCTTCTCGATAAGGTCGACAATATAGTTTATAACTGCGTCGGCGTTATAGAAAAGGGGGGCAGCTACCGTGCTAAGGTATGCAAGGCAGATGTCAGGAAACAGGGCCGTGACAGCTTGAACACATCCATCCTGGATGGTTGGGTCGGGCGTTTGCCCAGGAGTGTCCATCGTTGGCGGCCAGAGATGATTGCTTAGTCTGCAAACAGAATGTTTGAGGACATGAACCAGGCGTTGAGGGATGTTGCAGGGCGGTTTGGGTCCTGACTGTTTTGTTCGTTTGTGTCGCTGTTCTTAGACTGGGACTTGTCAGAAAAGTGTGATGGAAGGAAGAGAAAGTTGCGGATCTCAGGCAGCCTCGGAAGCTTTTTAGCATGCATCGTGGAGGGTGTGAAGCACAAAAATGCTTCACATCATAGGATAATAGGCATGTAGGGAGACAATAGCAGAGGCTGGATGAGGAAGATGCCATTGAATTTCGGGTGAATGCTTAAGTGAATGTGTGAATGGATGCGCGAGCGAATGAGAGGGTGAGTAACGGGTGAATGATTGGTGATTTGGCGGCTGGCCAAGTGATTGACAGGCGCCGTTATACAGTTGCCTATTGCTCCAATAGAAACCCCATTCAGGAGATCGAAAGAATAAGATTCTCGGAAACGCCTCGCACCCACAGGTATCGAAACTCTCCTTCGGATGGGGGACCAACACAATTGACTTGTTGCATTGGCCCGCCGGCGGACCATCCAAATATGGTCGAATGGTGGCTGACAGCTTCTCTCCGCCTCCCCAAGAACAATGCAAGAACAAATGAATAGATTCACTTACATCCAAGAGAAGTTCGTCTACAAAAGATGATTCGCAGGGTTTGCTGGTCGCTGGTCGCTGGTTGGTGTGTTCTGTTTCGATGTTCAGACACTCAATCCAATCCTCAGCCCCCTAAGAGACCCGCCCAACTCCCGTCACCCCAGTTATAGGTACTTAGGTAGGATGGTGTTTTTGATGATGATGGTGATGTCGTCGCCGTCGTTGTTGTTGGGGAGAGAGGAAACACACGGTCTTATAACCTAAGTAGCAGGGGACACTTGTGACTTGTGACTTGTGACTTGTCTTGCCAGATGGATGCTACTGACGCCTTGGCCTCCAACTTTGTTTCGGGCATGAGCTGTCCACCCTCTAAGCTACCTACCTGGAAAACCTAAGGTAGTAGAGTTGCAAAGGCAACCTCAAAAAAGGCGGGTAAGGAAAGCAAGACACTTAGGGGAGGGGGGATGGATGGGATTGGATTGTTGTGGAATGGGCCTCCCAACCGCTCACCCCCTTCTGCTTGACTTGAGGCACTCCTATCCACGTACAACCGTACGAAAATGCACGTTCCCGGGGTTAGATCCGGGATCGGGGGGAAGGAAAATGGCAAAAGGCTTCGTTTTCCGCTCCGAAAGCACCGTCGTTCCAGAATATGACGAAAGAACGGACCTCCTCAGCTCCGCATGTTTTGGCCCGGCCCGGTTCTGGGTCTGGCCTCCGGTGAAAGGGGGGGCGTGCGTGCGTGTGTTTGTGGTCTGATATTGTTCTGTATGTGTCGTTCCAAGACACAGATAAACCAGAGCACGTCGTATCTGCGGCGCAAGCCACGAGGGGAGAGCAAGAAAGCAGCCAACGAGAAAACTGCCAGCCAAGGGAGAGGGAGAATAAAAAGAAAGCAAAAAAAAATAGAAATCAAAAGGACGTCAAAGCGATGAAGAATGACGCCCCGGTCCCGTTCGTTCGACTCTAGCCGCGGCGGCCCGTGGGGGGCGGTTTGCTTGGGTTGCGAACGGAATGTTGCTTGTCCTGTCTGTGCAGCTGCGGCTGCGGCTGGATGCTGCAAGCCTGCAAGCCTGCAAGCCTGCAAATCGTGGGAGCGGAGCCGAAGCCCGAAGACGAGCGTCAGACTCGGAGGGTGAGGCTCAAGGAGGAGTCGGAAGCGATGGGCCCATTTACAGTGCAGCAAATGCTCGGTGATGGAGCAGGTTGATGCGAGGAATAGAAGACACCTTGGACCTCGTTCGGCGGTTCGGCATATGGCTCACCGTCACACCTGACACTTGACACTTGACACTTGACACTTGACACCCGAGCCACAGGCACGATTCATCTCCTCTCCGGCTCTTTCGTCGTCTCTGATTTCTCTCGTCCCAGATTGGAAGCCTCACGATATCTCTCCTGCAGGATGCCTTTTTCGGGCTCGCCAAGGCGAACAGCTTGTGATGCTGTCATGGTGATGGGGTGACCGCGAACCAACGGCAATGTCTCCCAGGCTGGGATGCTTGCCGCAAGGGTCTGGCTGCAGCAATAACCTGTCACTTCTGGCACCTGGTTCGGTTGGCCTCAAGCCTTGTTTGCTCGTAGTGGCAAACTTGGGCGGGCACGGCAGGCCACCTGAAAGAGATAGATGAATAGCCAGCCAGCCAGCCACCGCCTGTATCTTGTAATTAGTGGGCGGCCCGGCAGTTGTGGCAGCCCGCCCAGAATAGAATCGGATGAGTTACACCAACCAGGCCTGTGCGTCCATCCAACACTCTCCATTGTCAACGGTCAACGGTCAACCGCGACCTCTTCTTCTTTTTGCAAGGAGGCTATTGCTTGCTTTTTAATCCTCTCTCCTCACCCTGCACTCACCCGCAGGTTGCAACCCCCACGGCCACCGCCTCCAACATCAATCGACTTATCAAAAACCCCCGACAAATTTCCCGGTTGGTAGCATCGGTCAGCCACACGCCGTGCATCGCCATAAGTAAAAAAAAAAAGCCTGAGCAGCGCGGTTCCCCTGCGGATCCGTTTGGCCCCATTCCGTCTCGCAGAACACGGTTTTGTCTCCCGCATGCTCCGATATTCCCGAGCCGGACCTCTGCCAAGCTGTGGAGAGACATTGCGGCACCGTAATTATATCTAAACCCTCTTGCTCCACCTGTTCCGGCGGGAGCGTCCCCAGTCCGCTTTCCTTTAGGCCCTGCCGACAGCCACGGAAAGACTCCGAAGCGCAACTGAGATTGTCTTACGTATTGTAACACAAGGATCTAGGAAGACCAACCACGAACCACCAACACGTGCCATCTCATGACTGACATAACGTCAGAACGCCCAAGCATGCCTCACAAGACAAGCTCCAGTTGAGATGAGACACCTCAGTCTAACGGCCCCTCAACGAGCACGTCAACGTTTATTACACGTCAGATAGAACTCATGCAAGATCAAACTATCAGTTCTAAGACCTACTTTGACCGGATTCTAGGCCTTTCATCATTGTCCAACACACTCAAGGAATATCTTTCTCACCGCTAGAGCCGTTCGATTTCGCTTACTCGCTTATTGGCAGCTCTAAAACGTGCAAGTAAGCGTGCAGTTCTAATCCAGTCCGGGTTCGTAGCTTAAGAGCGTCGAGTCTAGACCTCAGACTACCCAAGGTAAATACAATAGATATCCTCGCTGAGCCTATAACCAAAACTTCCAGCAGTAGTATGAGGATAGCCTTATAATCACTACTCTCTAAGAGGCGAGGCAAAAGGGACGAGAGACCCTGTCCTTAACTGCTTCTAGAAACCCAGTGCGGAATGCGCTCCTGGCGCGCGGGCTGGTCGGAAATCTGCTCTGCCTTGGAAGGATAAACTGTTTGCGTAGCAGCCGCTGGGTGTCAGTGTTCACTGGTGAGCAAAACGCCTGCAAGCTTATCCCGACCGGAAGCTAGAACATCTTGTATCTCCAACACTGCCTCGCCGATATTCACCCCCGACCACAGACATTAGCCACATACTCCTTCCTAAGAGCCAAACAAGAGATAAGATATTTGAAAGGCATAAACAACGCATACGTTGTCGCGCTTGACACTACATCGAATTCGACATATTCGGATGCTTTGGGCTTCTGTAATAAAGATTTCGATCTCTCTAGGTTTCTTCTATCTATACTTAGCTCGTATCTTATAGTTGTACTCGCACGATCAATGGAATTGAGGCTTTCCGACCCCGATTTGCCTGATGACGTGCCGGCAGAAGTGAACGACATTATAATTTAAGGAATTTCTACGTCTATAGGAACGTATACAAGTTTCAGCAAAGCACCACTGTTGTCCTAGCATTTTCTGCGTTATGTCTTCATGTTTGCATAGTCCTAGTTCACTTTTGTGTCATTGTCTGCTCCCACGACCCATGATATGGTTTAAGCTGGGGAAGTTTGAGGCAAATGCCAGTTCTTGCATTACAATCACAGGCTCCGGGGGGGTTAAAAATGTTGGCGGAGGTGCTGAAAGCTCTCAGACTTGAAAGAAGAAGGCTGCGGTTATAAAAGTCAAGAATCCAGAGCGACTACAAATGATGTTGGAGGCTTGGACTGACGACGAACAACGGGACGACTATGGGAATATTGCTAGTGGTGAGGACGCCAACTGTGGGAAATTAACCGTGCCAAGGTCGGGTTTAAGTACAGCTAGAAGCGCAGGTATTGTGGCTGAGAACAGAAATACATATTAGTGAAGTTGGTTACGAGTCGGTCCGCGTGTGCCAATTCGAAGACTCGATCCGTCGAAAATGATGGAGGTCATTGAACGGGTTTGATCTCTAGCCCACGTACGGGAAGCTCAATATTACTATGCCTTATTTGTGTTCGCGAAAACTTCTTGTGGTGTCTTGGAGTCCAAACTCCGTCGTACGGTCGTGATGCTGTTCCTCAGGTTAGACTCATCCCTGGCCAGCAAATGTAATGTTGCCCCGCCCACGATGACACACGCTGACCGCTCTAAGCATGCGGCATGGAGGTGTAATATTTGACGTCGAATGTGTTATAGGCCAGGCGCTACCATCACTTAACATAAGCATAAAGGCTATCAATGCCGTCTTTTTTTATTGTTTCGCTAGGCACCAGACGGGGATTATCGAAGGTCAGCGAGAAACTGTGTCTGGAAATGATCTGTGCTGTTTGGCTGACGTGAGACGAAAGCGCGGGCGTAACAAGTGCACACACGTATTAGGATGAATTATACGGAGTATCGGTCTAATCGTCAATGGAACGGAGTTTATCGACTTCTCAAACCCCGATTATATTCTCCGCCCCTGTGAATATTCCTGGGCACTCCGTAAGTGGGCCAGACGGCCTCAACGCTTTTTGAAGGCTAACTTACATAAGTATTGCAGCTCTCAGAAATCCGATTCATCCGAGACAATCAACTTTCAAGACATCTACCAACTCTCAATATATCAGCAATGGCCGAGTCTAAGAAGCGAGATGCCTTCCCAGGCTTCACAGCAGTATCCGACCAGGTCTTCGTTCGTGACGGAGAAGATGCCAACGACAAACCTTTACCGCCAAAACAACCTCGCGTAGTCATCATTTATGCCTGGGGCGATGCTATTCCCAAGCACCTTGCCAAATATGCCGACGGATTTCGCGAACTATTCCCACACGCAAAGCAGATTGCAGTGCTGGCACCAATCTTTCAAGCCATGCGGCTAAATCTGGATCAACGCACCGAGAAGATGTTGCCGGTTGTCAAAGCCGCCTTCCCGCCCGAGTATCAAGACGGCACAGATCCCGATGAGGACTCTGTCCTGGTGCACGTCATGTCAAACACGGGCGGCATCAACTACGCAGCGACTCTGAATGCGTATAAGCAACTCTTCAACCGGCCGCTACCGCACCGTCTCAGCATCCTCGATTCGACTCCTGGCAGCGTGGTTCTGACCAGGGCAAACCTCAAACGTTGGTCGTACGCCATGGCCTTGGGTACGGCTGGATGGTTCCCGTGGCCGTTCGTCGTGACGCAGTGCATCTGGGGCGCTTTTCTCTGCGCCAACCGCCTCATCGAGCACATCATTGGCAGAGAAAGCGCACCTCTTTTCAGCGTGCGCGCCATGGTGAACGAGGAGCTGAAGCAAAAATCTGTGAAAAAGCTGTTTCTCTACAGCAAAGAAGACCAGCTCATCTTGTGGTCGGATATCGAAACCAACATTGCAGAGTCAAGACAAAGTGGATATGAGGCAGATGGCGTTCTTTTCGACGGGAGTGGACATGTGGGACATATGCGACAGCATCCCGAGAAATACTGGGCAGTAATCAAGGATGCATGGGAGGAGAGTAACTATTAATGCGTTGGTTGGTAGACGAGCCGGAGTGGACATCCACAAAATGATTTATCTTTGCGCACCGAGACCTGATGAGGTCATGACTTCGGTGTGCTGCAGGCGATTATGTACAGAGCGTTGATGAAGAATTCTTGGCGGACAAGAACGGCTGTAACTAAGTTGATGTTGGGAATAGTATTTAGTCACTCCCCGGTGATTCCGGAAGAACATCAAGGCAATGACTTCATTGACATTGAACAAGCGGTAAAGCAGGAGCATATGATGCCAGATGTCTCAGAAGCGAGTTACGACAACGTACATAGAGCACCAGACAATTGAGCGGTGGATCTATATCTCCCCATTTTCCCGAGTCTCTGTGCTTTCCTCCATCAAGAGGCCATCATCCCCCTCATCATCCTCGTCAACTGCAGGGAAGAAGCTAGAGGCATGGTGTGCTGGCCCTTCGGTCTCCTCTTCTCCTTCTTCCTCATATCCTTCAGGTAGAAATCCGCCTGCCGTGTCTTCGTCGTGGTCTTCCGGTTGCGGATGAACGTGTAATGCGTCCCGACTGTGCCCAAACACCGAGATTTGGTCATCGATCTCTCCGTACTCCTGGCGAATTCTCTCCGCAATTCGCATTCCCATAAGAAACCTTCTCCACTGAGCCAGGGCTGCCTTCCGGCGCTTCTCATCTTCCTTTCGAATTCGTTCGGCTTCGGCCTTTTCCAGCTCCTCCATAAGCATGTCATAGTTCTCCTCCGCAATGACGACACCCTGGATTACCGGAACGGCCATGCGATGCCCAAATTCAAAGTCCACCACCGCTTCGGCATAATCGATCTGCAATTTCTTGCAAACACGCATCGTCCCACGATAGGGAACATGCACAGCACCCTCCGGACACATATGCTTTGCAAATAAATCAATATTCCTATCTTCAGGTTAGCATGCAAATCAAGACATCCGAATGTCAGGGGCAGGTACCCATATTCATTCTTGGGAATAACTCCGTCTTTGATCGGTGGCGGAATGATCCAGTCCGTTTGCTCAATGCTAAACAGTCCCTGGAGAGCCTTTTGTCCTGTCGCCGCCTCTGCCTCCATAATCTCCCGTCGCCGGTTCGTGGTTGCTGCGCGGTAAGGAACTCTTTTCAGGGGCTGTTCTCCTTGCATAGGCGCCCGACCTTGTTTATGCCAAGTTTCAGCGCTTTTTACTTGAACAACGTCGCTGCGGAGAAAGACGTCTTCATCTTCCATTGTGCCGCCCTTGGCTTTGTTTTTGAAGACTTTGACAGGCTCAGCTCCTGGCTTCAGCGCCTCCTCTCGCTTGAAGTGCCGCTCAAGGACAAATTCCTTGGACTGCTTGTAGTACTGCAGAGTCTCCTGGCCTTCTTTAACTTCTTTCTTCTCTGGCTTTGCAGCCTTCAAATCCGTGGCGTCTTCCATTTCGTCAATTTCTGTGATTGGATGCGCCCTGGTACCCCTTCGGTATCCAGAAGTCGCAGCTTTGAACCAGTCAAACTGCTCATACCGCTTCACCTTTCCGTGGCGATTGTAGACTGGTACCTTTTCTGGGACCATCCTCACACCTTTAGTTCGGCCAGGCAGCATGTTCCGCTTCAAATACCGAACAGTAACATCCTTGGCAGTACCATCTTGCGAGTACCCCATGATGTATGCCATAACTTGCCGTGCTTTGTCTGCCTTGGATCCACGCGGTTCTAAGGACTCGATAATATCTCTATTAGTCCCAATCGCATTCTTGACTAAGACGTCAACAGGCAGATACTTATTAGTGACTGGTGATAGTACTTCGGTCCAATAATGTGGGAATTCCATGTCGTTGTCGTACTTTTTCGTGGGGGTTGGCCCCTTCCTTGGTGTTACTTTCAGTTCGACAACAGATTCGTCATCGGTATCTTTGTATTCCAGCCCCAGCTCGTCCGAATCGCTCGGGACTATGGTGCCTGTATCTTTCTTCGCCCTTGTGGATCTAGTCGTCTTCGCCGTTGTCTTCTTATCTGGTTTATTCGTTGACTGCTTCCCTTTGCTTGTCCTTTTTGTTGGTTTTCTCTCCTTGGCAGTCTCGGAAGTCGAATGTTCTTTTTCTGGAGCGTCCTCCTCCTCAAGTTCGGCGTCTTCTAGCTTGTTCCAACCGAATCCCAAGGTCTGGAGGCTAGCAACCATCCGTGCCTCAATTCCTAACCCTCGAAGTAATGCTGTAAAAAGTTGAGCGCCAACGTCTCGGCTTCCCTCGCAATTCCGAGCAAGCTGACGAAAGTGTTCCAGGGTATTTATCCGTTCTCCAAATCGCCCTGGATCGTGTACTTCATCCTTTTGCGCTTTGGTAAGTCGATCAAGTCTTTCAAGAGACATGTATCCCCACTTCCTGAGGCCTGGGGCTGTCACCCGAAATCTTTGCTTCCACCAAGATGCCAGCGTCTTCATAAGACGAAAGAGAGGGTCCCCATGACTCATGTCAACAGCTCCCTCCTCTAACCTCTCAGCACCTTCTCCCCAGTCGCGAGCTTTTCTGTCAACTGGCTTCTTTCCCTTGCTTTTCGTTTTGCCCTGGTTTTTAGGAGGTCGCTTTGCGATAGGCTGCTTGACCAAGCCGCTATTCAGTCTCCAGCGATCAACCTCGTCCCATAGTTTTGGTGACAGATGGGAAATCATCGTTGCCTGCACTTCGGGGTCGCAGAGCCATGCATTCCGTTTTGCGTTGTGCCATAGCAGCAACATTACATGGATGCAATGTGAAGCGTTGCGAACCTGCCTCTCCCGTTTCGAAGGCCCTTTTTTGTTCCCGAATGGATTCGTCAAGGATATTCGGGTATCCTTGATTAGTGTTAATTCTAAATCGCCAGTTGGGGCCGGCGCATCCGGAACCGGTGCTGCGGGGGTCTCGACATCTTCAAACTCGATGTCCTCGTCGTCGCCGGAGTCTTCAGATTTGTGCTGATTAGGTAGCGCAACATCTTCAAATTCGTCGTCAGAGAGCGAAGTCAGAGAACTATCATCATCTCCGTCGCCCAGATCTTGAAAAAGTGAGTTCGGGTTCTTGGAAGATTGTGCAGTCGCTGGTGCATCTAGATCATCGTACAAAGTCGCTTTTCGCCGTTTCGTATTTGCGTTCTCTCTCGAAGAGTTGGTTGGCCCTGTCTTTCCTGAGGGGGGCGACTCTCGCAGTCGCTTACGCGGTACAAGAGGAGGCATCTTATCCGCCAATATCAATGCAGCGCATCGCAGACGGCTTCTTGGTCTAAAGCGTGGTCATGGCCGTCATCGATGCGCGAGATGACACGAAAGCACGTGATTATATCTCAAGTACATGCATTTGTGTCAGTGAATGCATGGGGGAAATATGCATATATACCGCTTAGCTCTAATCATCGTAGAGATATGAGTCTATTGAAGGCTTGACACAGCGATCCCAATGGAAGCCATCATTCAGTGACAACCAAGTGTCTGAGTAATACGTGTGAAATTAAACTTCTCCAGCCTCGCTATCTGCCCGTTCATATATCTCAACGAACTTAACATCGGTATCGAATAATACCCCCAACGCCAGACAATGCATCCATGTCGCTTCAAACCTCTATCAAATCAGGAGGAGCACCGACTCCCCTCAACAACACCACCGTGTTCCCGCTCTGCAACGCCATTCCCACCTTCTCATTGAACTCCAGGAGCCTTCCACCCTCCACATGAAAGACTCGTAGCTTGTCCTGTTCATTGGTGCTCTGGTTGTTGATGTTCTGTACCTGCAGGCTCCTCGCCGCCGCATCCAGGACCCGGCCAACCACCCAGTCCTTGGAGTAGAAGAACTCTCCCTTAGGGAACTTTGCGTTTGTGGTTTCTGCCTCTGCCTCCACGTAGATGTAGACTCTCTTCTCCGGGGCAACCTTCTCATCACCCTTGGCCGACTTCTTGAGTTTATTCACAGCGACAAGCCGAGTAGCTGCAGAGCTGGGCTTCGGCTTTGGTAATGCTCTGCCGGCCTGTTCTTTCTTCAAGGTGCCCCATGCGCGTAGTTTGTCGAAAGCCGACTTGGTCTTCTGGCCAACATCGAACTGCGCTGGCCGCGCTCCAATTGGTATCAGGTTATCGCAGTCGTGATCCTCCTTTAATCGATGCTTCAAGCAATAGTCTCGGTTGCAGGTCTGGCAGTGCACTCCAGGCGTCAAGGACGTCCCAACAACTGTCTTACAGACTGGTGACGCACACGGCTTCTGCGAGACCTTGTCGCGTAGCACCTTGCCCTGGCCGATGGAGGGCTGAGCCAGCTGCGCAAGCCGTTTCCGCTCCGCCCAGGCTCCCGCATCTGTGCATTTATGTGATGTCTCGGATCGGTGGTCGAGGCAGAATGTCTTTCGGCAGGACTGGCAGAAGAAGGGGAGGAAGTCGAGTTGGTTGCAGTAGTCGTATTCACAGTGCTTGCCAATCAGCGTGGCGTCGTCGCGCTTGTCGTTCATTTCGAGGTAACTCGTCTCCTGAGCGTCTTTGTTCGATGAGGAGGCCATGATGAAGGATGTCGGTGTGTTTTATTCCAAGCTGAAGGGTTGCGCAGTCGTAGGCAGAGGGGATGTCGTAAGTGAGTTGCGATGGATGACAGATGGTCAACGCGGCGACGAGGAACCGTCTGGAACCGTCCGCGCCTGCGCCTGACCAAGCTTGGCGACGGCCTTACCGATGAGCCTCAGTGCTCTGCTCACCACAGACGAGTAATGAACAACAGGAGAAATGTAACGCACTTGCTAGCGTCGCTTAGAGGGGTAGGCCGACGAGAGCAACTGCAAGTATGTAATTGAGGTGGTATAAACAGGGAGGATAGTGCACAAGGCCAAGGCCTTGTTCGGCGCACAGCCACACTCAAGACATCGCGGGGTTATTTCTCTCTTCTCACCACCACTGCGACAGAGCCGGAACGGGTGAACAGTTTGCATGCAGCACCGCAAAATAAAAATGTTCCATAGTATGAATAATCATTCGTGTGTCTTCGAGGCCAAGCCATCGCCTATTTGTAGATTTTATACATTCATAAAGAGTTGAGCGCCTTCTGTTATTCCAACGCCTATACATAGCCAATTACAATTCCTTCTCCTTCATAGGCTTCTTCGTTAATAGGTCCTCTCGGCCGGTTACGGGCGCATTTCCGACGTATTGTTTGCCTCCAAATGCCTCGAATCCCTTGTGAAACGCCCACTCTACCGCATTCTCGACTGGCTCATCGAACATCCTGGGCAGGAAGGGAACCACTGCGAGACCCAAGCCGATGGGAGCCCATGTACGTATAGTCTTGTTCTTCATGTCCTTCATCGCTCTTCCTGAATATCTCACTATGCTGTGGATTGTGAAGGCCGGCAGACCCATACTAGCAAGACCTTGGAAAAGGGCGCGCTGGACCATGACGGTGCGATAATCCTCCAAGGGAGAGACCACACCTGGTTGCGTCACGCCTGTTGGAAGTCCAGCAAGCTTTTCTTCGCGCGGCGTGAGCTGCACCTCCGGGTTGAGCACGCGTTGGTTGTGCAAATAGGATTTGTATCCTTCGTATGAGACATCGCCGATGAGGTACGCCCATGACACGCCGTAGGCGGCGCGGACCCAGTTCGGATGAGCGACGGGTCGAAATGATTCGCCAATGTCCGAGGTATAGGCAACGTATCTATGGGCGGAGAGGAGGATCGTTCGAAGCCGCGATCCGTAGGCAGCATATCGAAGGTTGGAGCTGGTCGAGTCCGGACCGCTAAACAAAAGTTTGGTGAGTAAATATCAAAAAGAGCAATAGAGGGCACAACGCACTATCCCTCAGCTATTCCATCAAAGAAGCTTCCATCCTCGTCTGCAGCGTCGACAAGCTTCTGCAGTTTCTTAGGAAGCTGCTCCGGCGCGGGGAGCTTGCTGGGGTCGAAGGTCTGAGACTTGGTCGTCTCCTTCTGCTGCTCTGGCGCAGAGTCTTTGGATTTTCCCCACCAAGGCATCGCTAGAAAAAAGTTTGCCAATTGAAATAAAGAGAGTAACGCGACTGAATTATATGCTTGAGAGATGATTTTTGGCATGAAATGCGGCCAGGCGGAAGCCTCGACCTTTTGAAGGATCCGCCACTACCGACGACGCACTAGAGGCTGCTGTTACCTTCTGAACCCGGCCTGGTGACGTCGCCACTGAGATCCGACAGATCCCGATCAGAGCCTGGAGCCACCCGGAGTTTAGCCGCCGGACCCGACACTATCCTTTGCGCCTGCAATTCCAGGCAAGAGCTTCTGGATTTCAGAGCTCGGCAAAGTATCTCAACCGCGAAGCCTTGTACATCCACCCATTATCCCGTCTACCAACCAATCCGTCTATTCCCACTCTCCCACTCATTCACAATGGCTGGTGTCGCTACTTACAACATTGCCGGCAAGCAGGTCGGCGGCCACTACGTGAGTATCTCGCAATTGACCCGTTGTGACGAGGGAGTCCCCAACTGACCTGACGGAAACAGATCGCCATCGGCTGGTTGAGTACCCTTTTCGCTGGTGTCGTATACGCTACCTCCGGTCCCTCCTCCAAGGCCAGCATCACCGCTACTCCCCCGATCAACGCCTCAAGCTCCGACGAGGCCGACTTCATCAAGTGCGCGAATTCAATGGCTCCCGCGGGACTTTCACCGGCTAACCGGGACACAGGAAGTTCATGGACGAGCAGGACAAGAAGAACTAAGCGGTCGGGTCGAAAACAACGATTGTGCGGTCTTGCGGACGCGGTGTACGTTTATCAATCATGGAGACATGAGCTGTTCATCAATTCGGATAGCCGGATTCGAATACCACCAAAGCCCGGATTTGCGATCCGCGGCATAAGCCATTCAGAAATGTTGTCACCTTTGATATCGTGAAACCTCGAGCCCAGTTGGCCACATCGTTACTTCTGTAATTGGTGGTTCCAATCGGTTCCTTTTGACGTGGTCCCCTTGCGACCATGCGTCCCGTCTCCGACTCTCGGAGCACTGGGCCTTGGGGATTCTCTACTCACAGAATGTGCGCCAGTTGCTCTCATCGACTTTTTGCGAGCTTTGCTGTATCTTGGGTACGTCTCGTAGCTCAAGATTGTGCCAAGTGAAGCATTGGGACATGGCCTTCCTTGTCACAATACTGCAATCCACTCATCCCACCAGCCTCCATCGATGCCGGTGATTTAGAACCTTCAGTCAATCGTAGATCCATATCAAGGACGACCTCTCGCATAGCAATGTCTCGCCTAGATTATAGCTTTTAAGAGTAGTTGTCTGTATGTCTTTTAACTTTGAGTCGTAGATTGCTTGGAGCTGGGCTCATAAGCAGCTTTATCATGCCATCCACTCGTTTGAGAATGGACCTTCTTAGCTTCAGGACACAAGTCAATGTGAGAGTTTCAAATCGAGACGGCCGATTTGTTAATGACAGAGTCTCGATGGGTCGTCTTTGACGTACGTAGTTACTTGCTAGAACTGGAACTACCCTGCAGGCCGCTCAAATCCAGCCCATTGTGATGACCAAAGCTTCACGAAGTCTTTGGAATATAAGAAGTCGAGCAGAGATGTATTGACTTTACAGGCAACCTGTGAGGTTTGTTGCAAGCTTTGTCTATTTCCGTGATGAAGGGCGCTGGAATATGGCCTCGGTAGTGCTAGTTAAGAGATTTGCCCATCTGAAACCCTTGGTCTATTTAATTGAGAATAAGCTACAAAGTGAGTATCGAAGATTCTCCATAGCAGCAAGCTATTATCCAGGCGCTTGGATACGCAAGTGTGGATAAAAAGCTATATGGTTGTGGTTGAAAATGCCTCTGAAATATCAGGATATCAACGCTTGTGATCCCTCTCAATGATAGTTGGAGGCCGGTCCTATTACTCCTCCTTCTTGTTCCCAAATATGGCTTTCTTCATATCCGGCAATCCCATAAGCCACAATAATACATCCTAATAGTAATCAGCATATGTTGCGAAACGCAGTCACTCCTTGATCGCCTACCATAGCATTGCTCCACAAACACTTGGAGAAAAACCAGGCTGCAAATGAACCATAGCCTGTGTATAGGCACGAGCTCCCGTATTTGCTTAGGGCATTGTCGATGACGTCCTTGGCATACTTCTCAGGCGACGCTATTGCGGGTTAGGGGACTTCCAACTTCGGAACCGTTTGCACTCACTCTGCTGCATAGTTTCCTGGGCTTGTCCGCTTAACCATGGACCAAGAGAATCTCTAGCAGGGTAGTAGAGAGATGTTTCAGAAAACTCAGCTTCCCCTGCATGTGAAAAGAAGCTAGTGTTAATGCCTCCGGTAACAACCTACGGGCTTGTTAGTCGCATCCATGAAGACGCCCGCCCTGTAACACGGACACTTACATGAATGACTTTGACGTCAAAGGGCGCCATCTCAACGCGCATCTGCCGCGAAAGATGCTCGAGCGCGGCCTTGCTGATGTTGTAGATACCATTGAAGGGGATGGGAACTCTGCCCACGACGGATCCAATATTTACAATGGTCCCCTTCGAGGCAATCATCATGGGACTGAAGGCTTGAGTGACCTCTAAGACGCCCCAAATATTGACATCAAAAACCGACTTGGCCGTAGCAAGATCTATGTCGAGCAATGCTGACTTATCGCCTACTGCAGATTAGCAGAGAACTACGGCCTACAATTTTCGAGAAAGCATACCGACACCCGAGTTGTTGATCAGAATATCAAGCTTCCCCCCACTGAGAGTGTTGACTTCAGCGGCCGCCTTCTTGATCGACTCAGAATTCGTCACCTCCAGAAGAACAATGTCCAGTCCCAAATCCTTCAGATGTTGCACCTTGTTCGGGGTTCGAGCTGTCGCAAAGACTCGAAATCCCCTATGATGCAGTTCCTGGGCGAGATAGTCACCGAGACCGCCCTTGCTGGTGCCTGTCACCAATGCTGTCTTTTGAGATGCCATGGAGATGGAATGATGGGAGTTGTTTTTGGTTTGGCGCAGACAAACTGCCCCGAGACTTGAGCCGTTGATGTACGAATATGGACCCTAGTTGAAACACGGAGTGCGGGAAACTGGAACCATTAATGGCAATCCACGTGTTTGTCGTCCACGGCGTTAAGGAACGTAGGCCTGAACCCGCCTTTGCAACGGCGAATCATCCCCACCGGACACGGCGCAGACAACTCAGTTGTGGAAGGTGAATTCATGTGGGGGTACATAGCATGCATGGCACTAGGGTCGGAGGCCAATGGTCTGAGGCTAAGGAGTAGAGATGTAAGGCTGGACTTGGTAGTCTAAGGGTCCGAATTTTACCCATTAGGATGTGTATTTTCCTCTCAACGTCTCTCCCGAGAGCTGTTCTTTCGACCGGTGCCGCGCCACTACTTGACTCTGGCATTGTGCGCGGGCGTCATAGTAGACGTCGGCTAAGCTGGATAACCTGCGGGGGAAACGACTTCACTTAGGAGGGACGGTTGGACCGGTTAGACCCCCATAGAGGATGCAGGACCCGCCGAGACTCCATCGTCAAGGGTGTGTTCTCGAATCGGGCATGGCGAAATCTTGCCCTGGCCTGGGATATGTGAAAGCGTCGAGGATGACTTCCTCCAGCAAGATACAATGTAACCACCCGCTGGAGGTTTGGCAGTTCGACTGCGGTATTCTCGTGTTTAAGAATATCGCATGGGAGTTGCTAGGATCTCCGCTGCCTTCGCAGCCTGTTCATACTCACCATCGATCATCGATCATCGATCATTCGGGGCCCATCCGTCCATAAAGATATCTGTCCAAGTCGCCCCGCTGCAAGCAATTATTCGATCATGCAGGCGGCCACATTTTCGACAGGCTACTACTCGTGATATAGGGCGACGCCTAATTACCCGGAAGTGTAGGTATATATCGAGGGACGGACGGATATTGTCATGTATCTGATGCAACATTGCCGACTATGCAAGCGCCGAGGCATTTGCAGAGCTTCAACTGCATCCATAACTAAATATTTACGGCGGATTTTGAATCGGACTTGTGGTCTCACATATCATCGTTCACGGGGGTTGACAAATGAGATTCTGCAGTGTGTGCGATGCAATTTATCGGTGCTTACATAATGTCATGTGAGTGAAGCGGCAGACAGGAGCAGGCCAGATGGGTGAAGGGATGCCTAAGTTGGAGTCACGTGGTCGCATGACAGTTGCAACACCGCTTTTATCCTCCCCCGCCCGATACATTTCCATCGCCAAAACCACCATCTATCTCCCTTAATCGAAAACATCCCACCACCAACGCACGCCCCATCGGATACAACGATAGCCACCTCTCAATTCCGCCAATCTGATCCCAAAATCCCGAACCCACACCTTCTTAAGGAGATAGCCGTCCTGGGCATGTCGGCTGCTACCACCGACCCGGCCCTGGTCGCCGCTCCCGCTCCCGACCTGTCACCCGTCGACGCCGCCGCCCAAGCCGCCGAGGTCGCGCAGGTCGCGCAGATCGCGCAGGTCAGCCCCATCATCACGACACCCAAGGAGCGGCATTCGCTCACCCTCGACCAACGCCGCGCGCTCCGTCGATGGGCCAACGGCCAGCCCGTCCGGCCCTCTCACAAGGCTTGCATTGATTGGTTCTACTCTCAGTACGGCCAGCAGATCAGCCAGTCCACCGTCTCCCACTCCCTCTCACCCAAGTACTCGCGCCTTGATGGCGACAATCCGCAACTCTCTGGCTCCCGTCTGCGCTTCGGCAACTGGCCCGATGTAGAGAAGCTCGTTCTCCTTTGGTACCAGCAAGTCCAGGCCTCCGGTCGCCAGCCCACCAACGAGGAGCTCGGCGAAAAGGCCAAGTCTATCTTCAACCAGCTGCCACGTTACAAAGACGAGGATCCTCCCGAGTTCTCTCCTGGCTGGATCCACCGATTTAAGAAGCGATACGGTCTCCTGGTCCGAAGACAACGCCGCCACGGTGATGGGTCTCTCAACCCCGCTGAAGATATCAACTACCTCGCCGACTGCGTCCCGCGCTTCATGGGTATCGCCTCTGATACCAGTCCGGCTGCCATCAAGGAAGAAGTGATTCGCGTTGTGGGCGTCGAGGCCAGTCTCCATATCTGCGCCTTGGTGCGAGATGAAATAATCCGCCGGATGACGAGCCCTCATCAACAACCACCGCCTCCTCCACCGATGGTCACAAACGAGCCAACCATCCCCCCTCCACAACCCGACCAACCCATGTACGCCGATGACGACCCGGAAGTCGTTTTACAAAATGCACTTCGTCAACTTCAGCAAGAAGAGCAAGCGGCCGAGGAACAAGCTGCTGCCGTGCGCGAGGAGCGAGATCGTGCTGAGAGAGCTAGCCTCATGACCCCTGGTGGACGGGCCTCGTCTGTCTCGCGATACACTGCGACTCCAGGCCAGGACATGGCTCCGGATTTGACCCTTACGCCAATCAATTCCGAGGGACCAGTCTCTAATCACGACCGACCACTGAGATGTCCTTTTTGTGTTAACAACCGCATGTTGCGTACTATTAAGGAGGCAGTGGAGCATTTGTCTACGCATGTCGTTGTTTGATTGTAGTGATGACCGGGGTATTTTGTTTGCTTTATGATTGTGTCGATTATCAGCGATTTACACGCTTCGAACGCGAACAAGCTGACTGTATGGCGTTATGGGAATGGCAACGGCGTTGCGGCTACCGGAATGGAGGAACGGAAATACCAGTCTTATGAACAGATGCGCCTGAATGAATTGGAATCTCTCGCATCACCTCATATTTTAAAGCGAGGATGCGCTCCCTGCCCTTAGCTACGGCATGATGCGAATGAATCTCATCCGTAACGCCTTTGATTTTGAAAGATAGTCTAATGTACCCGCTCAACATGCCTGTATCGTGTTTCATAGAAGCCCGCTATGCTTCAACGCCTTCATGATCTGATCCTGCTCCTTTCGCGCCTCGCTCTTGACCTTCTTATTCTCCCCGTTGTCGATGTAATTGACCCAGAACTTCAAGCCCTCGAGGCCTTCCTCGCGACACAGCGCGCCGCGCTCCTCCGCCATCATCAACTCCTCCTCCGCAACACCCAGGCTCCAGCCGAATCGCTCGGCAGCCTCCTGCGCAGTGACACCCCGGCCGAATTCCTGCCAGTCCCAGAGCACGTCGCGGTCGGGCGGGAACTCGTGTAAATCCTTCAGCCAGGCGAGGAGAGCCTTGACGGTAGTCGAGTCGGTGCGGTCGCGGCTTTGCACGACCATAACGCCGCTGCGAAAGGTACGTAGGCGTACGGGGAGTTTGAGCTTGCTCCAAAGCCGGGCAGCCTTTTCGAAGTCCATGGGACTGACGAGCTCGACACCACCGCGAGCTCTGTTAAATATCGCCCATAGGTCGACCAGGGTGAGGATGCCACCCGCTTTCTTGAGGACTCCTCGCGAGTCATCGGTCAAGAACTCGGCTAGGTTACGAGACAGTTCCGACAAGTACAGCGATTCGGAGCTGCCCCCACCGACAATGTCCTTTGTTGTAATCAAACCCAACTGGTTGGCTGATTCTGCCAAAATGGCATTCTCCTCGGCCGTTGCACTATCCTGCCCGTTGTTGGTTTGTCGTGCGAATCTCTCGGCTAGAGCAATGACATCTTTTGCAGAAGCCATCAGAGCCTCGAGATCTTCGAAGGCGCTTCCTATTAATATCTCGTTGTTCTTGCGCATGTTTAGCCCCAACTGTTCCAAGCCGGCGATGCCCGCAGCCTTGGTTCGACCTCCTGAACTGTTACCAGGCGATCCACTACCATTTCCTTCATTCAACATGCGATTTGTCTTCGGAGCGGGAGGTGCGTTATGAAGTAGCCATTTGCGTTGGGTCATGGATTCCTTTAAGCGTTCGTAAAACATCTTTACTCCACCTCCTCGAAACGAGAGTTTATAACTTTCAGGCAGGTCGGTCCCGGGTTGAGTACTCTTACTTAGGTCCTTTAGAGGGCCAGGCGATTCAGCCCTGGGGGTATCCGCTATTGAGTTCTGGTCGATTGAGGACGGGATGTCTTGTGAGACTAGAGGAGCCCCGCACATTTCGCAGGAGTGCAAAGAAGGGTGGTTCGAAAAGGTGCACCGAGGGCAATGAAATGATGCTTCGGTACCACTGGTACCATTTGAGCTACCGTGAGATAATTCACTCGCCTGCGATGGAAGTCCATTACCATGGTTCTCCAACGGGGTTTGCGCATCAGAGAGTCCTGGTCGAAGTGCAAGCTGGGAACCCGTCGACATGGCGGTGGATGGAGAAGGACGGTTGTTGGCATTGGATATCGCTGCCTTCAGGACGTGACTTAACGTAGGCTTGATGCCACAAGCAAGACATGGTGCCAAAGGAGTATGAGCGTTTGCAGCTGCCGGATCAAAGTTGGAGGGGACGGGATTTGAGAAACTGCAAATCGTACAGACCCATGTAGCGGCACGGACAGCTGTAGGCTCGGCTGGAGGTTTATATGATCCTTCCGAATGGCCAGGTGAACCAGAAGCACTTCTCGACGGAGAAGACGCACTGGAAAGGACGCGGGCGTGATAAGATCCCCGTTTCAGGGGCTTCGGCACCACTGTGACCTTGGGCGATGAGTTAAAAAACCCGGCATAGAACTCATAGCGGTCCACGTCCTTCAAGTCTAGCGCCACAGAGTGCTTTCGCGGCTCTTTTTGATCAACATAGCATATTCGATGAGAGGTCAGGTACACCTGGCCATTCTGTTGATGTAAGAGCTTGGACTTCCTGGAATTGCGTCAACTCTTGTTTGCTTGATTCGCCCCGCAACCAACAAACTTACCCCTCATACAAGCCAACGTTGTCCCGAACAAAAAGGAGGACCTCATCCGGGAGATACGAGGGCCGTAATGCCGTAGTGAGGTCGATAGGTTTTAGAAACATCCGTCATGTACAACGACAAGCACGTGTCAGACGTTATGACGTTGCGGCCAGTCGCCCCCTTGGAGCCCTGTTGAACTGGTGGCGGTCGACACAATAGAGAGGCTAGAGCTTTCTTGGTGAGCATTCAAACGCTAAGATATAAGAGAAAAGCCTTCGGGATCACTGAATGAGCATGTTTTTCAAACGCAGTTGAGATTTGGTTTGAGGTAGTGAAAGTGACTCGTTGTCAAGTGATGTCGGCCAGACGAAGTAGAGTTGGACGGCCCCTCAAGGCATCGGCCCCACTATGGCGATAAGCTTTGCAGTGAATGAAGTCAGAAGGGTATGCAGATATCCGTGGTTTTCCCGGTGGGTCACGAGACTTGACCGCCACGACATTTCAGGCCAAAAATACCGCCGGCGGTTGCCTCACTCTTTCTTCCCGACAAAGTTGCATCACCCACTGCCACCTTTTCTCATCGACCACGCCTCGAATATCGTCATTTCTGCCGCCCACCGTCGTAAACTAACACCGTCCCTCCCCAGAACTCCGTCGCTATGATGCCAAGTTGGTCAGCGGCGCAGCAGGCGCCGGGCGTCGCCCAACAGTCCACACCGGCTTCGTATGCCTACCCTCCCAGTCAGTCAACCCCTCGATCGTCCCCGACCGTCGCTCCGATACTAATATGTGCTTCAGACCCTGCTTTCATCCCCGTTGCCGTTCGCCAAGGCTTCGGCCAATACGGGGCAACCCCAGTCGCGCCGTACGGCGGATACGTGCCTCCGCCACCACCTGTACAGCCCCATATGAC
Organism: Neonectria sp. DH2; assembly: GCA_003934905.1. Lineage (NCBI taxonomy): Eukaryota > Fungi > Ascomycota > Sordariomycetes > Hypocreales > Nectriaceae > Neonectria > Neonectria sp. DH2. The sequence continues at coordinate 2,338,725 of RQWH01000003.1, read as the reverse complement.
TACCATATCGCCAGTGACTGGTGCAAATCCGGCTCCTGACCAGGCCAAGGGGAAAATTGACTGGCCTGAGTCAGTCCGAAATTATGTCCAACGATCCTTCCTTCCCCAAAATGACGACTCGTCCGTGTCTCGCGCGGATGTCGAGGCTAAGCTCAAGAGCACCATCGGTTCCGCCAAAGAGAACGGAACGCTGTACACGATCGATTGGGATACTATGCCCTTGCCGCATGTCTTTGTCAAGGCTGAACGTGATGCGGAGTTGAAGCGCGCCGTAACGGCTTCCACGCGTGCCCGCGACTCACTCAACCCCAAGAAACGAAAATCTTCCGATTTTACCAATGATGACAACCCGTGGCGCTCTACTAACTTGCGACCTTCTCTTGAGGACCGCATTACCTACCCGTCACCCGAAAAGCGCTCTCCCATGGACGAACCCCTGCCGAAATCAAGTAAGTTCCAGAAGGAAGCCAACAAACGGAAACGCCGATTCGAGAGCGAGTACAAGTCGCACAGATCGCCTAGCCCGCCTCCGCCATCGTCAGGCCCGATCGTTGGCACATGCGAGGTTCTGGAGAAGAAGTACCTGCGTCTCACGGCCCCTCCAGTTCCATCGAAAGTCCGACCGGAACATATCTTGCGCCAAACTCTGGACCTCTTGAAGAAGAAGTGGAAGAAGGAGAGCAATTACTCGTACATTTGTGATCAGTTCAAGTCTATGCGCCAAGACCTGACTGTGCAACGCCTCAAGGACGACTTTACTGTTTCGGTCTATGAAATCCATGCCCGCATTGCCTTGGAAAAGGGGGATATCGGTGAGTATAATCAGTGCCAGACCCAGCTACGATCGTTGTATGCCCTGGGTCTGAAGGGCAACCCCATTGAATTCAAGGCGTATCGTATTCTTTACTTCATCCACACTGCCAACCGGACCGGCTTGAACGACACCTTGGCAGATCTAACCGCAGCAGAGAAGGAGGAGAGGGCAATCAAGCATGCCCTTGAAGTACGATCATCTTTGGCGCTGGGTAACTACCACAAGTTTTTCCAGCTTTACTTGGACACCCCTAATATGGGGGCATATCTGATGGATATGTTTGTTGTCCGAGAGCGGCTTGCTGCTTTGTGCAACATTTGCAAATCGTAAGTCCCCCACATTCTCTGAGAGAGAACGAGTTCATCGCTAACTGTTTCACAGCTACAAGCCGGACGTTAGACTTCGCTTCATCACTGAGGAACTCGGTTTCGAGTCCGATGCTGATGCGGCCCAGTTCATCATTGATCAGCAAGGTCGAGACCTTTTGGAAGATCGGACCGAGTACATTGCTTTCCTGACTGGCAAAGCCGGCCTTCTATTCGAGAGCTCTCGGTCCGCTGCATTCCGGAAAGTGGACATCAAAGGCCAGATTTGACCTCTTTTCTTTCGCATTCTACCATAACCCCCGTTTCTTCTCTTCTCACGCGACTACGTTGGGGTCTCGGATCGGTACATCGTCGATCTCTGCCCGACTTAACCGTGTCTCTTTCGGCCTGGATGACGAGCCTGTCATTGATGTAGACACGACCTTTCCTCAACACCTGATACCCCCCCCCTGCTTTGCCTTAAGGGCGTACAAATGATTACCTTCTCGATGGTCAGACGTTGCGGGAGTGCTCCTCACTCCTTGCCCCTGACAGCCGACCGATTAACTACAGCTACGACGCTAGCCTATACATATCATATGCATGCGGAAATGCACACTGGTGACGTTGGAGGCACGGAAAATTTGGATGGATGGGATGCTTGGGCGAGCGTGTTGTTTTTGCACTTCCATGGGACCAGTCTAACTTAGGCGCGACAAAGGATGGTGAGCTGTGAGCAATCGGGGCATGCCAGCGATTTCGATGCCCTTTGCTCAGCTGCTCACCCTCCCACAGCGCGTTATTTAGACATAGACGGAGTCTGGAGCATAGAGGAGTCATAACTAGGTACTAAATTCAGTCAATTACGTTACTTTCGACCTTTGGCCTTACTAACCCACCATGACGTGACTGGGAGTGATTTTACGGCGTCTTGAAAATGATTTGTACGTATCACATTTGGGAAGGTCACCAGGTGCGTGGGTGTGCCGGTACAAGCAATGATTCAGGGGATGCAAGGGAGAGCCTGGCATTATCGTTCTGCGAGTGATTGAGCCAGGATGTAAGGCAAGGGTGTTAAACCCGCATAGGGCAGTGAGACTCTGAGGACACGAATAAGCTATCGAACATTGTTCCAGAGATGACGTGTGTTCAAGGCTTGGCTCTACGTTCCTTAATGCAGTCGAAGGAAGCGGGGGGCGGGATGGATCGTAGTGCATGTGAGGAGGCGTTATTAGGGACGATCTAGATGACAGGTGAGGTTTCAAGTTAGTAGGGGAGGGTGCGGCAAGAGGCAAGGCCGAGAGAGTGTGCATGAAAAAGACGAGTAAGGAAAGCGAAGTGAGTGACGAAGCATGTACTACGAAGGCAATGTAAGTAGGCAATGAAACGATAAGATGGTGATAATTTGGTATGTCGACAAGGCCTGCCTTGTTGGGCGGCGCGCCCGGCCGAAGGCCCGGGCTGGGAACGGAGACGGAGGAGAGGTTGGATTCATCCTGCGGTGTACCTCAAAGGGCGAAGCCCAATGACCCGGGGGCTTGCACATCTTAGGCCACGAGGTACAAAGAGGCCAGCAGGGTGTGCCAGAGCGTCGGGAGGGGGAGTTGACTACAGGACACCACGGACGTATGTAGTAGGCGTGTCTTGGACGGTAAGATGCTGCGTGACGGAGGCGGCGGGTGTGCTAATGGATGATAGGGCTCTCGGGGCCTTTTCCCTTTTCTTCCTGGCTCACCTGGCTTGTTTGCTCATTGTCTTGAACGAACGTGGCCCAGTGCTTGGCGCGAAACGTTGGGCTGAACCCACGACCATCCACTCGCAATGGGGACCTGGTTCTCGTCTGCGAGACTTGACCGGGGCCCAAGGCCCAGTTGCCAGGGCCCTTCCCGCTAAGGTAGGGACCGTGTTGCGTTGATGATCGGCGGCTGGATCGTCGAAGGGGTGGTGGTGGTAGGTCGAAGGTGCGAGCGCGGTTGGACAAGGACGTGCATGCATGGAATGAGCAACGGCGGTTGTGGGAGAAGTTAATAACAAGTGACAGCCGTTGGTTTCCATTGGAGAATATGTAGACTAACGTTAGATGCTGAGCGCGTATTCGAAAGTGGATGGGTGTGGGTGGGTTGGCTGAGATGGTGTCGAAATCGCCAAGAGAATGGAAGACTCAGAGACAGTCAACAAGAATAAAAGTCGAGGCCAGGGACAGATCCGACGGGGAGACGCATCCGGGGAATGGGTACCTATGGATCCGATTGTCTAATGCCTACGAATACAGCGCCGTCCGAGATGGAGACAGAAAAGTTGGGTTGTTTCGCAACGACGGGTATGCCGGAATACAGGGACATTGGCTACGAAAGCGTATCCGTACCGAGCTTGCGAGCCTACTACGCAGTAAGTATGAATACATGTGCAGACGTAACGCAATGCATACATACATACTGGCGCATGAATAACCCAGCGTCGCATCCCACGGCATGAGTCTATTCCGGACAAAAGAAAAAGCATATCGCTCTGGGGATGAAACCGGAAATGACGACTCATGACCTGCCAACTGCCTCCAGGTAGGCGATGACGGCACGCGCAACCTTGAAGCTTTCTACAAACAAGCTCAGAAGCTGTCGCCGCCACCAAAACGCCGCCAGTCCAGGCGCGCCCTTTTGCTGGGCTGGGCTGGGCTGGGCTGGGCTGGGCGCGGTTAGCTGCGGGCGCGTGCTGGGCTGTCGCTTTTGTCTCTCCAACCCACACGTCCCGCGACCGTCGTGGTAGTGGACACCTAAATTCGCCATGAGTTCAAGGGCTGCAGTGGCCTTTGTAGAATGGACAAGTCGCGGAAGGGGAGAAAAGTGCCATCCCCCATTGTCCATTCTTCAGCGCCGCACGACTTTGCATGCAATGCATGCGACGCATGGCCCCCTGGACTGCAAGATAGATCCCTGCTCGCGCGCGCGTGGTGTGTCCCTCGTTCGTCTCTTCTAAGCTCCTCCTTCCCCTTCCTCTCCCCTCCGAATCGCTGGCCCGTTGATATAGTAGTCTAATTCATTTATTTCTTTGGATCGCAGCGCTACAGTTGGGTTGCCATATGGCAAATGGGCGGGCACTGGACTCCAAAGTCAGTGGGAGCTTGATGGTGAAGCAATCCACCGGCAGCCCTGGATAATTTGCCCGCACACCCATAACCTGGGCATGAGATGGGACGACGGTCAACGGCGGCGCCCCTCGTTGGCAGCAAGCAGCTGGTTGGCAAGTTGGGTCTAGGACTCTCGAGCTTCCGCACATGGTCTCCTTCTTGCCAGCCCAATGATGCTAGGACGGTCGGGCGAAAGATGGCGTACGAAGTACGAGTACATCCTCCTATCCCATCCCATCCATGTCATCCCATTCCCATCCCCATCCCCATGTCCCAACTTCCCGCTCCCTTTCGGACCCTTCCCTCGCCAGTTGCCAGGCTCCCATGCCAGTGACAGGACACATCCACCCGCCTAGTCCCGTCCGCGAATACCCACCCATCCCATCTGCCTGGAGGGGGCTTGGGTTGGGGGGCTTGAGGTAAGGCGTGGATTGGCCCTGGAAGCGGAAGCAGAAGCGACCTGCCGAGTGAGCAGAGGAATTGGTGTTGGGATTCGTAGGTCCTCGTACTCGGTGCACAATGGAAGAAGGATGAAAGAAGCCTGAGCCATTCGACTAGGCCTAGAAAGGGCTTTTGCGCACCTTGGCTGACACCCTATCCGTCCAGAGCCAGATGGTGGTGGTGGTACCTTAGGTTCCCAGCCTTCAATACTTAGAGAGCTCCTGTAGGCACTCATTCACTAACACCCATTGGAGGGAGCCACTGGAAGGAGCCACCACACACCACTGGAACCACTGGGGCCACTCCCCATGGACTGCGACCTGTAGCTATTAACACCATCCCTCCCCGTGCTCCATCCCTCGCCTTCCTGTCCTCTGCTTCCTTTGCCTTTCTCTGATTCCCTCTCCCTTTCCCAACCCTATTGCCCTCCCCCCCGTCCGCCGACTTTCATTCCTTCGCTCCTCGACGACTTTCTCTCCTACAACGAACAGACGACGACGACCATCACCCGCCAACACCGACGCCGCTGGCGGACGCGATACGACCCCTCTATCCCGACCCCTCTATCCCCGCTGCTCGAACCTGACGCCAAAAGGGTGCTGCGTGCAGCTCGTGCAGGCGGTTCCGACAAAGACCCGGCCGGAAATTGGCGCTCTCGGCCGTCCACAAAATTGAGACACAACTGACTGACTGCCCTGCCCACCCCTTCTCTAAGCCGCCTTCCTTAGTCGTCTGCGTACTACCCGTAGGCGCTGGGACATATTTGGATTTCAGTTGGGTGTTAGCAGAAACAGGCAGTGCTCCAGAACCCGAGGAGGTGGCGAGGCGCACCGAAGGCAACCTTCTACGTACACGACGAGGTACCTCTTTGAGCTGGCCCGAGTCCAGTTCGAATTCGAGTCGCGCGACAGCAACCGGGCATCAACGACCAACACGGTGAACCCGGACCAAACGAGGGACGACATTGCAAGAATACCACCAACCGCCGGCCCGGACGGATCGATTGGGATTGTTTTCATCTATCATTTCCTTTGAGGGTTTTACAAACCTCGGGGAAGCAAAAGCACACAGAGTGCAGCAGGCGGTCACGGCATTGCACTCAATCACCGACTCGCTCGCGCGGTCATCAGTCCATCAAACCACACGTATCCGCATCCGCGCAGCGCAGGACCACGATTCCTCGACTACTTTTTCCCTTTTTTTTTTGCCATCGGGGCACAGGCACAGCTGCAACAGAGGCTCCACCCCCTCCTTCCTATTCCTTAACCCGCTACGGACCACTGCTACGCTACGCCCCTTCCCATCACCCACCCCTGCGTGTGCGTGAGCCTGCGTGAGAGTGCGTGTGTGTGTGTGCGTGCGTTGTGTGTGTGTGTGTGTGTGTGTGTGCGCCCAGTCCGCGCTCAGTCCTACCAGAGCGGTAGTAGCACGCTGCTGGGTCCGGCGGTAGTACCACCGCCAACCAACCGGTCTCGCGATTCTGGTCTCTTTTTTTCCAACCTCCAACCTCCGAGTGACGAGAGATTCACGACTGCCCCGGAGGCACCCAGTTACACAAGATGAAGGTTCGTCATTGCCTCCTCCTCCGCCTGCTGCCCCGTCTTCTCCGCCGCTCGCTCCTTCGCTGGAGCCTGCACTGCCCTCAGCTCTTGATTCTCGACCCCCGAGTCCCCGATCACCCATGTTGCCTCTTTCCCGCTCACTCAGTCGGGCCTCGACGCCGCCTTCCCCTGGGCTCTGCCTCAAGCTCTGGCCTTTGGAGGAGACTGAGCGTCGGCCGAGTCCACTGCCGCCTCTACACCCCGCATCCTCCTGCTTGGCCACTGCTGGCGAGCTCAGCTTCACCGTCGCTCTGTGTCAGACCACACCGTGCTAACCGCGATGCGCTTCTTTCAGGCTCTTCGACGATCGATCAAAGGCGAGAAGGAGAAGCAGGCCAGCGTCGCCATCACTCCCAAGGCGGCCGTCGCCATCGTCCCGCCCAAAAAGGTTGGTTGCCTCCCGCTCCCAGTTTGCCTCCACTTCGCGATCCCGAATGTCTCGCCCACGTTCACCCCTGCGCTTTGCCACTTCCCCACTACAGCCATGTTCCAGAAACGCAACCAGGCGAGGTGCAGCCACTGACGCGGAACCCCATTTAGGTGATTCGAGCGCTCTACGATTATGACGCGCAAACGGCCCAGGAACTTAGCTTCTCGAGAGGCGACTTCTTCCACGTTATCGGACGCGAGAACGATCAGGACTGGTACGAGGCATGCAACCCCGCCTTGCCCGATGCCCGAGGCCTCGTGCCTGTCACATTCTTCCAGGCTCTTGGCCGAACCGAGCGAGATAGCGCTCAATCCGACACCGACCAACCGCCCTTGCCAACAAAGAACCCCGATCACGATTCTGGTTATAGCGAGACCTCGACCATACAGCCAGCGGCTTCACAGCAGTCGCCCGTACAAGCAGCCCTAGGCCACCGGGCCTCCAAGTCGGGTGGAAAGTCGGGTGCGATGGTCTATGGAATTGTCATGTACGACTTTGCGGCGGAGAGGGCAGATGAGCTAGAGGCCAAGGCTGGCGAGGCCATCATTGTCATCGCACAGTCCAACCCCGAGTGGTTTGTCGCGAAGCCCATCGGGCGGTTGGGCGGACCAGGCCTGATCCCCGTGTCGTTTGTGGAGATTCGAGACATGGCCAGTGACAAGGCAATCGATAACCCCTCCGATGCCATCAAAAGGGCCGGCGTGCCTAAGGTCGAAGAGTGGAAGAAGATGGCCGCGGAGTACAAGAACAGTAGCATCACGTTAGGCAAGTTCGACAACGGTGCCCCTCCTGGACAGGGCGGGCAAGCCATGGAGCAGGGCATGGAGCGGATGAGTATCCAGCAGCATGGTCGACAATCCTCTCAGAACGGGGCTGGAGCTGTAAGTTATCCTCATGGAAGAGTCCTAGCCCGCAACCATACTGATACGAGACGCACAGAAACACGGAGGACAGGCCAATCAGGCACGAACTTCGCAACAGGCTCAGCAACCTCAATACACACCCAAACCCGCAACACAACTCCTGGCGCCGCTGCAGGCACGGATACCCCGATATTGCTTCGCCGAAGAGAAGTATTGGTTCGTCATCGAGGCGCTACTAGACGACGGCCGACACTGGGAGCTCTCGCGGTATTATGAGGATTTCTACGACTTCCAAATCGCTCTCCTTACCGAGTTCCCTGCCGAGGCCGGCAACACAGGCACGCAGAAGCGCTCACTGCCCTACATGCCCGGGCCTGTTAATTACGTGACGGACGCCATCACTGAAGGCAGACTACATAATCTGGATGCCTACGTCAAAAACCTGCTGAACCAGCCGCATTACATCGCGCGCTGCAACTTGGTGAGGCAGTTCTTTGCCCCCCGAGAAGGAGACTACGAAATCGATCCCAATACCAATGGCGAAGAGTACCGCCTTTCCCAGGGCTCTCAACCGTCGTCGACCGACTCTCCTGCGGACGGAACATCGAGACAGTCATCTCGAAACAACCTCGACGGAGGCGGATACGCTGGGTTATCAGCGGCACCTGCGCACCAGAACGGAAACCCTGGCATGTCCCGACAGACTTCGTCGCTTTCGCAACCTTCTCAAACATCCCTCACCCCAAGCATGCAGCAGGCTCCACAGCAACAACCTGCATCCGCGATGAAGATCAAGATGTACTACAACGGGGATCTGATTGCCATCCGGGTACCAACCGACATTCAGTTCCAGCAGCTCTATGATAAGATCCAGGACCGTCTCAAGGTTCCGGACGGGGATCAACTGCAACTCTCCTACAAAGATGAGCCAACGGGAGACAAGCCTAGCCTGCTCAGTGACAACGACCTTGATTATGCCCTTCAACGGAACGAGAAGCTTCTCCTCTACGTTGAGATTGTTTGAGACACATAAACATCTTGAGGCACCGATCCCGTTTCAGTTTCTGTCACCCCCGAGCATTGCCTTCGGTCGAACAATCTTGAGCATAGAAAAAGGATACCCCGCCGCCGACTGTTCCTTGCGATCTCGAAACGCCGCTCCGACAGACCACCCCGCACAACGCCGTGCGTTTCCTTATATTCGCCATTCGATCTAAAATTTACGCGTCCGCGATGGACCACGCGCCCCTTTTGTACTTTGTACCCACCCTTTGGTGGATTATGACAACACGTCGACGAGAAAGTTGATGCTTCTTTGGTACTTTTTTAGTAGCTGGATGATGCATGAATCATGGCCCAGTGGATCAGACGCTCGTTATGCCTTCGTTGGGAGCTCTCGCATCTCCCCCCTTTTCGATCTTCTTTTACTTCTTCTGGTTGGAAACGTTGTCCTTGGGACAAGGTTTCGGGCCTGGACCGTTATGTGGTGATGTTACGTGACTGAGCTCAGTATTCTCCTTTTTCTCACTTTTCTTCTTCTGCTTCTTCAGCTAGGGTGGCTAGGGGCTGGACAGGGCGTTCTGGACGGGGTGGATGGATTCACCTTGCTGTCTTGGTCCCTCGTTTTTGTTACCGCCGGTTGCGGGAGTGTCGTTGGTTTTAAATATCCAGGCGGTGAGTGATGCTGCGTGTGGAGGAAACGAGGGGAAAGCCGGGCAGAGGGGATGGGTATGATGGTGATGGTGACGGTGACGCTGATGGCGAATGATTTGGTTCCAATGTGGAGGAGAGCACTAGTAGAGGACCGGGAGGCGGATGTAAAGGATGAAGGCGACGCATTTTTCTGTGTAGGATGCATAAATGAATGAGAGCAACCTTGTGTTATCACGTTGAATGGCTCCTAAGGCTCCCTGTTTGACTATGCGTCTTCGGCGTTGTGGTGTGTTCTGAAGTGTTTCAATAGTCTGAGGTATGAATTTGAAACCCTTGTTTATGGCGAGCCTCTTGAGGCCGCTGGGGTTGATTCTTGTCCATATCTCTCGGCGTATCCCTCTAAGTTCTAATTATAGGTAGGCCATCCATCCTTCGTCTAGTTCCCGTCCCATATCTGGCATCTCTTGGATTGCCTGGTATATCCCGAGGCCATAAATCACATTTACAGTCGTGTCTAATAAGAACGCCGAAAAAAGCAAAAAGCAAAAACCAACAGCAAGGCAAGGCAAGCATGCAGGAAGGGACCTTCACTCGAGCTTCCCCATTAGGTTCCGCCGGACCTTCATATTGACGACGCCGCCGATGCCAAAGGCCGGGACGATGCGGCAGATGCGGGCGAGGGAGCTGATGGTCCAGTTCCGGCGGACGATGTCGTAGCGCTCGCGCAGGGTGATGGGGGCGGCGCCGGTGGCCGGGCGGTTGTACAGGTCGAGGCCGAGCAGGTGCAGCGGGGTGGAGATGAACTGGACGGCGGCCGGGGCCATGAACTGGGCGGTGGAGAGGCCGGACATGCGGGCCTTGACCTTGTCGGAGAAGCGCTCGTCGAGGTAGGGGCCGAGGATCGGGGGCACGTTGAAGGAGGCGAAGATGGTGAGGCAGTCGCGCAGGGCGAAGAGGGTGTAGGCGGACAGGGGCACGGGACGGGGCACGGCGCCGGGGGGACCGAAGAGGCGCACGAAGACCTGGTCCTTGTAGATGCCGATGCCGATGTTGGTGGCGGACGACGCGGCGAACTTGGCGCCGCCGGCGGTGACGGACGAGGCCGGGCGGTTGTTGACGGTGGCCGAGGACGTGTCGACGGCGTTGGCGACGAGGTACGTGGTGCCGTAGGTGAGGAAGATGAGGGCGGTGGGCTTGGAGAAGATCAGCGTGTGCGGGCGCCGGAGCAGCGTCTTGATCGAGGAGACGATGGAGGAGAGGAGGGAGCTGCGGCCGGAGGCGTTTTCCATGACGGAGCTGGCGAGAGAGTCAGCGAGGAGGTTCCATCTTTGGCTGGCACTGGTTTTGGGAGCTCGTGGGTGGTGGCCGAGCTGGTGTTTTGGCCCGCGCTTTCGCACCGGCCGGTGTCGGCACCGTCACACTTCGAGATAGAGCAGAGGAAACTTACCGGTCGATCATGGCAATCAGCGGCGCAATCATGGCCGTGGCGCACGCGGCGCTGGCAGCATCGACGCCCAGCCGCAGCCCCAGGTTCTTCGTGTTCCAGGTGTTGGTGGCGGCAGCTGTGGTGGTGATGGTGGTGCGTTCCTGCAGGGCGAGAGCTGCAGGCGACGACGGGGATGCGTCGGGGCTCTTCATGGCGAGCGACGACATGGCAGGCGACGACATGGCGGACCAAGGAAATCAGGACAGCCGAGGCGGGCGGGGGACGGAGGCCGAGATGGGCGACGGAGGCATGGGCACTCGGGCGGTTCTTCTTGTCTGTTCTTTTTTATCTGTTCAGGGGAAGAAAGACAAATGTTCCAAAGAGAGAACCGGTGAGGAAAAGGTGCGAGCAACAACTGGCGGCCGCTGATTGAACAGGGGGGGGGGGGGGGGGGGGAACAAGAAAGATACAGAAGAAGAGGAAAAAGACAACAACGGTGAACCGCCCGTTCAGTAATGTATCCGCCCTGGTTGGTTTGATACGGACATAGGAGAAGTTAGGACCCGCCCTCGAGGTTTCTGGGGATTCGAACGGGCTGGGAAAAACGGGCGAGAAAAGCGAAAAAGGCTGGCCGAGATCGGGGCCGCTTTTCGAGGGCAAGCAAGCAAGTCCAGGCACCCGGACCTGGCGGGCGTTGTGTTATGAACGGGTGGGCAGCGCGGCTGGGAGCGGGATAGCGGGCGGGACGTCGTCGTTCAGGGCCATTTTCCGGCGCTCTTTGTGACTACAACGCCCCGGGTGGGGTGGGGGTTTCGGCGGCGGCTTGTCCCGGCCAAGACCAGACGCCCAATATGCCCGGATCGACTGCCGACTGGACTACAGCCCGAGGATTCGTACGGCGGGATAAGATGCAGGGCTTGGCGAAGAGTTGGTTGTGATCTGGGAGTCTAGTCGCGGAGGATAGGACAACTCGCCGAGAGTCTTGCTCAACTGGTCTTCGGCGTGGGACATCTATCGCCGAAAGTCAACAAACTCCGGCACAGGAAACTAACTACACAACACCATCGGCTCCGAAGCGACACGGCCAGAGCACGACGCCGCCGCTTGTCTCGGCATTCCGTCTCCATAACCCGCCCTGTTGCTACCACGAGTATCCGTTGCATGTCTAGTCACCAAGGACAGCTGTATGTCAGTACGTAAGGAGCATGCTATAAGCTGGACATGCGCCCAAGAGAGCCAGCGCCCACGCCGACGCTGGCCGAACATGGACCCGTCCTATCCAACGAGACACCACTCGGCCATCCTACAACTGACTGAAATACCTACCCCGTACACGGGCTCCATTACTCCATTACTCCATTAATACTCCATGGCGGATTAGCCCCATCATGCAGGGTCGTCACCGATCCCCCGTGCTCAGCCCGGGAATCCGCGGCTTTGGTTCTGCCGCTGGAACTCGAGCAGTCCTGGAGCTAATGGTGACAACAAGTGCCGGCGGTCACGTCGGCTTGAGGAATGGATCCTGTAGACTCTCATTCGTGATTCACGACAGAGAGTGCCAAAAGAAAGCATCCCAATCCTTACTTGTAGTAATATGTAAGCGAGTCGGGTTGCTGACGCCACAGGCTCCTCTCAATCTTCGCAACAGCCACCATGACCGGCATGCAAACGAAGTGAATCACGTCGAAAAGAATATAGGTATCAATGGTCGTAAAGTACCCTATGCTCGCTAGGTATTAATGGCATGATTGTCATGAAATGAAGTGCAAAGAAACCCTCTCCCAGCAGAGCCGCCCGTCTCCGTCTCCAGACCGGGGTCATGTAAAATCCACCCGCCAAGCGGCCAATCTGTCTTTCATACATCAATCTTAAGACCACTCGCCGCTTCTTGTGTCCTTCTCCTCCATTCATGGCCCCCACCCCACGATGATGGGTAGCGGGGACCGCTCCACCTCTGAGGTCCCAGGACCTAACCCATCATAACCCGAACTTAGGCGGACGCAGTTGTGCTCGGCGTAGCGCTGGCAGCCCTTTCCTGCATGGCCAGGATTGCCGCCGCCATCTGGTCAATCTTGCGGTTAAGCTCGCTAAGATGAACCTCCACAGCCGACGGCGCATCCATGTCGTCTTCGCGGCGCTCCTCGTGCCCATTAGCCCGTCTCGGAGACAGCAAGTCTCGTCGGCCCACGTTGGACGTTGAACGCTTCTTGGCCACACCGCGGTGACCGTTGCGTCGGCTCAAAGCCTGCGGGCCCTTAAACCCAGCGAACTCGTCCGCAACAGCGCGGGAGCGGAACATCTCGTACAGGCGGATGATGCCGACCAGGGGCCAGTGGGTGATCTTGAGGAGAATGATGCGGCCGGCCCGGAACTTCTCGTCGGCGGAGAAGATGAGGCGCCAGGGCCGGAAAATAACGAAGGCGAGAAGGTTGAAGGGCGGATAGAAGTGGGTAAGTCGATTGCTAGTCGACGCCTCCAGAACATAGACGCTGTACACGTACAGATACTCTTCCTTGGCGTGCGTGATGACGCGCGAGAAACTGTTGGACAGCATACCTGTCAGGGAGCCCATAAGCAAGAACGAGGAGAGGGTGATGAAGGTGATCATCAGGGGCGGCCCGAAGAAGGGATCAATATCGTTCATCACATCGAATCCAATGGGGGCAGATCCGTAGAAGATCTTTGTCAAGATCCAGGCCATCTTCTTGAACGAGAAGGCATCACGGCCCACAAGCGAGAACGTAGTTAAGAAACCGCAGTAAATCACCACGACAAGCACCATGTACTTGAAGAAGTCCTTGCCCATTTCCTTGAGACAAGGGATGAGGGTTCCCCAGTAAGGGCTAAGGCTCAGAATGGAGAAGATACGGGGGATCATGAAGAGAGCCTCCAGAGCAAGGATGTCAAAGGCAAGTTCGCTGTACTCGGGCTTGTCTTGAGTGATACCGATGATCCCTAGAAACTTGTTAGTATAAGACTGGGTCAGGATGATTTGGCCGTCTGCTTACTCAGAGTACCGAATGCGAAACCAATGACAATCATTATCATGTCAAATAGGTTCCAAATATCGGTCGCGTAAAAGATGGACCCGGCATCAAGCCACTCGCTCAGTTCATCGTAGAAGAAGGCTGCTATCCAGAAGAACAGGATGACCTCAGGGGCCGTGATGCGGGTCTCATCGCGGGCGATGAGAACCACGTAGTACAAGCACAGGAAAACGCAGAAGAAGAACACCTCCCAGGTCTTGAGATACTTGGGGACGCGCAGGCGGGAAAAGGGGTCGGCAGTACGCGCATTGTAGAATCGGGGCTTCTTGGTTGAGTGGACGGATAGGCTGTCCCAAAAGACGATATCACCACTCCAGATGGCTGTGATGATCTTCTGGACGATATGTTGGCTAAGAAATCGCTTGGCATCGGCAATGGCGGCAATCTCAAGCGCATTTAGGTTCTTGAATGGCCCGGTAGGGTCGGGCTCGTCCTCCTCCTCGCTGTCCATGGTCATGGTGAGCCTGGACAGGGAGCTCAGCAACTGAGTGCGCTTCATGCTGCTGCCCGCGGGGCCAGGCCCACGACGTCGGTTGCCATTGGAACGGACGTGAGAGATGAGAGGAGACGTTTCGCCAGCCTCTTCATCAATGTCGCCGTTGCCCGCCTGATCGTTTCCGTCTTCGGCTTCGAGGTCGGGGATTTCGTATAGACAGAAATCGACGGCTTCACGCTCAGAGAGGCGTGTCAGGAAGCGCCAAGCAACAATCTCGCAGGCGCTGGAGCGAGCCTCCCCGAGACCGCGGTGCCCTGGATCGGCGGCATAATGCCACTTGAGGGCTCTGGAGATGAGGTGATTAGCGATTGGTAATAGAATGGCCCGGTACTCGGTAAAGTGGTGTGCAGGTAGGTGCCGTTTCGAGCAGGACGGCGGAGACTTCACCCCGAATCACCACTAACCACATGGCAGAATGGGACGATGCAAAACGAGGAATAGGCCAATTGCTCTTGAGACAAGGGAAACGAGAGCATGCATCACAGAAAATTGCAAGAAAGCATCAGCATCGACGTCAGACTTACAGCAGAGCATTGACAATGGCAGGGTTGGTGCACGTCTCCGCAAGGTGATCCACCAGCACGCGGAGACAATTCCCCGCCGCAGTGGTCCGCAGCTGCTCGAATGTGCTGGGCAGCTCGATGACATCGACAAAATACCTGGAGAAGCCGTCGTTAGCCAAACGTAGGACGTACGTAGTATGGAGGGAGTGTGACCTACAGGGAGAGCTTCTTGACCACCTGGCGGAAGTCGTCGTCGGCTGCAATGTCGGGCAGCTCAAGCTCAGTGTCGAGACGCACGACGTCCACGGGGCTTGGCTCGCGCGAGGGCGGCAGCTTCTTGGACTTGACTTTGATAGGCATGATGGGTTAGGTATAGGTATGTGACGTCCGTGATCCGGCACGGCGATCGGGGGTTTGGAGGAGGATATGGCGATCGCAATTGGGACGTCCAGGTCCGAACGACTCCCTTGCCAGAGTGAATTGAGGTTGAAGATCGGGGGCACTGGCAGAGACGGGAGACGGGAGGCAGGTTTAGAGGGTGCTCGTCCCACGATGCAAGGAATGGGGGAAAGAAGGAGGAGGCGAGGCGTTGGGAAGCACGACTTGGACCTTGGCCTGTGCACAATCAAAGCCAAACAACCAAACCAATCCCAACCTCCTGCCCGAGTTAGAGTAAAAACTGCAGCAGCAGCAGCATCATCACCCCCGCTCACTCTCGCTTCACGATAACTAGACCCGCGGCCCTACAGAGACATGCGGCAAGGCGACGAGCTTAGCGCGGCGGTCGCTCATTCAGGCTTTCGGCGATGGGGGCCAAGCTCCCTGTTGCGGGCCCAAAAGGGTTCGTGACGAGCTGTGGTGGAGAAGACCTGCGGTGCCGGGGCCCCTAAAGATCTCTTGGCGCCACTGGCGAGGGCCTGTCGACAGTGTTGGGATCTTTGGGTAACATGGCCATAGCGAATCACAGTCACGCCTGCGAGTCCAGGTTCAGGGTCGCCCCCCCCTCTCGCTTGTGTTACGATTGTGGATGAGCTGCTGGAAGGATATCGATAAGAAAAGGGCGATTCTCAGAGGATGCAAGGAATGGTACGATACAGGTCATTTGTTTCCCACTGTAAGCCGATTTCCTGAATTCTCAGGCAGCCAAGAGGGATGGATGGATTATGGACTAGGCAGCAATGGAAAGAAGGGGCTCGAGGTATGTAGACCAGCGGAAGGATTGAGGGGTTCAGGCAGTGGGCAAAGGAATACCACTAACACAGCGTCGCCTTTCCATTGAATCTTAGTACTTCGTACAATGAGAAGGTTTGCCAGTCTCGATCCGCTCAACACCCCGACTTCGTGTATTCACCTTCCCCACTCATGAGGCTGGGCCGCATACTTTCACAACAGGGAATCTCAGACCCATCCCGTCACGCAAAGTAAGCACCAGCTCTGATATCGCGCGTCGTCATAAAAAACTGCATCCCACTTGCAGTAATTTGAACGTCATCGTATCAACCTTGTTAGGAAATCCCCGAAAGGCACACTCAGCAAGCTCCCGCCTCGGCCAACCCCGATGAAGAACAAGCAATAGGCCATCTTCACCAGCGAGTTAAGCCGATCGCGAACGCCACCATGAAAACTGCTCCGACTTTGAGTGCAACCGATATGCGGCTGAACGGCACCGCCTCGTACATGCGTAGTCGTCGTCAACCCGGATGCGCAAGCAGAACCCGGACTCTCAAGCCATAGCACAAGGAATTCAACCAATCGCCAAAGAGTAGATAGGAAGGGGAGGAGGAAGGTCTAATTCCCTAGGCTCAAGCTCGGCACTAGATCCGTTGAATCTCATCCCTGGGCGTCTGAAGCATGATGTTGTGGCGCCTATCTGACGCCTTATTGCCCGCAAATCCCAGCCCTATGCAGCATTAGTCACGAATCAAATTACACGTATCGGAACTGTATGGATATTTGATCGAGGCTCAGTCGTCCTTGACCGGTAGTCCAGGTCCATGCAGGTCAGACTGAGGCTGATGATGGACTAATCCGGCTTAGCATTGGCGAGCACCGTTGCGTGGCCCCGTAACGTCACCGACCCAGCGAATCACAGCTCGACATGCGTGTATTTGGCAGAATCTGAGCCTCGACTGGAACATCACCAACACTGCCCTCGCCAATCCTCAAACCCACCAAGGCATGCAGCATCAGTTTACCCAAAGACAGCCTCTTCAACGAAATTTTATACTTAAAGGCCGGCCAAGACTTTCAGAATGGAGGAGAATCATCAGCCAAGCAGAGCAATCACATCTCAAGCAAGAGAAATTAGTTCTTCCTTCTTTTAAGTACTGTCGATTGACTTACACGCAACAAATTCCACTTACAACCTACCATATACCGCACCACTCATACCATGGCCACCTCTACCATCACAGACAGTCCGACTTCGACGATAACGTCCTCGTCCACGGCAAGCTGCACCACCGCTGTCCCTGACAAGTATGGCCACGTCGACATCGACGCCTGCAATGCACAATATTCCTACTACCCGAGCTTCGGCGGCAACATGGCCTTTGCCGTGCTCTTCGGCCTATGCACGCTCATCCATCTGATGCAAGCCATAATTTATAAAAAGGTAAGTTGGTCTTCCGATTTCGGACCCACTCTTCTTTTACAAGTTGGTTGCTAACTTCATCAAAGAGATACTGTTGGGTGCTCATTATGGGTGCTACTTGGGAGACGGCAGCCTTTGCCCTCAAGACGTACAGCGCCCACCATCAGCAGGAGCAGACAATTGTCATCTTGGGACAGCTTCTATTCTTGCTAGCACCTCTCTGTAAGGACTCCAGTTTTGAGAAAGACGAGGATAAAAACTAACAATCTGAACTTCAGGGATCAACGCTTTTGCCTACATGACCGTCGCCCGCATGGTTTACTTTCGAATCCCGGAAAAGAAGATCTGGGGAGTTCGAGCAATCAGGCTGGGAACCCTGTTCATCTGGCTGGATATTGCTTGCTTCCTCATCCAGGGCGCCGGCGGCAGTATGCTCTCAAACAATGACAACAGCAACAACACTCGCATTGGCCAGAAGATCTACATGGCGGGTATCGGTGTTCAGCTGGCCTTCGTCGTCATCTTCATTGCCACGACTGGATGGTTTTACCACCAGCTGGTGAAGCTGGAGGGATCGCGCATTGGAAGTATGAGGTACCTGATCTGGACCATGCTGGCTGTTTTGATCTTGGTTATGGTGAGTTACGCTCTAGAGCTGACCCTAAGTGGACGAGAATCGCGGCTAACAATGTCATGACAGACCCGCATCATCTTCCGACTCGCGGAGTTCGGACCTGGCGTCACCGACTCCAACCCGATCCTGACGAACGAAAACTATCCCTTCGTCTTGGACGCATTCCCTATGTTGCTGGCGCTGGTGCTCATCAACGTCGTGCATCCCGGTCTGGTGATGCGGGGCCCGGACAGCGACTTCCCGCGCCTCAGCCGCAAGGACAAGAAGGCACTCAAGCAGCAGAAGAAGGACGATAAGAAGCTGGCCAAGGCTACCAAGAAGGCACGCAAGCAAGGCAGCGAGGGGTATGAGATGTACGAGACCGTCGAGAACCGCTCCCAGGATAGCCGAGACTCTCACCGACAGATGATGGTGTAAGAACAAAGGGGACGAGCAGCTGTGGATGTGTAGAGGCGTGGGTCTTTCAGCAGCAATCACATTGTGCGAGTACACGGGAGGATTCCAGCCGGGCATACCGCCCCACCCATGTAGATTGGAGAGAGCGTGGCGTTTGATGTTTTGGGCTTAGAAGGAATGGATGAATATCAGGGCAATTTTGTTTAATTAGACTGGTTGAATAAATATTTACTTGCAAGATAACCGATAGCAGCCCTAGTGAAAGATGGAAAGACGTGCCGCGCGAGCAGCTATTGTAGACAATACTGTTTGAACGGATCTCAATTTTCCATTCCTACCTAGCTTTTGTGGAAGGTGTCATGGCCTCCGTGATAACGCGGGCGTTATAGGCGAGGGTGCCCGCCCTCAGCTCGTCAGAAGTCGGTGTCAAGATCCCGATTTAGAAGCACACTGCCCCGGTGCTAAGGCGCCAGGGCCAACGTGTCTGCAGGGCATCCCGCACTGTCTAAAGCGCGTGGGCTTTGGTGCACACGCACAGTGCTTTGTTGGCCCCACCAACACCAGACGACGCAGCCAAGGCTCGTGTGACGCATGCCTACGAAACGGGTGGAGGGATGATGTATTCTGCTGTGATGTGTTGTGTTGTGTTTGTGTGGTGTAGGTATGAGCTGCATGGCAGATCGGCCGACGCCCTGGTCATGGTAGCATGCCGACACGGCCGGAGCCTGGCAAGAATGACGAGACCACGCAGCGAGAGGGTGAGTGAGACATGCAGAGACACGCAGAGACATACAGGAGAGACAGCGATGTGATATGTGTAAGACGATGATAAGAAGCGGTCGAGAGAATCCCTGGATGGCTTCCGGTATACTCTTAGAAGTATGACCATCACGCTCATCATCATGATCAGTGAAGGCTCGCCATCTACGACCTTCACCGGGCCCGGGTTTCACTCCCCTCGGGCCAAAATTCGCCCTGATGTTTCACTTCCATTTCTGGTCTGGGAAGTGAGAGAGCTCTATAACGTATTTACCCGCCCGCGTGGGGCCGCGAGTCTCTTGTCTGTCTCTGCCATCAACCCTTGAGCCATGTTCATTTCATTGTTTTGACACAGGTCCAATTCCTCTTTACATGCATCCGTCAATGCCGCCCTTGGCCCCCTTCCACCTTCACTTCCATCCTTCCATCTTACGCAACCCTCTTGTTTGATCGTCGTCACTGCTCGCCATTGCCACGCTCCGTCGACCATCCACGCCATCGAACCCTCCTCCCCAACCCCTGTGTACTGTTCCTCCCAGCCTCCCCGGGCGCCTGCAGTGGGCGACGCTACGATAGACAGTGTACAGTGGTGCTACGCCATCGCCTGCCAACACTTTACGCTTTACGGAGTACGGAGCACAGCGCATCCCCGGCCCACCTCGCGCATCTCCTTGCCGCCCCTGGTCCCCTGCCCTTCCCCCGGTCCCTCTTCTCGGGGCCCTGTTTGGGCTTGCTTCGGTGCTGTTCCTGCTAGGCCACGCCCTGGACTATGGGCTGTCGGACCTATAACACTTAGGCGCCAAGGGGAACGTGGCAGGGTCCTTGAATCCGCCTCCCGCCGTTTTTTTCTTTCCATCCTTTTGCCTAGCAACGCCCCGCGGACTGCCCCTACGTCCTACGCCGCTACTCCCACCAAAGGCCCACCAAAAGGCCCTTGTCCATGCGCCTCCACCCTGCGCTCACTCTGGCCGCCCCAAGTTCTGGTTCCTCGTAAAGCTGGGCTATTTCCAGCTTGCCCTGGCCGTTGCCGTGTCACGACTGTCATCTTCCTTCCTGTCGCTTTTTCTCCCTCTCTTTTGTCCCTTGGAAAGTCTTGCGCATTCCTTGAGCGCTCCCTAATTGATTGAGGTGGCAAACTTGGCGGGCATTGATTCGTATTAACAACCAAAACCTCCCTCGCTCCATTCTATCTACGACGCACGAATACTCTACACCCATCAACCACCAAAGGACCATGTTTGAGTGAGACAGCGACAACCAAATCCGCCATGTCCTCCGCCAGCCGAATGGTGCGTTTGCCATCAGCCGCCGCGCTCCTCGCCCTGTCCAGCATCGTCCACCTCACGAGCGCACATCCATTCGCGCAGCCTCAGCAGACAAGGACCGTCGAGCACCACGAACTCCATGTCCAACCCTGGCCTCTCGCCGCGACCGCCGCCCCCGGCTCCTTCTACAACCTGCTCGACCGTCGACAGCTGAACACCGTTTGCGGGTACGTAGGAGGCGATCCTGCCCTGCCAGCAACCTGCTCTGCCGGGTCGCATTGTGTTGTCGACGTGGACCATAGTGCCGTTGGCTGCTGCCCGGACGGCGGCGCTTGCACGCAGGGCGTCTTCACGGGCTGTGTCGACGGGAATAGCGGGGCACAGTCGGAGGTGAACCCTTACGTCTTCACCTGCCAGGGATCCGATCTCTGCTACAAGAACAGTTTCGAGGGTGGTTACTCTCAGTATGGATGTGGTTCCGAGTCGGGAATGGCGACGACTGTCGTGGGAACGGCTTCCGGACAGTCGGCGATCGACCTCACGAGCATAACGGCCCCAATCACAGACACTGCGGAATCATCGTCCGAGCCCACTACCCGGGCAACCAAAGACTCCAGCTCCTCACGCACGGACTCTTCAAAAACGGCCACTAAGACGTCTGCCACTAAGACGGATACATCGAGTACGAAGACATCGAGTACGAAGACATCAAGTACGAAGACGTCGAGCAAAAAGACGTCGAGTACAGACACCACCAGCACAGACACATCAACATCCAGCAATTCCGAAACCACATCCACTGCAAGCCGCAGCACCGAGACTGATAGTTCATCCACCAGCTCTGAAGAGGCTTCTTCCTCTTCGACCTCCGCAGCCTCCGCGCCAGACACTGATGGCGACGACAATGGCTCCAACAACACGGGTGCGATCATCGGTGGGACAATCAGCGGTGTTGCCGCATTAGTGGCCTTGATCATCCTCGGAGTCTGGTTGTGGAGACGAAAGAAGGCTAATCAGGGTTCTGGTCTAAGCCAGAAAGCACAGTACGTTCATACCAAACGCTCTCGAGCAAAAGGCACAGAATCCAGAGAATCACGCTAACAAACAACGTAGAGCCGGCGAAAACGGCAACATCCAGCCACTACTGCCCATGCGGGAAGTCGATGAAAGCCCACCTGCCCCGCCAATGGCCATGGCTCGCGGCGGGACAATCACCCCTGTGAACGACTTCGAAGATGAGCGGAGAGCCGAACCGTACCAGCCAAACTACCCTTACGGATATGGTCCTGGATCAGCCGCGGGCGGTGTCATGGCTGTTGGCAACAACTCGCACCAGATGGACTTGGACGAGGAGCCCCTGACCAGGAACGATCGGGAATTCGAAGACTACGCCGAGGGCTTTCACCCCCCACTGGGGCCAATTGAGGAAGAATCGAGACCGAATACAGCCCTAGTAAACGACCCCGGCGACCTAAGCAACCCCGACAGCGCCTATCCAGGTCCTCGTGGAGGCGGCGGTGGGCCGTTGTGGCAGCAGAACCGGGGACCAGGCTGGGTCTGAAAGAATCATGACTTACACGAGGTGGAGGACACGGCCATCTAAAAAGGACGACTTGGAGGAAACGTGTTTTGTGAGGGCACGCTTGATTTGGATTCAACGGCGTTTTTCATGAAGTGGAGTTTTGTTTTTAGAGAGGCACCGTCAGGGAAGTAATGAGCACGTGACCCCGCACGGCATGTTCGGAATCTTTGTCAATGGGAAAGAGGATAGATTAGTCGGTCAAACTCGACTTGGTAATCGTGGAGGAAACATGACCACACGGTCGGCGCTGGAAAGACAGTGCAGTAGATACGTAGATAGCAAAATCGTACATAGGATAATAACACTTGACTATTTACTTAAGCTGAGTCTTCTAAACTAGATTATTAGTATAAAGTATACTTTTACTGCCGCGAAATGACTTCCTTGTGACAAGTGTTTCTATGTACGCGATATTCAAATATGCCGTATCCTCTACACCACCGCCATCGGATGACTGACGTCTTTCTCTGAAGAACATTCACCCATATGTAGTGAAGGCGCCTAGTGGATGGTGTGGAAGAAGGGTTTTGGGTTTCCCAAGTTGTGTCTTGGCCGAAACTGCATCTCATACAAGGCACACGCATCATCAAACCAACCGCGAACCAGACGGGCGGCCCGCTGGGAATCCTTCCTGGCACTACGCACGGCTTCAAACGCATTGGCCGTATCCTTTTCAAAGCCTGAGTATTCGCAAACCCTGGAGCTTGTAGGGGTATCATCTATGTTTCCAGGAAAATTCTACATGTAGGGGGCAGATATATGGTGTCCTCGGTGGAGGATCAACCCCCAATGGACCAGACCCTGAGTCCCGACTCGTCAAAGACGTTCTGGGCGCCGGGGAGAGGCCGCATCGTGCCAGCGTCCTCGTCTATCTCCCGGACGGGAGGGGTTCCCCATCCCCCGGAGCACGTGGCCGCGACCGAGCCGCTTGAGTGGACGACGGTGCTTCCTACGGGCGAGTCGTGAGCCTTCCAGTCCCATGACGGGTCTACGGGACCAACGCTGCTACCAACGTCCTCCCAAACTACGACGGAGCCGTCCCGGGTCCCGGCCCAGACCTCAAAGAACGACGAGTCGGCGTATTGCTCGCCCTTGAAGACATCGCAGGTCAGCTTCTGTTGCGTCGTGGCGTCACGGCCCGTTAGCACGCTGAGGAGCTTGCCCGAGCCGCGGATGTCATAGACAAGGAGCCCCGTGGACTGGCGCTCGTTGACAACTAGATACCGGCCGCAAGGGCTCCAGCACACCTGCACTATGCCTTGCCCGCCAATCTCCGCGGCACCGTCCATTTCGTCGGCGTTGGAGACGGCCCAGTTTGCCACTATCCTGTCAGTGCGGCGAAGGTCGTAGAGCCCGAGCCAGCGTGTCCACGTTCCCGCAGCGATGATGGAGCCGCCGTTGGCGTCGGCCGGTGATGCAGAAAGGGCGGACACAGTACCCTTCATGCCGACGCCGCTGCCCTTGGCGATGTGTCGCTTGGAAGGGATCGTGGGAATCGTCAGTAGCGGACCGTCCGAACCGTGGCGCGACATGTCAAAGTAGTCCAGGCGGTTCACGGAGCCGCAGATGAAATGCGTTCCGGGGTGTTCCCACAGCATGGACGAAGGTGTGATGTACTCCTCCGTCTCGTGCCGGATGAGCTTGTAGGTCGCCAGCGGCGTGGCGAGGGAATCATGGTGGGGGAAGAGATTGCTAAGTTGGATGGGGTGGTCGCGGCAGCCGAGAAGCACTGTTTGGGAGGCGGGTTCGGCGAGAGAGAAGAAGGGTGCTGGGACGATGGTTTGCGTCGCCTCGGGAAGGAAGATGGTGGAGTGGTGATCGATGCTGCGCGGCCGCAAGGACGGATCAAGGAGGTCGTTGGGGAGAACAAAGGTAGAGATGGCATTTCGGGACGAAGAGACAACGAGGGAGGTTCCGTCGGCGGTCCATTGGGCAGAGGTATAGAATTCCCGTGAGCTGCTGCTTGTCACCGTTTTTGCATCATCTTGGCTTGGCCGATAGATGGCATTCTCGGCGATGAGATGGATGGCTGGCTGGTTCGGTTGCTCATCCGAGGGAGGCGCAGGATTGGAGGGCTCGGTATCGGCATCGGTCTCGGCATTGGTGGGGTGGTCGTGGTCAGGGTCATCCATGATGCGATATGTGGTTGAGAAATGGTGATGTGCACAGTAGCTATTAAGTGGGTTGAGAACTTTTGGGTGAGGCCGGTTAGAGTAGGCTCTGCGAAGTATGTCCACCAACCATTTGGACGTGTTCACCCCCCCAGCATTCAATGCCTGGGAGAGATGCGCTCGGAGATCTGGCGAGCGCTCATTTTAGATGCGATTGTTCGTATGAAACGAATCGCCTCTGGCCTGTCGCTCAAGCTCTCCACGGTGCGTCCAGTCCCAAATACGGCATTGTCTGGTGAGGGTAATTAGACGACCACCTCAAGTTCGTATTCTACCTTAAGTTCGTATTCCAGCGACGTCATCGGGATGGGGACGCCAAGACACCCACCCACCCACGCTTTGGGATCGTGGGAGGAGGGAGGGCTTCAGCCTTCGGGGGGGAACGAACTTGGGGGGAGCGGGTGCCTGTGCTATGATGCAGCACCCAGGCGTACGCACGCCCACTAAAACGAGGGGGCCCAGGGGGGGGCCTGTCCACTAAATCTCAGCACGTTGTAGAGGGGGTTCGCAAGTATTTATCCACTGTCGGCGCGCAGGCCCAGTACCTCTCCAGAACTTCTGTGCTGGCTGCCTCCGCCTGGGCGTTCTGGTGGCTTGGCGCGCTGACAAAAGCCGACTCCCCGGTCGCAGGGCCAATGGCGCCCCCCGGGGCCCAAAGCTACAGTGGGTTGCCTGCTCCTCTCTCTCTCTCACTCTCACTCTCGCCATCTATTCTCCACAGGCAAACAACACAAACACAGGTTTTGCGCTCCGGTAAGTCACCAAGCTCCTGTCATCATCGCCATGGTCACTTCGTAGCCTTGTCCTACTTTCTGTTGCTGATTGCGGCATCTTTCTTCTTCTCCAGTCGTCCTGCTTTTCCGCTTGTCACCACCCGCGGCAGCTCCCCCTCCTTCAGCGTCCAAGCCGCTGAGTTGCTCTCACGACAGCCTCGCCCGGTCCTTCCCCCCACAACATACGTCACCCGTCCCAACACGCGCCGTTTTCGCTCTCGCTCTCTTACCCACCACACCCAAGCTGGGGCCCCTGAGTCCCTTAAACCCGTGATTCTCGACGATCCTCTTGACCTTAAGCAGAGCCGCAACATCCACCTTGTTCAGGACTGCGCCCTGCCTCAATTCCCATCTCATCCGCAAGCATGGATGTCTTTGCCCCCCCGATGACCGTTGCGAGCAGCTGAAGACGCCGTCGTACCTTGAGCTCATCATTTCCATGTATGCCCTTCCAGCCGCAGCCTTCGCTTCAGGCCATGATGTGAGCTTTGATAATAACAATGTTGCAGAATCCTCTTGCTCGGCATTCTCGTCTCCTACCTTCCCCAGCACTACCGCATCATCTCGCGGGGCACGTCTGAAGGCATCTCTCCCTACTTTGTCCTGCTGGGCACCACTTCCGCTACTGCCGGCTTCGCCAACATCCTGACCGTCCCGCCGTCGCGCGTTGCCATCGGCTGTTGCAAGGAGCTCGGCGCCTTTGAGTGCACTGCAGGACTGCTCGGTGTCTTTCAGCTAGGTGCCCAATGGCTCTGTTTCAGTCTTATGTAGGCAATCCCCAATATGGCACAGTGACTTGCTCAGATTTCAGGCTAACTCGGTCGCAGTCTCGTTCTGTTCTTGATCTTCTTCCGTTATAGACAGGCGACTGTTCCCCCAGAGGAGCTCCGCGGCGATGCGCCTAAGTGGCAGACGGCAGTCATGGTCGGCCTGCTCTGTGTCCTGCATGGTCTGATCGTCATTATTGTCACGGGTGTCTTCTTTATCGCTGTTCCTGACCACCTTGTCTTCTGGGCAAACTTCTTGGGCATCATGGCTACCGTCCTCGCCGCCATCCAATACATGCCACAGATCTTGATGACGTACCGCCTGAAGCATGTGGGAAGCTTAAGCATTCCCATGATGTGTATCCAGACTCCTGGCGGCTTCCTGTTTGCGGCGAGCCTGTTTGCCCGACTGGGCTGGGCGGGGTGGAGTACCTGGGTCATCTATCTGATCACGGCGGTGATGCAGGGCTCGGTACTGGCCATGGGCATCTACTTTGAGCTTGCAGCACGCCGCCAGGACACTCACACGAACGGATACGCTGACGCTCCGCCGCAGTCACCTGTTCAGTACTCGACCATGCCCCGGAGACCCTCGGCCAGCCGGACCTACTCGGAGGGCTGGGAGCGTGGTCTTCCAGGTCCGTTTACGGGTCACCCAGAGCGATACGCAGAGACGGAGGAGGACTTGGATGACATCCAGGAGCGTGAGGAGCGGGCGATTGAGAGGGAGAACCAGCCGTTGTTGAGGCCAGGAGGCATTGGCAACCCTCACAGGAACTACGACGCCACCCGAGACTGATTTCCTTACCAAGGTACAAAAGGCCAAAGGCCGCCAGCTGGGGAAAGAGAAGGAAGCATTTGATATCCAGGGTCGCTTGTGTCGGTGTACTTATTTTTAACCATAGTAGGATTGCATTTTAAAGGCATACAAATACGTGCCGTCGACTCCTCTCATGTTCGCTCAAATCACATACGCCTCAATAACCGAAATCACTCGACTCGGGCAGGCCTTGTGACGATGACTCGATACCGGGTCTCGATGAGCAATACTCGGCCACATCGCCTGTTGGCTGCCTAGACTATTGGCACAGTATCCACTACCATTTGCATTGGATTTGGTGTCAGTCATCATGACTGCTCCTCAACCGAGCACTTTGAGAGCGGTAACGGGCCCACCCTCTCTACGACACGACCCCGCAGATGCTCACACGGATTGGATACGGCACGTCTATTCGTACGAAGTCTGGCAAATCGAAACTCGCATTGAGCAGCAGAACAGAAGTACGGCGGAACGGTTCTGGGGGGCTCCGGGGATCCGATGCATCCCTGGAACCGTGTGGCATGCGCTGGCGTCGTGATTGGCCGTATCTCATCTCGCTCCACGTACGGGGGAACGGCGGGTCAGCACTCAGGAGGTATGATTCATCGCGGGCCATTGTCTGTCCCAACCTACTCCCTAACGTTATCTATCTGCAAGCCCTCGGATCACCACCGTCATCACTCCCCTTTCCCTAAACCCCCTGAGCTGAGGAATCATCGTCATCGGCATTTCTACTCTGGGTGTAGACTGGCTGCTGTGTAACTTATCTCTCCCGAGGATCATCATCGTACCTACAGTATCATCTTCCCGTCCAATTGCCCCTTCACCTTATCTATCACCCCGCAATCCATCCCCGTTCCGCCTCGTGTCCTATATCGCCATCATGGCCATCTACAGCGCCGTCCCGCCTCCCGAGTACAACCCAGCCGCCAACGCTGCCACTGCACCGCTAATTACCCACGCTGCCTCAACGCCCGTTTCCAACAACGCAATCGATATCGACGCCTGGACTGTCTCCGCCCTCCAATCCCTCAGTGTCTCGCCCCTCGCCCGCGGAACCAGCTCCCCGCTTTCCATCCCGATCGACAACGAGGTCAAGGTCAAGGTCAAAGAGTCCGCTGCTCGCAATGTTGATGGAACGCCTGCTCCCCCGCCGCGGCCGCTCTCCAGGAGAGATAGCCAGCGCAAGCGCGACATGGTCCTGAAGGGCAAGGAGGGCACTCGTCAGCGGAGGCGCTGGGAGAACGGTACGACATGATCCCATCAGCCTATCCCCATTCCCGTCCAAAACTCGTGCTAATCGATCGTCTCCTTCTCCTCGATAGACCATCTCTTGCACGTCCCCAATGTCCAGCCCCCGCAGCCGGTCGACTGGGAAGTCCACCCCACGCACCCCATCCACCGCGTCCCCTACCAGCTCGCCCAGTTCTGGGACCGCGGCGTCCGCCAGCGCGTCGAGGACAAGACCATCCGCCTGCAGGCCTCGCACAAGAAGCAGCAGCTCCAGCGCGGCAGCGCCACCGGGCTTGGCGCCGGCGAGGTCCCGCGCGACCTGCGCGAGGCTGCCAAACGCAGCCCCGTCGTGCGCACCTGGGTGCGCGCCCTCGAGGAGCCTGTGAGGCAGTATTTGTGCAGCCAGGCTTCGCACCAGCAGCAGATCCAGACTGAGGCCGAGGCTGAGACGCCCGAGGACGTGGATAGTGCGGCCGAGGAGATGGACTCGGATGACGAGGAGATTGTGTTTGTCGGCAGGAACGGGGCCATGCGCGAGCTGCAGGAGAAGAGGGCCAGGTGGAGGAGGGCTCGGAGGGAGGTGTCGCAGGAGACTATCGATTCGGGCATGGTGTTTGACTCGTTCGGCACCGACGAGAGCGCCGCCTACAAGTAAGTTGCACCCTCAACGCCCTGTGTCTAGGGATTCGTTGTCACCCCGGCTTTTTGGGACACCTAGTTGACGAGAGCACAGGCGCTGGCTCACCCACTCCATCTCCGACTACTACGGCCTCGAGTCCCGCTCCGTCACCATTACCAACCCATCGCGCCGCGTAGTGTATGTGGGTTTGAAGCAGGCACATCTACAGGGACCCACGCCGGCGCGGACAATGCCTCGACCGCTGTGGGAGCTGTGTTGATCGCAGCATTTAGGCTGGTCTAGTTCTTTCTAGACTGGGTTGTCAAGACATAGACCGTCGGGAAATAGACCAACGCCGCCAGGTTTTGCGGGCATGTTGACGTGCGATGCATTTCGTGATGGGTTCTCGAGAGTGAGAGCTTGTATTCGCGGCATCGTCGTGCATGCGTCCTCCGTCGAGCTTGAGACTTGCGGGTCTCACTGATCTGATGTATATGCCGTAGAGTGTAAGTTGCCGGCTTGTCTGGCCGTAGCCTCCGAATATGATATCCACTATTCCGGACCCCCGATCCGGAACCTAGGCTGCTCATCGGCATCCCCCATCATCGTGTGGAGATTCTCGCAAATTTGGTTGTACAATTGGACGAATTTTTGGAATCTGGCCAAGCTAAATCCTTCTTAAAGGCGAGAAATCCGGCTCTATCAGTTAGCCCATTTGTTGGTAATCGCCTGATCTGCCCACTAGTATCCTCCGTTGTCCAGCTGCCTGTCAACGTTTCTCAGAACTCTGTCACCCATCAATTGACCATATTTCGTTATCCTCTGCTCCAACGACATGCCCAAAAACCGGTCCATTCCGAGGCCTCCATACTCGGCAACGAGCATGCTTTCGAGTGCATGCGATGCGGCAATGTTTAAGCCTGCACGTCGAAAAAAGAGTGCCCACGTGGTGTCCCGGGCGTCAATGAGATGCGAGAAGGAAGACGAATGCGAGGCGAAACGAGACATCAGTGCTAGGATCCATTTGCTCAGGGTCTCCTCAGCTCCGTGAACGAGCTCTGCAGTAACGCCAGCTTGGAGAGCAGTTGTGAATCGTACAAAGTCGGCGTAGGCCGCCATGTCGGATGCACTCGGGGTACCAACGTATTCTCCCTGCGGATTTGCCTCCGATACAAGGATAAACAGATATTCGTACTTCTCGCTCACTCGCTGGACTCGGTCGCGAAACGGGGTCGGTGAGTCTGAGCCTGGAAGAGGCTTTTGCTTCACCTTGAGCACTGTTGTAAGTATGATACCTACACTCGGTGACAGGGCAATGTCGGCCTCGAACGACAAGGGTGAGATGGCTTGTTGGCGCTTAGTTGAGCCAGGAGACCAGTGGACTTCATTGTACTGTGAAAAGTCCTTGTCGATCAACTCTATCTGAGGCCATGTCTTCTCGATGCGTGACAGGACGTTTCGATTTAGACTCATGGACACGATATAACGACATCTTTCTGAGGGGATACAAAATTCGGGGGCCGGCGCTTTCGGGAGGTCGAGATCCGTCTCGGGGCGCAATTGCTGCTCAACTATGGCGGGAGGAAGCGGTTTAGGAGCCATCCGACTCTTTGATCTGGTATTTTGCAAAGAAGAACCTTCTGTTAGTTTGAGTTTTTTGTTAGGATGCCGAAGTTGCATGAAGCTTGACAATAGCTTGCTCGTGGCACTTGTGTCGTTTGAATAGGGCAAAAGACTAGCAGAGTCTCCAGTTGCTTTCTTTCTTGACGGCCGAGAACTGTTTGGGAGACGAGACTTCCAGAGATCATCTAGAGTGTTTTGATGTTCACGGACGGTCAGACTTTCAGATGTAGATCCGGAAGTTATGCTAGGTGTGGTGTTGGAATCGTCTGTTTGCAATGTGTCGGGCTCGATCTCCTCATCATCTAAGATACGAAGGATGGTCAAACCCCGGGTACTTGAAACATAATCCCCGCTGCCAATGCAAGGAATCTCGAGTATAAGATATTGCCGACTCGCTGTCCCGGGGGGTGTCAGGGTTTCATTGATCAATACTCGGTCACTTCCAGGTGGTATAGGGGTCCATTTCAACAAAGAGCCTAGTTGAGCGAGCGAGCTGGCAGGGGCTAGCAGAAACGCGGGCGGGAACGCCCTACTCATCCACCTGAACTGGACTTCAGAGCTTGAGAGGTAATCACCCCATTCAGGTCCTGGGTGCTCAAATCTGAGGGCAGGCACCTGCATTCGTAGGAACGAGTCTGTGTGATTCAGTTGTTCTTCCTCCGCGCCCCGAACTGCGCGTTCATGGCAGGAGTTCATCAGATCTTCCATTGCCTCCTCAAAAAGTCCACTGGTTCCTGTCAGCTGTGATTCCATCTCTTCCGTGTTGATTTCGCCGAGACCCAGGGAGTTTAAGAAGGAGTCGCTTTCTTCCTGTTGGAAAGGGCTAGAGATTACCAACGGGACATCGACTTTGAAGCGCGACGTCTTGCAACTCAGCGAACCTAAATATATGAGGCCATCGGGAGGTGAAGAAGACCGAGATGTGACCGATGGTGCCGGGGGCTCAGAGTCCACACAACCATCCTGCAAGTCTTTCTGCAGTTTCTCAACGGGGAAATACGTAGGACTACTTGGTTCAGATGTCAAATCGATGATGGCAACACCGGAATTTGGGATAAAGGGGTCATCCAGGCTAGATGTTGGTGAGAGAGGAGGTGAAACGGGTTCTGGGTAGGCTCTTGGCCGCTGGAGAAGTTTAGTGAAGGGGCAATTGAGAAAAAACGATGTTACTTACCGCTTGCAACCCCAGAGCCTCCCCACTTAGCCACCCAGTCTTGTGAACCAAACTTATATCCTCTGCGTTACGCACCAGTTGTCTAGCCTCCTCAGGAACATTGATAGTCTCACGTCCAAGTTCCCGCAGTGCCAACTTATGCCACCTGCACGAAGCAGAAGAGAACTTCAATCCCTCGTCCCTCTCAGT
This sequence comes from Neonectria sp. DH2, assembly GCA_003934905.1. Taxonomy (NCBI): domain Eukaryota; kingdom Fungi; phylum Ascomycota; class Sordariomycetes; order Hypocreales; family Nectriaceae; genus Neonectria; species Neonectria sp. DH2. The sequence continues at coordinate 2,307,424 of RQWH01000003.1, read as the reverse complement.
ATCGGCTGGGCTCAGTGGAAGCCACTCGTTCCAAACATTGCAGGATCGTTTCGAGCGTATCCCGTCCATATACTGCTGAAGATCTTTCTTCATATCGTGCCCGAGATCCAGAGGCTCTGGCGAAATCCGCAACTCTCTCAAAACAGAAAAGGCGGCAGGGTCAATGAACGAAACTGTAGGACCTATTGGTGGTGAAGATGGGCCATCCAACTCTTCTTCTGGAGCATCAAGATGTAAGGTGATTTCTGGGAATGATAGACGCATGGCACGAAGACCAGACTGGTGAACCAACCCATCTGCCCCTACCTGGTGGACTGTCTTTTGAAGGTCAGCGATTTGGTCGTGAAATCGATATGGTGCTCCTTGGTAGTCATGGAAGCATTGCTGGGCTTGGGCGTAGTCGGCAGCACATTCGCTTTCACGCTGAGGATCGCGTGCATTTACCATGACAGGAGTGTAAGAATGACTGAGATAAAAGATAGAGAAAGTCTAGCATTGCAACGATGCTTGAGTATAAACAAATAAGGACTGATGGTTCAAGCAGGACTTGGCCAAGCACACCAGCATCTCAAGGCAGACGAGCTGACATAAGACACCGTTGTCCTTCTTGCCAGTTGCGATATACGTCAAGACGGGAGGCACCGTGGAGGCAAGTACGCCCAGCCGTGGCTACTGTAAGACTTTAGTACCTAGTATGATCTCGTGACCCAGCCTTGCTGTACGACTGTCACATCCTCAGGAACCAGAAAGCCTCCTCAGGCATGATCACATGACCCCAGGTCATAATCCCGGGTGGCCATGCAAGCCATGTTGTAATCGAGTCTGAAAAGCGGACCTACTGTGACGTTAGTAACCGGAATTTCAACCTCCCTGTGGGAGCTTCACGCGAACAGAGTCTCGCTAGGACGCCCTGAAGATGAACGTTGATAGCGGAGGACTCGGCAACTTTTAGCGCCCTTGCCCCACTACGGTCGCTGTACTCCGTGCTCCGTCCTAAGTCCGGTGTCAGTGACGCACCCGACGTCAACTTCAACAAATCGGCCGCGTCCATGGAGCTCGCTGCACTAACTCTCGTCGGGAGCAAACACTCACCAACTCCTCACTTCCGCCCTCCACCCGCCCCCCGCTTCCCGCGCTCTGTCGCCGCATGAAACATCATGGCATACGTCGCGCCCATTCACAGAGCCACCAGTATCCGGCATGCGCTGCGAGCCAAGCTTCTCGGACCAGATGTCGAAGATCTCGTCGTCGCGTAAGCCCGCCATGTCCGCTAATGATGCCTGGGAGGGACACTGATGGCATTTGACAGAAAGGCGAACCGCCTAGAGATATGGCGCCTCACCGAGGAAGGCATGACATGCATCCATACGAAGCTGATTCACGGCACGATATCTATGCTCCAGCGGCTGCAGCCAAAGGGCTCTGAGACCGACCTGCTCTTCGTCGGTACCGATCGACTGCAATACTTCAACCTGGTCTGGAATCCCGATACGAACGAACTTGACACCATTGAGCGAGTGATTGAAGATACTTCAGAGCCGTACATGCGCCATTCCCAGAGCCAGAACAAGTGTTTGGTAGACCCGACAGGACGCTTTCTGGCCATGCACCTCTGGGAGGGAGTGCTGAACGTCTTCCGGCTTCCAACGCGCAAAGGCTCTACGACAAGACTAGAAGCTTTGGACCAAGTTCGGTTGACGGAGCTGTGGATGAAGACCAGCACATTCATCCATAGCCGTACGGGACATCCGAAGATTGCCTTCTTATACAAAGCTCAGGCGGATCAGGAGGAAGCTCGAGTCGCCATTTATAGGCTCACCAAGGACGACAAGGGGGGTGAGGTCTCAAAGTTCGACCCCCATAGGGATAGAGAGCTTGACATCGTCATTGCTGACCCTTTGGCATCCATGTTGATCCCAATCCCGGTTGATGAGGCGAAAAGATACCACGTGCGAAACAACGAAGGAGCCAAGGCCCATCTAGGTGGCCTACTCGTTGTCGGAGAAACACTCTTAACATACTTTGACAGCCAGACATACACGAGCGTGTCATCTGGCCTCAAGGAGCCTAAAATCTTTGTGGCATGGGCCGAATACGATGGCACCCATTTTTTCCTAGCTGACGATTACGGCCGTCTCGACCTGCTACAAATCGAGACGACACTAGAGCCTACCGGCGTCGTGGTCACGGGAATGACGACTACGCCACTGAAGTTCCAGGACTCCATAGCCATCACCTCAAGAGCAACGAGCCTCGTATACATGGGCAACGACATTCTCTTTTTAGCATCACACCAAGGCGATTCACAACTATTCCAAATCGACACAAACACAAACACTATGGTGTTAATAAAATCACTATCCAACAACGCCCCATTTTTGGACTTCTCGATCATGGACATGGGTAACCGAGAAGGAGATGCCCAGACCGGAAACGCATTCTCCTCGGGCCAGTCCAGGATTGTTGCAGGCAGTGGTGCATACCAAAATGGAAGTCTTCGCAGTATCCGCAGTGGTGTTGGGCTGGAAGATAAAGGCATCCTAGATGAGTTGAATGGGACGAGGGGCTTGTTCACACTGCGTTCCTATGGATCTGACCGAGTGGATACCCTAGTCGTCTCTTTCATCGCCGAGACCAGAATCTTCGTCTTCGACCGTGACGGCGGCATTGAGGAGGTATACTCGTTCCAAGGAATGATACAGGAAGCCGAGACTCTATTGGCAATGAGCCTGCCTAGTGGGCAGATACTACAGATCACTTCAAACACAGCCATCCTACTTGATCCCGAGACCCACGTTGTTACTGGCACATGGAAAGCCCCTCTTGGAAAATCCATCACGCGAGCGTCTGCAAACAGCAAATGGGCCTTGCTATCAGTCGACGGTGTCACACTAGTATCGCTGAATTTGATGCAAAACCTCGCTGCTCGCTACCAGGAGGCCCAGCATTATTCATCCTCTGGGCAACCAGACCAGATATCTTGCATTCATGCGGCTCGCGATCCGCCAGATTTGGGCGTCATTGGATGGTGGTCTTCGGGTCGAATATCCTTAATCGACATGGCCTCCTTGAACCCCCTCCACGGAGAGTCTATGAGACAAACCGATGATAGTGCCACCGTCCCACGAGATATTGCGCTTGTTCAACTCCATCCACCGGAAACAGCTGGGCCTACCTTACTAATTGCCATGGAGGATGGAAACGTTGTCACCTTTAATGTTTCCACCAAAGGGTTTTCCGTTTCTGGTCGAAAAAGCGTCACATTGGGGAGCAACCCAGCACGGTTGCACATTTTACCGCAAGAAGACGGCACCTCCAATGTGTTTGCGACGACTGAACATGCAAGTCTCATTTACAGTTCCGAGGGTCGGATAATCTACTCCGCCACCACTGCTGATGACGCTACATGTGTTGCCCCATTCGACTCTCACGCTTTCCCCGACTCCATCGTCTTATCCACAGATGACCATGTCAGGATTTGTCACGTTGACAAAGAACGACTTACGCACGTGAACCCCTTGCCAATTCATGAAACTGTTAGGAGGGTAGCATACTCTCCAAGTCTGAAAGCCTTCGGGCTGGGTTGCATCAAGAAAGAGCTTGTTGAGAGCGAGGAGCTTGTTACGAGTTCTTTCAAACTTGTTGACGAAATCGTCTTCCAGCAGCTTGGAAAGCCGTTCATATTGGATGCTAGCCCCCTTGAGATGGTGGAGTGTGTGATCCGTGCCGAGTTACCCAACGTCAACGGCAATTCAACGGAGCGGTTCATTGTTGGGACAAGCTTTCTCACCGATGGCAAAGTCCAAGTGGCAGGTGATATCCAAGGCCGGATCTTGGTCCTTGGCGTCAATGAGGATCGAGAAGTCTACCAGATGTTGTCTCACAATCTGAAAGGTCCTTGCCGCTGCTTGGCAATGATGAACGATAAGTACATTGTTGCGGGCTTGGCAAAAACTGTCATCGTTTACAATTACGTGGAAGAGACAAGCAGTTCTGGCTCTCTCCAAAAGCTCGCTTCCTATCGGCCATCAACAGTCCCGGTGGATCTCGACATATCGGGAAACACGATTGGTGTGGTTGACTTGATGCAGTCACTAGCACTGGTTGAGTTCATTCCGTCGCAAGATGGAAGCAAGGCAAAGCTCGAAGAGCGAGCTCGCCATTACGAGCCTGCATGGGCAACTTCGGTATGTCATTTGGATGAGGAGAGGTGGCTAGAAGGTGACGCCCAGGGCAACATCATCGTTCTTCAGCGGAACGCGGACGCTCCCACCGAACAAGATCGTAGCCGTTTGGAGGTCACGAGCGAGATCAACATTGGCGAACAAATCAACCGGATTCGAAAACTTCATGTTGCGGTCAATGAAAACTCGATCGTCTCCCCAAGAGCGTTCTTAGCATCGGTAAGCAATTATGGGCAAGTCATCAAGAAGCCCATGGCACTAACACATATCAGACCGAGGGCTCCCTCTATCTATACGGGGACATTTCACCGCAATATCAAGATCTCTTGATGACATTCCAATCAAGACTAGAGCCGTACATCCGCGCATCCGGAAACATTGATTTCAGTGTGTGGCGCGCGTTCCGAAACGAGGTAAAGGAAAGTGACGGCCCTTACCGCTTCATAGACGGGGAGATGGTGGAAAGATTTCTGGACATGGATGAAGGCACACAGGAGTCGGTATGTAAAGGACTCGGGCCTACTGTCGAAGACATGCGGAACATGATTGAGGAGTTAAGGAGGATGCATTGATATAGAGTCTAAGAGGGCTCTTAGGGCACTGATTGCAATGGTATGCCATTTTGGGTATGTTGGCACGGAGCCTGATTGCCTGGTCTAGATCCTAGCATCCACTCGCCCTGGCTGGACGTGAAGGACGAAAGGGTCGACGGCTATTGGTCGGAATGGCCTGCGCACACTGGAGGCCACCTACAACACCAATTGATCCGTCCCTAGAGCAGGTCAAGATGCTAAAAGCGTTCAGGGTGCCGAATTTATGACCAAATAATATAGATCAATGCTTTTTGCTTGTCAATTACCTGGATGCATCGTCTTGGTTCGCCCGTGGCGAATGCCGTCAAGGGCCCATATGTCCGGGAGAGTCCGGAAACCCCACCCGAGATCGACCGGACCAATCAAGGGTCATCAATTTCCGAGCTTGAAGCTGATTTGCAGCCTCAGGCCACAGTTTCGCCCAAAACTTTCGGCAAAGCATCATCAGCCGATACAACCAAGGAAAAGACCTCAACCTCCCCTTCGACGACCCCTTCCGCCAACGCCACCACCCCGATCCTCACGATGGCGACTCTCGCGACCGCTTCCCGCCTGTGCCTGCGCTCGGCAGCCAAGCCGGCCGGCCCTGCCGTGCGCGCCCTCAGCACCACTGCCATGCGCCCCGACAGCGCGACGGCTTCCGGCTACTCGAGCCCCTTCCGCGGCGAGACCAAGGGCTCCAAGATCCCCGACTTCGGAGCCTACGTCTCCAAGAACGGCGAGAACAGGAACAAGCTGTACTCCTACTTCATGGTCGGAGCTCTCGGTGCCATCAGTGCCGCTGGTGCCAAGAGCACTGTGCAAGGTGGGTGACTTTGGTTCCTGCGGATACATTGCCATTGAGCTGCAATTGGACCTTCCAGCAGGCGGCATTGCATCCGGCACGGTTAATTGATGGTGCTGACGTCCGAATCACAGAGTTCCTGGTCAACATGTCGGCCTCCGCCGACGTTCTGGCCATGGCCAAGGTTGAGGTGGATCTCAGCGCTGTCCCTGAGGGCAAGAACGTGAGTTGCTATGGACTGGGCTAGCCATCAAGACAGCATCACTAAATATCCACAGGTCGTCATCAAGTGGCGAGGCAAGCCCGTCTTCATCCGACACCGAACCCAGGAGGAGATCGACCAGGCGAACAAGGTCAACATCAGCACTCTACGAGATCCGGAGAACGATTCCGACCGTGCCAAGAACCCCGAGTGGCTTGTCATGCTGGGTACGTTCCTCCACGATATTTCAATGCGTTCCTGCATTCGTCCCTACACAGATATAGGAATCCGGAATCACACATGAAATACTAACATTGGCTCCTCAGGTGTCTGCACCCATCTGGGTTGTGTCCCCATTGGCGAGGCCGGTGACTACGGTGGCTGGTTCTGCCCATGCCACGGTTCTCACTACGATATCTCCGGCCGGATAAGAAAGGGACCTGCCCCTCTCAACCTCGAGATCCCTGAGTACGATTTCCCCGAGGAAGGCAAGCTGGTTGTCGGTTAAGTGGAGCAAGGGGTGTAAGAATACGGGGGAAGGTTTCTTGCGATGGAGGAGCATAGACTGGCGGGGAGAAGACACATGCCCCGGTGGGCGCACCTACTGTTTCTTAGACGTGGCCTCGGTCCCTTGTATAAAAATAAAACGTCATAGGAAGATTCAGTCGACAGGTGTGAAAGGAGGGGCATGGAATGGGGTGCTCGAGACGAACTCCCCACGTAAGAGGTTGAATAATTCAAATTTCGTTGCGTTAACATGATATGCAAGTTGTTTGACTTAGGGTCTATTTTCCGCGTTGCTTGGATTTCCTGATCATGACGGCTCTTGCGTATGAGCATATTACCATGGCGTAGTTAGTAGACTTGAGAGCAGCAGGGACGCAACTAAAACCCCATCAGACTCATATTACCGACACCGTAGGTCACAACCCTCCAACACGTTTGACTGCGAGTCTCGCAGTCACTGTAAGGGATGACTTGCAATACCCAAGTCTTCAGCATATCATATGAGCATCGTATCGCCGTTCATCCCCTTGCGAAATAGCAAACAAGGAGTCTGTTCGTCAACATGCCGAAGGGTTTCATGGAAATCCGTTTATTCTAATGAGTCTTACCTCTCATCAACTCTTGATCGAGGTGCACATGTTCCATGGACGGTCACTCATAACAGTATCACAGATAACAGCCCATGGGAGAAGACGATGTAGAGATCCACAGACAGGTTGCCAGCTTTTTAAATTCTATATACCCTGACTGTCCGACTTCATTACAGCTCATCAGTGGCCATGGCCGTCGTCCTGTTGCACCTCGGGATCCAACTTGATCAGGGTATCAATACGCATGATGCTGATGCAAGCCTCGACAGCACTCTTGAGCTGTCGGATCTTGCTCATACTGGGCTCTAGCACACCAATCTTCACCTCATCGACAACCTTGCCGCGCGTGAGGTCCAGGCCGTAGTTCTTGTAGCCCTTCTTCCGCGCGATGGATTTCTCGTCCTCGTTTCCATCACCCTCCTGGATGCGTTGCGACAGTGCGTGCCTTGATCGCAGCTGAGCAACGAGCTCTGCGGCGTCCTTGGCAGCGTTGACGGCCAGGGTCTTGGGAATAATGAGGAGCGCTTGGGCGAACTCACCAATGGCGAGCTGCTCCCGGGATCCGACAGTGCCGGCAAACTCCTCGAGGTAGATGTGAAGAGCAGTTTCCACAGCGCCGCCACCGGGGACGATGCTGCCGCTCTCCAGGGTTCGCTTGACGGCGGAGAGTGAATCGTGCACTGAACGCTCCATCTCGTCGAGAGTGTAGTCGTTGGGACCACGGAGGATGCAAGAGGCGGAAGAGTGAGCCTTGGTTCCCTTAACGAGAATACACTCATCGTCTGAGATGCGTTCCTGGACAACCTCCTCGGCATAACCCAGGTACGAGGGCTCGAACTTCTCATCACCGTTCAGGTCGGAGAGAGTGCTCAGGATGGTGGCACCGGTCGCCCTCGCAATTCGTCGTAGGTCCTCCTTTTTGCATCTCCTCACACCCATGGCGCCCTTCTCGATGAAGGTCTTCAGTACCAGATCATCGATACCCTTAGTGGTGAGAATAACGTTGGCACCCGCCTTGAGGATCATCTCGACACGGTCGAGGACCATGCCAGACTCACGTGCTCGAATCTGCTCAAGCTGTTGGGGGTCATCGACGGTGATCTGAACACCCAACTTCATGCGCTCCTTTGACAGGTTCATGTCCAGAACGGCAATCTTGGCGTCCAGGATCCGAGTGGGCATCGCTTGGGAGGCGACGGTGCAGTTCAAGGCGTAACCCTTGACCAGGACGGACTCCAGGACACTCTTTCCATGGGCCTTGAGGATGTTGACGGCCTTGACAGGGTATTTTACCTCGTTTCGGTTGTTGGTAGACTTGACAGCCTGCATGGCATCGACGACCATGTCGGCGAAGAAGTCAGAGTCAGCTCCAATAATCTTGCTAGACATGGAGGTCTTGGCAATGTTGATGAGGGACTCTCGGCCGAGTTGCTCCACATTGATGCTAACGTTCTCGTTGAGGTACTTGACAGCTTCTCGGAGGGCAAGTCGGTAGCCGGTAATAATGGTGGTTGGGTGTATTCGGTTCCTCATCAACTCGTTGCCTCGTCGCAACAGCTCGGCGGCGATGAGCACGACGGAGGTGGTGCCGTCACCGACTTCCTTGTCCTGCTGATGGGCTAGGTCGACAAGAATCTTGCCGGCGGGGTGCTCGACGTCGAGGAGACTGAGAATCGTGGCGCCATCGTTGGTGACGGTGACATCCTAAGTTGGGTGTGTGAGAAGGGGAGACGTTACGGTGTCGGGGGTTGGACAACCTACACCAATATCGTCCACCATCATCTTGTCGAGGCCGCTGGGACCGAACGAGCTCTTGACGACGTTTGCGATGGCCTGGGTAGCAGCGACTGAGGCACAAATAGGTCAGCGTGTGTGTCCAGCATCAGGCATATTCATCACCGCCGATATCATGGACTCCCCCACATTGCCCCCTAACACAGGTAGGACGTACCATTCTGATCTCGGATATCTGAACCAGAGATCTTCTGGCCACCCAAGAAAAGGGTGCCGTTTCGGGGCTGCTCGAACATGGAGGCCATGGTTGCAGCTATTCGGGGCGTTGACGGGGGATCGCGGCTTCGTCAACGTGGAGAGTGCGGAGCGGGATAGCGAAGCGTCAGGAAATTCTGCCTGGCTCTAGAAGCTGTGAAGCTCGTTTGCGGGTGCGGTTGGTGCCCCTCGACTTTTTTGTCGGAGGGGTACATTGTTCCGGCGCCGGGGCCTCTTCTTGGGGTGTCTCTTCGGGGCTTTCTCTTCTGTGGCCAGCAAGCTGGCGTGGGAACGCAAGGCACGGGCCACACCCGCCAGAGCCTGTCCGAAAGCCCCTGGCACTGGGACTCGGAGTTCAACGAGGTACGGTACGTACCGAATTGTGGCAGGGCTCCTTCCCCTGGACTGCTTACCCCTCCATTGGCCGGGCGTCAAGATTGGGCCTGGATTTTGGCGGCTGTGGCAGGTGCGGCGTGCCCCTCCTTCCCACTACCACTCCCTCCAAACTGCGGGGCACACAGCCGCACAGCGCAGTCACTTGCCGGCTTTGGGTCGCGTCGACTCACAACCTCCTCTGCCCCTCCCCTCCACCAGATATCTCCCTCCCTTCCCTTTTCTTTTTCACGATCTCTGACAACTACTACGACCGAAAAGCTCTTAGGCTCCTGTTCAAGGCTCCTCTCCTTATCACTCTGCCTCTTCTTTAGCCAAACCCCATACGAGATTCTATCACAATGTCCGAGGGCGCCCCCGCTGAGCCTTCCAAGAGCGCCTTGAAGAAGGCCGAGAAGCAGGCCCGACACGCTGCCGAGAAGGCTGCTAAGGCCGCCAAGCAGGCCAGCCTTCCCGTTGTCGGTGGCAAGAAGACCGACGACATCATTGGTATTACTGTCTCCAAGGCCGAAAACTTCCCACAATGGTACCAGGAGGTCGTGCTCAAGGCCGAGATGGTCGAGTACTACACAGAAATCTCCGGCTTTTTCATCCTTCGCCCCATCTCCATGCACATCTGGAACGAGATTCGCAAATGGTTCCAGGCCAGCATTGAGGACATGGGCGTAGAGGAGGCCAATTTTCCCATGTTCCTGTCTGCCAAGTCTCTCGAGAAGGAGAAGGATCACGTCGAAGGCTTTGCCCCCGAGCTCGCTTGGGTGACCAAGGCGTAATTGCCCTCCATACCGGTTTCAAAATAACCCTTGCTAACATCTGCACAGCGGTGACAAGGACCTCGAGGTTCCTGTTGCGGTCCGTCCCACCTCCGAAGCCGTCATGTACCCTTACTACAGCAAGTGGATCCGCAGCCACAGAGATCTTCCCTTCCGCCTTAACCAGTGGAACTCCGTTGTGCGCTGGGAGGCCAAGCAGACGACTCCTTTCCTCCGAACCCGAGAGTTCCTCTGGCAGGAGGGCCACACTGCTCACTTGACTGAGGAGCTTGCGGCTAAGGAGGTGCTGGAGATTCTCGAGCTCTATGCTGGTGTCTACGAGCAGCTGCTCGCTGTTCCCGTGGTTCGCGGCCGGAAGACGGAGAATGAGAAGTTTGCCGGAGGATACTACACCACCACTGTTGAGGGATACATTCCATCGAACGGCCGTGGTATCCAGGGCGCCACCTCCCACGCCCTTGGCCAGAACTTCAGCAAGATGTTCGATATCACCGTCGAGGACCCTGCTAAGCAGGGCTCTCACATCAACGTCTGGCAGAACTCTTGGGGTCTCTCGACCCGTGTTATTGGTGTCATGGTCATGATTCATGGTGATGATAAGGGTCTGGTGCTGCCTCCCCGTGTTGCCAAGATCCAAACTGTCATCGTCCCCGTCGGCATCAACAAGAACACCACCCCTGAGGACCGCAAGAAGCACGAGGATCAGGTCGCTGAGATTCGAGCAACGCTCAAGAAGGCCGGCGTCCGTACTGAGTCGGACTGGCGAGAGGGCTACACCCCCGCCTGGAAGTTCAACGACTGGGAGCTCAGGGGCGTGCCTCTGCGACTTGAGTTCGGCCCCAAGGATGCGGCCAAGGAGGTTGTCAGCTTTGCTCGACGTGACACTGGTGAGAAGGGAGTCATTCCCTTGGCAGATATTGCGACCAAGGTTCCCGAGCTTCTCGAGACGATTCAGAAGGATATGTACACCAAGGCTGAGATCTCCTTCCGCGAGCACCGCATCAAGATCACCAACTGGGATGAAGTTCTCCCCGCCCTTGACAACAAGAACGTGGTGCTCATCCCCTTCTGCGGAGACTGCAAGTGTGAGGATCGCATCAAGGAGCTGACCACCCGCACCGACGATCAGCCCGATGTTCCCGAGAGCCAGAAGGCCGCCACCATGGGCATGAAGAGTCTTTGCATTCCCTTCGAGCAGCCTGAGGGCATTGTCTCTGGTGAGACCAAGTGTCTCAGCCCCGAATGCGAGCGCAACGCGGACAAGTGGACCATGTTTGGACGTAGCTACTAAGGGATGCGAAGGGTGTTTTAAGGCGAGAAGCGAGAAGCGAGAGGAGTTGGCCTGGCATGTTTAAGATACTCCGATGTGATTGATTACGGCCTGATGTGACTATGAAAAGGGAATGAGGTTGGTGGGTGATATCTGGGCAAGAAGTTAAAGGAAAATAGATTGAAGTTAAAAAGATAAACAAAGCACTCCATGGTCTATATCTACCTAATATTCTCAGCTTCTATGTAAGTATCACGGACGGCTCTAACACCATGCGTACTTTTCACTAGCAACCCAGTCGACCTCATTAACAGAACCATCGCCAAACCACTGCAAGCTGGCAAGGTTGTCGGTGTCCCTGACCTTGAACTTGGCCCCTAGTTCTTCAATTCTCGCTGCCACCTCCTTCACTCGATCACTCGGGTTCCAAATTTCGGCCTTCGTGCATAACCAGTCTGGGGCCTCCTTCTGAGCCACGCTCACAATGGCCTTGAGGCCCTTTGCTAGCTCCTCATCTGAGATATCCTCATTCTCGATCACGAGGCGCAGGAAGTACAGAGTGTTCTTTTCCGGTTTGGCGACGCCGCCATAGAAGGCACGGGTCCAAATAGCCCAGACTCGAGAGTTAGGTGCGCCCGATGGCGTGTAAATGGCGCCGCGGATAGAGGGCGTGCGCGACAGGATGTACTTGCACATGAAGTCTTCGCGGATGAGGTGCCATTGTAGAGTATCAAGGTCGGGGAGGACGGCAGCGCGTGTTTTGGAGGAGGGGCTGGAAATCTTGTTGCGCAGGAGTTGCTCATCCTGGGCAGCCAGGGAGGGGAGATCCTCGAAGCTGATGAGCTTGAGGTCACCGTCCGGGGCGATTAGGGTCTTGATGGTTGGGAACTCGAGATATGTGCTCTGGAACGGCTTCCATCCGACAGAGTTGTAGAAGTCCTTGCCAATATCTGACCAGAGGACGGAGAATCCTGCATCTCCATCTTTCTTGTCTTGTGTGGCACGAAGTTCCTTTGCAAAGAGCGCCATCATCTTTCGCGCGTACCCTCTACCTCGACAATGAGTAAAGGTGAAAACACTCGCAACACCATGGGCAGTGACCTCCTTCACGACGCCATCTTTACCAGCGACGATTGCCCGCTTCTTGTAGCACTCGAAGCTGGAGAGGATAGGGCGGCTATCGGGGGCCAGGCTCCCGTCTGTAAGCATCCAAGCCGCCAGGCCACCATTGCGAGAGAGCGGAGAGTCGAGAAGATACGCCTCGCGGTCGACATAGTCGTCGATGGTAAGGGCACCACCCCATTGCGGGTGGGTAGCTTGCCAGATGATACGCTGTTCAGACTCAGTGGGGTTTGTAAGGATGATGGAGGGGGAGGAGACTGAGGGGAGGTTCTCGTAAGAAGCCATGATGACGAGGGTTAGAGGAGAGTTGAGAGGAGGGTGAGTAATAATCAAAGTTGAGAGTTGGGATTGACAATGCAGGTAATTATCTACAGCTTTTACTCAATTCCAGGATTCACTAGGCCCTCCGAAGCCCAAAGCCAACCATGGAAACCCGGTGTCGAAGTCCGCCGGCGGCCTTTCCCGCCCTTCATATGACGAGCGCCCCGCCCCCACCATTTTGCCCACGAAACTACCCTGGACGCGCCAGTGAGTTCATCCGTGAAGCGACGACGCAGATCGAGAACGAGGATGTATCTTATGTGAATTTTCTCTTTGACGAAGCTTGGACTAAATATGGCAGGATTCATACTCATACAGGTAATCGGTAAAGGGCTTCTGAGGTCGTGGTTTTCCGAGTAGTTGTCATAAATTAGTGGTTTCTGATGAGTTGATGGGTTAACGAATATAGCTAGCCGAGAACCGGAGTTTTCAATTGAAACGGTGGTCATAGTGAAAAAGAAAACAACAAGTGCAATGTTGATTGAAACTAGACTATAAAGCGAAATATAGACCAAGTCTAGGTTTTGTCAACAAAAGCGATAGTAAACGAGGCGTGGGGGGTTTCTGGTCCTACAACTTGCACTTTTGGCGGGGTTGAGGTCATGGCTAAGTCCACCTGACGGAGAGGGGCACATGCCTGCTGGGGCTCCAGTATCGCAAAATCCTCCCTCAACCTTGGACCTCGACCTCAAGGCATCAGCTCCCCAAACCACCGCAATGGCATTGCCACTCCCCACGGGGATGACCTCATCGGAGGTCTCCTTCCTGTGCGAAATGGAACTCGTCACTGTCGTGCCCCGACAACGACTCGAGAGTATTGATCTTCTCTCGGTGAGCGCGTCCCAGCGCGTCGTCCCAGCTTCCGCCGCCTGCCTTCTAACACGCTGGACAGGGCTCTACACCGACGCTCCGCCCGCCGTATCGAAGTGAATTGCCTCTATGGCTTGCAATGCTCCTCAAGAAACAGCGCAGAGCCAATATCGTACCGCCGCCGTGGCTACACCCCGCCTCCCTTCGCGACGTCATCTTCCACGAGACCACCATCGACCCCAGTCACTGGGCCCCGCCGCCGCCGCCGCCAGCTCGAGGCGATGGCCTAGGAAACGCGCGAAGGCTGAATCCGTTCTCGGATGACGAGGTTGTGCTGTCGCCGCCATTCTTGCCATCCTGCACCGCAAACGCGCCGTCGGGCTCCCTCCCATACCACTGGTTCGAAGTTGCAGAAATGCTACTTGCGCATGCGAGCGACGACATTCCTGCCTCCTCTGAGGTTAGATCGCTGCTTCGTGATCTACAGGAGGTGAGGGCAGCTAAGATGCGGTTGAGCACAGCCGAGCTGCAGAATGGCGTGGACAGTGTCATGACGTTGCGGGGCGTTGGTGCAATGGAACTCGCCGAAAGCAGAGGATTCGTCATTGGCGTCATCGAGGGTCTCAGGAAGATAGGAGCAAGTACTGAAGTCACCCGCCGCGAGGAGGAAGCAAATGGAGAAGATGGTGCCGACGACGGAGAGAGCGACGAAGAAATGGGCCTGTGAGAGGAAGCTCGGCAGCGCAGGCGTATTTCCGAACTGGCTGGACACACGACAAGTATAAACATTCACGTCGCTGAAAGAGAGGGTTTAAATGGAAAATCATATGGGTAAGTTGAAGTCCTTTCCGCCTTCTATGGAAAGCGTCTTTAAATCTAATAACCGAAAGCAAAAGCTCGAAAGAACCAGTCTCAAGGCCAATTCCAACCAATCTATTCACACTTCTGCTTAAGAAGCCTTTCCTTCGCCATCCGGGCAGGGTGTATCCTCACCTTTCCACCCTTTGGGGGACTCGGAATAGCGTTAATGATCTGCCGGAGTAACCCATTCGACGATGTCTCAATTTCGTTACCGTGTGCGTCTTGGTATGTCTCAGGATTTTCCAAGGCAATCTCAATCTCTTCTTGCACTCGGAAATACCGAGCCCAATCCTTGTGCCACTTGGCGTGGCATTCATGACAGTAAGGTCCGAGACGACACCCGTGGACAATGGCACAGTCCAGCCCGAGACGGTGGTACTGCTCGTACCAGTCATAGTGGAGGCGCGGCCTCAAAGCTGATCCGTACAAGCCGGGCATCTCACTACCATGTCTCAGCTTGCAATGCGTTCGGATGAGGGCTGGGACTTACGGTTGGGGGCGTTCATCACAATCATTGCTCTTGTTGATGAATGAAAGACCGGGGACCTGGGCCGTGAATGGCTCTAGCTTCGTCTCCTCGCCGCCGGGGGTCAGATCTCGGGAAGTCGAGGAACGGCGCTTTTTGGCGCCTGGGGCAGAGTCCTCGTCCTCGTTGTTGTCGTCGTCGTCGTCGTCAGACTTGCGCACCTGATCGTTAGAGCTCTCCGAACTGGATGGACTGTTGGTAAAGCTCAGCTTCGGTGTTGAAGCGAGGACAAGTAAATCGTCTTCCTTGACATGGTTGGCTGGAGACATGGGGCTGGAGGAGTCGCCTTCTGAGGGACAACGCTTCTTGGCTTCTGAGACAGAGCCCTCGTCGTCATCGGACCGTTTCCTCTTGCGCACCTGGTCGCTTGAGCTCTCTGAGCTGGAAGGATTGCTGGTAACGACTTTCCCTGACAGAGGGGAAACAACGAAGGATGGGGATACGGGACTGTTTTCGTTGGCTTGGTGGACTGGGGATGCGGAGCCAGATTGGCGGGGAGATCCCTTGCCGTTTGTGATATCGCTTGAGCCACTGCTGGAACATGACTCCGCTCTGTTCTTGGCAGGACTGGGAGCGGCAGAGGTGGAAGCGGCAAGGATAGGAGCGGTAGGACCAGAGGAAATAGAAGGATTGAGAGAGTGAACAGGAGAGCGATTACCGTTGGTGGTGTCGCTTGAGCTATCGCTGGAGTTGGAATCTGGCTTGTTCTTGGTAGGATCAAAGGTATAACCCGACGCCTCGTAAATCGACGCCTCTTCTTCGGTATATCCACTCCAGTCCGCCCAGCCTCCGATACCCGCCCTTCCTGCAAGGCTTGGATCGTCGAAAACGCTACGATCGCGTCGGAGTTCGGATTCGTGACTTTTGGTACTCTTAGCACTGAAGTCCTCGTCCTCGCGCACTTTCTGGAGCACCTCGACGTAAGTGATGTTCTCAGGATCTTTGGTCAGAGCATCGATAGGCTGGCCTCGGTCGTCGAGACCTTTCATCAGAGGGGGAGCATTCTGGAGTTTTGATCGGGTTCGGGTTTGCCTGATCGGTTGGGTTGGCGTCATCTTCTTAGATTTTCTTGCTTGAGACATATCGAAGAGATGTGTTGAATCGAGCTGGGAAAACTGGTTAATAATGAGAGGAGGGATGACTTGTGATGGGTAGCGGGTTGCTTCAATTGAGTCACGATGAATGGTAGGGGGGAAGAAATATATACTCTTAAGACTGGGACTCTACAGATATTTTGAAAGGGCATTCTGATTTTCACAATCGAGTGTTTATATGTTTGACAAAGACTGATACTGAACAAGTGATAATGCAAACAAAGGTGGATCGTTGCTTTTGAACACGTCTGCAGCCACTGACAATGGCCAGGATAAAGAAAACCAGTTGGTATGAAAAGGGCTTGTTATTGGTGTAATTACAAAGATGTTTAGTTCTTCCCTTTGTCTTGATTGGAGATCACATTCTAGCTCGATGATGATTCACGAACGTCATTCTACTGGAGATAGAAAACTGAACGGGTCGAGGATAGTGTAGTGCTATGAGAGACTGTTGAGTTGAACCTGATAGGACTGATACTAGATTGAGAACAGGCGCCATGGGAGTGTTTGCGTTCTGAAACTGGCTCCTAGATGGCGTCTTCAGCGATTTGATTGAGACACCGCTCGTCTAGGTGAGCTGAAGGTTGGCGATGGAGCACTTAGGTAATAAGGGTGTTGATTAGTCACTTTTGAAGAAAGTAATACAAAGAATTATTGTTAATAAAACAGACAAGCAGGCCTACGTTACTGTCTATCCATCGTGAATAGAAATGTTGTGCCTTCCCGGGTCAATCACACTCTTCAGCAGGCATGCATGTCTACTAGTACTTACAGTGAGGCGTGCTGGTGTCTCCCCGCAATCCACTCTAGGCACCGTGGGCCTATGCCGCTATCCCAATATGGGCTAGAGCCGGCTTGGTGCGTCATCAGCAAACCAGTCACAAGACCGCTAAGCTGACTGGTCCCAAAGCGGTAGGTGAGCTAATGGTACCTTGCGGCAGCCGGCCAAAGCTCTCTCCGATCAGCGCTTCTACCTTGCACCCTACATCAACACGAACAACAACATCTCCGTCTGCCTGTTTCCTCATCACCCCCGCCAGTATTTCGAATTCAATTACCCCCCCTAAAGACCACCAGCCCAGCGTTACCATCCACCATGAAGTTCTCGCAAGCTTCTCTCCTGGCGGCCTGCGTCCCCGCCATCTCGGCCCGCTTCCTCGAGACGGCCGAGGCCAATAACGTCATCCTCCACCCCGAGCAGACCTACCTGATTGAGACCGCCCCCGGCAAGACGCAATGGGTCACCGAGGATGAGAAGTGGGAGCTGCGTCGTGTATGTATTCCTGGCTTCTGATTACTGACTGCCTACTAATGCTTTCTGTCGTGTAGAATGGCCAGCGCTTCATGGACATCACCGACACCCAGGCTCTCGGCGCTACCGCCAAGACCCGAGCCACCGTCACTTTCCCCAAGAAGTGCACCAAGCAGGATGAGGTCGCTCCTCTTTTCAAGAACCTCGACAAGGCCAACATGAAGGTCAACCTCGAGAAGCTGACCAGCTTCCACACCCGATACTACAAGTCCGAGTACGGCCTGCAGTCCTCTGACTGGGTCCTTGAGAAGGTCAACGCTATCATCAAGGAGGCTGGTGCTGATAGCACCGTCTTCGCCGAGAGCTTCCCTCATACTTGGCAGCAGCACTCCGTCATCGCCACCATCCCTGGCCAGTCCAACAAGACTGTTGTCATTGGCGCTCACCAGGACTCCATTAACCTCTTTCTGCCCTCCATCCTCGCTGCCCCCGGCGCTGACGACGACGGAAGCGGTTCCGTGACCACCCTGGAGGTGTTCCGTGCACTCCTCAACTCTAAGGATGTCATTGAAGGCAACGCGCCTAACACCATCGAGTTCCACTGGTATAGGTAATGGTCCCCGAAATCATCGTCAAGAAAGAATGTAAACTAACCTTGGAATAATTTAGTGCCGAGGAGGGCGGTCTGCTTGGATCACAGGCCATTTTCCAGTCCTACGAGGCTACGAACCGGGACGTCAAGGCGATGCTTCAGCAGGACATGACTGGGTTCGTCCAGAAGACCCTTGATGCCGGCGAGCCTGAGAGCGTCGGCGTCATCACCGACTTCGTTGACCCCGGCTTGACTACGTTCATCAAGACCGTTGTTGAGGAGGTTCGTCCCCCTAGCCTCTATAGTCGGTCTCACAAACTAACTCGTGTAGTACTGCAACATCCCTTGGGTTGAGACCAAGTGTGGTTACGCCTGCTCCGACCACGCCTCTGCCTCCAAGGCCGGCTATCCTTCCGCCTTCGTCATTGAGTCTGCCTTTGAGTTCTCCGACCCCCACATCCACACCACCGAGGACAAGATTAAGTACCTCTCCTTCGACCACATGCTTGAGCACGCTCGCATGACCCTCGGCCTCGTTTATGAGCTCGGCTTCTACGAGTTCGAAGATGAGTCCAAGGAGGCGTGGAGTGACCTGTAGGCAGGCATTGACGATTGAATGCGTGTTATGATCCGGTTGCTTGTTGGTCGAAGGCGAATGAGTTTGGTAGAATGGATTTGATAAATTGGATATGTTACTGCTGCTTTTGTACACGATACTGCTTAGAATTACTTAGAAGGCATGCCCTTTGACCTATAAATCCGTCTATGTGATAATCCTTGATTCTACGACTGGGATTAAGTAGATACCATGAACAGTTTGTTGTTGAACAGAGGGGTATGCCTCTCTTCCCTGACCACAGTGTTGTCCCAATTGGTGGGCGCATTTCTTGATAGATTGGGTATCATTTCGTCTAAGTCTGATTTGACCTTGAATACACTATCCTTTGTCTCTATGATTATGAATACTCGTTATCCCCAGCGCCGTCTACAGATACAATCCCCAAATAAACAATGCTTTTAACCCTTGGCCCAAATGCTCATTCAAGTTAGCTTACTGGCCCTGGCCGTTGGGAGGCTGAGGCGGTGTCCACGGCGACTGGCCGTTCTGGGCCTGCATCTGGGACATCAACGCAGCAAAGAAGGCCGGGTTGACAAAGGCACCGCCGGGCGCGGCCTGTTGGCCCTGAGCAGGCCAGCCCGGAGGCGGCGGGGGAGCAGCAGGGCCACCAGCGCTGGGGGCGGGCGGTTGAGGCCAGCCGGGCAGCTGGAAGCCGAAGTTTGGCATCGCGGGCGCGGCGCCTTGGACGGGAGCTGGGTTGCCGCCCCATTGGGCCTGGGGAGCGGGAGGTTGCTGTTGGTTGACTTGAGGGGGGAGGGAGTAGCCATCTCGGGGCTGTCCGAAGCCTCCCCGGTCTCCGCGACCCCCGCGACCTCCGCGGCCTCTACCTCCTCGTCCTCGGGAGTCTCCACGTCCTCTGGAGTCTCCACGCCGGCCTCCTCGCTGGAAACTGCGGCCAGCCGGCGGCTCGTATGTCTCGTTGGATACCGGCCCGCTGCCGTAGCCCGGCGGGCGCGCGAGCGGCTTGTAAGGACCATCCTCGTCATCGTCGTAGTTCAGGCCGCCGTCCGGTCGGACCTCTTGCCTCAGGGGGTGAGGCTCCTTGCCTCCCTTCCCGTTCTTCCACTTGTCCTTCTTCTTCTGCTTGATGGCTCGCTTGTACTCGGCCTCCTTCTCATCATCTGAGAACTCCATCTCGTCATCGCCGACTTCTTCATCGTGGAGGTTACTGGCGTCGGATCCCTTCAGGTTCTTTAGGGGTTCGGTGAAGACGAAGCTTGCATGTTCGACCGGGTAAAACACCTTAGTTCCGACCTCCAGGCCAAGCCCCTTTATCTCTTCTTCGGAAGAGAAGCGAACAGTGTACAAGGGCTGCAGAACCTTGCCAATCGTCTCTGCGACAGCACCAATGACAACTCGCTCAGCGGTGCAGAGCACAGAGCCTGAGTCAAGTACTTGGTATTCTCCAGGAGTGATGGCTTTGACAAGCATGATGTTCTCCACAATGTGCTCAATGGCTCCTAACTCTTCAACCTTCATCTCCGGTGTAATTATGACATCGGGTTTTGTGACTGTCTCGTCGACAATCTCATTTTTGGTGCGGACTTGCGCAGAGCTGGAGCCCTTGCCCCCTTTGTCGCCTTCGTCGTCAGATCCTCCCTCGGCCTGCATTAGGAGTCGCGCAGTCTCCTCCACGCCCAAGAGTTCGTATCCTTCGTTGTCGGAGTCCTCATCTGAAGAAGAGTCGGAGCTACTTGATTCTGACGAGGACTCGTAGGGTGAAGAGTCAACCTCCCATTGTGGGTTCTCTGCTTCGTCGTTCTGAAGATCTGCGGGTGGTGGGTTGGCCTCTGGCTGTCCTGCGACGGGGGCTTCAAGTCCACCGAGGGCAGCCTCAAGTGCGCCAGTAAGAGAAGGCGGGCTTTCGGGCTGATCGACGACCATTGATTCGGGCTGATCAGCAGGGGTTGGTTGAGTGTCGGTAGGGTTGATTTCCTGGGTGGCGGCATTTTGTGTCTGTTCGGTGTTCACATTCGCAGGCGCGTCGGTCATCTCTGTGCTCTCGACGGTCGTATTCGCAGGTGCGTCGGTCATCTCCATGCTTTCAACAGGCGCATTCGGAGGTGCGTCGATCATCTCGGTGCCTTCGACGCTTGCTGCAGCAATGAGGAGGTCGGCGGGGAGAGGCGGAAGGGTCTCGTTGGGCTTAGCCTGGCCTAGGCCAGGAATCTGGAAGCCTGACATATTCGTAGCGAATGGTGTTTTCGTCGTCCGGAGGAATAGGTTGGATCGAGTCGCAGTGGACGAGGGCGAAACCCAGACGGGAGAGCTAGAAGAGGCCGGGAGGTTCCAGTAGAGTGGTTTTGAGATAGTCCGAGTGAGATTATAGTAGATAAGAGGGCATGGGAACTGAGTTAAGAAACGGCGATCTTGAGCGCCTTGGGAAGGTTTCTTGGAAGGAAGAGTTGAGCAGCGAAAACTGGCTGTCGCAAGAAGACCCTGGGAACTGGGGCCCAGTCAGAAAAAAATCAAGGTGAGCGATAAGCGGTGGATCCTCGGCGGCCAGTTGCAGCTAGTGGCTTATCACCCCACCATGCTCACCGAGGCCTCACCTGCCTCCCACCGACGCCGAACGGAGCTAAGGAGCTAGGGAGCTGGTGCAAGGGTGCCACCCGTGTCCCCCAACTGTTGAAAGCAGCCCACCACGACAGCAGCATTCCAGACTTTGCAACTCTCGCGACTCTCGCAGCTCTCCCAAGTCGTCAACAATGGCCCCGACAACAGCGCCCCAGGGGCGTGAGTTTGTGCATCCGGCTGCGAGCCACGCTAAGAAGAAGTGCGATCCTTTCCCTTCCGTCCGTCTTGAAGCTTGAAGCTATCGCTGACCTATTGCTGCCCCAACACAGAGCCCCCAGCGCCTATGGCATCCAGCCCATATCTGCCTTTTACTGGTTCCTCGCCGCCGGCTTTGTTTCCGCCTGGTTCGCTCCGATCCAAGACTGCGACGAGACCTTCAACTACTGGGAGCCGACGCACTATCTCTCCCATGGCTACGGACTCCAGACGTGGGAGTATTCTCCCGACTTTGCCATCCGAAGCTGGCTCTACGTTGGGCTGCATGCCATTGTTGGGAACGTGCGGAGACTGCTCCCCCATGCCACCAAGGTTTGTGCGCTTCGGTCTTGGATATTGTACACTTCAATTGACCTGTGGAATACTAGGTTGGCGAGTTCTACTTCGTCCGCATTGGATTGGCCTTCGTCTGTGCCCTGTGCCAGACCATCTTGTTCATGGTCACTAGCACGACCCTCAACAGTCGCATCGGCATCTTTTTCCTCATTGCTACCATCGCGAGCCCTGGAAACTTCCACGCAAGCACGGCATTCCTGCCCTCCAGCTTTGCCATGTACATGGTCACCCTTGGAGCTGCCGCGTTCATGAACTGGCGGGGTGGGTTGAAGACCACCATGGGTATGTTCTGGTTCGCCACAGCAGGCATCCTTGGATGGCCTTTTGCGGCAGCACTTTGCGCACCGTACCTTCTTGAGGAGGGTGTTCTTGCAATCTTCAGCGACAAGAACGCTTTCATTGAGGCGTTCCTTCGGGTCTTTCGAGGTTCTTTATCGGTAGTTGTCTTATTGGTGAGTTGCCTCTCGTGTGTTTCTTTAGTCCTTGCTCTGACCAGCCTTAGTTCATGGACTTCGTTATCAACCTCTTCTTTTACAAGAAAATCGAGATTGTGACCTGGAACATCATCAAGTACAACATTTTCTCGTCGAATGGCGGCCCTGAGCTGTATGGCACCGAACCCTGGACCTTCTACTTCAAGAACTTGGTCTTGAATTTTAACATCTGGTTCATCCTAGCCCTTCTTGCCTTGCCGCTCTTCATCCTCCAGAAGATCTTTTCCCCATCCAGCCAAGGTGTTAAATCCGGATTGAGGACTGTCGTCTTCGTTTCTCCGTTCTACATGTGGCTTGCCATCTTCACCCTGCAACCCCACAAAGAAGAGAGGTTCATGTACCCGGCGTATCCCTTCCTCGCCCTCAATGCTTCGATCTCGCTTCATATGATCTTGACGGCCCTCGGCAGCTCCGACCCCAAGACATTGATTGGAAAAATCCCAGCCAAGTTGAAGCTTACAGTTGTTGCACTCGTCATGCTTTTGTCTCTGGACGTTGCAGTTCTCCGCATCTACGGTGTTTACTCCGCGTATTCCGCCCCCTTGAAGATCTACGCTCCGCTTTGGGACACCGAAAGTACACAAGTCATTGGCCAAACCGAGGATTCAGTCTGCTTTGCCAAGGAATGGTATCGCTTTCCATCATCCTACTTCCTTCCACGGGAAATGCACGCGAAGTTCGTTCGCTCTGAGTTCCGAGGCTTGTTGCCTGGTGAATTCGCAGAGGCCGAGACCGGGTTCGGCTTCTGGAGCGGCACCTGGATGCCCACGAATGGCATGAATGGCAATAATGAAGAGGATTTGGGCAAGTACACTGATCTGCGTTTTTGCCAATTCCTAGTGGACACGCAGTATCCTGAGCGAACCGACCCGCTGCCGCCTAATGAGCCTGATTACATCGCAGACGATGTGAACTGGGAAATTGTGCGATGCGAGCCGTTCCTCGATGCCGCTAGTACTCACCTCGTCGCAAGAGCTCTGTATGTTCCCGATCTGAGCTTTATTCCCGACAAATATAGAAGAAAATGGGGCCGCCATTGTCTGTTGCAACGGAGGAAGCAGCCGGAGGTGCCGGTGGAGGAATAAACAAAAACTTGGCGAGGCAAATTTCCTTTCTTTAGATCAATGTACGTTATCACATGAGATAGAAGAATGACGAGATGGTTTGAAATCCAGGGAGCTAAACTGCTTCCTGTTTGGTCTTCCATTCCAGATGTTCAAGGCACTGAATGGCCACCAGCAGTGTATGTTTTGGCCTCATTCCGTCTTGGTCGAACACCAACTCAACTCCCACAGCGCTCGGCAGCTGTGTGAAGTATATCCAACAGCTCCTACGACCTATGAGTTCGGACAACGTCAGTGACAACTATTCTATGCCGTAGCCGTGGGTTCTGCACTGACCTTGAAGTTGGGGCTGGCCTTCTGGAAGAGTTCTCTCCACTCGTTCTCCGTCCTCACCTTTGCGTTGTGCATGGTCATGACTGTGACATCACGTCTCCGATACGCCTTGTCCACATGCGGTTCAAACGTACCCGGACGAGGAGACATAAGCTCATTGAGTAGGATAAAAGAGTTTGGCGACTTTTCCAGAAGAGGAAGGAAGACACGCAAGACCATGATGCAGTCCTCACCGGAGAGATTCCACAAAATCGAGTTCAAAGTGTAGATGTGGGCGTGGTCGGCCTGTCTTTCCTCCACCGTGAAAAGGCCAGCGTCGTCGGGGAACTTTTGCACTTTGAACAAGACAGAAGGATGACTCTGAGCCAGAAAGTGGGAAGCCGGAACAGGGAAACGAGTGATGTCAATGAACTCGTACTGAGTATCGCCGTGGCCATCGACGTTGTGAGAGAACCAGTCATTGAGTAGCTGGTTACCCGGGTCCAGGGCTGTTTAAATCCGTGTCAGTCTACCGCAGTACTCAGTATAGAGAAAGGTTACTGACAACTTGTGACGCTCTTCATTGCAGCCCCAAACCGGGCGCCCTTCTCGGGATGGTCCTTGTGCCAATCATACATGGATTGACCCCATCTTCGTTGAATTAGCTGTGAAAGTTGTCGTTCTGCCTGCACTTACGCGTATTTGAAGGCAGACTGCCCCGCCCAGAATGGGTTTGGCTTCTTCAGCGAATCTGCAAGATGGGCAGATGCTACCCGGGTCTCGAATAGCCTGGTGTCTGATCAGTTCTGTACATCGTTGTCTATTTGGGGGAGATTACTGAAATCCGACGAATGCCTTCAACCCTGGGTCAGCCACAAGTTCTTGAGAGATGGGCCCATGCCGAAAGCCCTCGTTCACAGGCTCCTGGATTATCTCTCCGCATGCTGCCAGTCGCAATATTGGCAGCAACTTCTCAGCTGGAATCACAGTCTTCTCGGCAAGCTCCTTCAAGGTCACAGATCCGCTGTGTGGGAGGAGCTCCAGAACGCCATGTTCGAGGAGGCAGTACAAGGCACCTCTGTCCCAGTTCGATGCGACAAACTCATGCAATACTTCTTGTGGCCCCCTTAGACTGCGATCTAGTCTCTCGGTGAGCCCGATGAGCTTGGATTGGCTTCGCTCAATGTCGGATCCGCGGGGGGGATGATTCCAGAGTTCGGTCGCTGGGTGACTGGCGTCATTGGGAGGACCACGAGACTGCGGGTTTCTCAACAGCTGGGCTAGGACTTCGGATTCCTTGGAAATATCTTCGGCAATGACGGCAATGTCTCTGGGATCCATCTTGGCTGCTTGCTCGTATTCAGCATCCTACCCAACCAAGTCAAGACCCGGGGGACGGACTCATACGACTTAAGACCAATACATTTGCGACTATTCTCACCCTGTATACCCTGAATCGCGAGCCGAGTTCTCTGTATGCACGTCGGAAGCGGAAATCCTTCAGTCTTTATTTGGGTACGCGAGACGGCTCCCGCCCGTCAACAGAGTGGGGCCGTCGCACTCGGCGTCACCCCCACCGCCATCCCCGGCCTCCGGGTTCCGAATGCCGGGAACACCAACGAGGGCCGGCTGATGACCACAGGTCTCATCATCATGGATTTTGCTGACTCTCGATGACTCTCGCTGACACCCACAGCCCAAATACCGGACGCCGACCGTCTCAGCCCCTCGCTAAGGCCCAAGCCACCCGATAATATCTCGGCTGCGCCAATGCTGCAACACGTCGGAAAAGGGGGTGTCACTGCATAGGCCGCTATCAAAAGGCCTCGTCACCGCTTATTTTTCGTTGATTAGAATGCAAGCTGTCATCCAAACCATTCTGCAAGTCGCACATTCCCGACCATTCACAATGAAGCCAGTCGTTACATTGTCGCTCGTTGCTGGGCTTGGCGTGAGCATCGCCAATGCGGTGCCCGCGGACGTGGAAGCCAGAACCGCCTACCCAACTATCAGAAGAGATGTCGTTGTTATCGGAGGAGGATCTTCGGGGACGTACGCCGCCGTGAAGCTTCGCAGGATGGGCAAGAGCGTCGCCGTCGTTGAGACACGGGAGTCATTTGGAGGACACACGTCAAGCTACCATGTACCTGGTAGCGACATCACTATCGATTACGGAGTCCAAGGCTACGGAGATACTGATGTAATTCGCAATCATTTCGCCAGCTTTGACATTTCCATGGACCAGCTTCCACTCTCTGAAACTGGCTTTGGCATCGCAAACTACGTGGATTTCCGCAATGGCGAAGCCATTCCCGACTTCAATTTCTCCATGGATCTCTTCGGCTTTAAAAAGCAGAGCGATAAATACCCTTACCTCTACTACTCGACTCGTCTTCCAGATCCTGTTCCAAAGGATTTTCTCTTGCCTTTTAGAGAATTCCTCGCAAAGTACGACCTGGAAGACACCACTTACAACATGTTCTACAACCTAGAAGGCTTCGGGGATCTACTGTCTCAGACGACCTTGTACGTCCTGAAATACTTCAACCG
This sequence comes from Neonectria sp. DH2, assembly GCA_003934905.1. NCBI lineage: Eukaryota > Fungi > Ascomycota > Sordariomycetes > Hypocreales > Nectriaceae > Neonectria > Neonectria sp. DH2. Next base: position 2,281,393 of record RQWH01000003.1, on the reverse strand, counting down.
GGAGTATCTTGCTGCCTTGGACCCTGGCTTTAAGGGAGCTCTGGTGACATCTCGGCGGTACAACCAGGAGCTCTATGACAGAGCGGAGGAAATGCTTGGAAATGACGCGTTGGTCAGCTCTCGGGTTGTGTCGGCCACTCGAAGCAAGTCCGGAGTTACGGTTGTTGTCCGAACTCCGAATGGGATCAAAACAATCCAGGCGAAAAAGTTGCTGGTTACGATGCCGCCACTGGCGTCAAACATGGAACCCCTAGGCATGGACAAGGCCGAAAAGGCCCTCTTCACCAAGTTTACGGCTTCAGGATGGTATGTCGGACTCGTGCGCGCGTCTGGACTACCAGCAAACTTCGCCTTCCAGAACACCCGCCCAGACACACCACACAACCTCCCCAAGCTGCCGTCTCTGTATCAAATGTCACCAACCGTGGTCCCTGATATCTACCTGGTCCGGTACGGCACAACAGGGCAGATGCCAGATACTCTCGTGAAGAGGGACATTACCAAGACCTTCGACCGAGTCAGAACTTCGGTACTGGGCAACCAAGGAAAAGCCCTCAAGCCTGCCGAGCTTCTGGCTTACTCGAGTCACTATCCATTCAACTTGCATGTTACTCCTGGGGAGATTTCTAAGGGGTTCTACAACAAACTCGATGACCTTCAGGGGCATCTAAACACTTGGTATACCGGGGCAGCTATAATTTCTCATGCGACTGGCGCACTATGGAACTTCACCGATCACCTTGTTGATCGCATGTATGAGAATAAATAGGCGAGTAGTTTTCCTCTTGGCGGTAGGGTTGGGTTTCTGCTTCTTGAGCTTCGTTTTTGTATTTTATGGGATTCTTTGTTGCGACCTTTTGAATTCAATGACTCTGCTTGGTTTATTACTTTCTCAGTATCCTTTGATCTTTTTTCTTGAGCCTCGGGACTTTCCCCTCGGCGAAGGCGCTTTGGTCTTAAATCAAAGCCTTTCTTACCTCACTTCTCTGGTCTTATTGAAGATCCCATGCAACAATTTTATTTTCGAGTCTAGCTAGCTTTGAGCCATAATATCTGGCTTCATTTCAAAGAAAAAGATCTAACTTGGAAAGGACTGCTCAAGCAAGCCTCATACACAAATGGCCTACGCGGCTCCGACTGCTACGTTCTCTTCAACATCCCTTCCACGCTGCACTCCCGCATGCTCACTGATGTCTTCCTTCTCCCCCTCTGGCTTGGAGTCATGTCCCTCCATTGGCTTGAAGCCCCGAGTGAAAACGGGACTGGTTGCAACTTTCTCCCAGTCGTGAAGCATGTATCCGTTCTCGACAGAGCACTTGACCTCCTCCTGACCACGTGGGATGACATCTGCCTCGTAGTCTTTGATCGTCTGGGAGAGGCTCTTGATACCATCCCGGAAGTCCGATAATCCGGCAAGGAGATAGGAAGTATCACAGATACAGTGGTTCAGGCCCTGACCACGATCTTGAAGAGTGTCAGCATCGAGATATGAACAGTCCTGGTGAAGATTCACTTACATGGAGGCATTGGGTGGGCGGCATCACCGATCAGAGTCATCCTGCCGTCTTGATTGTTCCATGGCTTTGGGATCCAGTAACTGATGTCTGCTTTGTGCACTTCGGTATCATCTGGCAGCCACAAAAAGGCCGACCGAGCTGGCTCGCCCATCCCGACTGCGCGTTCTTTGATCAACGCGAGACGTTCCGGATAGCTAAGGGCATTGTTTGCGTCCCCCAGCCAGGCCATGGCCATGTGGAAGATCCAGGACTCTGGGTGGTCGGGACCATCAGGCATGTTGGAGACTTTGACGTGTTAGTGCATCGGCCTGACTGAGAAGTAGCTATAAATTCTTACTGGACTGAAAAGCATGGAACGACTGGTTGCTCAGAGCCAAGTAGCTGGTTGGAAAATCCCGTCGCACATACTTTGCCTTCTCAGCGTCCTGGTAGCACACAGTCATGTTCGTGTGGAAGATGGGGAACTTGCTGATGGCAGCTTCGGCGGCGCTTCCCATGGCAAACTCTCGAGCCTTGGAGCGAGGGCCATCTGCGCCTATGATGATAGAACCAGGAACGACAGTGCCGTCAGAGAAGGTGGCGATGACACCTTCGCCGCTCTCATTGAAGGCAACATCGACAAGATTCTTTCCGTACTGGACGTCGACTCCTTCGGAGCAAAGCGCTCGCATTTTGCTGCGAGATACACGAAGTCCCTTCTCGTATGGGACACCTGTAAGAAGGCTGCCTGTCTCAGCTTGAATGATGGGGTAGAGGCCGCCAGCTTCAATTGGCACAGCTGGGTTACAAGAGATCAGGGGCACTTTGTTGAAGACTTCAGAGGGCAGGATTTGTTCCAAGCGGTCAAGAGACCAATGTATGGCCATAGTCCACTCATTGCTGCGGTAGTTGAGACAGACTTCCTTCTCGAAGATGGAATATCGAATTCCCAACTAGAAGGATTAGCATTGATGACAATTCTTTTTCGAGATTAAACCATACCTTTTTGAGTCCTTGCCCAACTATCAGGCCGGTAATACCTGGATTTGTCAGATCAATGCAATAAAAAGTTGAATTGAAGCTTAAATACCTGCGCCGATGATGATGACATGTAGGTCCTTTGCTGACATCTTGCATGTAGAGAATGAGAGAGGTAGGCTTCTTTACCAATGCAGCAAGTATTGAAGTTAAGTCTGGGGAAAACTTGTCCTTTTGTGTGTTCATATAGCTGAGTAGGATTCCTGGCGGATTCCGCTGACGCCTGGAGGCTTGGGTGCCCGTTCGGGAGCCGACCTCCGATGGCATCCGTTTCGCGTCCCGTCGACAACATCGGACTTTTTCCAACCTTCTCCGCATAGATTGGAATTTGAACTCGAAGTAATCAAACCATCTGCTGATTCTACCTAGCAGTGTATCTCAGTAAACTGTCATGGATCACACGAAGCTGTTGGAGTTCGCCATTATGTGGAAGGTAATCTTGGCTTCTCTTCCACTGCTTGGTAGCATTTTTGTAAGCCACAGAGCCCCGCCGAGGCACACAAAAAGCTCACAATCCAAAGATCATCGCCAAAGTTGTGTACAACATCTTTTTCCATCCCTTGCGTCACCATCCAGGTCCAAAGCTGTGGGCAGCAACGAGGCTCCCATGGTGCTGGAACCAGTACCAAGGCAGACTCAACCACAGGCTGGCTGATTTGCACAACAAATACGGATCGACGGTACGAGTCGCCCCGACTGAGATTTCATACAATTCGGAGACAGCATGGAGGAATATCTACGGTCAACGATCTATAGAGATGAGAAAAGACCCAGTATTTTCTCTTGCGACGCCGACTGGTGTTCCTAGTAAGTCTTTGACAAGCTCAAGTTCCTGATCGCCGCTGACGAGCAAGACATAATGACGGCTGATCGCATGACTCACTCGCGGCACCGTCGTCTCCTATCCCATGCCTTTTCCGAGAAAGCTCTTCGCGAACAAGAAGGAGTTCTGGTCAAATATTGTACCAAGCTCCTTGCTCAATTAGAGTCAGAAAGCACCAAGGGACTAGTAGATCTCACGGACTGGTTTCATTTGACAAGTAAGTTCAAATAATGTGATGGTTGTCAGCGTTTGCTCATGTTGGACTAGCATTCGATCTTATCGGATCACTTGCTTTCGGGGAAGACTTTTCCTGTGTTGACACGGGAAAGCCGCATCCATTTGTGGCATCAATCAAGGCAGTCTCCAAAGAACTGATCATGAGCCAAATGGCCCAGTACTACGGGGTCAGCCAGCTAAGGAACTGGGTTTTTATCAGCGGTTCAGCTAATTCGCGTCTCGCGAATGCTCACCGTGCGAGAGATATGGTTAATGCACGAATTGCCCGAGGTCCAACTAGCGACCGCAAAGACTTCTGGCATTATGTCCTTGCGGCTGACGAGATCAACGGAAGCGGCAAAGGTTTGTCCCCGGAGGAGATGGTTGTCAACGCGTTTAGCATTGCAATCGCTGGATCTGATGGCACTGCGACAGCCCTGACGGCGACGACGTTTTTGTTATTGACCCATCAACATGTCTACCATCAGATTCGTGATAGCGTTCGATCAGCATTTGACCGAGAGGAGGATATTACTTCTTCTGCCCTTGCTGGGGACCGAATCCCACTTCTTGATGCAGTGCTCAATGAGTCTATGCGACTCTACCCGCCAGTCGCAGTCACTCTACCCAGAGTGGTTCCCCCTTGGGGAGCCACGATAGATGGGCTTTTTGTTCCTGGTGGAACGACCGTGGGAGTAAATCACCTCTCAACCTATCACTCAGAGAAGAACTTCCATGACGCACAGAAGTTCCTCCCAGAGCGATGGCTTGAGGATAAACAAAACATCAACCAGGTTCCATCGGATGTCAAGGCTAGTTTCCAGCCCTTTTCGGTGGGCCCTAGAAGTTGTCTGGGCAAGAACTTGGCCAAAGCAGAGATGCGCCTGATTCTCGCCCGTCTTCTCTGGCGATTTGACCTGGAGCTCGCTACAGAGTGTGAGAATTGGATGAACGGGCAGAGGATCTATGGATTCTGGGTGAAGCCATCGCTGATGTGCAGGTTGTCGCCTAGGTCAACATGAGAGAAGATGGAATTGGATTGTTTACTAAAAGATTACCTGTGTGTAGTTTTATGCATTGTCGTTTAGAATTGATACTTCGATTGAGGACTTGATTGCTCTCTTCGTTGGCCTTTGATTGTGTTGATGCAGTGAGGTTTGCGAAGAAGGTTATACTTGACCTCTTCAGTCTGGCTATTCTCGCATCTAGTACGCTAATGCTTTTTCTATAAGCTATCACTCTATTCTGGTAATAATTTCTATCAAGCCCTCGATTCATAGTTCTCTTACGAGAGGATCACGCTTCAGTCCGTACAGAGCTACTTTTGAGAAGATTAATGTTGATATATATTGTGTTTAATGCACCACAGAGGCATGCATGGTGAGGATCAATATATCATGAGGCATTTCTCATCTTTTAGTCCCCGTTTCATTTGTCTCCCCTCCTAATGTTCCAAACGTACCCCCGGCACACAAGTTCCTGACGCGACAACTTCCATCTCATCATGCACCCAACCCCCTTAGTATTCGACAATGCTTTGTAAATACTATGCGAGACCTCTTCTGTCCTAAGACACCTCGCTCAATCAATTCTTAGTGCCAATGAAGTGGTAAATCTTGCCAAAGGGCGGCAAGACTGTCGTTTCACCGTCGGAGAACTTCCACCCTGTCGTGTCGATGCCCTCCTTCTCCATCAGCTTGAACATCTCGTTGGGAGTGCGAGCACGCAAGCACGAAACGTAGCCGTTGATGAAAAAGAAGAGGGGAACCACAGGGATGATGTAAGTGAAGATCAGGTGCATGGGAGACCACCACCACCAAGTCAACGTGGTGATAAATGGGGACAGAATGATGAAGGTGGTGTTGAGCAACGACGATGGTGTCCGGTGGGTTACTTCGAATATCCTGAGCCCAGAAGTTAGCTTAGAGAGCCAGCAAACAAGCAAATGTGCTTACATGAACGAGTCTGCCTCTTCGATGCAGCTTCTTATGACCTTGCGGGCACCAGGGTCATCGAAGTGGTGGAAGCACATGTTGAAGATGCGCAGCTCTTTCTTGTCGCGAGCTGCATACCTCAACGCTTTAGTAGCGTCTACAGGCTTCTCCACGTAGGAGATGTGGTCGCTCTTTGCGACAATGGCCTTCCAAGCCTCCAGATCGGGATACAAATCCGTCAGCAGGAAGTCAATAGGCGGCTTGCCTTCAGCGGCCATGCGCTCGTTGAGGATCTCCTCGAAGATAGGCGTCGGCCCGCCGGCCCCAGCGCATGCGTCCACGAAGTGATACTCACTCGGGTGGCCGGGCAGGTTGGCCGTGATGACGTCGCAAACCTGAGCGGCCGTGGAGGTGCTGCGGTTGAGGCCCACGGTGCGCCAGACGGCGGCGAGCGAGCGGTGCGCGTACTCGCGGAGCCATTCGGGACACCAGGGATAATCCTCAATCTCGATGAGGTGGAAACGGGGGAGGATGACAAACATGGTGATGGTGTTCTAGGCTTGCGACTAAGACAGAGGAAGGAAGTAGAAGCGTGTTGAGATGAGATGGGCGGTGGTGTCTCGGTGCATCAACGGATCTTGTGCCTCCATCACGAACATGATATAACATTTGCCTCGTTTTGCACATTGGGAGTGTTACTTGGTCCTCGTTAACCCATTGTACGAGCTCTTCGGCAATGCCGAGTGGCGGAACCCGAATCCCATAGCCCCCAATCGCCGGGCCACGGAGTGAGTAGGTAGTACAGATTCAGATCCCAAGAGTGATAGGCTTTCGCATCGCACTAGGAGTTAGGAAAAGCTAGGGAAAGCTAGGAGAAGTGTTAGCGCTGAGGAGAAAAAGCCTCCTTTTACAGGGGAAGACAGAGGGCTGGAGACGGACGCCGAGTAGCATCCCGCAGCATGTGGGGATTTTTACTGCTACATCATCTTTTCAGGAGCGGGAGCACCAACAATGCTAGAGCCTCTTGCCCCGAAGTGCATTTAGACACCAGGCCCCCGCAAGGCAAATCAGAGGGTGTGGTAGGACTTGGTATGACATGACATCTATTTTCAGTCTGAATGGCAGGTTGATTGCTCTACAGCGTCCTGCTGTGGTACCGGCTAGTCTAGACATCGCCCAATCTTCATCACTTCGAAGCGAGGCGCCAAGAAGTGGCTAGAGATAACGCAAAATTATAGCTTATGTTTGGTGTGAAGTACTGGTAGACATTTAGCTGAGCACGCCGTGAGATTGATGTTGTATGACCAGAACTCCAGAACTCAATCGTGGATCTGAGATGCACTGTATTGGCATTTCGGGCCAAAGTTCTAATCTACGATATTCATTTCTGGAAGGAATGAGGCAGTCAAGCCGAAGGAAAATGAGTAACTGGCTTAGAGGTTTTCAGTTCTTCTTTCCAGTTATTTCATGTTGACTAACAACAATTGTTGTGAGGAACAACTATTCTTGTGTTGATTCATCTGAAGGGGAATTAAGTAGGTAATCTATATGTCGCCCGGGCATGAGGAAAAATCATTTTGTGGGTGGTATTTTATTATTTAGAGTCTTTGCGAGTCCATCGAACGTCTCCTTGTGGGATCTGCGTAATATCTAGAAAGTGACTTGATCCTTAGAGCACAACAACAAGCTTCTGCCCGCTGACACCTGTCTCAAACTGCTTCAGTCCCGCCCCGATGGCCTCCCAGCCTTTACCAACGATAGTGGTGGGAACCGGAAACTTGTACTTCTTCTGATCCACAAGTTTACCCAAAGCTTCCATGGCAAACAGCCCGCCTGGGGCCCCAAATATCTGTCGCCCAAAGACAACTACCGACTCAACATTCTCGGGGACGGTGACTTTCTGACCCGTAAAGACCTGTGAGTACAGGCGAGGTCCATTGCTGCGCAGTGACGAAAAGACGCTGGGGTCAGCAGCAGCAGCAGTAACGCAATCCAGAATGGCATCAACTCCTCCAGGCACGGCTGCAGCGACGTCGGAAGGAATTGACGACGAGTTTCGATCAATGATCTTGGAAGCACCAAGTCCCTCAATTCGAGTGGCGTGCTTGAGAGAGGCAGTTGCCAAGATGACGGCTTCAGGCAATGCCGACCGCAACATCTGGATGGCTGCACCACCAACAGCCGAGGCGCCGCCAAGAACAAGCACACTGCGAGGCGCGGGAGCGGGCTCGCCCGGTGCCGTCGATGAGATGTGAGGAAGCGGGACGTGCAGGCCAAATAGAATGGCGGATGCAGCGGTAAGGTAGCAGATCCTATCACAGCCAAGTCGTGTCAGCCAAGACGTTGTGTCGAGGGAGAAGATCACCGTGAAGGCGTGGACACAAGCGTAGGGGGTAAATCTAGAGGCATTTCACTTACGGCAGCGCTGCAACCTCCTCGAAAGTAGCCGACTGGGGCTTCTTGGCAACGAAATGCTGGGGCACCGTCACGACTTCTTGGAAGCCGGCTGTCTTGCCGCCAATGCCACAAAGCGCGAAGACCTCGTCACCCGGCTGGAAGGTCGTGACGAGATCGCCCACCTGCTCGACCACACCGGCCGCGTCGAGCCCGAACGTTGCAGGCCAGTGCTGTACCATCTCGCCGCGGGACATCATCTTCCAGTCCAGGGGGTTAAGTGCTACGGCCTTGATACGAATGCACACGTCTGTAGGCTCGGGGTGGGGTCTGGGCACCGTTGCAAGTGCAAAGGGACCACCCTGCTGCTTTGCCTGGTACTGAAGCATTGTATTGGCCATGGTGGATCGTGATGAGAGGCCGGAGAGGTTTCGAAGCGAAAATGGCGAAGGTCTCAATGGTACAGGTGTTGTTGAAGATGAATTTGTTCCGGAGATTGGAAATTTGAGATGATCAAACGGATCAAAACAACCCACAAGAACGGCCTTGAACAGAACAGGTCCTGCTCTTATTTCTCGTGCCGGGTAGCTGGCTCTCTGAGAAGAACCCCAAACTCCGAAGCGGGTTGCGAGGGAGAAGGCGCGTGCGACATTCATTGTGAATCGCCGCTGCCATCGGCCCTCGCGAGCGGACTTAGCAGATGCCAGAAACGATAAGACACGCCTCATGCTGTAGCTTGCATAGACTAGCTCGCTACTCGCGTTCAGGGATATTTCGATACCACGAGTGATTGTGGTCCTTGGGAACTAGACCACAACACGACCCTTACGGAGGATTTAAACGGAACCCGGGCTCTTGCTCATTGAATGCCGAGTTTACCATGTTTGTGTCCGAAACCCGTTGTTTCATGTAAGCGAAATACCTCTGCGCGAGTAGATAGTTGCCCTGAGCTCGACGGCAAAGCACCCGGCAGCCAGAACCAGAGACAGCCGGGAGCCGGCCGAAAACCCTCCTGCAAGTCACCGGGCAATGATACGATCGGAACGACGCGATTGTAAGACGGAATTAGCGGGGATAAGAGTTGGAATGTCCTATATCAGCACCAACCCGGCTGAGTTTGTGACGGTCGAGATGCGCATGTACGTCCAGAAACGGAAATCTTTAAGTGCTGCTAAAGTCCGCTGTATGACCTAGCGACCCGCTCCTCGGTAGCACAAACATCAAGGCGATAATTGGAACGCAGGTACGTCAGAGTCACTGCTAAGACCTGCAAGGCGGTAAATTCACTGGCATTAAGAAGAGAGAATTAACGAGAGAGCTAGCCTAAGAACGAAATAACGCAAAGACTAGCAGCCTAGCACCATGGATTCAGCAATCGAGGCCTACGCCAAGACGTTGAGCATCAACCACTTCAAGCCCAGCGAGGTGCCATGGCGCCGCCTCGGCCAGTGTAAGTCATTATTCATTATTTCCGGGGCCATCTTCCTTCTTACTTGCTTGATCTCTAAACCAATCTGGGCAGATTTGTGGCGGCCGATCGAGGATGGGTCTCATACGCAGTACCGGCTCGCTATCATCGAAAGCCTGCTGCCTCCCAAGACCAATGGGCCAGTTTTCCACTTTCATGAGATGCATGACGAAGGCTTCTATGTAACGGCACGTTCTCACGTCATCCTCCCCACACGCGTAAGCTCGGGTTCTAACATGTGCTTTTGACGCGCGTTTTAGAAGGGCACAGTGCGCTTCCACTCTCCGGGCCGCCCAGATATCGACTGTAAGGCGGGTGAGATGTTGACGATCCCCATTCGGCTCCCACACAAGTTCAGCAATCCATTTGACGAAGAAGCTGTATTCATCAACACTGCAACTCCTGGGTTCTTCATTCGATACTTTGAGTATCTGGAGGAGCTGATTGGAAACGGCGCCGAATTGACCCCGGAAATTAACAAAGCTGCCCTTCTGCGATTTGCAACCATTCCTCTCAAGGATGACGACGTCAAGCGAATGGAGAATGAGGCTGCGGCAGAGCGAAAGGGCAAGCAGGAGAAGGGGAACTGAGACCCAATAGGGATCACTGCTTGAGATTACTGAGTTGCTTGAATCAAATTGAAAACATTGTGCCTTTGTTGCTTTGGTTTCTATTGAACTATGGTGGTGCCTCTTTGGCCCCAACCTGCCAAGAGTAGGCTGTGTATAATGTATGAGAAAGTAAGACAGACCGTCCGAACCTTGATCCGCGCAACGCCATCCTGACCCTCACCCGTTGGAATAACGGCTATGCCAATGAAAATAAACACGAGAATGAGAAAGGAGCGACTGTGGTTCGTAGCTGTGCGTTGTTCTTCGGCGTTGTTCCTCCGCGTTGTTCCTCCGCGTTGTTCCTCCGCGTTATTCCTCCGCGTTAAACACAGGAATGTCATTGCCGCCTGCGAGAAAGTCAAACATTGACAACGGGTCCTCGTCAGGCCGTTGGCCATGGCCTTGCAAATGCTCCGCAAACGCCGCCGTCATGTCAAACATCTCCGTCTGGCTTGGCAGTCTCGGCCGCTTGCCTACGCGTCCTGCGGAGTCCGCCTGCTGCTTGTACGACCCAGGCCACGGCGAAAGCACAACCCCGCTGGCGGTGGGATTGCCGCTGGTGTGCCATGGCGAGCAGCTGCGAGGGGAGTCGAACGGCTGCATGAAGGGTAGCAGCATCGAAGATGTATTCATCTCCTCGCCAGCGGACGTCACCGTTGACGCGGCCTCGGGCTCCGGCGGAGTGTCTTTGCGGGAGCCGCTGGTGCTGCCCCTCTGGGAGCCGGACGACGCGCTGGAGTGCAGACTGGACAGATCGTTGAATATCATAGAGGGCGTGTTGGCCGCCTCGGGGAAGCGTTTCTGGCGGACGATGTGCGCCATTGTGTCGAGCGTGCGGCTGAGCTTCTGCGTCAAGTTCTCGATGTGGTCGTGGTCCTTGGCAGACATGAAGCGATCACGGAGCGTCTCGAGCAACTGCATTTCCTCTTCCGGCCGGGAGGCCAGGGCGTCTGACCCTGCTATTGGCTGCAGCACGATGTTCCTGGCCACCAAGAAGACGGCCGCTAGCGGGAAGCTCGCCGTAAGCCGGGGCAGTGCAGCCGCCGCGCTGTCATTCTCGTCGCAATCGAAGGCCCGAGACTGGAATGAGACATCGCCATTTTCCTCACCATTATCCATCGAAAGGGGACTAGCTGAAAGCTTCCGGTCTAGAAGCTGTTCAAGTACTTCAACCAAACGTGAGTCCGCGTGCGGCGCCGTGGCCAACAGGAACAGGACGCAGCTGGCTTTGGCGTCCTTGTACGCGAGATGGGACAATCTTGGATCATCGCTGCCTCTACAAATGCAGAGGCGTGTTGCGAAGAACAATAGAGTCAAACTGGCCCATTCGGTGGACGAGGTTGATTTCTTGATGACCTGATGCGTGGCGGCCCAGTGCTCCAGTCTCTGCTCCAGCTTCGAGAGCAAGTGGGAATGCTTGGAAGGCGGCAAGGCCGGGGCTTCGGCAGAGTAAAAATGCCGATAGATCTCATCTTGGATGCGGGCCAGCTCGATTCTGGGGCCGTATTTTGCCTCCTCTCCATCTACTTGGTAGGAGAGCGGAGAGACACTGGAGTCAAAGGTCGGAAGCCAAGATGACGACCCCCGACATATTGCGAAGCTTTTGTCTCTGATGTACAGAGACCGGAACACCTTTTGTTTCTCGATGGATTCTTCAAGGAGGAGGCTGTTGGAGGAAGCACGGGGCTGGTGAAGTCCCATTGTACGAGCCAGCAGGCACGCTTGCGCAAATACGACCTCGGCAAACCCCGGAGGGCTGTATTGCTCGGCGATGTGGCTCTGCGATGACCAAGGTTAGCTTTGGCGTCGGATCGTCGGAGAAAACAATTCCACAAGCGAGCGGCCTTACCAGTAGAGCCAAAGCCTGGACGTTGACGAGTCTCGGCGCCAGGAACACCCGAGGGTTGTTCACCGTCATCTTCAGGGTCTGGAGAAACGGCTGAATAAATGGACTGTTGCTTTGAGTTGTCTGATCCTTGCCGATGGCGAGCAGAACGATGACGTTGAAGCATACGGCCCACGCCTCGTCCGCGGGGCTGAGCGGGTGTCCGTAGACTCGGTCGAGCTGCACCTGGAAGTTTGACCGCACGAAGAGGTCTGTCGCGTAGTCGGCGTTCTTGAAGAACTGGCCGATGACGATGTTGAGAAACTGTCGAGGCGGGAGACATATACCAGAGTGTTCCGACGGGATGTCCATGTGCTCCTCCTTACTTGCGTCGGCGCACATCTGCTCGAGCAGCATTTGAATCGCGACATTGTTTTCCGCTGGCGTGCCTGGGTCTGGATTCTGGAAGATGGGATCGTCGTGGAACTCCTTGCAGAGAGTATACAGCGAGCACGGCCCATGGTACCGATCGATCGAGTAGGCCTCGTTCCGCACTATATGTCGATCCTTGCGCGCGCCCGTCGACGCATCTCCATGTGTGAAGTCTTCTTGAACCCACTCCTCCCCTTGGACGGGCAGCGACCGCCCTGCACCCCCGCTCTTGAGGAGTGACGTCAAAGCCGAGAGATCTCCTTGGATGCTGTTCAACTGGTCTTCGAGCGCCTCGAAGTTCTGGCATCTGAAACAAAAGCCGTTTCATGAGCCTCTGTGCAGCCTTGGGGAGGGGGGACTGGGGTTCATATGCGAGCTCGACTTACAGGAGCTTGACGTGGTTGATTCGCTTCCCCGGGGACGAGTATCGACACTCGACACCGTCTCGCTTGCAACTCTCACACTGCGGTCGCTCTCGCCCACAGCGGATCTTCCGGGCCCGGCAGTGCGCACATGCCAAGTCGTGGGTGGACCACATTTGCGACTGTTCCTGTGTAGGTAGGTCAGCTTCAAGCTAACAATCCAGGACCGGAACCGCCTGAACGAAACAAACCTCTTTGCCTTGAGTATTCCACATCCTGATCTCCTGTGAATCTTGGCAGATAAATACGAAATAAAGACCAATATCAAGCAAGCTGACTGTATATAGCTGGGAGCAGGAGGTCAGCAACGAGCCCCGTACGATCCGCAGCCGGTGGGGGTGGAATAATCCGTCAGAGACACGGCGGCGGCGTAGTCCGGGCAATAGCGTAAGAATCTATTGCTGCTATTTAGTAATTAAGGCGATTGGGGAAAATCCTATTACATTCAGATCAAGAAGACCAGGCACTTTTCTCACTCGCATTCTACTAAGCCTGCTTGGTTCGGTGGCTTGGCGTCCCAGCTCATCTGCGGAGCGAGCAGAGCACGTTGCCGTAAGCTACCTTAACGAGGGGCGGACCAACAACAGATCATGTGAATCTAGTACATTCTGTTAATGTTGTACAAAGACCTTATGGCTGGGCAGCGTCCTGCTGTCTCGGTGTGTGCTATTCTTGATACGCGCCCGGGTGCACCTCCAGACAACCCAGTCAAATCGTACCCCCTGGTCCGGACGAGCTGATGTCTTCCCCCACCTCCATGATAGGGCTGGACGATGGGGTAGCAGAGCGAGCCACACGGCATGTTCGGCCGCCCAACATCTAGAAATACTGCGCAACAGACGGTCTCCCTCTTGGACTGAGGATCAACCAAAACTCCAGCACCCTCCTCTGCCTGCCACATCGAAACAGACACAACCATCAAGATGGCCACTCAATGCACCTACTCTCCCCTATTCGGTCTCTGGAAGCCCCAGCATCACCTGAAGAACTTGTACTATGGAGCGGGCTGCGTCGAGAAATACCTGCTCAGCGTCCTGCCCTCTCCAACCTCCAAGGTCTTCATCATCACCGGTGCCTCGATATCCACGAAAACTCCCTTGATTCAACGGCTCGAGGAACTTTTGGGCGACGTCCATGCTGGAACCTATGCCGGAATCAAGCAACACGGCCAAGAAGACGGCGTCAACGAAGCCACCCAGCTCGTGACCCAGATCGAGACGGTGGACACGATCTTGTCTGTGGGAGGCGGGTCGCCCATCGACTCAGCCAAGACGGTCTGCTTCCGCATACACGAACAATGCGGCAAGTCCCTTATCCATATCTCTATTCCCACAACCCTGAGCGTGGCTGAATGCACCGCCGGCGGTGGTTTCACGCGTCATGATGGCACCAAAGTCGGGTTCATGCATCCGTCCATGGGGGTCAACACCATCCTCTACGACGCCACGTTTGCTCGATTCACACCTAAGCGCCTCTGGCTATCGACAGGTATGCGCGCCGTCGATCACGCAGTTGAAACCATGTACCATCCGAATTCTTCGGAAATGCCTTGGAAGGCCCTCGCCTTGTGGGCCATTGCGGGCTTGGCTGAAGGTCTACCGCAGGCGAAGCTCGTCCATGGATCCGACGAGGGCAATGACGTGACAACAAAGCTGCAGCTCGCGGCTTTTGCGACCTCGGGACTCCGCGGATCCAATTTTAGAGGCGGCATGGGCCTTTCCCATTCCCTAGGCCATGCTATCGGAAGCCCGTACGGCATACCTCGTGAGTCAGCTACATTTCTTTGTGTGTCATGTCATACTCCAGTCTCGGGGTAACCTCTATCCGACCTGCCTCGGCGACTAAGGCTGAGCTGTCTCTGTAATGTCTGAGACACGGCCGCGTTGCTCCATCCGGGCCCCGTGAAAAAGCTCAGCACAGCAAGATGAGGCGTATGGAGGTGCGCAAGAAACGATGTTACGTTGTGTCCCTAGATGCGGATGATAACCTCAAGACGCCAACATTTGCTGACAATGGACTGTAGACGGTGAAACAAGCTGTCTCACGCTGGCCCCTGTCATTCGTCACAAAGCACAGAATAACACCATGGAAGCAGAGCAGATTGCTCGCCTCTTACCGGGCATGGGCGGTCAGCGGCGATGTGGCAACGAGCTAGCTGACGCCCTTGAAGTCGCACAGCGTGTGGAGGATTTGGTAGTAGAGTTGGGCCTCACACAGCCATCCCTGTCCTCCCGCGGGGTCGGCCAAGACCAGGCTGCCGTTATCGCAAGAAAGGTATCTGGAGAAGATGGGAACGACTCGATTCTGGGATTGGTTGAGGCCTTGTTCTAAGAGTCGGGTGCCGAGAGGACCGAAAGGGAGTGGGAGGGGGGGCCTGGACGGAGACAAAGCAGACCAACAGCACCCTAGGCAGACGTCAGAACTTTAATCGAATGGCATAGTTGCGCGTATCGTGTAATCTGTATACGAACTTTTGTACGAACCTAGAGGGCTGAAGGCATGCGTGGAGATGTCATCCATCCTGGCTAGGACGATGGCGTCGATCATGAATGCGACTGCGACCGACCTTTGGAATCTTCATTCTCCATGAAACTAGTCTATTATTCCCCGGCCCTTCTGCGGCCCACTCGGCTAATCTTTGCTGATTTGACAGATTATGCCGTCTGCGAGTCATTGTGGCCGATGGTATCGATGCCTGGCTTACACCAATATGCGTCATTATCGGGAGAGTGAGCTGCATTCCTCCGTCTTATTCGTCAGCCACGGATTGTTTCTCTCGGGGTAGCATTCGAAAACAGAGTGGCCCGGCATGTCAGGAAAACGGGATGCATCCAGCCCGCAGTACCGCAGCGATTTGCATATACGATAGATCTTGGCTGTTATCCTATCGCCATGTGAGCCAAAAAAGCGACGATCCCTTGGCGGGCTCCCCAACCTTCGTAGCATTGGGTGCCTCGTTTTTGTTTACATAATATTCAGCTGCGAGCTGTCAGTGGCGACACGCTTCCGAGTGCCCGACACTACTGTACATGCACCAACCAACACAGCTTAACTCTCCGGGTGGGATTTTGTGCCTTCTTGGGTCAGCCGGCAATTGCTCATGACAGCATTGA
The DNA here is from genome assembly GCA_003934905.1 of Neonectria sp. DH2. NCBI lineage: Eukaryota > Fungi > Ascomycota > Sordariomycetes > Hypocreales > Nectriaceae > Neonectria > Neonectria sp. DH2. Next base: position 2,265,621 of record RQWH01000003.1, on the reverse strand, counting down.
TGAGAGCATTCTTGCATAATGACGGCATGAAACTGAACCCTAATCGCGGAGCATGGTTGGAAGCATTTGCAAAGGATCTGTGCTTACATGTTGGGACGAGATCCAAGCCTCGTTGCCTCGCTCCGAAAAGGGTGTACCGAATCTAACACTAAGTTGGTTCCTTCGCACTTTTCGACCGATACGTCCATGCTTAGCGAATTGGCGCTCAAAGAATGTCCCTTGCGTCGGGTCGGTCCGCTCTCAAACGCACGCTTTTGTTGACGCCACAGCGGACGCCCACATACAGACGCCATCGACCGTTGACGTTCCGGACTTATCGATTACCTCTTCGGATGTCAGCCGAGAAAGACGCCCCCTCCCAATGCCTTATACCCACTCCTACAACTTATTAGTTTGAGCTTGATTTGATATATGGCGCCAGAGCCTCAGGCACTTCCGAAGCGGCCGAGACTACCTCACGGCACCACAAGCACGGATTATGACGTGCGCGTAACGAACATGATTGATAATAGAGATATTGATACTAATCGGAGGATGAGACTCTCCGAACTGCTGGAATGTACTATCAAATATCTACGTCCTAATATAGAACCGTACCCATTACGTAGTCATCCTCCTAGATCAAACGGCCTCTCCGTCAGCCACGTGAAACTCAAACCAGCCCGTAACGAACTTCGTCTTGGATGCGTCCGAGAAGACATCGTGATCCGGGTTCACCACGGACTTGTACTTCTCCTCGTTCTTGACTTTGACATAGTCGTCAATGTTCCTGAAAACAATTTGGACAATGCAGTCACTCTCGTCGACCTTCTCGGAAGGGATGCCGGGGAAGATTTGGTTGAGGAGCGAACGCCCCTTGGTGGAGTTGTGTTGCTTTAAAACATCAGCTTACGTGCGAAAAGTGGGAATCTTTGAGGCATTGCTCAGAGATTAACCTACCATATGGTATGAAACAATTTTGTTCTTGATAAGAAGATCCTTCAAGTGGTTGGCGTGTGTTTGGCTGACGTAGTTGTGGTAGAAGTCCTCATCCATGCCGGGCTTGCGGTAGCCGAAGATGGTAACTGAGAAGAGCTTCTCCGAGTTGGTAGCCATGGCTATAGTGACAAATATGTGAAGATGGGAATTGGGGTGTTTGGTCTTGCTTGGTAAAGATACCGGATACCGCTTCATCTCAATGAGTCCAGGTGAAGAACGTAGCTTTTATCCTTATCATCTCCAGGGCCTATCATCCCCTGAAGCCCCAGTTCACAATAGAGAGCTTCTCAGTATTGGTTTCTCGGTCAAGATGGTTTCGGACCGTGATACCCGGGGGGCGAGTCGGACGCCGAGCACCGCCCATCGACGCTCCCGAAAACCAATACACGACGGCAGTTGCAGCCTGTTAGGTCTGACACTGATAGCCTGCTGAGGGATTATTCTATGGCGTTGTTGCAGCTGACAATAAGCTCAGATAATCCAAGAATACGTCTCAGCCATTGATCGTGATGGGAAGCCGGCGTTGCCAAGTGGCGGAGTTGCTAAGAGGAAGCCGAACATAAAACACAGGCTGGAAGCTGCGGAACCATATAGTCTCCCCGATGGGCACGAAACCAGTGCCAGTTCTCTCATTCAACATAGACTCTCACGAAACGAAGATGTCATCTTGCAGAATTCTTTTGTTCGGGGATCTGTCCGTCGCGTGCGAGGACGATCTCCGGGCTCTCCTCCACATTCGCGACAACCCCTTATTGTCGGCATTTCTCGAGCAGGTCGGTGCCAGAATCAGAGATGAAATTGGGTCTCTTGGTACCCAACGGCAAGCTTTGTTTCCGCGTTTCACGACGCTCATTGATCTGGCATCGAAGCTAGGCGAGACAGAGGGCACGCCGATTCTCCGATTCTGTCTCTTGTCGATCTGCCAGATTGGGCAGTTCTTGGAGTATGTTGACAAACTAAACAAAGCCTATGTTCCTTCTCTAACAATGTTACAGTTACTACAGTCGGAACGGTCGACAGTATCCTACACCTCAAGATACCTACTGCCTTGGGATCTGCACTGGATCGTTTGCAGCGGCTGCCATCAGCTGCTCTCGATCTCTCACTGAGCTTATCGATGTGGCCATTCAAGCTGTAGTTGTCGCCTTTAGGACATCTCTCTCCTCTCTCGTTGTCAGGGATGATGTCCTTGGCAATGGGGAACAACCCTCCAAGAACTGGTCCGCAGTAGTCTCTGGGGAGGAATTCGGCTGTCAAGAGAAGATCAAAGGATTTTCGGACTCGAATGTAAGATTTTCCTTTCCGCGATCATACAAACTGTACAATTGCTAACAGACATAGCAACTTCATCAGACACGTCGTCCATATATCAGCGCCGTCACACCAAGTCACATCACCCTTAGCGGTCCACCAAGTGTGCTGAGAGGATTCATTGCTTCAGCTCAACTCAAGGCCCACGAGCTCCCCATCGAGTCACCTTACCATGCTCCGCACCTTTTTGATGAAGCATCCGTGCAGAAGACTCTATGGAATCAGGCCCGAGAGAGTCTTGGGACCTACTTGCCATACCTGACTTTCCTGTCTCCCTCAACTGGTGAACCCGAAATCGTGGAAAACTACACCGCCCTCTTGGAGTCTGTTGTCGAGAACAGTCTCCGAAGTCAAGTCCGATGGGATCGCATTCTTGACGCCACAGCTGAAAGATTCCTCGCACGTAACATCGAGTACTGCGAAATAGTCCCAATAAGCAGTAACGCATCTCAACTTTTGTCGACCGCTCTGATCCGAGCCAACATCAAAGTTCAGGTTGAAAAGATATTTTCGCACCCACAGACATCGTCTTCTCAGCATGGACACTTTGCGGACTCCAAGATTGCCATCATTGGCTACTCCGGCAGATTTCCAGACTCCGAATCCAATGAGGATTTCTGGGATTTGCTGAAGGCGGGCAAAGATGTGCATCGTGAGGTTCCAGAGGACCGCTTCAATTGGCGAACTCATTACGATCCGACCGGAAAGACCAAGAACACCAGTCGTGTCAAGTATGGTTGCTGGATCAAGGAGCCTGGCCTTTTTGACGCCCGGTTCTTCAACATTTCTCCGCGTGAGGCTGAGAACACTGATCCTGCTCAGCGGCTTGCCATTACGACAGTCTATGAAGCAATGGAGATGGCTGGAATGGTCCCGAACAGGACACCGTCCACACAGCAAGACCGCATTGGGGTCTTCTTTGGCATCACAAGTGACGATTGGAGAGAGGTAAACAGTGGCCAGAACGTGGACACTTACTTCATTCCCGGTGGAAACCGAGCCTTCGTTCCAGGAAGAATCAGGTGCGTACATGAGTTGTGAACTGGGGATACATGACTGACTTGCCTATCCAGTTACTTTTTCAGATTCTCCGGGCCAAGCCTCAGCATGGATACAGCCTGTTCTTCTAGCTTCGCTGCCATTCAAACAGCCTGTGCATACCTCTGGAGAGGAGAATGTGACACGGCAGTGGCCGGAGGCACCAATGTTCTCACCAATCCCGATAACTTTGTGGGACTTGACAGGGGGCATTTTTTGTCTACTACAGGTAAGTTTCCCGTTCTTCTTGGGCAAACATGAACCTGACGAGCTTTTATAGGCAATTGCAACACCTTCGATGATGGTGCTAGTGGCTACTGCAGATCGGACGCCGTCGGATCTGTCATTCTCAAGAGACTGGAAGATGCCGAGATGGACAACGACCCCATCTTCGGAATCATTTCTGGAGCGACTACCAACCATTGCGGTCAGACAGACAGCATCACTCGCCCTCATGAGGGTGACCAGACATCTGTATTCAAGCGGATTATTCGCCATGCCGGCGTGAATCCGCTCGACATCAGCTACGTCGAGATGCACGGCACCGGCACCCAGGCTGGTGACGCAACAGAGATGAACTCAGTGCTGTCCGTATTTGTGCCAGAACGACAGCGATGGCCTCGACATCCCCTCTACCTTGGCTCTGCGAAGGCAAACATCGGCCATGCTGAATCCGCGTCTGGCGTGTCGTCGCTCATCAAAGTCCTCATGATGATGAAGCACAACGAAATCCCACCACACTGTGGAATCAAGACGAAGATCAATCACAATTATCCCCTCGACCTGAAGGAGAGAAATGTCAACATTGCTTTCAAGACAACTCCCTGGCTGCGAGATGAAACCCCGTGTGGCAAGCGGTTCGCTTTCTTGAACAATTTCAGCGCCGCAGGTGGCAATACGGCGGTCCTTCTCGAGGATGCTCCTCTTACAAGAGGCGCGAAGAACAATGATCCCAGGACCTTCTATCTCGTGGCATTATCCTCAAAGACCGCAAAGTCACTGAAGGGCAACATGGAGGCTTTTGTCGATCATCTGGAAAGACACCCCGAGACGTCAGTCTCTGATCTATCCTACACGACCACTGCGAGACGAACGCAGCACTCATACCGTGTTGTCGCTGTCGGCAATGACGCGACATCAATTTCCCAAGCGTTGAGATCCAAGCTAGCCACTATTGAGCCCAAAACCATTCCGCCAGCTGCCAAGATCCCAAAGGTGGTCTTCATGTTCACCGGGCAAGGCTCGTTTTACTGTGGCCTCGGCAAGGAGTTGTATCTTCTCGTATCATCTTTCAGAGAGGACATTGATCGATTCGAGAAGATTTCCCTGCAGCATGGATTCCCAGGCTTTCTGAGCGTGATTCTGAGCGGCGACGCGGAGGAAGCAAACGACCCCGTTGTCACGCAACTCGCCATCACCTGCACCCAGATGGCCTTGAGCAGACTCTGGAGGTCTTGGGGAGTTAAGCCAAGTCTGACTATTGGACACAGTCTTGGAGAATATGCGGCCATGTTCGCCGCTGACGTTCTGTCTGCCAGCGACACCATCTACTTGGTTGGTACTCGGGCTCAGCTGTTGAACCAGCATTGCAAGCCTGGTACGCACTCTATGCTTGCCGTCAAAGCCCCTGTGGACAAGGTCAATTCCCTGCTTGAAGGCTCTACAGCCGAGATTGCATGCCTGAATCAGCCAACAGGGAACGTTGTCAGCGGTCGGTCTGAAGAGATTGACCGTCTCAAAGAGGTCTTCAAGGCAGCTGGGCACGAAACCACGTGTCTCAACGTGCCGTTTGCCTTCCATTCATCGCAGGTTGACCCAATCCTAGAGGAGTTCGAAGCGGCAACCCGACAGGTCACTTTCAGAGCTCCGTCTATTCCATTTGTCTCGCCTCTGCTCTCTGGTGTCATTTCAGATGGCGATACTCTGGATCACACGTATCTCGTCAAGGCATGTCGGCAGGCCGTGGACTTCCAAGGTGCCTTGGAAGAAGCGTCCAGCACTGGTCTTGTGAACGAAAAGACTATGTGGCTCGAGATAGGGTCGCACCCAACTTGCTCTGGAATGGTCAAGGGAACACTGGGCAGCAAGTCCGTAACGACAGCCACGCTGCGCAAAGACACCGACACCTGGAAGGTTCTGACAACAGCCCTTGAGGTTCTCTATCTCAGCGGTATTGATATCGACTGGAACGAGTACCACCGAGACTTCGAGCAGTTCAACAAGGTCATGGAACTACCGCGATACCGTTGGGATCTAAAGAACTACTGGATCATGTACCGCAATGACTTCTGTTTGACCAAGGGCGAAGGCACCCAACCTATCACATCTGTACCTGTTGAGATGCCAAAGACTTTCAAGTACCTCTCACCATCTCTTCAGCGGGTTATCGAAGAATCTCATGACAATGCCCAATCATCCATCCTCGTCGAATCAGAGGTCCATGATCCCAAATTGTCGCCGATATTCACTGGCCACAGAGTCAATGGAGCAGAACTATGTCCTTCGGTACGTATTGGATTCAATCTAACATTTGGTTTAGAGCTAACTCAAGAATAGTCACTTTGGGGGGACATTGCCTTGCACCTCACCGCCTACTTCATGGAACAACAATCAATTCCGACTGAGTCCATGGGAATGGATGTTTGCAGCATGAGAATCCAGAAACCATTGGTACTCAACTCCAACCTGAGTTCACAACTCTTCAGGGTGTCAGCTGTCGCGAATTGGTCCGAAAGCTCAGTGAAGGCTTCCATCTTCAGCGTCAACGACCAGGGTTCCAAGACCGTCGAGCACGCAACATGCACCATTGATTTGGTGCCTGTACAAACTTGGACAAAAGAGTGGAAGAGAAATGCGTACCTTGTGCAAAGCAGGATCAAAGCTCTCCGCCGCTCAGTTGACGATGGCAATGCCCATCGGATGAAACAAGCCATCGTCTACAGGCTCTTTGCCAATATGGTCGAGTACAGTCCCTCTTATCAAGGGATGAAGGAGATAATACTCGACAGCGATGAACTTGAGGCAGTTTCTACTGTACAGTTCGCCGTGGACGACCAGGGCTTCTACTTCAATCCTCATTGGATGGATAGTGTCGGCGGAGTCGCTGGCTTCATCATGAACGGTAACGAGAGCCCACATCCGAAGGCTGAAGTCTTCATCAGCCATGGATGGGACAACATGAAGTGCACTTCTAGGTTGGAAAAGGGGAAGACTTACCATTGCTACAACCGAATGCAGCTCCTAGACGGGACCTTGTATGCTGGCGACACGTACATTTTCGATGGAGATCAGATTGTTGCCGTCTTCGAACAGGTCAAGGTACGTTGCCCGTCTTGAAATATTGGAAAGCTTGAATTAACCTCTTTAGTTCTTGGGAGTTCCTCGCCGAGCTCTGGACGGCCTGCGACCTGCTGCCGCCAAACCAGCCCCAGCAAAGGCTCAGCCAGTCGCCAACACTGCCAAAGAGATCAAGCCGGGGGTCTCAGCAGTATCTGTTGGGAAGCAGAAAAGCACCAAATTGCCAGTGACAAAGCCAGCTCCGGCAGTTTCTGGACGCATTTGGGTCGGGATCCTGGCGATAATCTCTGAGGAGGTTGGCGTTGACCTTGGGGATCTGAAGCCCGAGACCGAGTTCGCTGAACTTGGCCTTGACTCCTTACTCTCGTTGACAATCACCGGTCGCATGCGCGAGGAGTTGGATCTGGATCTCCCCTCCACAATCTTTGTCGACTGCCCAACTGTGAAGGAGCTTCAGCAGCTTCATGGGAGCGACAGCAGCGACTCGTCTCCCTCCAACACCTCTGACTCCAGTGTGAGCAGAGATTCGGGTACTTCGACACCTGATACATCCCTGGCATCTGAAGAGGAAAGCCTGGATTATATCCACATCCTCCGTTCCGTCGTCGCCGAAGAGACAGGTATCAAGGTGGAGGAACTTTCCCCCTCGACACGCCTCGACGAGATTGGCGTCGATTCTCTCCTAGCTCTGACCGCCATGGGGAGACTGAATGAGACCTTCGAGGTAGATCTCCCAGCTTCTCTCTTCGCCGAAAGCGAGACTCTTCTTGAGATCGAGAAGGGCATTGCTATGGCTCTGGGCGTCAACGCAACACCCTTTGCTCCTGTGACAGCGCCAACCATGCCGAAGTCCACGGTTGCCCAGGATGCAGTCGTCCAGAATGCACCGCGCGCGACCTCAGTTCTGCTCCAAGGATCTCCAAATTCGGCCTCCGCAACTATTTTCATGTTCCCCGATGGTTCAGGCTCTGCCTCTTCTTACGCCACACTATCCAGAATCGATCCAAAGGTGGCCGTCTATGGACTGAACTGCCCTTGGCGAACCACTCCTGAGGACATGGCCCGATCCAAGTGCACCCTAAGTCAACTATCGGCCAAGTTTGTCATTGAACTTCAACGCCGGCAGCCAAAGGGCCCTTACAACTTAGGCGGATGGAGTGCTGGTGGAATCTGTGCCTTTGAAGCTGCCAGACAACTCGTCGCCGCTGGAGAGGTCGTTGACTCTCTCGTCCTCATCGACTCTCCCAACCCCATCGGGCTGCAAAACCCGCCTGCGCGCATGTACGACTTCTTCCAGCAGCTTGGGATCTTTGGTACCGGTGCGGGAATCCCCAAGTGGCTGCGTCTACACTTCGACGCATTCATCAGCATGTTAGATGACTATGAGCCAATTCCGTGGCCAAAGGCTTTGGGACCAGCCCCGAAGACGCTCATTATCTACGCTGCGGATGGCGTCTGCAAGGATCCAAATGGCCCAAGACCAGAGATCCGACCCGATGACCCGAGAGAAATGATTTGGCTCATCAACCAGCGAACTGACTTCTCGGCTGATGGCTGGGCATCACTTGTGGGCAGAGACCGACTGACAGTCGAGGTGCTTGAGGACGTTCATCATTTCAGCATGATGGATGCCGGACCTCAAATGGACAAGATGGGTGTGTATATGAGGAGTTTCTGTCACTGATCTATGCAAGCACAAGAGCTTGTCCAGATCAGTGACCAGAGAGCTGTAAGTTGTGCAGAGTTTTCGTTATCGTCCCTCCTTAGACCTGTTATATTTTGTTACATACATTCTTTGTACATCGAATTTCATAGAGGATCCGTCACAAATTGACTACGGAATGTTTCGTTACCTGAATTTTGGTACAAAGTACTGAATGGAAATTTTCCCATCGATTGATTCAGTCAACACTTGAATGAGCCCGTCCATGAATTAGTGAGGCTGGCATAGAGACAAAGCGAAGCTCGCTGCTACTTCGCCTCAATTTATCACGCTGAATATATATGCTTTCTAACATCATTTTATTTCCCTACACAGAAGAGCCGATGCTAATTCCTCTAGTTAGTTGTCTCAGAGTAGATTGCCACACTAAAGAATGTTGGTGCGGGCATCGCCGGCGTACAGGGGCGCGTAGGGTCGCCCCGAGGCCCCGGGCTTGCTCGAAGAGTGCGGCGCCCCATGGAAAGCAACGTTGACCCGAATCACCTCGACACAGGCTTTGTACTGCGGGAGATTAAGGAAATTTGGGAGCCATTGGATTCTTCTTAAAAGTTGAGAAAGTAGTCAAGGGGTCATGGGGTAGGTAGTTTGGGGAGGACGAAGCAGGAAGGAACTCGGTAACTTTTTTTCGAGTGTGAACGGTCCGGACCTCGGGCGGGTTGATTTGATCAACTGCATGTGTCATCTCTGCATATCAGCAGGTTTGAATTTAATCAAGCCGTCATCTTGTGCTCGGACTGAGACATCCTTGTTTGCCCGGTATCCGGCTTGCCTGCGCTTGTGCTCGATTGCTCTTCACAGCGGCCGCTCACACACACGTGTGATACCCTTTCCGATAGGATTTCCTGCGTAGAATCAACTCGCCTATCAAATGACGTATTGTATAAGTTCTAAGCAAATACAGCACGTAAATGCCAATGGAATGTCGACCGGCGACCGACGCTGAGCCTCCCTCGGGTTGCTTAACATGCGTGGTGTGTAAACCCAACGAATTCGGGGGAAGCTAGACTATACGCCGCACAGACTCCCAAGACACGGTGCTGTCATCGCCGAAATCGAGGAAGTCGGGCCTTGAGAGCGTTTGTGTCTGGCCTGTGCAAAGAAGCGGTGGGCTGATGCGGATGCCGATTCCCACTGCCCGGCCGGCTTGGGAGCTCCAGTACCGGCGACACGGGTGCGGGGGCGGCTTTCGGCCCGGCCTGGCGGCATCAAATCCAACAAGTGGAGGCCCGCCGAGCGTGGGCCGCACATTCCCCGTCCGACTCCCGGGCGCCGGGGACCTTCCCCCAAGCCGGTGGAACCTGTTGTCGGCGACCACAACTTGCTGTACAGTAATCCCATCAGGAAGTTATCAGGGTGCCCGGTCCTCCATGGCACTTGCCCCAGATCCGCCGTGGAGCCAGCCTAGGCAGCCCAGCCAGTCGCGGAAGGCGGTTCGTCGCAGCTAAAGCCTTCCCGCGATAATCTGCTCCGACCAAGGCCGCTTGCCCGCCTCTCGGCCGACTCCCGCTTCTGTACCGCCCTTGTCCCACATGCTTTTAACCTTGGAACGGCCCACAAACGGCTTGTAACAACCTGCGATGGCCGCGACGGCTCTGCAATTACGGTCAGCGATCTGGGCTGAGTCCGAGTGACTCGTTTAAGCATGATTCTTATCTGTCTGCTCGGTTCCAGGTCCCCGAGCCAGGTGTTTCCGCCCGCCGCTCGCCGCCCGACGTCTCGTATATCATGCTTCGCAGATTCCATTTTGCCCTGATCCAGTTCCCCCTTTGAAACTTGTTATCATCCAGCACGAATTCTCTACTTCCCTGCCTCACTACTTCTGTTTCTCTACCCTCAGAAACACATGACCCTGGCTTTCATGCCGCCCTTGTTGACCCCTTTTCTGCTTTCTACAGACGTCCAACATGACATCTCAGAAGATCTCCCATTTCATAACCAGCAAAGTCCTCGGCATTGACGTCGAGGAACGCTATTCTCGTCTGCCCGATGGCCTCGACCAACGCGCAACCAAGGCTCTTGCTCCTGCAAGCATCTATCTTGAGGATGAACCATCCGTCACTGAGTGGTTCAAGGAACTAGCCCCGTCCAAAGCGGGTGCTGTCCAGTATATACAGGATTTATTCCCGTTTGCAGCATGGATTACCCGATACGGGCTCAACTGGCTGGTAGGCGATATAATTGCCGGTACGTTTCCCCCAACCACCCAACGTCCCAGGACCCTACTCTGCGACTAACACATTCATCATCGCAGGCATCACTATTGGTTTGGTCGTCGTCCCTCAGGCCATGGCATATGCCCTCCTCGCTCAACTTACACCAGCCCACGGACTCTACACGTCTTTCACTGGTGCCGTGCTATACTGGGTCTTCGGCACCTCGAAAGATATTGTTATTGGCGTATGAACCCACACCAGATTTACTCTGCTTTTCTCAGCTGACAACTCTACTTGATTACAGACTACTGCCGTCGGGTCCCTGCTGGTCGGTCAAGTTATCGGTCATGTCGAAGGCGTATCGCCTGGAAAATACACCAACGAAGAAATAGCACATGCTCTCAGCATGATGTCAGGGGCTGTCTTGCTCTTTTTCGGGCTCTTTCGGCTGGGATGGATTATTGAATTCATCCCTTACATCCCCATCTCGGCTTTTGTAACTGCGGCAAGCATTACTATTATGTCGACCCAAGTCCCCAGTGCGCTAGGCATTCCTGGCATTAACACTCGAGAGTCCCCTTACAAGGTCATCATCAACACATTGAAGTCGTTGCCTGACGCCCGTCTCGATGCTGCGATAGGCATCACTTCAATCATTTTGTTGTTTGCCATTCGAGATTTGTGCTCCTTCATGGAAGCTCGTCACCCTCGGATGAAGCGCACATGGTCATATGTCTCCTCCCTGAGACTGACCTTTGTCATGATCCTGTTTACCCTCATCAGCTTTCTTGTCAACAGGGGTCTCCCTTTCGACGAGTCTAAGTTTAAGATCGTTGGTAAAATTGAACCTGGTATGTATTGCCCCATCCAGTCAATTCATGCCATTTCACTAACCTGATTTTCAGGTTTCCAACGCGCCAACGTACCAATGCCCAGCACTGACTTGCTTGGTGTCATCATGCCCCAGCTACCCGCTGTGGCCATCATTTTGGTAATTGAGCACATTGCCATTGCGAAGGCCATGGGGCGGCAGTACAACTACACAATTAACCCCTCACAAGAGATTGTTGCCCTTGGCGCAGCCAACATCTTCAGCCCGTTTATGGGCGGGTATGTCTGCACCGGTTCCTTCGGAGCTTCTGCGGTACTTTCTAAGGCTGGTGTCAAGACTCCCATGGCCGGCGTCTTCAGTGCACTGGTTCTTGTGCTGGCTTTATACGTCTTGACGGCTGTTTTCTACTACATTCCCAAGGCCGCACTTGCTGGTCTTATTATCCATGCTGTATGCAATCTCATTGCTCCCCCCAAAAAGCTGTACACGTATTGGCAGCTATCGCCTCTGGAGACGTGTATCTGGGTGGTTGGTGTTGCCGTGGCCATCTTCGACTCGCTCGAGACGTCCATCTACGTTGGCACTGCTCTCTCCGCCGCTCTTCTTCTTTTCCGCCTCGCCCGTACAAGGGGCAAGTTTCTTGGACGCGTCAGAGCACAGCGGATTGTTGATGAGAAGGGCAAGTGTGGTCAGATCAGTCAGCGCTCAAGCCACACCACTTTGTTCAACGAGAAGGACTCTCGCGACATTTTCGTGCCTCTGGATCGCAAGGATGCTTCTAATCCTGACATTGTGGTTGACTCACCATACCCTGGCGTCTTCATCTACCGCTTCAGCGAAGGGTACAACTACACAAACCAAGCTTATCACATCGATACTTTGGTTCAGCGCGTCATGGAAAGTACTCGTCGCATGTCGGAAGAGCATTACGAGAAGGAGTCTGATCGGCCCTGGAACGACCCTGGCCCCCAGAAGCACAACCCTGACTCTGACAACCTCCCCTATCTTCGAGCCGTCGTGCTCGACTTTTCCGCCGTCAACAACCTCGACATCACATGCATTCAGGGCCTTGTTGACCTGCGAAATTCCTTCGACAAATATTCTGCCCCCGACGCGGTGGAGTGGCATTTTGCCAATGTTCACAACCGTTGGTCTCGTCGTGCCCTCGCCAGCGCTGGTTTTGGATTTCCAACATCGCAAAACGCCGAAGCGCTCGCAAACTGGACACCTGCGTACTCAATCGCTACTACGCTTGTAGGAAACAATGTCAATTTCGAGCACAGTACCCACCGTGAATCGGACATTGAGGCAGACGCGACCTGTGGCGAAGATCCCGTCCGGCGACAGTCCTCAGATACCGAAGAGAAGGCAACTATAACTTCGGAAAGGCTTGACACGGAGACTGCCGGGACTCTCCCCTCTTCTCCATCTGGACATCATGCGCCAATGGCCTCCATATTTGGTGTCGATCGTCCGTTCTTCCACGTGGATCTGCTCGATGCGGTGGCTGCGGCAGTAAAGGATGCTGAGAACAAGGACAAGAATCTTTGACCGTGATGATGACGCGATGGTCCCTTGAACGACGACATGACTTGTTTTCGAAGCGCTAGCGTTTTGGTGTTATCAGAGAAGAGGCACCGGCTTTTTACAAGTACATTAGACACAGTATTATTTAGAATAGCTGTTTGAGTAATGAAATTATGATACAAACCTAACCAAGGTATCATCGAGTTCGACAGATGGTGATTTCCAAGTCCCTTCAATTTCTATAAAGTTACGACGTTCCCCTTCCTCCCTTAGTTTACCAACGTGCATTTTTGAGTGGTTTCCAAACGCCTCATACAATTCGTATAATCGTAATTATAATTGCAGCCATTCTATCTGTTTCCTTCATAAATCCCAGTCGTTCGCTTTCCAGACTATGACCCAAAGAATCTCTACTTGAAATACGCCTCTAGCCCATCCCATAAACTCCAACCGGCCGATCAATCGAATATTGCAGAGCACTCGAAATCACAAGTATCGTTTCGTCTGCCAGTAAAACTCCTCCGCACCCGTCATCCGCCTTTCAATCCCACCCACGGCCCTCCGCATCTCCTCACTCTCCATGTCCCCATTGGCAACCAACTCGCGCACCATTCGCTGAAACTCGCCCTCCCAAGTCCGCACCAGCGAAAACGACCAGACCTTGGCCGCCTCAACGCCAATATGGGTCTCGGCAGCGAGGATGCTGACACCGTTCATCATGACTGCGGATTCGCCGCAGGTTTGCCATGCCGTCCATTCGCGGTCGAAGGAGAAGATGTCGTTTAGCGTCATGACGTGGTAGTTGGCAATACGCTCGAGCGGCGCGAGCTTCTGCATCTTCTCGCGTGGGAGGAAGAGGTTCTCCGTCCAGTACAGGATGGTGGAGCAGATGTTGATGCCGAAGTCCACTTCGCGGTATGCGAGGTACTTCTGGAAGGAGTCGAGGTTGCCACGGTTGGAGTCGCAGTGACAGAACAACATCTCCACATATTGGTCAATGATGAGCTGTTCGTGACAGGATGAGTCGGTGTTTGAGGCTTGCATGAGGATGCGGGTGAAGATGGAATGATGCATCTTTTCGATGGTGGTGAGCGGGACGAAGCACTCAGGGGCGTCTCGCAGTGTTGATAGACGCAGAACGACAATTGTGCTGTCTTCCAGTTTCTGATGTTCGAACCAGTCTAATCCGCTCGTCAGCTAATTGTCGATATGATGCAGGGTAAATCGAGAGCCTTACCGTCCATCAAGAACCCGAGCAGCAGCAGCTCGCAAGCAAGCTTGACGCGCTCAAACCCTCCAGTAGCGAACATGCGGAGGGCCGTGTCACTTAATCTCCAGCTCAGGAAGCCCAACCTGGCCCTAACAGAGGGCCATTCCCATGTGTCACTGAGATATTGGTTGACGTATGTCTCGATCTCGTCATGTCGGGCATGAATCTCTGGTTCGGATAGGGTTGTTGGTGTTCCGATGGAACGCAGAGGATGGTCTAATGAGGAGTTCATTGTCGGTCTTGTAGTGTCTTTGAGCTTGAGTCTACTCTTCTGCTTTGCCCACGCATCCCCCTTTGGTGGGTGACCCATTCACTTATATACTGTTATCTTGCTTAGCGTCGAGACGGGAAGAATAGATCCTTGATAGTGTCGAAGAACTCCATCCAGGCAAGGTCGGGACGCATCAGTAAGATTTCACATGTCTACCCTCCAACGGATCACCAGCTTGAGGGCATCGCCGTTCTGGACCCTCTTAGATCCACTTCGGCATCGACGAATCCACCAGGGCAGCTAATTTAGGCATTCAGCCAACCGCAAAACTATTGACGGAATGGCCACTAAGGCCCACGAGGCGGAGCCGTCTATCCGTTCGCACAAGGAGACGCCGATGGATATCAGTTCTGATGCAGTCGGCCGCATGAGAAAGGCTTGATTGGGATAGATTGCTGCAGAGTCCTTAGCTGAATATCTTGGCGATGCGTCGGGCCATCCGGTGCCCGCTGAGGAGAGATTTGAGAGCGGCAGCAAACAGGCTTCCCCGCAGCACTAGTCAAGGCATATCCCAAGCTTTCATCGATTCATTGGAGTTTTGGGCGGTGAGTTGGCCGGGTACGCGTTGAAGATAAAGAGTTGACCAGCTTCTGGAAATATCTCAGCTCATGTCGTAAGGTCGATAGCGCCGTCTGACTTAGCCCCCCTGCCTGGCCTCTTTTCGCTTTTCAGCTTACGGGCTTGGTTGCGACAAGCCACAGGATAGGTTTGATGACCAAAAAGGACATGGGCTATAATGCAAGTCTATTATATACCTAATGGATATTGAATTGCCGATTTTCGTAAGCATCGGTATGTGCCTAGGTGGGTATTCCATGTTCGATATGCCGACTCAGCCGAGGTGACGTTGGGGTCAGGCATAAATCTGTGTCAACACCAACACCAAAATCTCCATGCATATTATCCCACTTCTGTAAATGATCGCTGTGTACGGAGTAATGAATAGCAAGACTGTGGAATTGCCAAATCCCAGCTAGGCCGCAACGGCGTAAAGATCTGCGCTCCGTTCCACGCCCGTTTCTGGGCGTTGATATCACCAAGGCTTAGCGCAACATCTCAGATAAACCGGAGCTCCAATCAACTCAACTAATAATCATCACCTATGAGGAAGCTTAGATACTGGACGACCCTAGAATCGTTAGCAACATTCGTCATTCGGCCTTGCGGATGCTGACTAAAGATATGGACCCTTCCCCGCGTTAATCAACACGTCGCTCCAAGTGACTATCTGTATTATAGTTCTAATTTCAATTGTTCATACCAAGTCATCGATACTTGTCTATCCTCAATAGTAACAGCCGTTATCCTTGCACCAAAGCTTTGATCGTGTCTCAATCATTTCGCTGGAGACAATTAGCTGTCGCTTCAATACGTTTCGTCTTCCCTGCCGATAAAGGTTGTCAATACAATCTGTCCTGACTACCAATACACTCTTCAATTTCGCCTGGCCTCTACTTGAAATCTTGCACAATGTCTTTATGCAACTCTTCCATCGCGCTGTTGCCCAACGAGGTAAGAGTCCATGGGCCATGTGTCTCGTAGCCTCCGCTAACTATATCACAGACCCTCAGTGCTGTTTTATCACACTTCCCAACCCTAGAGCTTCTACCACTTGCCCTCGTCAATCGCGGCTTCTACTCCCTCGTCGCCCAGGTCCTCCACCAGCGCCTTATCCAAACAGCCCCCGTCCCTGAAAACCAGTTAATGCTCGAGTGCTATCACCCAAGCGTCAAGTTCTACACGCCGTACCTGGCATGCAAGTTCCAAAAGACGGTCGTGCGCGACGGACCAGAGTTCGATCCGGGGTCGCCGACACTATCGGACCTGCAGAGGCTCTACGCTTCGTATCGCATCACATGGGCCGAGGAGAACCGTCGTCCGAGACGAATCCGGGCTCGATTCGCTAATGCGGGGCCTTCCCAAGAAGTGGAGGATGACATCACGGTCAACGTGGACTTAGACGAGGGAGAATCTTTCAGCCAGCTATGCGCTGGGACATATATGGTCAAAGAGGGACCTAAGCCCGGCATCTTTGTCAGTCATATCAACATAAAAGACGGAGTCATACGCGTCTTCAGGAAATGGCTGGCCGAGAGAGCAGCGCAAAACCCCCCCGGAAATGAATCAGATAACATCCTCTGGATAGATTGGTTCAACAACGTGGGGATTAGATTTCGTGTTAATCCAGCTGCATCGGAGAGGATGCCGCTTATATCTGGGCCCGAGGACGAACCACCGGTGTCATACAGTCTGGTATATGAGGGTGAGTTATTCGCGACCGAGAATCCTGGAGTTCCACTCCGTGCTAAGAATTTCAGAACTTCTCATCCGTGCAAGTACCCTCCTGCGGTCGACAGAGGAGATGCTTGTGCAGGAAATCTCCGATACCGGAAACACGGTTGTGATTCACGGAGCAGCTTTGTCTGGATAGGTAGTGCGTGAACAAGAAGTGAATCAGATTGATGCGTTTTGGTGATATTTTCCAGGTTTACAACTATTGTTCATCAGAGACAGGCGATTTACAATAGAGCATGTACTACACCCATCTCTAGATGACTATCTGGGCCTTGCTAATGGCATGAACAAAATAAGGCCTAAGGTATGAGGTAGAATTACTAACATCTTTAGTTGGAGGAACACATTTAGTCTTAGGAACACACTTAGTCTTAGGAACACACTTAGTCTTAGGAATGCATTTAGCTTAAGCATGTATTTATTCATGCCATCAGGAAAAATTGATCCTGCCCCTGACAAGACTTAACAAGCTAACCATAGATTCCGAGATCGTCTCTCTCATGGCTCGTTGCTTCAGTCCCAGTTCCACACGGGCTAGTAATGGCTCTACTTCGGTGCCCACAGTGACCATCTTGTTTTACTACCTGCGTTGAAGCTGTAACCAACCCAATTGACAGCAAGAGTAGGAATTATATCACTATGGGATATCTTTGTGTATCTCGTCGTCACATTCAAACATTGCAAAGCGGTAAATCCATCACAAGCTCGCCGACCTCTTTCCCGGCGCCTCGGCCATTCTCCTCAGCTCAACATCACTTCCGGAATCCGTATCTTCCAAGAAACTCTGACCTCTATCATTGCGGGGACTCGCCGGCACCACTGCCATGTCAACCCCCGCCTCCACCATGTCACAAGTCTCATTCCTATCCCGTAAGGTCTGTCGCAGCGCGCGGTTGCTGGTGATGAAAAAGATGGCGGAGTTCCACAAACCCTGTAGAGGCAGCACGGCGGCAGTAGCGACGTGATACTCGAAGGGCGAGTCGCCAACCAACCAGCTGTGGATACGGTTCATACTGCTCGGGATCCAAGTGACCAGGACGCTCAGGGCGAAGAGGAAGCTAGTGCGCAAGTACGCTCGCTTTATAGGGTCCTCGATGACGAACTTAGACACAGCCCTGTTGGTTGCATTCGTAATGCGGCGTAGCGGACGTCTGGATCGGGGCGGTGCGCCCGCGGGGGACGTCACAGTTGAGAAGTAGTTGCTGGGTGCGGTCTGGATAGGAGGAGGCGAAGATTCATCGAACGAAACGTGTGGTGTTGATTGCGTGTGTGTAGGTCGTGGCTCTTCGGGGAACGAAGTCGAAGCTGTCGACTGGACAACCTGGACCTCAGTTACGATAGTTCCATAGAAGCAGTCCTGTGGGACAAGGAGGTCCACGCGAGGCATCTGCTGCTGAGACGAGTTAGTGAGGCCGCCTCTTAAGTGCTGCCTGAGTTCATGACGTACTTGCTCATAAGTTCCAGCCTCTCTGCTCTTGGACACGGAAAAGCTCCTGAGTCGGTTCCTGGTGCGGAAGACTTGGTAGCCAACCAAGAAATAAAATAGCAACGATCCAACAATGCAAATCCAAATGAGCATGTAGTAGGAATAGATGCGCACATTCTCCCACTCCTGGTCTACCCAACACCAGATCTAACCCCAGCCTCGTTAGTCGAAGGACGAGTTGAAGATCGAGGAAGCAGATACTCACCGTGGCTTGGCCAAACACTGGTCCGCGGCCCGAGCTTCTAACTAGGACCAGCGAAAGAGAGATGACAAAGGGACCCCCGTAACAGATGAGGCAGTAGAGCCACCACCACTTGCGGAAGGCATCGGGGCTTGTTCGGAAGAAGAAGACGAGGAAGACGTTGAAGGCCATCGCGAGGGACCACCAGGGGTCGGACTGCATGAACCTATGACAGTTATTAGCCGTCTACTTTCGAATAATCGTAGAGGTTTGCTCCAATGACAATGCAAAGGAGCCACTAGTGAGTGGGTAAGAGGAGATATAGAGCACCAACTCACATCTGGAATAAGAAGCCTTGTCCTTGACAGAGCGCCGAGTCCGTCCCACTCTCCAGACCATCCATAGCGATTATGCTGGCAACGCTGGCGCCGATGTTGGCGATGCTCGCAAAGACGATGAAGGTATTTTGGACATTGCGCACACGCGGAGCCAGGGCGTAGGCGACGAACAGGAGAAGAACGGCCACTAAGCTGATGGTGCCTCCTATGCGCTCCAGCAGCGTCAGTGTCCGAGCCTGCGCAGGTGTCATGGTGATGACCTCGGCGCGGCCGGCGAGGAGGCTTTGCAACGGCATAGCATTCGGGGAGGGGAGGGGAGAATGCAGATGAGTAGCAGACTGTATCACCACCTGTAGTTTTTGCAAGTGCGTGCTCGCTTTCTTTCCACCCGATGACGGGGGCAGGGAATAGAAGAGAGAGCAGGAGCGTACTCGTTACGCTCAGCCAAGGGCCTAGACGATGTAAAGTAGGCCTCGTCTCGGGTCAAAGCGAGGGAGAGTTTTGGTACGAGGGAGCGAGAAGATGGACGAGGGGGAAACGGGGGATTGGATTCGAACAAGCGAGGTGTGTCCCGTGAAGAAACCTCGCTCGGCTCGCACAGAACAGAGCGGCGGTACTTTGAAATGGGGCGATATGCCGGCGGCCGAGAGCTGAGGACTGAGAGGAAGCTGGAGTCTCCGTCGAGGCGGGCGAGAGCAACCTACCAAAGGGCGGCGAAGCTGAGCTGTGCCACCGTCGCCCGGCTGCAAGAAGCCGTGATGGTATGGTGGAGAGTGAGGGACCTTCGATCAGGCGGGTTGTAGGTCAAGGAGTTGCAGGCGGAAGAAGAGGCCATCTCATCATCCGTTTTGTCTTGGCTCGCCTCTCATTCTCTCCTCACTTTGGCCTTGCTTCACGCCCAGCTCAGTGCAAGGGACGGGAAAGACGAGAGATATTTGCAGTCAATCACTGACAAGGCCACCATTCATCCGTCACCGGCCTGCCAGCTGCCTGCCAGCTGCCTGCCAACCAACTCCCACTCGCCCATCAGCATCATCCGCCAATCTCCATCATCCATCGCCCTCCATCCCGCGCCTCTGCCACGGCTTCGCACATGTTCCCAATCGTCCAAGTTGGAGTACCATCTGCCATTGGTCTTGACTCGGTGGCTCAAATGCACAGGAGGCACTCCCAGTCACCAACAACGAAACTAAGCACGCCTGCCTGCAACTCGCAATTGCATCTACTACTCTCGAAGCGAGCCCGCCAAGCCTATTGAGCCCTACAAGGCCTTGGCCCTTTTGCCTTCCCCATCCGAAGGCAGATCAACACGACCTGATTGCTCGTTCCCCGAGATCCAACCCCAATGACAATGCAGCGCCGTAAGCCCGCCGCCCGATGCAAGGCGGTGCAGTGTAACCAAGCAAACAACGCCATAGGCTGACTCTCGAGTCCTCGTCCTCCATCTCCAATCAGCGTCTCCGTCGCCTCCGTCGTCTCCAGCGCCGAGTCCCCGATCATCACGGCCCCCAATTAGCAAACTCTCCGCCTAAAGCAAACATGCATGCTCTCGCCCCTCCAGCCTTGGGAAAATGCGCCTCTCGCCTATGCCGACCATCCAGCAGCGGCCGTTTCAAGATTTGCGGTGAAGGGGTTGCGGAAGACGAGATCTGGTCCAATGGTCGAGAGGCGAGATGGAGGCGTTTGTTTGCTCTCCATTCGTCAAGCCTCAATTCACGTGGCGCCAGACTCCCGGCGCTGAACCACGAGGCGATTGTCGTCGGTAGTTAATTAGGCGAGTACAGTGTGGCTCGTCCTGGGTCTCTCGTGGTCTGCACGAATACCCTAGATTAGTATTAGCCCCTGGGTTCCTTAACGGGATCACAACGCCCAAAACACAAGTCTAAACCATAATAACAAGACTCTAAGGGTGGTCCTACCCTTAACCTAAACAGTACACATCCTAACCTATCCTAACTGCTGACCTTAGCTATTGACCCTGTTTTCTCCATACTAGTAGTTTCATCGACGACAAAATGAGGTCCATATGCAAGGTCAGTGTTACAGTGAGACACGAGCTAAGTCACTTGTAGGGATATTGTCTTCACAAGCAACAAATATAGATATTTTGCCTCCATTTTACAATGTTAGCGGAGGTCCCCGTTATGGAATACATGTTGGCTTTTCCCAGGTCTGTTCAATCCCGTTATACGGATACGGGACCGTCTGTGCGGCATTGCATTTTGGACGAGCACAATTGGTCGTATCGACGGGACCTTGTGCATGCCTACAAGATTTGTTTGCTACTGTGGCCTTCTCAATGTCTTGCTTGGAATGCATAAGCCCATCTCGTTGGTTAAGCTCTATTAATCCATGTATCATGGTGTAGGACAAAATTTCACCTCACGTTGTGCCGATAAGCCTGAGAATCAAACTGATATGTAGTATATCCAAAATATTCATTCCAACCCTCGTGTGACTGAACCCCAAGTTCAACCCCCCAGACGAAATCCTAACCAAAATTCGTAGAATCCATGGTCTCTCCTTACCTACAGAGTGTAGATAAAGTCGGGCCTCTGGTCGCCCATCGCATGGATTGCCTCGGCCGACTTGCCCTCCACCCAATGGTCCCGCTCTCCGTTGAGACGCTTCTTGTTCTCCCGCGCAAGCAACGTGTACATGATAGCACTGCCGCCGAAGAGACCAGTGAACATGAATGCGAGAATTGTTCCGTGGCCTTCGTAGAAGGTGGGCGGGGAGAAGAAAACGTTGCTGCTCACGATGCCGTTCAGGTTGCCCCACCCGATCACGAAGCCGAGAACGATGCCACGCTTGTACACACCCTCGACATTGTTTGCAACCCAGGTGATCGTGATAGGAATAGCAGGATAAATACCTAACGCACCAAGAAATGTACCGCAATACTGCACGGCCGGGTTCTTCGAAGCGATTAGCATGGTGAAGCCCGCGAGGCCGATAGGGGCAACGATCAGGTTGAAGATGCCGCGTCTGTGAACACGATCCGAGTAAATTCCAACGCAGACCGTCGCAATGGCCGCCACGGCGTATGGGGCCACGCTCAAAAGCTGATTTTTAACGACAGCCTCCTTGGTGGTGAAGGACATGTTCTGGATAATGGTGGGCAGGAACACGCTGAAGGAGTACAGAGGCATCAGAGGGCCCATGTAGATGAGCATGCCGCAGTACGTCTTCCAGTCCGTGACGGCCTGCCAGAAGTACTTCATCTTGAACTCCTCGTGCTGGGCCGAGGCCTGCTGGTCGCGCTGGAGACGAAGAATCACACGGCGGCGATCCTCGTCGGACAGGAACTTGGCCTCGTCGGGGAAGTCATGAACCATCCAGAACGAGGCGATGCCGACGAGGATGGTAAGGAGACCCTCGAGGATGAAGATCCAAGCCCAGCCGTGAATGCCGGCAATGCCATCCATCTTCTCGATGCCGGCTGCGAGGAGACCACCGAAGGAGCCGGCCAGTGCAGCCGCTGAGAAAAACCAGGCAGCACGAGCACCAAACTCAGAGCGTCGGTACCAGCACGACAGATAGTAGTTGATTCCAGGGAACAGACCGGCCTCGGCCACACCGAGAAACCATCTAGCGGCCATGAGGCCCGACCAATTTTTGACGAAACCCATTCCGAGCATGCAGCAACCCCAAAGAACCCTAAGTCAAACAAAGTCAGCAAACCATCCAAATGACGTTCCTAGGAAGAGATATGCTCACATAATAATTGGGATGAAGATGGAAGGACGAGTGCTCTTCAAGAGAATATTGGCGAGAACTTCGAAGAGGGCGTACGAAATATAAAAGATGGTCAAGGTGGAGTTGAACTGAGTCGTTGACATGGGAATATCCTTCATGAGACCGGCGATTTTGGCGTTGCCAATGTTGGTACGATCGAGGAAGCAGACTAGGTAGAGGAAACACAACTGTATAGAGTTAGCGTATGAATATGAAAGATATCTTCAGCTATTGAGTAACTGTGCAAGAACTTACCCAAGGGATGAGCTTCATGTCAAGTCTTCGAACGAGTTTGCGTTCCTGTATTATACGGTTAACAACAGCTCACATTGATAGTTCGGATGAGGGTCACGTACCACCGCCTTCCTCTCGGCATCTGACAGACCAGCATCGGGATCGTTGACAAGATCGACCTCCTGAGTTGTGGCCTTCTCATCGAAGGCCTCGTTTCGGTCCACGTCGCTCATGATTGCCCAGTTGACAGAGGAAAAGCCTGGTGACGGGAGTATATGGGATGGACCACGGATGGGGGTTTGTTATCCGCGTCACGTTGATGAAAACGTGGGAGAGGGCAGGAGAGGACAAGGTCGCAGCAGCCAGCCGAGCAGAGAACCAAGGGATTGGCAGTGGCAGGCAAGATCAAGACAGAGACTCAGGATAGTTGACGATGCGAGACAAGGACTCCAGAAACGGGAGTGATGGTGGAACGCTGAATCCCGTGTGAAGCGGGAAGAGCAAAAGGGGAAGGCAGCACGACGATATATAAAAGAATCGACAAGTGCCAACAGAAACTGGAGACAAATCACTGAAACAAAGAGTTGTTGTCTATTTGTGGTGGAGGGAGAACTCCTTGCACCTTGGTAAGACAAACATGGCGAGGGAGAAGAGAGCGGTTGACTTTAATAGGAAAGCCATCGAGGGTTCTCGCTACCCATTGCCCCGTCGTGGGGGAATGCAACCCCGAGGAAATGAGGAGCTAGTGTGGAGAGGGGAAGGGGAGGCGAGAAGAGGAGATGGGAGGAGAGGGAGGATCTCTTTCTCGCCAATACGACGCTTCCCTTCCTGTGAGGAGGAAGATGGAGGAGGTGGTTGTGGAGGAAGAGGAGCAAGAGGAGGTACAGCTGCACAACAGCCCCCGTTGCAGCTTTCTCATTCCATCCATCCGTCCGCCCGCGTCCAACCCCAGTCGCGGGCCATCACCGAGCCAGTCAAGGACCGAGCCACAGTGAATTCAGTGGCTTTCGTCGCGGGGGGGCAGGCCAGGCAACGAGTCAACCTGTTGGATTGGAGATGGAGGGGGGGGGAAGAAACGTGGACAGGGTTGGGTTAGATGGACCCGCCGTTGTTGTCTCGGGCCACGATGACCCCTGTGGGTTGGATAGGTTCTGTTTTGGAGGAGAATGATGTGCCTGCTGCGTAAGTTACTGTGCAAGCAGAGTGCTTTTTAGGGTCTCGGATCTGTCGATCCTTACGGCTGTGGGGGGATGCAAGGGAGGCTTGGTTGGGGTCACGGTTACGGTAGCCGCAGCCGTCGCCGTCGCCGTCGCCGTGGTGCGTCGTCTCGTACGGAACGGGTAATGCACTGTGTTCGTTATTCGTACGCCTGGCCGCACGCTTGCGCTCTGGTGGCAGAGCAGGTGCATGTGACGCTAAATCAAGGCATGGAACAGGTATGGACGAAGCATGCTTGATGAGAGCCTTGTGCAATTTTGAGGCGGCCACGCGAGATGGCGTTCGCCGTGTCGGGCGCCGGGGCCTGGTTTCTCTTCTTCTCGGTGCCGTGCCGTGTCGTGTTGTGTGCCCGCCGTGTGCGTCCTGTGCGTCTTTGTTGCGTCTCTTTGTGTTGCAGCCAAGTTCGGGGATCAACCGAGAACTACTTCGCAGTAGCAAGTCATCGACAACTGCATTCTTTGTTTTCGTAGGCCGTCGTCGAATGGCGGGTTCCGGAAGTCTGCGTTGCATGGGCTCGTTCTCGTCCACGTCCAGACCCCCAGAATCCCCAGAATCTCTCTCCCCGTCTCCCACTATCTCCTCTTTTTCATGTCGACTGATCAAGATGAGATCCCTGGTTTCCCCCAGAGATGCATCTCCCAGCGACCCCATGGGGAAATGCCTTCCTTGCTCTCTCTGGGGAAGCCAGACCAGACCGGACCACATCGCATCAGGAGACCGATGACAGAGTCGTGTTCCGCCCGGCTGGGTGGCCTCATCTCATCTCATCTCAGCCCACTGCGCACACCCGCCTCCGTATCTGCTCGTTGCCGTGCTCAAACTGCAGCCGCCCTGGCGTGGTTTATTGTTGCCCCCATCAAGCCACCCCACGTGCGGCGGCGGCCTTGGTCCTCCATGCTTTCTGCGCTTGTTTGCGACTGCGCTATATCCATAAAGTCGGTACCTGTGTCTGTGTGTTTATTAACTCCAATGTACCCTAAATCGTCGGGTCCATTGGCAAGCCACTCACAAGCCCTCACCGCCCTCCCTCGTCTTCCTCGAGGCGGGACCGCGCTTTGGTTATGGCATGTTGCAAACTTGTCGTCTTAGTCTCAGAGAGGGAACGTCCAGCATACTACCCCTTGATTCGTCTCGAGTACACAATGTCCCCGTGTCTAGTCATTCACACTGCAGAAATTACTATGCTGCGCTGGGAGGATACCATGACTCGATGTCGGTTTAAAGATATGCCAGGAGCGCTGGCCTTGAAGCAGTGTGGTCCCTTTCAGCCCTGACGGTGGGCATCCATCTCCACCTACAAATACAGGCTACGATGCATCAGCGCCAACGCTGGTGAGTTGCACACGTCTAATATCGGACTTGCCCTGCCGCGCAACTATATCAACACCCAGCCAGGCACTCACGCATTGGTATTCGTGCAAGCTACGAATCAACCGCCTCATCGACAGAAATCCCAGTCGGCCCACTTCTTGGCAGGCCGACTCGTTTCCCCGGTCTGCAGATCACCGCGGGAAGGTTATATTGAGTGCGGACTATAATCGTGTCCTGCAATGCTAATCCCCGAAGTCAAGCAAACACCCGTCGGCCCCAAGAACTCAGCCTCCTGCAGGAGCAATCAAAGAAACCCCTCAGTGACGAATCGAGTTGACAGGAGCACAAGCAATTAGATTAGCTGCAGCAAGCTAGAGGGAACCAATATGACGTTGATTCCAGAATCACAATTGGTCTATTGGAAGCCGGGGAGCTGCTGCCCCATCTCCACAGTACTACGCCCGCCGCCACAGCCAAGTCGGAGTCTCCAAGATAACTACTCGCCGCTGGCGTGTGCGACATAGAGGAAAATGGAGCAATGGCCAGAATACTAAAGACAACAATAAATAGCACGGACAATGGGAGAATGCAGGAACTGCTCGGGATACATGAGAACGAAAATCGCGGGTGATCAACAAGCCTAGCTCTTATAACATCCCCGGCAGTGTTGCTGGAGACAATTTGCTAATAGCATGAATAAATACATACCTAAAGCCAATTATATGCCTAAAACAAAAGACTTTGGTAATTCCATGTCATGCCTTAGGTCATGTATTTCAATTGTGCCAACCAACAAGACTCTTGCAGTCAAGTCTACGAACCAGGGTCGCTGCGTTAGGGCCGGGGACGCACATGACGTTTTTCTAAAGGAAGAAGGTATTTGTTCCCGCAAAGGCACGGACTTCGAGTTAATCCTCCCAGGTCCAGGGTCCTGAAGGCATGGAAGACCAAGTCCGCCGCTTGTCGTTGCTGGCGTGGAAGCGAAACAGCGACTCAACATCTCGGCCGTTGCTCCATGTCATCATGGCTCCTCCTCATCCACGCCATGGATCAACCAACCCCATCTTCCCCGCAGACCCCAGCTGTTCTTCCCCGCGCCGTGAGGGCCCCCTTTTCTCCGCAGATCCGTCGTTTGGATCTCGCTCGGGTGAGGGGGACAAGCATAATTCGCGTGGGAGGGGGACAGATCGTGGCCTGTTGCTTCCCCTCCAATGCAACGAACCCATCTTAGTCTAAGTGCTGACCTCACGACGACGGAGTGGTCCGATGCCACCGGTGGAGTCGCGGAGGTCCAAGGCCGTCGGTCTAGCGCCCAATCGCCGACGCAACCAGCCGCCCGACGCCCGGGATCCGGGGCTTCGTGCGGCGGCGGCTACCGCCTCGTCCAGAAAAGAAGAACCTTTCCAACGAACTGAGGTGATGATCGGAGAAAACTCGAACACCCTTGCTTAGCCTGCCTGCCGAGCAAGATAAACCTATGCACGCCATTAGATAAAGCTTGCCTGTAATAACGCTCGTCACTGATGCAAATGTCTCGGATGCTGCGACGCAGCGCCACACGGGGTTCCAACGCCGTTGCTCGTCCGTCTTACTTTCCCCCTAGGCCACACACGCATAAACACACACATATACACACACACTGATTTATGATTTACGACCTCACGATGGCTTCCTTTGCCACTGCTGCCCTCGGCTCGTCCAACCCCAATCCAGCGCTCGCTCGGGAACGCCGCACGGTTGCGGTTCCGCTCCCTCCGCAGACCGTTTTCGCCGGTTCTGGGTTTCGCCTCAGCCCGCAATCCATGCCCGCAATTCCACTTCCTTGCGTCAAGGCCGCAATGCCTCTCCTTCTTACTCGGCCATCGCCATCACCTGCGTAATCAACGCTGTTCAACTTGCGGGGAACTCCAAGGATGGCAGGTCGCCGTCCTAACCGCCATAGGTTCTTGCGTCAACGCAATCCATGGTAAACATAGTGGATAGATATCCCCTCAACCAATCCAGCAAGATGCCGAGTCCCACATTGTTGACGATGCAACCTTGATGTGATAGAAATTGGTCTTGATGAAACCTTTCAATCGGATCTTCTTGTAAACCCTTAACCGGGCCGAGTTAATGGTCGTTACCCAGACTACTCAGGCCTTACAAAGTCGAGGATACGGAGTAAATACGGGCCAGAAATTGCTCTCAGCAACGAGTTCTATTCCTCTGAGAACCACTTTCAGCAACGGCACTCAAAGACAACTTCAATTACACCAAGAACTACAACACCTGTGCATGCAATGCAGTTCCTCGCCCAGCACATCATGGTCATGAAGGATCATCCCCTGGACACTGCTGACTCCGCGTTACCGATGCCATGTGCCGCACGCGGCACCGCGAAGGGTGTTAACATGATTAATAACGCAACCCCAGTCACCCAAACAGTACCAGGGATGTAACGGTGACAGTCTGCAACGGAGCATCCCTGTGCAGCGAGATGGACTGTGGGGGGAACACAAGATCTTAAGAGACACGTTTGTATTCGTACAAACACCAGAAAATCTTGTACTTTCGTAGGCACTGAGGCCAATTCTGTATGACCCAAAACTCCACCCGTTTTCGGGACGCAATGTCATGGATGATTCGCGAACCTGCAGTACCAACATGCTATGCACTAACCACTTGCAGTGCGTGCTCACAACTGACGACATTCCTGCAATGTTTTACGACCTCGGGGAAAGCCCGAGCTCTCTGGAAAGGATTCCGTGCCAGCAGTGGCGGCAGCCATGACTTTATCTCTGCTGCTGAGACTCATCCACCGACTAAGGTTAGTGGTCCGCTCCATGTCCATGAGCTGAGGTTCAAGTGATGGTCGGCTTCTTCAACAGCGCAAACCCAGCCTCAGCGAATGTTGGGGCGGTTGGTCAGTTCCCGACCGATATGAGGGTTCTTGAGGTGGTGGGCCTCGTTGAATTCAGTCTCGCGAGAGATAAGCAACGTTCCTGTTATCAACGATCTGACGGGGTCGAGGTCACTATTATTCATTCCCACTATTTCGAACGAGGGACAAGAGTCAAATATAGTTACAACTTGAAGGGAAATTTTGTTACTTTCCCTGCTCCTAGAGAGTTCTATATCCTCCTGAATTCTAGGACTATAAAATGGTAGGTGCGTTGGCGTTTTATTGCCTGAGCGTCGGGTCTTCCATATCACTCCTGTCATTCTTATACCCAGCGCTCACACGTCCACGAAGCGTTGAATGCAATGAGTACTCGGATCTTAGGACAATCAAAGCAACCCCCACAGCTAAGCATGATTCTACATCTAAGGCCAATTCTACCCTTAACCTAAGCTCTAGCCATAACTTAAACTTTAGCCCTAACTAAATACTAGATATCCTAACCCATCCTAACCGCTAAACCCTGCAATGTGATACGTCGGTCCCATCATTGATGAGCGGCGTCACCACTGCTCCACGCCTCCGGATGACGATAATTTACAGTGCATTGATTTGTTCTCGTCATCAGTTTTGTGGGCAGACTTATCTACCGTTGGATCCTCTGTCGGGAAGCAGCGGTACTCCTTCCTGATTCACAGCTCCCTTCTTCGCTGGCATTTGGACTTCATCTTGATGGCGGCATTGGTTTGGAGAAGCATTTGCACAATACTCTCGTTGCAAAAAGCGCCAATAATTTAATTCGTTATCTACAGCGTATTTTAAAGTTAGATCTTGTCCCTTGCCTTGAAGTTAAGATTAAGTCGTTCTGCCAACGGTTACCTAAAATACATTCTCACGTCCGGAGACAAGTGCTAAATGTAAAGGAGGTAGTGTGCAGGCCATTGACAACGCAATTTTAGTCGGATCCCGAGAAACGCCAAGGATATAAATCGTCACGAGAGCTGCCTGCAATGGAACATCCCTGTGCCGCGAGGAGGAACACAAGATCTTAAGGGATTGGGATGTACAGACATCGGCAACCCAATTTTTTCAAGGAGCACTGAAACCAACTGTACGACCCCAAATCTTCAGCCATTTTAAGCCTGCAATAGCCCTAGATGCTCCGCAGAGCTCAGTGTCAATTACGCTATATGTATGCACCAACCGCTTGCTGTGTACTTATAGCTAACGGGATTCCTATGAAGCCTCACGCCTTCGACGAAAGACCGAGCTCCTTGTAGAAGGATTCTGTGCTAGGCTCTCTGCCCAGGAACTCCTTCAGGAACTCCATCTCGTCGATGCTCCCACCCTTCTCCAAAACAGTGTGGCGATATCTCCGGCCCTCCTTGCCGTCCATGGGGTTCTTCGCGAAGAACGAATGGAACATGTCGAGAGAGAATACCTCGGAGTAGAGGTAGCCGTAGTATCCGGCATCATACCCTCCGATGAAGTGGCCGATCCCGGCGTGGCGATTGCCCCATTCACTGTTTTCATGTCAGCGTCAGACCTCTACGAGAAAGCGTCGAGTTGAATACTTACTAGCCTTCTCCAAGATCTTCTGGGCCCTTGGTTCCAGAGAGGTCATGTCGCAGCGTGTTCCATAGCCGGCCAGCGTTCAGCTCCTTGACAGCCTCATGGGACTCAGGAGTGTGCACAGTCATGTCGAAGGTGCCAATGACGATTTGACCGAGGGCGCCGATAGCTGAATTGAGGCGCTTGGTCGAAATCAATCTCTCAATCAAGTCATCGGGAATCTGCTCGCTAGTCTCCCAGTGCTTAGACAGCGACTTGAGAACACTCGGAGTCCAGCACCAGTTCTCCAGCATCTGCGAAGGGGCCTCAACGAAGTCAAGTACGGTGGAAGTGCCGTGGAAGTAGCTGTAGCGAGTGCGTCCAGCCAGGTCATGAATGCCGTGACCGAGCTCATGGAACAGAGTAAGTACCTCATGGTGCTTGAGGAGGGATGGCTTCTTGGGTGTAGGCTTGCTGAAGTTGCAAACCAGAGCCGTGGCAGGGTAGTGCTTCTTGCCGTCCTCGGTAATGTATCCAGGCTCGAGATTAAAGTTGGCATTGTGGCCATACTTGTTGTCACGAGGATGAAGATCAAGGTAGAGATAACCACAGAAGGCACCGCCCGCTGCCTCATCATCCCAAACGGTGTAAACCAGGACATCCTCGTGCCAAACGATGTCTTCGGCCTTGCCCGTTGAGCTAAGCCTAGCTCGCTCATCTTCCTTCAGCTCGACAAAAACGAAGCCAAAGATTTCCTCGAAAATCTTCAACATGCTAGCGAAGGTTGACTCGACAGGGAAATACTGGGAGATGGCTGTCTCGTCGACGCTGAACTCCTTTTCTTTCTGAATTCTCGAGTAGAAGGATGAGTCCCACATGAAGAAGTTGCCGTCAAAGTCGAGACCACGCTCTTCGTAATCCTTCTTCTTGTATTCCAAGAGGGCCTTGATTTCTGCCTCTCCGCCGGCAGCAAGCCGAGTGCGAAGGTCGTCCAGAAACTCGCTCACAGAAGCAGGATCCTTTGCCATCTTCTCCTCGATCCGGAGGCTTGCGTGGTTGGCATATCCAAGAAGTCGGGCGGCTTCATCTCGGAGAGTGATGATTTCTGAGAAAAGGGGCACGTTGATATTGGCCTTGAGACATGGTTAGCAGACATTTCCAGAGAACTCAAGCTTGAACTTGTTCGACATACCTTGTTAGATTCGGCAATTGTGTACTTGCGTCTCGTCTCTGCGTTGAGAGCATGCTTGATGAGGGGGAAGAAGTGGTTGTACTTGAACGAGAGCTTCACTTTGCCCTCGTTCTCTCCGGTTCCCTTCTCCAAGGTGTCGATATCGATGTCATCGGCAGGCACACCCTTAAGCTCCTCCGGGGTGAACCAGATAGCACCCTTCTCTTCGTTGAGGTTGGTCTGACACTGAATCTCCAGCTCGCTGAGACGCTTCTGGATCTCCTTGAAGCGATCGCGCTTGGGTCCAGCTGGCAAGCGCAGGCCATTGCGAATGTACTTCTGGCGTTCCTTCTCCAACACATGCAGGCGCTCCTTGTCCAGGCCCTCCGAAGCTCGGTCGGCAAAGACGGCGTCGACAACCTGAAAGATGTCCTCTCGCATGTTGCATTCAATGCCAAAGTCATTGAACACCTTCTCAGACTCGGTGGAAGCATCTCTCAGAGCTTTGTCCGTGGAGACATGGTGGTAGAAGGTCAAGATCCGTCGCTGAGTCGCGGCCAGATTCTCGTCCAAGAGAATGGGCTCAAGCACGTTGGCAAACTTGGCCTTGTCCGTGGATACATTGGCCACCACGCTATCCAGGGCCTTCTTGGTTGTATCGCAGAGCTTCTTGGTGTCGGCCGCGATCGAGTCGGGGGTGGCGGTGAACAGCGGCGGCGCCTGGGGAGGGTTGCGATACTTGTCGGGGACCACCATTGTGCTGGTCATTAACGGACGTCGCGGGATCGTCGGTCGTGCAGTTTGGAATCTGAAGTGGTTGACGAGGGAGCCAAGGCGGGAGAAAGCTCGTGAGGAAGCCAGAGTGGCGGCTAGGAGAAGGACGAGGAGGGAGAGAAGGAGGAGGGGCTTAAGAGCAGAACGTCGTTCCAGCTTGAATGCGGGAGGCCGATTGGCTCGGTGCAGTCAGATTGAGCAGGTAGCAAGCAAGTAGGAGGGGTAAGGACAAAGAAAAGAGGGGTAGCGTAAGGTACAACTCGGTTTCAAGGACGGTGAATCAGGCAGGAATGTTTCTAGGTGTCAGAAGGCGCGTCACAAGGCAGCGTTGGCGATGCAGAGGGACGGGGCGAGGAGGAAGCTGAGCTCCGGCTGGGCTGGTGAGCTGCGGCCACTAATAGAAACGCGGGGCAAATACGGAAGCTCCGGTGCTCGTGGGTGGACAAGGCACATGGCATGACACCGAACGAGCATCAAGATGAACTATGGGAGAGGAAAGCGCCTCAAATCCATTTCCGGTGAGAACCCAACGTGGGATTCATAATCCTCAAGGTATGCATGACTCTCTGGTTAGACAAGCACAAGCGCTGGCGCTGCCATTGTTGTTTGCGCATTATCAATGCAACCGCCACTCACAGACCCCGCCATAAAACCGGAGACGCCCAGGAAACAATGGCCACGCAACAAGCCCACTAAGTGAAGAGGCATAACAGAACGATCAATTCTGTGACTCCTGCTCGCCCCCTAAAAAGCAGCTACCAAAAACCCATACATAATGCCTTGCGAATGCGTGGCAAGCAATTCTCCATCCCAGTTTACCCAACCCATGTCCTTAATCAAACACGCAAACAACGCCGTTCCTTCCACGTAGATGCATAACCCCTGGATCTACCAGAGACCCGTGTCGCTTAGTTCGCGAGGATGGTTCGCACGAGATCTACAGTCGCGCAAAACAAAGTCAGTATACGTAATTCCCAAATCAAGTGGAGAAGAGCTTGGGAGTTACGAACCAGTGTAGTTGACCTGGCCGGAGCTGGTGTCCACAGCCTTGAGGAGCTCATCCACCTCCTCCTCAGTCATCTTCTCGCCCAGGTTCGTCAGGATGTACTTGATCTGGCCGACGCCGATGAAGCCCGTCATGTCCTTGTCGAACACCTGGAAGCCGCGGCAGTATTCCTCAGGCTCGCCGGCTTCGCGGAAACCGCCGGGGCGGTTCAGCACACGCTGGAAGGTCTCGAAGTCGACTGTGGAATCGCAGAGTCAGCCGCTATCCTCCACCCAAGCAAAAGCACCAGGCATCAAACTGGGATACTCACAGTCACCGGCAACGTTCTTCTCGAGGTCCTGGATCTCGGAGAGGGTGGGGTTCTGGCCACAGGCGCGGAGAAGGTCGCCGAGGCTGTCGAGGGCAACACGGCCATTGCCGCGCTTGTCGAACAGGGCAAAAGCCTCCTTGTAGTTGGTAGAAGCCTGGGAATCAATGTGGTTAGGAGCCATGATTGCAAATGGAGAAGTGGATGCCTCGCGAGCGCAAAGGAGATGAGGTTCTGAAGATGCAGTGGTGAAGATGGGACAGAGGCGGATGGTGTTCGCGGCGCAAAGGATGAAGCAAGAAACCAGTTCTTCTGCAGCGGGTGGGTGGCCGTCGAATCAGATGCACTAAAATGCGCTCGCGGGGCGGTTTGTTTACACAGGTGTCGGGGCAACTTACCATTTTGGGTTTGAATCGGGGGTATGTGATCAGCTGAAGACACAGACACTGAAGGGCGGCAAAGACAAGTCGACGAGCAACAAAAAAATTGGTTTGGTGATGCGTTTGCAGGGCGGTGGAAAATGGTGTTGAGGTTGGAAAGATGGAGAAGCCAGAGAAGCAGCAGACATCCGCTCCTTGTGCATGGTCGTTCACGCTCTGGCCTCCTTGGTGGCCTTTTTCGCCTGGGACTGACGGGGCAACCGTGGCAACCGTGTCAGGCGTCTCCAGCCGAGCGGGAACCAGCCAATGGAACGGGTGCGACTATTGGCAATCGTTCAATGCCACAAGCCTTGTTATCGAGGGGCTTGGCTATCCATGCAGTATTCTGCGTAAAAAGTGCACAATTCTCGAGTGAGGGGCTTGGTGCGTCCATTCATAAAGCCCCTTTCATCTTTGACCGCCCATCGCTGTGGTGTTGTTGTGTAGGATGCATGCACCAGCGATGATCTCATCCTGCCCTACCTTACGCCGCCTCCTTGAATCTCTGCACTGTTGAGGATCTGCACCTGAGGATAATAATAATAACACATTGGAAAGACACCTACGAGCATAATATTAAATCCCAATGTTTGCAATACTTCAATTGTAATATCCCTTCCCACACATTCAAATTCCTTCACAAAGCACCAGCACCCCAAGCCTAGAAACATATTTGCCGTGAAACATAATGTCTATCCATTTTCTCAAATCACCCCTCAAGAGCACAAGTTGGTGTCCGCACAAACCCAAACATCATGCACTTCCGTAACGTAGCAGCTCTGACGCCCACAGTCGATAGCATCGCCTTGCTGCTTGTAGCACGTGGCCACCTTCTGCCCTGGATTCGCGTTGTGGATCCATACCTCGAGGGTCTCGCCATTGTTGGTTTGCCAAAAGTCAACCGAGCCAGTACCGCAAATGCCAGGGAAGTTGTAGCCATTCCAGTTGAAGTCTTGACCCCATTGCGACAGCACGGACGGGAAGTTTCGGTCATCCTTGAAGGCGTCGCAGTTGTACTGCGATGATGGCACGGCGCCGACTCGCCACTCCACAAAGTGTTTAGGCCAGCAGACGTCAGTCTTTGTGTTACACTCGACGTCGCAGAGGTTTTGATATCGGAGGAATAGGTGGAAAGCAGCTGAGGCCGACGGAATCAAGGCCGTCAAGCACAACGGCAACAAGTTTGTAGTGAAGCGCATGGTGAATTAATTAAAGATTCACAAGGGAGTTGTTTTGTGACAATCTCAATGTGAAGACATTATCGTAGCTACTTATTCTTTCTCGCGCCTCCCGGATGTCTCCTATTTTCCCGTATTACAAGCGTCTCATCCTTAGAAGTATCACGCGAAGCTTACCTCTACCTCTTTCAGCTGAAGTTGGGCTTTCAATGGCGACTCAGAGGCTCCCCCGACCCCAAACATAAGCGTATCACAGAACAGCGTCAGCATTTAGACAGCACCCGATCAGCTTCCGTCCCGATCAATCAGACTCAAGAAGGTGCAGAAGCTGAATTGCCTTTATTCATGAGCAGACCAATGATAAGGTTGATGGCTTATCCGCCGGCCAACTCTGCTCTTTCACTTGTTTTACTTGTCACCTTGTCAATCTCCACCCTTTGACCACGAATATCATCTCAGCGGACGGGTTCCATATAACAACGGCTGTGACATCCACACCAGTCTGCGTCGCCCCCAGAATTGTGATGCTCTCCTTGTATAGCAACTAGTCTATGGTCTCTGACTACACGAAGCTCGGACAACTTCCAGCTGTTAGCAGATACAATCTCATGCTATAGTGGCAGAAGACCGCCGAGCCAACAATATGTACGTTCCCCAGACCATCTCAACCTCTGCATCTCGCCATTGGTCACCCATTGCTTTCCACTCCGGCTCTACCTCTAGAATCTGGTCAAACATCAGGTCCACGATGTCTCCATCACCTCCCTGTGCCCGACTCTTCTTTTCTGGATGCGCATCCATCCATCCTTGGTAGGAGCTAAAGGTCCTCACGTAAGCCTCAAACTGACCCAGGTTGAGACTTTTCCTCATCCAAGCCGTCTCTGAGCCTGCGATATCAATCGTGTCTTTGTCAACGTCATACACGATTCTCTTCACATCTTCCCAATTTGGCTGTGGGGGCTTCACCACGTGCAACAGGTCGCGGAGGATGTCTCTCCCAGGCCTTTCCCAATATTGGTTCATCCCCTCCAGTCCTTCGGATACCTCCCCTTCCCCGTAGCAGAATCGGTCAAATATATTGTTGGTCTGAGAATGTCCAACAATGATGTTGTCTTTGTACCCGAAAAAGCCGATCGATCCTCCTGGCTTAACCACCCTTGACAGCTCTGGCCAAGTCTTGGCGTAGTCAAACCAGTGGGCAGCTTGACCCGCGACCGCCAAGTCTATTGATTTGTCGGGAATAAAAGACAAATCTTCTGAATTGCCTTGCCGGAAAGATATTTTGGGTCTTTAGTTGTCTTCTTTGCTTGACTGATCATGCCGGCACTTGGGTCAATTGCAATTGTCCTTCCAAAGTGCGGAGCCAGCTCTCGGGTAGTGACTCCATGACCACACCCCAAGTCCAACAGCGTTCCACTGGAGGTGTTTGAATTGCAGTATCCCAGAATGGTCTTGTAGAGACTTGGCGGGTAAGTTGGCCTAGCCGCTGCATACCCAGCTGCAGAAAAGGTGGCTCTCCTGATGAGATGGTTAGCGTTTCTTTCTGCAAGACCATCGACAGACACAAACCGACCCAAATACCGACATGTTGACCAGGTTTAGTGGGTGATGAGGTTCGGGCTTGTTGAAATTCTCAGTTCTAGAAGAGAGACAGAAGAATCAAATAATTGACATTTCCTTACAAACGTGCCGAATGTTGTAACTTATGACGTCCGGATGATCGGCGAAACGGCTCGGAACCCCGCAGTTGACTTCGGTGTTATCGGAAGCTGGCACTTGCAACATCGCATCACAGCATCGAACCAACTCCCCTTGGCCAGAACAGTCTCATCCTACCCAGCAATCATGACTACCGAGGCCACTGTCCGCAAGTTCTTCTCATCCTCCGCCTTCGCCGTCGTTGGAGCGAGCTCTAACCCAGCAAAGTTCGGACACCGAGGTATGACTACGTGCTCTTCACGTCAACCCCTGCGTGGGAACCCCTGCTGAACTCGCTGTTTGTACGATAGTATTCACTTGGTATCTGGTGCATGACCTCCCAGTGACTCCCATCAACCCGGGGTCGGCAACCATATCCGCCTTGGAAGAGAATCATCCCACTGCTGCCGACGTGGCCGCCCTGCCGAACCCGAAGCAGACGTCGCTTTCTGTCATCACCCCGCCAGGTGCGACGCTCAAGGTTCTGCAGGAGGCTAAGAAGTTGGGAATCCCTTCTGTCTGGCTACAGCCTGGAAGCTTCGACGACGAGGTCATCGAGTTCGCTAATGAGAAGGGGGCGTTCGAGGCTGTTGTTGCTGGTGACGGTGGTCGAGGCCATGAGGGATGGTGCATCTTGGTAGACGGTGAGCGTGGATTGAAAGGTGTTGGGAAGCTGTGAGCCGACTGGCAGTAGGGGTTGTTTGTGAACTGATGTTTCTTTCTGATCAATGGCCCACAAGATGTGAACTGAATCGTGAACCAGAACCTGAGCTGTGTCCTTTAAGCCGCCAGCTCGAGTACCTACTTAGTTAAACATATCTCATATTTCGACGAGTCGTTGGCCCCAAATTTGACAAGAGTACAGTTTAGACTTAGGTTCTTTCACCTACTACCTACGTCAGTGACGCGGTGAACCCACTTCGGCAGTCCGACAGACCTTGACCAAGATAATCCAAGGTGAGTCGGGCTCACCAGGATCCAAACACAAGCGGCCCCACTTCCCCCGAAAGTAAACAAACGCGCCCCAGACCCACCCACACAGATGCTCAACAGTAGGGCGTTCTGGTCGTCACGACTACTTCCATCGTCAATTCCCCTTCAACAATCAACGCCCTTCACACCAACTACCCAGGCGACCGAGGAACCCACGAGGACGTCCGCGAACGATTACCTACGATTGAAATGATAACGACATCCTCTTGATCTCCACCAACCGCCGCCGCGTCTCGCGCCTATCAGCCAGCTCGACCTCGCGACCCGCGACTGAACGAGAAAACACCACGACTTTATCCCGGTTGCACGCGTGCAGCCACCAGCAACATGTCTGCCGAGGAAATCACCGATGAATACATCGCATACGAGAACCGCTTGGCTTCCTTCCACAGAAGCGTCAAGAAACGAGCCTCGGGTACCAATGGACGAGGCACCAAGAACCTAACCTGGCCACATCGAAACATTGCGCCCGCGAGTGTATGCGCTCCGCCACGCCCTGCTTTTGTTCCATACTGACATGTGCGATTAGCTTGCCCGTGCTGGTTTCTTCTACAACCCTAGCCCTGCCAGCCCCGATAATGTCACTTGCTTTCTTTGCCACAAAGGCCTTGACGGCTGGGAGGCTGGCGATGATCCTCTCCTTGAACACCTAAAGCATAGCCCCGACTGTGGATGGGCTCTGGTAGCCGCGATCGAAGCAGAGCTCGGAGACTACGCGCAAGAAGACCCAAGCCAGCCCTACATGAAGGAGGCCCGAAAAGCGACTTTTGCAGGGAGGTGGCCTCACGATTCGAAGAAGGGATGGAAGTGCAAGACCAAGCAGGTGAGTTTTTAATCGTGATCTGGAGAGCATTCGCTAACATTTGACAGCTGGTCGACTCTGGCTGGAAGTACACACCAACCACAGACTCGGACGATATGGCGACCTGCGTCTACTGCCAGTTGGCCCTCGACGGCTGGGAGCCTGCCGATAAGCCCCTGTAGGTGCTTTGTATATCTTTGCCTGATGCTTCCACAACTGACATAACATAGCGACGAACATTACAATCGATCCCCCGATTGTCCGTTCTTTGCTTTGTTGGAACAAACACAGGGCGCGAAGAAGACAAGCCGAGCAAAGGCTGGCCGTGCATCTAAGACATCGCGACTGTCTGTTCAATCCGCCGCCACAGCCACTTCAGAAGCTGCATCAGTCACCGACTCAATACTTGGCCCAGAAGATAGCGTGTTGACTACCACTTCTACCCAAGGTGGGAAGAAGAGCAAGGCACGGAAGACTGCTACTGGCAAGGGACGAAAAACGAAGGCTAAGAAGGAAGAGCCTGTTGAGGAGGTGGAGGCCGCGGTTAAAGAAGAGGAGGCTCCCCCGCAAAAGCCCGCCCGTGGAAAGAAGCGAGCGAGTACGGCCATGGATGACTCGGCCATGACCAACAAAGAAGCACCGGCCCCGAAGAAGCGGGCGGTAGGGAACCGCAGCAGCCCTGCACTGAATAGCTCAGCCTTGGAGCCTGAAGATGACGAGTTGATGGGTGCGCCGCCCCCTAAGAAGGCCGCTGGGCGTAAGAAGGCCCAAGCATCAACAACCAAGGTCCGCAAAGCATCGACTGCTTCAGTCGCTTCAGCCACATCGATTCCTGGAGCCTTCCCTGATGACGACGAAATCGAACGTCAACTGGAGGCAGATCTTGAGCGACAACACAGCGAGGGTGAAGAAATCACGGTTGACTCTGACTCGGAGCGAATGAATTCGTCAAGGAGCAGAGGAGGCAAAGATTCAACGACTGTGGCTGAGCCCATTCAGGAGTCAGCAGACTACGCGATGTTCAATCCCACACCCGTGGAGCACGATGACGCCGAGGTTGAAGACGAGTTGAAGGCGCTCCAGGCTGAGATGGAGATCGAAGAACCCCAGGAACTCCATGTTCCCAAGAAGGGTCGGAAGGCTGGTACTCGCAAGGCCTCGAAGCAGACCAAGACAAAAAAGGCCAAGGTACCTACTCCGGAGCCCGTGGAAGAGGAAGAGGAGGTTCCTGAACCCCACCAAGAGCTTGAAGAAGAGGCTCATGAGGACAGCCTGGCCAGCACAGGCACAGTGGTTATCAAGACCTCGGCGGAAGCGCGGCTGAGTACTGGAAAGCGAGGGCGCGGCCGCCCATCTAAAGCATCACTTGCTTCCAGGGAGTCTACTGGTGCCGTTGAGCTCGTGGAGGCTCCAATTGATTCTTCTGCCGACCCCCCTGTCGAGGCTCCCACTGAGCCAATTGCGCAGCCGCCAGCTAAACGTGGTCGCGGTCGCCCATCTAAGGCATCTCTGGCTTCTCGCGCATCGATTGATGTGGACAACGCCCAACCTACCGAGGCTCCTCCGAAGCGCGGCCGTGGAAGGCCATCCAAGAAGTCGATCGAAGCTCGTCTGTCAATGAATGCTACAAGCAGCCAGGAGTCGGCTGAGGCAGTCAAAGAAGATGTGGAGGTTCATTCAGCCGCAGTTGTTGAGAAACTCAAAGCACCGGTCGTTTCTTTCGAGGAGCCACAGCAGTCCCCAGTCGCGAGAGACATGGCCTCGTCGCCACCTCCCAGCACCAGGCATTTGGCGAACCCTCCTTCAACTCCTGGCAGAGTCATCTCGCCTGTCCCATCAGCCCGACAAGCCGCCATCTCGCCGTCTCAATCACCCCAGTCATCCGACGCCGAAAACCAGCCCCCATCGTCGAAGCCTGCCGCCAGCGTGAAGCGAGTCGCTCTAGCACCGGTTGTGGCAACACCTACGCGAGGTTCGCCATCAAAGCGCAACGTGATTGCGGGCCTTCGAAGCACGACCCCTTGGGCAGAAGTCGACGTTGAGGCCGTCCTGGGATCTCCGCTCCCCAAAAGCGACAAAGAGAACAGCGTCGTCGACCGATTGCTGAAGCAGGGCAAGACTCTCACGTCACCAGAGAAGCAGATGACGGTGGAGGAGTGGATCTACCACAACGCGGGGGAGGCGGAAAAGAAGCTCAAGCAGGAGTGCGAGGCCATGGTTAGCCGGTTTGAGAGCGAAGGCAGCAAGGCGATGCGCGTGCTCGAGGGATTGGTGGTGGAATGAGAGTTGACGTTGGGAACGGCGCTGAAACCAAGGACACGGACACAGACCATGGGATGTATAGCTGGTTGGGTCGGCGCCTAACTGGACTGGACTGGACTGGAGATTGCTCAATGAAGGCAGATTGCACGGTCATGTGTACGGCACGGACGGGATACGGATGGGATACATAAATGGCGTTTCGGGGTAACTGAGATGGAATCTGAATTAAATAAATGAGCCAATGTTGAACATGGTGGAAAGCCTCATGTTCGCTAGCTCTGCGATACACTTTGTAACATCATGAACATGCATGGAGTGTAAAATGTTGAGTGCATGAGAGAGAACTCGCCGTGCTTCAGCAGACGTCGCATCCCCGGCTTTGGCTTCGCTGTGGCTCTCCGCCTCATTCCTCCCGTTCCATAGTCTGGGATCTAAAGTCCCATATCTGAATCTAGACTTATGAGATTATTTAGCTGACCAATTCGGACTCCCGCTCACAGCCTCCCGACCCAGATGGAGTAAGTCAGTAATAGACTTGCCACTACTCGGCAACCTCCATACACCTCGGTGCACCAATCCAATGCGCTGTTCGCGACCAGTCGATATACGCCAATGCGTCCATTTTCAGCTGAGTTACCAAGCGCATTTTTAAGTGTCCCCATGTTTCGGCTCCTGGGAAAGCCGGGAGTTATAGTTGGTGGCTGATCATAGCCTATGATGGATGTCTTTAAGCTATAAATACGGAACGAGACACCTACCAGTTGTCACGCAAGACGTCTGTCTCCCATTTTAATCAATCTATTCAATCTAAAAGTCGACAATACCCTTCAGGCGTCTCCCTGTCAAACCATCCCAGCCCAGCTGCCACTCAAGACAAACCATGCTCGGCCTCTCCCTTTCGTCCTTCATCGTCCCCGTGCCCAAAGCAGAGCGCTTGTCTGACTTCTGGGGCACACTCAAGTTCCCGCGACGACGGTCGACCTCGGAGGTTGCCGAATTGGCGACACTCGAGGCTGGCCAATTCGAGGAGGCCCGCGTGCGGCCCGAAATGCGACGTAGGCAAAAGAGCAGTCCCTGAGACAACTGCTGGACGTAGGTGTTGTATCCTTCATTGGGCGCAGAGTCGAACATGGTGAATACTGACATCGGGTAAGCATTATCGTTCAGTTGAAGTCAACGAGACGAGAGGGCGTCGCTGTCTTTGAGATGGCATGATACATCTTAGTACAAAATGAAAATCACTTAATTTTACCAGGCACGGGAAAATCAAAACCAGCTCAAGTCGCCCAGTGGGCTTTTTGATCATTGAAAACTCAAAACTATACGCACGCAGACACTTGAATCTTCAGTCTTCCTCCCACCGTGCTCGTCATCCCAATCGCACACCTGCATTAATGTCCATCATGCCCAGCCATCCATTCTACAGCATCAAACTGGATCCCGATCCATCTCTCCAAGCCCGTGGCTTCTTTCTTTCGCGTCCGTGCCAAGCATCATCCCGAATTTTAAAGGAGTGTCGGAGGGTATCATTCCAGGATGTCCATGCCCACTATCCTATTGCCGGATTGCGCCGTAAATGAGTGTGCTAACTAGTATCAAAAATAAACATTCCAAATCCAATTCCCTCAGTATATATATGCCGTAATGAGTGTGTGTAAAATAATGTAAGCGTAAAATTCAGGCCGTCATCGTGTTGATATTATCGTAAATGAGTGTCATGAAATGTTGAAGAAAAAAGTGATGTACTCGAAGATTAAATGAAGAGAACCGCAAGTGCAGTGAGAAGTGTGACGAAGCTGGTGAAACCAACAGTCAGGGAAGAGGCGGCTCCTGTGACAGTCGCAGGATCAGACGTCGACTCGGTAGCCGTCGTGGTGCGAGTCTGCAAACCTGAAGACCCTGAGACCGTGCCGGTGGTGGTAAAGCTATCTCCCTCTCCAGTGGTACTCTGTTCTCCACCTTGACCATCAGATGCAGACCCAGTTAAGGTAGCTTCAGAAGTGGTGGCAGTTCCAGTAGCAGTACCAGTAGCGGTATCAGCACCAGTAGCGGTATCAGTAGCAGTGGCGGTACCAGTACCAGTACCAGTACCAGTAGAGGTTCCGGTAGCAGAAGCAGCAGCAGAAACAGAACCAGAGTCGGAAGCAGAAGCAGAAGCAGAACCTTCAGAGTCTTCAGTCGATGTTTCGTCGGGAGAATCGCTTGTCACAGTAACCGACTCAGCCGATTCTGATTCGCTAGCAGACTCAGTCGAGGTGGCCGCCACTTCGGTTGACTCAGTAGCCTCTTCAGTGGATTCGGCATTCTCCGTAGAAGTTGCCTTCTCTTCTGAGGTTGCATCTCCTGTCGAGGTTGCTTCTTCAGCTGAAGTTGCTTCCTCTGTTGAGGTCGCCCCCTCTACTGAGGTTGTCTCCTCTGCGGAGGTTGCCTCCTCAGTTGAGGTCGCTTCTTCTGCCTCGGTTGTCTCCTCCTGGGTAGTGGTTGCCTCCTCAGTCGAATCTGCCTCGGTTGTTGATGTGAATGCGGTGAAGTCATCAGAGCTCGCCTCAATCTGGCTTGTCGTCGACACATCAGCCTCGGATGTTACTGCAGACTCAGGGCCGGATTCGCTGGTCGTGGGGGACGTTGTGCCCCTTCCCTCACAGTAGCCAATAAACTGCGAGAATTCTGGCTCAACATAATCACGGATCGTCTCTTTCGTGCCATCCGTGTTGTCTAAGATGCAAGTCGAGCAGACACTATAGCTGTCCCGGAAGGAGGAGCCATCATCGCAAAGTTCAGATGACT
The DNA here is from genome assembly GCA_003934905.1 of Neonectria sp. DH2. Taxonomy (NCBI): domain Eukaryota; kingdom Fungi; phylum Ascomycota; class Sordariomycetes; order Hypocreales; family Nectriaceae; genus Neonectria; species Neonectria sp. DH2. The sequence continues at coordinate 2,222,591 of RQWH01000003.1, read as the reverse complement.
TTCCTACAGACAACGCAATCTTGTAGGCGCCGTTACAGTCGTCGTAGCAGATAGCGGGTGTAGTGTCACGCTTTCCAAACATGTGGAGTTCTTGTCGACGATGCATCCTATAAGAACCATAGGCTGTCGTGGTTGTAGTAGCCTGGGGCCAATCAGTCAAGGTTGACTGAGATTCCCAGTTTCCAGTCGTGATCGTCTTGACATGGCCGTATTTCTTGGTCTTTACAATCACGTCCTTCTCGAAGATGTCATAAGAAAGACCAAACGCTTCCGGGTTTAGGTTGAAGTAACCGTAGGACGGTGGGTAGTACCCGGTCTTGCCCTTCTTCCATGTGACATTCTTAAATGGCGGGGAGGGGATACAATACGCGGGAGCGCAGACGTAGTTCTCAACCGGTGGCTCGGGCCAGAAATTGCAAGAAGCCGGCTTGGGAGGGTTGCACACGTATCCGGGCAGGCAACCGAACGTGCGATCCGACTTTGGGGACAGCGGTGCAAAGTCTCCAGTCACCTTCGGGCACACTGTGATTTCGGAAAGTTCCGTCTGGGTGACAGTCGTCGGTGGTTGGGTGATTGTACTTGCGTCCAGCGTCACCGTCGTCGTAATGGTTCTAGTTGTTCCCGGAATCACTGAGGTGACGGTCTCGCCGGCTCTTGTAATTATAACCGTTTCTGCGGGCAGTTCGGTGGTGAAGGTGGACACAACCGTGGTGCCGGGGATTGTGACGATCTGTCCAGGCGCTGTGATCGTCTCACCGGGAGCAGTAATTGTCTCTCCAGGGAGAGTGATGACAGTTTGTTCTCCAGGGAGGGTAACGGTCTGTTCTTCTCCAGATATCGTCACGACCCTTGTTTCGCCGGGGAGAGTCACAGTCGTAGCTTGGCCAGGAACGCTGACGGTCACCTCTTCACCTGGCAGAGTCACAACGGTTCTTTCTCCAGGAAGAGTGACCGTTTGTTCTTCTCCGGAAATTGTGATGACCCTAGTTTCTTCAGGGAGTGTAATTGTCGTCACCGCCGTGACAGTTTGCCCAGGGGCAGTGACAGTGTCGCCAGGTAGGGTAATGACTGTTCGTTCTCCCGGAAGAGTCACCGTCTCTTCTTCGCCCGAGACCGTTATGACCCTAGTCTCTCCAGGCAGCGTGATTGTCGACAGAGATGTAACTGTCTCTCCAGGAAGAGTAACAACTGTTCGCTCTCCAGGGAGAGTCACCGTCTCTTCTTCGCCCGAGACCGTTATGACCCTAGTCTCTCCAGGCAGCGTGATTGTTGACAGCGAGGTAACTGTTTCACCAGGAAGAGTAACAACTGTCCGCTCTCCAGGGAGAGTCACTGTCTCTTCTTCGCCCGAGACCGTTATGACCCTAGTCTCTCCAGGCAGCGTGATTGTTGACAGCGAGGTAACTGTTTCACCAGGAAGAGTAACAACTGTCCGCTCTCCAGGGAGAGTCACTGTCTCTTCTTCGCCAGAGACCGTTATGACTCTAGTTTCTCCAGGCAGCGTGATTGTCGATAATGAGGTAACTGTTTCACCAGGAAGAGTAACAACTGTCCGCTCTCCAGGAATAGTGATGGTCTCTTCTTCGCCAGAGATCGTTACGACCCTGGTTTCCCCAGGTAGCGTGATTGTCGCCAGTGAGGTAACTGTCTCCCCAGGAAGGGTGACAACCGTTCGTTCTCCCGGAATAGTGATGGTCTCTTCTTCGCCAGAAATCGTTACGACCCTGGTTTCCCCAGGTAGCGTGATTGTCGCCAGTGAGGTAACTGTCTCCCCAGGAAGGGTGACAACCGTTCGTTCTCCCGGAATAGTGATGGTCTCTTCTTCGCCCGAGACCGTTATGACCCTGGTTTCCCCAGGTAGCGTGATTGTCGCCAGTGAGGTAACTGTCTCCCCAGGAAGGGTGACAACCGTCCGTTCTCCTGGAATAGTAACAGTCTCTTCTTCACCTGAAACGGTAATGATTTTGGTCTCGCCAGGGAGAGTAACGGTTGTTTCCTTGCCAGGAGCCGTTACCGTCGTTCCGGGAAGGGTGATTGTCTCTTCCTTCCAGAAATTGTCACGATTACCGTTGAACCAGGGGCCGTTATGGTCTTTGGAGGAAGGGTAATCGTTTCTTCTTCTCCAGAAATTGTCACGACTTTTGTTGTACCGGGGATAGTAACGCCCGGGGCCGTTACGGTCTTCGGGGGAGGGTGACGGTTTCCTCTTCTCCAGTAATTGTCACGGTTTCAGCTGGGACGGTAACTGTTGGGCCATTTCCGGTAATGGTGACAGTTGTACCGTCTTCGCCCGAGATGGTGACGGTCACATCATGACCAGGGACGGTAGTCGGCACGCAGGTCTGGGTCATAGTTATGGTGGAGTATTTCTGGAGCAAGTCAGTATTCGCCTGCAGAGAACAATCGAGTTTCCTACCGTCACGGGTGGCTTGTAAATGTACTTGGTAGAGGTCTCGGTGCGCCATTTGACCTTCCACTCAGTGGCAGTTTTCCATTTAACCCTCCACTCGGTAGCGGTTCGCCACTTCACTTTCCACTCAATCTGAGTGGAGGTTTCACTAAGTCGTGGTCAGTCAGTCCAGTTGAGCACCTTAAATTGAAATAGGTAGCTTACGTGACAGTCGCAGCGTCGCTATAGAGAAGTTAGCTTGAGATTTCACGCGGGTTCAAGGAAGCCTCTTACCATGCTGTTGTGCCATGGGTTTCGGAGTGCGTAGAGGTCGTTATATCTGTGAGTGTTGAAGTCGCGGTCGGTACATCGTAAGTTGGCACATCGTAGGTTGGCGCATCATAGGTCGGTTCCGTTGTAGTAGAGTCGGGCAGAGGCTCAATGGTGGTGGTCGTCACTGGTAGATTGCAACCACACTTGGCGTCCCAAGTCACGTCCGGTTCTGGTTCCTCACTTGACAGCGGTGGCTCGTCCTTTGGAGTGTCATAAGGGTATTGTCGGCGTACAACTTGAGGCTTGTTGGGATCCCTGTGGGCTGAGATTCCAGTAGCCAAGGTGCCCAGGAGGTAGATGGTCGACAGGAAACGCATGATGGCTCGGTGCTACGAGACAAAGCGAACGAAGGGGACAACGGCACCGAAGCTTGCAAGCAGCAACAAGCGAACGTGGGGAGAAAGAGCGCCTCGCGTCTGAAGTTGGATCTTTGTTGTCGATGTTAGGCTAGACGAACAAGAGAGCAGAGAGGGAGACAGGATGGGGGCCGTACCTAGAGCATATGTACAAACGATGGATAGCTCAAGCTGAGGGCGGGAGCCGGGTGGCTGAGCCAGGCAGCCCTACGAACTGCCGACGCGGATAGGGAAGAGTCGCACCACCGGGCTCGATACCCCAATTGGTTGTTATTTTCCTCCTCTTTACAAGCCACTTGACGAAGGGACCGGGGGGGAATATGATGCGTAAGGCAGAGCGTGGGCTGGTCGGCAACGTGGTGCCAATGTCGTCAACCAAAGTTGGAAACCAATGTGGTGAGAATGAATGAACAAGGGCAGGCAGGGGATCCACGGCGCTCGCAAGCTTGGCACGGACAAAGCACCACAGCGGAGATGGAAGCGGATATGTGGGCAATGACAACCGTTGTCGGTGAGATTGGATATCACGAAGGCAAGTGACCTGGCGCAAGGGGCGAGGGAAGCACCAAGCTAAATGGTATTATGCGCGCTCTGCTGTGGGTACCTCGAGAAGAGCCATGGCCCATCTCGAGTCGCAGCAGCATGAGCAACAATGCAGCTGGAGCACATGCAGCAAGCACGGTCGGGGTAGAGGCTGGGATGGGGACAGGGACGGGGACGGAGCACGTCCGACATCCCAAAGCAGGTAGCAGCACGACGCAAACATGGCCCAGAATGTGGCCTTAGGACAAGGCCAAGAGGTATGAGAAGTGTCCACTGGGCCAGGTGGGAGTTGCATGAAGATGGGATGGCGGGTAAGTTCAGAGCTGGCAGGACGAAGTGCGAATACCACGCCCGCATCCATGACATCCACGACCGGTGCCGGTGACGACAAGAGGACTAATTAATTGCCTCCACAACAGGCCAACAAGGCCCCCCAGTCTCCTTTGCCCAGCGGGGCTGTGGACAGGGTCGATCTGACATACACCGGAGAATGGAGTTGATTGGGAAACGTTCGGTTACTATCCTTGTCTGCAGTCAGCCTAGAGACCAGAAGGGCGAGTCCAGCGTCGACGGTGACATCGGCGGTCGTAATTCTCGAGTCAACTCTGGGTCGCGATTATGGCGGCGTCGTGACTGTGTTGCATGGCACCAAGCCATAACTCCAGTGGCCAGCGCGGGATAGGCCTGGTTGAAGATCGGAGGGTCGGAACGTTCAAGAGGAGCTCGTGTTTGAGGTGTGAGGCTTGGGCTTCACTGGAGATGTGGTCCAGGGACAGGCAGGATAGGCTCGGCGGGATGCGAGAGGCGCAAGAACGGATTGGGGCGCAAAAGCACCGGCAGCCCCAAGGCAGCTCCGACAATCCCAAGGAGCGGGGAGCGATGTGAATGGTGGATGAAAGCTAGCTTGGGTGAAGGGATGGATGTTGGAGATGGTGGATAGAGTTGGCAGAGTTTGGGCCGCTGAGAGGTGCCCACAGCGGGCAAGGAGCGCCACAGAAGTACTCAGGGGAGTCGCGGGGTGTGATTGGCCACAGTCCGATTCAGACGGTCCCAGCTCCGCCTACCAGTGCAAGCCCAGTGCAAGCCCAGCGTAAGCCCCAAGCGGTTTCAGACTTTCAGAAGACCTTCAGTTGGTGGGCCCCGCTGTAGTCCAGCCCTGTGGCATCCATGGATCGCAGAAAGTGGGCCCTCATCGCCCGCTGGACCACCGCGCTGTCCCGCCCGTCTAAGCCCTAATAAGGCTCGCAACGTGGTGCTCCCGTGTACCACATCATTGACCGTTGGGTCAGCGTCTACTTAGGTTGCTTAGGAAGGCAAACCTTCGCTTCGGAGCGGAGCTCAAGCCAGCCGGAGCCAACCAGAGCCCTCTTTGAACCTCGACTCTCTCTTTGTGCCTTTCAACGTGTATCGCCATCCAGTGATCCGTGAACTGTAACCGTTCGTTGATTGATTGATTGATTGATGCTTTCTTTCCTTAGTCGATCTCCCCCCCCCCCCCCTCTTCCTCCCTTACCTCGTTTAGCACCCATCTTCCGTACCAGCCTCGGCCGTGTGCGCGACTTTTGCATTGCATGCCCACCTTACCGTCGCTCGGCCACATGAGTTGCATCCGAAGTGCAGCGAAGGAGGCTGCCAGCTCACCCTCCCTCAGGGTGAACCCCCATCCCTGCAGCCACAACCAGAGCCTATTTGACAGCCTGATGTGCTGGAGGGTGTGTTGGGGGCTAAATCGGGAACCAATTCGGTCTTATAGCCCTCTTTGCTTGCGGCAAAAGAGGGGGGGCCTCATGTCAATTGGCATGGATGGTGAGATCGTCCCTTGCCCCCAGTCCTCTCCCAGTCCCATCCTAGTCCAACACCAACCCCCGGCAGCCTGTTTGTTTATTCATTCTCTCGACGTCCCAAAGTTCTGGACTTGTCATCCTTACCCTTGGAGAGAGTCAGAAACTGGCAGGCTTCTTATTTGGATCCTTTATTGCTAGCATCACCGGGATGCCAGTTTAATCTCGCTCATCCATCCTCACTGTCGTGATCATACGCCATGGCGCAGTTTTCAACGGTCCCAGACAGGCTCCTTGAGGCTCAAGCTCGACTGGCCAGGCTGCGTGCGAGCTTAGACCGTAAAGTGGCTGACCGATTGCAGGAAGATCACAGCACAACTTTCATGTTATCGTTGACAGGCTCGGACACTTCTCAGCCACCTGCTCCCACCGGCCGCGTGGCCCCAGTCCCAGCACTTTGTTCCCACGATGGCCAGGGACCTAGCCATGTGCATTTTTTTCTTCCGCTTCCGTTTCCCTGTTCGGCCTCAGTCAGGCCCGCTTTACCAGGGCTCTGCTTTGATCGCCATGTACTTCGTAGTGGGCCTGGTTCTGCGCTTCTGGCACGGCGGTGACACCGACGCTCCCCACGTTGGGCCATGCGAAGTTCTGAGGTCAGCACTCTTCCGCACTCGCGATGGTTCCCCGACGGTGACTTTTGCTGCAGTTGTCCGTCGCCCCGTCCACATGGCACCATCCAGAACGCCCTCGCATGCTACCCTACTTGCCGTACCCGTACCGACGTTACAGTCAGAACAATCCAGCGCGCCGAGGCTGAGCAGTACTCGGGGTCCCTCCCATGCCACAGACTTACCAACCCAGCTCCAGGCAGCCAATCGCCGATGCCACCACATACATCCTGCACATTCGGTTGCCAAAAGTAGCGTCCTATGAATGCCAAGGGATAACTCGGGCGGAGCAGCCTGGCCGCTGTGCATCCATCCATCCCGCGGTGACAATGCTGGTGCGCTTGGGTCGATCTCGCCTTGGGAGCAACAGCTGACCCATCAGCCCTACATCTTCCCCGTCGCTGGCCCTTGAGTGGCAAATCTCGCTGCCAAAGTTCTTCGGCCGGGCCATTCTTACTGCCATCCCCTCTTAATATCGTGTCTTACTTCCCATTTGCGGCTCACTTGCGGGGGTCTTGTTGTCGACCTCTTGCATTGATGCTGACTCTGCCCGTCTTTGACTGTCTAGTACGACTCTCTCATCTCCCAGGAACTAAGCCGCACCCAGGCCCGAGTCGCCTACATCGCAAGCCACCGCTACATTTGTTCCCGGGCCGTCTGCCTGTCAGATACCTTCCCGAAGGAGACATATCTTACCGCCACCAAGCGGTACCTTCGGTAGACAAACGAGACCGCCATCCCCTCCTTGTCTCCGTTGACAGTCCCCGTAGCGACGAACCCTTCGCGCCCTCGAAATTGCACGACTGATCATGGTCCACTAGCATTTCCCTGCATCTAATTTCAACTGCAGTTTCTGGGGGTGCGAACAACTGGCAGTCCATCGAGTAGTTCGTCGAGCCTCTTCATCATGATGCCTCGTGGTGCATCACTGGCTCTGTTGGTCGCGGCCGCGACCACCGCCGTCGCCCAGTTCGATACCTGGGCAGACGGCCAAATAAGTACTGAAATTTGCACTTGGGAGCAGCCGAGAGGTAATGTGAAACACATCTAAGCATTGGCCATGGCTCTGACAGTTCGCTACAGCCGCTTTGGTTCGTGACATGATCTATCTAGATGGTGGCAACATATGGTGGACTCCACGGATGGACGATGGTTCTACAGGTACAGCTGTGGACAACGGTACGTCGTCTCCCATTTCGCTCATGCTGTTGATGCAATCTAACTTCGCATAGGAAACAATGAGGGTCTTATTCTCAACTATAACCTCAGTACTCCATTCAACTCGGACACGAATGTCACTGCGATTCTTCTGAAGGATGCCATGTCCAAGGCACGGGGCGACTCGGGAAACAGCAATGACGCCGGCCCAAACTATATCGACGGTGGCATGCTCGCCAACGACGCGGAGTTCTTCCTTTATGGCGGTGTCATCCTGAGAAACGACGAGCTCTACCCTGATCCCGACGCAGATGAGGTCCTCTCATATCAGGCCTATCAGTACGGGCCAGAAAAGGCGACATGGAAACCAAGCTTCAAGAGTTATGAACTCGACAATGACGTGACTCGTTATGTCGCCTACGGAGCAGCTGTCAACGCTCCGTCCGAGAACAAGGCGTGGTACTTCTCCGGCTTGCGGTCTCCGACCTCTGGCACCATCTTTGACAACGCTGTGAACGATACTACCAAGGCCGTCAATGTCTCCAACACGATGATCGAACTCGACATGACTAAACAGATGCGCGAGACCTGGACAAACACAACACTTCCCAAGTCCATAAAAGGCCGTTCCAATGCTGAGGCCGTCTGGGTTCCCGTCGGTAAAGAAGGCATCCTCGTCGTGCTGGGTGGTGTGGTGTATCCGGAATGGGCGGGGCGAAGTGGCAAGTCGGCGGATAAGGACGCAAGTGTAAGTCGCATATTTGCATTTTCTTCCCATGCAGTCCGGTGTGCTAACGATCTTGTAGGAGAAAGAAAGCCCGGAGTTCATGAGTACCATTGACATTTACGACGTCGCAAACGACAAGTGGTACCAGCAGCCGACCGAAGATGGTCCCGGGGCTCGCGCCCGTGGGTGTGCCGTTGTCGCCGCCGCGTCCGACTATTCAAGCTTCAACATCTTCTACTACGGCGGGTTTGACGGCGTCAGTCCGACGGAGGCATTCAGTGATGAGGTCTGGGCGCTCTCGCTCCCGTCTTTTACATGGACAAAGATCAGCGAGGGTAAATCTCTACACGCCCGTGCGGGCCACAAATGCTTCATGCCGTACGCCGACCAAATGATGGTCTTGGGAGGGTATACTCCTCTGGCTGGGTCTACCATTGCTTGTCTTGATGGAGGTCCCGTGGTACTCTTCAATGTCACCAGCGGAGAGTGGATGGACTCGTATGATCCGTCCAAGTATGGTGACTACGGCGTCCACGAGAAGATCCAGTCGAAGATCGGCGGTGATGCTGCGGGTGGTGCAACTGCTACCAAGCCCTCGCCGGATGGTTGGGCCACGTCTGCGCTCGCAAAGGTCTTCGACACGTCCTACGACACTGATAAGATCACTACGTATTGGCCGTACGCCTCGGCAACCTCCACCAAGCGACCCGACATCGGTGAGGGCTCGGGGCAGGATGGCGACGAGGACAACGGCGGCGGCGGCTCCAGCCTCCCGAAGTGGGTTGCCCCAGTACTAGGCGTTGTCCTCGGGCTTATGCTCGTCACGGGCGCCATCGTCGTCTTCTGTCTCTATCGTCGGCGAAAGATCTTCCGAAATCGGTCCAGCGATTATGGCACTGAGGACGCCGGCATGCGCATCATCTCTTGGATGCGAGGCCAGCCGACAGAGAAGGCCCCGACGGTTACGACCTCAGAAGACACGCCGACCAGCCCAGACATGGAAGAAGCGCGGGCCGTTGGGGTGAGGCCTTCGTACGACGTTACGGCCCCTCCTCATCCCGTCGAAATGGCTGATACTCAGAGGATTGCTGAGTTAGATGGTACGCCAAACGCCTTCCGTGACACTACTTCACAGAGACTAACAAATATAGATACCTCGCCCCGTCCGGAGCTTCAGGATACGGGCCTCTCCCCGATAGAAATTATCCAGAAACACTCCCACTTCGCTGAACCTAAATCCACCTCGCTGTCAGATCCCTCTTACAGTTCATTCTCCATGGGTCAGGACCATGCTAGCACTGTCTCCCGCTCCTCCGCGGCAGCGAACAGTGCGGCAGTGGCCCCCAGCAGCCCAGACGATGCATCTGCACGGGTCACCTCCAACGTATCTGGGGTGTCGGACGCCGAAATCGCGAGGCTCCGGCGTCTGTCCGGCGGCCCAGTCAGTCCAAGGAGCGATTCTGGCGACATGCCATCCAAAGAGGAGAAAGTCATGTCTGATATGCCCTCGCCGTCTTCTCCGACCCCCGTGTCACCACCGTCTGCCGGGGAGAATGCGAGCCAAGACTACATATCTGCGAAGTCTGCAGTGAGCCCTTTACGCAAGAGTGTGTTTCTAGAGAGCGAGGAGGATATGGGTAAGGAGAAATAAGTACTTGATCGGGTCGTTTTGTCAACGGCGTTGGAGGACTTGCGATGTGTTCATGACCGGTGGATGTTTGATGATACATGTTAGGCCAGGATAGTTTGATGGCTAGGTTTCTTCTCAAGTAACGATAATTTAACTAGCATAATGATTCTATTCCAAATTCGAGAGAAATGTTCCTACTTCCCAACATGATGACCTATGTACTTGACTTTTGTGGACTCTAATTCCCCGCCCCTGTACAGCCTTTTTCGTATTCCACTCCAATGATCCAGTTACTCCGCCGTGATGTAGCCTTGTGTCGAACCGCCATGTCGCATCTTTGTGACTGGCGAGTAGCCTGTTGCTAGGCCTAAAAACGGGATTCCTATCCTTTGAGAACTGAATATCTTGGTCAAGAGGCTCTCTTAAACCTCAACTAGCTCATCATCGTCATCCACCTCCTTCACCTTGCTTTCGGTCTCGGTCTTGTCCTCGTCGGCCTCGTCGGCCTCGTCGGCCTCGTCGGCCTCGTCGTCCTCGTCAGCCTCGTCACGGGCCAGCACTTGCACCAACCGGTCGCAAGCCTCCTGGACGTCCTCATCTCGGACATGCATGTGAGTCTCGCGGATGATGGGGTACACTTGAATCTTGCGCATGAGCTCGCGACCTTCGCGCGTCGTTGTCAGCAGCGTCAGCGACTCGACGTGTGTCTGCAAAATTGTGTTGTCCGAGTCACGCTTCTTATCCGGGGGCAGCAGCTGCAGGTCCGGTAGCATAGCGTTAGTCTCGTCGTCGTCATACTCCTCGCTTCCCATGATGGGAAGGAGGATGTAGGGAAGAATGTCGATCTCTTCGTCAGAGAGGAGGGACGGGTGGGACCCGATCTCAAAGGCGACGTTCTTGATAGTGCTTGCGACGCCCTTACGTCGGATATCCGACTTGTGCTCGGTGAAGACCTTGATCTTGGTCAAGGGGAGAACCTTATCGTAATCTTGCGCCTGAAGGAAGTACTTTCGGATCTCGATGTGCTTGGACAGGTCGGCAAAGACGTAGGCAAGATAGTCGAAATCGGCCTTCTTGTTGTAGGTTCCATCCTGACCCTTGACGAAGAGGTCCATCAGCTGGTTGATGACACTGTCATCCGAGCCGAGCTTCTCTGGTGCCTTCTGTTTCCTCTTCAGGATATCCTTGAAGCCATCCCACTTCGCAAGGTTGGCGAGAAGCATGGCCAGAAGATTGGCGTTGGGCTCTTCGGGGTTCTACTCTATGTGTCAGTTGGCGTCCTCAACGGGTAGAGATATCAGCCTAGACTTACCACTATGCGTTCGAATATATTGTCAAGAAATTTCTCATCCTTCATCAAGTGCTCGAGGACCTCCTGGTCCCCGGACAAGTTGACCAAAATGTTCACGGCATGTTCAGAAACGTCCTAGATATCTCATGAGCCAACGGTCTCGCCTTCTTACTTTGCGTCAATTTTCTCACAGGTTTATCATGGAGTAGGACCTTGAGATTCCTAACGGGCAAAAATTCTTCGGCCTTGAAGAGGGCTGGGTCCGTCGTCGAGTACGGCACGCAGTTTACAATAGCGACCTGGCGAATTTGAGGGTGAGGATGGGCAATGAAGCTCACGAGCTGAACGCAGCGATCTGGTTAGCAAGGGCTCTATTGCGGGGGTTCACAAGGGTCGCGTACATCTTCCAGCTCGGTCGGCATCTTGTCTGTGAGTGCGCTGGGCCAAGGGACGTCGTGTGGTGCGGGCGACAGGATTGGAAGAATTTTGAATATGACGATGGAGGGGCATTTCGGTTCGTAGTGGGTTGGTGGGGTCGCCGCCTGAAGTCATCGCTGCTTCGGTGGGTTTCAGTGTCATTGGCTGACCCACTAGGGGTCTACTTTGGGCATCATGGTGGCGGGGGGATTTGTAACGCGAAACGCCGATGAAGGGATCAACGGCGACGTCTAACAATTCAAGGACTGAGATGGAATGGGGAAGAAATATTCAAGATAATTCGTGTTTCTTTTATTTTCTTCTGGCTTATATACCTGATATATTCAGGTACCTCGCCTGGGCAAATTGTCACTCAAACAACTTATCTTGGTAAGCCGTTCAAGGCTCACGTGCTAAGACGTCGGCATCAAGTCTATGTAATCACGTATCTAGGCACTTCAAGCAGTAGGCTGATTTAACATCAGTGGATTCCAAGGCCGGCTTCTGATCCTTCGAACTTTCTGTAATCAAACATGCCTTCAGAGTATACAAGGTTGCTCGTTGCTCGTGTTAGAGGGAGGGATGCATCGTCTTGATTGGAATTCAACGACGGAACCATTGGCCGAGTACCGTGCTAATTAGTGGTTGAGCGGAAAATCGGCGGAAAACTACCGAGGGCGGTGAGACACATTTTCTTTTCCAACCCATGCACTAGTCCCCATTTAGGAGGAGGGGTGGTCTATCGATAAGGCACAAAATTTCGAAAATCTATCGGCTCCGCTATCTCGACGCCCACATTGTGTATGTCCAACCCATTCAATAAGCCCAAAATGCCCAAGGCTACGACTCCCACCGCGGCGCGAAACACCCGACGCCATAATCCTCTCGAGGATGATATCGTGGCCACTGGAGTTCTCCGGGAAAAGCCTTCCAAGAAGCGATCCAAGGGCAGCGACAATGAGGAGGAAAACTTCGTCGACTCCCGCGCGTCCAGGAACATTCTTCGGATAGGTCGCGAGTTGGCCGAGGAGGACAACGCAGAGCGCGCTGTACCCAAGCCAACCATTGACAACTTCGGTTACGACTCGCGATTTGATGACGAGGTCGACGAGGAAAACAAAATTTACGACAATGACGAAGTCTGGGGCGATGACGATGAGGTTGTTGAGGAAATCGAGGTCGATCCCAACGACCTCGAGATGTACCAAAAGTTTATGCCAGACGAGGAAGACGACCTGCTGAAGCATGGCTGGGACCTCAAGCCCTCAGGCGAGGAGGAGGGCGATTCTATCAACCTTGCGGATTTGATCTTGGAGAAGATTGCCGCACACGAGGCTGCAGAGGCAAGACGGGACCACATGCCCGCCGCGCCCGATGATGACTACGAGCTGCCTCCCAAGGTTATCGAGGTCTACACCAAGTAAGTCCCTATACTGTACGACAGTAAACCATTCTAACATTATGTAGGATCGGCCAAATCCTCTCTCGATACAAGTCCGGCCCTCTGCCAAAGCCCTTCAAGATCCTTCCTACAATTCCCCACTGGGAGGACATCCTCGAGATCACCAAGCCAGAAAGTTGGTCCACCAATGCCTGCTATCAGGCCACGAGGATCTTTGTCTCCAGCAAGCCGTACGTGGTCCAGCGGTTCCTCGAGATGGTCATCCTTGACCGAGTCCGCGAGGACATCTATGAGACCAAGAAGCTCAACGTCCACCTCTTCAACGCGCTCAAGAAGGGTCTATACAAGCCGGCCGCCTTTTTTAAAGGCTTCTTGTTCCCCCTTGTTGGCAGTGGAACGTGTACACTGCGCGAGGCTCATATCATATCGGCGGTTCTTGCCAGGGTGTCTGTCCCAGTCCTGCACTCTGCTGCAGCCTTGAAGGGACTCTGCGACATTGCTGCTCAGGAGGCTTCTCAGGGCACTGAGGGCGGCGGTGCAACAAACATCTTCATCAAGACGCTGCTGGAGAAGAAGTACGCCCTGCCGTACCAGGTTATCGATGCGCTTGTCTTCCACTTTATGCGATTCCGCAACGAGGACCCGGCCTCTGTTCAGCATGGCGATGCGATGGCGGGTGTTGAAGGAGATGCCAAGACCAAGCTGCCTGTCATTTGGCACCAAAGTCTATTGGCATTTGCTCAGCGGTACAAGGGCGACATCACAGAGGATCAGCGTGAGTCGCTAATGGATCTTCTCCTAACCCATGGTCACTCGGCCATTGGACCCGAAGTGAGGAGGGAGCTCCTGGCTGGAAGAGGTCGCGGTGTGCCACTGGAGTCTCAAGGACCGGCCCTGGACGGCGACGACACCATGGCCATTGACTCGTGAGGCACGGCTAGGGTCGCCTAAATGAATCAATTTCTTAATGATGGCACAGACGGCGTTTGGCGCACTAGGCTGATGGTTTGAGACCGGTCCGACTCGAGATCACATAGATTGACTCTGTTAGAAACGGGGCAGGCCCAATTCGATACCAAAATTTATGAAGTTTGCTTCCCGTCGGAAGCATCAAACTCGAGACACCACGTCGCTGGCGCCTGCCGAAATGTGAATTCTTCAGGATCATAGCAAGGTTTTGCTCTGTGGTTAAAAAGGGAACTCCATCGTCAGGTCTTGCCTTAGTAAAAAGTGTATGCCATCTGTCCGTGCATGTCTCGCCATCAACCATCGTCCTACAGATCCACACCACCTAGAACCTACATCCTCAAAAACGGTCATTTCTCCTTTTCTTTTCTTGTATTCCCTTTCCTCTGGAGTCTTGGTATACACTCGCCAGTGCCAGTCTCCACCGCTCCGAGCCGCGTCGTTCCGTGTCGACTTAAACGTTGTCAGGCCTATAATGCAACCCGCTTGGCGGGCACAATGTCCACATCGACAAGGTCCTTCCCAAATACAGCTCCACGATTTAATATCCTAAACACGAGTGACATCAGGTAACGCATCTGGCGATGTTTTGGACGAAGGCCGCGCTAAACCGCAACAGCTATTTCAACCTTCCCTCCCGGTCCACTACTACACCCTTCATCTCCGCATCTCGTCCGTCGCCGCGTTTCGACAACGCAATTCATAGTGATACATCCTCACATATCATGCCAAAGAACAATTCCGTGAATACGCCGTCCTCGACAAACCCGACACTCTATGGAACCGGCAGTGGTGCTGGGCGATCACATTTCGGGGTTGACCCGCCCCGCCCCCCTCGTGATGGATTCGAGTAGGTCTGGTTCCCCGAGGGATATTGGGCGGAACGCCTACTCATAATTCCGCGTAAGAGCACTTCCAGCAGCCGCTTTTAGAGATGGCGTGCCCACTCGACCAAGTCGGCCAGCGGGTCGGATGCTCGTGACACATCTTATGCGTCCCCAACAACCTCTTCATATGGGCCCCGTCCGCTCTTCAAGGTCTTTGAACAGCAACCGGAACAACCGTGTAGCCCCTATGTATCAGAATCCGCCCACGTCCTTTCATTACAGCATCCGTCCACCACCACCACCACCATATCGGAGCGGCTCCATGACAGTCGCTCAATATCCCCCGGTACGAGCAACAAGAGGTCTTCGATTGCATCCTTGAAGCCATCTCAACCTCGTCTTAGAGGGTCAACATTCCCATCTCTGCACTCTGTCAGTGGAGAGGGATACTGTGTTAAAGGGAGGAGGGGCATCGGGTCCAAGTTGAAGTCAGGGGCCCTCAAAGAGGCAAGCAACTAGGATTCATAATAATTCAGAAAGATGCAATGCTGACGGCACGCAGGCATGCATCGGGCCACCAATACCTGAGCATGACCATTTCCATGCAACAACACATGGAATCGAGGGCCACCAGACGTTGCATCATCTAGCCAAAGCAGGGACCTGGTTCAAAGATGAGTCTGGCAAAGCCAAGCTAAGACGCAAACTCTTTGGCAAGGCCCCATGGTATCGGAAGGAGTCGGGAGACTCTTTCAGCACTGTCGCCAGCTCCTTGCGGGAAGTCCTTAGAGGTGAAACTCCACCTCCCACACCGTTGTCGGGTCACTCTCCTTGTACGTTTCTTGCGTATACTCCAATGTTTCCAGAGGCTAACGGTCACTACCCCAGTCAGTGAGAAGTACACCAACAGTCAATTTCCCGGTGGAGTAAGTGCAGATGGTTGTTTTCACGCAGCTCCTCTTTCTTCAGTCCTCTCCTGTCTGCTTCCGAGCAATACTAACACTAGGTTTAGGAAGCGGTTCGTGTCAAGACTCCACCACTTAGTGAGTACACTGCCGATGGTCGACCCCGTGCATTCTTCACATCGATGACGCCGCCCACCATCGACGGTGCTGGGCCTCCTTCGCCCGCTCCATCGCCCGCATCTCCCTCGACAAGCAGCTCACGCCGTATCAGACATCGCCAAAGCCTGGCGCCGCAAGCGCGCGAGTGGTGGGAGCGTTTACCGCAGAAACCTAGCCGCCGAGATCCTTACAACCATACGGCGGCTTTCGATTTTCAGATCCCCGAGCATCTCCCAAACAGCCCTATGTGCCCAACCAATGCAAAACACCGGAGCGGTGGTACTGGGTTATGTGTGTATCACGGGCGGAGGAGGGCTCCTTCATGTCTGAAAGACATGGCGATTGCGTAAAAGAATTCGGATGGGTTTCAACCAAGCCTTCCCACATGATAGAGACTGAGTGGAGAGTAATAATGGGATCAATTTTATTCAATGTAAATCCTCCGGTCCCCTACCAACACTGTTTCAAACCACAATTATGGTACCAACCAATGCTCCTAAATTCAACGCTCACTTCTAGTAGGAAGGGTATTTGTATACATGTCGCACAAGATTATTGTGATCCAGGGCTGTCAAAGTCGAGCTCTCGAATTAATCCACAGATGCCTAATCGAAGCACATAATGCACCTGTTTCTAAACGTGTGTCTCGGAAACCTGGGCGCGGTTGCTAGTCGGCTTGTGGGAGTCTGTGCTATCCGACGCAGGGATAACGGAGTCGTACTCGTGCTTTGGCTTCTGGAAGAAGGACTGGCTGCGCTTAAAGAACAGCGGGGGTGGGTTGCGGACGTGGGTGATGAACAGGACGAGGACCCATACAAGGCAGATGGTGGGCAGCAGCCAGGGGCTGTTCTTGTAGTTGTTGGAGCGTGTCTGGTTGTAGTATAGAAGGGATACCAGGCTCATGCCGACACCGAGGCCGAGGAAGAGGCCGGTACGGACAATGCTCCACTTCCGCCAGGGCTTGGTGCGGGCGACGATAGTGAGGAAGGTCATGAGGATGAGGGTGACTCCGGCGGCGACATACGCGTATCGGAACTACACAACTGGGTTAGAATGCGGTGTTAGATGGAGAACAGGGAAAGGGACTCACCACGAGGTCGAAGCGCTCCCACATCTGCTCGTTGACCTTGGACTCGAGGCCAGTCTCGTCAATGTTCTTGTTCGCCTTGTCCGTTGCAACATCCTCGACGAGATCAATGCCAAAGGTCTCGAGCAGTGAGTTCTCCATGGACGTGGTCATATCGTAGAAGTAGCTGTAGAAGATGTTGTAATCATCCTCGTCAGGCGCGTCCTTGTCAAGGCCGGTCTCGGCCCATTTGGCGACTTGCGGCCAGAAGCTGTCCGAGATGGTGGATATGTTTCCGATCGCCCACTCGACGTTCGTCCAAGTGGCAGAGTACTTTGGCGGATAGTCCTTGAAGAACTTGTTGATCACATCAGTCAAGCTATTGATCACATCGATGGTAGTTGACTTTGCAAGCGCCTCAGAGCTGTCAAAGACTGAATCGAAAGACATGTTGTTAATGGCGTCCATGATCTTAGACCAGATGATGAACTGCGTGAAACCCTGCATGAAGAGGACCATAGCAAGGTGGAACGGGAAGTGCAGGATACTCCACAACTGCTGGCGGAAGGTGGGCAGGTACGAGGTCTTGATCCAGTCGAAGTAGATGAGGAAGACACAGTAGATTGTGGTGGCAGCAGCGGTAACGATTCCGATAGTCTGAGAGTCTGGCAAACAGTTAGCTGTGGTTCCAGGGAGATTAGCAGATAGACTTACCCCAGGCGTCTGGGCTCTTTACGATGGTCACTACGTTCTGGGCCACGATGACCACACCATCGCCCAAGAAGAGAACCGTCATAGTACTCATACGCTTCATCAAGTGCGTGCCAGTGAGGCTAAGCACAGGAAAAACGACGGCGAGAAGAAAGGTGATGATAATCTCAGCAGCTCCCAGGACATACCAGGCGAGGTAGACCTGGCTGTTTCCCTTCCTGAAGCGGAACGTAATACCCAGGTAGATCATGGAGGCGGCAAAGTTCAAGCCAATCTGCAGAAACATCGACATTCTCGGCTTCTTGTACTTTCGAATGTGCCAAAGGATGCTAGCGTATTCGACAGACAGGCAGAAACGCGAGACACACAGAATGAGGGCTAACGGGGATGTTATCAGCTTGTGCCAACCGCATGAAAAGGCATCGGATTACTCACACATGGTTCTCATTGTCTGCAAGTTCTGCTCGGCGGGCTTGAAGTTGGGAGCAACCACAGCAAAACCGATCATGACACCGAGGTGGACAGCTCTCGCCAATCGCTCTGTTTCTTGTCAGTACAGGCCTACGTAGTAGGTGGAAGCCGGGGTAGTCCTTACCGAAAAGGCTGTCCGTCACGAAACGGACATCGTAAAGGCTGACAGAGAGCCATGTCATCCACAGGATACTTTCGGCGCATTAGCAAGTATTCAGGGCGGCGGCAGGATTGTAGAACAGGTCGCACCTGAAGTATCCAACGTAGGCCTTGAACCGGTCTTGGCTGTTGACACCCTGGGTCTGGGAGAAGACAGTGTAGTTGGCGGCGAATAGCAGGTCGAAGAAAAGCTCGAGAAGACTGGCATCCTCGTGCTGTGAGGTGTTAGTATCACACAACATCGCTTGATAGGGGCAGTGAACAAACCTTCTGGAACTGGGGAGTGTCGTGGGCAAAACGGTCACCGAAGAGGGCCAGATCGGGAGCGCTTCCTCTGTCGTTTGTGAGCGGCAGAGAATCGGTTCGCTCGGTGAGGACAGGGCTCTTGAGAAGCTGAAGCTTCTCAGCGACAACCTGCTCAACGGTTCGGTGGTCTTCCGTGGCCATTTTGAATGCTGGAAACAACTGAACGATGGTCACTTCAACTGAAGCTCAAAATTGGCTGCTGGCCGAGAGTCTGTTGGGACGAAACTAAGCAGCTCGACTCCGTACGCTAAGGACGGCTGAGATACTTATACTCGGTACGGAACGGGGCCATTTCTTGATAGTGGCAACGACCAGGAAAAACAATCCCTCACTTTCAGTCGAGTCAGTCCTGGTATTCGTCCAGCAAGCATGGGTCAACCCCGCTCGCGATACTGGTCCCGTTGGGGGCCGGGGATGCTGGAGAAGGGCTGAAGGGCGTCAGCCTTAGCCCACGGGCTTGGCCCTTAATGAAAAGCAGCATGACAAAGTGGATTGGCCAAGGCGACGACCAGTCTCCAGAGAAGAGACCAGAGCCCGACCAGAGCCAGTGGGCGGTCAGAATTGATGGCCCGCAGGCTTTCTGGAGAAATTTTGGCTTCTGACGTGAGCAGAGTTGTAGTCTGAGCGGCTCTCACAGGGGGGGCCCCAGCTCCATTGCCCAGCCGATCAGCTTGCAGGGTACCATGGCTGGTAATTCGTCGGTAGCGAGGTGCCTGCAGTCGTGTGAGGGCGTGATTCGCAGCACGAGAGCCGCGGCGGTTGGGATTCTTGGGAGGATGCGGTTAGGCTGTTGGAGAGACGATGGCACGACTTCGCCAAGAAATTTCTGGCCCCACAAGGCTGGATGGGCCGGTCCTGGGATAAATGAGCTGAAACTAAGCAGCAGACCGTCGAGTCCCGATGCATCTTAGGGCCAGGATCAAGGACCAAAGTCCCAAATCCTAATGCTTTCCAATTGCTGAGAACGCAGCCGTCTAGCCCAAAGCGGCATCATTCTTCGATATTTGCCTTCCAGGCGCGTATGGCTTGGCGCGCTCTGGTGATGCGACGAGGTCCATGGCAAGGCCATTCGGAATCACAACGACAACAACGCATGGCTAGCCCAGTGGACGCCTGGATATTCGTACACGGCTGACCGCATATGCAGATTTGCCAGCTATAATCATGGGCAATCGCCACATTGTTGCATCAAGCCCAGGCCGTGACTCGAGTGATCATCACAGGCAGTCGACGTCGACGTTTCAGGGGATCGACGTGGTCCACGACTCCTCCCCCAATGCCTTGCGCCCGTCGAGAAATAACCCCCAAGGTAGCAACTCTTGGCAAGCATGGGTACCGCGATGCCATTTGCCTTGCGAGACGACCTTCAAGCGACGAAACGTTAGTTTGTTGATGGCGTTGGGCGCGGTCGTAGGGCTGGATCCGGCCAGCCCCGAGGTGGAGCAGATATCTACCGCTGCAGGTGGTGCAAGTCCCGTGACGTTGCTGCTAAAAATAGAACTAGCCAGCACGTGAGATGCATCTACTGAGGCATAGGTATTCAATTAACAATACGCTTTAGCTCGGCGCGTCTAACGCGTCTCACTTTCGGCCGCTCTGGCCCACGCTGCTGCTGGATGCTAACTGCATAGGTGAAGTAACTCGACGTCACAAACCGACGCGATGCAGATGTCGGGACTCGTAACCAAGCCGACGTGACAGCCCTGTCTGTCTTTCTCTATCCAACGTTTCAGAATGGACGTCGAAGCCACCCCCAACGGTCGGAAACGAGCCCATTCGGAGGCGGACGATGTTGCTCCTACTCCAATATCCATCAAGAAGCGCCGACTCGACGGCCTGTCTGCCGAATCACCATCGACACCGAAGGCTCTCAATGCCATTGCCTCGGCAATCTCTGGCGCCTTCGGGTTCGGACAGAAGACCCAGGAGCCCGCCCAAGACCAACTACCACCCCCGACTCCATCACAACCTGCGACGCCATCACAACCCGGATCAGCTTTCCGCCCGGCAATCAAGCTGTCTGCGTTGAAAGGCACAATATGGGATACTGGAGAGGAACGCCACCTTACACTACCAAAGAAGACAGCCCCTGCCAGAACAAAGACGGTCACTCCAAAGAAACCAGCTCGGCCAAGGGGCAGGCCCCCAAAAAAGAAGATTCAGGATGGTTCTGAGGAAGTCAACAAAGGGGACACGCTTGGCGTGTCCCCAAGAAAGGGGCTGGCTGGCAAGGGCAACGACGACAACTCCACCGATGAGTTGGCAATGATGGATCCCATGCAGGAGCCCATTTCAGCTCGAAAAACAGTTCCTAAAGGAATCATGACTCCTAGCAAAAAGCGGGGCCCTCGAGCGCAGAAGAGCGTAACATTCGGCTCTGGGCAGGACCTCAATGGGGAAGTCTTTTCGAAGACCTGCCCAAGAAAGCACGGGGACGTAAGCCTATTGTGCCTGCGGAGGACGAAATCGTCTGCGGGATCTGCTCGAAACCAGACTCCAAAGCACCCAACCAAATCATCCTTTGCGACAACTGCGACTTTGCGGTCCACCAGGAATGTTATGATGTTCCAGAAATTCCCAGCGGTGACTGGCTATGTAAGTCCTGCGCACAGGATTATGTGCTGAAAACACCCAAGAAGACCGAGAATACGGACGAAGCCGTCGTTACAACTGCAGTCGAGGTTCCCGACATCCCGAATCTTGATCAGCATGTCAAGTCACTACAAAGAGTGCTCGTAGACAGGTGTACGGGACGAAGGCGGATAAAGATGTTTGGACAACAAGAAGCACACGACAAGGTTCATCAGCTGATTGAGCAGACTGTCGTTGCTGGAGAGGGAAACTCGATGCTTTTGATTGGGGCCAGGGGCTGCGGAAAGACAACGGTAAGTCGCACTATATGGCAGTGACAAAGTACTGAACTAATGGGAATGCAGCTCCTGGAAAACATTCTTTCAGATTTGTCACAGGAACATCGACATGATTTCCATGTAGTCCGATTAAATGGCTTCATTCATACCGACGACAAGCTGGCCTTGAAAGAAATATGGCGGCAGCTCGGTAAGGAGATGAACGTCGAGGACGACCTAGTGAACCGCGTGAGTACATTGCATACTTGTCCTGCCTTGTCCTTCATTAATTCCAGGTGATTAGACCAACTACGCGGACACCATGGCGTCCTTACTCGCTCTATTATCACATCCGTCGGAGATCTTAGGCACAGACGAGGGTGTCACGTCGCAGTCTATCGTCTTCATCATGGATGAATTCGACATGTTTGCATCACACCCTCGACAAACACTCCTGTACAACCTGTTCGACATTGCGCAATCCCGGAAAGCGCCCATTGCGGTGATAGGGTGCACGACTCGACTGGATGTTGTGGAAATGCTAGAGAAGCGAGTCAAGAGTCGGTTTAGCCATCGTTATGTCTATCTCTCCCTACCGAAGGTATTGCCGTCATACTGGCAGATGTGCAGACAGGGCTTAGTGGTGGAGAACGAAGATGCTGCGAACGAGGGCGTCGATACGAGCCTCGAGGGACACGATGAGTTCCAAAAGTACTGGAGCCACAAAATCGAGGCAAGTTTCCGGAATTCTGTCTACCCAGCGGCCCGAGCTAACCATGAGTATACAGGCTTTGTACAAGGAACGTTCGTTCCAAGATTTGCTTCAGTATCACTACTACACGACGAAGTCTGTCTCGGCATTCCTCACCGAGTGGATTCTAGTCCTATCGTCTCTCTCAGGAAAGGACGTCACACTGAAGGCTCCGCCGGTGCAAGGGGATATCGACTCGCTCACACCGCCCGACTCTCGGCTACACCTCCTATCGACTTTGGCAGATCTCGATCTTGGACTACTCATCGCCGCGGCCCGTCTGGACATTGTGGCACACACGGATACAGTCAACCTGGCGATGGCGTACGACGAGTACAGTTCCCTAATGGGCAAGCAGCGAGTGCAGTCAGCAACATCCGGTATGCTTGCGGTAGGCGGCGGTGTTCGCGTCTGGAGCCGGGGCGTTGCGGCCATTGCTTGGGAGCGCCTCGTCTCGCTTGGGCTACTGGTGCCGGCGGGAATTGGAGGCGCCCGGTCGCTAGGCCATGGCGGGCTAGAGGGCAAGATGTGGAAGGTGGACGTGGCATTGGAGGAGATACCAGCCGCAGTGAAGTTGAGTACGGTGTTAGCAAGGTGGTGTAGGGAGATATAGCACTTGCATTAATATTATATATGATGAGTGACGATGTAGAATAAGGGTGACTGGTGGATGGGTCGCTCAGTTAGAAATAGTATTTACCACGGCCCGGCTCTGTGTACGAAAAGGGATAAGAACATAAGTAGGAATAAACCTATGGGCCAGGTACTCACTCTATCTAAGCTCCCGACCTAGTGAACAACATTTTAGGCGTTCCGTTCCGCCCCAAGCTCGGGAGCGGCCTCATCCGAGAGGAAGCCACCCGCCATCAACCGGTCGATCCATCCAGACCCAGTCGGCTACTCGACGGAAACGTCGCTTCCCGAAGGACCTAAATTGGGGCTCTCCTCCCACGTCCCACCGGGACGAAACATAGCCGCGAGAGCAAAATCATGCAGCGAACGGCAAAGGCGTCGGCTTCGGTGCTAGACGCGAGGGCGCAGCGCAGGCGACGTGCACAGCCACAACGGCTTTCCTGGTATCCATAAGGAGAGAGAGCGTGTGTGTCGCCATGCCTATAAGGTCAGCAGAGCCGACGCGCGGGGTGCTTTTAATAGCAACTAAAATCTCACCCTCGCCGAGATAAGCTTGGTTGGTGATGGATGACCAAGGAGTAAGCAAGTTCGCTACCCTAGAGAGCCTCGGGTGCTAGCTTTCGGATTTATTTGCCATCGTCCCGCGCGCAGGTGGTTGTTGCTGCCGTGTCACGTTTATCCATCGATCTGCACCTTGCCTCGTCCTCCAAGACCTTTGCCGCTGTTAGTGAGTGAAGGAGGGCTCGTGCTTGGTGGCGTCGTTGGGCTTCAGCTGAATATCGCGTATCAGGAGCAAGTGTGGCTCAAGAGGACATCATAGGCCGCCCACTTGCCTCACTACGGTTCTGCTCGCTTTCCCGCTACAAAGCTCTGGACTCGGTCATTCCATCCCCTCCCCGCTACGAACCCGTCTTGGCATCAGACTTGGGTGCTTGACTCGCCCTCAACACCATTAACACGACAAGATAGCGGTTCGCTGCATCGTCACGCCACATCCCTGTCCCAACAGGTCCGGCACTTGCCCTCCAACTACCGAGGAAAAGGTCACTGCTTCGTTACACCATCACAATGGTGAGAACAACCTTCACCACAATCACGCCCCTCCCGCCCAGCATCTCGCGGGAGGTGGTGGTGGACTTCCTCCACGACCACCTGGAGATGATCGATCTCAACCCGCTCATCAAGGAGCGGCACTCGATCCCGCCGCCAGCCAGCTCGCCGCCCGAGGAGCACCGCTGCGTGTGGTACTCGCTCACCGACCGCATCGACTACCTCCCCGGCGGCGTCATCTCCGGCCAGGTCTCGTACACGTGCGCCTTCAACGACCTGCCCGAGGGCCTCCAGACGCACTGCTATGCGCCCATGGGGCTCGACATCCGCGACCGCTGGTCCGTCTGTGGCTCTCTGCCCGGCGAGCCTCCCCAGCCCGTCGAGCTGGGCCTCAACGCCCCCGCCAGTGGGCTGTATCTCCGTGAGGACGTCGATATGCGATGCAACGTCCTCATGGCCGGCTTCGTCAAGAAGACGCTCAAGAAGTCCCATGGCTCGCTCGTCGGCCGTTTGTCCGAAAAGGCCCATCTCGCCTCCGCCAACCAGTCTAGACAGAGTGTGGCAGGCAGCATGCCCAGTGTCTTGCAATCGCCGACACCCGCCTCAATCCGCTCTGACAGTTCAGGCGTGCCCCCAATGGGCCCTCTGCTGCCTCCTAGCACGGGCAACCACCAGGGCGTGGTCCCAGGTCTGGCCACGCCACCGCCACTACATCATCATCAACAGCAGCAGCAGTACCAGCGTCAGCAGCAGCAGCCCTACCAGGACCAGGAGCAGTACCAGCAGCCACAGTACCAAGAGCACCTGCATCAGCAACAACCACACCAGCAGCCACAGTACCAGCATTCACAGTACCAGCAGCCACAGTACCAGCAACCACAGTACCAGCAGCAACAGCAGCCACTGGCACCACCCGTAAATGCCTCTGGGTCAAATCATGGTCTATCCCCACAGGCTAAAGGGGGTCTGGAACCACCGACCGATGGTGCTGCAAAAACCTCGACACAGGAGGGAGGATTGAGGTACTCGGGTACAGTGTACCACGGGAACAGCAAGCCCAATGACTACGATGAGTTCTCTAGCATGAACCCTTATGAGAAAGTAGACTCCTCGCGAGAAGAGCAGCAGCCGAATGGCGCGTACCCTGCTCCTCTCAAGGTTCAGCAAGACAGGCGCGTGAAGCCGGCGGAGCTTGAGTAACGGCTCGGTTACATGAGGATTCCAACCTGAGAGAGACCTAGAACTGTGGCTGAGACATTGGCATATTCATCCGATTCAGAGTTATTTTTATGAGCGAGCACACAATGTCAGACATGTCAGAAGAAAAAAAGGGGTCAATGTGAGCAAAGGGATGAAATTGCTTTCGGGTACCTGGCGTATCTACAAGAACGAAATCAGCATCCTCCTAACAATGCTATGCCTCCCGGATCCCCTCCCAGCCATGAGGTTGCAACCAACGAAAATCCCCAGACGGAGCAACTCCCAACCGCCCCGAACAGATGGCCCCATCCATGCCTGGAGGAAAGCATCCGCAGAGACCACCCCTTCTCCCAGTCCAGATGCGGGCGAAATTGGTTCAAGTAATTAATAGTGTGATTAAGAAGGTTTTGAACAGAAAGCTTGACGGCGGGCGCATGGTAGCATTCCGGACCGTCCCCACGCCGGACCCTCCCTTGCTTGACCTCGCAGGACGTGCAGGGCGAGTCGCCGTGGTTGCTTGGTTTGCCGGTGAGCGTACCGCATGAGTCGCTTACAGGGCGAGGAGAGCGACAACAGCGGCAACACCGAAGCTGATCTTGACGGCACCAGCGCCGGCGGTGACGACAACATTCTCGTCTCCGCCTGAACCAGAGCCTGAACCAGAGCCAGAGCCAGAGCCAGAGCCGCTGCCAGAGCCCGACCCAGAGCCAGAGCTCGGGTGGATGTACGGCTGCTCAGAGGGAACCTCCTTGCCGCCGGAGCCCCAGCCCAAGGTCGAGGTGGGAGCAACGGCGCCGTGAGTCTCGACGACGGTGCAGGGGCAGTCGGTGATGGTCAGGGTGCAGGCCTCAGTGACGTCGTAGTGGTGGCCGTTGAATTCGAACTTCGTGGGACCAGGGCAGACTGTCGTGTAGGCCGTGTACACCTTGGTGACGGTGACGGTGCCGTTAGTCGGGTGCAGGATGGTCGCGAAGGTCGGCGCCGGCGTGGGAGTCTGCGCGGCAGCGAGGCCGGCGAGGGCAAGGAGGACGGCGTGGTAGTTGAACATCTTGGCTTGAAGTTGTCCGGGTTTTTGTTTTTGTGTGTTGAAGGGGGACAGGTTCCTGAAAAGAGAGCAGACTGGACTTGCCGAGGGCAAAAAGACTGCGAGGAGGAGCTGAAGCGAGTGACTGGGGCGAGTTGTTGAGAAACGAGTGTGGTGGCTGTTGTAGCGGAAGACTGTGAGGGAAAGTCAATATCCATTTGCGGTCGACCATGGCCTATTTTATCCTTGGGGACTGCTCCCGTCGTGACGCAAACAACACAGCTGCTCATTTCCCTGATCATTCTTTGACCGAGACATGTCTGACACTGCGTGCCTAGTTGTGGCCGCCGATGGCCACCATCTGTCGCCGAAGAATGATAAACAGTCTGAGCATCATCCAAGACCATTCCATCCCAAGCTGAAAGGCCATGCTTCGTTCCAGGGAGACTCGGCCAGAGTGGCAAACATTATTCCGCCCGCCCTTGCAGCAAGCTCTGAAACCCAGCGACTCGGGTGCCTCGCATTCCCGCTCGCTGGCGTCATCTGATTACCCTGACACCTTTTGCTTTACCGTACAAAGCAAAGGGGCCATGTCGCCATGTCCCGGCACGATTGGTGCCGAAGCTGGCTGTTGAGATTCTTTGTTGACATTGTCGTGGAGGCTGCCCAAATTTCTCTTCTATGTACAAGTGTATCAGCGCTCCCGCCTTGTAGTAAACGACTCCTTTCGATGCAATGCATTACTTCGGCCCGAAGGTCGCAATATGTCCCTTGGCCGTGAATGACAACAAGATGCCGCCTGATTTTTCCTGATTCCCTTATCCCCAACCCCCAATCGCACCCGCCTACGCGCTGTCGTCGCTCCGCCTGTCCGTATCATCAATACCACCTGCCTACCTATGCTTGACCGTCTCCTCCCTTGACTCGGCCAAATGTCCCGGTTTCAGAGGGTGAGTACGGCGATCCACCCCTTTCCCTTTCTTTTGAGGGTGGCCCCCGCCTTCTAATCTCTCTCCCTCCCTTTGTTAAATATCCCTTGGGCACCTCGAGGTTCCATAGATGACAAGAGGAAGGGCGCATGTGTCAGGCGACAAAGGGAGCCGTTCACTGCGGGACTTGATCCTGGACGGGAGTGAGTGCCGTGACAGTAGCCGAATTTTGTGGTGGGAAGACGGCGTCCGAGGGATAGCTGTTAAGAAAAGTGACAAGATAACATCAATGAAAAAAAACCCAAAAACACCGATAATGCATCAGATGAAGTAGCTCTAGCTGGTATCGTTTTCGATTGCGTCAAAAGCACATGTTTAGCCAAATCAATCAGTAGGCTGTATGCAAATGACTCGTGAAATGAGGCACATGGTGTGACTGGATGGTTCGTCCGCCGGGAAGCCAGCGGCCCACCTGCAACAAACGTCGGTATTCGGCGTCAATAGTTCGTTCACTTGCGGTTGGACCGACTCTGGCTTCGTTCAGGGGCCCGCCCAACAACGTCGAACTCATAATTCCGCAGTTGCTGCTCGTATCTGGGGCTGCGAAGGAACTTGGGAACCGAATCCTGCGGCATGTTAGCAACTGTCGGCGTGGCCGAGCCAGAGGGGGAATTAGCCAAACTTACACTAGCCATCAGCTTAAAAACTGCGTTTTGGGCGTCCTCGAAGAGAGACGTCACTTCTTGGAGTGTGTCAATCATGGCAACGTCCTGTCCAACGGCCTTGGTCATCCTGGTAGCGAGATTGTTGCGGAGCTGGTGGTCAATGTTGAGCTCGCATGGAGATCCGGGGGCTAGGAAAGCGTTGTAGATTCCGTACGCTTGGGCCATAATCTCCTTGACACCGTCCATCGATGTGGTGCTGGGGTTCTTCTGGGCCGCTCGTGTCACGGCCTTGCAGCTGTGAACAAACTCATCCACGTCCTGGTAGAAGGACAAGTTCTCCTCGCAATGGGTGTCCCGAAGGTTCTCACGGAAGAGCAAGCGGAGTGCAGGGTCTGTGAGAATCTTGTCGAGACGCTGGGTGTTGGAGTCACGGGTAATGCCATTTCGCTGGGAGGCGGCGCCACCCTCACTTTCCGAGGCTCGCCCCCGCGAGCCAGTACCGTTGATAAGATCCTTGCCACGCTGGGAGAGCTGGTAGAGGGCATACTTGGTGGGCTGAAATACGTTGCAGCCGGGATTCTGTGACATATAGGCTCTGTCTTGGGCAACAACCTCCATCAAGTCGAACTCGACAAAGAGAGCAGCAACCTCAATCGTCTCGCGTCGGTCGACGATAGTTGAGCAGTCCATCAGCCAATCAATAGTGGCCTTGCCAGTGAAAGTATCGCGGTACGACTTTCCGTTGACCTTGCGTTCGGCGGCCATCTTAACACCAGTGAGACCGTCCCTGTAATCGTGTAACGATTCGGAGTCGGCGGCATTGACTGTCGACTTGATATTTCGGCCCTCGGTGCCTACGAATCGGCGGAAAACGACCTCGACGGTGCCCTGATCGTGGAGCAGCTTGTCCGTCTGGGGATCTCTCTCAAGTAGCACCAACTGGGTCTCACCAAGGTTGAGCAGTTCCGACACCTGCTTCTGCTGAATACCGTTTCTCGAACAGAACCTGTCCAACACAGTGACTCCCTTGGGCGTCAACTGCCAGACGGACCCCTTCATGGTGTATACCTGCTGTAACTTGCCGTCGGCAGACTCGATAAAGCGGGCTTCGACGAAACGTTGGCAGATGGACCGGGCCATATCCTTAGCCATTGAGAAGGTGGTAGTTGTGGTGGTCGTGACAATACGGGAAGGGTCTTTGGGGTCGGGCATACGGTTTGACTGAGAGAACTTGAGGGATCCAAGGTTGTTGATGGCATCCTCAGAGAGGAAGGTGTACTCGACCTTGGTCAATCGGACACGGTGGGCCGACAGCGGCAGCAAGCTGACGACTAGGGTGGAAAAGAGATCCTTGAAGTCCTATTGTGCAACCCAAGTCAGCTAACGTCCAGGCGACAACGGGTACGGGAGGCTGCGTTTCACGAGGGGCGTCTTGTGCTCCCGCGCGGAAGGTCACAGACCGACCGGCGCACAAAAACGGCGAGGCAGATGCAAGTATTGTAGAACCATGACACATACCCTTGTGAACGGCCGGTCGTCGTCCGTCATGCGCAACAAGCGCGAAGATGTTTGATGCATCTTGTTTGCCGTGGCGGGAGAGGCCTTGACAGGAGGAGGTTGGTTTGGGTCCGCTGTCGCGTAAGGCTGGGACAACGGGTGGTTTGCCGAGGAGGCCTGGGAAGCGAGGGCTCCGTCCAAGTTGGCGCTGGACAAGAGGGACTGGTTCGAGGCACTTTTGAGGCGGTACTTCCTGTCCGGGCTAGAAGGCTCGGAGCTGGGGCTGGAGCTGGGCAGCAAGGAGAGTCTCGAGAGGGTGCTGTTGGACTGGCGAGGGCGAATCGAAGGCTCCGATATAGTAGCTATGGCGTTCTGAGTCCTGTCCAAGGCGGCTGCGGCGAGAGCGAAGATGCTGGTCGACGATCGTTGATTCAGTCTCGAGACAGACACGGTATGGCGGTGGGAGTGGGGGTGTGCGGGAGGAGCAGCGGTGGTGGCTCCAAGCGTGGAGGCAGAAGTAGCGGCGGCGGTGACGGTGTCTTGGAGAAGACGAGGGCGATTCGAGAGTGAGGGGCTGGATGCACTGGAGCGTTGGTCGAGTGTATCAGAGGGAGAGGGAGCAGAGGCAGACTGAGGATCCGTGGGCCGATGAGGATGCGACAGAGTGGCCATCTATTGGGAACAAGAGAGGTTAGGAGGGAATCTTTATGGTGACGGCAGCGGGAAGGTTCAAATAAGAAGGAGATGGACGAGCGAGTACGAGTGGGACGCCAGAGATAGGTGAAAGGTAAGGAAAGGTAGACAAGACAAGGAACAAGACCGGACCAAAAGGCCCCAAGTCGCCAAACCCAAGACTCAAAGCAGGCCGGGCTCTGAGATGAGCGCACTGGAGGGGAGGGAGGGGTGCCCTAGGATAATGTGGTGTGGGGGGCGTGGCCACAAGATGGAAGGGACCTCCACTGGGGCATCCACTGGGACCGCCTTGAGAAGGCGCTGAGACGAGCGGGCTAGGCAAGGCCAGGGCAAAAGAGCCAGGGCAAGGCGCCGAGCACAGCAGCGTCTCCACCTCCTGGCCCCCGGCCGGTAGCGGGTACTTGGCAAGGTCGTGGAACAGGGGTGGTGAACTTGTGCAGCGTGCAGTGTGACCCCCCTCCTCCAAGCCCATTACCTACATAGTAGATGCTGAGGGGGGATCTCTTCTGCCTTCTGGAAGGGGCCTTGCCCGGGGTGCTCGAGGGTATATTAGGGGGCAGTTTTAGGGGAGTCCGGCTGCTGACTGAGCCTGTGGAGCGTGCGGGCTGCCACCAGCCGTATCGGGTACTTCCTTCCCCTACACGAGGGCGCGAGGGCAGGGGCCCTGGCGCCGTCGCCTGCCTGTTCTCCCCAGATGGTGGTAGCGATTTTCGGGTTGATGAGTAAATGGGATTGACCGTCAGCCGTGAGCCGTGGGCACAAGAGGCTGTAAGCAGTTCCCCCGGGAGTGGGTGGACCTGAGAGGTCGGGAGAGCCTAGGAGAGAGAAGAGGGAATACCGGCAACTGTACCCTGAGAAAATAACACTACTAATCAGAAATATCTGAAGAATCCCCTGTCGGCACTGGCTCTGGCTCAGATTGGCCCAGCCCAGAGCACTTCGTACACGTCGCTGGAAGCAAGAAGAAAATGAACAGGGAAATCGTGAGGGCACTGGTGGCGGTTTGACGCCCTGGCTTTCGTTCCAGGAGGTCTAAGAGAAACGACGGCAACGGCGTGGAGAGACGAATTAGCCCCCGTGGAAAGAGCTTGCGATGTCGAGGCACTGAGATACTCCGTCGTCTCTTCGGTAGGTAGGTAGGACAAGACCACCGCTTCCAGCATCCCGCAGTACTGGCGACGCTGGGACCCCTCAAGCCGCTTTCGGGCCTACCTGCACTAAGGTAGGTCACTAATTAGGGCGGAAAAGGCACTGAGGGTTCATGGGCGGGAGCCACTCAGATTTGCAGCAGAAGCTGAGGAGGAACAAGTTACAGCAATGTGGTCATGAGGGGCGACGGGAGGGGAGGCAGTGGGCGGTCTGAAGAACTGGACACTTCTCCGCACACCAGAGACGGCGTTGAAAATCAACGTTGAGTGGGCGTGTGAGTAAGTGCTCTCTTGTTTTCTTCAGACACTCTTGCTTTGAGGCATCCATCATCCGGAGTCCGCGTGGGAAGCAGTACTGACAGTTTCGCACGGCGCCCGCCATCGTCGTCAT
The DNA here is from genome assembly GCA_003934905.1 of Neonectria sp. DH2. Classification (NCBI taxonomy): domain Eukaryota; kingdom Fungi; phylum Ascomycota; class Sordariomycetes; order Hypocreales; family Nectriaceae; genus Neonectria; species Neonectria sp. DH2. The sequence goes on along the minus strand of RQWH01000003.1, from coordinate 2,191,496 downwards.
CTAGCACTGCATCTGCTCCGGGCCACTAGGCCACTGCGTACTATCTTGGCTGCTTGCGCAGCCACACGGCAAGTTTAACAGTGCAAGACAGACGGGAATCGCCTGGGCGTTGTGCGCAGTAGGTCAAGCCGGGTAGTTTCCATCGTAGTGTGCAGTGTAGCGCACAGCGGACAAGCGCCGGGTCGTGGGCCGTCGGGTCGCCCATTGTCCAATGCCTCCGAAGAGTCAGTGGGGGCGACTGTGAGCTGCGACGGAGGAATGCTCACTCGAGGTTGAGGCCAGAAGCGAGGAGTGCATAGACATGGCACCAAGACGGCGAGACTCGAGATGGGCCGGAGAGGATGGGTGGGTTTCGATAGGGGGATGGGAATCGTCTCCCCAACGCGGGCATCAGGCCGTTGAGAGATGAGCATGAATATGAGCCAGGACAACACGGTCCAGCTCAACTGCATGTGCATCGGGGGCGACGGGGCGTTGAAAGAGGGGGAGGATGCAATGCAACTCGTGTCTCTGCTGTGTGTCCTTGGAGGGAGAGGGATAGCGCGATACTTCGTAGAGGAGGCACAGTGCTGTTAGAGTGCCATGAGGGCCGCATGGCATTAGCAGACCGGGCACATTGCCTCCTCTTCCATCCGTTGCATGGGTTAATGGGTGCCGGCGACCGCTCATTCCCATTCATTCCCGCCGATGAAATGGCATGGTTTGGCATGGATGGATGGATGGTTGGAGTTTCCCTCCATGACATTGCTCTCCCCAAGGTGGTTGCACCATGACAGAATTAGAGGTGTGTGCTACCTCAGGATCCGTCCCACGCCTGCAGCCCCCTCACCTCTTGCCCCCTTGGAGGCGCGTGGCTCCAGGGATTCCTCCCACCACACTAGGCTGCTTTCGGTTGGCGGCCTTCCCTGTAGCCATGCTCACTGCTCATCCACAGCGTCACGTTGCGGCCACGCAGAGAAACCATGGCTTCCATGCTGCCCCCATGCCGCTCCCATGCTCCAAATGCAGCCATTGGATCCTAGCCCACCCTCAGAGCCCCACACAGCGCCAGGCGTCTGGCTTCTCCTCTTTCTGGTGCAAGTGGTGGTGGTGGTGCTGCTTTGTGGTCCCCATCTTGTCAAATTGCATTGTGAGGCGCTGCTCAGGCCGGGGAAGAGTACAGTTGAGGCGCCGGGCACACACACTGTGCGGCACAAGAGGGCACTGCAGCGGAGGCTTCTCCGTGTCCCACTGTCCTCGTCCTCCGGACTGGTACGCACCTTGGCATCCTCACGCAGACGCACACGCACACGCACGCGCACGCACTATTGCTCCTCCGCCACGGTTCAAGACACATGGATGGTTGACTCCGACAATGCTCTGGACTGCGACTGAGATGTGCCTGAGATTGGGAGCCCGATGCCTGCCCCGCTTGGAACGGAGATGATGGAGAGCTGTATCTGCTGAAACGGCTTGAAACGGCGGGGATGGGCTGTCCCTTGTGCCCGAGCAAGGCACAGGGCTTGCACTGCTCTCATCATGCCTCCTGCCCTGGGCTTTCATCATGCCTTGCCGTGCTATACCTCTCATGTCCATGCCTTGCTCTGGCTTTCTGCCCACCAAGAGTCCTGGGTCTTGTGGGTCGTTGGCCTCAATTCGCTAACCAGCACTTGCCGACACGGAATCCGAAAGACTTGACAAAAGGAAACACGACGGACATACCTTGCCACTAATTCGACCCACCGTCTCTGTGGCCATCATCTGCGTGCGCTTCGATAGTCGTGCGCTTGATTGGCAAGGTGCCGTCCTTGGACTCTTGCTTTCAGTCACCATCTGTGTGTGTCCACCAGGTATCCACGCCACTTGGTGGGCTCGCTGCCAGTGCCGCTTCTCTTGGGTTCCTCCGTTCAGAGTCTCTGCTACGCTACCACAGCGCTAGTTGAGTAGTGTTGCAACAATTCTCGCCTCGGTCCTGACGCATACAGTTAAGAGCAGCACCAGCAAGGAAGCTTCAGGATGTGAACGTCAATCTGTCGGTACATGTTAGCGTACTATCTCATCCTGTCATTCTCTCCAGCTCAAAACGGTTCGATTTCATGGAGGCGAGATTGAGATTTGCATAAAATGGGCTGTCCCTGTTCGAAGTCCAGCTTCTAGAAGCCATTTTGGAAACCGGGCCGCGACCAGGGGTTGGAGGGGTTCAGATAGATCCACTTTACCTGGCAACTGGGCACTCCAAAGAAAAGAGTGCAATTCAACTCGACTCAAAATCACGTCGGACAGCCACGCGACCACGATTTGCGGGTGGCAAGAAACGGCGAATCCTGGCAAACGTCTCTCCTGCTTCTTGCGCCCGGGGGAAGTCACCACATAAGGGGATCAGCAAGGAGTCGTTCAATTTGGGGGGGAGAGGATGATCAATAGCGGCAGGTGCGGACGGAGTGAGTGACGGCGACAAAAGCAACTGAGGTGTGTTGAGGGGCGGAGGTAGTAAGGAAGGAACTAACGGCTGCCAGTATGAGAGGGACACAGGTGCCTTTTACTGTCGACAAATTGCACACAACTCTGAGGAATCTACGTGCTGCATCTTTTGCTCCCCTTACCAATCCCTGGCTGGGAGGGGGCTTGCGCCTCAGACGAGAAGAGAAAAAGGACTGTAACGACGACGGTTGAGTTGACGATATACCTTGACGGATTGGCCTGCCACTTGCCTACCTAGCGACGGCACAGGTAGACTAGTCTGTCTACGAATTCCTGACCCTGGATCGCCACGGGAGATATACAGGACACAGCGATGCCAAGCAACACACCACTGGATTCCGGCACGAGAGAAGCTGCAAGATGCGCACCCATTGCAACGGAAGTGCGAGCTCTGATGGTGATCATGGCCTCGATCCCGCCTGCACGTACAATATGTAGGTATCGCTACCGAATCTCAGCTTCAGGTGGATGGCTGCAACTTGCAACATGCAGATGCAGAGCCCGCAGGCCAGGTACATACCCAGATACGAATGCTTACACGGAACCAGAGGGGCCCCACCGCGGTCATGGCCACGGCGTCACTGTGGGAAGATCTACAATACGTTCACTTGGTCGCCCGCTCGACCCCCGGACCTAGAAGCCCCAGACCGGATGCATCACTGCGCGGACCAAGTGAGGTTCGCAAGATCAGGGAAATAGAAAGGGCAATCGCGCCACCAAACCCGACTCTTTCTAAGACGTTGCCCGAGATAGCCCGCCCCGGGAGGGGCAGGGCCTATCGGACGCTCCGAGCCCCGAATGTCCATGGCGCTTCAGTCTCCATGAGTTGTGTCCGGATGGCTTTGTGATATGTTGGGTGGTTGGGCGGGAGAGATGACAAGGCGTCAGCCCACCTGACCTCCACTGGCATGATTCCGCATGTCTGGGCAGCAGCTAGCTCACATGGCTCGATGGCTTCACGGTCTGTGCCGGAAAGCAAGACATCTACGACAAAGGAGTCGGTCAGACTTGCAGAAGAAGCAATGTCTCTTCAATAGCATATTGACAGGTTACAATGGGCCATCTATGACTCCTTTTCCCTTTAAGCATTAGCTGGCTGACTGTTTTAGATCCACAGCCTGGCGAAGGCAGGTTATACTACGTAGTAGGGTATCGCGGGGCCTCCGAATGACAGTTCTCTGCCATCCGTAGAGAAAGCAAAAGGCACAAACGCCATGGGAATAATCGGGTATGGGGGGAGGTGACTCCTTGGTGGCGCTGTGGAGGCAGCACAAAAGTTGGGACAGGTAGGACAGGTAGGGTAGCCATGGATCACGCTGCGAGTCACCTGAGACGGGAGCCGAGGGGCTTCACAGAGCAACTTCAGGCGATGAGACCTGACATCTCATTTGTGATGGGCGCTATCAGGGAAGCTGTCCAATGATAACGGGCAATGCGCCCGCTTCTGCCTGTGCATGACTGGTCGCTTTTCTCCGTCAGTCGGCATTCCCACGTGGCTGCTCGTGCCTTGTCACTCTAGAGACGGAGGAAGGAGTCTGATCCGCACTGCGGAACGACAGATGGACGGACATGCGCAATCACACCCCTCCAGGGTTCCAATACCAGCGTCTGGAACACTCCGCCCTATGGGGCGACTCCATCTCTGCGAAGATGACTTTAGTCATGGCTCTCAAGCCAAACAGTACAACGACGAACACCACCCGACTCAGGCATACAGGGGCTCCAAGTCGCCATGTTTCTTTCGTCAAGGAGCTGCCCCAACCCAGGACGCTGGCACAAACTCAAAGAGGAGGGGATGGTCCCGTGCTGTACGGCTACAGCACACACGTACCCGCAGATCGTCAGTCATGCATGCTCTGTATCAATAAGGCAATCGACTCGGTACTACCGGAGACTTGACTCTCCAGTCCAGTTTCTGCGCACAAGCTGAGAAGTTAACATTTCCTTGTCAGTGGGAGATTAGTCATGGTTTGGTATCGGGCTAGCGAGCAAACTTGTAGTGTCCGGGGCAAGCCACCTCGCGCCCAACCACAGCCGCTCGGAGGCGATGGCGCCGCTATTCCCTTCCAAGACTTCCATTGCTTGCCACACGCTATCCGCCAATCCACCATCCAATGGGGGGTGCTATGCTGACGAGCATGGGGGGTGAGGGCAGCATTCACCCCGGCCGAGGCTTGCCATTGTCGCACCGGCGGGGCCGCCACGTGGGTTGGGGGATAGCCACGCGTTTGCAAACACGAGCAGTGGAGTCGTTGCTTGACGGCGTTGATGCCGCCGGCCCCTTCACCACTGGATAAGACTACGTATCAACAACTATCGCATGGTGGCTGGACCCCGTTACCACTGAGAAGGTACAGTATGATGGGATTCTTGTTTCCTCCCCCTTTCCCCGCCTCCCACAGCCGAGATAAAATACTAACAAGGCACCAACAGCGCGCCGTTGTCCGGGCCGAGATCCTTCAGCGGACAGCGGTCCACCGTAAGGCTCAAGCTATTGCTCAGCCTTGGTTGTTGTTGGTCGAGTGCATTGTAGATGGGCCATCGACACCCAGGTTGCCATGTGGCATCGCATGTGTCCCAGCTCGGATCGTTTATTTGACGTGCGCACGTTAACGGTCCCGACCCAGTGCTCTGGCTCGTGGGCAGACTACCCAATGCACACATACCAGATGACCAATTATCTCATTACGTTGTTGAGCAGCGCCAGCTTCAGCCCGGAGGCGGCTCTCCGAGTTAACCGTGCGACCCCGGGTCAACGAAGGCGACTTGGAGCGCGCGTGGGGGATGTCCTTGTCATCCGCAAAATCGCTATCGACCATGGATTGAGAATGATACACCGGTGTCAATGCCGGAGACGCCGTGATGGGGCCGGAAGTCAATGTCTGCAACCCTTGAATTCGAATTTGGTCATTTGGCATAACGTGAACTGTTACGACAGTTTCCCGGCAATGCCAGTTGGCCAGCCCGAGTGAAACATGCGCCGGTGATCAATGATAGTGGGGATATCTGTCAATGAGTAGCAACTCCAGTCGATGATGCAGGGTTCAATTCGAGAGATAGGCAGGCTCCAGTCCCTGCCCCATTGGGCCATTGGGGAGTTGATAGGGCGGAGTACAAAGTACTTCGTACGTGCTGTGCCATTCCCAATTGCCGAGAGAAGAAAAGAAAAAACAGGTCGTGGATTCGAGCCTACTAGCTCCGGGCAGGATCCCACCCAGAACCCGCCACAAATCAAGGGTTTCCGGGACGAAGGCCTCGCATGGCGCTCCATGAGGGATCTAGTCTCTAGGTATCCCGAGACTTCCCTCCCTCTTGACCAAGGTCTCAGTTCAATGCTGCCGGGAGGGGGGCGGGGGCGGAAGAGGCGGTAGTCAGAGACTGCCCTATTCGTAGCTGTCGCGGAGTTGTCTCATCGAGCCGTCAAACTCACTCACAGCCACTTGCGGCGTCAGCCAAAAGCCCGAAACACGACCGGAATCAGATCATTGCCTTGAGGCCGATTGCGACAGTACGCATGAAGGCGAAGTACGGTGTAAGGGTGGTTCTAGGATTGGCTTCGTGATCACCGCGACCTGGTCCACTTTCGGCCTCGCTGCCTCGTTGTTGTTGCAGGCAGACGTCACATTTCAGCCTCCTCATTCCAACTACTCGATGATGCCGCGAGACGTCAGGCTGGCGATCACTGATTAATCAAGATGGCACCCATCCCTGCCCGTGGCGTGCTTCTCACGTGGGACGGCAATTGAGGCCTAGCCTCGTGCCCCTGCCAGGCCCCATTCGGATGCCTTTGAGATTGTCGCTCCAAAGCCTTACACGGCTTTTCCAGCATCACTTCCTCGGGCAATCGGTTTTGGCCATCCCCTCTTTTGGGAGCCTTTCAATGCCACGCGAGAACTGCCAGGGTGGTGAGGACTGATAGAAGTTTTCTTCCTCAACGCCACAGATGCAGGGCGTAGAGAGTACGTCCTGCGAAGTACGTACAAGATACCAATTGGCTCTGGCGTTGGGCTGGCGAGGCTTGCGATGACATGGGAAGACGAGCTGGTTAGGCGTGGCGGTCGCCGGACTATGTGACCACGTGGAATTATCTCGCTGGCAATGCTGCGACTACTGGACGAACGCCTCACATCGTTGACCACGGAGGTTGACAAACCCGTCGATTCAATAGTTTCGAGGCATGGCTTACTCACTAGTATTCGCCATGGTTTTACGGGTTCTATGCAGCAGCAGCGTGCTTGCATGGTCCAGCGGCCAAACATCTCCAGAGCAGCCCCTGAGCATTCAACCTTCTCAAAGCCCTAGATCCCCGACCCCGACTGTTATCACGGCTTCTGAGACAACGGTCTTCGCTTTCACCGCCTGCTGGTGGAGACAGCAGCTCCTCTGTCGCTGTGTTGCGTTGCCCAGAAAGCCCGTCTCCACCGACTTTCCGCCCTTGACCCCTTTTTGCATTCTGTCCGAGCCGAGAAACGTTTTCCGTAGCTACTAACGACCTTGCGACCCCAGGCCTTCTCCACAAAGCATATGGCTAAGGAAGCATGTAGCATCCATCCTCTGCCCCCGCGGCAAATCCATGGTGCCACTTCGTTCGACGGCGTTTCATACAGCCGGGCCACCAAGTGGGCGTCGCAGTGGCGCCGTTCCTTCGCCGGACTATCGACTTGCAGGTTGTGGCTCGGACCTACACAGTTCTTCTTCTCTCGGCTGTTGAAGCTTGCGGACGGATATTCGGTGGTAATATGGTTCGAATACACTCGTGGTGGCTTTCTCTTGAAGTCGAACGAGAGTGAACGAACACTTCGGTCTTGCGCTTGTCGCGCAGACCTAAGGGGTCGTACCGGGGACGCTCGCTCTTCGTGATGCAACGGCTAGGGCACGCGATGCCACTACCCAACGATGTCGTCTCTCAGTGCTCAGCAGGTAGCGTCCTGTCAAGGTTGCCCCGGTTCATCGCCGGACAGACTTGGCTTTGCAGCTCTGTACCAGCAGGGTTTCTAATTGCTCTACGAAGCTGCCTCGAATCTTGGCCGGATTTCCTATCTGGCATTAGCATAGATCTAGGCGAAGCAAGCGATACACATGCGCCCTTGGTCTAGAGCCTGGACTCCTGCTATCTGTCTATCTGCAACTCCTCGCTCCTGTCCCTATCCCTCTCCTGCCAAGGTGACATTCACAACCTTGTCCCCAGGAAGCCTAGAGGCTCAAGACTAAAAGCTCTTATCTCCGGGCGTTCTACTACGGCCCATGATAGCCGTGAACCTGGGGGAAACTCTACGCAGTAGTATCATCTGCTTAGACCCCTCATCTACCGCAAAACCCGAACACTCGGAACCTGGGGAGCTATATTGTCTTCGCGCTCGACGTTGCTTTCGCCCCTGCCCCTAACCTCCGGCCCGATAGTCGTTGGCTGAATCAATGCAGAACCTTACGGCCTCTCAATTTAATCATGCATGCAGTGCACGCTCCTCGATGGCCACCGCCTGGCTCGTTCGCGCCCCTAACGCCGGTCAGCGCGGTGGTCGTCGAGAGACAATCCATGCTCTTCTCCCCCGCGGGTCTGTGCCATTCTGCAGCTGCAGGCCGCTGTCTGCGTCCTTGTTGGGAAAGCTCGCTTTTGGCGTAAAGCTTGTGTTGGCTGTGTGTGGGTGTGTGTGTGTGTGTGTGTGTGCTTGTGCGTCTGTATGTCTGCGCGCGCATAGCTGAGGCCTAGCCATATGGGTGCTGGTAGAAGTTGTCGACTCGTATTGGTCCAGGAAATGGCGGCGCGGGCTATCTGGAAGACGTGCTCGGTGATTGAGGAAGAGAAAGACAGGACGTGTCGAGCGTGTGTGGCATGCCAGCTGCTTGTTACAACCGCACTGGGTCGTGTTTGACTTGAGTACTCGAGGCGGGCTGGCTGAGCCCCCAGTGCTCGCTGATGTTCCGTTGTGAACCAAGTTTGTCTCTTTTATCTGTTTCTACGTTTCCTTGAATTCCCCAGATGGTCATACCTATACACACGAAAGAACCGTTCAACGCCAACGCTTTTTGCAGCCCAGACCATCCCCGGACGTGAGTCTTTTAAGATAGGGAACACTCTTCATACATATCCGCCACCCATAGAGAACACGGTGCGGGACAATCACTTTAAATGGACGCAGGAGCAGCGTCTTTCCTCCAGCCGCGGGACCGCATGTTCGCCTCGATGGACTTCCAGATCTGCTCGACAATCTCCTTGTCGCGGAAGCGGGAGTCGTCGTGGCCCTCGCCACGCCAACGGTCGACGCCGGTGGAAAGCACGCGGTGACCCCAGCCCTGGATATTATCCGGGGCCACGTCGCCGCGCCAGCCGACGTAGACGCCGAGGGTGTGCTTGAAGAGCTCGTTGGCGTCGCTCCACTTGTAGTTCTTGAACTGCCACGTCTGGCCGGTGGTGAAGACGGCGACGACGCGATTCCAGTACTCGGGCTTGAACTGCTCGGAGCCCTCGACGAGGATGAAGCGTAAGGGACGGTTTGGGTCAACGGCCTTGATGGTGCGCTGGACGTGGAGCATCGTGGCCGTTGAGTCGCCGGCCTCGGGTGGAGCGAACTTACCGTCCTCGAGGAAGGAGCGCGCATTGGAGAGGCGGAGGAGAGACGAGGCCGAGGGCGAGAGAAGGATGATGGGGTCCGGTCTCCTAGACGGGGCCTTTTGGTTGAGGGCGAGGGATGGGTTGGCGATGATGCTGTGGGTGCCTGACTGGGACTTCTTCTGGATGAAGGGAGCGGCGAGCTTGCGCACGTGGGAGAAGTCCTGTCGATGGTCAGCTTCAGTTTGGCGCAGCTGGTTGTAGGGTAAGTGGAAGACATACCGTGGGCTTGATGCCCCTTAAGATGGTGTTGCGGTCGCCCATCTTTCGCTCGCCGTTGTAGATGCTTGCCAGTCGAGGGTCGATGGTGCCCCTGCCTGACCTCGCCTGCGCAGCCGAGGACACGGCGCCGGCCTTTGCGGCAGTGGCAGCGCCGGCAGCGGAGCCATCTTTGTCGCCAGCAAGAGGCTTGATGTACTCGCTCTCCTCGCTGGCACCCTCGAGCCAGGTGATGAGATCGAGGCGCTCGATGAAGCCGAGGTTCTGGACCTTGCCCTTTGCGCCGAGCTCGTCGTTCAGCTTGGTGGCGGAGGCATTGTACTCGGGGATGGCGACCTCGCGGTTGAGCCAGGCGAAGTAGATGCTGCGCAGGTCGACGGGCTTGTCGTTGGAGACGAAGCGCGTGGCGCTGTCGATGGGCACGGTGACGGCGGCGGCGTGGTCGGGGAAGCGCAGGTGCGTGGCCTGGGCGAGCGGCACCTCGGGCGCGGAGGCGTCGGCGGACGCGCTGGGGATGAAGGGCTGCGACGCGGCGATGGACTGGCGCAGGAGGACGAGGCCGTCGTGGTCTGCCGCAGACGCCATGGCTGAGGTGAAGTTTGGCGGATTATAGGGGGGCAATTGACAGACTAGTGGCGTGCGGATGGAGACGGGGAACAGGAAAGCAGCGAGAGGGGTGAGCCGTCGGGCACTGGCCGCGGTGCTGGAGGTTGTGGTGGTGGTGGTGCTATTGTAGATGAAAGGCTGAGGCTGTCTCTGCATCAGTATTTTTGGAGGAGCTCTCTCAGCTTGTTGGAGCCGCACGGACAGGGATTGGACAGGCGTTCACAGCAACCGCGCGGCAGCCAATCAGCAGCACGCAAGCTTGGGACTTGTACGTCACTTCACACTCTTGTTGATACGTAAAGTTCGTAAGTTTGTTTATTTGTTGTGAATTGAATGGGTTTAAGTCGATGAATCACGTCGACGTCTCGTTGTGCTCTTCTTTCTCTGCCAGTTATGAGTTCTGGGAGCTGCGGTTAGTAGTAGGTAAGTAGAGCCCTACCTTGCAGATGCCGTTCACGTGAAGGATTCACAAAAGGTCACTCTTCCATGAAACAACAATAAACTACAGCTCGGATCAATGACATAGCCATTGCACTTCGCTCGAGAGTGCTCGATATGGTTCAGGTTTGCAAAGTGCTCGTGATGATAATAGTGTCGGCCTCCCTACCCTGGAGACCGCGTCAATGCGCTTCAGACACAACGTCCACTAGAAATGATCACAAATCAACACAACTCCAACTCACCAAGTATCGGGTACATTGCCATGTATCGGCTACAATTCTTCCCACGTTCTAATGCAGCCATAGTGGCCCAGCGGCGTCTCTTCCTGCAAGCCATGGCGGAACCTATGATCAACAGGGGCACATACAATAAACCACACCCATCGCTAGATCTGCACCGGGCGTTGGCTCACTCCCCCTTCTCTTTTTTTCTCTTTCTCTCTCAGAACTTCCAATCTGGGCATGCCGCGTTTTGTCCACGGAGATATTAATTTCTCAACGGCGCTGATCACGGGGCGCCCGCTGTGTCGTCCTCGCCACTTCAATGGGGTTGGTCGCGAGCACTGACGGACCGATGGCTTACACGGCAGACAAGGCGGCAGTCGCACGTGCGAACAAACTATTACAAAGAGACCCATTTGAGCTATTTGACGGCGTCAGGCTGCTGTCGGAATCAGCCGTTCGCCGATTGTGGCGAGGAAAAAAGGTCGCCGAGTAGTGCCGTTTTGAGGAGAAACCGAGTCAGGGAACTGGGAGTTCATCATCATTGGGGGAAAAACAAGACGCGGAAGCGTCTAATCTACAATATGTACATCTAGCACCGTCATTCCCTCTCCAATCTCCATTCCTAACGGCTTTCCAGGAAACCCAAAACCCACAAGCCACGTCGCAGAAGACACCCCAAACGCCACTTATCAAAGAATTGCAGGCACCGAATCCCCTTTTGCCGTGTCTATATGCCGAAGGCGAGTTTCATCCGCTCGTAAGTGTAGAAGGCAACTGCCGCCATTGGAATCACTTTGACGTATCCAATGGTCAGGCCGATAAAGAACCCGGAGAAGCCCCTCTCCCGGAAGATCATGCCGGCCGTCTCGCGGATCCGGAGGCGTCTTCCGTCGCCGACCGCTCCGCCGACCTGCATCCGGCGCCGGATTACCTCGAGCGGGTACGACGCAGTTTGCGATATTAGGCCTGCTATTCCTCCTGCACAGAGCTCCGCCCATGACCGCAGCGGCGCAGGATGCCCCGGAGGATGATCTTTCTTTAGCGGGAGGGTTGTGTATTGTGAAAAGCCGGGGCGGCGCATCAAGTCGCCAACAGTGTCGTGAGTGAGGAACGACATGCCCGCGTATGGAAGCATTCCGAGAACAGTGGGAGTGAATCCTCGGTAGAAGTTGATGATGCCCGTCTGGTGCGCGAGGGGTGGCGCTGTCGCCAAAGCCGCATCTACAGCGCCGGAGACCTGCGCCGGAGCACTGACAGGTCGCTCGTGATATATCTGCCTACAGATCTGGGATAAAGAGGAGTGACCTTCGCGTTTCGTCTCGAATGCGAGGCGCACCCGAATCACCTCTAAGGGATACGTAAAGAAAACAGAAGTGACGCCGGCAAGACTCCCACTGAGCAACCGCCTCATGGGTGTCTCATGCGATCGGCGGGGTATAATGATGGCTCGTATTTGTTCGTAGGCCAGGAACTTTATGCCAGCATAAGGGAAGATTCGTAGGAGGGTCGCGGAGTGGCCTCGGTATAAGCCTAGCATGCCGTCCTGGTGGTAGATAACCTTCATAGCAGTGGCGACGCCGAACCAGGAGCCGCTGTACTTCGCGAAGAGTGGATTACGGGCTTGGAACAGGATCTTGACTCGATCAAGGGGCGCAACAAGGGTCTTGGCCTAAGAAACCAGTCAGTAAACAATGCGCAACGATCTCGTACAATGCAATATCTACTTACAGCACACCCAGCCATGCCGCCAGCGACTCCGGACCTCCAGATATAGTCAAAGCTTTGTGTCCTGCGCTGGGGCGTGACGGCCTCGCTGTCGGTGGGACACACGGTAGTCTCTGCCTCTTTATGGTGGTCCTTCTTGGCCCGGGTCAGGGCGTCGGCGCGGGCATGCTGCCGAGGGTTGTTTTCGCGCGCAATCTCGGTCATGGAGGCATGTTCCATGAGGGCGGCGTCGGCGGAGGGCATTCCCTGTCGGCTGGCACGTGGCTCTGAGTGGCGGGTTTGGGGCCTACGGACGCGACATTCCGCGCCGGCGGCGTAGGAAACGGAGTCGGAGACGATGTGCGAGTCGATCGGCGAGGGGATCGGGCTCGAGATTTGCGGTTTGAGGGAGGATTTCGAACAATGTTCTAGTCTGGGTTCTGGGGGGAGGGGAAGGGAAGGAAGAGTGGCTGTGGGAAGGACGGGATCGGACATGTACAGGTTTTGGAGATGCGGGAGAATTTCCCCGGCTGTGAGAACGACAGGGACGTCATTGGGCGGACGCTCAGTGGTCACTCCAAACTTGCAGAGGCCGAGCAAGTCCCCACCGGTTGGTCACGCCCGCAAAAAGCGCCTAGGATGCTAAAATCCGGGGGTGCTACAGCGGACACCGCAGGGCACGAGAGCGCTGTGTCTGATACCCCGGTAAATGCGGTTCCGGCAACCAATGACCGAAGCCGAGGTTTGCCGAATCTCGGCCTGGGAGTCTAGAGTCCAGGTTCCGGCCGGAAGACTCCGCTTCAAAGACTCGGAGCGCCGGGGACGCGGATGAAATATGAGAATGGGATGCATGTAAGATGACGATACAAGACGACGAGACAGCTCCGTGTAAGGGCGGCGGTGACAGCCGCGATGACGGTGACACGGTCAACAAATCCATCCTATTCGAGAGCCACGACAAGGCCCTTATCGTCATCGACATCCCCCGGTCCCTCGAAGAGAGCCAAGTTCTGCCCTCTCAAGCTCCCCGGCGCCGCATCGTCTCCGCCGAACCCCCGGCGTCGCCTTATTCGACGCCAGAGCCGCGACATGGCATCGATTACTCGTCCCAGGCTTCACCCTCACTCGCTGTACAGCTCGCTGAGCTCATGACTACTGCCGCGGTGCAGGGTGCGCTGCAGGATCTTGGCTCGTCTTACCGCGGCCCCTACCACTTCGCCCGTTTCCTTGAGCCGCAGCCGCCGTCGATATCCGGCCTCCCACCACATCTGCCCCCCAAAGCCGAGCCACTGCTTGGCTCCATCCAAGAGCTGCGCGAATCCTTTGATGCATCGGCTCCCAGCTTTGACCTCGTCGTCTTGGATCCTCCATGGCCGAATCGGTCCGCGCGGAGAAGGACGGACAAGTATGCAACCGTTCAGAATCTCCATGAGATGCGGCGCCTCTTGTCACACATCCCTGTTGCTTCTCACCTCAAATCGGATGGCTTGGTCGCCGTCTGGATCACTAATAAGCCCAGCATCCATGACTTCCTCATCTCACCTACGGGGCTTTTCGCTGCATGGGGTCTTGAAGTAGTCACTGAATGGACTTGGCTTAAAGTTACCACCTCAGGCGACCCGCTGTATGACGTCGAATCGGCGTGGAGGAAACCCTGGGAGAAGCTTGTCATTGCGAAACGCATAGGTAGCAAAAGGCTTGATTCTCTCAAGCCCAAGGTCGTGATTGCAGTCCCGGACGTACACTCCAGGAAGCCCAGCCTGCGAGGCCTGTTCCAAGACATTCTCGGAGAAGGTTTCACTGGCCTCGAGATCTTTGCCCGTAACTTGACAGCCGGTTGGTGGAGCTGGGGAGATCAGGTCTTGCACTTCCAGCAGACGGAGCATTGGAGTCCAATAGACGACGAGTAGCGGCGCAGATATCTGGGCGTATATCCTATTTATTTTGATCTCGCCAACATGCATTGGCCACCCGTAAGGGTTGGTTACAATAATGTACATCGCTGGTGCCAGCTAATCCTACAGATGCCCCTCAACCCGACTAGCATCTCCTGGCATCATCCGAGGTCGCCGCGTCCTCTATCAAGCATTCCATAGCATCCACTTCGACCCGTGGTCCTCGTCTTGCGCCTTGTCGCCTCCATAATCAATGCTGCTTAGTTGTTCTGCGTGGCTTTGGCCGCATCCTTCTCCAACAGCTTATCCCACTTCGGGTCTAGGGAGACGTCGTTGGACCATTTCAACTCGCCCGACAGCATCTTCTTGGCGAGATCTGCCAGCTGCTCTCGCTCCTTCGACGCGGGCTCTTTGCTCTTCAAGGGGATTTGGAAGCGTTGTCGCTGAATATGCTCATCGTTACGAGTGTCCATGAGGTCCTCACGCATCTTCCACAGCTGGTTGCTCCACGGCTCCTTGTTGTCGGGAACCTCGGGCCACTGGAATGGCTTGGCCAGCTCGACGTTCATGATCTTTAGGGGCTGCGGGCGGTACCACGAGCGCGAGTGCGAGTTGCGCTGTGTGAGGGGCTGTTGCTTGACGAATGACCGGACCTTGGTGACTTCGACGTTGTAGAGGTTCCACAGGTAGTCTCGCAGATCGAACTTGGTGAAGCGCAGCGGTACCTTGAAGCAGGCCTCGTTCGGCGGGAGGTGCTCTTTTCGGAGAAAGGTGATGATGTGGTTCGGCCTGGAGGGGATAAAAAGGTCAGCTCGCGGACCACAACGAGGGGGAAGGGGACGAGGAAGTCACGGGGCAACTGACAAGAACACCTGCTTCTGACCCAGCTTGAAGCCGGGCAATTGGCGTGCCACTTTCTTCGCTACTTCGGCCATGGTCGTGGTTGTGCCCGTTGAAGTCGTCGCGACGGTTGAGCTGAGAACGTGAAGAATTTCGACGACTGACGTCTGATTGGCCTCGGCGGCGAAAGAGAACTTCCGGGGTGTGTGCACGGCTCACCGAGATTGATGCGCACACGCCCCACCTGCCAGCTGTAATCGGTCGGTGAGTGTCCTAACTTCACGTTTCAATGTGTAAAGCTGGCATTGTTGTTGTGAACAGCAATCGAAACTGACAAGCTGTTTGAGACTCTGAATACTCTGAGCCGGCTCCGGCATCCCAGGTGTCTTTGTGGAAGGTTTGCGGCCCTTCCCTTGTTTTCCTCTCACGAAAGGGCCGCCAGCCGATTGCTACAACTTCTGTCCCCCCACTTGTGCCTGCAATCGTCGGTGTGAAAAAGGTACAAAAGGCAGTGACATTCCGAGACCGAACCCTCGCAGAAGCCTTGATGATATTAACTCGTTAAAGATGGAGGAGCTCATTGACGGAAGAAGCTCGCTGAGCCCGCTATCCAGCCAGGCAACACCTAGGCCAAAGCAAGACTCAGGTGTTAGTGAAGGAAGAGGCGCCATGTCCCAATCGCCGTCTCTCGCTCGAGACAAGCCGCTTGGTGCCTCGCCCGAAGAGCACGGAAACTCTTCCGAAGCGTATCTCAAAGAGCAGATGGAGCAGGAGAAGGCCCGGTTTCCTGGCGCCAGCGGCTGGGCTCAAGCTGAGGAACGGCTGTTTGAGATCCTGTACATGCGTCAGGATCTGCCTATGCTGCCACCAACTTGGGAGATCGACTTCAGCGGCGTGCCGATCTCGGACATCGTCTTTGAGACCTCTGAAGAATTCCCTGCCATAATTTACGCGCACTCAAGGGACTTCCGAGGTGAGTACTCCGCCTACGGTCCAAATGCTGTTTCCTGACCCTGTGCAGCAACGTTGGCGCTCATGCGATTAATCGACCTCACTTCAAGGGTCAGGACCAGCGTGCAAACCGGATTCCGCAGAAAGGTCCCTGGCATTATCAAGCGCGAGCTGGACAAGTATCTGAACTGGGCGGCCCAGGACGGCGAATTCGCCCACCTGCGCATCGTCCCAAACATCGTGACCGAGGTCATCGATACCAGCATGGAAGAGACCGACATCAGCGAGTACCTCCGGTATCGAATGCGAGCTCTAGCACAGCTTCAGCGCGAGTTTCTCAGGAGGGATAGGGACCCGCAATTCTGGGACGTGGTGAAGCCGAGCATCATGGTGTCGCCCAAGGTGAAGCTGGAGCCCGAGGGCGACACTCCAACAATGGACAGATGGCCTAGGGCTGTAGCGGGAAGACGCAATTCGGCTATAGCTCCCGATGAGCTTTCAACAGAGACGCCAACCCGCAATAGAGCCGTGAAGCTGGAGGATGTGCCTCAGAGGCGACGACTCTTTCTAAGTCCTACAACGGCGGATATCGACGAGCTGGCCGAGTACCCAGTCGAAGAGAAACACAACGCAGCCACGAAGGTTGATCACCACAAGACGTTACAGGCCGAAGACGAACATACTAGGAACTCAGCAAGCCCGGAATCCTCTTCAAGCTCCCCCAGACACCCCAAACACCCTCCCGCTCAAACTACCGCCGCCATCCACCCGTAGTCTACGGGCTCTTCATCCTCAAGACCTCTGTCCTGCTGCTCACGGTCGACGCCTCCAAGGACGACACCGCCTACGTCAGCTTCCAAGTCCAGGCCAACTTCCAGGACCAGCACCAGGGTGTCTGGAACGCCCTGACCGTCGCTATTGTAGTGTGTCTCGCGCGCGACGAGCTCATGACTCGTGTGTCCGACTTTGAGGAGTTGCCCATCGTTGAGGACAGTGATCCGGATGTATGATGAGCAGGATGGTGAGAAGTGTTAGGACAGTACGATTAATGAGCTTATGATTTGGTTGTTTTGATTATACCCTTTTCGAAGTTTGGTCTGTTGCAAACATCCACCCCCTTACACGCAATCATCATCACAATACCCCTTATGCCTAACAAGTGCCCGCTCACGCATTTTCCCATTAGGACAACATTAATTGTCACAAATAAAGATCATTACTGAGAAATGGAAATCTGCGCAGAGTCGAAATCAGAGATGCTCTATCTTCATGGCTCTCTCTACATCTATGGTCGTGTCTGATATACCTAACCAGATGATCCCTTCTATTCCCAACGCCCAACAATGACGGCTGCCCCCTGCCCACGCGTCTCTCTATCTGTACATACATGTCCATCACAATCGTCTACCGCCGGGTGGAAAATAACAAAAAGAAGAAATAAATCATAATGCAGGGGAGAGGTTCTATATTTCCTCACGCTCAACGGGCACCATAATGTCCAGCTGGTGAAGTATTCGTTGGTACAAGAACAGCATGCAGCCGCTCTGAATGAAGGTCCATACGCCTCGGGGTCCGACGCCGCGGAACCACCCGGCCACTCCCTCGGTGCGGTAAATGACCTTGAGGCCAGTCACAACGGAGGACGCCTCAAGAGCGATGGCACCGGGTTTAGGTCGGTGGGTGTTGGGGAGGATGTTGAGATGTGTCGGGTTTGCGGGTTTGGGTCTTTGGCGTGTCGGGACTCGGCGGGTGGGTTGACCTGGGTCTGAAGGCGCGTCTTGACGACATCGAGAGGGCAGGTGATGACTCCGGCAAGGCCACCGGCGCTTGCACCAGTAAGGAGTTCGAGAGGGACGCCGATGTCGCGGCTCTGCTTGTATTTGCGGGCCCAGGTGGTGAACTGCTCCCAGAACATGAACTGCAGGGCGGAGAAGGGGAGGTCTCGGTACAGGGTGGCCTTGTAGCCGTAGAAGAGGGCAGAGGCTCCCTCAGTACGGACAATGGTGCGCGCAGCATCGATGGTGCCTCGGTAGTTGTAGCCGGAATGAAAATGAGGGTTGTTGTACCGGCCCTGGAGTTGTAGTCGGGTCTTGAGGACTTCTGACGGGACATAGACGATTGATGAAGCGAGGTCTCCAAGGAATCCTGAACATGATCAGTTAGCGTTTGGGCGTCAGCAATTGTGCCATGGTGAGGGAAACTTGCCTGCTGATAGGTAGGCAAGATGTTGCTGGCAGCCGTGATCGATGAGGAAGCGTTTGCTCCACTCGTACGTGCCGAAGAACAGGACGGTGCCGGGGAACGAGCCACTCAATGCTGGAATCCAGCCGCCGTAGAGACCTCTCCGAATTCCTTCCCGATTCCAGATTGTGTAGTAGGACTGTCCGAGAGATGTGTACTTGGGGGGCACATGGGGATCGCCCTGCTGTCTCGTCTTGACAGTATCGAGGGAGTGCATCAATAAGTCGCCGGTTGAGCCTCCAATTCCTCCCGCAATCATAGCCTGCCATTGAACCCATGTTAGCGCACTCAGTTCCATTACCGGAGGTGTTGTGATGCTATGGCGCAGCGAGACCGGGGGAACGCACGTGGAGATAGGGCGGTCGGCCTTCGGATTCGACATCTTGGTTGGTCATGGTCTGGTTCTCGGCGAGTCCTGCACTGATACTATCCAAGCGGCGGCCCGGGTGGCCGGCATTGCGATGCTCGGGAGAAGGCGCGTAGTCGCTCACTGAAGTCGGTGTCGTCGTCGTCGTAGCGGGGGCGAAGACGAGGGTCGAGTCTTGGAGACCGAGGGGCATTCTCCGAGGAGAGAGGGAACGGCGCGCGGGACGGCGGATGAGGTTGAATCACGGCGGCTGTAACGCAGCAGGCAGCGTGGGTGGAAACGAGGAATAAAAGGTACCGGAGAGAGAGGATCCCGGGGACGTCGCTGGGGGGTTCGGTAAAGCGAAGAAGCCGGGAAAGCGAAGGTGAGAGAGTCAAGGTGGGAGGGAGGTGGCAGGTTTCGGTCTCGGTGTCGCGTGGCGGGCCGGGTGATGGAGATTATCATGCCGAGAATTTTGTTGGTTTGGATCCCTGGGATGCGCCTTCCCTAGCGGCGGCCACGGCCACGGGCACCGGCAGCGGGCGTCACGGCCACTGTGCTTAGAAGTCGGGCCCGAATTTCTGCCCTGAATTAATTTCTGCCCTGGGACCTGGCTACGGCTTAACCCGAGAACCTAGCCATGGTCCGTGCACGTGGGTAAGGCTGGCTGTTCTATCATTCCCAGTCATGCTCGACAGGAAACAATAATCGAGATGCGAATACATGCATAGTCCGTACTAATGTTGCCCTGATTTTTGCGTTGATCATGCCAACTATCTAAGTGATATTTCCAAATTTATCCGTTAAACCCGGTTGATGATACACATGAAGTCTCTGTTCTATCCTGTGCCGTGTTGTACATCCATTCGCCCACTGTTGACACTACTCACTCACTCATACACTGCCCCCATCCTCACCCAGAGAACTCACTGCGCTTCACTCTGTCCGCCGCCGCCGCATGCTCCCACCACCTCAACGACCCGAATTTCCGAAACGGATACACAACATACGTCACCCTCCCCGTCAAGAGCTGCTTCGACACTGGGCCGTACGTGTTGCTGTCCAGGCTGGACCCCGGCGGCCCATCGCCTTCCACCCACACGTGGCCCTGCGGCACCCTCACCGTCGGCAACGGATGCGGCGCCTTGGTCTGCACCACGTCGTTTTCCAGCGCCACTACTCGCTTGATCGCAATCTTGTCGGGATGCGTCGGACTCCTGTTCTCCGGCGTCAGCTTGGGGTTCTCTGCTTCCTCGCTTCCTCGCTTCCTCCCCGCGGTGCTCGGAGAACCGGCGCCCATCGTTCATACCGTAACGTCACGACCATGCCCCTCTCGAGGTTCTCCTGCGGGGACCACTTGTAGTTGAAGATCACGTCCCGTCGCAGGGTCGAATCCTTGTCGTCATTCAACAGCGGGAACATTGAGTTGCCGTCCACGACCGTAAACTCCGCCACGTGAAGGTTGATCATGGCTATGACCGGGATCCACGTCGCGAAGCCGAATAGCTTCCATGCCGTGGCACGAAGGATGCTGGGCTGCCCGCCGCCGCTTGCCCGCCCCCATATTGAGCCAAGAGCCATGAGGCGTCGAAAATGTTACCGTCGTTGCTGAGCAGCGGCGTTGAGAAACATTTCATAAGAGGTGAGCACGATGAGGTTTGGCTCTTGGTGATGTGCTAGGATTGGCTAAGCTTTTTCTCGGCTAGTGCCGCCGCCCGCCACACTTTGTAACTACCCATGGCCGGATATCCCATCCCTTCCATACCTTCAATCGACAAAGTGTTGCCTCTCAAAGCGAGCCTCACTTTAACACAAGGGCCCCTTCCGTAATTAGTGTGTCATTTTCCGTCACAGATCCCAGTACAATGCACCTACTCAAAAAAAACCGATACAGGACCAAACTCAAGCAATGAACCGCCACATTTCCACAACTAGAACTCACACACGACACACCAAGCCAAAAGAAATTGATCGTGAAAAAGTCGTTAGACGCCACGTCCTACTTGAATAACTACATGAATGTCGAACTTTTGGGATGCTTTTGCAGCCTGGGTAGACGCTTTCTGCCCGTCTCCTGAACCGCGTCTAATGACACCGTTTTCGTCCGACGCCCCGCTCAAGGGGCGACCCCGGGACTGGCTCGAGCAGACCTGCCGATTCAGCTCGTCCCGGCGTGATTTGTCCCAACCAATCCTTAAATGGTCTCTGGGATGTTGTCGTCGCTGTCGCTCATACTCTCGTCGCCGCTGACTTCGGCGTTCTCGCGCTCGCGCTTCTCCATCAGCGCCTGCAGCTCAGCATCATCGCTCTCCGTAACGGCCTTGGGCTCCATCTTAACGATCAGGTTGCCACCTGCTCCCTCGATGCTCTTTCGGATCTCGACGATGGCCTCTTGCAAGGCCGTAATTCCTACGGTCTTGTCCAGGCACGTGTTGGTGAGGACGTACAAGGGAGGAGACACGAGCTTGACCTTCACTTGAGACTCCTCGGTGTTTCTGGCCTCGGCAGTGCGAAGCGCAGTCTTGACGGCGTCGATGCCCTCATAACCAAAGCAGGTGACCTCGATATCGGCTCGGACCTTGGTCGGTTGGGGAGTAAGTCGCTTGCTGATGTAGAGCTTGAGCTCATCCGCCACAGGCTGGTTGGGGAAGGTAATATCGTTCCAGACCTCAGGGTTGCTTCATAATGTCAGTAGGATTCTGCAACCCAATGATCCATGCAACTAACGTGATAGAGAGCTTGAAGGCGTCGATGGCGTGGCCGAACTTCTTGTTCAGAGGCCAGGCTATGCTCTCGTACAGAGATTCGATCGGGTTCTGGGTCTTTTCGGCGACGTGGCGCATGATCGAATGGACCATCTTTCCCTTGTTGTATCGCTCCTCGCACTTCACGATATCCTCGGGCGATACTCGGCGCTTCGACAAATCGATATATCCTGCGACAACGTGAGTCCCAATTCGAAATCGCTCAGGCCTTCACGTTAGGCTTACCCTTCTCCTTGTCCACTCGGAGCACCACAACGACCTCATTGCGACCGACTCGGATGAGCTTCTGAATACTTCGGATACGTCGTCGCGAAAGTTCGGAGAGTAGGATCATGCCGTCGATGTTGTCGTACTCGAGCAGCTTGACGTAGGCACCCATCTCGGCGATCTAGAGTGGGGTCAGAGCGGGTGCGTCCAAACAGACTAGACTTCGACTGACCTGCTTCACATTGACCATGACGAAGCTATCGATCTCCGGGAACTTCTCCTCGTAGAAACGGCAGTTTGTTAACGACATCTTGGCGGTATTGTCGAGGATTCGGGAGATTGGGTCGGTTTGGAGAGGTGAGGTGGGGTTGGGTCCCAAGGTGGCCTTTTACAGACGCAAGCCGAGCTTCAAATGTGGTCGAAAAAAGCCGTCGTTATGTGTTTTCTCGGGGGCGTTAATATTAACCCGTCGTTCGTCGATTTCTCGTGTGGTCGGGTCGTGAATCGTTTGTCTTGGAGGGGGACGTCAAGGATGCGGAGTCATAATTTTGACATTTTACGACACAGACGATGATGGTGGGGTGTGGCGGGGTGTGGCTAGTTTCCAGGCGGTAAGCCCTGGCAGAATACACCAGCTCAACGATGATGGAAGCTATCGCCACGTGACTAAGCAAGTAAACATCCAAAGCTTCATCTGAGAATATCTCGAAGCGCGCAATTGGTCATGGCTCCTGGTAGGTTCTTCGCGCGTGTCGCTACTCTCCTGGGACTCATGGTACTAATCTAGTCCCAGCGACACAATACGAGCTGTCCCCGCCGCCGGGCGACGCGGTATCATCGATCTCCTTCGCGCCCTCTTCAGGAACCAAGCTCCTCGTCTCCTCATGGGACAAGAAGGTCTACTGCTACGATATCGCCGGCGGTGCCGGCGAGACGAACCTGGTCAACACTTATGAACACCGAGCGCCGGTTCTAGATGTGTGCTTCGGTGCCGACGACAATGAGGCCTTCACCGCAGGCATGGACTGGGCTGTCAACAGGTGGGCATATCACATCCACACACGCCTCAAGGGCTATGTAGCTAACGCCATCTCTTAGGATCGATCTGGAAAGCGGAGAGAAGACTCAACTAAGCAAGCATGCTGCGCCGGTGCGATGTGTAGCGTACAGCCGTACGCATTGTACGTTCATCCTTGCCCTTTGCTGTGCCATGCTAACAGGGAGACAGCCATTCTCGTCTCTGCATCATGGGACTGCAGTCTCAACCTTCACAATCTCAAGGACCCTTCAAGCACTCCTATTCGAGTTTCCCTGCCAGGCAAGCCTCATGCGCTGGCTGCTAGCCCTAGCAAGGTCGTGGTTGCCATGACCGGACGTGTCATCAATATCTATGACCTCGACACCATCGCCGAGCTTTTTGCGTCTGGCTCTACGGAACTTAAGCCGTGGCAACAGCGCGAGTCCTCTCTTCGGTATCTTACACGAGCTGTGGCTTGCATGCCCAACGATGCTGGGTACGCAACGAGCAGTATCGAGGGTCGAGTTGCTGTGGAGTGGTTTGAGGATACTGCCGAATCCCAAGCTCGCAAATATGCATTCAAGTGCCATCGTCAAGCAGCAACTGATGGAGATGGAGATATCGTGTACCCCGTGAATGCACTGGCATTCCACCCAGTTCACGGAACGTTTGCGTCGGGAGGTGGCGACGGCACTGCTGCCTTGTGGGACGCAGAGGCAAAGAGGAGACTAAAACAGTACCAGAAGTTCCCCAACAGTGTCGCGGCGCTCGCATTCTCTAGCGATGGCAAATACCTGGCCGTCGGAGTGTGCCCTGGTTTCGAGACTGGGCAGGAAGACTACAACGGCGAGGGCCAGACTTCGGTGTTAATTCGGGAGCTTGGAGACAACGAGGCAAAGGGCAAGGGCGCCAAGTAAGAGGCAGTGTCTATGTGAGGACAGCCTCATCCGAATAGGCGTTCGGGCGGGTGATGGGATCTCGATTGTGTTTAAGTGAAGGTAGTATTCTTGAGTTCAGGGGGAGGCTGGCATGTAGATACCCCTACAATGGACTGGATCTTGTTAAACACCCCTGCGCTTCCCCTCTTTGTTCCGTGTGTTTCTACTCTTCATTGAACCTCCTTGTCCCGACTACATCATGCATATCTGACCCCAACGAGGGTTTGGTCTTCGTGATCTCCTGTGCCTAACGAGGGGCTTGAACTGGTGATCCTTCGGCATGCATCCTTATGTGGACTTAGCGGACCTTGATGCAATGATATAGTTTGCCGTTCTGAGTTATTCTTGCTGTGTGTACGTGTAGTTGCAGGGCATAGTTGGTTGAAATATGTTTCATTGGCATCGAACCCGTCGCGGCACTGGAACTCGGGACTGCTGGATGGCGACATGTATATCTTAGTGCTGCCCCTAGGGACTTTGTAGTCCCTAATTCGAACTCCTTTTCGAATAGTGTATTTCCCTTTCGTCTGGATGTCACGCGGGACGTTCCGAGGGAGAGGTCTCAGTTTGTTCTCTGTGGGCGATTCGGGTGCGAGTTTCGCGACATGTGGAGGAGTATTGTTGCGTGACAGGATTGTTTCTTCGATGCTGAGGGGGCCTTCGGCTCTGTTGGCTTTTTTACATTGCATGGATATGACCGGGGACAGCATCACGTACCTGTGTTGAGCCTGACAGCAGCTGGGGCATCATCCCAAACAGAGCGGATTGACTCGTTCCGCTTTCTCTTCAAAGTGGTCTGGGTACGGAAAGCTGGATCGTTGCTGACCTTGGGACTGCTATATCTTTCTAGCTTCTCGACAACACAACTGTGGCGGTATTCCTGCCAGCTATCGCTGGGAAGCGGCGTACATGGTATTCTACTCATATCAGCAGAGTTCAATAAGGCCAAATCCGCTAGAAGGCACATACACGTCGACGTAACTAAACTCATCTAGTGTTGATGGTACAATACTAGGTCTAGTGGCATCGTCGTCGACATGTACCTGGAACTCGGGGGCAAGGCTGCGTCTGACACAAGGGCTAGGTGAATGTGACATTATTCGGTCGTGACAAGGCACACTCGTTGCACGCCCAGGTCTGAGAATACAGTCGTATCTCATCTTGTTGGGCGGGAATCCAGAATAGCGTCTTGTAGGCGAGAAATGGGGACAATAGAATCTTCCCAGTTGCGCAAGTAACGTGAAGAAATTGAATCATGTTTGTCTGATTGGGGGGGGGGGGGGAATCAAAATAACGTTCCTTGCTGGGCAGGAACCTCTTTCTCACCTCAGGGAAGGTGAGCCTCAACTACCAGGCATCTTCGGATGTCGGCCAGTGCCACAAATTAGCACCGAATATCCCCTGAACAACTACGAGACAAAAGCAGTGAAGCCTACCGTAGATAATAGACGGTAAAGTGAAATTCGCTTCCTCTCTCGCATCAACGCTGCGAGCCTTGGTATTGAGACACTAGTCCGACAATACAGGTAGGACACACTCCCCCATAAGCAAGTAGCAGCAACGGGTTGTCATATATAGTATATTAGAGAGAGCTGCAGTTTGATCGATCTAGGGCCCAACACTGATAACTTGATTACTATCCTTCACCTTGAAACTACTGCCCTTCACCACGGCCGTCCCTGGTACACAACACTTCCATTTGGCCAGCGAGAGAATGGGTACCGACGCGGTAACCATCGCCAATAGTGCGACTTGAAACGGAATCCCTACTCTCCAGATTTGGATGCCGCAATTGGCTAAAACATATTAGCAGGTTTTTCTAACATAGGACCAGCCAATGTTTCTTTTAGAAACTTACCTTGTTGTCCGCGACGTAGTCAAAGTGGCCTCCCATCTTCAGCAGCCAGACATCCTGGCCTCCATTTGACTGCCCTGGGCGGAAGAGGAAGCTGTGGGGAAATCCGAGTTTGAAGTCCACAGCGCCATCGATTTCCTGGATGTCTTCTTCGCTCAATTCGAGAGTAAGCGCTTCGATATTCCCCCTGATGTGGTCCACCTTTCTACCGCCCACAATAGGAAAGACGTAAGGCGTCTTGTGCATGACGTAGGCGAGCGCAACACTGGTGATGATGGTGTTTTTGCGAGTGGCGACTGCCTCTAGGACCTTGCTGGTTTTGATATCGTTCTCGGTGGCCTCCACCTGCCGCCCTTCCATGGCCTTGCGCTGCTCCTCGGTCTTGAACTTACCTCCTCCGAGAGCCCCCCAGGGAGCAATCCCCATGCCTTCGGCCCTGCACATGGGAATGATGTCTCGTTCGAAGTCGCGCGACGCCGCCGACCAATTGCCCTGGTAAACGGAGAACTGGCGAAGTCCATGGTTACGTGCATATTCGTTTGCCTTGCTATACTGTTGTAAGTGAACATCCCGCGTCAGGTAAAAAATGAACTCTTACCTCACAACCCAGGCAGGAGTGTCGCTGATGCCCAGATACAAGACCTTACCAGAGCTGACAAGCTGGTTGAGAGATTGCATCAATTCAGGGATCGAGGTGCTGTAGTCCCACCAGTGGACGTATAGCTATGTGATGATTAGCCATTGCGAAATACTCAACACATTTCAGCAACCCTTACCAGATCAATGTAGTCAGTCTGTAGGTTCCTTAGGCTGCTGTTGACGGAGGTCAAGAGACTCTTGGTGCCATTTCCTTGAAAGTTTGACATGATGTGTGCGGAATTAGGGCCATTGCGGTAGTTGGTGGTGTACTTGGTGGCGATGACTTCCCCAAAGGTTAGCTTCTGTGGCCAACAAAGTTACATAGAAGACGGGGAACCCGACCTATCTCATCGCGAACTCCACGCCTTTTCATCCACTCTCCAACCCATGTCTCAGACTCCTGAAACTGGTAGTTGTTTGCAGTATCAATGAAGTTTCCTATAATAATGAAAGTCAGTACACGAACGATTTGAGGTTCAAGAACAAGGCAACCGACCTCCCTATGGCTTGTTAGTTTCTTGCTATCATGTGACACGACGGCCGATTGCCTTACCTGCTCGTAGAAGAAGTCAAGAATGGACTCGGTCGAGGCCTGGTTGCACTCTCCCATGTGTTGCTTCCTAGATTGGTGTCAGTGGCCGAGGCCTTCTACATAATGAGCTGCTCCTTACCAGGCATCGCCAAAGTTCATGGCTCCCAGGCATAACGGGCTAACCCGAATGGCAGCAGTGGGTGACAGCAATCGGTGTCGAGCCAGGGGGCTCTTGGGGCTTGGGGCGAGGGGAAGAGCCATTGTAGCGGATGGTTGTTCTGCCGAGGTTCGGTCCGGTACGGTACGAGATCAAGGAGAAGGTTACTAAGATAGCTACCTAGGTATGCTGGATCTCAACGCGGAGTTGGATGAGGGGTAGGGTCCAGAAAGCTGATATGTTAGGCGGCGTTTGAGGGGAGGACGACGGATTGGATTCTTTGGAAGGTTCAACCAGTACAAGACGGAAAGATGCTGTTGACTGCGGGACGCACTGCCTTAAATGAATGTGTTCCTATGATGGATATTTATAATGGTGATGCCATGGACGCTTTGTGGAGGGGATCCAATGCCATCCGTCGTTTATCTAAACTCCGTCCTAAAAGCCGGATGGGATCTCCACATGCAGCCATTTACATCCAAGTACGGACGCCAAAGAAAAGAGTCTTGTCTGATGCAATCACCAGTGACGTGATGAGTGGGGGAGTTGCTTGCTGAACACAAGTGTCCGGAACGACAGCCTTCAATCTATCCAGGGTGACTACCATGACCACTACTAAATATGTGTTTTCCTTCTCGGCTGAGATTTAATAATAAAAAATTGATCCAGGATTCCTCCACAGGGTACAGACTAATAGGCCATTTTCTTGGGGGTTTGCGCTGCATCGCGGAGTTCCAAGCAACCCCGCGAACCAAGTTGGAGGAGAGGGAGCTGGACTTAACGGGCTTAATGGACTAGTCTAGACTACTAGCAACCAAATCCACCCAATCAGGCCATCTCCGCCCGAGGGGCACACGCCACAGCTCCAACTTCCCAGCAAAGTTCTGGCCGAGGTTTTCCCGCCTGCTTCCCGCTTTCCGGCCCCGGTCTCCAGCGCAAATGACTTCCAAACCTCCAGTAAGAATCACACCACGCCACACCATTCGCTGAGCGACATTGACGAACATTGAACGACAACCACCACCCGAATTGCGATTTCGACGTCGAGGTTACATCCGGGCGAAGTTAAATCCAGACAGCAGTGGTCGCGACTTTGACAATGGCTGCCTGAGATGGCCTCTTCCCACCCCGTCCAGTCTAGGACTGCCATCAATGCTCTCCGCGGCGTTCTTCTGACGACGTCCTGTTCCGTTATCCTCCTCGCCGAAGAACGCCGACAACGTCTCAAGATTGCTCGTGCCGCAATCGACAATGCCAAAAAGCTGCACACGGCTCGGGTCGTTCACAACTCGGTTTCATTGAGCGAGAGCTTCGGGCGACGTGAGGCATACCCGATCGAGCTTGGGGGCGATTATCTCACCACCTCGAACCCCCATGGCACAATCCGCCGCCGACGACGAAATGGACAACCCTCTCGAACTTCATTAAGGGCAGAGGCCGTTCAACCGAAAGAACCTTCCACGACCTCGTCGCCCGAGGCGTCCGAGACACCTGAGACGCGACAAAAGAAGTGGGATGAATGGGATGCAGCAAGAAAAGAGCTCTCGCAATTGTCTTCATCAAGGCCTTTTGCCCATCACGAACTTTTCCTACGAGTGTCAATGGACGACATCCCCGTCGCTCCGAGACCTGGACAGCCAAGAAAATACGAAACCAATTTGGATGGTACCGAAGAGTCAAACGTGGCAGCGGAAGCTCACACTTTAGGGCTTGGCAAGAAACCAAGTTCAAAGACCCTCGAGGTCCCAGTTTCCACTGGCGCAGCATCACAGACGCCAGCTGAAAGCCGTCACTCAGGAACCAGCACGGTCTTACATGCAGCCTTCACGGGCGGGCACGCGGCGACTCAACCCACCAGCCTCAACTCAGCAATAATGCCCGCTTCGCTTCCTGCCGAAGATTCCCGTCATCTAGAGAGTCAGGGTTCCTTAGAGGAGTCTTTAGGCGCGCTGGATGATCTTATCGCCGAGTTTAAGTCACCTGGGGCCGATCAAGCTGTGATTGCCGAGAGACAAGATTCGGCAATTAAGGTACTCAGACGGTTAATATCTTCGGAGTTCCTGGCACCCCAGTCGGCTTTACTTCGAGGCCTTCGTATCCTCCAGTCCGTTGTTAGTTCTCAGCAACACAGCAAGATCCCCACCATTCTCGATACTCTGCGTCCAGTATGCAAAGAAATTTGCCTTTTGGCCGTGCCAGCCATGGACTGCTTACACGCGAATCATGATACAGAAGGTGCTAGCAAACTGCTCAGACATTTATTTCAGTCTCCAGTCTGGAAGTCCGAAAATACACCACACAACCTGCGCAACACGTGGGTGACCCGGATGCTCATGCACTATTGGAGAAAGACGCAAAACTTTTCTGAAATCAAGAGCATCTACCAGCTATTACAGGATGCTGGTCTTTTTGCAGACGGCTTCCTCTCTCCAATCACCCAATATTCCATTCGGCGCCGAATTGCCTTAACAGCCCTTGATGCAGGCGACGATGCGACTGCGAAAACAGAGATGGAGCGGCTTCGTCAACTCAGACCCAAGGCGTCTGAATATGACGTCAAACTTCGGGGGAGATTCGCCATCCGGGATGCTTCGTTGGGCAACTGGGAGGTGGTATGGCCACAAGTCCAGGGGCTCACGGCCAGGGGAAAGACGGGCGACCAATATCAAAACGTTCTATGTTGGCTTACAAAGATCTACTGCAAAGACCACTCAGCTGCAGAAATCGACATCTTTGTCCAGGATCTTGTCGCATCTCACGGGATGTCCCTGAATCAACCTCTTGCCTTCATTATCATCGACCGTCATGGGCGCAATCGCGACATCCAGGCGCTTGTCAAATGGCTCCAATACTGTTACAACGGTGGGCTTGAACCGGACCAGATCTTCTTCAACGAGGTCGTTGAAAAATGCTGCAAGTACTGGAACCTGACACGAGTGGACGTTGTTCATATGCTGAAGGGTGTCCGGGAGTTCATGCCCTGGATCCATGACCCTCATGTTGCCAAATACTCAGTACGTGGTGCTTTGAGTGACCTTCACAAGTCCCTCCCAGGAGAAGACCCGAAGGAGGATAGTTTCGGACTAGTGTCGAAACTACCCAACGCACCAGGTGATTCGTTGACGGCATTTGAGCGAACAGCATTTAGGTGCATGAATACATGGGCTCTTGAGAACAACTGGCAACGGGTATATGGTGCTTTCAAGGAGGCATCAGACAAGGGTATTGGATTCTCTTCCCGTTGTCTTCGACTAGCCGTCATAGCCAACATCAATATGGAAGGGGCACACTCTTGTACGGCGACCGAGCTTGTAGGCAAAGCACATGTCGAAGGCCATGACGTGAGCGGGGCTCTGGTCCCGTTGCTGGTAGCCCGGCTCGAGTCTGGGGACAGCGTGGGGAGGTTACTGCAAGAGGCGCTTAGTCAAGGAACACACGTCCATGACAGTGTCTACAACAAGGCAGCACGCATCTTGACTCAGAAGGGCTTCCAGGAGGGAGCGATCAGGGTTTGCGAGCTTGCGGCACAACAAAATGGCGATGGAGAGCTGGCGTACAGCCAGTTCAACTTTGCCAGCCTCATCTACTTATTCACCGGTCAGAGACGTTACGATGATCTTCGATCACTTGTCATGAGCTTCACTTGCAAGTCAGAGTGGTGGCAGGGAAGCAAGGAATGCAAAGAGTCTCTCAAGCGAGCCATAAAAGCAGTGGCGACCCGAGTGGCGCGGTCGGCTCCAACAAACCAGGAGATCCATGAGGATGCGCTGATGTACCTGAACCAAGCCCTCGCCCATATCAAGGCGCTCCGAGCCACGACTCAACAGGATCGGGTGGTCCTCGCGCAGGAGGTAGTGGGTGCCTTCAAGCAGATGGACCAGGTCCGGGATTTGAAACTCGAAACCCTGGAGGAAGAAGGCACAATGGAGCGTCGACAACACAGCGCGAGGATATCTTGGGAGACCCCCCAGCTAGGTCTCGAAATACCGAACAGCCAGATGAGGGAACACACCCAGACGGACAGATGAGGATGGAGCAATCCAAGAGTTTGAGGAGCAGCAAAGCGGAACCATCACAACAGAAGATGGTGCGAGCGAAGGAACTTGCGAATGAGCAAGAAGACATGTTTATTGCCAGGCAGAGTCTGGCCGGAGCATTCTTTTGAGCGGGTTAGACTAGTTGTTTCC
The DNA here is from genome assembly GCA_003934905.1 of Neonectria sp. DH2. NCBI lineage: Eukaryota > Fungi > Ascomycota > Sordariomycetes > Hypocreales > Nectriaceae > Neonectria > Neonectria sp. DH2. Next base: position 2,160,661 of record RQWH01000003.1, on the reverse strand, counting down.
TCGTTACGGTCGATTTATAGAGACCACCTCTGATAGAACAGAGACCTACATAAACGCCTCGTGCCTGCACTACACGGCATGCACCCACCTAGTAGTTACCTTACCAAGTACCTATCTTATGTACCTACAATATGTATATATAGAATCCAATTGGATAAAAACGGGTAGACCAATTCAAGGAGAAAAGCAAAGACGAGAAATGTCCAGTGTGAATCCGATCCAATGATATGGGAGGTGACGTGACATCGGAAAGCGAAAGCACAAGCACACTCCCGAGACGAGAGAGAACCAAAAAGAGATGCCCAATGGTGCTACGGATCACATGCCAACACGGCGTTGCAGTGCGTGTGTTGCCCTGCAGAATCTGACAACACCAACTCACCCGGACATGAAGAAACGGGAATGCGTCACGCGCGAGCTGAGGCGCCAGGTCATCATGGCAACAACGATTGGCGGCGCAGTTCGATGCAGGAACAGACACGAATGCGAAATGCCGGCACGAAGACAGACCGGGACCGGGATAGGACGGCAGAGGAATGGAAAGCTACGCATAGTACGTCTTTGGGATCCTGACGTTGAAAGCCGTACGATGTTTTCAGGTGTTTCTCTGTCTGACAGTCGCTCCCCCCAACACTTTGGGCCCTGATTTTCACATGCCGACAAACGAAAGCAGCGCAGGGACGAAAAAGACGAAAAGAACCGGATCCCTGTGAGCCCATTCGACAGGGCCCATCGAACCATTTGCGGCGGGCGGCGGGAACGGTCATTGGCGCGTGGCTAGGCGGTCAGGGAGGCTATGGGGCGTGGTGGTGCGATTTGGGGAGCGTTGGGGGCCTGCGACGATCAGAGGTTAGGGGCACAGGGCCCTGCAGGACGTGCTACAGCAGTGTGACAGCACTGGGAATAGCGCCTCCATGCTCGGGACTTGCAGCCATGATGGCCCGTGAAATCCATGGCACTTGAAGCGGCACGGTCAGAGTCCACAGAACCCAAGGCGAGAGTCGCGAATGAGTGACGTCCCATAGGCTAATTGACTCTCGTCGGGCTAGCCCGCCTGTCTACTTGATTAGGTGGCAGACGACGAACGATAATTTAAAATAAAAATACGAAATTGAACTTCACTTACAAACGGAGCGACTCCGGTCAATTGGCCCGAGGGAAAGAGAAACAAAGGCCTCTCTCTCTTGGTCCTTAAGCTCGTCTCATCAATTGCTCTTAACTGAACCAATCAATCCCTCACTAAACAAACAATCGTGTCGGTTGTGCTGCCTGCAAAGTCGCATCCATCATCCCCACCAACACCGAGAAGGGCGTCATACATCCTAGACTACTTTAACGTATTCGTACACGGCGTACCCGCAACGGCGCGGCATTCCCCGGTCCGGCGTCCGACGGACAACCTCAACGACAGCGACACCGACTCTCTTGGATCCAATCCTTCATCTCCGTCCCGCCGCCGCAATTGCTCCTCCTTGCTCCCCCTCCTTTTCACTCGTCTCCCTCTTGTTCCCGTTGACGAGCGTTGACTTTCTCCCTCCCGGCGATTCATTCAACTTCCATTAATCTAATCGACGCCCCCCAATTGAAAACCAATTGAGAGCCCCAGTCGCCCCTCGAATCCTTCCTCGACGACTCCCACTCTCCCCCAAAGATCCTGCTTCCACTCCACCATGACCACGACTCTCACCACGACCGAGTCTCAGACTCGTCGTCGCGAGAACTACCACGAGGCTGATGTCGTCGTCGTCGGCGCCGGCGTCTTCGGCTGCGCCGTCGCATTCGCGCTCGCCAACCAGGGCCGCTCCGTGCTGCTCCTCGAGCGCTGGCTGAAGGAGCCCGATCGCATCGTCGGCGAGCTGCTCCAGCCCGGCGGCATCGCTGCCCTCGAGAAGCTCGGCCTCTCCCACACCCTCGACGACATCGACGCTGCTCCCTGCTACGGGTACACTGTCATCTACCATGGCGAACCCGTCATGGTCCCCTACCCCAGCCTCGACGAGAACGGCCAGGTCCCCAACGCCTGGGGTGGCCACAACAAGCCCGGTGACAAGAAGCAGGTCGGTCGCGGCTTTCACCACGGCCGCTTCATCACCCAGCTGCGCCGCGCGTGCCAGGATCACGAGAACATCACCGTCGTAGAGACTGAGGTGACGAAGACGCTGCACGGCGACCAGACCGAGCAGATCCTCGGTGTCGAGAGCCGCACCACCAACAAGGAGACGGGCGTCAAGGAGCCCGACTACTACTTCGGCCAGCTGACCATCATCGCCGACGGCTACGACTCCAAGTTCCGCAAGCAGGTCCTCGGAACCCGCCCCGACGTCCGCTCCAAGTTCTACGCCCTGGAGCTCATTGACTGCGACCTCCCCGCGCCCGGCCACGGCCATGTCATCATTGGCAACGCCTTCCCCGTCCTCCTCTACCAGATCGGCACCCACGAGACCCGCGCCCTCATCGACGTGCCGCAAGACCTCCCCGAGGCCTCGACCGCCAACGGCGGTGTCCGTGGCTACATCCAGAAGCACGTCCTACCCGCGCTTCCCGACACCATCCGACCCTCCGCTGAGAAGGCCCTCGCCGACGGCAAGATCCCCCGTAGCATGCCCAACAGCTGGCTGCCGCCCTCGCGCCAGACCGCCAATGGAATGATTCTTCTCGGCGACGCCATGAACATGCGCCACCCGCTCACTGGCGGTGGCATGACTGTTGCTTTCAACGACGTCGTGATCCTTGCCGAGTTGCTGCACCCCGACCGCATCCCCAACCTCGACAACCCCAAGGCCATTAACGCTGCCATGGATGACCTCTACTGGCGTCGCAAGTCCTTCACTGGCATCATCAACGTTCTCGCTCAGGCGCTGTACTCCCTCTTCGCTGCCAATGACCGCCAGCTACGCGCCCTCCAGCTTGGCTGCTTCGAGTACTTCCGCCGTGGTGTCATTGACGGCCCCTGTGGCCTCCTTGCCGGTATCATCCACCGGCCTGCCATTCTCTTCTATCACTTCTTCTCAGTCGCCTTCCTCGCCATCTGGCTCAACGCCTGCGCCGTCGTCGGGGGTAGCGTCTTCGGCTTCCTCTGGACTCCGCTTGCCATTATCGACGCTGTCCTCATCCTCTGGAAGGCATGTATCGTATTTCTCCCTATCATGTGGCGCGAGGGCTTTAGGTGATGCGTTTACGGTCTTATGTCGATGAGGCAGGGAGCCGATATAGGGTGCTGAGGTGGGATACTTAGATGAACCACACGTGAAGGATGAATGGCGCGAGCTGCGGCGTTTGGGGGAGCTTGGTTGGCTTTCTGCATGAAACGACCAGAAACGATAAAGATGCGGTATACCCCCTGTTCTCCCTTGTAGAAGGGAAGGGGGCAAGGAGGATGGGGTTTTACCCCCAGTACATATTCATGATGCCAGGTTTTCAGACAAGAGAAGAAAAGGAGTAGGGGCATGGGCAGCGATTTCACTTTTTTTCTTACTACATTTCTTGGATCGGCACATTCCTCGCGAGGTTGTAATCAGTAGATATATGTTAATCTTAATGCAATAGCATTTATCACTTCAAGTAATAGCGAGGAGTGCAAACAACTTGATACCACGTTGAAGCGCACGTGGAAGAGTAATCGAATTGTTAGTTTGAAAGATTTGGTATTTTCGTTTCTATTTGATCATGCTCGAGCCACTTCAGGCCAACCCAGCCGGTAACTTGTTAAACATCATCGGTTTCGCACAACAAACAGCCCCTTCCCTAAGTCAACCGACGTCGATACACGCCTATCATCCAGCTCGCGCGTAAAACAGCGAGGCCGATAGCCATCTTGATGCTGTCCTGGATAACGTTGAGCTTGCTGCCGCCAACCTCATGCCACTCAATGGGCACCTCCGCGACCTTGATGCCGGGGCTGGTGCCGATAACACTGCCGTCGTGCCCAAGAATAGGGGTGGCCGGGGCGGACTCGGAGAGCATGAGCATCTCAATGTCGAAGATCCAACCCTCGGTGTGCATGTAGGGGATGATGTGCGGGAGGGACGCACGGGAGAAGAGCTTGAAGCCGCACTGGGTGTCGCGGATACGAGAGGTGGCGGGAGGTGTGAGGATCATCAGGACAAGGTGGAAGGATCGCATGAGAAAGTTGCGTAGGGCCGAGCGCTAAGAGAGGGAATGTCAGTAAGAGTAGAACGAGGCGATTTGGTGATGGGGTCAGAAACGAACCTTAACAACGGCCTCGCTACCGACGAGATGGGCACGGCTACCAATGGCCACGCCTCGATGAGAGCCATCAACAACCTCCTCGCATCCCTCAATCAACTTGCCGACGTCGCAAAACCGCGATGCCCCATCTGCGTCTGCGAACAAGACGTACTCGCCTCTGACGTGGCGGAACCCATGTGTTACACCACCTCCCTTGCCACGGTTCTTCTCCAGCGTCACAACCCTCAGGATATCGTGTAGGCCGTTGTCCTTGGCGAATTGGAGCACCACGTCTACGGTCTTGTCGCGACTCCCGTCATTCACCAGGATAATCTCATAGCCGCCCAGGTCCTCTTTGGGCGCATTGCGCATGTGTCGCTTGGAGGTCGGGCTCGTCACAGCGGTCTTAGCGTGCGCGGAGCGGCCAAAGTGCTCATCCAGGTAAGGGACGGCCTCCTCCAGTGTAGGGATGACGCGGTCCTCTTCGTTGTAGGCGGGGAATACGACGCTGAGACGTACCTCGGCTGGCTCGATGGATCCTGCGTCGGGCATGGGGTAGGCCTCCGTAGGATGGACGCGCTGCTCGCTGAGATGGCGCTCGGCCAGCCAGCGGTCGTACCAGCATGGGAGAGGGAGAGGATGAGTTCGTCCGGTGGTCGGATGGCTGGTGATGTAGGTCTTTTCGGAGGGCAGGACGGGGCGGGGCTTTGGCGCGACGAGGTGGAGGAGAGCAAAGAGCTGGTGGTAGAGTCAGTCGGGGATAGGCTCTGGAGGTTCACGGCGGGGAGATGGGCAGACTCACAGCGAGGAGCGCAAACAGAACGAGCGCAATGGAGAGAACCAGCAGGATGTAGATGGGCGTCGCCTCAACCCACGCCCAGAGCGGGCCCAGGAAGGCGGCCATGACGGAGGGGTGTTGACTCTCCAGCTGCGAAGCCGGCGAGGGAAGGGAAAGTGGGTGAGTTGACGGAAAAGAAAGACAATTGCAGCGCCTATCGTCAAGTTGTGCGCATGCAGAAGGAAAAGAAAAACAAAACGGGTGGAAAGGAAGCCAAAGGAAAGAAATGGCGGGGGTAAGAGAGTGAGGATCAAGTGAGATGGATAAGGTGCGACGTCAATGCAGCTCGTCAAGGCCACGGAGCCTCTCCCTCATTGCGCCCACCTTGCTTGCGCTGCAGCACCCTCAGGGGACTGCTAATGACGGCACCCCTGGGGGAACCTGCGAGGCTGGCCAATGATGGGCAGGATGAACGGCGCCCCCGCCACAGGGGTCCAGTTGCTTTGCAGTAGGGGCCCCCTCTAGGTGCCTGGGACCCTGAACGGCGAGTACTGTACCAACAATGGAAATGTATGTACCCTATAGCACTACTGAACTTCGAGGACTTTCCGAGAGGGACATTTAAAGTGTTGGAATGTTTATTCACACCTTTAATTCGCCAGTTTATAAATAGCCTGGAGGGTTTTTTTTTTCCTTTCTTTTTTCCTTCCAGGTGGTTTAGAACTAGGCGTTGAAACTTCAATGGCTGTATTCAGTGAGCACTTGCGTACCTGCGCGACTGAAGGGCACAGTTGCTCGTCGTGCACAATAAGCTCACGACTGTCCAGAGTTTCCAGAGACATTGTTGAAGTAGACCACCTCACAAATTGAAACATGCCTAATAGTGAACGTCAAATTTCTTAAACATTTCAAAGCCGCCACGGGCCACTCCACGCAATATATACTCTGCTCCCTAAAGAAACCAAACCCAGAGACCGTTATCGGAGCTATCATCACTCATGTTCCAGAAAGAAAACGTTGAAACAGAAAAGTCGCTAACAATGGTCTAACCCTAAATCGACAAAATAAGTCATCCGTCATCCGTTTCATGTAGCGTCTACCCGCCGCCATCAGGTCCCGATTCTAGACCCCCACGATCGGACAAGGCGCCTCGTGTGACCTGCACTTTAGCGCTGAAAGATTCGCTTGCACCGTGGTTTTTTATCCGCCCGTCAGTGGTTCATCCGAAGCAGCTTGCTACCAGCCTTGCCCAGTTTCCAGTGCTTGGACTTGGGTGTAGGTGTCGGCGGCGAGGCTGGCGCCGGAAACGTGTTGACGACTCGGTCGGGAGTTAAGCGAGAGGGTGTGACGTCTCGGCGTTTGCGGGGGAGACCAAAGTCCAGTAGGCCCACGCTGGGATCGATTATTTCCTTCTCTTGATATCGCGACCGGGATGCGCAGCGTTGCGTGTTCTTGCCGTTAGAATTCAAAACGCCATTGCCTTGGGGAATATTGTCAAACTGAAAATCAAAATCAAGAAGAGAAGAGCGAGTGGGTTCGAGATCGAATCCCGAGAAATCTAGTGTAGCAGGCTTGCTTTGCGGTGTCATAGGGCCTGACGAGTGATGCTTCGTGGAGGTGGGAGTGAGTGCTGGGAGGGAGGAGACAGACCCTTGTCGTGAGTGTCGCTCCCAAAAACTGGACTGGCCGCTGGGATTGCGTGAATGAGAGTGAGTTGGAGACCGACGGGGGCTTCCGGATAGGCTGATGAGCTGCTTGGTTGGAGTATGTGTTATGGGTGGCACGCTCGGCTGTGATCGTGTGCTTCGATGAGCGAGTGGCGTACTGGCAAGTCTAGCAACCTGGGCCAGGGCAACCTTGTCCGAGGAGACATCTGATGGGCCCCGGGCGCTTGGGTGTAAGCGATGAGGGTGTCCAATGGCAGTGCTCGGTCGAGAGGTGGCGGCGGGTTGAACGACGCGGATAGTTTGAGCTGGCTGGATATTGGGCCCATCCAGGGAGGTTGCCGAGCTCCCGGAGGGCGAGCGTCCTCCTGAAAGGATATCAATTAGGCTTATGCCATGATTTATGATCGATAGGCCGCCGTGAACGAACCTTTGCTCGACGAAGGGCTAAGGCACGGCGAGTAGGGGCCGCGATCCACCTCCTTGCCCTTGATCGAGGTAGATCTTGACGAGGGGCTTCCCGCATTGCTGTGGAAGCCAGGTCTGGAATATACCGAGGACTCGGCGAGGCTGTTGCTACAGGAAGCGCTGCTGGCCACGCGAGGGAAGCGTGGGGAGCCCGTATGGATCTCTGGGGAGACGACAGTCAAGGCCGATCGCCTGAGGTTCGCCTCACGAATACGGGCTTGGTCTGCGAGGCGGGCACCTGGAGGAGCGCTGCTAATGGAATCGCTCGCAGCGTGGCGGGGAATGTGTCGGTACGGCGCAGGCTTGGCTTGTTGCTTCTGCTTGGCGGCTGCTTCGTTTTTCTCCTTGGCCTGCTGGCGAGACCGCCTGAAGCGGCTGAAGATGGACATGCCTGATGAGGAAGTTGGTTGGCGGTTGCTGCAAGAGAGCGAGTGTGGCAAAATGGTTTGAAGAGTGATCGTGAAGAGGTAGAAGGGGGAATGGAGTTTGTGCTGTGTTTTGAGATGCAGCCAAAATAGTGGTTTGGAGAGTGAATGCGTATGTGTGAAGGTGCAATGGTTGGTGTGTTCTTGATAGAGAATGACAATGCTACTAGTTCAATGTATTGTCGAGAGGGATGAGAGAGTCGTGTGTTTGTCTGGGATGAAAGAAACATTGGGATCGAGGACAGCAACGGGGCAATATATGGGCAACGTATGGGCAATAGATGGGACGCGGTGATCGGGCAGCTGAATCGTGGAGGCGGAGATAATTGAGACAGAACGGACTTAGCGGGCGTTCTGATGTTGGCGTGATGTTGCTGGGCGTGTAAGTGAGGTGGATCGCGGTGGCTCGTAGCTACGTACGTAGCGTGGTCGGATGGTGCCAGCACTGTTAGGGTGGTGGAGGGGAGGGGCGATCGATCTGACTCGGTTCTGGCGGCTGGCGCCCGTTGTTCAACTTACTAGGCGAGCGTTAGAATAGTATGGCTAGCGCCACGCACGGCATCGGAGGCTCGGGAGGTTGGTTTCGAGGCAGGGAGAGACACAGAATGTGAAGGAGAGAGAAACAATGTGTGTGTGTGTGTGTGCGGGATCGGTCAATGAATAACGAACGTCTCCCTTTTGTAAACAACGTAACGATTGGCACGAAAGAGAGGAACCGACCCTGCGCCTGCGCCTGCGCCTACGCGCAGCTGCAGCAGAAACACGCAGCTAACAAGAGAATGGAGAATGGAGAATGGATAGCCCCCGGGGAACATGGACCGCAAGGGCAAGCCGGGGCGGGGATCATTGTGCAACGCGCCAAACAGGGCCTGCTGCCGGGGGGAAGCTCATCCAAGGATGCGTTGTGCGGGCATCGACAGACACAGAGTGCCACTATAATTGGTCCCACGACTGCAGGAGCCCTACTGCACAATGCCCCGTAGCGGTACCTGCTGCTGCTGCCGCCGCTGTATAGTGCTGTACTGTGTGCTAAATTAAGCCTAATGGAGGTGTTGTCAAGGCGTGCAATATGCGGCTATTGTTGCCGTGCGACCCAACAGCCCGCCACAGCCATCACCACCTCCATCGCCAACGCGCGACGGCCCTAAATCTAGGTAGGCTTCCCAGCTTCCACGTATTTTCGCATTCACAGTCGCCATTACTGCGAAGGAATGCCGGGTTTCATTGCTTGCTTTCCAGTCGGAACCGCCAGGTACCCGCTCCACTGCCCCTCGATTGCAAACACCTTGCCCCCCTGTTTCCAATTGACTCTGTGGGAACCAGCCATCAATGCTTACGCTGGCCGTCTAGATACCTGCGACACAACCCAACCCTTCCCAATTTCCAACCCTTCACAACGACCCTCCCCCACCGAGCGCCCGGGTGTCCCGATCCCGGCTACCTGGTTGCGCTGTGTGCTGTTTCCGCCGGACTGACTTTACATGCGCGCGCTGGGTCGGGGATACTGACGCCAGACACTTCCACACTTCCACGCTCCCGCCCCATGTTCGGGACCGCGGCCGCCTTCGCACTTCTGCGCTAGATGAAGCCTGTACCCAGATCACGGATGAATGCATACGCAGTATGTGGAGCCTAGTTATCGTAACATGTAGACTCCGGGCACTTGGATGCTTGGTAGATACGACACCTGGACCGTGTTTCTTGGTAGTGTTCACGGGCTGTTTCCTCGGGCTTGGTGGTGAAACTGCGACAGTTGACCAATTTCATCTAGATTCTTTCCACGTCCCACTACTGTCACAATTATCCGACAAGAGTATGGTCTTTACCAGGTGACCTGCCGCCTTTGGTTAGCGACCTCGGAAGGGTCTTGATGCACGTGGAAATCTATCGTGACGCCCGTCAGCTGTTGCCGGCCCAGGGCTGAGTCTAGGTAGGTTTCGACGAGTTCTGGCTACTTGGTTGGCACGCACCAACGGCATTGATAAGTCTCATCACATCAATGACATCCTGCCCAAGCCTCAATGGGCGCTACCGTTTCGCCGAGTAAAACCGACTCATACGTAATGCTCCCAGTTCTTTTAAGCTTTTGAACGGCTCTGCATCATGGACTGGCAGACGTCCCACTCTGACCGAGACCCCCTTGTAGATCTGCATCAAGGATGATTGTTTCTCTCCTTCAAGCCACACACAATGCGTCAAGGGTCTGGAACCTCTTTAAGCTATCGTTTCGTCTAGGCGTTCGTGAATAGAACTATAAATTACGCCAAGTCGATAGCCTCATCGTATTCCCTTTCTGCCGCAATAATTGAAAGCCTTGGAGTCGTACAGCGTCAATGCTGAGCGGGAGAGAACAAAGAGCAGCCAGCCTCGCATGTGAGTTTGTTGGTGAACCCCCCCACCACTTTCTCTAGCCTAACTTGATCACATTCAAGCGACGCTAGAATCTTTGTAAAACTTCCAAGACTTCCAAGAAGCGTTAGGGAGCCGCCCGCTGGCCGCACTGGGAACATGGCCCAAACCAATTCGGATCCCACAGCCTCATTTCAGCAAGCCTTATGCGGCATCGGGAACCCAGGAACTCTGGTCCCCTTTTAGCCCGACGCCACGAGGCTGCCATGTGAACTGTTGATTACCACTCTTGGGTACCCCCAACGCCGCGGTGCCTGACCTCGATCGGCCTACCCGGACTGTGACTGCCTGTCCCTCTCTTGGCATTGCCTTATTGCCACAAGGGCCATTGTCGTCGGATCACCAGTTTTCGGGTGATCCCCCTTGGCGTTCTTGGTTATACCTATTGTGTATTGAAGCCAACTACCGCCTGGCTTGGTCGACGGAAATCGCCTCGACTGCCAGTTCTACTCATCACGGGGAGTAGACATGCGCCCTTTACTCGAACAAGACCGCCCGGACAGGCCCAGTCGCGAGGATGGTTGACCTTTCACCCACGCACTACCGCGAATCTAGGTAAGATGGTTTACCTACGGCTCCGTGTCATCCGGGCTCGATCGGGATCTTCCTAGCAACTCCCTAGTTTGCATCGCTAGACGTGACGTAGTTGGCCGTGATTTCCGCCGGAGAGCTTTGACAGCCATATTGTGTGGTTTGTGGCACTCGCGAAGAGGTCCATCGATAGCGACATTGTGGGTGAAGAAACGATACGTCATATACGTTGCGGGTTCTTCATTTCGGTGATGAAGAAACACCGAGCTTCACTCTTGAACTCCAGTGGCTTGCCATTGAGACCCATCTAGCATGACCATCCGGTGTCGTCAGAGTTAGGCGATACCGAACCTGTGAGTTGCTTCAGGCAAAGTGCCGAGCAACGGAGAACTAGAGTGGACCAAATAAAATCTCGTTCGGGGACAGGCGTGGAGAGCATATTACGTCCTGGGACACTCCCGCCGCCGAGGCCAATTACGGTACACCATGATGAATGCCTTCCTTGTGTTCAAAGACATATTTGATGATCTGGCTTGATGCGGGCTCTCCGCCCAGATGAGCTTACTGAGACATTGTTTTTGGACTCAAAGTATGTCATTCTTCTCCTTGCGTTTACCGTTGGTGGGGTCAACGATGCAATTCATGGAAGCGTAGGACGATGGATGAATTGGGGCCATTGGCCAAGCAGTGATATTTGGTTGTGAGGATAGTGTCAAGAGTGACGATTGAGCACCGATGGCTGTTGTTGAGCTGATGTCGCTGTGTTGTGTATATGTGTATAAATACCCGACCTTGGGCTGCATTCTTCATTACATCACGATACAGATTCGTTACAGAGACGTCGAGACAAGAGTGGATGGGGGACTTTCCTTTTCTTTCAGGGGCACTAGATCGGGCCAAGGGGGCAAGCCTCAACCCACTCCATGACGGCGATGTGGCCAAAGCCAAGTCACGTGCAAATGGCGTGCCGACTCTGGATGCTGGTTGGCCAATAGCAGGCCCCAGCCACACCCATCGCGTGGCTCGGAGCCGAAAAATGGGAAGCAGCACCCCCCGTCGCCCCCGTCGGCCCAAACCCAACACCATCTGGCAGCCTGGTCACGCGCATTGCCCACCTCATCCGCAATCCTCGCCAGCCTCAAAAGTCCTCACTATCGGATCCCGATCGCCCGCCAGCCCACATCTCCACTCGGCCACCACCTTGCCGCTCCCGGCTCCCACTTCCTCTGTCGCCCATCGCCGTAGCCTTCTCATCGCGCTTGCACCGCTTCTGCTGTCACCGTCCCGTGGCCCCCGCGTCGCTCCGTCCTTCGCCCATCACCAACCGTGGCGTGGCCCCCTCCCCGATTTCGCGCCGGCCGCCTCACTCGCCCTTGATTGCATGGCGCATTGATCGGCCTTTGTTCGCTACGCCACTTGACACGCCGTGTCGCTGCGCAGAACACCCTCCTTCGCCTCCTCTCCAACGCCGACGGCTGCCGCGCCGTGTCCGCGCGCACTGCGAGAAACCGTGGCGGCGCTCACGATCCTGAGTCACAACGAACCCTCGGAGCTGTCCCTGCAGCAGCACCTCGAACTCACACCCGACCTGGCTGCGTACACGAACCTCACCGCCGAGGGGGACCCCGAGCCTTTGATGATGGCACAGCCCGTGCCTCATCAGCCCACCGACAAGAAGCGCGTCAAGGTCTATGAGCTGCGCAACAATGACTGGTTCGACCGAGGCACCGGCTTCTGCACCGCTTCCTTCGCGACGGTACGCTATACCCGTGCTGCCCATGCGGCTTTGTGTTTCTTGCGCCTGAGCATCGTCGCTAACCTAACCTCGCCATATGCAGACCGAAGATGGCCGGAAAGACCCACGAGTCATCGTTGAGTCCGAGGACCAGCCTGAGCGCCTCCTCCTAGAGACCAAGATCCAAAAGGAGGATGGCTTCCAAAAGCAGCAAGGCATGTCGGAACCCCCATATTCGCCTCGGATGTCAAATCTGACGCTTTCTGCAGAAACCCTCATCGTCTGGCAAGAGCCTGGCAGTGGCGTGGATATGGCCCTGAGTTTCCAAGAACCTGAGGGCTGTGCAATGATATGGTACGTCGCGTAATCTACGTCGCGCGTTTTGGCATGTCGAGCAGCAGCTAATTCTTCCCAGGCGATTCGTCAGTAGTGTTCAGCAGTCATTCCACAACAACCTAGCCGGCGCCGGTATGCGGAACTGTACTCCATCTGGAGGGATTGTTTGCTGATGCTCCATATTTAGACGACGGACTCTCTGATGACCTCGCCATCGAAGTTCCCGCCACGATCAACCTCCCCAACGCCGAACTCGGCAATCTCCCAGAGATCGAATCGAGCATGCGAATTATGAGTTCATCAGCCAACGGTCGGGACGCTCTTGCTAAATCCATCATGGCTGAAGATTACATCGGTCGTCTCATCCCTCTGGTTGAGATAGCCGAAGATCTCGAGAGTTTACAAGACCTGCATAGGTTATGCAACATCATGAAGACGATTATTCTTCTCAACGACACATCGATTATCGAACATGCGGTATCCGACGAATGCGTATTGGGAGTGGTTGGCGCGCTAGAATATGACCCCGATTTCCCAAGCCACAAGGCCAACCATCGTCACTGGCTGGACAACCAAGGCCGATACAAGGAAGTGGTTCCGATCGAGGATGAGCAGACTCGGAGGAAAATTCACCAGACATACCGTCTCCAGTACCTCAAGGACGTTGTCCTTGCCCGAATCCTCGACGATCCGACATTTTCCGTCCTCAACTCCCTTATCTTCTTCAACCAAGTCGATATTGTTCAGCATCTCCAGGCGAACGGAGCGTTCCTCAACGAGCTTTTCGGTATCTTTAGCTCCCCAACCCCCGATCAGAAGAGAAGAAAGGAGGCCGTCTTGTTCATTCAGCAGTGCTGCGCGATTGCCAAGAACATTCAGCCACCGGCTCGACAGACATTGTACAACAACTTTATCGCCCACGGGCTCCTCCAGGTCATTCATTTCGGATTGCGACACGGTGACGTCGGGGTTCGAGTGGGAGCCACAGACATTTTGATCTCCATTATCGATCACGACCCACAGATGATCCGGCAAACTATCTATCGGCAGATGCATGAGAATCAGGCGCCGTTGACGGACTCTTTGATCGATCTACTTCTTGTGGAGGTTGATCTCGGGGTGAAATCTCAGATCTCGGAAGCTCTCAAAGTACTCTTGGATCCTGGTTCACCGGTTCAGGGCACGGAAGCCTTTGTGAAGGCCAATGGCGAATTTGCAGGCCGACCGCGACCCCAGCCGAGCGTCGATCCCCAGCAGGATGTGTTCTTGACTCGGTTCTACGAGCGATCCGCCCCAAGGCTGTTCAAACCTCTGATGGACTTGGAGAAGAGAACAGACATGAACCTCCCCGCGCAACAGGCCTCCATGTTTACGTACCTGATTGAGATCCTCTGCTTCTTCATCCGCCAGCACAACTTGCGATGCAAGTTCTTCGTCATGACGAACAACATTGCCCAACGAATTGCTCAGCTTCTTGCGTGCCCAGAGAAATACCTGCGACTAGGTATGATCCCACCTCCGTTTTGAACTTGCCCCTCTAATCATGCAACAGTTGCCATTCGTTTCTTCAGATCCTTGATTGGACTCCAGGACGAGTTTTATGTCAGACATTTAACCGAGAAGCAGGTTTTGGGACCAATTCTCGAGGTTTTGATCGAGACGATGCCTAGAGATAATCTCTTGAGTTCTGCATCGCTGGAGTTCTTTGAGTACATCAAGAAGGAGAACCTAAAGGATCTCGTCAAGTACCTCGTTGTGAACTATCGGGAAAAACTGCTCAGCCTTAACTATATGCCAACGTTTCGAGACATAATTCTCCGATACGACCAAACACAAGGCTACACGTCGAACATGGACTACTTCCTGGAGGCTGAGGATGAACTGGGCCGGAGACCGCCTCCAAACTCGAGGCTCATGGAGCAGATCACTGTTGAACAAGAACAAGAAGACTACTGGGCTACATCGGACCCGGAGGATGAAGATGACCAACAAGGAAAGGACGCTGGGAAGACGCCTTCAACCAACGGCTCTACTACCTCGAAGCTCCTCGTTGATTACGCTTCAGACGAAGAGGCAGACGAAAACCTCGACCCGAAGGCATCAGTAGAGGCTCAGCAGAGTGAAAGTGGATCGGAAATTGCGGCTTCTCCTGGTGATGGAGGTATTGGCACGGTACCGCCTCCGGAGCGACTATCGGAAAAGCGCCGCCGTGAAGAAGACGAGGAAGAGGACGAACTAGGCAAGTTGATGCAGAACAAGCGACGTAACAGCAGCGGCCCCGTAACGGGAGTTTCCGGCGTCCCGCATGGCGTTCTGCGAAGACGCAAGAGCTTCACAGCTGGCTCAGGCAACGGTGCACCAAAAAAGATTGCCATTAGCCTTTCCCCATCTATCCGGACCGGCGGCGGGTCGCGATCTGACGAGGAGCCGTGATCACACTTTCCCCATTTCTTTCGGCGATGGCGCAAGGGATACGGATTACTTTTTTGGTTTATTATTCAGGGACGAGGTCAGAAACGCGGGTTGACGAGGCCTCTTACCTGGCCGGACTCAGCCGGGTAAGGAAGGACTGGGGGAGAGGGCTGGCGTTGTGTTTGCTTCTTTTTGTGATTTTCGCCAAGCATCTACGAGTTCTCCGTTTGCGTCCTCGGCATCGCCTCGACGGAGCAGCGGGGCTCACGACGCCTGGCTTAATGGTTGTTTCAGGACTAGAGTCGGCCCTCTAGGTGATAGAGTCGCCGAAGAACGGCGGCATGGCATATTTTGGAAGGACATGAAGTTTCCCGCGAAGAGAGATTGGCAGGGCCGCGATGGAAAATACAAAGAGAGAGAGAGAGAGAGAGAGCGAAGCTGCGGAAAGGCATCAGCAGCACAGGGGATGTGCGGGCGATGGCTTTTGCTTGTGTTGTGTATCATACATATATCATGTTTTCCCCCAAGCTTGTCCACGCAAGGGACAAGTTGGGGCCTCGGGATCAGGGTCAGATGGAACTGATCCCAGGTCAATTTCATCATGACTGAATGAACTGAAGACCGATTTGGACGTCAAATGCTTCCGCTCATTAAATGTGTGTGTGGAACGACCAGGAAGACCTTGGCTTTGAACCCCGGCCTTTCAATACCAAGGTTATGGCTCCATCGAGGCCGTTCAGGAAGTACGTCCTATGTTTCCAATACCATAGCCATGAATCGGAAGATAATCTAAACTGGTCCTGGGCTATCTTAGCATCCAGAAGACCTTGTAAGTTACTCGAAGCAACACTCTATATATGCACTCAGCAGGGGGCGTCTATCAATAACCTTGAACCAAATCCCCAACCAATAAAACATTCATAATCCCAACCATAACCTGACGTAACTTTTTCTAAAGCTTCCTAAACTGTTTTGACCATTTTTCGTATCCGTCAATCATCTGCTTCGTAATGTTGCGCGGCATCCGGTCCAGCGCGCCCTCCAGGTCAGCCATCTTCACCTGAGGCTTGGTGGCTGCCTCGCTCTCGTCATCGTCGTCGAAGGAGCCCTGCGCCATGACGCAGGCGTCGTTGCACGCGGCCTTGATCTCGGCACCCGAGTGGCCTTCGGCGCGGCGCGCTAGCTCTGATATGTTGACGTCGTCGGCGACGGGCAGGCCGCGCGTGTTGACTGCGAAGATGGTTTCGCGGGCGGTTTGGTCCGGCGGGCCGACGTACAGGACCTGGTCGAAGCGGCCCGGGCGCATGAGGGCCGGATCGATAGCCTCCGGGCGGTTAGTGGCAGCGAGGACAAGGACGCCGGTGAGGGTTTCGAAGCCGTCCATCTCGGTAAGGAGGGTGGTGAGCATGTTGACAGCACCGGTGTTGCGGGAGGCGGAACCCCCTGATCCCGTGCGCTGGCCACCAATGGAGTCGATCTCGTCGAAGAAGATGATAGAGGGCGAGGCGGCACGGGCACGCTCGAAGAGGGTGCGGACGGCGCGCTCAGACTCGCCAACATACATGTTGAGTAGTTCGGCTCCCTTAACGGCGAAGAAGTTGAAGCCAGACTCAGTGGCAGTGGCTTGGGCGGAGAGGGTCTTAGAGCAGCCTGGAGGACCGTAGAGGAGGATTCCCTTGCCAGGGGGTCGGAGGAATCGCTCGGGATTCTAGAGAAACAAGGTCAGCAAGGAAGCTCAAAAACGAAAAGGGGGGTGGCAGATAAGATAAACGCGAACACACCTTGGTGTACTTGACCATGAGATTGAGAGCCTTCTTCAGAGTATCCTGGCCACCGATGTCCTTCCAGTGGATGGTTGGAGGATTTAGGTTAATGTCATTCATGGCAGTCGGCCGAGTGTGGCGCAGGGCCATCTCGAGGTCCGCCTTCACCAGAAAGTGTTCTTCACTCAAGGTAGCATCGACTCCCGCATCGTCAAGCCGGGTGCCAAAGATTTCCAGGGCATTTGACACAAGCCTGCCAATGTCGTTGGGGTTGAATGCGTGTGTTCTCTCTGCGATGTTGGAGAGGAGTTGCTCCCTCTCATCTGATTTGATGGGCGGGTCGACGAACTTAAGGATATCAAGGCGCTCCAAGGCTCGCGGGATGGGCAAAGCGATGTTTTTGCAAAAGCGGGTGAGTTTCTGGAGCTTAGGAGGAACGTCGGTGAAGTAGTCCAAGCATGTTGCGATGACTACGAGCTTGGGGAGAGCATTGTTGGCGGCCGCTAGGGCGGAAAGGTTGTCGAGTTCTTCGCCGATGGCTTCAACGACAGAGTCGCGGTTGGAACGGTCCTTGCTGATGAGTCCATCCAACTCGTCAATGAGAATGATACTCGGCTGCTCGGCCTGGGCGAGCTTGAAGGTCTCCCGGATAGTCGCGAGCTTGTCAGATGGCTTGATCCAGTGTACACGGCCCCAGTTAGTCGCGGCAATGCGCTGCAGAATGAAGGTCTTGCCAGTTCCTCGACCGCCATGAATAACGAACCCGCACGACTGACGTTCTTTCCTGGCGTAGAACGGACGGCAGAAGCCCCTGAGAAAGCTGTTGATAAATTTGACCTGGGCGGGAAAGCCAGGCACGCCGGTCAGGATTAGGTCGCCACCAGGCTCGCCAACTGAAGGAGCAGCCTCATCGCCGGGCTGGATAATACGTATAGCAGACGTCTCGGACTTGAAGCGGGCGACGCTGTTGGTCCGCGAGTTGACGGAGAGCACCTTGAAGTTCCGCCGCACTTTGTTGATGGCCACGCCTTCCAGGACCATACCGGGGAAGATGAGTTCAGCGCGATCTACCAGACGTCAATGCAGGTTCTAAGTGAGCAGATTATTAGGAACACCAACCAAGTGAGAGGCCCAAAGCAGGCTCCCAGACGAGAGGATACTTCCTCGTCTTTTCAGACTCGGACGTCTCGCTCGTCTCGTCTTCCACGACAACCTCGTCGACATCGGGCGTAGAGCCCGAGAGCGTAATGCGCACCTGATCACCGAGCTTGAAGCCGGTAGCTTCCTGAAAGGCGCGGGTCATCATGACGACATTGGGACTGAGGTTCTTCTCCGGAAGAATCCACAGCGAGGCCTCGCGCCGGATTTCTTCCTGGGCATCAGAATCCTGGGCATCTCGCGGGCCGGTGTCGAGGCGCCTCACGAGGCAGTGTTTGCCGTTCTCGAGGGTGCCCGTCAGGGACAGTAGCGAGTCCTTGCTGACGTAGATGCGGGCGGCGCCCAGCAGGCTGGACTTTTCGAGGCTGGTGTTGGACAACGGCCGGACCTTGGCGTCGAGGCTCGAGACGAGCATGGCGGGCAGCAGGCAGAAGGACTAGGGCGATGATGCCTATAACCCTACGACCCGGTGGATATCAGTCCGTTGGAATGTGGAGTTGTGAAGTTGTGAAGTCGTGAAGTTGTAGTTGTCAAGTTGTAGTCAAGTTGACGGGTTGCGTGGGGATCGTCGCAACTATTTAGTGGGCGGGAAAGTTTTCTTGCGTGCCTTCCTCCAAGTCAAACTGGTGCGTGTGTGAGTGTGTGGGTGTCAATTGGGTGTAAGAGCCTGGGTCACACATTGGGCAAGAACAGAAAAAAGAAAGAAGGGAGATACAATATAATTGGTCTTTCAGTATCTAGAACTTTGAATAGTTCTATCTTATAAAATTGAATATGCTAGAGTAACTGAGGGAGGAAGGTTTATTGTGAGTGTCTCATCCGCAGGGACAAAGTCAATGGCGCTCAGCCCTCGTTCCGATCATGACTTCAGTAGTTACTCGTATCTTGACTACAACGATGTCACTTCGACGCGGGTACAGACATGTACCCTAGGACTACATTTTAATCCTTTCACATCACCAAAATGAAACAGTTTCTCATAATTCCTTGCACAACGTTGCCATGTCTCCTCTTAATTAAGCCCTCTGAAGCGGCACACCCCGGCACATTTTCAGACGAGCGGAGCCCCCCACCAGCCAAAAGAACCCGCCGCTAAACCAGATCAGATCCATTCGGCCCAATCCCAGCTCCAGCGCAAAACCACCATCCACCCGAGCTCTATCCGTACTCCATCGTGCTTCCAATTCAACTTCTCCAGCTTCATATCCATTTCGCCCAAAAAGCCCTCCTCCCTCTCGCCGGGAAAGCACACATTCCCATGTCCTCCCCCGCCCCGCCGCCTGCATGATCCGCCCAAGATGGCTCGCCCACGCTCAGGCGCCCTCCCTCGCCGCCGCCCCGCGAGCTAGACGCCTGAACATGTTCCCTTGGCTGCACCGCACTAGTACCGGCGACGACAAGTCCACAACCATCCCCGGCCCAGCATCGACAGAAACCTCCGGCCCGACGACGACGGCGACAACGACGACGACGACGAAGACGACGAGGCCAAAGCTAAAGCCAAAGCCAAAGCAACATCCCAAAAATGACCCCCCGCTATGGCAGAAGCAGAAGCACTCCGGCCCAATCGAAGATATACTCCTGCCCCATGAACTGGCCGCCCGCACTCGAGCTCGTGACAACCTAGGTCGTCGCATCGTCCTCCCAAAGATCTCCAAAGTCGCCAGCCCCGAGAAGAGCCAAATGCTCGTCATCGAGGGACTGAGCCCCAGCTTACGGTCAAGCGACTTCTCCCGCCTCGCCGCTCGCGACATCTCCGACTGGAAGTCCGGCATCAGCGAAGGTCCGCCGCTTCTCCCCCGATCCTGTTCCTTGCCAGATTGACTGACAGGCTGAACCCGCTCTAGTCCATCAAGAACGCGATCCCTGGACTCTCGAACCCCTCGGCAACTACCGCATCTCCTTCGCCTCCCACGCTGCCGTCCGCGTCTACCAGGCCAAGCTCGATCGCCTCTTCCGCGTCGCCCAGATCAAGATGCACTCCACCACCGGACTGTGGACCGCCGCCGTCCCTCCCCATTTGCGCAGCTCCGAGGCCAGCCCGGAGGAGGAAGAGGCGGCCTTCACCATTGCCCCAGGCTCCGCAAGCCCTCATGCCGGTCGTCTCCAAGCCGAATTCTCCCGTATCAAGGGCAAGTGGCCCTGGCAGATACTCATGGGGAAGCTGATCAAGGAATCTGGATTTACCCTCGAACCCGCCGTGGTCCTTCTCAACCTGCACCCCTCGACGCTCTCCGCCAAAGACCTACAGGCCTTTATCGACGAGGACGCCCAAACCCGTAACGAGCCCTGGGCTACCAGCAAGCCGTACCACCTTGCCACCTCCCTCTACGAGGACCAGAAGATGTTGACCCAAGGGTCCACCCGCGTCGCCCTCCCCCAAGTCCATGCCTTCCGCCAGAAGGTCCGGAATCGCTTCGTCATCATCTGCGAGTCTCCCGATGTCGCTTGGCGCTTCATCCGCAGCTGGAACCAGCGCACGCTTACCAAGGAGGTTGAAGGCCAAATCCAGCGAACGGTGCTCACGGCATCTTTCATAGAAGTGTAACAATAGAACTAGTAAACAACCGGACCAAAAAAATTATGATAATAAACAAGACCTTTTCTCTCCCTTCAATTCGTGCCTGCTTCTGCTCTCCAAGGCGAACTCGTTTGCAAGGCAGGCCTCTTCCCCATTCCACTCTATCATCTCTGCTCCCCCTGCTTCCTCCTCGCTCCCTTCGTGGGCCATTTCCATGCAGGTATCAAGTCTCTTTCGCATCGAAGCCGCAAACAGGTACACAACGGTAGCAACGTGTATTAGACCCAGATCAAAAACCGAAACTCCAGACCATATTTGCTCTCTAAGGGTTGGGAAGGCCGACCGGGGCGAATAGACATGACCCGAGCCTCCCGTGCGTGATTGTGCCTCCTTCTTCCTCGTTACTGAGGTTGCCGCCCTCACCGAGTCTGTCGCCCACTCATTCATCCCTCTCTCGAGCCATCCCCTCCGTCACTCATCCACTCCTCTCCCCTTCTCCCTCTTCTCTGATCCTCGCAGGGACGCTGGCTGATACACGTCATGTGCCATGGTAACTAAAATGAGTAAAACTAAAGAGCAAGGGGATACCGACGGATGCGAGCTGCTTTCGTCGTGGGGGCGTTTAACAGCACTTGCTACCACCGCTATCGTTCTTTTCGTTGACGTTGATGCCGCTCGCCGAGGGTTGCTCGTTCTTGGAGTTGTCGATGAGGCGCTTCTTGATGTCGGCAGCTAGGCTGTAAAAGGCCTTGTCGATATTGATGTTGCTCTTGGCAGAGACCTCGAGGAAGGGGACACCCAGCTCGTCGGCGAGGCCTTGGCCCTGTTCGGTCGAAATGACGCGCTTTTCCTCCCAGTCGCACTTGTTGCCGATCAGGATCTTGTTAACGCCTTCGGTGGCGTGCTGCTCTACGTTTGCGAACCAGGTTCGGATGTCTGCGGAGCGCCTCAATGTCAGCATTTCATTCGCGGTTGGGCAGCTATCATCATGTCTTTGAGAATAGAGGTGTCCATATCGGGGCTTTTGGGGGCAGGCGCAGACAGCGAACAACGACGATGATGACAACAATGGATGATGAAGTCTCTAAGCCCGATGGTGAATCCAAGACGGAGAGTGCCGGAATAAAAGAGCGCTCGCGAAAGACGGAAGAGGGTAGTAAACGTACTGTTGAAGGAGCGCTCATCGGTGACGTCGTATACGAGGAGGATGCCCATGGCACCGCGGTAGTAGGCGGTGGTGATGGTGCGGAAGCGCTCCTGGCCGGCGGTGTCCCAGATCTGCAGCTTGACGCGCTTTCCATCGAGCTCAATGGTCCTGATCTTGAAGTCGATGCCGATAGTGGTGATGAAGGACGGGGTGAAGGAGTCTTCGCTGAAGCGCAGCAGACAGCACGACTTGCCGACGCCGGAGTCGCCTATCAGGAGCAGCTTGATCTGTTTGCGGGTTCGAGTCAGCGGGAGCGGTCCTCAGTGAAGGGCAACGCATGGTGCCAGGTGCAGCGCCTCGGGCCTGGCGGTATGTATTTCCACGTAGGGATTCGCTCGAGGGGAGGGTTGCGATAGAAAGACGCAAGACGCAAGACGCTATACGCAGAAGGCAGGGGGTGCGGGCACGGCGGGCAGCGGCGGTGGGGGGCAGGCAGGAGGAGAGAGGTCGGATCGTACCAGGAAATCGTAGTTGCGATTGCTCGACATGATGGCGGATGGAAGCGGCAGCGGCAGCGATGGCGACAGCAACGGGAGAGGCGACGAGGAGTCGGGAGGGGGGGAAGATGAGGTCGTCGAGGTTGGAGAGGCTGAGGTCGAGTCGCGGAGGAGATGAGGTTTGGGACTTTGAGACTTGGGGACTCGGGGACTTGGGACAGCGCAGTACTATTACCTTAGGCAGGCAGGTCACAGGTGGGTGGTGGGTTATGTCAGGTCCAGGTTCTGGGTCCAGTCCAGCGGCGGCAGGTGACGACGGACGACGGACGATGGAGGCTGGTGGCGGCGGATGCGCGTATACCTACCGTCCAGTACCTCAGGTTTAGGCGCTACCCAGCCGCTGCAGCGGTACCAGCAGGCGGTCACTGCCCGCTAAAAAAGATACCTGGCTTGGGGTATCTCCCCCAGGTAGGTGCCAGAGAGTTGGGGCTAGGAGGGTTAGAGAAACGGCCACGCCGGTTCCATTGCTACTAGGGGAAGACGGTTGACGATAGGTACAGGTGCCTTGCTGGGCATGGACACATACTGGCCGGAAGCCTGCCAGCTGATTTGGTGATTTGACTTTTACTACTTGGGAGCCTTGCGTAGTTGACGTTGGTTGGAGTGAGACAACAGACAGAACACAGAACTACAGGAGGCGGTGGTTCTTGTTCCGCAAGCCCGTGAGGTTGGTAGATGAGGTGCAGAGGGATACTGGAGACTGACTACCTGCGAAGAGATAGCGAGCATGATTGGGACCCTGGAGTTGGAAATGCTACCTTTAGTCCGGGTATGCTTGACAATCAATCCTAGGCATTACCAAGTAGACCTAGACCCCTAGGCGCTGCTGACTCGATCAAGGCCACAGCTCACATCCGAAGAAAGGAACCCATCTTGACAGATGCCTAAACGGGCGAACCCTCAAGTTGACACGCGACGATCCATGGATATTTAGCACAAGATTGCACCCAATGCCTTGGATGCGGACGGATAGCCAACAAAGTAGTCCGCTACCTCCCTAGATTATCTACTTAATCAATCAATTCCGGCCCCTGGGACTTAACCCCCAAGTCCGAGTCGGGATCCCCTGCCAGCGACCTGCAACTGCATCGTCCTTGCGAGCCCGGGGTCATTCTTTGCCTTCTTTTCTTTTCTTTTCTCTCCTCGGTGGAACTGATTGACTCGTGGCATCACAGCAGCATTCCAGACCCCTGTGGCGGCCACGAGCCATGAGGCAGCCCTGCCATTGTGGCGCTGCCTCCGCCTCTGGCCCTGGTCCCCTTTGGGCTCCGTCTCTCTTTCGGACCAAGCACCAATCAACCGAATGCTGAAGGTTTTTGGCTCTTGCATCTTCGACGTCATCGTTGCCACCTGAAATACAGGCTCAGTCGCGAAACAGAATGCCTCGGGTCGGCATCACGAGCAACAGCCACAACCTCGTCAACATAGCTCCGCCACATTCTCTCCCACCTTCAGGGAAGTTATGGGACGCTATACAACATTGACGCTCGTAAACCCGCGGTACTGCATAAACCTGCTACGCATTGCTGAGCCTCCCTTCTCATCTTTCCCTGCGTCATGTGGCTTTCCGGCTCTGGCCGATGCCCGCTGTTTCGTTTCATCGCTCCCACTGGCAATGTCTCATTACTTTCAATCAATCCGGCACGCGCCACACACGGCCAGTCCCATCGTCTTAAAGCGCTTGAACGACATCCCGTGACAATACCGCAGCATCACTCAGTAATTACACCCCACCTCAACCTCAACTACATAGTACGCATCGCATCACATACCAGTTACGCCGGCAAGCAGAAACTGGGGCAAAATTCCTGGTGTTGAGATAATTGCTCATCGAGCCCGTGTAAGTAAATTTTGTTACTTGTACATAATCCCCGATCCAGCCCAAACCGTTATCCAGGTCAAGATCCCGTCACCAAAAAAGAAGTGAATAGTTAAACAAAAATCCGTAACCAAATTGTACATGAGTCGAAGTGAAAACCGAAGGTATGGGGACCTCTCTCCTATCCCACCTCTTTTTATATGGTATCATCAAAGAAGAAGATGATACTATTTAGTCGCATTTGCCAAAGGGAGACTGGCAGCCGCAGCTGCAGTGACGCGTCTTGCGACCACACTTGCCCTTCTTGGAGCAGCAGTTACCAAAGCTGCTGCCTTCGCAAGTCTGGCCCGTCTCGCCGCCGCATCGGCCGTCCTCGGACACCTTCAGGCCGCCTTCATTGCTGGAGCTCTCGGATGTCTGCTCGGGCTTGGCGGAGTAGGTCGAGGTAGGGACTTCCGTCTCCTCGGGCGCCACGTAGACGGAGGTCTCCTCGGCGGAAGACTCCTCGGTGGTGGCCGCGGCCTTAGTGGTGGTGGTGGCAACAGGCGCCTCGTAAACGGAGGTCTCCTCGGCGGACGACTCCTTAGTAGTAGCGGCTGCTTTAGTGGTAGAGACGGCCTTGGTGGCAGCGGCGGCCTTGCTCGTGGAAGCCTCATCGCTGGAGTCGTCAGAGCTGTCGCCACCGCTCACAGGGGTGCTCTTGAAGGTTCCATAGGGAGTAGGGATAGGGCCAGGAACATCAGCAAAGACCTCGTCCAGATCAAAGTCGGGGAGGCCGTCGTAGTTGCCAGCCTCGCAGTTGTCGCCGACCTTGGTGCAGTAGTTGTTCCAGGTGGTGCAGCCCGAGTTGCCGCTGGGGGGGACGCTGTTCCAGCAGGTGTCGGCCTGGTTCCAGCAAACCTCGGCGGAAGCCCAGCAGCCCTTCTGGTCCGAGTAGTCATCAAGAGCCTTACCGCACCAGTTGGCGTTCTTGGCCAAGCAGCTCTCGGGGATGACGCCGTCCTTCTGGGTCTGCTTGCTGCCGACAGAGTTGGAGGAGGGGATGTAGACGTCGGGACCAGGGATGGGGTACTTGCCGAGAGGCGTCTCGTAGATGTTGAAAGTGAGGCCAGCGTCATCCTTGGAGAGGTAGCCGGGGATGCTGACTTCGTACTTCTCGGGGATCTCCAACTCGACATCAGGGCCGTTCTGGATGTAGATCTGAGCGCAGCCAGTGTAGAACTGAGGGTCGCCTTCCACGGCGGCATGGAGGGCGAGGACCTCGGGGCGGACGAGGTAGTAGCCGGCGGGGAGACCGGTGGGCAAGTCGACGGACAGGTGGCCGTTGTTGGCACGGAGGGTATCGGTGCACCAGGTTTCCTTCTCAACGTCGTACCCATCCTCCCAGACCTTGAACCAGCCACTGCCGGCGGCAGAATCGCTGAACATGTCATCAACCTTCTTGAGGTAGACGCTGCAAGGGCCTTTGTGGCCCTCGGCGATGACACCCTCACTGTCGTACGCAGGAGACTCGCGGAACTCGAAGGTCAACTGGGAGCCGCTGGAGGCGGGGCAGATGAACTTGACAGCCTTCTCGCCATCACGACCTAAACAAGTATTGTGTTAGTCTGGGTTTATTTCTCCTATGTCGGAGGAGAAGGGACATACCACAAGCCATGTCGTCGCCATTCAGGGGGTAGATGGGGCTGTTGGCGGTCGAAGCATCCGATGGCTCACGGACACAAGTTCCGTCACCCTGGTTGTTTCCATCGACGTAGAAGGTGGTGAAGAGGGTATGAGCACTCGCAGCAGAGGCGAGGCCAAGAGCGGTAGCAAGGAACTTCATGGTGAAGAGGATGTTTTGGAAAGTCGAGAAACTTGTTACTAAATGTGAAGAGGAAGTGAACAAGGTGAGCAGAAAACCAGTTTCTGCTTGAAGCCTCTGGGACGAAGTTGTTGCTAAGGGTTGTTGAAGGAGAGTAAGTATGCCTTAGTAGCAGCGAACGAAGGAGTGACTGAATCAAATGAAAGAAGGAGTGAATGAATGAATGAATGAATGAATCTCTACTAGGAGAGTTGAAAGCGAGGAAAGCACAGAAGAGCAACTTCTCAACACCAGATTGAGGAAGATGGGTGACAAGAGAAGGAAGAGGGCGAGGCATCACAGGACGGGCTGGCGCCCTTGATATACCTTAGTATCCGCCCCTCAGAGAGACGGATAGATGCAGCTCTTACAGCATCCTAGCCCTGGAGCACTGAGGACGCCCCATCAGCTCAAGCCTGGAAACACAAGGCTAAGGGCAAGCGCACGCGCTCTCCCCGTGGCGGCGGCATGGGACCTGACCCGAGCCAGGCCTGTTGGGCCGGCGTCTAACATGTCACAGTCTCACAGCGCTCTCGCCCACATATTCACAGACCACGGGCAACGGACCATGGACCACGGACCATGGACGACAGGGCGTAGTTCCGCGCAGGCAGGGCCCCTCCCTCTCAAACATGTGGCTGGCTGCTTAGTCCAATCCTTAATCCCTCCTCATGTTGCGGCTCGCCGAAGTGTGCGTGCGTGCTCTTGGCAGGAGGATGCAGGATGCAGGATGCGGTTGGCGACACGACTTTGTTAGCTCATCCGTCGGCAATCAAACCGGGGACAGAAGACGGGGATGGAGACGGGGGGCCTGGACGATCTCCCACCGACCCAAGATTGACGGCCATGGTCTGTTCCTTCGCCAAGACCAACGGACCTGCCAACATGAAACGAAAAAGAAGGCATCGCGCGGCTTCGCTCTCCCCTCCCGTGCGTTTGCGCCTGCGTCCCTCCGCCTCTCGCCTCTCGCCTCTCGCCTCCTGCGTCTCGTCTCCCATGCCCCATCTTTCGCCTCCCGTCTCCTACTTCTCTGCGTCTGCTTCTCTCTCGCCCCTCGCGCGCGCGTTCCTGGGTGGGTTGGTTGTGACCATAAACTCCATCGGGGTGGGGGGTTTGGGCTAAAACGCCCGGGACGTCCGTAGCCAATCGATCTAAGCAGCCGAAACGGAACGGCTGCAAGCCAACGGAGGTTTCTTGTCGCGGGCTGCTGCGAGTGACATGCAAGGTACGGCAGAGCACCAGTTGGTTAAGATTGTTTTCCTGTGGCGGGTTGTGTTTTGTGTACGCCCAAGTAAGCCTGTAAGTTATCTAGGTAGAAGTGAGAGAGAGCAGTGTCAATACCTGAGGATTCGAGGATGAAACATACCTACATCAGTTCTCACACTCGCACCCGTCTGCCAGAATGATCGCCCACCAGCGAACCCGGCGTCCCATCAGCCACATCAGCGGCGTGCAGTGGTGCGACCTTGAAGGCCTCCTCAACTTCCTCAAGGGGGAGGAGTCAAGGCTCCACTTTGCCCCTGGCGGATGGGCCTTGGATTCAAGGATCAGGGCAATCATCGATTCAGGACCCCAGCGCCGGGTCCCAGTCGTGAGTCGTTGACTTGTCGGCCTGGAATAAAGTTAAGGTCTAAAAGCCTGTTTAATCATTGAACGGAGACACATGAAGCTCAAGATGGGAGCCCTGATCCACCGTCAACTCTTCCATCCCGAGAACGCAACACCAAATGGCTCAACACCAAGTCAATATGAACAATGTTGGGATGAAAGCAGTCACATACTAGTCAAGCATCACAATCCAGCGCTGAACGAATGCCAACGCCAGGGATCAGCCACCAGAGTTCCCTCCTCAGTTAATGAAGCCAGGGGCCGCACTATCCATATTTCCCCTCAAACCTCAAACAGAACCTGCTAAGAGATCAAGGGTTGACGTACGTAAACAACGAGGAACAGGCCAAGACTCAAGAGGATCTACGTATTGCACAGCCAGGTCCGGGATACCGTCGGAACGCATCCCGCTGTCATCCCATCTCCAGACGAAGCTGTCTCCCATATTGCCATCCCACATATTCCTTTCCAGCTCCATCTTCATCTAATTGCCTACATACTGTACCAATCCTCTCATTCCCCCCGCCAGTTGACAAGCCATCACCAACACAGTCCGCATTGGGCCCATGATCCCAGCAGGGCTTCCTGTCGATTGGTTGTATGCTGTAATCGAGAGATTGGTGTTTGCTCCCAAATTTCCCATCTCTTCGATTGACTGCGTTTTGGGATCGATTGTCGTACCGCTCCCAAGCCAATCCATGTGTCAACCATGCACCTCTCATCAACTGTCCATTCCCTCTCCCAACCGCCATCCTATCTCATCTCATCTCCCATTCTCCGCCCCGACCCCCTTGCCTTGCCTCCTCCTCGCCGCTCACAAGCCAAGGCAACACAAGATGCCCAAAAAGGTAGTCGACTTGCGAGCGCCTCCGCAGGCACAGCAAGGATACCCACAGCCCCGGCTTTCACCTCCAGCCAACGAACGAAACGAAACGAAACACCAGGAAACAGCCTCCGCCAAAATTATCCAAAATCATATTATTCTGCAGCCCCCGTGCGACCGCTTCGCCCCGGCCCGGCCCACGACCCATCAATGCTTAGAGTGTAGGAAAAGAGGTCGCCGCCCTTTCGGCCATCGGCGCATTGGGGCATTGAAGCATCAGGACGGCTGCCGCCTGTGGGCCAATGGATGCGTCGCCCCTGCGTCTTGACGGAACATGGGAATCCCGTCCTCATTTTTGTCTTACGTCCAGCGGCAGTTGCCATTTGTTGACTTCTGTAAAGCGTTGTCAATTTCCTGGTTGTCCTTCCTACTTCGTATCCTTTAGGCGAGTTTTCTTTTTCCCTCGGGCATCATCACATAATGTCACATTGCATGCATGCGTGCGTTCTCCGCCGTCTCCAGCCTTCATGCACCGGCCTGTGGCCATGTCTGATGTTGAAAGGGTAAATTGCAAGAGTGGAGATTGAAACCGAACTTTTCGGCGCGACCAACACGACGGTGTTGCAGCATAGCGTCGGGGCTCTTCCCCAACATTCCCTCTCCTGCATGTCATGCCGTGCCTGGCATGATTGGTCTTGTTCTCCCCGCGCCTACTTTACATGTCCAACATCCGCTTTCTTCATCCTGTAGTCTCTTTTGCGAAATAACAGTTTGCCCGTCTTCGACAACATCTGCCGCTCCGTTATGGTACAGTATGGTACACTCTGGCTCAACGTGGATTGGGGGGTATCTTATTCGTTGATCTTGGCCAGGATCCTACAAGTGGTGCTCCGTTAGTATCGTGACCGTGGATCAAGGACCTTGCGTGTGGCTTGAGAGCCGGGCGGTTACTCACTCGCTGTCGCGGAACAACTGGTAATCCTCCTCGCCAGCCTTGACGGGCGAGCCGCCGAACTGCAGCCACGTTAGCACAAGCATTCTTCACAATACAGCGTCCCATTGCCGACGCTGTGATATCATCGGTTGTCATCGTACCTGGGGAATCAGAACGCGGTCACCGATGGTAACACCCATGGGCAACCGGTTTCCCTTCTTGTCGAGAGCACCGGGGCCGACAGCCAGAACCTTGGCCTCGTTGAGCTTCTCGACGCTCGACTCGGGCAGGAAGATGCCGCTGGCGGTCTTGGTCTCGGCCTTGACACGCTGAACAAGGACTCGGTCCAGCAGAGGGACGAGGCTTCGGATGGAGCGAATTGAGGTAGCCTGCAATACACAAGTCCCAGTCAGCTATGTTGTCGTTTTATCATTTCTCTTGTGTCCTTCGTTGTCGGTGTGTTTTGCCATCCAATACCTCCCTCGAGGGGCAATTCAATTGCCGAGGGCATCCAGCCGAAGGTCTTCCCGAGGAAGCCACCGCTCGGCAATTCCACGTCACGACCGTTGGAGGGCAGGAACAGATACGGGGTTCACGCACCATTGTGATTAAGTTATGGGGTCGAGGTGACACTGTAGATATTCGTGGAGTCGTAACGAGGGTCGAGAAGTTGAGTTCGGGGGATTGATGTTCGACGGGTTCAAATCGGTTCGGGGTGGACCTCGCTTTCCAATAGCTTCCAGAAGAAAGCCAGCAATTTTTTCCCCCAAGCTCGGCTCTGGATTTCGCCGGCTCCGAGACCACCGGCAACTCATCCCGACGTCACCGTGTAGCTGCCGCACGTGCTTCATAATTACCTCCGAGCTATTCGCAGAGCTCGTTCCGTTCACCGCCACAACCAATCCATGCACTGCATTTGCAATCAAGATCGCCTCTTTCTCATTGGAATAGGTCATGTCTTCTAACCCTGGCGTGAAATCTAATAAACCATATATTACCTACCAGCGGCCACCGCTTCCTTGCACCTCAATCGCTATTCCAAACATCTATCTGTGGTCATGCGCTGCCCCCAACATCTGTCATGTTCGTCAATGTACCAATGCGCTTCCAACCATATCCCAATTTGATAGGTACCCATCAATCTCTCCAAACGCCAAATCCATATGACAATAATGCCCGCTGCGATTCTCCTTCTGTACCCGCCCAAGTCTTTCTCCCTCTACGCCTTGGCTTCTATGCCTTGGTTCCTGGCTGCTGGTTGGCCGGTGGCTCCAGAGTATGTGTGTGGTCCTCGGCTGGAATGACCTCGCCATGGTCAAACTGCTGGCAGATTACCGTGTCAGCGACCCACGGCTCTTGCAGGATCTCGTCCATTCGAACCCGAGTCTTCGGGTCAATCTCGAGCATGCGGCTGACAATATGTCTACTCTCCCTAGGGAGCAGACGCAGAATGCGCCAGGGACCCTTAATGGTTTCCTTCTTCTCACCAGTCGCACCGCTCGTTGTACTAGTCGGCTGTGAAGCGCTTGCAGGAGTTTGCTGGTTGGCAGTTTCCTCCTCCTCCTTGCGGTCGTGTTTGTCGTGGTGGTGTCTGTCTTTCAAACTCTCCTCTGGGAGGAAATCCCGGGCCGGCGTAGTAGTCAAGTCATTGGCAGACTTAGAGGGCATGATCAGCTTCCTCGGGTCGTGGCCTGGAGTCGGGTCGGCGGCAAAGAGCTTGAATGAGTTGTCGGTCATGCGCGGAAGCTTCCAGGGGAACCGTCTGAGTGTCATGCAGCAAAATATAATAGCGAGAGACCAGATATCCACAGCCACAGCATCATACTCTTTGGAGTCATAAACTTCCGGAGCAAGGTAGGGATCAGATCCAACAATGCCTATGCAGTTGTGTTAGTCATTCGACATTTCGTTTATCAATGAGTTTGCGTTCTCAACGTACCTTTCGCGGGAACCGTCTCGGTTTCAAAGGGGTACTTGAAGACGTGGGCACTACCAAAGTCGATGATCTTCATGATGCCCTTATCACTAACGACAACGTTGTCAAGCTTCAAGTCGCGATGAGCAAGGCCCACGCTGTGCAAGTACGTGACTCCGTTGAGAATTTGCAGGAACGCGCACGTTATCTCTTCGCGTGACATCTTTCCAGTCATGACAATGGCAAACAGATCGAATGGCGCGTACTCCATTACTTCGTACCAGCGACCCTTCTCCTGTAAGATATCCAGCGTCTCGATAATGTTGCCGTGGTGGAGCGTGGACCCGACACAGAACTCAGCCGTAACCTTCTTGTTGTACTCTTTCTCGGTTTCGTAAGTATGTCGGGCACGGAATTCCTTGACAGCAAACACGGTTCCGTCGTCCTTGCGCTTCATCAACCGGACCGAGCCACCCGCTCCAGATCCCAAGAATTTACCCAACTTGCCATAGCGCGCAGAGAGCCCGTGATCGTCTGCAAAAGGTAGCTGCTGCGTTGATCGAGAACTCGGCGGCGTCTTTGTACCCGATGGGGGCGGCGCTGGTGACGAGTCCCGTTTCTTGTGGTGATGGCTGTGTCCTGGCTTTCTGAAAAAGCGCTTCAGGTCTGCCATGGACCCATGAGGACCAGGGTGGCCGTGGCTGGTAGCGGCACTATCGTTATGAGTGAGTTCATCGCCGTTGCCCTTCACGCCGCCAAAGAACGTAGATCCACGCTTGTCTGATAGGCTTGCTTTCGAACTATGGGGGGAGCTATGCTTCTTTTTCCTAGAGAAGACAAATCTGGGGTCGATCGAGTGCTTAGTGGCAGCTTGTGGGGGTGGTGGGCGTCGGCCCTTGGCGTATGGGTCGTTGAGATCACCGCCAGGGGTGATGGGCTTGGAGTAGAAGTTCGATGCGGAGCTCCGGGAGGGGCTCGAGTCTCTAGAAGCAGGCACAGAGCCGGGTCCTACGCCGAACATCCCTCGCCGATGTGATGATGATTTGTGCCGCTCCTCAGCTGACGAGGCTCTTCGGATTGAATGATCCGAAGGAGCTCTGTAAGAAGCGGGTCTCCTTTCGGGGGCCGGCGACGGTTTATCTTGAGATGACGACGGCTGAGGGGTAATTGTGGATGGTTCGTGAACCACAAGGGTAGCGCCCTCCTTGGTCAACTTGTCCGTGCCGGCATGGCTAGATCCAGCCGGTGTAAGTGGAGGAGACGCCAAAGCTGAGAGTCGAGGGCTGCCGTGAGGAGATTGGAAGTTGACCGAGGTAGGCGTCGTTAACCTGGTGGACGGGCCGGACTCATCCTCGTTGGAAGGGACCTAAGGACGACATCGAGTCAGCAAAAGCAAGCACCAAGGTACGTGAGAAGGTTGCGATTCGATGAATTCAGGTCTGGGGTAAGCAGCTCGATCCTCAAAGGAGCGAAAAGCAAGTAGCCAATGTGCCAATGAGTGAGATATGAACCAACACCACATGGTGGAGGTTGTCAAAAGCAACCCCGTTGGTCTGAAAAGAGGGGCACGGGTCTCGGATCACATACTCTAGAGGGTGGAAGCGAGAAGGCCTCGAACTGGCAGTTGTTCAGGCGGAGCTCTTGAAGCGGGCGGCCATGGAGCGACTTGGTGAAGGCATGGAGCTGGTCGGCTGCGACCTCAGTGAAGGAGCTCGACTCGTCCCGCTCGACCGGGCTGCTTGACGACGGTTCATTGACGAAGGTCGCAGTGGATACGGCGGGCGTTATCTCCTCGATGGCGGAGGAGAAGCGGACGCCGGCAGCGTCATCGTCGATCTTGTCTTCGGCGGAGGACGAAACTGCGAGCTTCTGGGGATGCTCGGGAGCTGCTTGGTGAAGAGGGTCAGCCATTGCGATTGCCTTAAGGTTTGATGGTTGATGGTTGACAGTTGACGGTTGATGCGCCAGTGCGGGAGCCAGACACCCAGAGTCAAGAGTCAAGGTGGGGCAGCTCAGCAACCCGGCATCGCCGGAAGAGAAACTCACCAGACACGTCCCTGGCGGTGGGATGCTCGCCGAGGGGAGATGGAGGAGCCATCGGATGGAAGTCGGTTCTGGAGGCGGAAGAGTCGGGTCCAGGGCGCAGATGCAGGCGAGGAGTGGAATGGGATGGTTTGGAGGAGGAGTGAAGTTGAGCAAGACTTGCGACGAGGGAGGATAAAAGCTGCTTGGTGGCCTGGTGGGGCATCCTCCTACCTACACTCTTTTGCTGCTGCTCTCCCGCGGCGCACACTGACGCTCACGCTCACGCTCATGCTCAGTCGCTTCACCCGCACACGCACTGGCTCTCCCACTTTACGGAGACTCTCGTCACAAAAAGCCAGCACTAGAGGCGCGCTAGGCCGTACCGCCGTGTACCTTGGGGCAACAACTTATTAGGCGACTCACTCCGACTTGAACCCGCCAATACACATCCCCTTCCGCCTCCCATCTCGTATGTAGTTCATGACTTTTATCATTCACAGCCCTGCAATAATTAGAGCTTTTGCGCCCAAGTACCTGTGGCACGGGTGACAGTTCCATATCCGGTTCCCACGTTGCAGGGCCGTGGGCGATTGATACATCACAGCCGCTAAGATATGTGCCGAGACGGGAAGTACATTCCATACTAGTAGTAGTACTGTAGTTCTTTTCTTGCTCGTACTTCGCACCTACCTACGGCTTGTGTAGCGAATCGACGACCAACCTTGATCGACTGGTCTACTCCTCTCGCTTCCCGTGGTCTCCTTGGTCCCGGCGCATGGTCTAGCAAGGGCTCCTTGCAGCAAATTTTTCTAGCAGAGGCAACACTGCCCAGCTGGTTGGGTTCAATGGACGGGCATTTTCCTTTTGGGTGCCTTAGATGACTCGTCGACTTCAATCTCGAGTCCTGTCGTGGGGGGGGGGGACGGCGCCATGCCATGTCATGGACTCACGGCCGACGTCGGGTACACACGAGACTCCCGGCGAGACTCCGAGAACCTTCGTCGTTCAGTGCGCCCAGCCGCGGAATATACCCGATTCCTCCCATCGGCGTACCCGATTCGGGATCTCCCTGGCCCCGGTCGATCCCAGACGCCAGATGCAGCAGCGCCCAGGGGCCTGCTCGCAGCTCTGACGGTATAAGAGTCTCGCAATATAATAGTAGAGGACTTGATAGGGTATCAGATCCCCACAGATGTCTCGCTCTCGTACAGATCACGGCCCTCGCCTTGGCAGCTTAGGTAAAATCTAGGTACCAGCGACGAAAGGGTGGTGTCTAGGTGTGTACCCGTAATCGGCTGTGAGTAAAAGAAAAATCTTCACGTGTGTCATGTCGGTTGGTAGGTGTGCACTCCATTGAGACCGACGGGCCGCGGTGGCGGTACCTTTGGAGCTGCAGACTGCAGAGACAGTGAGTGAACCGGCCGAGCTCCGGTCACTTTAACAGAACTGGGGGCGACCAGTCAGTCAGTCAAGCCCCACCTGGCACCATGGAACTGTCAACTTTGATGATCGTTTTCGGGGTCCAGGCACAAGCGTGTTCGTTCTTGACGCCTTATGTACCCAATGTGGTCTGTTCTCTGAGATAGTAATTACCAGACAGGCCACCAACGTTTTCTCCTTTTCTTTGTTCTCTGTTCATATCTTCCCTTTTCCCCTCACGTATTAGCTTCGTGGTTGTCCCTGGTTGCAGCTGCTGGTTGGTGGCCAAAATGGAAAGCTTCTAGACTCAAACCCTCGGGCTAGCTACATAGTACCTCGATTCGCTCGCCAGTGCCCGTGTTCCGGCCATGGACTAGCTCGAGAATTGGTTGTCCGCTACTGATCAGGCGCAAGATGGGAGCGAAAGTCCGAAGCCTCTCGGCAACTCATAATAGCAAGCAGTCTTACTCGGCCCATCTCATCCAAGACCTCTTCTCGCTCGCGATCGGATGGTGGGCCCTTGGTTCTATTTCCGGCATGTCTGGGGCCTCTGCCTAGAACCTTTCATCCTAATTCCTTGTAATGGTGCGCTAAACCTTGTCGTTCTGGTGATGTTCACTCCCTACTCAGAAGCCTGTAAGGTACCCTAGGAAACAATTTACCAATGGCTTACGGTCTTGCGACCCGACGATCCAGGGACAGATCCTGCTCCCCTTTTTTCCTACCCAGTTCCTTGAGCTCACCAGGCAAGCTATTTGCCTCGCATATTCTTCTGTGGCAATTAGTGCAATGGCAAGGAAAGGTCTGCATGCCACGCGTAAAGTGGACCATGCAGGCATCAAGTATACACATGTACTCGCATTAAGCCATTAATTACGTTGCGACAGCGTCTCCATGTTCGTATCTGCCTGCGCGTCAAGCTCTTTCAAACTCATCGAGATCGCGCATGCTCAAATGCAATGTCAATCGAGTTCATTGCCCTACGTAATCAAGTGCGAAAGCGACAAGCCTTGTCGTCAGGACACGCCCTAATCGAGCAACAAGATACACAAACACTCGGGTAGTCACAAAGGGCAGTGTATAAATCATCTCGTACATTCCCCTTCTAGCTGGTGTCGTTTCTAGTCATCCTCTGTTGTACACATTCCATACCTAGCCGCACGTGGTTTCAATACACGTCCATGGTTCACATCCCAACTCCATCCCCGACTTCTCAAACCCATCCATCAAGCCACCACGTTGATTCCTATAGACTTCGCCTGGAAGATGACGGAATTACACAGCGATTTGAGGGACAGTCCAGATAAACGCAGCTCGGTGTGCTTGATCTTGGCGATCTCGTAGACATGCTTGAGGCTTACGGTGCCCACAGTCTCGTGTCCCGGGTTGCTGGCGCCCTTTCGGTTTCCCTTCTTGTTCGTAGGCGCTTGAGCGGCATTGAGGAGCAGCCACGATGTGTGCGGCGTGCGGATGTCGAAGTGGAATGATCGGTCGGGGCGGACGATGACCTTGCAGGGCATTGGCGTGCCAACTGCAATGTGCGCGGTTCTAGCATTGAACTCCTAATCGGTGAATTAGCCATTGACCTCTAGCTAGGTTCCAAGAGCGTCTCTCGTAGCCCTGGCGATGCGGCGTACCTTGCAAAAGTCCATTGACTTGACACCTTTGCTACCCAGCGCGGGACCAACAGGAGGACTCGGGCTGGCCTGGCCAGCTCCCACGATCAGCTTGACCATCTGGTCGACAGCTCCGGTGCGGCCCTTGGACATATTGGCGGTGGTTGTGGGATTGGGCGAGATCTTGTTGTGAGACCTTGCTGCTCAATGAAGCTTCTCCTCGTGGTGCAAATTGAAGAAATTCGAGAGCCAACGCGCTTAGCGTCATGATTGGCCCGCGCCAGGGGTCCTCAAGTCCCCCACATCAAAAGGGCTCCACTTCTCACGCAGCCTTGGATTCTTTGCATCCTTACTCCGTAGAAAAAAAAACTTGGGAGCCCGCCCAAAGTCGGCCGTCTCAAATTCTCTTGCTCAACCTCGCACCTTTCCACCTTCAACTTCCTCTGGAGCGACACAGTCACGATGCCCTCCACACACGATGTACCCAAGCCGTGGGATACGGACGACATTGACAAGTGGAAGGTCGACTCCTTCACCCCCAAGGACAATGTTGGCGGCACCTTTGCGGAGGAATCGTCGTTTGCGACCCTCTTCCCCAAGTATCGAGAAATCTACCTGAAGGAGGCCTGGCCTCTCGTCACCCGCGCCCTCGAGAAGAGCGGCATCGCCTGCACTCTGGATTTGATCGAAGGTTCCATGACCGTCAAGACGACCCGAAAAACCTTCGACCCCGCCTCCATCCTCAATGCACGCGACCTCATCAAGCTGCTGGCTCGAAGCGTCCCCGCGCCTCAGGCCATCAAGATCCTCGATGATGGCGTTGCTTGCGACATCATCAAGATCCGAAACCTCGTCCGGAATAAGGAAAGATTCGTGAAGCGTCGCCAAAGAATCCTCGGTCCCAACGGCTCGACCCTCAAGGCCCTCGAGCTTCTGACCCAGACATACATCCTCGTCCATGGCAACACAGTCTCCGCGATGGGACCTTACAAGGGCCTGAAGGAAATGCGCAGAGTCGTCGAGGACTGCATGGCCAACGTCCACCCCATCTACCACATCAAGGAGCTCATGATCAAGCGTGAGCTCGCGAAGGACCCCGAGCTCGCCAACGAGAGCTGGGACCGCTTCCTCCCCAACTTCAAGAAGAAGAGTCTCAGCCAACGGCGTGTGCCGCTCAACGTCACCGACAAGACCAAGAAGACATATACGCCCTTCCCACCGGCGCCCGAGAAGAGCAAGGTGGACATGCAGATCGAGAGTGGCGAGTACTTTCTCGGCAAGGAGGCCAAGGATCGTGCGGCGCAGAATGAGCGCAGGGAGAAACAGCAGAGCCGGAAGGTGGAGAAGTCCAAGGAGCGCGAGGCCGAGTTTGTACCTCCTGAAGAAAGCGGCCGGCCGAAGAAGAAGCGAAAGAAGTCGGCGGAGTAAATCTAAGACGGGCTTGTGTCTATCGGGATGGGCAACCGGTGTGAGTTGCAAACCCGTGTACAAACGGACTCTCGAGGCGTTTGATACCCTTAAAATTGACTTTGGCGTTCTTCAATTACTAGTTTGTGATTACAAGTTCGACATCCATGCTACCTGACTTTCGCAACGTCTTACACCCCTTTAAAGCTTCGACGGAGAGTCACCACCGTTACCGATCTCAATAACCAGCTTGCCAAACTGCTTTCCCTTGTCCATATCAGTAAACAAACTGTCAATATCAGCAAGGTTATCCAGTCCCTTGACACTCCTGCTGACAATGGGTGTGATCTTCTTCTCATTAACAAAGGCAATCATGTCGCGGAACTCTTTGCGTGAGCCCATCGTCGACCCCTTAAGCTCCACGTTGGCCAACACTGCCGACATGAGCCAGTCCATCTTGGGCGACACCGTCATGCCGTACTGCGCAATGACACCACCGGCCTTGAGCAGCCGTACTGTCTTGCCGACGACGTTGCCACCCGCGCCGTCGATCACGGCATCTAAGTACGGCCGATCAGCGGGAAGCAGTCCTCGGAGCTCTTTGTCCCAGCCGTCGTTTCGGTAGCTGACGCCTCCCTTGGCGCCCAGCTCCTTGGCTCTCGCGAGCTTGGCCTCGTCGCCCGAGGTCACGAAGACGTTGCACCCAAAGCCGACAGCAAACTGCAGCACCTGCAGGGCAACGCCACCGCCGATGCCCGTGATGAGCACGTTGGCTCCGGGGAACGCAGCATTGCTCTTGGTGACGAAGGC
Organism: Neonectria sp. DH2; assembly: GCA_003934905.1. Classification (NCBI taxonomy): domain Eukaryota; kingdom Fungi; phylum Ascomycota; class Sordariomycetes; order Hypocreales; family Nectriaceae; genus Neonectria; species Neonectria sp. DH2. The sequence continues at coordinate 2,122,350 of RQWH01000003.1, read as the reverse complement.
GCGCCAGCCGGTGAGGCCGACGAGAGGCAGGGCAGCACCCTCGGCGGGTGTGAGATGCGCCGGCGCCGGCTCGACTTCATCCTCGTGCACGGCGATGTAGTCCTGGGCCGTGCCGACCTCTGTGCGCTGGGAGCCGCCGGTGACGGTGAATTTGCGGATGTCCTCTGGGGCAGCGGGATCCGACTCCCAACCGCGCATGGGCGTGAGGATGACGGGCGCGTTAAGGAGATTCTTCCGCGTTACGGCGGAACCAACCTCGACGACAGTGCCGTATCCGTCGGCGAGGAGTGGGTTGGTGAATGAGATGCCGGGGTAGAGGTGACGGCGGATGAACAGGTCCCGGTGGTTCAGGGCGGCGGCAGAGAGGCGGACCAGGACTTCATTGGGGCCGGGGGTTGGCTTGGGTACTTCTTTGATCTGAAGACTGGTATCTATCGTCAGTGGTGATGAACGGGGAAGTTGTAATGATAGAGGAATGGCGTCTCACGGGTAGTAGACCTGGCCCGGCTTGCCGCCTTCGATATGCTGGAGAGTGAGAGCTCGAGGCATTGTGGTTTGTGTTTAGCCCGGTTGAACTACTAAGCTTTTGATGTCAATGACCTTGCTCAGACACCGCGATGACGTTGAATCAGCCGCCTACACCGAAAAATCAGGATAACTACTCGATGATATACCCCGGCGTAGAGTGTTTACTAATGCAATTCGCTATCGGTGGGACGGGAACGGGGTCGGGGACGGGGACGGAGGCTCGATGCCGCCCAAGGTTGGGCCGAACAAAACGCCCCGCATCACCAGTGCCGTGGACGCGGGGACGGACCTCGGCTTTAAATTTAGTGCGATCCTAACTTCCACAAATGGCGACACCAACCGACATCTTAGACTAGGTCTGGTAACTCGATTGACTATATACATTCAATAAATTTGTTCAAGGCGTTGGTTTCGATTGTTTCTGAAGTACCATCCGGCTACGTGTAACTATTCTCTGAAACCAAGCTCGGCGTCAGTGTTGAACCGCCGGAGGTGGTCCCGTAACCGACTCTCCGCTCACGCTATCCGAACAACCGGAGACACGGAACAACGTCTACTACGTCTTTTGACCTGGGGATAATAGCCGTCGGGGGAATTAGATCAAAGGTAGATGGTGAGATGATGCCATTCCTTACGCCGGGGATAGCACGGCCAAGGTAATTGAGCTAACGAGGTGAATGAACTTTCACCACCTCAAATCAAGTTCCTTTCAAGTGTGTACGACACCTGCAACTTGGGAGTCATTGTGTCAGAAATAAACCGGTCTTCCTTTTAAACAACTTGGTCGAACGTTCCTTGAAACTTACATAGCTTTGAGACAGGCGCTCTTTGTATCGACCTACTACTTATAGATATAGTCTTTGTATTTTGCTATTTTGACTTACCCTGTAGCTGCAATAGCAATATCGTCGCTACAGTGGCCAAACACAAAATCCAATTTCCATCTCAGCGACAAGACTTCTTGCGTGTCATCTCGTATAAGATTGAATGTTCTGGGTATCGTGGAAGGACTGGTAAAAGAATCAAACAATGGGCGGTGAGTAGAGTTGCATAAGAGTCTACAGAGCAGAAGTGAAGGTGATTGATGTAGTCTAGATCTTGGATCTTGGCCATCGCCGAGAAAGGGAACAGTGCCCCCCCCCCCCCCCCCCCCCGTCAAAGCAGCGTGAAATTTCCCGAAGACCCCGAAGGTGCCAAGCAGCACTGGGATTGAAGGCGAGAACTTGTCGATTGACTCGCGGCTGCACCTAATTGACTGTGCGGCGACGGTACCGGTACACTGGAATGGTCGCCGAGGTCGCCGACCATGCGACCGTCCGAACTACCACGGCAAAGGCGTCGAGGTCCGTGTCGTCGGAGGTCGGGCGGCCGGGGTGCATCCATGTCAGCATTCGGGTGTTGCACCGCACTGCACATGACCTTGGTCAGCACTTTATTCGTTACGTGCGCACGCTCCGGCTGTCGCGGCCGATGTCCAACGACATGTGGAGCATCATGTCTGGTGTATTGTTGTTTATTGCGTGTTGCAGGTCCGATAATCTCTACGACGCGCGTACCTCTATGGTGAGGACATGGTGAATCCAGTACCTCTGACGATAGCTGCCAGGACACTAGAGGACTTACTACGTAGCATGAATAGTCTCTGCTTCCCTCTGACGAGATATCTGTCAGCTAACACTGGAAAAGAGCATTTATCAGACACACGGTTTCTTGGCCATCGGATAGCCATTTTCCAATTCACCATCTCCTCCACAGATGGCATCACCTCGCCCCGTCTGGCGCTAGCGGACACGGTGCGGATCTGCTCCGGTTCTTTTATTTCCCAGAATTGTCAGAGTCCCGCTTCGCATTTCACAACTCCGCAGCATCCTTGCCTGCTTCGGCGACCCAACGGCCTTCTTCCAAGTACACCTCGGATTGATTTGTGAGCGGCTTATAGACCTGTTCACCTCGGTGACCGTGGCGCTACCAATGCGAGCCTTTCCCTCCGTCTAAGACGCCTACTTAAGAGAGCGCTTTCTTGCTCTCCGGTCATCAGCTCCTCAACCACCACAAAACAGTACAAGCAACGGCAAGCATATTCTCGTAATCCACTCGCCGTCATGGCTACTCTACTCTCTGGTGCAGTCTTTGGCGCCGCTACAGTGGCTGCCGGTGTCGCTTATCCATCAGTCATCATCTCTCAGTTCAAGTTCGAGGACTGGCATATGTTGCAGACTTTCCTCGGCGCAACCGCTAGTAGCGCGTAGGCTCCCACAAACATTTGACTCTCCTGTATTTCCTGCTGACTGAAGTCCCAGTGTCATCTATAAAGTTGCCGAGAGCCTTGGGTACGTCTCGCTCAAGCCTCGCAGCTCCTCTCCTATCGGCCTGTTTTCCCAATATGACGGGAACATTATCGGCGGCGCTTTGCTCGGGGCTGGCATGGCTATCTCTGGATCCTGTCCCGGTACTGTGTTTGCTCAGACAGGGCTCGGGCTCCAGACTGGATTCTATACCCTGGGAGGCGCTATTCTAGGTGGGATTGTGTACACGGGAATTGTTTCAAAGGCCATCAAGTGGCAAAAGGAGAAGACAGGAGTGAAGCCGCAGACGGTCTCGCTTGGGGAGCTACTGGGTCTCTCCAGGGCCTCGACTCTTGTCCTCTTCGAAGCCATTGCCTTGTCAGCTCTTGCCGCTTCAATCATCTACACTGACCATCCCTCGGATTGGACTCTCCTCTCCGCTGGAAGCGGCCTCTTCATCGGGTTTGCCCAGCTCTTCTCACTCCTCACCCGCCGGTCCATGCTGGGTGTCTCGACATCTTACGAAGAAGTCGGCAACCACTTCTGGTGGCTCGTTGGAGGCGCATCATGGCCAAGTAGCCGCCAGAATATTCTATTCGCGACGGGTGTGGTGGCAGGCGCTTGGATTCTCGCACAAAACGCCCCCTCGCTACTCGCCGCCAAGGTCGTCGAGACAGCGCCGGGCTTGTCTGTGGCAGGCGGTTTCCTGTTGGTCGTGGGATCAAGGATCGCAGGAGGTTGCACGTCTGGCCACGGTATAAGTGGGTTGTCGTTGCTGTCGACGTCGAGTCTTGTTACGATTGGGTCCATGTTTGCAGCTGGAGGCTTGCTGGCTCCTCTGGTTCACCAGTAGACTGTTGTTGGGCGATGAGCTGTGGTGTTTGATTCACGATTCCCCCTGCGCACTCGGAATAGAATTAGCTTTCAATGAAAACTCTCGAAATATTGGGCGACGGGTCATATATACGTGCTTAGGCTAGATTGCTGACTTAGAATTGGCCGAGGTTGGGTACAGCTCAAAACTACACTTTGATACGGCTACTTTGTGTAAAATTATTGCGAGGCACGAAAGATACGAAATTCTAACACTGGGTTTCAACTTAAGGTCAATAATCATTCTCCCGTTCCGATGATCTGTAAATGTGGACTACAATTCATTTATAGCATTAGGAGCCTGATGTTTAGCAATCATCTCAGCTTGTAGCAACCAGCCCCTCTCCCCCCTTTCCACCGCAACCCTTCCTCGCTGTCACCTCAATCTCAATTTTCATCTCATCCTTCATGAGGCCTGCCTGGATCATGGTCGCCGCGGGACGGACATCGCCGAACCACTTCTGTAGGACGGGCCACGTTTTGGAGAAGTCGTCGCGGTCAGGCAGGATGTACTTGACACGGACTACGTCAAATACGGAGGCACCTGCATCCTTGAGTGCGGCGGCAATGTTTTGGAGCGTCTGATCCGCCTGCTCGGCGACGTCAGATGAGATAGCGCCTGTCTTGTAGTCGTACCTATGTAGAATATGTTAGGAGCTGTAAATGATGTGCCACTCGAGAAAGAATCTAACCCAGTGGTACCGCTCACGAATACCCATTCACCAGTGACGACGGCTCTAGAGTAGCCGATCTGGGCCTCGAAGGCAGATCCTGAACTGATATTCTGGCGTAACATTGTGGATATCTTCAAGATGGGCTGGGTCTGTGTTGTGGAGGGGATCCGAAATGGTAGAGCTGTACACTGACACTGACAAAGCGAAGTCTTGAAGGTGAAGTCCAAACTTAAGACAAGAATGGGCAGTAAAACTAGCGAATATGTGAGGGCAATTGATGAATTCAAATGTTGACTCAATGTGTGAGTCACGCTTGGGTGCAACCGTCTCTGTCCCATAGTTAGCTTCCAGCAGCGTACGGATGAAGCGTGGGGTCGCCTTGATCCAGCTCGCGGGGCCGCCACGTGGGGTCCCTGTCAGTTTGGACTTGGGAGCCAAAGAGGTATTGACTACTTCGTACACAAGACATGGGATGATTTGAGGTTGTGCGCGCACCATTACTCGATAACCATGATTGATCTGGGGTAGTAGGCATGATCGACATCCGGGTCATGTCGTAATGTCTGGGGTTTTTTTTAGTTCAGCTTTGGTTACTTCTGTATCAAGTAGGACATGAGTCGGGTTCGAATTGCAACTGCCAACTCAAGTATCTCATCGTTGTTTGAAGAGTAATTTCGATTAGTACTTTGGATGAGTGCTTTTGTCTGTGGGTTCGCGGAAAGAGTCGGCGAAGGGAATTTCTTCATAGCACTATGTCATATGGCGGAGGACACAAGAGCTTGCACTGATACCGACCAGAGGTTGGCCCATGCCAAGCCGTTATTTTTGTTTGAGATTTTGTATTCGTACATCAGGGCGTAATATATAATCGAGGAGAGGTCGTGGTATTCGGTCGAGTGTCGCCATGACCACAGTACTGTACATATCTTACACCCTCACCACAGAGCTTGCTTAGGAAGTAAGTTCCTTGACCATTTTGGCCAACTCCTTCTTGTCGACGTCCTTGCCCTCGAGGGCACCTTTCAGACGCTTCATCACATCACCCAAGATAGACTTGACGTTGGTTCCGGCCGCCTTGGATGCCTCGACGGCCTCCTCCACCAAGACCTTGAGCTCCGCCTGGCCGAGCGTCTGCACGCCGCTGTTGGCTGCATATTCCTCCAACACCTTGATCTGACCCTCCTCTTTCTGCACCAGGTCATCGCGGTCAGCGGCCTTGGCGTCGGCAACGGCGTCTAAGGAGCTCTTCTGGATCTTGCGGATCAGGGCGACAAGCTGGACGTCGGTCCGGATGGGGCTCGCCGTCTTTGAGGCATTGAGGTTGGCGGACAAGATGGCACGCAGGACTGCCAGGCGGGGCGCGTCCTTGGCGCGCATAGCCGTCTTGAGGTCGGCCTTGAGCTTGGACAGCAGTGGCGGGGGAGTGTCGACACCGGTTGAGTAGAACCGGCAGGCCTGGTTCGTAGTCATGCGGAGCGAGACGCTGGGGCGCGGAGCCCGCAGCGCTCGAAGGAGTTGCATGGATGGCTTAGAGGACATGATGAACAGATGGGTCGACCGACGTGAGCTTTGCACTGGGGCCTTGTCGAAAATTGGGACGTTGCGAGGTGGTGCAATGCCAGGCAGTGGGATGTGAGGTTTGGATTGGGAGAGCTCAAGCTGGGGCCGGAGCTCCAAATTTCCCACCCCAATCAGCAGCCCAATTGGTCGTCACTGGGATGTGGCGGAACAACCCATTGAGGACTTCCGAGAAACAAACAGAGAGCAGAACATTAGAGTATAGCGGCATCGATTTTTATTATTATAGTAATGATAAGACCTATTGTTTGAAGATCTAGTACATGCAGCAATTCAAGCATATTATTTCCAATGGCAAAATATGGGGAGATGATTGCTTTGTTCACTGTCCTTTTATTGCGATAATCCAGCGGTGGAGACTGCGAAGAGAAACGTTTGGCAAATAATCTACCCTGGAGATCCTGGGAACTGGTTCATTTCCATCCGTAGCATTCCATTGGAATAGAAAAGAGTACTCTGTCAGTTCCATAGGCTCTGCGGTAAATATCCTCAACGCTGTTGTTTAGTGTTATCACTGTCTTATGTTCTATCGAATTCCCCTGACAAGACTCCTACCAACAACATTAACGGCAGAGTGGACTCCCAAGACAGTATTTCTCCTTGCGTGCCAAAGTCAAAGAGGAAGGCTGCTAACGAGTTCAAGCCAAGTCAATACAAACACTTACAATCTTCAAAATATCAAAATTGCAATGTCTCACAAACAAGACGCCGCTCTTTAGGGGTTGAATCTCGACACTAGCCCTTCAGTGCCTCCACGACCCAGCTGTCGTTCCGACCTCCTTGCATCATCATCCACTTGCAGGCGTTTCGATTGAGTTTCTCTCACGAATCAAAATACGTCATCTGGCCTGCCCCCTTTACGACGCCGTCTTGTGACTCGATTTTGCTTTCCCAAGGTCAGTCGGTGGTCCAATCAGTGCTCCATTTGCTGTCAGACCGCGGATGCAGCTGTTGTTTGCCGGTGTTAGCGGTGAGGGTACGGATACACTTGTACCTACGGGATGAGACAGGGTTGTTGAAGTCAGCCAGGATACCCGATGTCTGAACTTGGTGCAGCGCATCTACAGGCCACAACCTCGTCGCGACCATCTCGGGTAATTTTTTCTCTCGAATAGAGCTTTGGTACGTATCCGCTAGCCGAACCTCAGAGAAACCATGTGGGGGAAGAGACATCATTATCTCCGCGCTTTTCTCGCTCCCCCATGTTGTCATTGGCCTCGATGTTGAAGAGATCAACTTGGGAGAACGCTAAATCACCTGATCGTTTTGGCACCTGCAATCTCATGCGAAGACAAGGATCAGCCAGGGTCGGGGGACGCTTCCGTTGATAATTTCATCCCACTAGGGGTCACGCTAACAGACCGGCTTGCAAGCCAGGGATCGATATGAGGACGGCATCGGATGGGGACGGCCCAGTGCGGGATCAATGGCAGCTGGGCGATCGGGCCGGGAGTCATACGCGATCTCCGTGTGTTGGATATCATGAGGCTTCTGGGCCGTCATGTCTTGAGTGAAGCCGGGCCCAAAACGTTCGTGACATCCGGTATTTTGTCGTTCTCAATATCCGCAAGACTTAACTACGAGAGAACAAGGACGGGCATTATATTTGCGGAGGGGCTCGATGTACTATTTGTAAACCAAACGCGTGAGGTGTGATTCGAAAACGATAGTCACTGTGGTTGACTGGGATGTGTGGGTTTGCTAGAGACACGGGATGAACCCGCGTCCGCCCTCCTCCCCTTTCCGCCTTTGCCCTTGCGTCTCGACATTAGTGGAACTGTCCCTTGAGCCCTGACGGGGAATTGAGTGGTACGGCAGCCTCCAGTCTCCAGCAGCTACATCACCGGGTCCCATGCTGTCGGTAGCGAGGTTCCAAGGACCAGTCACTGCCGACCCAGGCCCTGACAGCAATAAGACAGCAATAGCAGCCACCTCACCTCGAGGGGAAGGGGGGGTGTACTTTGTTGAGCTTTGGTTTCTCCTGTATTTCCGGTGTCTTCATTGGGGGACGGGACTTGTAGATGCCCAATGATGTGTGCCTGAGGTAGTTGCTTCTCCTCGTCCCTGCCCATCAGTCCGCACTTGCCTTCCCGCGCACCCACACGGCCGCACCCACACCTGTGACCTGCCTTACCCACTGACTTCCCCGGGTCCGATCGGGGTGCCTGGCCCACGGCGCCACTCGCATTCCTCCGAGCGGTCTAAACCTTCTTCCAACTTCACTTCATCGAAGCCCACGCCCAAGCCCCATCGGCGCTCCTCCACGAGATGGCAGCCCAACGGCTTCATGCCCTAGGCGCCGGAATGTTGCTCATATCCTCGATCCCGACCTCCGTATCCTGACATCTCCGGAAAGCCTTCTTGACCATGCGTCGTGCCCCACAGCACCCGTTTGACTGTTTCGGAAATGCTCATCGACGTGGCTTCCGGCCAATGCAGACATAACTGTGGTTTCAACCGTCAACATCCATCTGTCACCTCCGGCATCCAAGGAATCATCATGGAAGCCCACTTACATTGGGAAATACGCCTGCGCCATATCCCTGCTGTCAGCTTCTGTCTTGCTCCTCCCCCTCTCGGCTCTGAGCGTCCGGCAGCAGAATTCTTACCTTGAATGCTGGGTTCCCTGCCTCACTCCTGGCTTGCGCCACCAGCAATTGGAAGTCGGTCAAAGGCATTCTGTTACGCTCAGTCAGCCATGTAGCTTTCCAGGCGACAGCGGGCTACATACCCGAGAAGCTGAGTGAACTGATACAGCGCCAACGAGTACAGCATCTGGCTCACATTCTCATTATTCGCCCACCCGATGTTATAGTCCCGGGTGTCTGGATATTCCCACTGCGTCAGAATCAACGCCATCGGCGAGTAGTTTTATGGCACTGTACCATTCGACCAAGCACACATCGGCAACGTCAAGAGCCTTGATTCGATCTCGGTGAAGCCCGCACTCCTCATCCAATTTGCCATCTGCAACGGTGCCCGAGGGTCCTTGTAGGGCTGCGCACTTTGCAAATATTGCCTTGACCACCTCGATAATGCATGGTCTGTGTAGGGCTCCCATCAGCGATACCCCTTGAATTTTGGTCTTCCAGAATGCTCGCCTCTGGTTAAAGTTCCGTTATCAGATTGGGCGTTGAAATATATCTCGACCATCTGGCACCACCCTCCTGGTCGCAAGACTCGATATATGTCTCGGATATAGCTTCGCCATCGGTTCGCGTGGATGCCACCTGCCATCATTTGGCTGTGGACAAGATCGAAATGGTTGGACCGAAACGTGAACCTGGTTCAGGGTCGCTACTCAGCCAGTTGTTCGTGACTTTCCAAGTTCGGACATCTCACCGTCCGTTGAGGTCGTCGACTTGAAGTTCGAGGTTGTCGGGAGGGTTCTCTGGGATCATGTGCGGACTCACATCTATACCCAAGACCTGTGTTTTCCACTGTTAGCTGGATGTACACGGCCGAGAAACAGAACCCCTGAAAAGACGTGCTTCGGGGATCCGACCCCACGATGCGAAATTATCCATCCTCGATATCTCGAAAGCCTTGTCAGCATACAGATGCCTTCCTTAAGTGCGAACGGTCACGCCGCGCTTAGGATCCGTCATCCCTCGCTGAGGGTATTGTCCCGGTTTTGGTGTCGTTCCTAGTGTATCGATTTCGCCCCGATTCACCAGGGCATGTTGCCCGATTTGGCAGGGCGGTGGGACAATCAGAAGCGAAGATATCCACGTACCTCCGCGCTCGGGTATTGTGCTGCGACGTCCATGGCCCATTCTCCGGATCCGCACCCGCAATCAAGGATCCTTCTCGGATTTCTGATGGGAGGGAATATCAACCTGTTATCGAATAAGCTGGAGAGAACTCCATGCATCACCTCGAGGCGTGCGATCTCGTCCTGGGTCAGCTCGTTAGGCTCTGTCGGCACTGTCTGGTGGGGAGAAAGGAGAAGAGAGCAGAGCCTGCTCCTACCTCATCGACTGGTACGAAATAGGTTCCGTTTGTAAGGGCGTATTGTTGATAACTGCGACCATGATGATCAACAATCTCGGTAAACGTCTCGTCAAGGGGTGCTGTCCCATCTCTTGAAAGGGGTTTAGCGACACTCTGACTGACGTCCAAGGATTCTCTTACTCGACGTCCATGATGCTGCCTGGTATTCGAAGCCTTCAAGCCTCGACGAACTCACAAGTATGAGATGGACTTGGCTATCATCCAGCGATACAGATCAGGTTGGATATGTTCCTGTTCAGCGCGATTTAGGTTACTCTCCGTTACTAAGAAGTCGGGTGGTACCCCGAGCGTGGCCCCAGCCCACAAGTCGAGAGCCACCCCGGTGCCAGGATGCAGTCTCCAAAGACATATCTGGGTCTAAGGAGGCTCTTGCATACGGCTGCCATGGGTTGGACTTACGAAGCACAATAAAGTTCTTCCTTTACCAAGGTGGAGATTACTGACTTTGAATTGTTCAGATTGGATGTGCCAGCTTCGGATTTCAAGATATAGCGCCGATCTTGGGCACCGAGTGTGTTACTGCCTCTCCAGCACTTCTTCGGAGTTCTGCCACCTCAGCCCTGAGCCCACTTCGGCATCAGGGATCAGCCGTAGACCTAAGGCTGTGAGCTAGTCTATATGAGCAGTGACTCAGGACCGTTATGATGGGGCAGGGTGTCGGAGAACGACAAATACCAACGTCAGCGAGGACTCAACCAACCTGGCAAAGCGATTCGCGGTCGCTAAGTATGAGGTTGTCTAATGCGTTTGGTCCAGGCTACCTTTGATGGGATGGACTTTGTTCCTTTCTCGGTCTTGGCCTTGTGACAACGGGGCCCCCATGGGATGAAATCAGACCAAGCTCACTGGAACGTATTTGGTACGTCTCGTTTACGAGCACCCTGCTCCATGCTCGGGCAACGGTACTGGTTCCACTCTAAGTGGAGGGGTTGGTGCGGCATGTCCAGACATGATTGCGGTCAACTACAGATGCATCGCTGGGCTCCAGGGTCTTCGTCCTGTTGGCCCCCATTGGAGCCACCTAACCGGATCCATACACATACACAAAAGCCTTCCCACCATGCTGAATGTCTGCAAGGATACCAAGACCTACGGGATTCACGGACGATCCGGAGCAAGTTATAAGAGAAGGAGCACGAATACGATTCGTTTCAAGTCGAGGACGACATGATCACACGCCCCCACACCTTCTGTCGTATCCAGCCTGACGTGGTGTCCTTCGAGAACTGTGTGATACAGCATGAAGAGGGGCAATGGTTGTTTTGATGACGTCTTGCAGGGGACAAGGCAGCCTCTTGGCCAACAAGAGACCCAGTAGTGGACGGAACAGCGACAAGCCGTGTCAATCCCGAGGACATGGACTTGGGACTTGGGCTTGTGGTGGGCTGAAGGTGCCAGGCCATCCTTGGACATGAGGTTTCCTGAAGAGTGGTGAGCCGTCGCGAAGGGTAGTGAAGCGACCCTGCTCTGTGGTCCATGAGAAGTTCCTAGCCTATATGAGGGATGGCAGCCGAACCAGCCGTCGGCTGTGAGTCTAAAGGATGTTACCACGGACGCTGAACATCGCCCGGCTCAGGGGTATGGGGTCGATCCACATTCTGGGAAACGTGCCCCCTCAGTGTTGTGCAAAGGAAATTCCAGGACCACGATCAAAAGGCTTCAACTCTTCACCGCCTCCTGTGTCCACTTCCAGGCCGACGATGGCCCCCTCGGACAGCAAGCGGCATATTATGCACCGTCCAGAGACATGAGGTTTCTAGTGGTAGGGGGGGGGGCAGGAATAGACCTCATGGCCACATTGGCGTTGGGACTGGGTCGCTAAGTTGCATCGGGCCGCGCCCTCTCGCAGCTGGTGCAGATTGTCCTTGTTTCCGCCCATCAGCTGGTCCTGAGCCTTCCTGTCGTTGTTTATGAACATCATACCACCAGCCCATTTGCCAACCGGCATCGCAGGCTTTCGAAGCAGGTGAGACGACCCGAGGAAACCTTCCCTTCGCTGCTTCGAAGGCTCGAACCTGACGCTTCGACGGGCCGACGGAGCTAAACGCGTGGCACATCGGGAAGCCCAAGTCCTCGGCGACTCTGACCCTAACCATCTGGGCCCTGCTCCAAGCCTCCAAGGACCCTTGAGAGTAGAGCTTGGATCTAAGTATCCGGCGCCGTTCAGGGTTAGTGCTCGCAGTGGGTTCACCTGGATAATCGTCCCCTACCCCTACTCCCGCGTCCCCCACAAGTAACCTTCCTTTGCAACGTCCCCATATCTCATTTGGCTTCTGGGAGCATCCACAACAAGAGTTCTACCGGGCTGCGGAGAGTCGAACCACTGGTACCGATGGGAGAATGAGAGGAGAGCTGCCGTTACCGCACCTGCATTGTACATGTACGAATGATCATCTGATGGCGATCAAGCCCGGACAAGGCCAACAAACGGCCTTTGACAACTGGCCAACACCACGATCCACGGTACCAGGCTAGAGCCACCGACGCCCCGTTGTGGGAAGAACACCCGCATGCGATCAGCAAATGATTACGAGATAGTATTGCATTAGATGGCAGGCAGATTTTGCGCAAACTTGCTGCTACGTTATCACGGTCTGCGGCGTCCCATGGCCTCGGTACCCACATCCAATCTTGTACGGCTGCTGCGGCCCGCTAGGATGGAGTGGTGTGGGGGAAACGAGACGAGAGACTGAGAGCGCCGAACTCTGCAACAAGACGCACTGCACTGCGCTGCAACGCAAGCCAGGCGGCCAGGAGGGCCTACAGCTAGCGACATGCAAAGGAAAATTTACGAGCTGATGTGCTTAGCCGCGGTCTCCCTCTGGAAATCGTTTCGCCAGATACGCAAGTCTCCATCGGCCTAGCTTGCTGGGCACATGCCGGGCACATTCGCTCCGTCAGCCAGCGCGGAGTTCTTGGGGCCAGCCGAGACAGGGGAACCTTGCTCGTGCCACCGTTTGCCGACCCAAGCTCTCGGGATTGGGACCAGAGAGTCGGGTTAACGGTGGGTTGTGTCTGGAAGAAGGAAGACAACCGCGAGTCGAGGCTCCCTCCCTCCCTCCCTCTCAAGTTTCTCCCGCACCCGCGCCAATGTTCTTGACCAACCACATGCACTATGACGGCTGGTTGACACCTTGCTTTCTCTGTGTCCCAGCCGCCTGTCTGCCGGGACGTAACCGAGGGACTGGGTACGATTGTTTTCAAGGGACGATGATCCAACAAGCCAGGTCCATTTCTATTTGCAGTCCTTTCATAACACCCGACATTTTGTCTACTCCCGTCGTAATGCATCCCAAAAGCCCCTACAGGCGGAAGCTTCCCCTAAAAAGCGAAAGAAGAAAAAAACATAAGCAGTATTGTACAAGATGACAGGTCAACCTCCGCCCCGCACGGTTTCCGTGCCCCCTCGTCGCATCTTCTACTCGATGCGATCAGCGTGAGTGCCTCCTTGCCCCCTACCTCCCGCTTACCCCCCTCCCCAAACCGTACTGTGTACCTGAGAAATGCAGCAGCCGGTGAGGGCGAAAAAGGAGTTCTCTGATATGCGGATTTGAAACGCCTTCTCAATCAGCCATCATGCAGGAGACTCCCGAACAAGAAGCTCGTCCAGGGTCATCGAAATGAGAGGCCTGGCTTGCATGAGGAAACCAGGAGCATATGGGACAATGCTACCCTCTCCTCTGTTTAACTGAAGAGGTAGCTAGCTACACCTGGCGGGCTGATTTGAGAGGTAAAATTTGACGTGGATGCATAATCATTCATTTCACAGGAAGAAACTGAACCCACCAACATCGGTCGGATAGATATAGATGAGATGACAAGTAATGTCTCTTACATGACCGCGGTCATTTAGCACCACGTGAAGACAGGATTTCTGCTCTTGACAGCCTCAAGGCGTTCCACAATGACCTTGCGGTGGTTGCCCATTTGACCTTCGGCCGCGGCGTAGCCAAGATCGCCCTCAACGTCATCGGTGTAGGTGATATGAGATTCGCCGTAGAACTGCTGAGCAGCGGTACTGCTGTTACGGCGAGCGGCGGCCGTGGCGAACGAGTACCGACGTTGCTGATGTGACGTCGCCTGCTGCCCCTGACGTGCTGGTTCGTACATGTTGAGGGCACGGGCCGGGCCCTGGTAGCTGGATCTGAAACCGGAGGGTTGGATCGAAGGACGCTCTGCCGCATCGCCGGTGCCTGAGTGATGCCCCGCCGGGTTCAGGGGGTTGGATTCGTTGAGGTGTGTGTCTTCGGGCGAGTGGGCAATGTCGCTCGTCGGGGACGCGATCTCGAACCGGCCGGGATGGGGCATGTCGGCCGGGGGGCTTGTGAGGCCGAGGAGGTCGGTTACGGGGACGTTGGACGCCGGTGCGGAGCTCGCAATGTCCGCCTCGTCCATGGACTGACGGCCATCCATGGAAGAACGGATGTTTGGGTTGCGGCGGACTTCTGATGGGGTGGCCTGCATGGGGACAGCAACGGGTACATCGACGAGGTCATCCCAGACGCAGACCTTTGCACGGCGCGTCAGCTCGAGGGGGCCGTGGTCGGCAGTCTTGAGGGTCTCAACGACATTCCAGGCCTGGCCCTTCATGACGGCGATCTGCTTGGCGAACATGCGTTCCTCAAAATCAACGTCCATCTGGAAGACCCGTTTGAGGGCGAGAGTCGTCTGGCTCCACCATGCTGTCGAGGTAAGCAGAGGGAGAAAGTGGTCTCGCGTCTTCTGCGAGAAGGGCCTCCCGATGAGATCTACGGGCAGGAAGAGCCAGCCAAATGGGAAACTAGATGAATATTAGCTTATTTGGTCCATGATTGGACTTAGGAACGCGCGTACCTTCTCCAAGCATCCGGGTGCTTCCAGGGCCAGGAGAGAGAGTTGTCGATAGCCCCGAGGCTCATGATAGGCTCATTTCCAGTGAATCGTTGACTGGTAGCATCCATCGGCTTTTGGACCTTGTATGGATACGAGGCTCGAGGAGCGCGGGGAGGAGACTGGGATAAGTTGACGGGACGAGGGCCATCTTCCTCGGCAACAGTCTCCATGTTCATTTGAATGGGATCTGAGACGATCGAGACCTTGCCCGCTTCCCAGTCGACCTTGACCATCCAGTTGTCTAGTCCGCGATCGGTGTTTCTCATGATGTAGTCCAGGATCACCAGCTTCTCAAGCTCCTCCCGGAAAGACTCCTTCAGGTTCTCCGTCCAGGCGAAGTGGTTCGGGCTTAGGGGTGGATTGTCTTGACCACCCTGTTCGTCATCGCTGGCGTATGCGTCATCAGGCGATGTAGTGCTAGAAGGACGGCAGCTCTCGGTCCACCTTCTTCGTTTCTTTCTTTGGCCGTCGTTTGCGCGGAAGCCGGACCAGTATTGATCGGGCCAAGGGTGCTCGCGCAGGAAAACGTTGGCATCCTTGAAGCCCTTGAGGAAGACCTGGAAGCTTCCGGGCTTCTCAGGCAGGGGCTTCTTCTTGCGATGGAACTTGCGGCGGTCCCAGAAGGGATAGTGAAAAGATTTGGAGGAGAGGTAGACGACGTCGGTGTAGGGGACTAGGTGTGTGCGTAATTGGCAGTCGAGAACGTAAGCTGCGGCTTCGCTAACGTAGGAAAGGTTGGGGATCAGACTGCGAATAGGTTAGTTTGCGCCGCGGATAGATGGATATGGCGCGGAATATACCAAGCTCGACCAAAGCAGCAGGGGAACAGGTTTCGATGAATCCACTTGTTCCACTTGGGATTTCCTGCTGCGTATGGTTCTTCGTCCTTGGGCTTGAAGACGCCGACAATTTTGCCGTCGGGATTCCGTGCAAAGTAGCTGCCAGAACTGCCCTGGGAGATCATACTGGGATGTACTTCTTGCCTGATGGCGGTTCGGACGCTTTCGACAATGTCCTCGAACTCAGGTCTAGTCATGACACCCTCCTGAGGGGCGGCAACGCTCTCGGCAGTGACGGGGCGCACGCCTTCGGGAGCCTGGAAGACGGAGTAATGAATCTCGAGGCGCTCCTCCTCGCCAGCCTGATTCCTCCCCTTGCGTTTGAATCGGGAGGCGATCTCGTCAGCCCAGCGCTCGAGACGGGCGTTGATTGCCTTGAGGTCGACGCCGGCGTTGCTGCCGGAGCGTTGGCGAAACTTGGGCCTGGAGGAGAAGGACTTGGGGCTGGCCATGCCGGAGCGATGGCGCGGCTGCGAGATTGGGGCATACCGGGGCGCGGCGGCGGGTTGGAGGGAAGCGTAGGATTGAGAGAGGGGATCTTCGTCGGAATCGTCGCTGTGGTCGTCGGCCTGGGCGAGGCGTTCGTAGCCCGTGGCGGCGGGACGGGATCGAGCCATGATGGGCGAAGAGTAAGGAGGAGGGTGACGAAGGTAGGGAGGGAAATGAGGGCCGGGGATGGGTCGGATTAGGAAGATGGCAAGGCCATTCCTGGAGGAGAAGGGGTCGTGAGCGGGCTATTCGTATAGTTGTTTGTTGACGTTGGTGGCGATGGTGATGGAGGACGGATGAAATTGATGATGTGACGTCGTCGAGGTTCGCGAGGTGGTGACAGGTAAGTGGTTTCAGTAGGTAGAAAGGTAGGTAGGTACTTGGTAGGCCAGGCAGGCGAGCCTGCAGTTGCCCCTGACAGGTCGAGAGAATCTAGACCGCGATGGTACGCGTGCGCTCACTTGCAGGGCGAAATGAGGGAACCAATGGCTCGGATTAATTTTCCGAAGGACAAGCTAGGCAGCTTTACAAGGAACAGGAGAGAGGATAGGATTAAGAAGACGCAAAATTACAGAATAGTTAGCATGCAGCTCTCAGTGACGACGGGCAGGTGAATTCGCGGACTGCAATCGTGGAATCGTCGGAAGCTGGCACATGGTGTCATCTTGCGGCTCTTGGCTAGTGCGTAGGGACTCGCTGCAGCGCGTCTCTCCGGCCCGGCGCCAAGCTGTTTTCCTTCCATTTGCTGCTTCTTCGCTACTCTCGTCGCTGCTCTTGGTGCTCAGCTTCAGCTTGTGACAGTGGAGCTTACATAAAACACGGAGTGGGTACGTGGCTTAATCTTTTCTTCTGTCAGTGTCCCAGATTCAGAAACCAGGGGACGTGGTTGCGCTAACAATAATCCGGGCGCCGAGTCTGAGATCTGAGTCCCGCTCGGACTTGGTTACTGGGGGGGGGGGGGGGGGGCCCTTTTGGATGAGATTGTTGAGATTGCTGAGATGCAGACCCGGAGTTGTGATGGAGGCGTCCCCCATCGTGGCTGCTTGCCACGTTGACACCATGTTGACGTGATTCATCCCATCCTCTGCCCAGTCCGAGTTCAAATGCAGTAAAATGGAATGGAATGGTCTCGACCGGCGGCTGTCGTCTTTGGTTGGCGGTGATGGCCCCCTCTCTAACAACCCTTCATCAACTGATACAGAGTTTCTTGGGATGGCGATGCTAGAGCATCTTGGGCATAACTGCGGCGGCTCTGCAACGAGGCAATGGGCGCAAATGGCCGTGACGCCAAACTGGCGCCGATATGGCAAAGCATAATGTGCAAACTAGGCATCCCTCGTACCTAGTGTCTGGTCTAGTGTCCTCGCTCGCGTTGGGACGAGGAGAGGCTTCGAGGATTGCGGGGAAAGGCCCTCGTGGGTTGTGGCCGACTCCCGCTCGCCTCATCTTGGCAGGCCATATTCGTAGTCTATCCTCGGCCGAATGATGAATCGACGGCGGTTGATGCGTTCATGACTACTTGGCTGCTGGTTCTGGGGCGCCGCCGTGGCTGCGTCGTGGACTGCCTAGATATCCCGTCAAGCGCCGCCCAGTGCCAGTGATAACGATACAGGTATGACTCCCCCCTTCCCTCCCTTTCTGCATGTGTGTTCCTCCTGACACCTCTTTCAAGAAGCCAAGGCCGCTACGTCATGGCACCAGTTGGCTTGTTTCGTCAGCGCCGGCAGGGTGGTGATCGACTGGTTCGTCGACGCGGAAGACCTGGGGTAGCATCCGCAAGGAAGCCTGCCTGCGTTCGTGTGGATACAGGCATCTATCTACGGACGAATGCTGATGACAAAAAGCCAAAGTGCCATGTTACTACCTCTCTAGCCTACTAGTATTCTTACTTCGTGCGTACATGATTTATCAGTGCCCCGCGGATATTCGTCCGGCTGCCGGCTTCCAGAGTCCGGCGTTGAGATGGGGCTCGATCTGCGCCCGCGGACTGGGCTGCTGCATCACAAGGTTCAGGCCAGTTGGTGGCTGATGCGAGCTTGGACAACGAAGCAAGCCAAGGCAGGTCAAAGCAAGGTAATAAGGCAAAGCAATGCAAGAAAAGCAAAACAAAACAAAACAAAACAAAACAAAGCAACGAGGTGCAGAGCAGAGCATCCAGGGGATCCCCAGGGAGTGATTAATATGTAACAGAAGCTTGGAAGTTTGAACAGAGCCGAAGCAGCAGCGAACAAATGGCCCGTCACAGCCATCGAATCAAGCCATCCATCAGATGACCGAGTCCCAGGGTGGGAGCATTCGGGAGCATTCGTCCAAGCATCCGGCATTTGGCCCAGCATCAATCCAGCTTTCATTGCTCGCCAGCCATTCGCTTCCACTCGCTTGGCCGCGGGACGGCGGCGGGATTCCAAGCTCTCACACGCTCTCGGGCTCACAGGGCTCACCCCTCCCACTTGGGATCATGGCCCTCCCATCTCTGGCGTTTCTTCGTGTCTCTCGTTACTTTTGTATCCCTTGCGTCCCTTGCGTCCCCCCCTTTTTCCGTCATCTGCCTTCCCCCCAGTCGCCAGTCGCCTATAAGTGGACGACGTGCCTGCATCTGCTTCGGCGTTGTTTGCAGCCTGGTTGTGTAATCTGCAATCTGCATCTCAGCCCCTTCTACGATCGATCAGTGAACTACGCAAACCGCTTTGTCTCACTGTCTCACACTCACACGTCCTGCTCCCACGCACACGTCCTGCTCCCACTCCCGCCTCTGCTGCGTCTTTCACTTACCCAAGTTGATCCGATCCAATAACTACAAAGACTCTCCCACACCCACACCCCCCCGAGCTCTCTACTGCCCGTCCCTTGCTGTCTCCTGTATCTGTCTTGCAACCCCCCGCAACTCCTCCTTCCATCGTCATCCGCCGAGTGTAGACAACACAGCCACACACACAGCAACAGCAACACCGCAACAAGGGCAAAGATGACGGCGGGTGTCGTCCACGGCAGCGCTCCGTTTGCCGAGTCGCCCATCATCGTCTCCCCTAACGCCGACCACGATGCCATGCGAGGCCGCAAGAGAGACCGCAGCATGACCCGCCACAGCGTCCGGCCCATCCGCTGTGCCCCTGCCGATGAATGCAGCACCCTTCGAGGCCGCTCTCGCCGCCGTGCCACCTCGCCCGCCCTGGGATATCCTTCTCGTCCTACATCTCCCAGAGTTCCGTCGCCCACCCGAAGACGCCTGCTCCATGCCCGAATGCGTCGCGAGCACTGTCCTTCACGGGTCTCGTCTTCTGTAGAGCGACAACAGCAGCAGCAACAGGCCCTTCGCCGTCGTCAGCGTACTCGGAGTCGCAGCCGCGGGCCTCAGGCAGACTTGGAACTCGAACCTCCTCGATTGGCCGATGTCTTGTCTGGGTTGCGGAACGAACTGCTCGCGAGCTCCGACGACGAGGGAGCAAAGCAGGACAGCAGCTGAACGACAAACCACTTCGACTTCACTTGTACGCTGATAATCGGGGACAGAATCGGAAACGGAGACGGAAACTGCTGGAAAACCAATACCCCATACATGCTCTAGGTTGCATGTATGATACTTTTTATCTCTTTTGTACAGGTCCGAGACCAGAATGCGAAAAAGGGGAGTTTGTTGGCTTTACTGGGAATTGCAGTGTGCTTTGGAAAGGTCAGGGCTGATGGGGGGCGTTGGCTTTGCAACGGGAAACTGAAAATTGAATCATACTGTAAGATCAAATGGTTCTTTGCGAGGGACCAGGTTTAAGAAATAATAAAAACTGCAACTATTCGTATGAACTTCCCGCGCAGCTAAGCTATCTTGGCGATTGAATGGTTGCGAGTTGAGGCGGGGGTTGCCAACCTGTCAGTCTCAGCGGGGAATTATAGGCAGTTCTAGAAACAAAGACCCCTATCGGCGCTCTGACCACGGCCATCTTGGCGCTCATTCTGGACGAACGGCACTGTCTCCAGGGTCCTGGGCGCTGGACCACACCGGCTCCGCTCCTTCAACGACCGGAGTCACGCTCATTGGCCGCAGCCACTCAGAGCTGGCGGATTTTTTAGAACATGGACTGATCACTGATGATGATAAACCGGATCCCACCTTCATCAATCCTTTGCGCGTGTGCTCTACGGATCGCGACTCTCTTTTCCATTTGGGCCTTCCTCCTCCTTGCTGCATCTTCCGCCTTGCTCCGACCCATTGAAGTTGCTGGCCAGTCAAAGCCTTCGAGACCCTCGCCGTGTCGTCGCTCAATTCCTCCTCCGGCCTTGCTCCGATCGTCGTCGCCAAATTTGCTTCCCCCAACCAAGCATGCCGATACCTGTCCTCCCGGTCCCCGTCGCTCTGGCTTAGCCTTCACCGTCCCGATCCAATGCTCGAGAGAACGGCAGCCGGCCTGGAATCATGCAGTCTCCAGCGTGTTCTTCCCAAGCCCACCAAAAGCTGCCGTCAGTTGCACACGGGCTTCTGGCAGCATGGTGCCTCAGCCATTGACCTCTCCAGCATCTGGCCCGGCCCACCGCGCGCCGCCGACTCGGAGCCCGCCGATGTCGACCCCGGCCCCCCTCACCAGCAGACGAATCTGCTCGCCTCGGCTTTCCTGCTCGACTTCCTCTACCCCAGCGCTACCCTGCCGCTACTGCGTCGAATATATCCCAAGCTGCCCAGGACTCAAGATGGGCATCGTAAGACAATGGTGCCGCGGAGAAGGCAGTTCTCGTCAGCAGCTGCGGACTTGAGCCTCGAATCGACTGCCACGATCATGGCTCGGTCAAGTGATGGGAATTCAGGAGAAGGCGGACTTCACATATCCATGCCGGGTAACCACCCGGTTGCTCTGGAGAGCCGTCGAGATAGAGCAGACGCAAACAAACACCACCACCCGCCCATAGCAGGAACAAAGGCCGAACCGATCGATTTGTCAAAATCCGAAGCCCAAGAAACGCTAGATCGTCTAGAGCAACTGATAGACGACGCGGGCCACCTTTACAGCGAGGTTTGGGATATGTACACGCATGCCGATCACGAGAATCGTCTCGAATTACGGGCTGGGCTGGTCAAGTATCTTGTCCGGTCTCATGGCGTTGTAGAGAACGGACGAGCACTTTCGGTCTTTCGGCAGATCCCTCAGGATGAGTGGGACAACGACCTTCTTGCTTCGGGAATTCTCCTGTTCCTACGCAACGCGGATTTGCCGTCTGCGATAGATCAGTTCAAAGCGGGGCTTGAGTCGAAAGGATTGACTGGAGGTCTCGAATACTTATTGGCGGACGCCATTACCTCTAGGAAATGGACTTCCGCACTCGATGTTTGGGTGGCCTATTACACCGCACAGGCGAAGAAGTTTCCTAGACGAAAACCCAGTGCGGACCGACTGAAGGAATTGGAAGGTATTCCCAACCAAGGAAGCCTATACTTTGCTTTCCGCAGCTTCTTGGTCTCAGACGGTGCAGAGTACCAACAGAAGCTCAAACAATCCCCTGTGTCTGATATGGCCTTCCGCGTCTTTCGGAAACATTTCGCGCAAATGGCGTTGTGGGAGCCTTGCTCTCCGGACCAAGCGGCCATTATCCTTGAAACTTTGAATGACAAGGATCTCTATAACGACTACTTTGTACGGATGTTTGACCGTTGGTATGAAAAACTGGAGCCTCAGTCGAATATTGTCAAGCTTCCCGCAATGTACCAGAAGTTTCGAGACCTGCCGAACGCTAAGCCTGCAATGCCTGTTTTGCGAGGAATGTTCAAGGTTCACTTTCCAAAGGACATCGCGGCCCTGGAACAACTCTACCAAGATTGGATCCGATTCCGCGGGGACCTGAATCAATGGGGCTATGAGAAGTTTCTCAAGCTGTATGCTCAGAGGGGTGACGTTGCGGCTGTTCAAAAGCTCTGGGCCAAATATGTGAAGGCATATCCGGAAGTGCTCAAGACACCCCGAGCCTTTAGAAGTACCCTGAACGTCTACGCGCAAGCAGGAGACACCGCGCAAGCCGAAAGGACTCTTCAAGAGATGTCCAGCAAATACGGCGTTGAGCCTGACGTTGATTGCTGGAACACGCTTCTCAAGGCGTACATGAGAGCCAACGACTATCCTGAGGTGTTGAGATGCTTTGACGAGATTTCTAAAAAGCACGCGCCTGATTCCTTCACCTATGCCCACGTCATGGCCATGAGCTCGAAGAAGGGCGACCTGGAGACGACTCTCGACTTTTTCAACCGGTCCCAGACGGCCCAAGTTCCGATTTCGAAGGAAATGGGACTTGCGTTGGTGGTGGCATACTGCCAAAATGACCTCTTGATGGAGGCAGAGAGGCTCTGCATTGAGATGGCTGAACGAAAACTCACACACAGCGCCATCTGGAACCAACTTCTGAACTTTTATGGCGAGGCGCGCAATCTCAAAAGATGTTACGCAATTCTCGAGCGTATGAAGAATTTTGGTGTGCAGTGGGATGATGATACCCATCGATTCCTTCTCCAGGCACTCGTCAACGTCAATCAGATCCATTCTGCGTACGCCCTTCTGAAAGGAGCCGAGGATGAGGAGTTGTTTTCCGTGACGCCAGAGCACTATGCCATTGTCATGGCAGGCGCTGCTCGTGTCGGGGAACACCTCCTCGTGGACAGCCTTCATCATCGGTTACAAAAGTCAAACATGCCCGTGAGCTTCAAGGCCCTTATAGCGGTGGTAGAGACAGCGGTGCTACGGAAGCCAGGAGTAGGGAGGACACTGAACCTGAGCAAAGAGTTGGTTGAACACTTCCGCCAGGACGTGGCCGGCTCGACCGGAGAGCCTGGACAGACTGCCACGAGCAGCTCTCCAACAAACCAATCAGCAAACCCAGCGATGTCGAAGAACGAGCAACAAAATGTCGGTCGAGCGATCATGCTCTTGGTCGAGCTGCGAGAGTTTGGTACTGCGGAGGAACTGATGACGCTCTATAACGGGCTAATTCCCCAGTTCAAGAACAACCAGTACCCCCCTAATGTTATGTCTGCTCTGATGCTGGCGTACTACAAGGACGAGAGCCTGGACAAGGTTATGGAACTTTGGCATAGGACATGGGAGGAAATGCTGAAAACGGGCAAGAAGAGCAGCGCAGAGCGCATTTATAGTGGCCACGAGTATGACCTCTCACGAGTACTCAACATTGTGTTGAGGGTGTACCGAGACCAGAACGACGCTCAGGGGCTATCGGACTGCATCGATCGAGTCACAAAGGAGGGCTTTAAACTCACGTGCGCCACCTGGTCTCTCGCCGTCCGGTACCTGGCCGAGTTGGGTCGATGGGAGCGTGCCATGTACTGGTGTGAGACAATGCTCATGGACGGTTGGCGCGGTTGGAATTGGGGAAGAAACAACCGGGAGAAGGCCGCGATCCTCAACACGCGCTTCCTAAGGGCACCTAAGCAGGTGGTCTTCCGGTTGCAGCAGAAGTGGCTCGACATGCGGAAAATGGCCGCCTGGTCACAAGACGTCTCCCACCAGCTACACAACGTCCAAGTGCAGTTCCCGCGGCTCTATCACGCCTTCACCACATCCGACATGGACACGCTGCCACTGATATATCAGGTCAAAGAGGACCGCACGTCGGTGCGAGATGTCGACAAGGTCCTGCGCAGCATGCCGTACAAAGAACTGATGAAGGCCAAGGAGCAGCTGCTTAAGCAGCTCACGAAGGAGAAGAAGCGCGAGAAGAGCTTGGGCATGGCGACGACAGCCCCGATGACTGCGGCGGAGCAAGAGGAGTGGAAGCAAGAACTGCACAAGAAGATCAGACGGTACGCCGTCACTTGGGCAAAGCGACGCGAGGAACGCTTTGCCAAGGCGGAAGGCGGCTCTTCTGAAGGAGAATCCTCCTCCTCCTCGGCCACTGCTGACCCGGACCAAGTCGTCGCCCGGGAACGCTTCGGCTACTGGAACAACTTCTGGAGTCGCTACGACCAGCGTCCCCACGGTGAGCGCCGCATCCAGCACGCGAAGCGCAACACGAGGCCGAGCGACCCGGACAAGAGGCCTGGGCCAGAATCTAGCGCGACATCAAAGCAGAAGTCCGGCGGTCACAACAAACGGTAATGGATACATGAGAGACCAATGTGCGTCGATGACGCCGAGTCCTAAATAGAAATGAGACACGGCAGCATGTGTATGAAGGTGTGATATAGAGCGTGCATTACTTACATGGGTTCAAGCATATTGAGGGATAGAAGGTGTCATGTACGTTTGGGAAATTTCGAACGAGACGGGATAAGAAGAGATGAGATGTATATTCATATATGTAAAAACCCTACTGAGCATTTACACCCTGTACTTGTATTATATAGAACAGCGCCCTGACAACTTCATACCTCGAGACATATGAGTGAACGTCTTTTCTGTAAAGGTACTTGTATAATTCATGTCTATGAAGCGCACGATCCAGTTGCCGTATTCACCGTACCCTCCAAAATAATCGGTCCGTTCTCCTATCAAACTGGTATCAAGCAACGCCAAAACTCCATAACCCAGCAAAGCAAACAAAATCGCAGCGCCTTCCGGCCTCAATCGCAGTACTATCCATAAACACCCCCACGATCAAAGTATGTACCAGTCTATGTCGCTGTTCCAAAACCCCTGGGATTTGCTCCGAGTGGTGGTGAGTTTGTGGAGGGATGAGACGTCTATTTAACAAAGCATGTAAAACCCAAAATAGTATGTGCAAGTTCCATCTTTACTAGGGAGTGTCGTCGTCATTCGGTGTGTGTGGCGGTGGTGGTGGCTTCATGCCGAGGGACCGTAGTCGTTGCGAGAGTAAACCCTCGGTGCCATTGGGTGACCCGTTACCAGCGGAACCAAATGCATTGCCACCATACCCCAGGTCGCCCTTGTTGAGCTTCTCGTACTGCGTTGGACCCCAGGGCGCCGAAGAGTTGTTGGACGAGTCCTGGGTGGATGGTCGACTAGCCTGCGAGGAGCCTGGGGAACGAACGCCGCTTCCAGCTGCAGTTGCCGCGGTGGTGTCGCTAACATCGCTGTTGAGGCGGTCACGCGCGGGGAGGCAGAACGGAATAGGGTCAATGGGGTCCGTATTACCGACGGCGAAGGCCCCAGACGAGGAAGCACCCGCGTAGGGGTTCGTGTTGGTGGCGACATACACGCTGTCCATCATGTCAAAGGGTTGTTTAGAAGGTCCCAAGGGAAACCCAGCACTTCGCCTGCGCCAGGCCTTGTCGGCGGCGAGCATCGCACCCGGGCCTGTCGGCGCGGGCGTCGGCGGGTGCATGACGCGTATGGGCTTGTAAGGCGTGTAGCGTGGTTCGGGCCAGGTGGTCTCGTTGCGCAGCTTCTCCTTATCATCTGGGACTCGGTTGGCAAAGACGATACGGATGCTCTTGTATAGGTAGAAGCGACCCTTGGCTGGCGAGCAGATGTGTAGGTGAACGAGA
Organism: Neonectria sp. DH2; assembly: GCA_003934905.1. NCBI lineage: Eukaryota > Fungi > Ascomycota > Sordariomycetes > Hypocreales > Nectriaceae > Neonectria > Neonectria sp. DH2. Next base: position 2,096,765 of record RQWH01000003.1, on the reverse strand, counting down.
TATCGAAGAATCGGACGGTCTATCCTGTCTAACTCGGACGCGGCGGGGACATTGTCAATGATGGGGCCGGCTGAGTAGCTGCGCTGGCGGATAAAGGTCTTGGTTCCGGGCTCCATTCCTGTTAGGTCATAAGGAACCAAGAATAGCTTGACCGCCGTCTTGTTTGGGTTCTTGATGATGATCTGGATTTGCCCCTTTTCGGGGATTCTGTAACTTCCTCCAGGAGGGACCTTTGGGGTACCAGACTTTCGCTTCGCCCTCGAGTTTCGGCGCTGCTCGCACTCCGGGCTTTGATTGGGCACAAAGTCCACCGCCTCATCAACCGACTTCCTGTCAGCATGGCGACTTTGAGCCTTCCTCTTGGATCTATGTTCGTCATCTGGGTTGGGGAGCCCGTTCTCTAGGTCGATCTGACCGACGTATGGACTAGGTCCATCATCTGAACTAGATCGTCCGTGAGATGTGCTGCCGTAGCTGTAGTAGACGGCTGGGAACGACAAGGTGACATGAGGTGGACACTTGAGACTGGACCTGCACTCTCCCTTGCCTAGTACGCCAATCTGGGCCACGAAATCAAGAGGTTTGGACGGTGTAGTGGACATGCGACCACGGAGGATGCTCTCTTCGTAGGAGCCGACCATGGAGGCATGGTGGAGGGGCGACGAGTCGGCGACGAACGAGGCTCGGCGTGAACGCAGAAGGGCAGGCGTCTGTGGCTGTGGCGACGTGCCCCCTTGTACGAAGCTGGGAGTTGAAGTCAAGGACCTTCGGGGTTGGTGCGCTTGGTAGGGAAATGGTGCGTCTCTTCGGTATGAGGGTATCCGTGGAGGTAGCGAGTACCGATGAGAAGGGGAGGGAGCTGGGGAGGAGGTAGACGAGTTCATAGTGTAACGCCTCGAGCCAAGACGCCCAGACGAGAAGTCGATGCCGTCCAGCGGCATAGTGAGGTCGAGTTCCTCGTAGCTCTCGGATTGGACGAGAGGGCTGGTGGGTGCCTTGTAGACGAAACTCGAGGAGAAAGACGACAAAGGCGACGTGCCTGATCGAAAGCTCTCGGCACTTTCCGAGAAGGGGATCCTTTGGTCGAATTGGAAAGAAGTAAAGTGCCGTGGGGGGGAAGTTGCGATCCATGGGTTCTCCGTTGTGGCCGGGTGGTTGTCGACGCGCGCTCGGGCGACGGCCCTGGCCTGGTCTGCCACGGCTTCATCTTCGGTGAAGTCTCCGCTGTGTAGGGCTGACCGAGGCCGTTCGATGCTGAGGCCATCTCGCAACCTCTCGTCAATATCATCGTCTGCTTCGTTCTTGTCGGGGGTAATTTGGGCCGGCGGCAGGAGACTGGTCGATTCGGACGGGGTCTGGGGGGTCTTGGGGACCGAGACGGAGTTTGTATGTTGGAGGATGGACTCGAGCTGATTGAACGAGCATTAGCAGGTGGGAACAGGGCACACGACTAGACGGGACGAGGGACAAAGGGCGAGGGACGAGACAGGATCTACGTACGTGACGGTTGGGAATCCAGGTCGGAGACTGGGCTCGCTTCAGCCTCTCGATGAGAGCGACGCGGTCCGATATCGCTGGTGCATCGTCGGATCTGGGAGTCTGGGGACGGCGTGGGCTATCGGGAATGAGGCCTTCGCAGAGCTCGGTGCGGATACTCTCTTCGGAAAGGCGCCTGAGACTCGTAGGGGCGATGTCAATGGGGGACGGGTCGACCGGAGAGTGGTGGTCGAGGTCGTCTTGGAAGATGGGCATATTGGAGAGCTGGAGCCACAGCGATGCTGTATGCCTGAGAGGTTCGTCATGAATGAAGATATACGGTAGGCCGGCAGCAGGAAGCTTTAGCCTTGGGCCTTGGGGCCTTTAAGCCTTGGGCTATCTGGAGGTAAATCGGGCGAGAAAGGAGATTTCAAGGTGAGGTGGAGATGGAGGTCATGCCATGCAGGTGGCTGCCAGGGCACCCCGTGGGTCTTTGAGATGGGGGATCTGGGATCGTGTGGGACGTCATCCACGGATCTGACGATGGACAGCGTAGGAGTGTGTCTATCCGGTCGCCAACTCCGTTTTGCCCCGGGGGAGAATCGATTGATTGATTGATTGATTGATTGATTGACTGACTGACTGACAAGCAGACGGAGGAGAGAGAGGATGCGGGATCGAGGACTATGGAAGAGTAGTAGTGCAGCGAGGCAAACACAGACAGAGGGTGGACGTGGACTTGTTATGACACGACGTCGACGTCAAGGATGTGAGCCGTGACGGGAGCAGCGACAGCGGCACGAGCGGCGCCTTTGGCGGTGAAAGTGAATCATCCCCAGGGTCCTGGACCCAAAAACGACCCAAAACGACCCGGAAGACCCAGCGAGACCCAGCAGACGACGACCCAGAGCCGAGCCAAAGCCAGCCTGTCTTGGGTAAAAGCTGTCGGGGCGGCGGGCGAGTGGAGAGTGAGTGGAGAGATGGATCAAAGTGGAGAGACTGTGACTGCGTTGAGTTCAAAGTTGTGACGCTGGGCAGCCGAAAGAAGGCATGGTATGGTACCTTGGTAGGCAGCTACTTTGTACTGCACAAACAAATAGAGAATATTACGGGCCGGGAACAGGACAGGAGACACTCACGAAAATGCGGCCAGCCACCGACACAGCGGGCGGTAGGAAGAGAAAGACAAACAGGAGGAGAGGCGCAGTATGCACAGCTAGGAGCTGGCATGTACAGATGGTAACATTATTACATTATTACGCGGCATTCATTACTAGTATCTTTTGCTAAGGATGGGGATCGTCACTCACTCACACAAAACAACACCCAACTCACAGCTCACTTGACGCCTCCCAAACCCAAATGGAACCTCAAACAGGCCTCTGCAAACTGCACTGCTGCAATGCGCATCGTTAGGGGGGCGGGTCTATCCTAGGGCGGGTAGCGGCGCTGCATGCTTGTGCCCCCATCTATAACGAAGACGAAGCTAAAGTCGACCTTTGTTACTCGTGCTCAGCATCGTACAGTACGTACTACTTTCAGAGCCGTCCATCACTGCTGTCGGCAAGAAACACAAGCTCAGCAAGGCTGCAGCTTACCCAGCAACATTCTGCGAAGTACCCGACAGTCCTCAATCACGCACGAAGAGAGCTACAGGGCTCATCTCCACGAATAACGGAGGCCATACGTCCAGTGCTAGCGTGACGGGTAGTGTCTCCAAGTCTAGCACTTAACGGGCCCTGTGACTCTCTCTCATGGCAGTTTCCGACCGGGGGGGGGGTTGAGAGCGCAACGATGAGACTCCATACTCCCTACCAGCAGGTGTGATACCGGGTGAATCGCTGATCAATCAAGGCCTCGAGCAATATGCCATTGTCACATTTCACAGATGATCCTGCTCCTTTCGCTCGCCCCTTCGTGAATGCTGGTATTTGTACACCGACCTCCAACTCCCACGATATGACAGTGCCTTTCCAGTCAGCGTGACCTGGCAGTGCGTCGCCAATTCCCTCGTCAGCCCACCGCCAGCAGCCTCTGCCGTGTGTCTGCTCATCTCATGCATTTCGCTCCCGGACCTGCTCCATACGGCAGCCGGCAGCTCTCGCCCTGGCTCATCTAAACAATACGACTTTACCATTTCCTTCCGAGTTTCGCCTTTTGCTCCGCGTCAGATGCCGTGTTACTGTCTGGGACTCCGGGCGGGCTCCACTTCATCCCGCACACCTTGATGCCAAGAGTCACACCCTCTGACTCCACTTTCCACACCTCACGCTCACCGAGCTTTAGCGCATCTGAGTAATTCTCACTGACGGTTGTCACCGCAGAACGCATCTCGCAGGCAAAATACACATCGTACCCGTCAACCATGGCCCCAAAACGTCCCGTCGAGACCGCAGATGCTGCTCCTGAAGCAAAGAAGGCCAAACATGGCTTCCGAGTCGGCCCTGAGAATTTGCCAGACGGTCCTTGGCGCCGAAAAGGTTCGTCGCTTGTCTCACCTTCAGAAATTTTCATTCACCCAAATCCCACCCCATGTGAGTATGAATGCAAGCTAACACTCCGCCATCTCAGTCACAAAAATCAAGCAGGATCTGATTCACAAGGCCAAGGTCAAGAAGGCCTATGCCAAGATCAAGGCTCGTGAGCAGCCCACTGCTGCAGACGCCAAGTCCTCAGGCCAGGACGATGAGGCTCAGGAGAAGGAGAAGGAGAAGGAGAGAATCCACCCTGCTCGACAGCTCATGCTGGCCGATGAAGACAGGGCGCAGGAAAACGGCGACCCCATAGAGGACGACGAGCACCACGCCGACGGCCACCGACGCAGGACCCGAAGGCCGGGCTACTACGACAAGCAACTGAAGAAGGCCGACGAGCAACGGGCCGAGGCCGAGGCGCGGGAGCAAGAGTTCCAGCGGCGGAGGGAGGAGCGCGACCGTAAGCTGGCCGACCGCGATCGGTTCAAGAGGGCCATGGCTAAGACGCGGGATCGTGACGGGAACAAGAAGTTGGGTAGAGAGAGCGCCCTGCTGCTTGACAAGGTCAAGCGGATGATCTCTGAGAACTGAGGAGGCACGAGTTGGGAGAGGATGGATGATTCCACTTAAAAGTTTTGAACTGTTTCCGGGGTTTGAGCAAGGAGTATGAGCCGACGATGGGTTCATGTTAGACTTCACAGATATTGTCATGTTTCCAGAAATGGTTGGGTGCTCGGATCCTTGTTTTGAGAATGATACCATCTAATTGCGATCTCAGCCTTCGGTTTCGAACTGTGCGATTAATATACGTGCTACTAGCTGAGCTCTTGGCCCATCTTACCCTGTTGATCAACGTGAGAGGCGATAGTGATGGGGTGCTGAGCCGTATTTTCCATCACAGCGGTGGATCTGCTCTACGCTCCGGCATTCCCGCTGACACTTCGGAGATATACCCATGAACCATTAACCTACAGCAAGTCTCCAAATACTGTCACCGCTACGATCTCAACAAGATTGATAGGCACGAGACCCACCGCACTCTATACACGACACTGATGGCTTGGCAATTCAGGGCGTGTCCCCGTCGCCACGAGGCCATCGGTCAGCATATGGCCCATCTGCCATGGTTCGATTGGGTGACAGTCCAACGACACCTCAGTCAGAGAGGGACCGAATGCATGTTTCAGATCCGAGATGAGTGATCAAATCTTTGCGTGACAACATGATTGTGATGTGTAAGAAGACAGGATCGTGGCCGAGCAACAAGCACATCATAATCAAGCGTGTTGCATAAGCTGGAAACGATGCCTGGTTCAACGTCATGTGAACTGACGTTCTACGACCGGGAGCCGCCGGCGTAATGTCTTTCAAATATGTTTGGAGTAAGACATGCCCATGCTATAACGGCCGCTATATTCGATGTGCTTCGTACGGTTACCATGAATGGTTTCCACCACACTGGAAGGTGATGGATCAATATCGCATAGCTCAGAAGTTCATGCCCAACAGGGCAGCTCCTTGTCTCGCATAGAATGCCCACGGCATTTCGGTCTGCGCTGCCGATGCGATGCCACCTTCCTTGTCCTACCATACCCTGTGTTGACCTGACTGAGCCGTCTGGCTGGCTGGATATTCGGTTCTCACAATGCCCTTCCATCGCAGGGGCCTGCCAAAAAGAGGAACACTGATCGACATTTGACAGGTGCCCTCTACTCCCGGAGGACTTCCCCAATAGACCCAATGCAGGAGGTGGGTCGAGGAGGCTGCAGGGAGGAGAGGACTGAACCCGGGCGTGCCGGGCACTTGCCAGGGGACGAGAGAAGAGTCAGCCTCGCGGGTACGGTTTGAGGATGATGCCTTGAAGACGAGACTGGATTGAGACTGGTCCTGGCATGGGTCCTTGGTGGAATCAGCCTTGGCCCTCGACGCGGCGGGGGACTGTCGGGATACGCGACTGGGTATATCTCCAACTACAAGGGGCAGCAACAATGTCTGGGGCGTCTGGGGCGTCGGCCGAAGCGATCGTGCCTCGGTGCCCTCGAGATGTGTTTCCATGTTGCATCGGATCATCATACGGTATCTCATCGCGCGTACGTACTCTAGCCGAGTCGATCGGGGTGTGCCTCCCCCATGTCTGCGTCAGAGTTGTCAAGTTAACGCCTACGGATAGTAGACACCGTAGTTCCGTATGCCGCATGTTATGTACGAAGTACCCGTAGGTGTATATCTGCGACGGCTGGATAGAGGAGAACTGGGCAGCGGGTCAAACGCACGCGGGAATAAAGATCCAAGGCAAGAGACGAGGGCTTGCCCGCGGACACTCATGGCGGTCAACCATAGCACGGCAGTTGATGGTCCCTGGCCCATCGGGAGAGGCGAAGAGTTGAAACACGGCTGAGAGGACGATCATTGTGTGTGTGGTGCGCATGAGATGGAGGGAGGGTCGCCTATGCGCGTCCATTACGACGTAACAGCGTAGCAGTGAGCTTACCTGTGCCTGGGTAGCATCCAGCACCCAGTCTACGTAGGGCGTGTGAGTGGGTGAGAGAGCGAGGGAGCAATGCAGGAGTGTGGGAAAGAAGGGGACATGGCGCCCCATGCCCGGACATCGGCGTGCCTATCCTGAACAGGACGGAGATGCGAACCTGGGGACGAGGAATAAATTGCATCCAAGGGAAAATCTTAGGCGCGGGGGGAGGATGACATCTTGAAACACGAAGAGAATGGGAATGGGGTTTGGTGGGTTGATTTTGCCCCTTGCGGCACAGATGTGGTTGGAGCCTGTTGGATCCCTCCGAATGCCTCATGGAGGGAAGGAAGAAGGGCTCGAATGGCGCCGGCTTGACAGCATGTGTTTGATGTAGTAGCAGGATAAAGGTCGGGGAAGTCAATATATCATATCAGGGCCATGCATTTGGATTCAGGAATGAGGTTGAGGAGAGTCTAGTGGTGCTTCTTGGCCACTACGACGCACGACGCACGACGCAGAACGCAGGAGTAGGCTGTGCGACCCGGCGTTTGTACGTATGTCCCGCGACGTTGGTTAGCATTGAATTGCATTGAATTGCTGCCCATGTCCATGTCAGTCAAATGTCAAGCAACCCTGTCGTCAATAGCCGTCCAAATGGGCTATGCCGTTTCGGGTCTCCGACACTGCATCGCGTGTCCAGGGGTTTGTCCAAGTGGGAGAAACGTGGTTTCACGATGTCGAGTAACGCCACCCTGCTTCCTCTGTGCATTGTGTAGGTGCGCTGTGCACGCCGATGGGGCTGGGACAAAAATAACTCCATGTTCGTTGCCTCTCACGGCATTATCCAGGGAAGAAAGGCACAGCATTCCGTAGCGGCCGCTAGGGATGGACAGATACCTCGTACCTATTCGGACTATTCGTGCAAAGTACTCCGTACAACGACGTGTAATACGCATCGAAGCGAACCGAGCAGCAGCCAAAGGGAAAGGGTAAACAAATAGGAGGGGATAGTGCCAGGGCAAGGGCAAGGGCAAGGGCAAGAACAGGGACAGGGAAACCCTTATGATTCAAATCGTGAACCGCCAAGGCCATGTGAGCTCCCATTCTTCCCTTCTCCTCTTTAGTGTTTCGCTTCTTGGGTTTCAGCGCTCTGCAAGGGCAAGGAAACACTCTAGCTGAAACAGCGGAGCAGAGACTCGCGATCAAAGTCTCAATGCTTGCTTTCAAGGGCCACGAGGCTGTGGCACATGCTCATTCAGGGCTGGACGTGACCAAGCCAGCCCGCCGATATGTACAATAGCAGCCCTGCAGAAGCAAACCCACAGGAATAAGCTGTAGTGAGGAACCTCGGAAAATGGGGAGACAAGCGCAAGAGGGAGCCATGCACAAGTGGCCACGCGAGGTTAATGACCTGGAATATACGAACACGTTGTTTATATGAAGAATTCAACAGCTCAGCTGGACGAGCGACAAGAGTCGGCAGCCTGGAAGTTGGACATGGGGCAGAAGACCAAGAGAGACCGGGAGCAAGCCCGTTAACATTAGCGCATTTGACCGGGAGCCTATGGTGTTGCAATACCAGCCGGCCGGCTGAGGACGGTTTCTATCCGATCCCATCTATCATCTTACCTTGCGCGACCTGGAGTCCCTGATAGCACCAACTAACCACGATATCGGCGACCCCTTTCCCACGCAGAAGGCCGGCATCCACTATTTCTTTTGGCCTTTGGCCTTGGTGCCCTTCTCCTAGGTTCTGCCGAGAGGGTCGGTCTGCAAACTCGATGGCGGAGGGCATCGCAGTGGAGAAGCGCGCTAGGGTCGGGCTAGGAAGATGAGGACAGTGTCAGCGAAGTACAAACGCACAACAACGCGCAATGTTGACAGCTGAACAGAGAACGACAGGACGACTAGGCTAGGAGGCACTGTGAAGATAGGAGACAACAAGCCGGGTTTACGGAGCATTGCGGATTTGACAGCAAGAAGAGTCACACAGTACGAAGTAGTGGGGATGAGATTTGAAATCAACGAAGCCATCCATCCACCAACACAACATCAGCACCAGCACAACCAATGTTGGCAATGTGCCAGCCACGCTATGCCTCACCTCCACGTCCCGCCGCCACAGCCAGCTAGATGTCTGGCCCTTCATGTCTCGGCAGTGCTCCCTGAAGAATCAGCGACGGGTCTTTCCCATCCATAACGTAGATGTATTAAGTATTTGTACTGCGGCCAAGCTCTAACAGCCCGTGAACGGGTCTTGAAGGGGGCACGAACATCCATCGGTACCTCGCGTCAACCCATCAACCATCAATGCCCGCCCACTTGCGGCCGCCTCAAGCGCGCCTCGTGCCTGGCTTGTTCCTTGTTGCGACGCCAAATTGCTCGGGCGCCCACTATCCTGGGGCTTGACCTCGAGCACGGCACCAAGGGGCCTGCAGGTGGGCGGGCTTAGCCTCCCGACCGGTTGTCAATGGGGTGCTTTGAGGGGCCGACTTCTCGTGGTGGTGGCAGTCCGTCGAGGGACAGCGACGTTTGTCAGAAATTGGCTTAATTAGGATGGATGGCCATGTTGCAGTTTGGGCGCCGGGAGATCAGCATGGCATCCATGGGGTGGAGGAGGAGAGAGCACTTCTGCTTCATCCCTAGTGTCCTTCATGTACCGTAGATCCTGGAAAAAGGAAGAAGGGTTCGGAAGGTACATAATTGGCGTTGTCGTCGTCGGCTTTGCCACGAATCTCTCCAAGCCGCCTCCACCGTACGTAGTGTCTTGGGGACGGGAGCCATCACGGGCGCCGACCTGCCACTGGCTATCGATGGACTCGATGGGCCAATATCGAGTGGCCCACCATCGCAGATCACAGGAACGATGCACTGGAGTTACAGGAGATGCCCTAACAGCCCCGAGCACTCTGGCGGGTTCCACTGTTGGAACTTGCGGCATCCCCCCTCGGAGCGAGCATCCATCAGGAGAAGCGACTCCACAGGGACTGGCTGAGAGAGCATGTTTGAGGGTCCCGTCTCCTCTGCACCATGCGCGGCGCTAGATGGACCAGGTACGAGCTTTCAACGCCGGCTGTGGATGGACTTCATAGTACATGCCCACGCACAACGCGCAAGGTACGGATCCAACCTCTCTCCCCCCCCCTGTACGGTACTTGATTGATGGCGAGCCACTCTGCGCCGCTGGTGAACCCTGCAATTGCCCTCGCCCGCCACGGGCCACGAGCCACGAGGGTCAGGCATACTAGTCTACGTACGCGGGGATGGCGATTATCATTCCAGCTGTCGAGAGAACCCGCCAGCCCTGACGCCGTGGCTCCGCCGGTGCCCGCGCCGGTGCTGCAGATGAGCCCAAGGCGTCTGGATGTAAGGGAAGAAGGAATAAGGAAGCGCTCCGTAGTTCCGTAGCGTAGTTCCGTAGGGAGGGAGCTGGAAGATGCACCAACAAAAAAGGGGAATCGCGCCGTGGGTGTCGGTAGGGGTGTGTCTTTTTTTAGTGAAGTGATCCATGGACGTCTTGGTTCCTCCCATCCACATCCCCCATCCCAGCCCTCTCTGCAACGCACGCAGCAGCCCTGCCAGCCAGTTCCAGGTTCACAAGAGGTACTTGTTCGTGATCCATTCATACTACCTCCCGACTGGGCTCCCGGCGCTGAGCTTGCTAGGGCAGTGATGGGCATCACCCGTGGGTAGGTTTGTTAGTGGAGGTTTCCAATTAGTACAATGCCCAGGTCGTGTAAGGCATGGACCTCAGTTAGTGCGATGCACTGAACAAGCAGCCCGCCCTCGCTGGGTGTACTAGGTGGCCCCTAAGTAGGTACCGTAGGTACTTTAGAATTACTTTGATCCCTTTCCACTGTGCTTTACCTAGGCCGGCGGATGGTCGACAATCCCCCTCACCCCCCTAACTAGTCACTAATCCCATCCCCATGCCACATCCCATCCTTCAACCCTGTGCTGTTCATCCCGTCCCATCCCCATCCACGCCTCCGTTTTCGTTTCCATTCCTCTCTCCGACACTCGTCAGTCCCGTCCTCTCAGACAGACAGACAGACAGACAGACTGACCGACACACTCTCGCGGTCTCCGTTGTCTGGCCCTGGGACCTGCGAGGTCAACTCCTTCCAACCATCCATCCATCCCTCCATCCTTAACCACCTCCACACCCACCATCCACCATCCACCACCCAACTCCACCTCCACCGCCACACACGCCGCCGCCTCCTCCTCCCATCGACGACTCCTCCAACACAACGCACATCGCACATCGCACCTCGCTCTCTCTTGCTCACTCAGGCCCTCACTCGCTCCGTGTCGACGCTCCCGCCCATCTTTGCAACACAGCGTCTGCCACCCCGGCCGTGTTCCACAGACCATCCATCCTGGACCCTCGTCCTCATCAAACCCTCCGCCCACAATACTTGTTCCGTCGCAGCACCCCCGAGACCCTCGGCTGCCAAACCTCCGACAAGCGTCCCCCACGCCGTCTGCGTCTGCGTCGACCGTTGCATCTCATCGTCCTCTTCATCCGCCGAGCCCTCGGGGCCGACCTCGATTCGACCTCCCCGCCGCCTTTGTCGGCCTTGTCCATGATTGTAGCTCTATAGCTGCCTCGACTTGCCTGCTTCCCTAGGCTGAAGGCAGCTTCCTTCATGACCGCCATAGCTGCAACCGCCACCGTTTCCCACTCGACTCCTCCCAGAGGTTGATTTGCTACATACAATCTGCCCATCATGTCTAGTATCGTGGACGACTATCTCGAAAGTCCTATGGAGACTGAGACTGACGATGTCTTCCCCTGCAAGGGCTGTGGAGAGGTACGCTGGCCTGTCTGCATGTTCATTATCCTCGACTTGCTGACACGTTTGAAACGTCATAGATTCTTGAAGAAGGAAAAGCATTCGAACTTGGTATGTCCACCTAACTAACCCCATTCCCATTGTGCGGTTGCTTCCCGTGTTTGGCTGCGTTGCGAGACAGTCCGTCTCAAAAACCTGCCAACATGAACTTGGTGACACCCCAGAACGGTGAGCTGACCCCTCAACAGCGGGCAACCGATGGCATCTCGATTGCTTCCGATGCAACACTTGCAGCACACTCCTAGACTCCGATGCGAACCTTCTCCTCCTTGGCGATGGATCCCTCATCTGCAATAACTGCACATACAGCTGCAGTGCCTGTGGCAACAAGATCGAAGACCTGGCCATCCTTACGGGGGAACAGGCATTCTGCGCTACCTGCTTCCGCTGTCGAAACTGCAAACGCAAGATCGACAACCTCCGATATGCCAGGACTTCTCAGGGCATCTTCTGCATGGGCTGCCATGAGACTTTAATGGCCAGACGCAGAAAGAAGTCCAAGGCTGCTGCTGCAGCCAAAGCGAGGGAGAAAGAACACTCGCCCATGATCACCGAGAAGTCCCTCCCCGCGCTACCCCCCAATGCCATCCCCCCAAACGCCTTCTCCAATGACCGCGTCGATCCCGACTCCGATACCGCCACCGAGCTATCACCGCGACCACGGACAGCCCACGATCGGACCGAACCCTCAACTCGAAGCGAGTCGAGGCCTTCTCGTTCCCCTGAACGGAAGGCCGAGGGCTTGGGCTTGCCAGCGTCCACCTATCGAAGCAATCGCAACTCAACCATCCTCTCACGGCCCGAGAACGGTTCTGGCGACGGTTCTGACAGCTTCTTCATATCCGTGGCCCTAGATCCCAGTCCCGGCCCAACCCCTCGATCTACCACGGATAGCGTCTTGGAATCTGGTAGTAAGACGAAGGAGAAGGACTATTTCACCTCCAAGTCGACTTCTTCTGAAAAGCGAAGTGACTCCCACAACTCAACCCCACACATTGCGTTTCAAGAAAAGGGCCGCCAGCCATCATCAGCCTCAGACTACGATGCCCCCCCTAAGGTGCCAGCTCGGAAGGTGTCCAAATCTTCAAGAACAGATACCAGCCGACGGTCGCCTGCCGTTGAAGACAAACCTCAGAAATCCGCCCCTCGTCGTCAGGCTCCCCAGGAAGATTTCAAGCTCCAGGATGCTCCCAAAAGCAAAAAGCTGGTGTCTAGAAGCAGCTCTCAGTCATCTGGCCTCCCCATCGAAAACAACCCCTCTAAACCCAACAACGGGACTGCGCGAAAGGACGCCCCTGGCGGTCTAACGCATTCTGACTCAAGCTCCTCCACCCCTCCGGAGCGAATATCTCAAGATTCTAGGCGCCTAGATGACGAGGAGCTACGAGCTTCGATGGATTCCATGTCCAGGACCTCATCACGACCGGAGAATGCAAAGCCAATTGCCCGAAAGGAGTTGCCGACTAGTGTAGCGAGGACCAACTGTATGCCCACTCGACAACTGAAACATCCCACAAAGACATTGCTAACAACGGGTACAGTGAACGGAGGCTCAAGGCAGCCTAGTAGGCAAGAAACGGCGGACGATGTGCCTGTACGAGGAGCTCCTCCCCGCCCCAGCGCCTCTGAGCAAAAGAAACAGACCGACACCTACACTCAGCCACGAACCGCGCCGGTACCCCCGAACGCCCAGGGCCACCCCGGTGCAAAGGAGGCAGCCGGTTCAAAGGACGACACAGGGTCTCCCAAAGTCTCACCGAAACTACCTAGGTGGAGTAGCGGTGGTGACTTTAGTATGGACGAGGATATGGCCCGGATCTTGGGCACTGATGAAGGATCCACCTCGATTTTGCGTCGTGTTTCCAACGCTGTCCGACACGGCCGTACCAATAGTGTCGAGTCGCCCAGCCAAAACCACACCAGGTCCGGCCATACCCGAAGCATCAGCGAGACAACTCGTGCTACTGGATCACCAAGGTGGCCCAGGACGCCCATCGCCGAGGACTATGGCCAAGCGCATGAGATCAGCAGCCCCATTGCTCTTGCGACGGGCGACGATCCTGCATTCCTCAAGCGGCAGCTGCGCAACTCTGAGCAACGTGTCGCGGAGCTGGAGAGACAATTCACGACGGAAAAGGACCTAAAGAACCTCAACAAGAAGCTGATTGAGAAGCGGAAGACGGTGTCTGTCTTGGATACTCAGACTGAGATTATGATTCGACAGCTTGAGGTCCTGGCCGGATACGTTGAACGAGCCAAGGAAACCAAGACGCCTGTTGACCCACGGGTACTTGAAGATTCTGCAATCAAAGAGTTTGTCCAGAAGCTTGAGAAGCTGAAGATTGCGATGTCTGCGTCGGTCGAGCAACTGCACGAAGAACGTGAACAGCTTATGGAGGAGAAGAACAAAGCTGTCGCCGATCGAGATCGCGCCCTGCTGGAGTTTGAGCAGCTTTCATCGAAGAATGCCCAGCTTGCGGATATGAATAACGATTTGACACATCAAATCCAGGAACGATTCAAGTCGCATATCGGAGACGGCAAGGCTCCTAGCGGTCTAGGCATCTACAGCCAGAACAGGGGCTTGAACAACTCCTCGCTCAACCTCGATGCAGCTAGCATGACAACAGGTGCCACGCTGGTGCCCGCCGATGAGGAATCTATTGTGGAAGCTGGACCTACCGTAGTCCAAGTCCGCAAGGGCCAAGCCAAGAAGTTCAACTGGAAGAAGGGTTCGAAGGGCCTAGCTCAAGTTGCCAAGGGTGTCAACAGGGCTGTCGTTGCCTTCCAGAACGATCGTGAGCGGATGCAACACCAAGGAGGTCAGGGAGGCCTGACGGGTGAGAACATCGGCATGCCATATAATATGACTGTGGCTCAGGAGCCTAATCTCACGTCCGGACTCAACGGGCCCAACGGATATGCTACGCAGAGCCGACAACGACAGCAACAACAAGACATAGACGCTCGACAAGGCTTCGGATTCTTTGGCAAGAAGGGCGCCATGCCCAAGTCAGGGTCATCAAGCAACGTAAATACACCCGACCCTGTGGAGCCTCCATCGGTTCTCTTCGGATCCGATTTAGGAGAACGATCCGACTATGAGCGTCGACAGATCCCCAGCGTTGTCACCCGCTGTATCGAGGAAGTCGAGCTACGAGGCATGGACCAGGAGGGCATCTACCGAAAGACGGGCGGTAACTCCCAGGTCAACATGATCAAGGATGGTTTCAGCAAGGATGAAAATTTTGACATATCAGACCCTGACTTGGATATCACTGCCGTCACCAGTGTTTTGAAGCAGTATTTCCGAAAGCTTCCCATGCCTCTACTCACGTTTGACGTTTATGAGCGCGTCTTGGAGTCAACTTGTAAGCTGAGCCAACCTTTCTATGAATTGGCATGTACTAATGATATGAAGCCATTGTGGATGAGACGGAACGAAGCACTCACTTGCATAAGACGTTTGCTTCCATGCCGCAGCAGCATCGCGATTGCCTTGAGTTTCTCATGTTCCACCTTGCTCGTGTCGCCAAGCGCGAGCCAGAGAACCTGATGTCTCCTAAGAACCTGGCCGTCGTCTTTGCACCGACCATCATGCGAGACACGAGTCTCGAGCGCGAGATGACGGACATGCACGCCAAGAACACTGCGATCCAGTTTGTCATTGAAAATAGCAACACCATTTTTGAAGACGCTTAAAAGTCTGCACCGATTATGCTGAGACGACCTTAAAGTCTCCTCTTTCTTGATCAGGAACTTACAATGGTCTCCCTCGGCGGGCCCGCAACATTCATGGGTCATTTTTCTGATTTAGCACCTTGGATTTGAAACCCCTTTCAATTCGAAGTGTGCCCTCTGACACACGGGGCGTTTGTGCTAGGACATTTAATGATATCCACTTCTTTTTTCGATGTCTTTTTTCTACTTCATGTGTGAAGGTGGCAGACTATGTGACCTGGGGAAGGGAATGGGGAGTATTTGGTTATACGTCGCTGCTTTGCGCTGCTAGGATTCTCTGCTCATGGAACTGGGTGCATCATTGTCTTCGGTATGGCTCAATATGGTGGCTGTCTCATCTTGTTTTATCCGTCTCATTTTCCCTCCCTTCCATGAATTTGGTTCGAAAGACGAGCGATTCCTTCTATGCTTGGACGACACAAGAAAAACCGACATGTTTCAATTCATCGCTGTGGATTTCTCCGAGGCTGCACCTATCTTCGAACCCTCTTGTTCTTTGTTTTTCTTCCCTTCCCCTGATGCCGTTTTTATGATTCTCGTCTGTCGTTTTCTCGAACAGCTTGTCTGTCTGTCTGTATATGAATGGGGTTGTTGGGGAGCGAGAAGAAATGTACGACCAGTTTACGATGCAAATGGAGAAGTGGATTGCGTTTCCTGCGGGCTTTCTGGGAAGACAAATTCATTAGCTAACTTGGGACTCGAGCTGGACATGAAAAATGAAATGTTAAAACGTATTGTGGTTTTCCTAAGATTATCGTCTCCAGTGTTTTGGTGTGACAAACAAGACTTGTGAGCATCTGTCACAGCTGAGATCGATGGGTGCCAAACGCGCAAAATGTTGCCGTCGAGGTAAGGTGTCTAGATTTAATTACAATGCTAAGGCTACAGATACAACAAGTGCGGTTGCTTGATCAAGGGGATGATTCGCAACAACTAAAACGCACAAAAGACGAGAACAGAAAAGACAATCCAGAACGAATACCCGGCCTCTCAACCCAAACTCCGACATCCAACGCCCCGGCACTTGGCCCCATGTTATTTTGATCTTACCTATCGCCCTGTAGTTCTTACATACTCAGTTCCAGGGTATCTCTTCAGACGGTGGCGACGGAGCCCTGCTCGCGCTGCCGCTTGACAATGTAGTAGGTGATGAGGCTCTTGGGGTCGTCCTTGACGTCCTTGAGGGCATCCCAGAAAGCCCCTTCGCCGACGCGAGCGTGGAGGGCGACGCACAGCTGAACGGCATCCATACGGACACCCGAGTCAGCCGAGTTGAGACACCGACTTGCGAGGGAGACAAGCTGGCCGAGTTCGGATTCGGTAGGCTCAAAGGTTGGTCGCTTATCAAGCAGGGCACGCAGGACGTGTAAGCCCGTGCTCAGGATGCGGCTGTCCTCGGCGGCGGCATCATTGCAGCCCTCGAGACGCTTGGTTAAGACGACGACAATCTCGGCGCCGTCACCGATAGTGACAAGTTCGTCGGCCAGGACTTCGAGGCCACTGACAATGTGTGCCCGAGTGTCATAGGCACTACGCGTCTCGAGAAGGGACTCAAGACCCTTGGATACATGAGGTTGGAAGTTGTCCCGCTCCTTGCGGAGGAGAAGCTTAATGGTAGCCAGGATCTGAGCTTTGACATCCTGGGCCTTGTCGGGTGCGACACTAGGCAAGGGGTCTTCGAGATACTGGAACAGGCCAATCAAAAGGGCCTCGAACTTTTCATCCGTGAAGAGACCCTTGCGCTCACGCAACAGGGACTGCAGTTTCCGGAAGCCGTGGACATCAAGGGACCGGGACTTGATTCTAGCAATGCCGCTGTCTAGCAGCCGCGAGCTTTGCCGGGCCTTCTCGGGCGAGTCTAATAGAGCTTCACTCATGGGAAACTGCCCATTTGCGTTGGGGTTGGCCGCATCAGCATTGACTGGCTTGTCCTCCAGCACGGGGATATTGAAGGTCGGCTTGGGAGTGGCCTGATCGTCGTCGGTGAAAGGATCCTCGTATACTTGCACGCTCGAGGCAGGAGTTCCGGGCGTTGACGTAGGCTTAGGGGCAATGTCGACAGCGATCTCAGGAGCCGGCTCAAAAGTAATCTCAGGGGTAGGCTCAGGCACGGTCTCAGGCACAGGCTCACTCGCGGGCGGTTGAGCTTCTCGAGGTGGCGAAAGCTTCAAGTTGGCGATATTTGGGACTACAAGGGTGAAATCCTCGTCAGCCTTCGAGGGGCTGCTTGAGGGCAGCATGGCAGATTGCGATTGCTTCAACTTGGCAGGGCTCACACGGGGCGATGCGGCAGGCTTAGTGACTGGTCGAGTGGTAGTGGGCGATGACAGGCTAGACTCGCTAGCATGGGGCGCATGTCCGGGTCGCGTTCGAGGTCCCGTTCTTCTGGGCGTCGTGTCTTTGGGCTGCTTTGGCGTCATGGTCTTAGATTTGATGCTCTCCGGGCTGCCAGCCTCCGTCGACGAGTGGCCGCCTCGCACGGAGTAGGGGCCTGCTGTCGCTGGACGGGCTGGGATATCCGGCCGCTTCCTTGTCGGCCGCATCGGAGCCCCCGACATGCCCCCAGCGTTCACAGAAACGGTCGGGTCCGGGCGGGTGCGGGTTCCGGAGTGCTTGCTTGAGGTAGTGGCGTTGGACGTCGTTTTCACGGGAGAGAAGTGGGACATGGCAGATCCGGGTCGAGCGGGCATGTTCTTGGCTGCAAGGTTGGCCTTTCTTTGCGCCAGCATTGCTTCCCTCAGGCTGGGTTTAGTAGTGCTCATTGTACTTTTCGATAGCCCGAGCCCTGGGCGAACAACCGGTTCTTCCTTCTTAGGTGAGTTCGGGTTGTGGGGGTCCTTGTTAAGCAACTTCTGCGCTGTACCGTCAAGGTCGTTCATGATCCTTTATCTCGTTAGCCGACAACAATCAACATCCACGAGCAAGAGAGTGAAACTCACGCAGCTGCCCGTACGGGCCAGACTCCCCAGAATGCCCAGTAGGCCGACCGTGTCTTCTCTCTCACTGCCGGGTTAGCATCGCCCAGGCCCTTCTTGAGACACTTCTCCATCAGATCGACACCGCCCGTGTGCTCAACGTGGCTCTTATGATGGGCTTCCTTTTTGATAATGATCTTCAGCCAGCCAGTGGCATAAGTCCTCGGCGCGACGTTCTTGTCCTGACAGGCGCCCCAGACGTGCTGCATGAGCCGAGGGGTATAGGAAACCCTGCTCAGTATGATCTCAATTGTGACATTGGCCAGTTGTGAGCTGATCTTTTTGGTTCCGGCGGAGAGTTTGATGAAGGTTTGCATCAGAAGCTCGACCATGGGATCGAGCGCAGGCCCAAAAGTGGTGGCAATTTCCTGGACCAAACCGCATCCCTCCTTTGACAAGCTTGTTCGCAGAGAGGTGACGGACTTGATGATGCCGTCCAGCATGCTTCGAATTCCAGAGAGGAAGGTGTCGGCAAAGTCGATTGGGGCGTTTCCTACATTGAGTCGCCGCAGCTTGCCCACGGACAGCTCTCGCTTGAGCCAGTTCTGTTCCGACTCTCTGCCCTCGAAGAACCAGGCCATTTCCTTAAAAATATCATCCAGTTCACGGTTCGTATTGACAAATAGGGGTTCGAGGGCCTCGGGCTTAGTGTCGATGCCGGGAGTTATAGGCCGCTCGGCAGCGGACATGGAAGACACGCTGGCAGAAAGCGCTGGGCGAGGTGGCGGTGGCGCGGCTTCGGCGGCTGGGGTCTCGGGGCGATTAGAAGTGGGAGCGAGCTCCTTGACAATTGCCTGCTCAATGGCAGGGCGAACCTTGAAGTTCTTGAGCTGTCTCTTTAGGTCGGACTTGGCTGCATTGGGGGCGTCCCTAGGCGGACGTCAGATCTGATCGCAGTGGTGTTCATTGCTCGGCAGCTGGCTTACCTGAAGAGTTCGATGACGGTGCCCTTAGCAGCATCGCGCACCATACCATCTGCATCCTCGAGGAGGTCCATGAGGAGGGGAACATAACCGCGGAAGGGCAGCCCTTGATCACTGTGCATCTATGAGCGTTCAGCATATATCCACAGCTGGGGGAGAACTCGTCTGCCTCCATCTTCATACCTGCAAGAGCCAAGCCATGGCGGTCTCCTTGGCCCTGGGGTTCTTTCCTCCCATGGCCGAATTCCGAACAACCCGCTCTACATCGACGGGCGCAACAGCATAGAGGGTGACTAGAGAGTGCGTGGCAAGCGAGCGGAACTTGTCCTTCTGGTCGCCCAGCTTGTCGATGATGACGGGGAGGGTGCGGGCCGCCTCCTTGCCGAGCAGCTTGGGATCCTGTCGCGACAGACGGGTCAGGAGATGGTTCAGGGCCGTGAAGCCGGCGTTGACGAGGACGGCATGTTGCGAAGTGGTAGCGGCGCGCAGGGCGTCGAAGAGCTGGGGCACCGAGATCTCTGGGACATTGTGCTGCTTGATTCCTGACTTAATGGTGGTGACCGCCTGGACCTTGCTGTCGAGGCTGCCATCGCCGCGCAGGATGGTCGTCAGGTCGACGACCTGCTGGTCGGTGACTTTAATGTCGGCCATGAGCTTGCGGGAACGGATCTGCTTTGGTGAGAGAGGCGTGGTCAGCTTGTGTGGTGGCGGGGGGATGTGGGTGATGCGCACGCGCCGCAAGGACGTGAGGTGCTATCTGTCCCGTCCTCGTCTCGGCACTTGGTATGAGTGGTGTTGCTGGAGATTACGTCGGGAGATGAGGGGGGTAATTGGGAATCAAGACATACCTATCGCCGCAAAAACGTGGCAGTTGGTGGGTAGAAACTCAACAGGTGACGGAGCGAGGAAGTGGAAGCGCTGGTGTTAACGAGCGCATCGAGAGCGTAATGCTTTGCTGTTGTTGTTGTTGTTGTTGTTGTTGTTCTTTGGTGTGCAAGTGTGCAAGTGTGCGACTAGCAAGCTTTGGGTTTATCTCGCGGCGGGGATTGATTTGCTGGCGTCTGATGATGTCGGGCGCCGGGAGAAGAAAACACTGGACGGGAGGGCCAAGGGTTGCCGTAGTTGCCCCGGGCGAGAAGAAAAAAAACCGCCCACCAATTAATTGCCTGTCGACGCCTGTCAATGCCCGTCGATGCCCGCCTGCAGCCTGCAGCCTGCAGCCTGCCCGCGGTGGATTGCAGCCCGCAGCTCCAGCGCTACTTTCAGGGCGACCTCCACTGTCCGGCGCCCCGGCCCACTGCCCACTGCCCTGAGGCGGGGAACGGGAGTGGACGCCTAGCGGGGCAATGGAGGGGCCCGGGCCCGAAAAGCCGTCCGCTGCAGTGATCCTCAGTAAGGGAGAGAGAGATCCGTTGTTCAGACCCGACTTATCGCTGCGCAAGCCGGGCCCTACCGTGTCGATGTTGCTCCAAACGTGAATTGAAAGACTTTGTCCATCAGAACTCCTGCGGCCGCATTCCATGGTAATATAAGCTTACAAGAGGCCAATATTTGTTTGCAACTACATCCGTCACATGGCCGTTTTGCTTTCCATCCGCCGTCAGTCCAGGCATCTCCGTAGACCTTAAAGCACTATTCCATCTATCTTAGCAATGACGGCATTTGTCCCGCCGGCCACGGCCACTCGCGTCAGTTTTGTCTAGTCTTTGCGGAGTACCAATGCCCCTCCATTCCCCTACCCCACGGACCACCTCAGATCCCGTCTCACGATAAGCCAAGCTCGCTCCACCTCATTGGCACTCACCGACGACACCGCCGCCACCACCACAACTCATCCCCTCAGCCTCGTAGCCGTCCGTCTCATAAACCCCCAAACTCACAACCCCCCCCTCGCGACTTCAGCCAGGGCAGCCTCACATGTCTCATCCTCCCGCAACCACTCCGTGCCCCACCCCCGCCGCCCTATTCAACATGACCGTGACCCCCGCCGCTATCTCAAGGCCGGCACACCAGACGTCGTCTCCCGGCCGGAACGATGACACCGCCGCCGACGTCGATGCCGATGCCGGCGCCGGACAGAAGCCCTCCCAGGACTTCGTGCTCCCCAAGCTCCGCCTCGAGATCCGCGACCTAGCCCACCCGGCCGCAAAGCACTTCCTCGACGCCGTCAACCCCGCCGACTGCCTCGCCCGTGCCGCCCAGAACGTCCTCACCCTCCTCTACTCTTCCCCTTCCTGCCCCACCACCACCCTCCCTCCCACCCGCTCTATCACGCTCATCCTCCGCGACATGCCCGGAGTCGCCTACACCACGGGCTCCGACCTCGACTCGGATCACAAGGAGGTCCACTTCTCTCTCGGCTACATCGCCCGCATCAGCCCCCCAGAGCGCCGCCCCGACGAGGTCACCGGTGTTATCACACACGAGTTCGTCCACTGTTTTCAACGAAACGGCTTCGGTACCTGCCCAGGTGGCCTGATCGAGGGCATCGCCGACTGGGTCCGTCTCAACTGCCGCCTCAGCCCTCCCCACTGGAAGCGTAACGCCGACGGTAAGTGGGACGGCGGCTATCAGCATACGGCCTACTTCCTCGAGTACCTCGAGCAGCGCTTCGGCGAGGGCACCATCCGCCGTTTGAATGAGAAGCTTAGGATACAGCGGTACGAGGAGAAGGCATTCTGGACCGAGCTGGTTGGGCGACCCGTTGAGCAGCTCTGGGGCGATTACGCGAAGAAACTCAAGGGTTAAATCGAGGGCGAAAAGGTGTAGAACACTAATAACTCAAGATAAATTGAACAACAATGAATAGATGTAGTGGATATATCAACTATTTACTCCGTACCCAAACTCCATTCTTAAAACAAGAACACGCAAGGCAAAATGACCACGCCTTGCATATATACTGACATTCCAGTTCCGAGCATTTACTCCAATGCAACCTGCGATTTTAGAAAGAAAGAAAAAAGGACCGACAAAAGTTAAATCGATGCACACGTCTAGGAGCGCACCGGGATCGGAGCGTCGCTCTCGCTGATAACGCTACCAATCTCAGACCAGCTTGCAGGAGTTGCCATGCCTGAGCTCTCGCTCATCACATCGTAGTATCTCCCTGTCTCGCCGTCTCGAGAAGATTGAGCATCGATGGCGACGTCGTCGGCGGACCCCACCAGAGACACCGAGTCAGTGGGGGTCAACTGACCGTCGCTGATGAGCTCGGGCTCGGAGACGGGGGCAGTGGGGGTGACGGGAAGGGGCGAGTAGAAATCGGGGCTGGAGTTCTGCGCCCAGGCCTGGATCGATGCGTAGGCTTCGTGTCGATCCTCCTGGCCAGCAGTCATAAACTCATCGGGGCCAAGCTCTCGGTCAACGGTGGCGGTAGATGCAGTTTCGGAGCGAGCAGGAGTGGCGTCGACGTCGATGAGTACAGGAACAGGCTGGGGGGTATGGGGGAGCTTCTCGTCATCGCGGGTGGTGGCGCTGTAGATGTCAGAAACCTCATCCTTGGCGGGGGAGATGTTGCTGGTCTCCATTTCGTCAAAGTCATGGGCCCCGATATGGTTCTCGTCCGCGAAAGGGTTGGCGTAGACGGAGGAAAACCCTCGAGTCCCATCGCCACGATGTCTCAGACCCTCATTGCCACCCCAAGCATCAGTGCCGGTGTTGAATACGTAGGTCCCCTGCTCAGCACTTCCGTCCTGACGGAGGAAGTCGTCGAATGACGAGCCTCGCCTACGTCCCTCGGTAGTGTCGGGTCTTCCCTGGCCATTGGCCTCCAGTTTCTTCTGCTCCTTCTCTTTTTCTAGATGAATCGAGTTCCAATACAGCAGCTCCTCGCGCTGTCTCCGGCGGGTCTCCTCGTCGGCATCGACTCCGTCACCGGCGCCAACGCCCCGACGCGACTCGAAGAAACCTTCAGCATCCTCGGGTCTGTTGAAGCGTGGCTCGCGGTGGGCAGGGTTGATACCGTCTCCGAGGGAGTGTAGAGCGACGGCTACCCGGCGGCGAACATCGTCGGCGTATCGTCGCACCTCGGGAGACTCGTAAATGGCCACGGCGGTCGCAACGGCGACGGTAACGGCTACTACGGCGCCTGAAGCAAGGACAATATGGTTAGGCATATCTTGACTGGTGAGCTGTCCGGGAGGACGAGAGACGAAGGGCGAATGACAGAGATGAAAGACAGAGAGTCAAGCTACTCAGGAAGGAAGTGGGCAGTATCTTGATTGAGTGCGATGCAAGAAGAGAGCTTGCATCGACACAGATCAAAGGTGAAAGACAGCAATATGGATGAGCAAGGCGGCGAAGCGGGAGATTGGATTGCGTAGTCCTCTGGCGGTTAAATTTGCCACCAGACAGAAGCAGGCGGAGAGTTGTGGCAGGTGGTAGGTGAGCGAGTGGCGGATGAGGGGTGGGAAGAGTGGTGAGTGGTTGAGTACCCTGGTGGCCCGGTGAGTGTGAGAGCCTGGAGAGAGTCTCAGGCACCGGCGGGCAACAGCAGACCACTCCAGGCAGACAAGCCCAAGGTACCAGGTACTAAATACCGACCAAACCTGAAGCAGTAGCAGAAAGGCAACGCAGCGCACTGACAGCACAGGGCACGGGGCAGTAAGGGCATGGGGCAATGGGGCAATGGGGCTGTGATTCGCAAGCTCCCAGCTGAAGGCTCCTCCAACTGGGCTGATTGAACTGCCAATCTGGGCGCGGGGTCTCGGATGATGTACCGAGTACACGAACCATGGAGGTGACGACGCCCGTCCTCGCGACCGCGACAAGAACAGCCAGCGCCAGAAACGCCCAAGATCAGGGGGTAGCAAAACAGAAACATGTGCGACGAGCAGTGTTCTGTACCGTATCGTTACGTACCTGTGGCCACCAATGGGTGAGGCATCTCGTCGCGCTTGGCTTGAGGGCCGGGGGTTCGAGTCTCAACGACTTGGTCTGGAGGGCGAGCGAGACACGGAGGAGCGAGTGCCAGAAAGCGAGCGACAGTGGTCCGTTTAATGGTGAAGCACCAGAGAACTTGACCGAAGGGGATGGTGAGGGATGAAAAGGGAGAGGAAGAAGAAGTAGAAGAAGAACCGACCTCCTCCCTCAATTCTCTGCTGACCTTGCACCTTGCTCAACCGGACTCGGGCTGGGCTGGTCTTCGGTACCTAGGATAGCTGGGCTGTGCCAGCTCTTGATAAACGGCGTAAACACGGGAATCGAAAAGCTACCAGCTGAATGCTGCCAAAAGCGCTGTAGGCATCAAGTACTACAGTTGCCGCCGTGCTGGCTCCTCCCCCAGTGGCCCGCCGCATCTGGCTTGCGCGTGACGTACGCATGTCACACTATCTTCATCACCAACCGGCACCAACACACAAGGTCCGGCCGGGTTCACATTACAAGCTCGGCTTTTTACCATCCATTCTCTATCAGATTATCACCAGTCTACAGTACAGGCTTTTTATTAAAGCTTCCAGGACGTCATGCTTCAATCTTTGGCTCGCACCCGTTCCTAGCTCCAGCGAGAACCTGCCAAAGCAACCATATTTATCGTTCGTTCTCCATCCTCAACTCTATACTATCATGTCCAGCCCCTCGGTGAGCCACGTATTGCTGCCATGATGCAATTCTGAGACAGTTACTCCGTGCTCCGTCACGGCTCATCCCAAGTAAAACGCACGGTTCGGGCTTTATTGCTCGAGTCATCCTGCCCGGACTGGCCCAGTACAAGGCCAAGTACAAGGCCGAGTCTGCCTGACCAACACCAACATGACGCCTTGCTACGCACGCAGTCAAGCAGTCCATTGCGAATTTCTGTGTTAGCCCGCGATTTAGACTAGGTACCAAAGTCCATAAGTGTAAGGTCAGCAGCGCTTCCCTCTGTGGAAGTTCCCCGTGCCACTGACGTAGTCCTTCTCTTTCGGCACCATCCAGTCCACAGGCCACCCGTGAAAACAGTCTGCCCCATTGATACACTTCGTCAGCCCTGTCGCCGACTGGATGGCAAAAGGCACCTATCCATCGTTCACCAGCAGCATACAATGCTCCTTCTTAATTGCTCGGCCCGGCCGCCGATTGCGCTGGGAATAAGGCGCCCACAAAACACCCCCACCCGCTGCTTTCGCGCCGCCAGTCGCCACCGCGAAACCGGCGTCCACATCGGAGGCTCGGCGTTCGCACCAGGCGCGAGTTCGCTGGCCGGCCTAATTATGACCCGCGGACAGGAACACCGAAGACCGACCAATAGCGGCTATGGAGTTTCAGGTGGCCTTTGCGTTCGTTCCGGGAGTGTGGTGGTGGAGTCGCCGGACGAGGATCCAAACCTGGCGATTAGGGTCCTACAGTTCGGTTCGGCAGGGTGATAGTGGGTCATTGAAGAACCCCTAACTTGGCTTTCGTCTTGTTTCCTCTAGTGGATCAGATATCGCGTCAAAGTTGGGTTTATGTACTTTGGAGTTTACACAGGATCTATGCACGTTTACGTGTTTGGGTCCGAGCTGTAAACACTGGTGATGTGGACGTGTTATGAACGTCAATGGGGTAATTCAATTCTTGGGGACGCCAATGCCCCGTCAAGCCCGTCGCTAATGTCAATGATAATACCGATGATCCCAATCCAATCCTGCTCCTGGGCTAACCAAGGAGTTCGCCTTTTAGTCGTCTCCTTGCCAATCTTTGTCGTCCGAGTTCATACTGGACAGAGGTTGGCACGTAGAAGTCATCAACGCTGCCTCCCCTTCCTACTAACTTGATTGCTTTCACTCCATCTCAAGTATAGTCCCCAGCTTTAATGAGACGAGCTGCTGGTAGAAGCGTTGGAAGTGACCGAGTCGGTCGAGTTCTGGCGGGTAGCCTTGGCTCGCTCGCTAGGAAGATCGGTCAGTAACAAGCCCGACACGGGATGCAACGGGACTGGACTCACTAAGCACTGCGGTCCTGGAGGGTACAGGTGTATCGGGCGGTGCCAGTCTTGATCTGGAAGCGGATACCCCGGTTGTCACCCAGGTTGGAAGGGGCGGCTGGAGCAGTGACCTCAGGCATGATGAAGAGTGTTGTGGGTAGTTGTGGTGTGGTGTGGTGTAAGTGACGAAGGGCAAAAGGCGAGTAATTGGTGACACAGGCAAACAGGATGATTTGAAGGATGGGATTGAAGAAGGGCCATGGGAAGGGACGAGGCCCCTTAATATACCTCGACAACACAAGATACGTATCTCAACGTTTCCCGCCTCATGGATCTCTGGCCTTCACCTTGAGGCTAAAGGAGTGAGCCATTTTCTTGACTGCGCACCTTCAGCCCGCCCCACGATCTGAAGCCTCCTAGGGCACCTAGAGCACCGCAGCGGCACCGAGCTCCGTGCCCACGGATCGCGGGACATGCCACAAACCCAGGCTCCGGTCGCCACAGCCAACCACCGTCAACCGGAGACCTCGTCCAGGTCACGGCTGGGACGGAATTGCACCTGCAGGCGAGGGCGTGTGGGATTGTGGTTTATGTGGGTCAGCACGCCTTCTAGAAGACGCCGACGGAGAGCCATTCTTCCAAGCAAATGTCCGCCGCTGATCCACCGCCGCCCACACTTTGGCCGTCGTCGCCTACCAAAAAGAAGACCCACGAGGCCGGCCTCTGTCGCTCTCGCGGAACGGGGATTGCATGGGAGTGACTGCGATTGGCGTGGCACGAAGCATATCTCGCGATCCGCCTTTCCCGGACGTCTCCCACTTTTCTGTCCCAAGGCATCAAAGGCATTGGTCGATGTGTTGGTGTGGCCTCGACCATCTCGGGACTTGACAATGCTAAGTATCACATATGGATACGGCTGGTCACGGTACAGTTGTTGATCCACGCCACGACATAGCATCCATGATTCCGAATCGTGCAGCCTCGGATGTTATCGTCCACAACCCTTCCCTCCATCGAAAGGGGAAATGAGTGTTAGCTCAGACATAACGGAGGGTAAGGTTGGGTGCAAGGCTTCCTTGGTGTCATGTCAAGTCCTTCCTCGTTGAGGCATGCTTGCCGGGTTAGTGGTGATTTCCGCCTCGCTCTGCCATCAACAACATGGGCGGTTGGCGTGATACTAGCCGCGGCAGAATGGCACTAGGCAGCTAATCCCTCGTCCATGGGTTTCACGATGCTGATGACGTTGAGCGAAGACCGGCTTCCCGAATCCCAACAGAGCATCGCGGAGAGCCAGTACGCTAGTTGTTCATCCCCGCACTCAAGCTCCACGATAGATGCAAGGATGATTGGTTTGTGCCGTGGGAGTGCCCTTGCTCATCCTCACCGCATGTCCCTGAGCATTGCCCGGCACACAGGGTCTCGACAACATTAGATTGGAGCACGGTCATGAGGCTTTTTTCAATGGATCGCTCGCGACAGAACCCGTCTGACATTGCTAACCACGTCCTCCGGGCCGGACAGTGCACTGCAGCGCGGGGGTATGCAGAAACATCACATGGCCACTCGACGACAAGTGTCGAGGCTTTGACCTTATCGCGCCAACCGCCGGCTTGCCACGGCCCGCTGCAGAAACAAGATCATTATTCAGTCCCTCGCGCAACCTACTTTGAGAGTCGTGTAGTTGAGTGCTGCTCTAGACCCCTTGAATCAAAATTCATACGCGGTCATCGGAAATCCGGCTGGGTCGTGCATATGCAAGGTGTATGTATGTCAAGCATCTGGCTTGAAAAGGCTTCGTTGGCAGCACGCGACGTCTTGTGGCATTCTGTGCTCGTCCTCACATTTGTTTCCATCCTTGTCCCTTATGGTCTCTTGGCGGCATCAAGTCTGCTGCAATTGGTATTCGCCGTTGTGCCGCATGGAGAGCCAAGAGTGACGGCCCACAGGGATTTCCATTTGCTCGGTGTCCAAATGGTCGATACCACCCTCTTTCGTCTTGTCGCCGTTGGATGTGGCCTGATGCTCATCAAGTCAATCTTGTAGACGCTCAAAGACGACATGAGGCATCAGGTCATCAACACTATCTTGACTGAGATGGAAAACAGTGGCGTGAACCTCCGCAGACGGTGTGGGTAGGACCGAATTCGGTACCGAACATGAAAATGGCATCCACCATTTCAGGATGAAGGCCCATAGACCATGAAGTAAAGAGACAACTACCTGGTGTCCATCATGCTCATGATCTGCTGCTCTTCGTCAATGTCTGTGGTGCCATTGCCCGCACTTAGGCCCCTCTTCTGCATCTCACGCTCCACGACCACCCGGGTAAGCATACCTCGGGCAAGGTGAGGCATATCATCATTTTGCTTGCGCATACAGTTCTCAACGCTCCGCATGGCAACTACCAAGAAGCCCAACTCTTCCCTGTCAACATCAAAAACCTCCCACCACTCACACTCGGGCATCTTGGCACCGGCATCTCGCGCAGCATTGTAAATAGCAGCTGTCGCCAGTGCGTGCGGTTGATGAGTGAGAAACAGCATCTGCGGCGACAGTAACGCCGTGTTGAGATACTGGATAGTACGGAGAGAGATTGTGGACTTGGGCTGGGCAAGGAAGTCTAATGTCTGAAGGTATGTAATTGCGAGGGGATGGGGGAGGGAGACATGGGTGTCGAAAGAGAGGGTGTAAAGGATGCGAGCTTCGATGGCGAGGAGTCGGGTTTGGAAGCTGAAGTAGTCGGCTTCTGACACGTAGTACGATTTAGGAACATTGCTGGATGCCTCTCGGGGGAGAGGGAACGATGAGTTCTCCGAAAGCAGGTAGGCATAGACGGTTGACATATCGCGGGTAGACCGAGGCTGTGGTCCCAGTTTGGACACGAGGTAGAGGGCGGCGGCGGAGGTGTCCTGTGGATTGTCAGTATCGAAATGAGGGAGCAAGAGAGGCGGAATTACACTGAATTCGTTGGCCATTGGAGAATCGACAAGCCAGTATCGCGCCAGGATGACGTTTGCCTGCGCAGTCACGGACTGGGGGAGCTCGAGGAGGCGGCCGGCGGCCTGGGTGAGGCATTGGGAAGCGATGAAGACGGCCTCCTGGAGATCCTGGGGCAGACTTGAGAACGAAGATCGATGGTAAAGCTGGGACGCTGTCGCCAGCGGGTTGATGAGATGCGACATGTTTGTGGTGGGCTGCGAGCAAGGTCGTCGAGGTTTGTGGTTGTTTTGAGTGCTCACCAAGCTGCGAAGTTTTGCGAGGCTGAGAGCTTTGGCGCTGTGGCAGTTCGGTTGCTCCTGCCTTCTGCCTCGCAGTGGGGGCAGCCACTAATGTCTTCCCATGGAATGGAACCTACTTACCCCTGCGCCTCATGACACCACCAACTCCGCTCCATATTAGGCACTTACACTTACACTGACAACTGAGACTCCTCTGAATATGGAAGAGTCTGCATCGGGTAGTTTTCACCGTGGTATATTCGTACATTTGGACGGCATCCAACATTGTTTTACATTGAATGGAGAGGAAAGCGGAGTGCAGGCATACCCAAGTTTGCCACCAATGTCGACATGTGGTCGGAGAGGCTGATATTACATCGTAACAAACCACCGCATCTCTCATGGACTTGCAAGAAATTATGAGAACCCTCTGAGGTGACATTGATATGTACATTTGCCCGTTTATGCCCAGGAGTATCTAGTACCTTGGGCAGATGCAGGCTTGCCAACCATGAAATTGTATTTTGTCGGCCGAAGCGAATCCTCGATTCGCACGCCAAATCAAATCGGAGTATATACAGTAGATGTTTTCATGGTAAGTGTCGCGAAATGTTAAGCATTCAATTCAAACTGTCCAACTACGTACGGGGAGCACTTGTTGAGAATGAATCAATCGAGACCAAGTGGTCGGGTTCTAGTGGGCATGCAACAGACAGCATGACGTACACGTACATGAGCGGCATCCATCGCCATGCACATTGACATCACCGCTGTCGGTGTCAAGTTCCAAAATAGTGAGAATCGAACTTGTCAACTCCGACCAAACCATAAAAGGTTCAGATATCACAAAAGCAATCAAAAGCCCTGCTTCCATCGTCCTCGAACTCACTCGTGGCGGCAGATTTGCGGGGCATCTGGCATCTTGCATCTGCACCGACAGGGTACGTAGCTTGAGCCGCAGTGGAGCCCACCCTTCACAACAACATGCCACCACCCGCAGTCGGAGCCATCACCACGGCATTTGTACATCCCTCCATCTCACTCCTCCTTACTCACCACCACCACCACCACCACCACCACCACCAGCTCCGCCTGCCATAGCCTCTCGCATCCGCCCTATTTCTCGCTCGCCATCTGTCGCTCCGACAATGGCCACCTCCATTCCTCCCTCCCCCAACGAAGAGAAATCCGCCTTCGACCTGAACTTCCAACACGGCCACAAGGACCTCGTCCAGGCCGTCGCCTTCAACACCTACGGCGACCGCTGCGCCACCGGTTCCGTCGATGGCAAGATCCGCGTCTTCAACCGCCACAAGGACGGCACCTGGCGCCTGTGCGATACCTGGACCGCGCACGGCGGCGAGATTCTAGAGGTAATCCATGCAATCGCAACCCTGGCGCCGCCGCCTCCTTCATCACCCACATACCCTTGTCCACCGTTCATGTCTCTCGATGTTGCTTTGTCTCTCGATGTTGCTTTGTCTCTCGATGTTGCTTTGTCTCTCGCTCTGAGTCATCTGGGTCGCACACGCAGGTCACTAACTCTGTCCACCAGCTTCAATGGCTCCCATCCACCGTCTATCCCAACCTCATCGCCTCACTCGGCATTGAGGGCTGGTTCCGCCTCTGGGCCGAGGATCCCTCTGCTGCCCCAGGCCGCCGCTTCTGTACCGGCCGCGCTGGTAATGGCAAGCCTGCCTTCGACACTCGATCTAACAAGGCTCCCTATCGCTCCTTTTCCATGAAGCATAATGAGGAGACTCGCCACACGTATCTCGCTCTACTCGCGACCGACGGCCGACTGACTATTTACGAGAACGACCAACCCGAGAACTTGTCCGAATATGCCTCTATCGACGAGTTCAGTGTCGGACCCAAGCCCAGCCGGGGCGAGGAGCTTGCCTTCCGCGTCCGTTTCGATCCCAACCCCGAGCCATGCTACACAGCTCTGCGCGCCGGTGTCCCAACCGACTCCCTTGGCATTGTGGTTGCTGCGATGAATGCCGTGAAGGTCTACCGGTCCCGCGATATTCTTGCCACTTCAATGGGCGTTCAACAGACTCAAAAAGAGTTTTACCTCGCTGTAGAGATACCCGGCCACCGCGGCCTGGTCCGAGATGTGACTTGGGCGCCTGGGAATATCAGGGGTTACGATATCGTTGCGACTGCGTGTCAGGATGGCTACGCCCGCGTGTTCCGAGTCGAGACGCCCTTTTCAGAAGATGACGGCAAGTCGTGGTCTGCCGCCGACCTTCTCAAGGCAAGCCCTCACTTCACGTCTAGAGACAACGCCAACGGCGGCAGCGCTTCCGCAGACAAGTCGCAGCCCCAGACCCCCCAATTGCCACCTCAACATCATCAACAGCACCAGCACCAACAACATCAGCACCACCAATCCGGCCTCAGCGCCAGCCTCGCCAAATCAGGCACACCGGGCGACCGTCACTGGGCGGGCCAGCCTGGCCAGGTCAAACATACGTTTCACGAGATCTCGCGGCTTGACAACCACCGAACCCCCGTATGGCGCGTCGGCTTCGATGACGACGGCCAGATCCTTGGGAGCACGGGTGACGACGGCCGATTGCTCTGCTATCGCCAAACGCCCGACGGTGCGTGGGCTAAGAGTTCCGAGCTAGCCATGATCAAGTCCCGCATGGCGACACCTTGAGTGACTATCTCATTGGACCACGCTCAGAATCCTTACGAGCACTTCTGGTCGAGGTTGTCAATCGGGGTTTCGTTGGCAAGCTGACAAAGCGCTAAATACCGACTTGATGATTGCGACACCCTGGATGCTCTTCTAAGAACCATGGTTGTCCTGTCTAGATTGTTCCAGGTCTCCACAGGTCACGCCAACCGTTAGATGTGGTGACCAGAGTCGCCTCCTCATTTGATTTAACTAGGCACACCGAGCCGATCGACGTTTCAGAGAATTCCCAGAAGACAAGTGACTGGCCTAGAGGCTCTTCATTAAGATACCGCATGCACCTTAGAATACGGCTAGTCTTGTCATATGACATGGCCTCGGCTTGGACTGTGGCATTCAGAAGGCAACAGATCTGTTTGAAACACTCCAGAACCTCAAACAGAGAAGGGGTTTGCTTGCCTACCGTTGTGGAGACGTTGTGCACTAGGACTTTGATTGAGCCTAGTAAACAAGACAAGTAGCAGGCCCAGTATTATATAGTCCGTCATACTCAAGAAAGGCTTGGAAGAGTTAGATGACTGCGAGTACCATACTTTGGAAACACCATCCAATGGATGTACTTCACGAATCTACTCGCTTGTCATGTAGAATTGCACTTCGCACATTAAAGACTTTGAAATATTTCAGTATCAATGTTTTTCATTTGAGTATTTATGATGTTAAGGTAGGCCACTCGGTAGCCCCCTTTTGGGAAGATGTCTCCCCGGGTTTTGTATCTTGTCCCCTTCACTAGCGACTTTGACGCCCAATCTGATGTGGCGTGTGAAACATTGGTTGAATAAAGCAAAAAGAAGACGCATGCCAACCCCTTAAAACGCCATTCGTGAATCGATCTTTTGGTTGGCGCCAATTTGCAATGATCTTTTGTGAGGGTGGGAAAGTCGAGGATGACGTTGAGCTCGTTAGTCAGCCGCAGGGGCGATGGCTTGAACTTCCAACGTCAGATAACCCGCCGTCCCCAACTTCACGTGTCTATAATGGTCCCCCGCATTGTGTTCTGCTCGACATAACACTCCTTGGATAGAGCGTCGATGACACACATTAATCGATCGTCCGTTCATTCTCATCATTAACAGTTTTTCGGATCGCTTAAGCAGCGTCGGCACTGGCAGCAGGCTGGACGACCTTGGTAGCTTGGCTACCGGCGCGGACGATGCGTTGACCAGCAGAATCGTTCATGTAGGTGACGTCCTTGTTCTCGAACTGGGCACGCTTCCAGACCTCAACTTCGCCACCGCCGCGGAGGACACCCACTCGCATGGTCGACAACAAGTTGTGGGCAGCGTTGGAATGGTTGTAGACACCACCGTTGAAGATGGCGGTCGCATCCTTGCCGATGGATGATTTGATGAGGGCTTTGCCACCAGGATGGTCCTTGATGAAGTCACCGATATCGTGAATAACACCGGCAATAGCAACAAGAGCCTTGCCATTCTTGGAGTCAGCGACGAAGTTATCCCAGTGGATGACGGGGAGCTGGTCCAGAGGGACACCCCAGTCGAGGGTAGCACGCTTCTGGTCGAGCTTCTTCTGTAGCTGCTGAACACGGCCCTTTTCGATTTCGTTCTGACGGAACTGCTTCAGGTCGTAGGCAAGGCCAAGCTGCTTCCAGGTCCAGATGGAC
Source organism: Neonectria sp. DH2 (assembly GCA_003934905.1). Lineage (NCBI taxonomy): Eukaryota > Fungi > Ascomycota > Sordariomycetes > Hypocreales > Nectriaceae > Neonectria > Neonectria sp. DH2. The sequence goes on along the minus strand of RQWH01000003.1, from coordinate 2,063,412 downwards.
CACTTAGTGGGGTCGTACTGGTACCACTTGATTGCGTTGCGGTAATCAGAGGGGAACTCGTGGTGGAAGTTGTGGTAGCCCTCGCCGAGGGTGACGAGAGCGGTGATGACGTGATCACGAGGAGAGTTTCGGTCATCGAAGGGCTGGTCACCGAGCCAGTGGGCGAGTGAGTTGACGCAGAAGGTGGCCTGCTGGACAAAGCAAATGCGGAGGATACCGGCATAGACGAAGCCACCGATCCAGTCACCCCAGCCGAGGCCAGCGACGACAGTGGGGAAGACAAGGGCCATGACGATGATGCACTTCAGGAAATTCCTGTGCTGCCAAACGACGATGGGATCCTCATTGAGATCGGTGATGTCTGTACGGCCCTGGCGCTTAGGGTTCTGCTTCAAAACCATCCAGCCCATGTGGGAGTACAGCAAACCCTTGCGAACAGAATAGGGGTCCTTGTCAGTGTCGGTGTATCGGTGGTGAACACGGTGACCATATGACCACCATCGGATAGAGCCCTCGACGGCACCGGCACCGACGGCAGCTAGGTAGATCTTGAGGGGGGCGGTGGCCTTGTAGCAGGAGTGAGACCAGAGACGATGGTAACCTACGGACAATAGGTTAGTACCAACATTCTTTAGATATTTCAAGCTGAGATCGGCTAAGCTTACCAGCAGTGATTCCGAGGCCAGTCTGGAAGTAGTAGAAGATGGCCCAGAGAGCGGTATAGAGGCGGAGGGGGACCCAGTAGGCAGAGATGAAGCCGAGGATGGGGACGATGACGATAAAGGTGGTGTTGAGCCAGTTCACGTGCTGGTGCCAGTTGGACCAGGTCATGGGGGTGTCGGCGATGTGGACTTTGGCCTTAATGGCCTCAGCCTTGGCAGCAGCGCTGTTTCGGAGAGGCACATAGTCTTTCGTGCCGTCAGGGAAGCTGGCGGCGGCCTTCGCGTCCGTACCGGACGACGACATGATGTATGTGCTTTGTCGAAGACGGGATTCAGAGGCTGGGTGATGAGGGGACGAGTCGTCAGGGACGAAGTGACGAGACAATGGACCTTCTCGGGGAAGGAGAAAAAAGACGAAGCTCCAGGAGAAAAGAGACCCTCGTTGAGGAGTTTATAAAGGAGAGAGAAAGGTGGAGGAGAAGGGATTGGCAAAGAAAGCGGTTGGGGCGGAGGCGCCAAAAGGGCTTTATATCAGACCCCGACCCGGACCTGGGCGAGATGGTGGATAAGGAAGAGGCAGTCTGGCGGGGGGGGGGGGGGGGGCGTGCGAGGAGTGGAGGAGGAGTGGAGGATGTGGCAAGCTGTCGAGACAGAAGTAGCAAAGAGCAGCAACAACAACAGCAAGGGAGGAAGGAGGCGAGGCCGAAAAATGGGGTAGTGAGCTCTAGAGCCTGGGAGGTCTTGGCTTGGGCGCCTCTTGTTCCCACTGAATTCGGGTCTGTTTGAAGATTCGGCTTTTGGGATTTGAGAATTTTGTGAAGGAAGCGAGGTGAGGTGTGCGGACAAGGAAGGAGAAGGAAAAGCCGGGGGAGCAAGGTGTGAGGTGTGAGGTGAGTGAGCAAGGTCAGCGAATTGGGGTGTTTTGGATGAGTTGTGAATTTGAGGAGTCACAGGATGGATGCGGGATGCGCGTACAGGGTCTCGGTCACTATCTCTGCCTTGGTTTGTCTTCTCTTGGTGCTCTTGGTACTCCTGGTACTCGTTTTGACAGCTGATGATCAAGGCCAGTTGACCCCAAGCAAACGGGTGAGATGCAGTGAATCGTGATGGATTCAAGGGTTGTCGTGGTTTTTCTTCACGCCCACGCCCCTTCGTTCACACACCCACCTGCAACAAAAAAAAAAACCTTTGGGGATGGACGGACGGAAGGCAGGCTACGGGCCCTCTCAGGCACCTCCGAGCGCCCCGTCGATGAAAGCTCGAAGCCGCGCCCCCAGAAGCGCCCCAGCGTTCTCCTCCCCCCCTCTGGTCCCGGCTTCTTCCCGGTACATGACCGAACTAGATACATACTTACGCAGTACTCGACCTCAACCTGCTAGAGGGCCAAGAGAGGAGGCTGGGGTCGTTTCCCTTACTGGCGATGGATTCCCGCGAGGCATCGGGGGGGGGGGGGCAGCAGGCTTTCGTCTGGTTTGCTGTACTGTACCTCCCAGGTATCTGATTCGTACAGCAGCGCCCTGCGACAGCCAAACCCTCCCCAGGACTTCACTTCACCCGATCCCATCCAATGTTGTGATGGGATGGGACAAGCAAGCGGCGCACGTTTCCTGTCGTCATGGCTTGTCTCCCCAAAACTTGTTGACCTTTGACAGCCGCCGCGGATCTGACTATCGCTACGACCTACATCTGTGCACCCCGCCATCAGGAATCTTTCCCCTGCCTCGAAATCTCCCCAGACGCCGACACTGAGATGACTGAGATCCCCCCGAGATGTGATGCCAAAAATCAGCCCACGATTGCGAAATTCCGCGTCTGGTATTCGACAATTGGAGCGGGCGACGCAGGGCTGGCACCATGAAGCTGGACCCTTGTCCTTAGCGTCTGCCCTGGGGTTTTTTTTTGCCCTTGAGGTGGAACCCCCGGTCGTTTGTCGTCGTCGAGCTCTCAACACTTGCACCCCCACCCCTTCCCCAACAACTTTTCCAAGTGCCCCACTGCCCGCTCCGCCCGAAGGATAGGAGCACAGAGAGCCAATCAGCGCGGCATCCGTGTGCCCGTTTGAGGTAACAGGCGCGGGAGGGTTTGCTGGCGCCAACGTCAGGCACGTCCCGATCCTGTCGGGATCAAGTACCCTGCCACTGTGGTTTTGCGGGCGAAGTACCTCATGCTCGGAGGCTGGGCCATCTGCTGCAGCAAAAGAGGTGTGCCGAACGCAGGTCCCGGAGCAACTGGGCTTACTGACATCTTGGGCGTGAGAGCTCCAGTGTTCTTGGGGAAGGGAAATGGAAAGTGAAAGGGGATGAGAAGGCGCAAGCAAGCTAGAGCAACTGCTCGGACACAGAGGCAGCTAAGCAGTGTCTGATGCTTCCCAGTTGGCGAATGCGATCCAACCCTGTGGCGAATCGTGTCAATCAACGGTAAAACCTGTATCGACGGATCACCTAGCCCCGGGGGTTCCGGGTCCAGAACTCGCGCCCAATTAGTCGCATTATCGCATCTAAGTAAGGAGAAATATTTCGTATGTGCCCGGCTCAGGCAACGTCATGCATTCGATTGAAGCTTGCTCGCTTCTCTTCTTACGTGCCTCGGTTCTGCTCAGAAAGCCAGAACACATTCGTTGTTGCATACATTGTTGCACTCTGTAGAACCGCGACTAGTTGGTCCACAACTAACGTGAAACTCATTCCTTTACTTTAGATAACACCCCCCCTCCATCCATTCCAACACAGGAGCACATGATAATGTATCATGACATCGCCATCACATGAATGGTCGCCTAGCATCTCAGATCCAGTCTAGATCTAATCATTGGGTTCTTGTATTCTGGATCTCGCATTGGATCCGTGCACCCCACTCAACAACAACCCCGCAGCCAATCCGACACAACCTAATCCAAGAAACCTCCCCAAAAATCCAACGAAAACAAAAATAGGCCGCCAGTAACAATTGTGTGACATAGAAGCCCACAACCTACCTACACAGTAGCTTTCTCTTGTGTCATAATGCCGAGGTCCATTTTAAAATGCTTGTGATATTCCAGCTTGGGGCTATCCACGGGAGAATGCGTGTCTCATCGTGCCGTGCTCTCCCCCAGATTTTCCCCCAACAGAAACGTGTCGATCGGTTACGCCAAGCCGAGCGGCGAATCGAAACAGCTTGGTCCCTCCGTCGTCCCTCGATTTTCCGCTACTACGTAGGCAGGTACGTACCTGTGACGGGGCCCGGGCGAGAGACCAGACAACGTGGCAGCAAAACGAAAATCCGACAAGCAATGCGCGCGGTGGCTTGATCACGTGCCGTGGCTATCTTTCCAGAACGTTTCCACGTCCTGGATCTTTGGGTGGCGTCCGCTATGCCCCAACAGGGCCTGTCAAAATGTCTCAAGACTCGAAGCCACGAGGTTTCGGGAGGCTTCGGAAAGCTTCTGCTGAAGTGCTGAACCTTGGGTCTTGAGTCTTGAGCTTTGGGCCGCGAGCCTTGAGCTTCAACTTGGAATGTTCCTTGTTCACCCTTGGGTCTCTCGTGGGACTTCGCAACTTTGTCGCCAGAGTGTATTCGAATGTTAAATGAAGTGCAGAATGTTTTAGATCATATACGACAGGGTTTAGAAAGTAAGTACTATATGAACAGATCCTTTTCACCAAAGTCCTCGCGGCGCTTTACGGAATCCCCTAAACAAAGAAACCCAAACCATGATACCGAAGTATCGATGCAAATGCCCACCAACTGCCCACCAAAATGGTTACAAGTATACATAAGATGTTCAATCATCAGCAAAACAAACTGGGGGAAAACAAAGAAAAGTGTGGCTATAAGGGCACAAAGGAAATAATGATTCGTCTCTGTCAAGTCTTCGTATCCGTTTTCATCGTCATGTCCGGTAACACCGGATCCGCCATGTTCAAATCATCGTCAATCATCTGCTTGTGTCGTATCGCATCGCCGTCGTGATTCGTTAGGTAGACAGCGCCAATCCCTGTCAGTGAATCGGGGTCTTTGGCTTTGTTGCTGTCTACCTTATCATATCCTCGGCTCTCTCCCTCTTGCACGCCGCCATCCCTCACAGTCTGGCAACTTTCTAGCAGGCTGTTCTGCATTTCTTTTCTCTCCTCGTTCTCGCGCAATTTGGATGGAGTCACCGTTCTCGACGATGTTTCTGTGTTGATTTGTTGAGGTTCAGGTGCTGTGATCCCCTGCATCTCTGCTGCATTATTCTCCGGCTTTAGTTCGGCCTGAGGTTTCTGTATCTCCGAGACCTCTATCTCCTTGTTGCGTAGAGTCTCCGGACCTTGTTGTTTGGTGACGTTTTCGGTCGTTTTGGGTGTGTCGTGTGAGCCGTTATTGTCTTTTGCAAATGCGTGAGATCCCTTGACAGGTTCTGTCTTCGGTGGCCACTCTACTCCCCTCCCTGCATGTGCTCCTTCCCTTCCTTGAGGGTTTTCGTTTCCTTTTGTGTCTTCCTTTCGTGTCTGTACAGAAGGCATCACGACGTCACAAGCACTGTCTGCCTTTGTAGACGAGTGATCCCCGTCAATACCAAGTAGTGCCTGCGCAGCTCGCGCGGTGACTGAAGCGTGCTCCTCTCCAGCCACTTCCACAACTTCATCCGCACTCAATTCCACAGTAGGCCCTTCTACCGCGCGGTCTCCTTGACAATGCTCTGCTGTCTTGCTCTCCTTTGGCTCAATGTGCTCAATTGTCGGAATGCCAGTTCCATTGTCAGGCCCAGGTCCCTCTGCTGGCTCGCTTGCGTGTTTATCAGCGTTGCCAATCTCCTTTCCCACCGGTGAATTCTCGGCCTTCTCGTCAACGATGGTATTCGATACCAGCGGCGGTTTGGGTTCGATGAGGGCAGTCTTGTTGACAATTGGTGTCTCATCCGCCGACATGTCTTCGAGGCCCACGTCACTATATGAGGAGGGAATGTTCCGGTTCGCAGCCCAGGCAGCTATATCGTATGGGCGACCCGCGTCATCGCATCGGTCATAGTTGCTTGGCAGTGGACTTGGAGGTGAGCGGCCTCGGGTGTAGTAGTAAGGTTCGTATCCAGTCGGGCTAGTATCCGCGTATGGTCGGCTCACGTAGGACCAGTCGCTAGGTGGTTCGACTGTTCTGATTTGCGGATGGCTGTCAGGGAGGTAATCCTCCACCAGATACTGCTGCAACGTATAGTCATCATCAACCGACATTGGTGGTGGGTTCAGCTTCCCACGATCCTCACGGTTCGACGGCGGTGGAAACATTTGGAGGAGTGATAATGCCTGGAGCCGCGTTCGAGGCTCGTCGCTGAGGCAAATCTCGGCCATCTGTCGGTACCAGTCAGGAATGTTGACTTCCGGTCCAAGGATCAGCGGTCGTCCTTGGGCTTCTGGCTCGTCTTCCTGCATTGCGAGAGCCCACAACACCATACCCAACTGATACAGATCCGACTTGACGCCGATGTACATGGAAATTCGTTGGTTGCAGTCGATGAGTGGCGTTGCTTCTGGGGGCTCCCATCCCACTGGACATCCCCTCCTATTGATGTCGATGATTTTCGCATCGCCATTATCATCAATGACGATGTTGGACAAGGTAAAGTCACCTTGGACAAACCCGGACTCGTGAATGTCTGACAATCCCTCCACAATCTGGCGGGCCCACTTTTCTCTGGTCGACCATGGTAGGTCAAACTCGCCATCCTTGCAGTGCTCGTAAATTATGTCAATAAGTGCACCCTGGTCTGCGTAGTTGATGAGAAGTCCCTTCACGTTCTCCTCTTCGTCGTCCACGACCACGCCATGGAAGTGGATAACATTGTTTGAGTAGCGGAGACGGTTGAGAGCATTGACCTCGTACAAGAATTCATCAACAGTATCAGGACTGGGTATCTCCTTTTTGATGAGTGTTTGTCCATTGACCTTCACCTTGTACACGAATCCAGACATGTGTGAATCAAAAACAAGATCTTGCTCTCGGATCCGCTTGCACCCTAGGTGCTTGATCTGGGCTACAGAAGGATATGGAATGATTTCCTGTCAACTAGTTAGCTGAGATTGTAAGAAAAGATCGTTCAAGAATACTGACATTGCCATCCTCTACCACATGGACATGGAGCCTCCCATCGGTGGTCTGCAGCTTCAGGTTGGTAACGGTGTCGTAAAACTGGATATCCCGGAGGCTCTCACGGATGGCCTCGTATATCTTTGCACTCTTGTCTCTCTGATAGTGCGTATGAATCAAATCCATTTCCAAAGAGTTTAGAGGAGCGTTTCGATAATCGAGAGAGATTGTGACACGCCGCCAGAGATGTTCCTGTTCACGATATGTGACAAAAAACTTTTCCCTCCTGGATCGATCGCGGAAGTGCATGCTGAGGTTGAGAATCCAGGTCTTCTCGAGCTCATCGTGAATCATAGCATCATACTGCGAGGTCGTCATGGAATGGGTATCTGCGTTTGATAGGTTGTCTTGGATGGCACATTCATCGGCAAGAGTAACCTCGTCGTCCTTTGCTACTATCTGCTCGAACCCACCCTCCGTAGAAGCATTTTCAAGTGGGCTCGCCGGCGACAAAGGCACAGGGTCCGCGTGTTGAGGGGTCTCATCTTGCGAGCTGCCGAGAAAGCCCGGAGCGCTTACACGGGGGTCCGTATGAGGCTGGGAAATGGATGCCCGGGGTGCCTGGGAGCGGCGGTCGACCGAGACAGCTCTCCGCTCATCTTGTGTAGGATCAACGGGGGCTAAGTTGGTCCTCCGCTCCGATTGTTGGCGCTTGAAGGTCTGGGTCCGGGGTAGATTGGGAACAACCCTCCGGGACATTCGACGGATTAGGCCGGCCTTTTCAGGGTCGGCCGGGTCGGCATCCGGCTCAGTATCCGAGGGCGGTTCGGCTGGAATAGCCGTCGTGCTACCAGCGCTCTGCCGACCAAATAGCTTCCGAAAGAACGTCTGTGTCCCCGACGGGGTTGGGGGTTGTCGAATTGGTGATGGCTCAGGCGTTGCAACGTCAGCCTTTGCCATGGCCGCGACAACGCGACCGTAAAGGGAACGAAAGTTTCGAATTGTTGCTAGAGCTGCCACTACGCTGGGCAGTCAAGGGTAAAGAGGAATGATCAGGTTGACGATGGTCGTTGTGATGCGGTTGGTGGGGTGGGAAGTGGTTCAGCCGCAATGGTGAGGAATTGACGAGGAGATTGGCGGTGGCGAAGGTGATGCAGGCACATATGCGAATATGGAGGCCTGCGGGTCTTGTTCTATGGACGAGAGCTGACGCAGGAAGGAAAGAAGACAGTTTGAAGTTGCGAGAGAACGGAGGGACTCAAGCATCCACGCCGGCATCTAATGATGGAATGATGACTGACGGGGGACGATGAGGATCGAGCCAGACAGCCCGTCGGTCAAACACGCGAGCTTCTGAGGTAAGGTGAGCGGAGACGAGAGACCATGTCTCGCCCATGAAGATCAAGAGTGAGCCACGATGGACGAGGGTGGTTTTAGGCGTTGTGGCAGCGCCGAGGAGGTTGGGATGTGAATGGGTCGGTGAGGTGCGGGTCCTGTATCGTGGAGCGAGGCCGGTCGAGGCGGAGGCGGAGGCGGCTGAGGAGAGTCAGGGAGTGAGACGCGGCGATGACGGAAAAGATGAGGCGAAAGCGAAGAGAAGGCGGCCAGCAATTGAAGCGAGGCTGATGACAGTTAAGAGCTGTAAAGCCAGAGCCCACAGACCCGGGTCATGAGAAGGTGGACGAACGACGATGAGATGCACAGCATGCTGGTATTAAACCATGACCTCGATGTCGGCCTACCTAAAGCGGGCGGCGGCAGCAGTAGTAGCGTAGCGGGTATGAGGACCTAGCCAGTGCGACTGGGCGTTGGTGTGGGTGGGCTGTGAGTGGGTTTGGGTGGGCTCGTGGATGAATGGTGACGAGCGACGTTACGGGGGAAGGCGGGCGGCGGAGACTGTGGACGGTCTTCTTACCCAGGGCGACCTTTCTGGGCCGTTTCCTCGGAGGACCTGGGAGACGCCAGAAGCCTGGGCAACAACCGGGCCACACACTTCTGTCCGCGGACGCTTGACTCGGACGTCTAGAATGCCAGGAAGCCTGGGAAGCCCTGCTACGCTTCCGGGGATGACGGAGGCTGCGTTCCAGACATACAACGCTTTGCCAGGGACTCCAGGGCCAGAGAGGGTCGCTTACCTCGCTGACTGGCCAGCAAAGCCACCACTGGCCAAAGCCCACGCAGGGCTGTGGCCACCCAACCTCACTGACGGCCCGGGGGAAGATGCTACCTCGTAGGCTCGTACCTCTGACTGGCCTCGGCCTCGACGCGAATCCATCCACGGCCACCCAGAGGACCCTGTCGCCCGTCCGCCGTTGGCGTTGCCCATCGCCTTGTCGTCTTGTCGTCTGTCGCCTGCGCCTGCGCCTGCGCCTGCGCCTGCGCCTGCAGATTCATCGAGAGACGGTGACGCTCGCTGGTGGGGATCATCGATGAGCTGGCCCCTCTAGAGTCCCTGGTCTCGTCCCATTTCGTTCACGCTAAGACGATGGAGGAGGCCAAAGGGGCCAACGGGCGATGATGCATCAGGCATGGGAGCATGTCGGGCACTGAGGAGTGAGGCTTTGGATGGATAATTCGAGAGACAAGGGTGTTAGGAAGAAAAGCCAACTCAGACCGTCAGGTGCTCGGAAGGAGGGTCGAGACGGGAAGCACACAGACAGACCTGACCTCAACACACCCGACATGGCCGACACCCGCGGGGGAAGGGAGTGCGAGAGAAAAGAGCGAAGAGTCCGAGAAAACCATGGAAAGGAAGGAGCGAAAGGAACATGACGATTCGGAAAGGGTGGCAGCCCTCCTCCTTCCAATTCACTCCCGTCAAGGCAGGTACCAGCTGAAATGACCGACTCTGTCCCTACCTAAGGCAGACAGTAGGTACCTACTAGTAAGGCAACAACTCAAGTACATCATTAGTAGTAGCTGGGTGCTCCTCGTACCTTACTTGGTTATAAGTACTAAGATGGCACTGTACCTTGATTGCCTTGATTGCATTATTGCTTCATGCTGGTTCCCTTCAACATGGCACTCCAAAGTTGCCGTTCACCACCTCCAGATCCAACGTTGCCGAAAACTCGACAAGTGGAGGGAAGGACCTGACAAACCACACTGTCGGAGTCGCAAGGGAACCTAGCCCTGTCTGTCCAACTAAGAGGTACCCAACCTTACCACTCCCGAGTCAACCCAATCACGAATCTCACCTCCCTAGGTCCCTATCCGTCCTTCGTACGTATTGTGGCCTAAGCCTGACCCTCTAAGAGAAACCCTGCCTGCCCTGGACTGCTGACCTCCAGGGCTCGAACCATAAGGCGATCCGATCCTTTTCGCACCGCCATTGAGTTGGGCATCTGGCTTCTGCAGCCGTCACCGCCCAACCCAACATCCCCTAGACCGCATGGCTCTTTGCTAGCTCTAGCACCAGCCCCAGCAGCTATGTGATGGATCATGGCTCATGATGAGGCGGCCTAAACCGATGGGCGACGATGAAAGCCCGGACTGTGCTGACCTGCTAGGCTCGGCAGGCTGGGCCATGTCGTATCCAGCCGCTCGCTGCGGTCTCATTCCCGTCATCATGTGCATCAGCCGACATGCTGCTGACCGACCGGTTGGCTTAGATATTCGCCGACCTGGAACAGCCGCCAAGAAGGCCAAGGCCCGTTTTTTTACTCCCTCGAGGCTCACGCAACGCAACGCACGACTGCTTTGCATTTCGTTGTCTCGGAAGGCTTAGAGGAACCACAACTATTCGTAAGGGCCAGGTGCGTTTGGTCGGGAAGTTGGCATGGTCGCCCACACAGTCCTGGCAGCCCCAATCCCGTCCCGTCCCATCCTTCCCATCACATCTTGCATCTCGGCTCTTACCCTGGTTTCGCCCAGGGATTGATCGATCAAAAGCCGTGCTGGTGGGTATTAAGGTTTTCTTCCCACTTGAGAAGCTCAGCCATCCATCTCTTTGTGGTTTGTGCAAGAGCTCAAGTTCAACCCATCCCGCTATCGCCAAGCGTTCTCAGCCATTGGAGCCCAACCCATGTCGCCGAATCCAGCACCAACCCACGTTCTTCATGATGCACCCAAGACACACTTACACCTTCAGAAACGCTTCTCTTGGTCTGGAAAATTCATTACGGATGCACTGCATCCTTCCAGGCTCCTACGTAGCGTTCTATTCTCTCGTGTGAAGCCCATGGCGTCACACAACACCCGAAACCTTGCACGAACCGCTCTGTCGGCCCAATGATAGGATTCAATCCATGAATCCCGACCCCCCAAATCCAAGGTCCGAACAGAGAAACGTGTGGGGTCAGGCATGAGTGCAGCATCTCCATTGCCTGCTCTGATCCAGTGAGGCTGTCCGGTGTTGTGACAGGCTGTCAGCTCGCCATGCAAGCAATGGAACTGCATCCCACCTCTGCCTCAGCGTTACGATGCTAAACGCTCGGCTCGCCATTCATTGGGCCCTTCTGTTGCTCTCCTTCCAGCCTTCCATCATTTGTCGCGTCATAGCGGGGGTTTCGCTTGAGCCGCCTCTTTCGGTTCTTCGCACACCCTCAACTGATTATCAATGAAGGCTGGGGGACGAATGCCGTGGGCTACCAGAAACTCGCCTACTCGGAATAGATCCAATGGATCCAGCACAACGCATGCACTCTCACAGTCACACACACACATCCCATCCCGCCCTAACCAGCCCAGTTGTACTAACTAGGCTCGTCCCGCCTTCGACCCCACCGATCCCGCATCCCGGATCGACCGAAACTCTCCACGAACCAGGACCAGGTCCTGACGCGATTAGCAGGCCATTCATCAAGCTTGTTGGGTCCTGACGTTTTAAGAAAAAAGTGCCTCTTCACTCCATTCCATCGATTGGGCCACGACATGGCCACATGGTCCTCTAGCTCGCCTTACCGACAACGACCCAGCACAGTCATCACGTCCTTGGCCGGCGCCCCGATCACCGGCCTCGGAGGACCAGCTCACTCCTCCTATCTCGACGATTGACTCAGTACCGGCATTGGCATCGCCGGCTCAGCGCAATGCCAGCCAAGGCAAAGAGGACCAACAACGCGGCCCCGTGTGCATTGGGTTTTCTGGGTATCATACCCACGGTACGATTGCATCAACTTAATTCATTAATAATGCATGTGGGTAAAGACAACGTCGCTTGTCCAAGTTGTACAATTATACACGGAGGTTGCTCACAACTGCTGCTACTGCTCCTCCACCTCCCTCCCCAAACAACCACTGATGCTGCTACTGGGCGTGTTTCTAAAAGTACAAGGATCCACATATTTGTGATAATAGAGTAGGAGTCTTTATGGTCGTTTCCATCTAGGTTTCTTGCCCGGTGCCCAAACGCCCCCAAAATGCCCTGCAACTTTCCTCCTCTCGCTCGCTCGCTCTCGCTCCGCGGAGCGAGATGCTTTACTGACCGTGAGGCAGTCAGTTCTTAGTTAGTGCACATCGGTGGACATGTCACAAGCGCGGACGAGAAGCAATCAATCTTCTCATGTCCGTCTAGTCCTCCTCTTCAGTGGCTTCCTTCTCGCTCTTCTTCTTTTGAGCCTCCCACTCGCAGATCTTGCACTTGTTGGCCTGATCGCGGTCTAGTTCGGGGAAGACGAGGTCGAAGACTTCAGGGTACCAGGCCACAGGATGGCCCTCGATGCCCTCCTTAATGTTCTATCGTGTATCTGTTAGTCAAGGTCCCTGCCAGGAACGAGAGCACAAGGGGTGTGGGGGTTGCGGGGTTACGGGATAAGCACATACCTGGGGCAGCTCCAGCCAGTCAGACATGTTGTCCTTGGGGAAGATGACGGTCTTGCAGCCTGCACGTCGAGCCGCGACCGTCTTCTCGCGGAGCCCGCCGATGCGGAGGACCTTGCCTGTCAGGGTAATCTCACCGGTCATGGCGATGGTCGGGTTGACAGGGGCGTCGAGGGCAAGAGAGAGCAGCGAAGTGGTCATGGTGATTCCTGCGGATGGACCATCCTTAGGGACAGCGCCATCGGGCACATGCAGGTGCATCTTAGCCTTGTTGAAGAAGTGATTCTCCGGGAACTTGTTGACCATGAAGGACTTGGCAAAGGAGTAGGCGATGGTCGTCGACTCCTTCATGACGGTCTTGAGGTTACCGGTGATCTCGAGATTTGGTCGCGTGGAGGGTCGCAGAGGCGCCTGCAGGATGGACTCGATGTACATAGCCGCGCCACCCATCTGGGTCCACGCCAGCCCCATCGAGACACCAGGCGGGCTCACCTCGTAGAGGCGGTCCGAGGTGAAGACAGGGGGGCCAACGTAGTCAGTGAGGTTGTCCTTGCCAATGACGACATGCACTGAGTCCGGGACCTTAAGCGCAACACGGGGCTTCTCGGCAGTCTTGACCTCGCTCGACTCGGCCGATGCCTCCGGATCCGATGTCTTGGCCGTAGTGATATCCTCGGATTTCTTCTTCTCTGCCTCCTCCAGGGCGGCCTTGCCCTCCTCGGTCAACGCGTCCTCCTCGGGGAGAACTTCCTCGCCCAGTTCCTGGACGATCTTGAGGGCTGATTTCCGGTAGACCTTCTCGATCTGTTTCTTGAGGTTTCGGACACCGGACTCTCGGCAGTAGGACTTGATCAACTCCTCAATGGCCTCCTCGCTCAGCGTCACGTCGGCGTTCTTGAGACCAGCAGCCTCCTTGGCAGCAGGCGCAAGGTATCGCTCGGCGATGGCCATCTTCTCATCCGCGACGTAGCCGGAGAGGGTGATGAGCTCCATTCGGTCCAGGAGAGGTCGGGGGATGGTGTCAGTCATGTTGGCTGTGCAGACGAAGAGAACCTTAGATAAGTCGACGGGAACGTCCATGTAGTGGTCCAGGAAAGAATTGTTCTGCTCGGGGTCGAGCAACTCAAGGAGGGCAGACGAAGGGTCGCCCTGGTATCCACGGCCAATCTTGTCAATCTCGTCAATCAGAATGAGGGGGTTTTCGGTCTGGCACTTCTTCAGAGCCTGGATGATTCGACCAGGTAGCGCTCCAACGTAGGTCCTTCGATGACCTTTGATCTCGGCGACATCTGTCAAACCACCGACACTGAATCGGTAGTACTCCCGATTGAGAGCACGCGCGATCGACTTTCCGATGCTAGTCTTGCCAACACCAGGAGGTCCGACGAAGCAGAGAATCTTGCCCTCAACGGTGCCTCGCAGCTTGCCCACTGCAATGAACTCGAGGATACGGTCCTTGACGTCCTTCAGTCCGTGATGGTCCTGGTCGAGGACCTTGATAGCGTTGGGGATGCCAAAGTTCTCGGGGCTTCTCCGACCCCAGGGGATTTGAGTGAGCCAGTCCAGGTAGTTCCTCGTCACGTTGAACTCGGAAGCAGCCGTCTCAAGATGGGCGAGTTTGTTGAGCTCCTCGTCAAAAACTTTGCGAACCGCGTCGGGCATGGCGAGGTTGTTGGCCTTCTCCTTAAACTTCTCAACGAGCTTATCTTTGCCATCAGACTCGAGACCCAACTCTCGACGGATGCCCTTCATCTGCTCCATAAGCCAGTACTCTCGTTGCCTCTTGCTAATCTTGCTCTCCACATCTTTGCTTATCTTGGACTGCAGCTGGGCATTCATGAGCTCCTTCTTGAGTACCACGAGTGCCTTCTGCATCCTCTCCTCCACGTTCAGGCAGCCAAGGACCTCCTGCAACTCCTTTTGCTCCCCGGAAGACACAGCAGCGGCGAAATCGGCAAGCTTAGCGGGCTCTGATGTCACGTTGCCAGTCGACTGGCTCATGGAAAAGGTAGAGATCTGATCCCGGAAGAGGTTGTTCATAGTGGCAACCTCCTTGAAGACGTTGACGATCTCGTTGGTGACGGCTCGAATAACCGGGCTCTTGGGGTCGTAGGGCTCGTCGACGAGGTTCTCCACATTGACCAGGCTAACAGGGTACTTCTTGAGGAACGAAGTAGGCTCATACTTCTCGGCCGTTTGGTCGGGCTTCTTCTCCACAGCGCTCTCTTCAAAGCTAGCCACGACATCTCCCTTCTTCTCCTGGGTAACTTCCTCCTCGGCCGCCTTCTGGGGAATAGGTTCGGGGGTCGGTTCGGTCTTGGTATCGGGTTTCTTGGCGTCCGGGCCACCGGGAGGCAGCAAGCTGGAGAGTCGGATGCGGCGATGGGGGTAAAGAATAGCTGTCAAGGCACCCTCCTGTCCATGTATGGGGAAGGCACTCGTAATCTGGGCGAAGACACCAACATCATATACGTCATCGGCGTTGCGGATGACATCTTCATCCTCGTTCTCATCCTTGAACAAGAAGGCACCGACATATGGCTGACCGCGTTTGATGGACTCTGTAATGGCGGTTGCAACCTCGGGGTCCTTGATCGTAATCGCCTTATAGAAGCCAGGGAAGAGTGGTCTTCGGGCAATAGGGATTGCTAGGACCTGGGGGTATACGTCCGGGACGACAGGCTTCTGCAGTGCCTTCTCGGCAGACTTTCGGCCCCGCTTACCACCCTCACCACCAGACCCGTCGTTACCTGAGCCGGATCCCGCAGCACCCCCTGCAGCGCTTCCTGCCTTGTTGTCCTGCGATTGGTTGCCGCCGTCGTTCTTAGCTGAGGCCGATGAGTCGGGGCCGGGGTTCTTCGCCTCGGCCAGAATCGTTTCCTCCGCCTCTTTCCGTTGGTTCTCGAGGTTCGCCTTGGCTTCCTCCTCCGAGAGGGGTTCTGTAGGAGGCTCTATCGCGGAGTCGAAAAAGCTCTTGTCTTTGTCCTCCTTCTTGCCCAGCCTGGCAGAAGTGGAAAAGGCCGCGCCGACTAGCCGGGGCCGGAGGGCCGGTAGTCGGCGGCCGCAGATGTGGGAATTCCGGTAGGCTGGGGACGAGGCCCATCTTCGTGTGATGGCTTCGGGAGAGGCTCGGGATACGTGGGCGGCGGAACGCTCGAGAATGAGGCGCCCGGAGAGGCGTGAACGGGGGATCATGGTCGGCGGGAGCTGTCGGGAAGCTGTTGTGGTGGGATGGAGAGAGAGCAGAAACGTCGGCCCCCCGCGCTGGGCAAATCAGAAGCGAAGACGGGCAATTAGAATAGAAACGAAGGAATGCGGGTAGAGGAAGAGGGGGACAGTTCTATTATCGGGGTCGGTCGGGAAGGGGGGATGTTAGACGCAATTGTGCGCATCGCCGGGTGTGGAGGCTGAAGATGGATGTGTAATGGCGAGTTCGGACTAACCGTCATCAAAACTTCGGAGAGCTTCCATCGGTAGAATCTCGGCAAATGCCGGCATTACTTGCGCCGGTTATCAGATTGCGATATTCTTGTATCGGAGCTCGTCTGCTGAATTGGTGATGTAGCTTGAATGATCGTGACATGATATCCATCTTCGGAAAGGCGTAAGGATATAACAGGACGAGGCTAAGATACTGTCTCAATAACTACGGATTCTGATGGACAATGCGTTCTTCCCATGAAATCGAGTAGCACCAGTACCTTGAATCTCATGTTCCCTTGTAGTTGCTTGAAGCCGGCGCCGGTAACCGGAAGATGTGGGTACGCACGCGTACGCTCGTGCCTGAAATTGTTGCAGGGACTCGAGAAGGGCATTATTAATGGACAGTTACATGGAAGACCGTGGAATTTCAATTAGCCCCAGTTCTAGCCTGTATCATTAGAACAGATTAAACCTTAGTATAATTGACTTGAAGATCGAGTCCGTCCAAGCAGAACGAGGCCAAAACAGGCGAGGCTTCCATTATGCATAAGTTAGGGATCGTTCACATGCCGCGAGCGCTACCCTGGACACCCCCAATCCACTTTCACGGCAAGACTCCGCCAGGCAAGAACTGAATCGGGTAGCGACCACCACCCACTCATATTCTGTGAGCAGTTATATTCCAACAACACCTCGTTCTCATCTGGCGTAAAATACGAACCAGTACCCTTCTCCAGACTCATACTTTCTTATCACATAAACTTCTACAATTGGAGTCGAGCCATTCCAGAACCCTCGCCATGTCGCCGACCTCTCAAGAAGGTGACTCCCCCACCAAGCTCTCACTCAACACCACCAAAGACACCACAAAGCCCGCAAAGACGATGTCAAAGAAGGTCGTCGCAGACTCCTGGGAGGATGAGGACTCTTCCGACCCAGAGCCCGGGCCCGAGAAGGTAGACGATGAGGGTGACGAGGATGATGACCTCATATCTACGCCAAAACAGACAACAGCTCCTCCGCCAACCCCCCTCTCCCCTGTTGGCTCCTCGTGGACTGACGCACAAGATGCTGCCGCTTCTCGCACGGCGCCCGCTGACCCGTCTCGCCGGCCAGAGAAGACGGATGCCGTGGCACGGCGCATGATTGTTGCGGGTCTGGGCCTCAAGGCGCCCAAGCTGACGGACGAGCAGCGTGCCTACCAGAGGTCTGTTCGAGAGCAGGAGAAGAAGCGACGGGAGCAAGAGAAAGCCGCTGAGCAGAAGGCAAAAGACGATGCCGAGAAGGCCAAGGCAGCTGTTTGGGACGAGTAGGTCAGGCAACCCGGCAATCAAAGTCACTCCTAGCACAGCAAGATGGGAAAGAAAGAGAGTAAGGACATATTGAAAATGGCAGTACTGAAACTGTGCATATTGGAGGAAGTGCAACTAAAAAACAATAAAAGAGGCCCACGCTATTTTACACAACCACAGCCTCAAAACTCAGCCATGTCTCACATCTAAGCAGGGTCGATAAGACCCTTCTGGACAGCAGGGCGAGCCAGCATTCGCTGGTGCCAGGCGAAGTAGTTTTTGTACTTTGTCTCAATCTCATACTTCTCAATGGCGTTGCCGACGACGGGGACGATGGTGTTCCAAGTGACGAAAGCTAGATCGGCATATGTGCTGAGAAGCAGTGTGTTAGGGGATGCATGCGGAAGGCAAGACGAGGATATACGACATACCACTTTCCACCGACGAGCCACTCCTTGCCCTCGAGAATCTTGTCGAGGACCTGGATAACACGAACCATCTGCTCCACGTAGCGCTCCTTGGCGGAGGGCACATCCTCAGGGTGGAATACGTGAAACCAAACGGCCTGGCCATAATAAGGGCCCTGTTTGCGAGGTCAGTCTGTTGTTTTTGTTGTTCTGGTTAGCTGTTGGGAATATGCTATCTTACCTGGCCAGACATCTGAAAGTGTAGGTACTGCTTCAGGTGCCACTTCTCAGGGGCAGAGGTGAAGGTAAGCTTGTGCTCCTTGTCGTAGGTTTCGACGAGGTACTCGATGATGGCGCCCGACTCCCAGAGAACGAGGCCGGTGTTGGGGTCCTCGATGGCGGGCAGGCGGCCATTGGGGTTGATCTTGGTGTAGGACTCGGCCTTGGGGTCGGCAATGGGAATCTGCAAAAGGGGGAGGGAGATGTTAGGAGAGTCTCGTCTGGGTGATTTGGGAGACCGAGAGAAACATACGGCGGTGTAGGGAATTCCAAGCTCCTCGAGGATGATGATGACCTTCTTCGGGTTGGGTCCCTTGCCTGGGAGGATTGTTAGATGGGAGAAGAGATGCTTGTACACGTGGGGTTGTTGGCATACCGTGGACCCAGATGGTGATGGGCTTAATGTCTGGCATTTTGGTGATGTGATGGATGTATTTGGTGCTGGGAGAAACGGAGAACAGAGGGGAATGAATGGTTGCTTGATTGATTGATTGATTGAATGGATGATTGAATGGTCTGGTCGTTGATAATTTCTTTAATGTGGTCGGCGGGCGTTCCCTCTTCTTATACCATATTGGCCTCCCCCCCTGGCTAACCGCGCGCATTCCACAACATGAATAATAGACAGACCATAGCGGCCCTGGTAAAGACCTGCTTGCGTTGATTTCCAATCATAGGGATTGGAAAAGACAACGGCCATAGTGGCATGAGGGATGGATTTCAAATCGGATCTTATGCCCGTCCCTCGGTGGCTTTTGATGCGCGCGAGCACTAGACCCGTTATCGTATACGGCGGCTCCTGGCTGGCCGTGGGGAATTAAGCTCATGACAGGGGGGCGTAGTGTCCGCGCGTGTGATGACTCAGCTGCCGCCCGGTTCCGAACTGTGGTGGCTCTCGGGGTTGAGGCTCCATCGTAAGGCTGAACGCCCGCGGGACGCTGGAGGTTAGCCCGACTCAGGTGTTGCTTGTCGAGAGCTGAATATATTTTGTCCGCCAAATTCGCGCTGCTGGGGAGTGATGCTATTTGTCCTACGCCGTCGGCAAGTCTCGTTGGAAGTTGGAGGTTGGAAGTTGGAAGTTGGAAGTTGGAACTCTCACTGTCGATCCATCATGGCCGTTCAACCTCCTCCACGCTCTTCAGCCGCTCCAACAGCGGAAGTCTCTTCGCCCCCTTCATCAGCACAAGCTGCTTCTCCAGCCCATCTCCCTCTCCATTCCCCCCTCCCTCTGACGCATACCGGACCGCCACCGTCACGCCCTCAAGCCCCATCTCCTGCGCCGCCTGGTTCCATAGCAACTGCTTCACCTCGCCCTCCTTCGAACAGCACACGTAGCCCAGCGCCGCCGGAGCCCGCAGCTCCTCCTGCACCCCGCGCGTCGCCGGCTTCTCGCCCACCAGCAGGCCCAGCACGTCCCCAGCGCCGCGCCACCCCGGCGGGGCTTCGGCCCGCGCGCCCTTGAGCTCCCGCACGTACATCGGCCCCGGGCTGCGCGCCCCGGCCTTGCACTGTACGAACACCTTCATGACGTCGTCCGTTGACGGGAGCGTCCACGTGCCCAGCAGGTCCAGCCCACGGTCCGACGCGCCCCCGACGCGCTTGAGGAAGAAGCCGTACTGTGAGAGCGTCTCAGCGACGGTGTACTCGTAGTGCGTGCCTCTGTACACCGTCGACTTCTTGTTGAGTCGCGTGCGCTCGACGTAGCTGAGGAAAGTGGCTAGATCTGAGTGTTCCTTGGTGGGCGACTCGGGATATATCAGTTTCCCAGCCGTTGCCGAGCCTGCCCCATTGGCGTCACTGAGGAATCGTCGCCCGCCAATTGTTGCCGGCACATGCCTCGGAGAGAGATACAATCCTTGTATTGCCCTTCCAGAATTGCGGCAAGAGGCTAGCATCGTTTTTATTCGTGATCACGACTGATGCGAGGTTGACTGTGTGTTTGACGTCCATGTGGTGAAGACTGAACGGCCGAAATTCTAGGTATGCATAAATGCGACGTAGCCAATTAAGCGAATTACAACTCAACCACCCCGGCCCCAGGTCGCCCTCATCATGAGAACTCCTAAACCCGACCACATCCATTACTCGTCACAGTCGATATCAACAAGATGGAACGAGAACAAATGGTCTGTTATATCCATTGATTACCAATAATATGTCCTTGTACGCCTAATGGAACACGGCTCATGATGCACTATGCACTAACATCCCTATCCGATTCATCTAGCGCCATCTTTCATACACGCTCGTCATACAATTAAAGTGCAACACCAACATCGAAAATAAAATGTTCCAGTCCGAAGCACTAAATCTTCTCGCCTCCCTAATCATAGCATATCCCCTGAGTTTGACAGATTCGGTGGGAGAATGGTATTCGCCATTCGTGTCGCTGGCTGAGGCGGTGCTTTCTCTCTTGATCGCTCATCCCGCGATCTGCTTTGGCCGATGCGTCGCGCCCTGGACTGCGGCTTCCGTAGGGGAGGCTTGATCATGTTCTCCAAGAAGAATGCGCTTTCCGTGTGGCCTGTATTGGGCCGCTCGTCGTCGGCATCTGAGAACCCTCCCATGTACTCTTCATCGGAAGCGATGTCTCCAATCTGCGGTTGATAGGATGCTGGGGCAGACGGCGACGTGATGGACCGTGAATGAAGACCCGGCCGTGCAGAATGGGGTACAACTGCACTGAAAGCACCTGGGTTCATGGTGTTGGAGCCGGGATCCCTTGATATGCCTGGGGAACGGTCTGCGAACCCATTCTGGAATGAAGTGTTGTTCGACGCTTCATGTAAAATCGGCAGGATTTGTTCGTCATACAACTCCGCCCCGGATTCAAATGACTCGGGAGTGAACTCGGTAATGGTTCTTGAGGACCTCCCATCCTCATCTGTTGTTGGGCTCGATGGTTCGTCAAAGAAGTCGTCGAGGCTGTCCAGCTTCGTCACCAAGTCACCAACGTGAACGTCGCCGCGGCCCTCGTCAGACAGCATCGTCTCGGTTCGTTCCGATGAGCCAAAGTAGCCATACGGGAAGTCTTCGGCGTGGAACTCAACTTCGGGTGTTGGTTCAGTCTCTGGCACCATGCCTTCTGATCCTTGGCATGTGTAGAATGCGGCATGGATATTCGCACGTGTGGCCTCCGTCTTCTTCGCAGGAATTGGAATTGCCCAGCCAGACGCTTCTGGAATACCAAAGAGGCTCTGAGTGCGTTCATACTCCTTGCGAATCGCCTTCGATGTCGATCGCGTCATGCTCATTCTCAAGTGGTGCTTGTCCATATGATTCCCAGACATAGTCATAATGTTGTCCAGTACCTCGAGCGCCTCCATGCAGAACTCGGTTTGCAAGAGGCGAAGTAGCGGCGAGATGAGATCGGAACCATGCCCGGCAAGCTCAGGTTTCCGCATGTCCACGTCAGGAATTGCCACGCAGAGAATTCGCATTGTCTGGATCTTGACCCAGGAGAGAGAATTCGTGAGTAGCCCGATGAGGAATGTAACCATCTGAAAGTCCAAATGGGGGAGAAAGTATTCTCGCAAGGCCCCCCATAGTTCAACGAGGAAGTCCTTGCTACTGCTGATGCCATGGGACTGCCTAGAAACGAAATTATGCAGAGCATCGGCAATGCCCGGGTATCCTTGACGATCAGCCTCTCCCAGAAGAAGACTCGCTGTTCGGGAGACTTCCTCCCCGGGACTGCCTCGCTCCATGTCGTTTAAGAAACGAGGGAAGTTTGCCAGCAAGGTGAAGAAGAGGCGATGGTCATCGCCAATCAAGTTGTCACTAGGGAGCTGGACTAGCTTGTCCATCATGTCGAGAGTTGTCTGCCAGCACAGAGAGGACCTTAATCCCTTGTGGAGCAAGGGCTGAACACCTTCGAATACACCATCCCAGCGGGCAGGTTGGCCATCAGCCAGCAGCCTGCGAACATCGTCCCTTTGGAAATCCACCTTAGTGAAGAACTTGTTAAGCATCTCTACTGCCTCCAAGAACTCCCGTTCGTTGATGGATTCGAGACAAGCACAAGTCGTCCAGAATAGTTGAGGAAAATCAAGTAGGTCATCGGCATCCAACTTGACAATCAGCGTCTTTAGGGTGGTAAGAATCTCCATGGAAAATGACTGGATTTCAGGGTCATCATCGGCAATTGTGTTGGACAACCGCGCCAGCATGTCTCCAAGCATATATTGATCAACAGCTGTGAGAACACATCTGAAGATTTGGAACGAACGACAAGCCAGATGTCGGACGGGACAAGACGTCGCCCAGGTCAGAGATAGCCGCCCCCATTGCTCCTTGATGCCGGGAAATGTCATCTCGAAGGTTCCGATGACTTCTGCGGTGAGGAATTCCATGCTTGGAGGAACTTTGTTGTCGTGGTCATCGACTTTTCCGTTGCTATCTTCGTAACCCCAAACTACAGACCGATCATGTCGGCGGATCAAGTCGATCAGATCTTCAATCGACTTCTTGTCACCTTCTTGGGTACGGTCATCGACCTGCGAGATGACTAATTCATGTATCAAATGGACCAACATCTCGCGGGCCTGTTCTTGAACAAGCGGAGTATAGTGATCCCAAAGGACAGTGACGACTTGAAGAAGAACCGGAACGTTTTCTTGGGTGAGATGAACCGGAGACACCATCAAGTCGACAAGTAATATGAGAGACAACTGCCCTAGGGAGAAACCAGCTTGCTTAGTCCCCACTGGAAGCGCCTCAGCGAGATCGGCGCAGTAAGGAAGTAGGTTGATATCGGGTGGCGGCGGGATAGCGTCTCTCTTTTCGTTAGGAACCATGGCCTTTGGCGTGATCTGCATCAGCAGGAACTCGACAACCTTGATTCCTGGCGTGCTGTTCGTGGTGGACAAGAAGACGACGATCTGTTTCGCATATTCGACAAAGTTCTGCTCGCGACGCTCAAGGCACAGCTGCATGATAAAGTCAAGGACCAAGCGAACGTTCCCGGGATGGGGGCCGGTGGCAAGGGCTTGCCACAGGGCCTGGACCTCATTATGCAGGGCCCCGCTGGATTTGATGGTAATCTCCAGTAGGTTGGCCAAGAGAACATAAGATTGGGCCGTAGGACCACCATTCGGATCTAGCTTCAGCTCAATGGACTGGATCCAAGGTAGCACAACAGCAACCACGTTTCGTTGGGCGGATGGCTGTAAGTCCTTGAAGTACAGAGTGAACTCGGAGAAGATGTGAAAGGCGAGTTCCGTGTGTTGCTTGGCAAGACGCTTGGATATCTCGAACTGCGCCAATTTGTACACGGCCTGGGTTTTGTCGGAAATGCTGATGTCAAAATCCTGGACCTTGGAGTTGCGTTGTTGACGCGCTTCCAAGGACCGCAAGACTGTTGCTGATTTCGACCTAATCTCGCTCTGATCGTTACCAAGTGTGAAGAGACAGAGACCGAGAAGTTTCCAAAAGGGACAGGGGTAGTCGATATGATCTTGGAGTACTTGAGTGACAACTGTGAAGTAGCTCTCAAGTACCTTCGGGACGTCCGCAAGGTAACATCGCGCAATGCAGTGTTCCATCATGTAAGGATACTCTTGGTTGTGGACGATCAGGTTCTCCAAGGCTCTCCTTCCAATCACATTCATTCGATCGCTCCCCGAGTTGAAGATGGCCTCTATCCAGGCCAGCATTCGACGGATGTCAAATTGCAAGATAACACCGCTCTCAGTGGTGATGCTGATCGATCCTCCACACAATGCAGCCATAGCACTCAGCGCCGCAGTTCTGAGATTCCTTTTCTCAATTTCCATGGCTGCAGTGACAGTGCCTCGTTCACCCAGCGTCTGTTGATCGATGAGAGACTGGCGCATCGTGTCCTCACGAACCCGTATTTGGTTTTGATTTGGTGAGAACCCACACCAATCTTCCATCAAAGAGAAGGCAGACTTGCGAGCTTCAAAGGTCATCCACCGTGAAGGGTCTTTAGTCCGGTTGATGCCTTCAAAAAGGGCTTCCATCAATCCACAGTAGTGGCGTCGTAGCTTTTGGAACTCCCAGTCCATCTGTACTTCTCCATCCATCAGGAAGAGCTTAAGGTCCTTAGTATATGAAGTGAGGTTGCTGAGAAAAAAATCAGAATTATAGACGTCAGGCTCATTGACGAAGTGCGATGTTAGTTTAAAGACGTGTGTAATCTCGGTTCTCAGGAGGTCCATCTTGCGATTCCGCCGTGGGCTGCTGTTGGTTCGCTGGTGCATTCGGGCACGAGCTTCATCGTTGCATCTTGATACTTGACCCTGAAGTTCCTCAAGCAAGGTTCGGTAAATGTGAATATTGATAGATCCCATGGCGACGACGACTGCCTCACGCACAGACCCCGAAGAAACAGAAAGGAGCGGGATCAAGTACTTGAACAGTGTCCGTGCTGTAACAATCTTGTCCTTCGACATCGGCTTCGAACCCTTCCGGACGTGTTGGGGATCTTGGGGGGCTGGGGCAGTGCCGGGGTCTGCGAGGGTGGTACAGGCAAAGATCAGGTACAACTTCCACTGCTCCACCATTACCTCTGGATGCGCCGTGGCAGGTCTTCCTGCCAAGCGAGCACTTCCTGGGTCGCCGTTGTAGTAAAGGCCACGAGATGGCTCAGAGAGGTACACAATTGGCTTATACATCTGCAGAATGCGGTTGCAAATGAGGTCCCGGCAGATGGTGACGGTGAAGGGACATTGATCGTAGGCGATCCGAATGAGATTGGGGAAGACCTTAAACCACAAGGTTGTGTCGTAGGAGACGTCGCTGGCACATAGCTCAACTAGGGCACCTCGATTGTTCGTGTTCTGCAGGCCTCGCTGCAGCCTACTGCGTTCCGCCACGGAGAGTTGTTCATCGTTGAAGTCCATCACCTTGCTAGATTCGTTCTCCAGAATGTCAATGAGCCTCATGTTATCTTTCTCCTCCGATATCTCTTTCCCGAGAGCAATGTCAAACTCGACAATGAGTCTCAGAACCGTAACGGCAAAGTGGCGAACTCTTCGGGACTGTGAGCAAAGGAAGAACAGCCCATGGGCCTCCGCTTGATCAACTTCAGCCCATATGCTAGACAGATCAAGTTTGAGAGCTCTTTTATCGGAGGCAGTGGTATCAGACTGGTCCATTGCGACTTCCCTAGTCTTCTGCCTGATCTCTTCGATCCATATTTGCAACAGCTCAACATATAGCCTTAGAGTGTTCTCGATGTGGCCATGACCAAGCATTCCACCATCAGACATGGTCGAGTAGCGATCGTCAAAGTTGAAGATGAAGCGAGCAAAGCCCATTGTTACTTGCTGAGCATGAGCCTGTCGAGCAATTGCTTTCAGAGAGTTAGCCGACGACTCGGCAATGTTGTATTGTACATGGGCCGTGCCAGTGCATAGCAAGTTGATCAACGAGTTGAAAGGAATGTCAACGGAGAGACAGCGGGGTAACGCCTGTACTGCGACGTGGAGAAGCTCATAGAATGCCTGCTTCTGATCCGAAGCATTCTGATGGTCGTCTTTGCGAGAGAAGGTAAAAGTCTCGGTGATTGGGGTTTTGGGACCCGGGCTATTGAACTTCTCATCCAATGCCGCTTGGCCACCAAATGTATTATCGCAGATGATAGTGATCTTGCCAAGGATTTCGCAAAATTTGAGATAGTATTCTCGGACGCTATCACTCAAAACGTGAGTGAGCACAGGACGTGTGACGTATTCCTCTTTAGGGGTAGTTGTAGGATTTGAGAGAGGGGAGTTGCGAGGTGACGAGACAGCGGGAGAGACGGCAAAACGGTCTGCAGATGCGCTGGGGGTTTCGTAGGTTTGCGGAAATGGTGGTTGGCCCTGCTCTCCCTTCTCCAAGTCGGACATGATGTAGAGAAAAGCCCGGATACCGACGACGATCCTGTCAGGATCTAGCTGCTCGACTCTCAGCTCTTTGTTGGAGGTGAATAGATCGGCATTGACGAGAGGAAACACAACATTTCGGAAGCAGTATTCAGGGTACTTGAATCCAACTAATCGGATGATTTGGATCAAGGGCTCGGTGCAGACGGTGTCGGAGGCCACCAGGCTGCGCTTTGACGAAGGCAGGACTAGCTTCATAATCTCGTCAATCTTTCGGATACCGCTCTGAAGTGTATCATTTGTGCGGTATAGGTAAGTCCAAAGTAATCGAGAAATGACCTGCAGGCAAAGAGGCTTGGTGAAGCGATCCTTGGCCTTGGTCTGTAAGGGGAGGATAAGTTGAAGCCACTGTGAGGCGAAGTTGTCTGGTGACGAAACACAGAGCATCGTTGCAGTGAGTGGGAACGCAACATTCCAGTGTCGTGGTTTCATGAACATCTGAGCAAGGCGAGGCCCGATGGCGGAGAGAACTTCGGCCCATCTCGGATGCATGAAATGGCTGTTGCTGGCCTTTGCAGCAATCGGGAGCAGCAGCATATCTAGAACTTGGCAGAAAGCGGTCTTAACCCTCTGGCCATGGGATTTGCTGAACAGGCGGCCTAGTGAGATCAGAAAGTCGCACGACTGCTCCCATGCTTCCTCTGGCGAGATTTGGACCCTGAGATGCTTCATGCCGCCTAGAACGAGTTCTACTTTCCCCTCGGCATCTCGACCTGAGGACGATGTCGGGCTTTTCACCACCCGCTCCTGGAGGGAGCTTTCCAAGTCTTCGATGAACCTCCTAGTGACGCTGGTGAAGTTGATGTGGCTCATGTAACCGAGGAGCTGGGCAAAAAGGTTCCAGTTGGCAAGCTTTAGAGGCGATAGCATCAATTGCTCCGTATCGGCGATCTTGAGTTGTCCAAAAATTATGCTTTCCAGTTTGTCCTCCATCTCGGGGGTAATGCAGGCGAGACTGCTCTGGCTGATGACCTCTAGCAAAACCCGGCACAGAATGTATATCGAAACGGCCGATCGGCGCTCGGCTTGAGCAACAAACTCTTGTCTCGCGGCGAGAGTGGGCGGGAAGACGCTGTCGGGGCCTCCAGAACCTGGCGGGCCTGCCTGCTGCACAGGCTCTGTGTTCCGTCGCAAAAGAGGGCCTCCTGGCAGCATGCTTCGTGATTGTTGAAGATGACTCCGGGCTTCATTGGCGGCATCGCTCTTGCTTTTTCTCCATAGCATCATCGAATCGATTAGGGCCTTCGGTTTGGGGCTCGCAATGTGGCCGAGGGCGACAATCAGCTGGTCGAAGGCGGAATCGACGCCAGGTCCGCAAATTTGTTCGATATTGGGTTCGGGGTCGAAAGGTACCGTGACGCACTCCGTCAACTTCTCCTCGGCTTGTGCTATGAACTACAATGGGGTCAGCCAGAGATGGCGAGGGCCGTTCAGACTGGTACCGGTACTGACCGAGGTGAACAAGACGTGCAAGGCATACTCGCCAACCGTCTTTTGGTCATCCTTGTGGTGGCGGGAAGAATGAGAATGGTGAGGAGCATGGTCACGCCTTGACTTGCTGTGCATGCGCTCCACCTTGCGATGGGTTGCGCCGTGAGGGGACAGGTCGGCGGCGGAGGCGGAGGCGGAGCGGTCCATCTGGATGGTGCTGCCAGAGAGAGACGTAGGCGGCCGTGATGGATAGGCGGCGTCGCCATCGATGCGGGCAGCTACCGACTGCATGTCCGGGCGGTCGAGGCTGGCGCCGGCAGCAGCAATCATTTGCGGACTGAGGGGGCTGGATTTGGCGCTCGCCTGGCTGCCATTTCTCGAGTGCTGGATGCCGTGGACGATGGAGGTTTGGCGGTGGTGGCCGTAGTTGGCGATCTTGGGGTCGACCACTCGCTCGACGACGCCTCCGATGGCTCCTCGCGAGTGCGGTGCGTGGATACGCGGCGACGTCAAAGTCGGGGGCTGCGAGATCTTGTCGGCCGAGGAATCTCGTGAGTGCGAAGGGCGACGGGGCGGGTCAAGAGCGGGACGGAGGGTTCGGTCCCAACTGGCCTCGTCCTCATCCTCTTCGTCGAGTCTTGAAACGGACCGGGGCGAGAATCTGAGCGGATCCTGCAGGTGGTCCGGCAGTGGCTGCGACGGCACTATTCGGTGTCACAAGGGGCTGTCAGCGATCATGTCCTTCACCGAGCCATGCCTCGTCTCTGCCCGTGAAACTTGGCTGGAGATGGGCCCAAAGGGCGAGGTTAGCTGCAGGCTAGCCCTGGTTGCAAGCGCTGCCAGTTTGACGTGACGCTGGGCTGTGCCGTAACGAGGGCATTCCCGCTGTGCAACGTAGGTGCGTACGTCCGGCGGGAGGAGGGGCGGGAGACTGATGGCGGGCACACTTATAGGTCGGACTCACCCATTTCAACTCGGATTCAGTCGCAGTCCCATGATCTTGGGCTGTCGGTCGGTCCCAGAAACAAGCAGGATTAGGTACGATGCGAAGTCTGGAAGCGAAGGGACAACTGTACGAGTAGCAGCGGAAGGTTGGCAAATGGCACATGCACGTAATTAGGTGGACAGCCGACTTTGGACTTGGGCATTGGTGACAATGACGCTACCGTCCGAGCGCCAAGCTGGGGTGGGCTCTTCCGCTGGGTGACGGCGGGTCGCCAGAACTCTCATCAAGGGATCAATCAACAAGGGAGACAGCGAGAGGCTACGGCGCAACCAGCGCAACCAGCCATGGTTTTCGGGCTTCCACGTCCTCGACATCCATGCAAATCTGCAAGGGCCACGGCCTATGAGCGCCTTGCCGTGAGACATGGGCAGAAGACGCGCCACAGCGGACGATCCATTGGCTGTGAGAAAAGGGGTCTGGGGTCGGGAGATCTTATCTTGGTACCTACCTACCTACGAATACGCCGTAATACTTCCACGAGGCCCAAGGGTGACTGGGCGAGAGGGTAATCTAATTAATGATGGTGTGGATGGACGGCATGCCGCGCTGAGACTTTTATAACCCGTATCATAGTGCGTTGTCATCCACACCCAAGCCTCAACGAGTGTTGTGAGAACCAAGGAGCTTAATGCCATGCTGCCAGCTGGGGGAAGGATGATGACCGCGTCTAGCCCAAATCCTGTTCAATTGAAGGCCACGCTTGCTTTTCTAGTCCAGCCAGGGCCCGAACACTAACTTGCTATGCGGTAGTTAACGAATTGTGATCTTCGCACGAAGACATGCCCGTTTGTTGACTAATTAAGTTGGTAGGTGCTGTACGAATATCATATCCATAAAAGTATGGATATCCGCAGTTGAGGCTGGTTGCGCTTTGACAGCCAGCCACGCCGAACTTACTTCCAAATAGTAGGCCTATTACACTGGTTTGTTTTCCACCACAGCAAATCGCTAGCAAATCGCTACTAATCACGAAGACCTACCGTGCCCTTTCGAGACTGATGTGAAGAAGCTAGGTGGTCTGGCTCAGTGGACCAATTGACGACGTCCAGAGTCGTGAGCGCCCCGCCACCGTAGAAGCTAGATCTCGGATACGCGGGTGTCTCACCCTGGCAGCCCCGATACCAATGATTTCACAAGTAGTTGCGAAATCCCAGGTCTAACTAGTCTAGGATAGTAGTGTTTGAGTTGGCGCCTGCTATCAATTACCTAGACCAGAGCAGATGCTCCCACCAGACCATATTTCTCCTTCTAAGTAGGAGGAGGAAATGGACCCGCGACTTGAGAAGGCAGGCAGACAGAATACGGAAAGGATACGAGCAACTACTAGAAGACAATGTTGGGCCAACACCCCTACCAGATTGCTCACCTTTGTTGCCCAAGCAGCCAGGCACAGGAGATAGGAGACAGGACAGATTGTTTGGCGCGTGCCACCTTCCGGACGAGTTAATTATTTTGTCCGTTTACCAAGAATACTTACCGTTCCGAACTCTTAGTTTAGGCCGCCTTGACCAACCGATCGACTCCGAGGGCCGTCAACAAAGTCGGCGTAATTATCGTCATCTTCCGGATACGGGACTCCCTCGGGACCTGGTGGGGCCTTGATATGGCCGTGAAGCGGCGTGGCTAAAGGGAGGAAGATAAGTAAATAGAGGGGTTGCGCTGTCCAGACTGGGATGATGTCCGAGCTGGATACTGCCGGGTGACACGAAATCCGGCAATTCGAAATGTACACACTCAGTGATCTGACTACTTATTTTGCGTGACGATTGGAACTGACGGCTTACGCCCGATTCCCAATTACAGATGACGGAGCAGATGCGCAGGCTGGCGGAAGGTTGGAAATCGGCTATTCACTGCTTTAGGCAGCCGGAGTCCGGAGATCGGCCGGGAGGGATGGAGGGGTCACCGCGGCATGTCTGTCAGCTACCTTACGCACTAATAAATCATTCCGTCTTCGGTCGTTCCTCTGCTACGGCAGAACGAAAATCGGTCTGAGTAAGGCGGCCTCTGTTGGTAGAATAACTGGAGCGTGGATACCATTCCCGAATTAAGCCATGGTGTCAAGTATTGAGCGCGGAAACCGTCCCTTGTTAACCCGCATGTCTTGGCTGGTAAGCTGGCTCGGACTCGCGAGTATTAGGCCGTTGATAAGGTGTGTACTGACTGCAATGGAAGGCAATGGAAACGAGTCGGACCAGGCGGCCGAACCACCGACTTGACGAGTGATTGCAGTGCCGCGGTTGAGAGCAAGCAGGAGCATCATCCATAGCATGCGGAATCATTCATCAAATTCCTACGGCAGTGGAGAAAGAACTGCGTGTTCGTTTTCGGAACCCCGGAATTTGGGTGGCCCGAAGCCGGTGTGAAACTACCTGAGTAAAGTAACCAAGGATTCTAGGGCAGGGTTCGGTGATATGGCACCACGTTAACCGCGCGACAGCGGCCATGTCCGAGTAGCCGGGATCCGGCCTCCGTTCAGCGTTCCCGGTCTGTACAAATATATCTACAAGATACGAAGTACAAAGTACGAATAGAAGCGCGATACGATTAAGAACAATTTAGGGTAGAACAACGCGTAGCACTGCCGCTCTCCAGGGCTGTCGCTCAAGCCAGCCAGGAAACTTTCCGAGGGTTGTTGGTGCACCGGGCGGGCGATAATAGATACCTGGGCCCAAGGAACCGCCAGACGACCCATCCATGCTGCGCGCTAGGAGGCAGTGGGGATATGGCACACCTGGCGGCTGTGTGCGAGCCCTGTATTCCGTGAGGCTACGGTATACCTAGCGCACGGGTTGTGAGGGACCTGGACTCTGGCCTCAAGCTTTCCGCCAGATAAAGCAGCCGTCCCATTCCGTAACGAACCGCCATTGCTGCCGACTTTTGCCTTCCCTTCTAATTATTCCTTTCAAGTTCAAGCTGGGATCTGCCGCCTAGATTGCCCGCCACCATCCCGTCCGACTCGCTGTGTCGTGGCTCGTGAGTCGCTTCAACCATCTTCCCAAGGCCGAATTGCCGAGTGTTCTTCCCGGCCACGTTACGGACTACTGACAGAAGTGTCTGGTAGGCAATTTGCGCCACATCCCGCGAAAGCCGCTGTCCTCCCCCCGCCTCCTTTCCGATTGCCGATTTACGGGCAGCTTTTCCACCTGGGACCGAGGCGACACTGCATCCTCCAGCGCCTTCCGCACTCTCGACTACCGGGTTTGGTGCGGCCGATAATTTCGGCTCCTACAACGGCAGTTGGCGGCTCACCTTTTGACCTCATCATCACCGCCGTCCCCTGCAGTGCACTCCGGTACGCGCTCGTGCTCGCCATCTCCCCAAGACATCATGGCCGAACTTGACACGCTGGACGTCATCGTCCTGGGGCCATCCTCCTCGGAACTTTGGCATACTTCACCAAGGGAAAGGTATGGGGCGTCACCAAGGACCCCTACGCCAATGCCTTCGCTGCCGCCAACGGCGTGAAGGCAGGGCGCACGAGAGACATCGTCGAGAAGATGGAGGAGTCGGGCAAGAACTGCCTCATCTTCTACGGCTCCCAGACCGGCACTGCCGAGGACTACGCCTCGCGTCTTGCCAAGGAGGGCAAGAGCCGCTTCGGTCTCGAGACCATGGTAGCTGACCTTGAGGAGTACGATTTCGAGAACCTGGATACTGTCCCCAACGACAAGGTGGTCATGTTCGTTCTCGCCACCTACGGCGAGGGTGAGCCCACCGACAACGCCGTCGATTTCTACGAGTTCATTACCGGCGACGACACCTCCTTCTCCGAGGGCAGCGATCCCGCTCTCGGCAACCTCAACTACGTCGCTTTCGGTCTCGGTAACAACACGTATGAGCACTACAACTCCATGGTCCGCAATGTCAACAAGGCTCTCGAGAAACTCGGTGCTCACCGCATCGGCGAAGCCGGCGAGGGCGACGACGGCGCTGGTACTATGGAAGAAGATTTCCTGGCCTGGAAGGACCCTATGTGGGCTGCCCTGGCTGAGAAGCTGGGCCTGGAGGAGCGTGAGGCTGTGTACGAGCCAACCTTTGCCATCGTCGACCGCGACAACCTGACCGCCGACTCAAGCGAGGTTTACCTCGGAGAGCCCAACAAGATGCACCTCGAGGGAACTGTCAAGGGCCAGTACAACGCCCACAACCCCTACATCGCCCCCATCCCCGAGTCCAGAGAACTGTTTTCTGCCAAGGACAGGAACTGTCTCCATGTCGAGGTTGACATCAGTGGATCCAACCTCAAGTACGAGACTGGAGACCACATTGCTGTCTGGCCCACGAACCCTGGTGAGGAGGTTGACCGCTTCCTCGATATTCTCGATCTTTCAGACAAGAGGCATAATGTCATCAGCGTCAAGGCCCTGGAGCCTACTGCCAAGGTGCCTTTCCCGACCCCCACCACCTACGATGCCATCCTCCGTTACCACCTCGAGATCGGCGCCCCTCTTTCGCGTCAGTTCCTCTCTACTCTAGCCGCTTTTTCCCCCAACGACGAAGTCAAGGCCGAGATGAACCGCCTCGGCAACGACAAGGATTACTTTCACGAGAAGACTACCCCTCACTACTACAACATCGCTCGTCTGCTGGCTTCTGTTAGCAAAGGTGCCAAGTGGACCAGTATCCCCTTCTCTGCCTTCATCGAGGGCCTGACCAAGCTCCAACCCCGTTACTACTCCATCTCGTCGTCCTCGCTGGTGCAGCCCAAGAAGATCTCCATTACTGCCGTTGTCGAGTCGCAGATGATTCCAGGACGTGAGGATCCATTCCGAGGTGTCGCAACCAACTATCTCCTGGCCCTGAAGCAGAAGCAGCACGGAGAAACCGACCCCCACCCGTTCGGCCAGACCTTCGAGATTGCCGGCCCCCGAAACAAGTACGACGGAATCCGCGTTCCTGTTCATGTTCGCCACTCCAACTTCAAGCTGCCCTCGGATCCCAGTAAGCCCATTATTATGATCGGACCCGGAACCGGTGTCGCCCCTTTCCGCGCCTTCGTCCAGGAACGTGCCAAGCAGGCCCAGGATGGTGTTGAGGTTGGACGAACCTTGTTGTTCTTCGGCTGCCGAAAGGCCTCCGAGGACTTCATGTACGAGTCTGAGTGGGCGGTAAGTTCCATGATACAACCGTTATTTCATACTATGCTGATGCACCTTTTCAGGAATACAAGAAGGCCCTTGGCGACAAGTTTGAGCTTATCACTGCGTTCTCGAGACAGGGCTCCAAGAAGGTCTACGTCCAACACCGACTCAAGGAGCGATCAAAGGAGGTCAGCGAACTGTTATCCCAACGGGCTTATTTCTACGTTTGTGGTGACGCCGCGAACATGGCACGTGAGGTCAACACTGTTCTGGCCCAGATCTTGGCGGAAGGACGTGGAGTCTCAGAGGCCAAGGGCGAGGAAATCGTCAAGAACATGAGGGCAGCCAACCAATACCAGGTACGTGATTGCCAAAATCCTACGGACGATCGCTGTTCTGAGACGGTGACGTCTCGGACAACTCTATGGCCACTCGCCCCCTCTGCAAAGAAAAATGCTGACTGATTCGCTCATAGGAGGATGTCTGGTCGTGAAGAAGGGGTAAGCGCGCGACGCTCCAATGGGATAATGGGCATGGCAAATGCCTGTCGGGTTTTACGACAGATCAAGGGCGAGCCCTGCTCCCTAGGTAAACTAAGATGACCGTACATGAACTAGAACTTCAGTTTTACTGGAGAAAGAGATGGATGGGCCTACCTACTAGTGATATATAGTGGTGTCCATCTAAGCACTTTTGGTGTATTTCTCGCAGCCTGGGTACAGCGTTAGATTATCCAATATCACATTACCCAAGCCACTTGATGTTTCGCAGGACCGGATATCGTCACCGGTGTTCTAGTTGTAGGAGGCCTGCATGACTTTGGGCAAGCTAGAAGCGGCGTCCTTCGATCCAAGGACATATGACAAGATATCAAAGTGACCAGCGTTCCTGGTGTGGATTGCGCTGCAATCTGATCTGCGACTCCCAACGTCGAGAGTGTGCCTTGTTCGGTTTCTTAAATCCTAGTATGTGTAGCGGCGCCCTGGGGGAATGCTGCATGTAGCTTGTTACATCAACCCACCATGATGTCTAAGAGTCTGGCACCTGGCACCTTGAAGGGAAGTTCTCTTCTCCTGGTCGAAAGACAAGAACCGTCTTCCACCGAGGCTGCCTTGAACACGCACCCTAGGATATTCTTTCGGAGTGTCTCAGCTTTGTTGGACAAAGGCGTGGTTATGGGTTTATGGGGCCATGTTCCACGCAGATCGATTCCATGGCCAAGGAAGGATCTGGGAGTCTGATCTCGCGGCAAAGAGGCTGTGGAAAAGGAAGATTCAGCCGCAAGTTGCAAACTCATTAATATACGTACCCTGGGCTCCTGGATTTCGACCGCACTAATAAGGTACTTAGGTAGGGTGCATCGCGCAAACCAGGCTGGCCTGAAAGACAAGGGGAGACAAGGGGAGACGATTGAAAGATTGGTAGACAGACCAGTCAGCGCGCTTGATTAAACCGGAATATCTTTCTTTGCATCCCGTCCTGCACTTGTCGTTGCTTTTGGCTCTGGGAGCCGGAGGCACGCATCGCTCGCAGGACACTCGTTTACTTTGCTTCATTGGAGGCAAGGGAGGAATGGGACATGCAACCACCAGAAGGTTGGATGGGAAAGATATGAATACCTTTTTAGCAGCTGACCTAGGATTGGGGTTGCCTGTTCTAACTGCTTTCGCGATCTGTTTTGGAGAGAAGGTCTAACTACCTGGTATTCATAACGCATGAATCACATACACAGGGACGTTGCCCTAATGTCTGCCACGGCCACGCACAAAGGATTAACTCAGGTAGGACCAGAGCAGATATGCCTACCTGAGGTACCTTATGCTCATCCAACGCCCGGGCTTGCAGTCATGATGGTGTCACTAGCGGAAACTGGACGAGGGGATGCATGGAGAGCCTGACTTCCTGCTAAAAAAGCAATATGAGACCTCTTAGAATGAACATAACTGGACTGCTTAGGCGAAGGGCGCAGGCTGGCCCGGAGCCATTGGACGTTCCCATCAAAGACCGCCTTTTCGAAATGCAGCATTGCTGTGGGCATCAGGGTCAAAGCTGCGCGGGCTGTCACAAATCGAATCTGGTCCGCAGCATCCACATCAGCTCACCCCGAGGACTGCACACAAGCGCTCAACCCCGCAAGAAGGTCATTGGCTCCGCGGCTATCTTCCTGGTCGATTAATTGCCCCGTTTGGATAGCTGCATTTGAGTCAAAACTGCGGGGATAGGAGTCGAAGCTGCCAAGCCAGGCTGGCGGTTGAACCGTGTCTCTGGATGTCTGGGAAGAACCAGGAAACCAAAGCAAGCCACTCGCAGGCTGCATTAGACTTGGCTTTCGTTATAGTAGCAAAGCATAAGAGCGGGACAAATCCCTCTCACGGCGTGTCTCGCAGGAGTCCTCGTCCTCGTCCTGGTCCTGTTGCTTGAGTAAGTAAATGATTGGACGATAGCTGCCATCCATTCCCCTATTTCACCACTTTTCAAGTATGATTAAAACGAGAGATTCTCCTGCATACCAGTCTATTTGAACAAATTTGATCCTGCTTCTGGATTTTGGGCTATAGCGTTGATTTGTTGCAGAGAAGTGACCGACGCTCGACGGGCATGCTATTGACCGCCGCTCCTTTTACGACGACGCCAAAGCAGAGGACCAGGTACGCAAACACAAAGAGGCACAAAGAATTCCTTTCTTGATATGATAAAGTGCTAAATCTGATCTGTCTTGCAGAGATTACTCCGGGCTCGTTGAATAAAGCTACCTCCTCGTTGCTTGGCCTCGAACCAAGCATCAAAGTGGCTTCCATTGCGCGGGACGCACTCTCGACTGCATAAATATTCATTCTATTGATTTCTTTCTACCTCACCCGGGTGATCTAGCACCTCTGCAGCAAGGAATATTGTTTCCTGACATCACCGGCAATAAACATTTCTGCTCATCCTGGACCTGCATCCCTACCCGTACAACGGTGAACTCTCCTCCACCCCTTTGGCCTTTTTTTTTAAGCAGCCGCAACGCGACTCGGCGCGACTCTGAAAAAACAATAGTACGCGGTACATCACCAATTCATTGTTCTGCGGCTCTCACATTCACCACAGGACATTCTCACAGCTTTGTCAAGAACGCCCTGCGTGCCGGCTGCCGGCTGCCTGCTACCAGCTGCCAACAAACACGTCCGACTGGGCTACCAGCTGCAACACCGCCGTCACTGTCACCTTTGCTGTCACCGACTGCTCGCTGCCAGCTGCCAGCTGCCCGTTATTCACGCCCACCTACATATTTAAATCTTGCCCTGGGTCGCCCACTTCTTCCTTCTACCTTCTCTCCTCCATACCTTCTACTCTTCACCTTCCTCCTCCTTACATCTCCTCTTTCCCTCTTTCTCCCCCAACTCGATCGGGTGTCGACAGCGCCTTCATACACAACGTCCATACATCCCTTTACCTTCCGAGCACTTTCTTAATTACTACTCACTCCTACCTTGCCGTGACCATATTCCTCACAATCATACTTGGCCCTTCCCCTTTTGGAGCTTGAGCACATTATTTGCTACCAACCTAACGACGGCCCGGAGACTCTCACCTTCCTTTAACATAGAAACTTGCAGGCTTAGGTAAGTGTTTCCTACTCCTCCTCCATCCTTTCTCGCCATCCTCTGCCAGCCTCCCTTCTCTTCTCTTCCTCCTCTCCCATCCTCCATTTTTCTTCTTCTCACATCCCCACTGGTTCTCGCCACTCTCCTTCAAGCCAGCCTCCCGTGGTGGCCGATCTTTTCTGAACCCCATCTTGCTCGATAGCTTGTTCTATCTTACTTACTCTCGCTTCATCTCAGAGTCTTGGTACCCCAGCATTTGCCGTTGTTGGTCTTTCCCCTCGGGATCCTCTTCGTACCACCAGGTAGTTGGCGCTCCGTCAACGGTGAGTTCAATGTCCCATTTATCTGTCTAGATTCCTTTTGTCTTCTCTCTGCTCTCTCCTTCTTTGGTCTTGCTTCTGGGCCGGCTTGGTATGGTCATTGGCCGTGACATTCTGCACGACCTTCACAACTTTTCTTCCATTTAGCTACCCTCAATCTATTTCCTTGCCCACATTCTGCTCGGCCATTTGCCCATTCTTCTCTTGAACTTACGCGCCTCCCAGACCAGTCCTAACTTGACCTTGCAACAGAATCTTTGCACTACACCTTGATCATTCGCCATTTCCAACAACTTCCGAGAAGTTGATCTGTTGCCAGTGAGGTAAGTACAGCATGCTATTCATGGCCCCTGACCCGTCACGGATGAGTCGACAGACGTCATTCGGATATTTAGCTACCACTTCTCATCGCCACCGATACCTTTCCGTGCTTGACTGCACAGATACTCTTTTTGAATAGCAATTTTCTGTGGAATCAGTGGACTGACTCTTTCCGACGCAGATTCACCCAAAAGCTATCATCACTTGACAACCAAGATGGAACCCGGCAGTATCGCCCAGCCGTATCTCTCCGGCCAATCAAACAGAGGCCATCACTCCCATCTTGCCATACCTGGATCTAGCGAACACAACGGTATGATGAATCAGTTCCAGGGGATGACCCTGGGTGGCATGAATATGGCCAATGGCCCGGCTCCTCTTCACATGGGGCCTTCATACATGCTTGGTCCCGAGGGCCAGTTCGTCTTGGCACCTATGCCTGCTTCGCAGCCCATGGGGTTGAGCCATTCCAACGAGAACAGTTACAACACTTTTTCTCTCAACGGTCCATATGGTAATCCATATGTCGGAATGCCTGTCCCTCTGATGCCATTCACGCCCGGACGCGCCAGCACTACCCACCATCGTATTGACCGTGGCCACTCGGACGTCCCGGCTCTCGAAAACCGCCGCGGTTCATACTCAACTACCGAGTCTACCCCGCCTACTCCCTTCTACACGGGCATGTCTCATCGTGAGAATGGTCCCCGTGTTGCAAGCCTGGATCGTTCGACGTACACGACCCCTTCTCCCCAGCAGTTGGGGATGGCGAACTTGCATGTTGACGCTCCTGGTAAGCCGGCTTTGCCTTCGATTTCCGAGCACGCCCTGGAGGAGCTTTTGAAGAAGAACCCCGCGGTTCCCAAGGCAGTGCCCGCTGTCTTCACCCCACCGGGTCAGATGAAGAGCCTGGAGCAGAGTCTCGAAAACCGGATTCCTGGAAACCGGAACGTGTACATCCGTGGTCTCCATCCCACTACCGACGATGAGCTGCTTTACCAGTTCGCAGTCCGCTTTGGCGCTGTCGAGACTTCCAAGGCGATTATTGACACGGGAACTGGGGCATGCAAGGGGTAAGGTTTCTTCTGATGACGTTCTGATGGCTTTCTGACAACCATCTAGTTTTGGCTTCGCCAAGTTCTTCGATGTCACCGATTCGGAGACATGCATCCGCGGGTTCTACCGTCTCGGATACGAAGTCGGGTTTGCGAGGGTAAGTACCTGTTACACCCACCACGTCGATCGTGAATGACGATCTGACAAGTCTTCCAGGAGTCCTTCAACTCTCGTCTCAAGGCGGAGGGAGACGAATTGTCTACTAATCTTTACATCTCCAACCTACCAAAGACTCTGACCGAGGTTGTAAGTTACTCTTGAACGTTCCTATCCACGATTAATCATGCTCACCCTGTGTAGGAGCTTGGAACAATTTTCTTGGGTTACACCATCTTGTCCAGCAAGATCCTCCGAGACAGCATGGGTAACAGCCGGGGCGTTGGCTTTGCCCGGTACGTTCATGTTGCGAAACAAAGAGTGTACAACACTGACCCCTTTGCAGCTTTGAAAACCGCGACGTTTGTGATGACATCATCCGAAAGTTCAATGGTGTTGGTATTGGGGAAGAAGGACTGCTCATGAACATTCGATATGCAGACACCCCTGCTCAGAAGGAGCTAAAGCGTGTGACTGCGGAGCGTCGACAGTTCCGCACCAACGAGTACAACATTGGTGCCTACGGCACTCCCCTTGTGGGGATGAACCCAATCATGTACGGTTCTCAGCCTCAGCAGTGGCGACGCCCTATCCCGGCAACCGCTCGTCTGTAAGTCTCAACCACCATGTTCTCTTTGCGGGCTCCATTAACTCAGATGCAGCACGCCTGCCGTTGCTGCTCCCGCATCGACATCCGCGGCTTCTGAGGGAGGCAGTCGAGCCCGGCCTTCGGGAGCACTCCGTGGTTCTCAGTACGATGGTTTGTCTCGCCGTTATCGGTGCCTTTTCTAATCTCTTGACCAGGACGGCCACGAGTTCGAGCGCGGATGAAACAATTACTACGCCCACGTCTTCCGAATGTGACGAAAGCGTCACTATTCATGCGGACACCATCGTTGTCAGCGCCTCCGTCGACTCGTCTCCGTCCGTCAAGAAGGAGTCTTCTCTCAAGAAGGAAACTTAGTAGCATGGACATGCTGTTTGGCATGAACTAATGTTGCGCAATCATGTCACTCATTGCATTCTTTCTTTCCTTCCTAATAATCACGGTCTCTTGGAAGCTGGAACTGTCTTCTTACAACATTGAGGCAGTGTTATGCGATGACGGAACATGTTACGGCCCAAGGTAGCTGGTACGCTTGATGGATTGTGTTATGACCTATTTTATGAGCTCTTGTACTTTAGATTCTAGGGAGGACAGTCGTGTCATTAAAAGTCTGAAATGTTGGCCTTTGGCCGAACAGAATAAAGAACTATCATCTCTGGTTGAACTTCCCTGTGTCACGATCGTTCGTGTGCAGTAACAGCATTTAGAGAAATTACCACGATGATGATGGAACCGAGATTGCAAACACGGGAGCAAAAGTCTTGAATTTGGTGCATGCTTCATGGGTATCATTACATCTCTTCTCAAACTGTCAGCTGAGCCATAGATTCATCGACTGGGACTTCGGCATCCCGAGCGTCATCTCCTAGAAGGCCCCCGGATGTCTTGTCGTCGTCTTCAGTCTCCTCTTTATTGTCCCCCTCGCTATCGTCATCGTCGTCGTCGTCGTCGTCGTCATCCTCCTCCTCTTCCCCATTTTGGCCCTTCGTCTCTGCCTTGGCCCTGATTGCGGCCTCTAAATCCTTCAACATCCTTTTGGTAAACCCGGACGCCTCAGCTGACGCGTCGAGTCTTTTGGCGCCATCTTTACCCATGCTTTTCTTCGCATTCTTAAAAGAGGGACCTTTCTCCGAGGTCACAAAGTGAAAACGCCTCTCGAAGAAGCGTTTTATGCAGTTGACATCTCGGTCGAAGTACATTTCTGCATTTTCATGTTCCATTGAAACCATCTGGGGAAAGTCGATGATGATGGGCTCTAATGTCAGAATTTCCTCGCCGTCCTCCCCCTTCGACCTAATCTCCTTGACTAGAATGTTGAACTCGTTGTAATCGCCGTGGATCAGGCCATGCTTGGCGAGTCGAAGGATAAGGCCGATCAGGTCGGCATATAGAGATGCTGGATCGGGGACCTCGGCAATTTGGCGAAGAGGAAATGCGTCAATCAGACTCATGACAATGGTGTGTCGTGAGTGGGCCAGCGGCTCAGGCACGGGGAACCCCTCTTCGCGAAGGACCTTCATAAATGCAAATTCTTTCATTGCAGCTAGCCTTGAAAGGTACATCCAGGATCCGGACGACCCTTTCTTGAGGTAGTCTCGGTTCGACTTGACGGTTCGGAAGGAGATTCGGCCGAGTCGATGGATCTTGAGCACCAGCTGTGTGCCTGTCTGGTCTGCGACGATCATGATGTCGCTTTCCTTGCCCACACCGATTCGGCTTCCGACACTGTAGACAACGTTTCGCTGGGAGTGGGTGTGAAGAGCGAGATAGTCTAGGCCGCCGTAGGTCAGACGGTAGCCATCGTACTTGGCCTCCTTTACTCGGGCGATCAGGTTGACTTTGGCGAGGGAAGAGATGCTCCTGTGGACACCGCTGGGCCCGCCGCGAAGGCGGGCGATCTTTTCAATCAGGGCTGTCGGGACAAGTTCGTGGTTCTTGCTGCCCATCTCGACCTAGACTCTTGTGTTAGATGATCACAAGCGAAACCTTGATGGACTGGACAGACATACTGCCGCCAGAACACGCCAGTCCTCGGCGATGAGGTATCGCATGGCCTTGGTGTCCAAAATCATGATGGGCAGGTGTTTCTGAGGTTGGCCTGCAAATTTCGTAAGATAGAAACGCAGTGGATGTATTAAATTCGTCGGGAATTCAATAGGACGTGGGGTTGGTCCTTGAGATGTCGTCGCATGGTGGGGTTATCCTGGAAATTTTGGCGATAAGATCGAATCGATGATG
The DNA here is from genome assembly GCA_003934905.1 of Neonectria sp. DH2. Lineage (NCBI taxonomy): Eukaryota > Fungi > Ascomycota > Sordariomycetes > Hypocreales > Nectriaceae > Neonectria > Neonectria sp. DH2. Next base: position 2,021,855 of record RQWH01000003.1, on the reverse strand, counting down.
GAGAGCCTTATCTCGGAGATTAATCGGATAACTGTGACAGCACGTGATCGTGAGGCTGGAGCGGACCCGTTTTGCAGGCGGCAGCGCCTGGCGTAACCCAGAGCTACCTGGATACAGCACAGCACCTTGAGCTTTACCAAGCGGCTCCATCACCTTCCATCTACCAAGACGAATACCCACGACCCCATCAGCAACCCGACATCATCACTCAAAAATATTGGCGAACATAGAACATACGCCATCTGAATATCTCCTTGCGACCTTTCTCTCTCCTCAATCTGTTCTGCGGAGCTGCCACAGGCGCCTAAGCCGTCGAAGTCAACATGGCTCAGGACAGCGAACTGCCCAAGGCGGCGGACAAGGGCAAGGGCAAGGCCGTCGATGATACGAAGAAGGACAAGCCCGTGGCGAATGGAAAGAAGGAGGATGACAAGACTCAGAGTATGGGTACCCTCTTGCAGTTGCGATGCGCCCTGTTGCTAACCAGCACCTAGCTGCCGAAGAGGAGCTCAGCGAGGAGGACCAGCAACTCAAGAATGAGCTCGACATGATTGTTGAGCGCTTGACAGTGAGTAGACTCGAAGCGAGGCACCAATGCGCGCTTGCACAGATATCTAACAGCGACCAGGAGTCAAACAAGGATCTCTACAAACCCGCCCTGGAAGCGATGAAGACCTCCATTAAGACATCAACGTCATCCATGACCGCAGTACCGAAGCCGCTGAAGTTCCTGCGACCACACTACGAGCCGTTGACTAAGCTGTACGACGAGTGGCCAGAGAGCGAAGACAAGACCTCGCTGGCGGATGTTCTCTCCGTCATCGGTATGACCTTCTCGGACGAGGATAGACAAGACACCCTCAAGTACCGACTTCTGGCCCCGACGTCTGATATCTCCTCGTGGGGACACGAGTATGTCCGGCATTTGGCGTTGGAGATTGGCGAGGTATATGGCAAGCGTATCACAATTGACGAGCCCACGAAGGACTTGGTTGATCTGGCCCTGAGCTTGATCCCTCTCTTCCTTAAGAGCAACGCCGAGGCTGATGCTGTGGATCTCATGAGCGAGCTAGAGATTATCGAGGAGCTCCCTAAATTTGTTGACGAGAACACCTATGCGCGGGTGTGTCTATACATGGCTAGCTTGGTCAATCTCCTCACCTACCCCGACAACGAAACCTTCCTTAGGACGGCACACAACATCTACATCGAGTACAAGCAATTTGCTCAGGCCATGGTTCTTGCTATTCGACTCCACGATGTCGACCTGATCAAGGCCGACTTCGACAAGGCTGAGGACCCCGCCTTGAAGAAGCAGCTGGCATTCTTAATCGCCCGCCAACGGATAGTCCTGGAGCTTCCTGGTGATTCGGAAGAGGAGCAGGAGACCTCGGAGTGCCTTTCCAATCTTAAGTTATCGGAACACTTCAAGGCACTCGGTAAAGAGCTCAACATTCTTGACCCCAAGACCACGGAGGATATCTACAAGAGCCACCTCGAGAGCAGCCGAGTTGCCGGAATGACCAACTTGGACTCCGCCCGTCATAACCTCGCTGCTGCCTTCGTCAACGCCTTTGTCAACGCCGGATTTGGCAACGATAAGATGATGTTGGTGGATGGCGAGAAGGAGACTTGGGTGTGGAAGACGAAGGCCGATGGCATGATGTCAACCGTCGCCTCGATGGGTACCCTTCTACTTTGGGATATCGAAAACGGTCTCGACAAGATTGACAGGTACACTTACTCATCCGAGCCTGAGATCTCGGCTGGTGCCATGCTTGCCATTGGCATCATGAACTCGGGCGTTCAGATAGATTCAGAGCCGGCCCTTGCTTTGTTGGGTGACGCCGACAAGCTGCATCACCAGAACCCCCTGATCCGAACAGCTTGTATCATGGGTCTGGGTCTGTCCTACGCTGGCTCAAACAAGGAAGACGTCCTTGAACTTCTCTTGCCTATCATCTCCGACTCCTCCCAGGACATGCAGATCTCTGCTATGGCGGCTTTGTCTTGTGGTCTCATCTTTGTTGGCTCGTCTCACCCCGAAGTCAGCGAGGCAATCATCACGACGCTGATGGACGATGACCGAAAGAGCCAGTTGACCGACAAGTGGACACGATTCCTGGGCCTAGGCCTAGGCCTACTCTTCTTCGGACGACAAGAAGAGGTCGATGTCATTCTGGAGACTCTCAAGGCCATTGACCACCCCATGGCTAAGGCCACTGCTGTCCTTGCCGAGATCTGTGCCTGGGCGGGCACTGGTGCTGTATTGAAGATCCAGGAACTGCTGCATATTTGCAACGAGCACCAGGAGGAGTCTGATGAGAAGAAGGGCGACGAACTTCTCCAGGCTTATGCGGTTATTGGTATTGCCCTAGTGGCTATGGGTGAGGACGTTGGGCAGGAGATGGTCCTGCGACAGTTTGGTCACCTCATGCACTATGGCGAGGCCAACATCCGAAAAGCTGTACCCCTGGCCATGGGTCTCATCAGCCCTAGCAACCCCCAAATGAAGGTCTACGATACCCTTTCGAGATATAGCCACGATAACGATCCCGAGGTCGCTATCAACGCCATCTTCGCCATGGGTTTGCTAGGTGCGGGTACCAACAACGCGCGATTAGCCCAACTACTTCGACAACTTGCCAGCTACTACCACCGCGACCAGGACGCCCTGTTCATGGTCCGCATCGCCCAGGGTCTCCTCCACATGGGTAAGGGCACCCTGACGATCAGCCCCTTCCACACCGATCGCCAGGTTCTGTCCCGCGTCTCGGCGGCTGGCCTCCTCGCCACTATCATGGCTATGATCGAGCCCAAGGAATTCATCACCACCAACTCGCACTACCTCCTCTACTTCCTCGTCACCGCCATGCACCCACGCTTCCTCGTCACCCTCGACGAGGACCTCAAGCCCCTCAAGGTAAACGTCCGTGTTGGTCAGGCCGTCGACGTTGTCGGCCAGGCCGGTCGACCCAAAACCATCACTGGCTGGCAGACTCAGAGCACCCCTGTCGTTCTCGCCTACGGTGAGCGTGCGGAGCTTGAGGACGAGGAGTATCTCAGCCTCAACGGCAACATGGAGGGTTTAGTGATTCTGCGAAAGGTAAGCCCATAACGTGCCCCATCGCAACACCTGACTTGATGAGCGAACCATGCTAACATTGTGCCTCAGAATCCGGAGTGGCAGGAGGAGAAATAGACAAAGAAAGGTTATGTGAGCGAGCGTTAGGGTTGGTCCAGGATGGGCAGGTCACAGGTCAGACCTCGTTACACTGTATAGTAATCTGTTGTAAGCGCAAACAAGACGGAGGGATTAAATGCATTGATAGACGGTCAAATCGATTGCTATTCCATGTCTTCATTCCAAAGGCAGTCCCGTCAACATAACTAGCGCCAGTGCCCCCAACCATTCCATGCGTGAACATAGGAAGAGGTGTTTGTTAACCATGCCATGCCATGCCATACAAAGTATTTCGTAATCATGCAGCAAAAGTCTATTCCGTAATGCCAATGTCCCCAAGTATCCAGCTATTTCTATAATGCATGTTGCTTGCTCCTAAAAGAATAAACCCAATATATATCCAAAATCAATCTGGTCGGGAGAGAAATCACCACGTGTCGGGGCCGAAGTGCTCGCCCTCGGGGACAGTCTTGTAGGCGCAGGCCTGCCAGTCACAGCCCTGCTTGTAAACCTCGGTGCCCCACCACTTGAAGCCATCCATCCAGCCAGGGTAGATGAAGCCGAAGAAGACGACAACGATGCCGAAGGCGAGGCCAGAGTCGAGGGCAGCACTGAGGGTCATGGTGTACTTGCTCCACCAGGCGTTGTGGCGGTTCTTGATGAGGTAGTTAAAGACGTAGCAGACGACGGCCCAGACGGAGAAGTTGAGGCCGGTGGCGGGGGGGATCCAGGACATGGCGCCGAAGATGACGGGGAGGTTCACCTTGCGGAGGATGCTGTGGCGGCGACGGCGGCTATAGAGCCAGAGGGGGATTGGGAGGAGAGCGCCAAGGGGGAAGAACCAGATGAGGGAGCGGTAAATAGCATTAGGGCCGAAGAACTCGTGAGGGCCAACGACGCCCCATAGGATGGAACCGTTGAAATGGACACGGGCAATGGGGCAGGTAAACCCGTTGATGGCCTCGGAGGTGCAGATGCCCTTGACGTTAGCAAACATCCAGTTGAGGACGCCAATCTGGGTAAAGGACGACACGAGGGTGGCGACGATTTGGACGGAAAATAGGATGCGGGGCGGGATCTTCATGTAGTGGCCCAGCTTGAGGTCGGACGCGAACTTGATGCCCTGGGCCGACGAGATGTAGCCGTAGGTGACAAAGACCATGTTGGCAATGGGACGTCCGGGAAAGACGACGCCGCAAATGAGCTGGCAGATGATGTAAATGCTGCTATGCTGGTTCGTCACAGCCATGATGATGCCGTTGGGGATGAAGAAGAGGGCACCAATGGCCAGGGCGAGTAGAAGACCGTACCAAGGCAGGTGGACGGGATAGCTAGAGCAAGACGTTAGAACGGAGCCAATGGAAAGAGGCCAGGGGAACTCACTATTCAACCACAAAAATGCCAATTGCAGTCATAGTGAGAAATGTGATCAAGTACCAGCTCAACGGCGCATCCTTATACCGCTTCATCAGACGGCTGTGAACATCTTCGTGGCCGATCAACCCCTCCGCATTAGAGTTGGACGACATCCGCCTGTAGCTGTCTCCCGTCGACTGTCGCGATGAAGGCATACTAGGGCCACCCGAAACCGGCTGATACTCCGGCTTCCCATCCTCGCGAGCCTCCGCAAGGGCTTTCTTCCAGGTTCTCCAAATATCCAGGCCGTGCCAGCAGGCCGTGTGTGTCAACAGGGCAGCCAGGCCAGCAAACTGCACACCATAGCTGAGAACGTAGGTGACTGGAAGAAATACTCGGCTGTAGCTGTGGTATGCTTCTCGATCGAACACGAAATCGGAGGTCAGAATCTTGCTGACATCGTACACCTTCCCTGTGTTGTCGAATACGGCAGCGGACAGGATCGGCATGTACGAGGAGAAAAGAAAGTTGCTGTAGTAGAGGATCGGAGCAATAATCCACATAACAACAGTCAGGCCTCCGATGACATTCATGGCGGCCCAGAACGGCACCAGCAAAGGGGAGCCAACGTAGGTGACCTGTGCCCAGTCAAATGTCAAGGGAAACAGACCGAGACCTGACGATACACCAAAGAGGTTGGCAATAACAACACTCTTGGGAGCAAACCAGGTGATTACGTTGAAGTAGCTCAGAGCAGGCATGAGCAATCCGGGGAGGAAGTAAAACAGGAAGGACACGGTCCAGACGATGTAGAAGAACTTCCACCTGCTAATGGTCCAGCTTCCGGCGGGTTTGTTCTCTTGCTTATGGAGAGTCGAGAACATGGCGGCCGACATGAGAGTGCCAGGCCAGATCATGCCACTTGGACGGACAAGGAATCGCCTGGTCAAGCCGGCAAATCCATAGCCCAGGACCTGCGTTGAGATGGTGAGGAGAAGCTGGTACACAATGGGAGCCTCCTGGTTATAGAACTGCGTCTGCTCGATAATGACGTCGGTCGCGAAGGCGAAACCAAAGGCAACATTGCTGCTAACGTAGACGCACGTGTGCTCCTTTTCGTTCCAACGTCCTTGAGCAAACCATTGCCGCCATGAGTGAGGGATCTGAGCGTCATCGGAGATGGGAGGGGACAGGACACCATCGACGAAGACTTCCACAGGATCATATGACCGTTTCAACAACAAATCCCAAAGGTGTCCGAGGGGGTGGACGAGAAGTAGGGCAATAACGGGCGTAATGGCAACGCTGGGGTATCTCAAAGAGAAGAACAGATTGGTAGAAGATCCGAGAATGGAGAACAGGACGGAGAGGCACCACATTCGAGGGGTGTTTATGGAAAGGGTGATGTCGTCAGTAGGCGGGACGGAGGCGCGAACGGCTTCGTGAGGAGAGTTCTCTTCATAATCGGCATCGGAGGCTGTCGTGGAGGCATCGTCTAGCAAGGGTCCGTCTTCAGACACATCATCCTTCATGCCTTCGTCGAAAACGTCGACAGCATGAGTATGCTCTGCCACGCCGAAGCGACTATCAAGACCGGAGACGAGAACGGCGCCATCGATTTCCTCGGACAACCTTGACGAATGCTTCGAGGCCATAGAGCGGCGGGAGGTTTCGCTTCGCATGGTATCGGGGACATGACGAAGCTGGTGGGCGTCAGGGTCGCGAGAGTCGCTACCAGCAGGCGAGTTGTTGCGACTGGGGGTCAACGAAACGGAGCCATATGGGGCGGCGTCGGGACGGGAGGCGGGTGAGCGCAGGAAGGGCGTCTTCTTGGAGGCCATGTCTAAGTCGCCCTCGGGGGTCGGCTTCGAAGGATCGGCTGAGGCAGAAGCATTCAGGGCTTCGTCGTTGACGTTGTAGGTGGCGGGCTCAGCAGTGGGATCGACTGCAGCACCGTCGACAGCAGCAAGAGGCTCAAAGGCGGATGATGACAGACCGGCATGGTGGTCTAGGTCAAGAACGAGGGAAGGAGTAGGCGCAAATGCGACAGGGGCGACAGCGGCAGTTAACAGATCTGGATCGCCAGTGTCTGGAGCCTGGTGCGGCAACGCATGGCCTTGATTCAGGTTCGGGTCGGGCGGGACAGGCGCCCTGGCGTGAGAAGCGTGGGAGGCGTGGGAGGCGTGGGAGACTGAGACAGAGGCTGTGGGCCGGGCAGTGGAGGAGGATGCAGATGATGTGGACGCGGATGGAGATGCTAGGGGTTGGAGGGCGACAGCCTGCTGCAGATGGGGCGGATGGGAGTCATCAACCCTGGCTAACGAGCTGCTGGCAGAAGTCCTGCGAGTATTGGTGTGCCGTCCCATGGCGGGGCTTGCAAGACAACCCAAGCGCGCAGCTTGTTCTAGGCGGGCTCTTTTGCGATGCGGATAAGTGACAGTGACAGTGACACCGAGGACGGAGGGCGTAGGACGGGCGGATGAGTGGGCACGCGCCGGGGCCTAGTACTGGATAGGTTCCACCAGACAGCCGGGCTTGTCGCGCGGGGGGAAGCAAAAGATGCGGTAACGGTCTACAGAAAGAGTGAAGAGTAACAAGAAGTGACGAGTTGCAAGGCTAGGCTACAAGGCTTTCGCCCAGTGGCCGACTGTGGACCTGCCCAGGGGGCCCTGTTTGGCGCAGCGTGGGGAGAGTCGGGAGTCGGAGGGGCCCTGTTGCCCTGGTGTGGGATGTGCTTCGGCTCAGTGGGCGGGCTGCTAGGACCAGGCTGTTGCGGCAGCAAGCATCGAACGGAGCCTGGAAGCTCGCTGAGCGGGATGACGACAGGGAGCCCGAGGGATGCAACCTAGGGTCTTGTCCAGCGCTCAGCAGACCATCCAGCGGCGTCGCACTCGTGATCGTGATCGTGGCGGGCTGCGTAGGTACATACAGAGAGATGCAGTGCTACAGCATTCGGTAAGAGACGCTGTTGCTTGCGATGCTGCGTACCCTAGTTGCCTGGGTACTTCGTGTCGTGACCCCCAAACATGAAAGCTCGCTCGTGTGGAGTTCCAAGGTTGTGTGTCCGTAATTAATGCGTGCCGTGTAGCTGACTGGACAGGACAGCTGCAGAGACAGCCATGAGTTATAGCCAAGGAGGTTGGAGAGGGAACGGGTCACAGGAGCAGGGGGACAAGGAGCCAAAGGGGAATCTGACAGGGATGGAACTCCGGGAAAAGCAAACAGGTGCGTTGCATGCGTGGGATGGGATGGGATGGGGTGTGGATGTGGTTGGAAATCCAACGCAGCCGAGTGGTGTAAAGCGATTTCAGAGTGGTGAGAGAGTGAGAGAGACAGACAGAAGGGATCGGATTTGGGGGAGGGGCTCAGCGCGTGGGAGCTGCCGTTGGCAGAGCATCCAATCATATTAGAGCATTAGTACATAAGAAGTTGGCCAAGCTTGCGGGAGGCTTGCGGACGCCAACGAGGGGCTCAGTCTTGTACACGTCATGTACCAGCCGCCGTTGTGAATGCGTTTTCCCTGAACGGTTGATTTGATTCAATTTTTCTTCCTCGTTGCAGCCAAGGTGACGTGCATAATGCTGGTCTTCTTTTGCACAGGTCCCCCACTACGCACTCGCACAGTAGTAGCCAACCAAGGCGAACGGAGGTACTTCTGTGATATGCGCGCACTCCCGGCGAAGTCTGAGGTGAGCTTGCTCTGACCGCCGGGCAGAGGTACTGTATCTGCACACCATATTTTAGGGCTAGATCCATGCCTCACATCTACGTCTTGCTATTGAACTTTGTCGTTGCCTCCCATTGTGTGTGCACCACGTAGTAAATCGTCGACGGGCTGGAATTCAACACCCGATTCGACCCCGAGTACTACCTACAGCGGGTATTAAGCGGGTCACCGCCCCCAGGGCAGCGCAAGGCTCATGAACTCAAGGCCCGTCAGCCAGGGTTCAGGGGCAGGCCAAGTTAGCATGCTGCTGGCTGTGACGCTGTCATCTGCGGCGCTCAGATGCGGCATCTGATGCATCTGATTAGATAACCTCTCTAACCAGTGGCCATCTCATTACTGGCTCCTTCATCTGCCCTCTCGCGGCTGCAATGTGTACTCGGCACTTCATCGAAACCACTCCCCTGGCGGTCAAGGCTTGGCGGCCTCCTGCACCATGTCGACTACTGTAGGTCCCTAGCTGCTCGTGCTACACACCTTGAGATCGATTTGTGCCTGGTGCTGCCGGCCCGTCCTGACTGGGCTTGTTCGGAGAGCTGGTTGGTTGTTCCGCAACGGAAAGGTACAACCCGTACGTAGCCTTGCGAACCCCAAGCTCACAGGCTTATTACGAGCTTCATCTCTTCTTAGCCAGACGATGCGACACGACCCCAGACCCCCTCGCGCCCCATCTCCTAATCTGGCCGCCTGCATCACATCCCTTTCCCTTGTTCAACGCCGTCGCCATATACAAGGATCAAAACTGGCGATCAATTCCGTGCGGCCGCGGTTCAGCCACCCATACCCAAGACGGGGAAATAAACGGGCTTGAGACACAATAAGTAATAGCCTTTCCGGTATTTTCAATACTGTGTCGCCTGCAGCCAATGTGTTCTCCCGAGTCTTCTCAATTTTCTGCGCCTCAAGGGGAAGGTGAGAGACATTCAGGGATGAGCCTTCAGCTTTAAGCTCGCAGTACGAAGTACTAATGTAGAATGATGTGAATTCCGGACCAACCCAGACACCTTGATTCCCGTTTCCACTCCGACAATACAGAGTGGGAAGTGGCCTGGTGCTTGCAGGAATCCCGTTCCGCCTCATCCTTAGCTCCACTACCCACCATCATCAATGAGACAGTTTACATTGCCATAGCTGGCCGTCGATTCTCACCTTGGCCCAGTCTAGCTAGCCCGATAATATTTCCGGAAAACGTCCAGGTCAAGAGCAAAATCCGCAAGGAAGCTCGAGGCATTGGCTAGGGCAGCAAACTCAGATGTTGATGAATACTGTGATTTGTAAGTAGTTCGGCAACATTTGAGATGGCTCCTTCGAAGTAACCCGAGGCTCTGGTTCAAGTGCGCGGCTGTCCACCACCTACACCCAACCGTCTGCTCCACAGCCCGGCAGGCAAAGGAAAATGGCAAGAATTTCTGCGTACTGTAATCGTACGAAGTACATATGAGCTACTTCGGAGTTGGCGTCGCCCTGAATGGGTCTGCCAGTCCGGTGTATTTGCAATGGAGGGTTGTGGGCAACTCGGCTCTGTGCCAAGCGCTAAACCTCCGGATCTTCTCCATCCTCCACCGGCACTCAAGCTTGCGATTTCTATTTTACCCTTTATCGCAGCATCCGCCGTTACTAGTTGTGCCCTTGTGAGCTCAACTGGCTCTGGCGCCAACTGGGCTTCACCGCCCGAGTTGGGCTCGCAACGGCGCTGCTTTTCTAGATTCACCTGATGACGCCGGTGAGTTGGCTAACTCAAAGATTCTCCACTGGGGGTCGGTCACTAAAAATGTCATCTGCAGAGTGTCACGCTGGCTACATACGCAAAACGGTAGAAGCGCTGCCGCGCTTCATCCTGCTATGCACCTCACGCAGCACACCAAAATATCAGACTTCAGTTAGCGTCCCTTCCTGTTTACCGCCTAAAACCCCTCGCTCTAGAGTCCAGGCAAGAGGTGACAAGGCAAACCATTCATCTCACTCAGCCTCAGCCTCACTTTTGCCATGGCGTCATCCTTGACAGCTGCTAAACAGCAGCTGCGGACTCTCATGAAGCAGAGACTATCCAATGTCACCCAAGACTCGGTCCTTGCCCAGAGTATGACTCCACTGCTCTGCAACTTTCGTCCACGTGCAGCCCAATCGTCTGACACAGCTCTCACAGGTCGCCAGATTTTCGAGACTCTCAAGGACTTCAAGCCGTACAAGGATGCCACACGTATCAGTGTCTACTTGGCCATGCCTTCTGCCGAGGTCCAAACGGACGCCATTGTCCGCCATGCGCTGGCAACGGGCAAGCAAGTCTTCGTTCCGTACCTGCACAAGTCACCCCTCCAGGCTCCAGACACCCCGGCCCGGGTGATGGACATGGTGCACCTCGCGAATCTCCAGGACTACGAGAGCCTCATGCTCGACCGCTGGGGATTCCCAGCGTCGACCCGGGCACCGTTCATCAGCGGCAGCGTATCCTCGGAGGCCCCGATGCCCAGCACTCTGAACAGGCCACCCTGGATTTCATGGTTGTGCCTGGAGTCGCGTTCGACTTCGACGAAGCCGGTTCCGTGAGACGACTGGGCCACGGAAAGGGCTTCTACGATTTCTTCATCAATAGGTACCTGTCCAAGTTAGAGACAAAGGGCCTCAGCGAGGAGATACCTCTATTACTGTACGGGTTGGCTTTGAACGAACAGCTAGTTCCTGCCTCATTGGGGCAGCCAGTTCCTACGGATGCCCATGACCGCAGGTTACACGGTCTCATCCTAGGGAGCGGAGAGGTCAAGGCATCTTCAAGTAGTTCTTCTAGTTGATGATGCTCCCCAAAGCACGATAAGTATCCCCCCCCCCCCAAGCCCGGGCGTTCTCGTAACCGGCTTGGCTTCATCATTACATGGTATAGATGGTCTGCAACAAGCTGGCGGGTTCTACATTCAGTGCCAATGACGCATGCGTAAACATACATATCGGCATGGTATGCATATAGCATCTCTCAAGCATGTCCTTGGACAAATAAGGAATGCACCAGACAATGAGCTTTGGTCCTTCTTTGGCCCGTTTTGAACATTGGTCAGGTTGGATTGTTCTTGCGAGGGAGTGTTGGGTTATCGTTAGAAAGGTTCAAAGTACTGATCTCGTAGGATACTATTTGGTTGGTTTTTCAAGGAGGAGTTCGACCCAACATTGGACGTTTTGGAACCAGGAAGCCAGTACCTAGGTAGGCAGACACACAGCTTCCAGCAGGCAGTGGTGGTTGTGCATAAGACTGTGGATGGCAGCTCAGCCTCTGGGCCCCTCAGTTAGAATAGAAAGACGGATCAAGACAGGATTCGCCGGTTTACTCATCCGCCTGTTCCTGAATTAGTGGTTTGTCGTTGGCCGATGCCTTCATTCAAAGGCGCTGGGCCGGTCCGGAAAAACCACGGAACGTCATCACCAGGCAGATTGCCCCGCCAAGGTTCTCTCCACCAGACCCATGCTTCACTGGCCCAAATCGACGGAGGTGGGCATGTGTGTTTTGCCTCGAGTGATATCCCACTTCCATCTACAACCTCGCATCTTCCCCTTTGCGCCCGGATTCTCGACCTCTCCTTCGGCATTAACATCATCTCACTACTTACGCCTGCCGTCGGCCTGTCCCCATACTCATCTCCAAACCACGCCCTCAACGAACCTCAACCGGTCCGACATTGTGCGGCCACGTCGTATGCGCTGCGCTTGCAACCTCGGATCGCGCTGAAGCTTGCGGACAACTTAACACCCTATTCCGATCTTCCAGGTCCCGAACGCCACCCTGCCGACTCGTCGCATAATCCATAATGGCTACGAATGGAGCGCAAGAGGCCTTCGCGCCCCCGGATGTCCTGGCTGCTGTCATGACCATGAGGAGCGGGGAGCAAGAGGCCAAGAAGCAGGCCCATGAGTACTTGGAGAGATTTCAGAAATCGGTCAGTCGCGCGTGCTCTTGGCACCTTCGGAAGGTTTGGTGCGGTATACTGACGTTGTTGGCGTGCAGAACGATTCATGGGCCACGATAGTAGGCATCCTGCAGTCTGATGCTGAGCCAGAGGCAACCCTCTTCGCTGCCATTACCTTGCGTGGAAAGGTAGGCCACCTGTGACAGATACCCAAGGAACGTGGAATCTAATCCCCGCCAGATCACATACGACCTGTCCACCCAGGTCCCCCCTAGCGAACTTCCCGCTCTTCGAAGCCAGATCCTACTCCTCCTTAAACACTTCGCTTCCGGACCCAAGCCCATCCGAGTACAGCTCTGCGTGTGCCTGGCCATTCTAGCGATCCAGATGAAGGAATGGGACGATGTTCTGGCGTCTGTTGTCCAGTCCCTTGGCGACAGTCCCGAAAGCCACGCTTGCATTCTGGATTTCCTACGGGTTCTGCCCGAGGAGGTTACCGAGGGTCGAAAGATCACCTTGTCTGTACGTGGAGCGCGCAACCATAGACCGAGCGCCTATCCCCTTGGAAATCGTCTCCGCCGGTCGACATTCAACACGAGTTCAAGTCTAATTGTTTGGAATTAGGAAGAAGACCTTGCGGCACGGACACAAGCCTTATTGGGAGACAATGCGGACCAGGTCATCCAGCTCCTGATCAACTATTCTCAATCATCCCGTGAGTAACGGTACTATCTGTTGTAGAAACTGCCATGCTGACAATCTGCCAATAGCTGCTGCTGCTCAAAACCCACAGCTGATGGAGTGCATTACTTCCTGGTTGCGAGAGGTCCCGGTGGGCAATGTCGTCAAGTCGCCTCTGCTGGAAATCGTCTTCAACGGTGTCACCAGCGACCAGTGCAGCCAAGAGGCATCCGAATGCCTCTGCACAATGCTACGAGAGACTTCCGACGTGGATGAGAGCCAGGAAATTATCGAGGTACTTTTCCCCAGAATCCTCTCGATTCAGCCCCAAATCGCAAAGGCCGCAGAAGAAGAAGACACGGAGGCTCTCAAGGCTTTGACCAAGGTGTTTGCCACTGCGGCAGAGAGCTGGGTTGTGGGAATTGCCCGTCAGCCAACGCATTTCAGACCCTTGGTGGATGCCGTTCTTGAGTGCGCTGTTAGGGATAAGGACCAGGATGTCATTGAACACACCTTCAACTTCTGGTATGAGCTCAAGCTCTATCTTGTGCTCGAGAGATACATCCAGGGTCGCTTGGAGTTGCTCGATGTTTACTCGAAGCTCGTGGATATCCTTCTCGGGCACCTGCGATACCCTCAGCCCGAATCAGGCAATGAGAATGACCTCTTCGACGGAGATCGCGAGCAGGAGGAGAAGTTCAGAGAGTTTCGACACCAGATGGGCGATACCCTCAAGGACTCGTGCGAGGTTATGGGTGTCACAGACTGCCTAACCAAGGTGCTCCATGCCATTCAGGTGTGGATGTCCAAGTACGCCAGCCAGGTTACCGACACCACGGTACCGCACTGGCAAGAGCTGGAGGCGCCCCTGTTTGCCATGAGAGCGCTTGGCCGAATGGTCGACAAGGAAGAGAGCCTTGTGCTCCCTCAGCTTATGCCCCTGCTTGTGCAAATCCCGAGCCACGAGAAGCTCCGCTTCGCAACCATCATGGTTCTCGGACGATACACCGAATGGACGGCAGCGCACCCGGAGTATCTGGAGCCGCAGTTCAATTACATCGTTACCTCTTTCCAGTCCGACTCGAAGGAGATCATCCGGGCTGCCGCTCTGTCGATCAAGTTCTTCTGTACAGACTGCAAGCACCTCCTCAGCGGCCAGGTCTTGCAGCTCCAGACATTCTACGACCAGGTTCTGGACAAGCTACCAGACATCAGCAAGGAGGAGATCACCGAAGGTGTCTCCAATGTCGTGGCTGTTCAGCCAGAAGAGGAAATTTACCGACTTCTCAAGACATACTGCGATCCTCTTGTTCAACGGTTGATGGCTAAGGCGAACAATGCCACCGACGATGACGGCAAGCTGGCATTGGCGGGTGAGTTAAGATCCAACCTTATTGAACAGAAACCGTTTGCTAACTAGATGTACAGATCACCTCCAACTGATTACCATTTTCGTGCAGAACGTGGTGCCTCCTCACAACACAGGCCAAGAAAACCCTGCGGTGAAGTACTGGCAGGAGGTCTTCCCTATCCTGTCAACTGTTTTGGACAATTTTCTCACCTTCACCCCTATTTGCGAGAGAGTGTGTAGATGCTGGCGAAACATGGTCATCTCGTACCGCACTGCCATGGCGCCACTGCTGCCCGAGATGGCCAACAAGCTGGCCATCGGCTTCAACAACTCCAGGGAGGGATGTTTCCTCTGGGTTACATCCGCCATCCTCCGCGAATTTTCCGAGGCCCGTGAACATGTTGATCAGGCCACGACGGACAATATCTATACCTTCTTCGAAGCCCAGACAACGACGTTCCTGAGGGTTATGACGGAGCTCCAGCCTAAGGAGCTTCCCGACGTCATTGACGACTTCTTCCGTCTGCTCATCGACGCGCTGCTTTACTACCCCCAGAGGCTCGTCCCTTCGCACCTCTTGCGATCGATCTTCGAGGCGGCCGTTTACGCCCTTACTCTGGAACAGCGGGATCCCCTGTCATCGACGCTGCACTTCTTGCGGGATCTTCTTTCTTATGGTGGAGACAATCCTGCCTCCAGCGATGGTCTTCCCGAGGCGGCTGCTGCTGAGATCCGAGTTACCATCCGGGCCCTCCTAGCAAACCTAGGCGACAACCTCGTGAAGCAGGTCATGGCCGGTATGATGATTACCTTCCCTCGTGACTGCTTCGCCGACGGCAGTGGTGTTCTGTTGGCCTTGTTTGAGCTGCTCCCAGCTGAGACTACGGAGTGGGTGTCGCAGACCATCCAGCTGCTACCCCAGGGTACCGTGTCCCCAGTCGAGGCCAACCGATTGATGACCAAGATCAAGGAGAAGCTGCAGTCCGGGGACCCCAGTGCTATGAGGAATGTTCGTGCCCTTCTACAAGACTTCACCAATACCTATAGACGCCGCAACGTGGCTCCCCGAGACGGTCTCGGCCAACTTGAGGCTACGCGCTTCCAATTCTCCGGATAATTTGTGAATCGCGCAAGTAGATCGGTAAAAGTCTGAGGAAGCTATGGTGACTAGGATAGAGTCATTGGCACATTGATTATCGCAGGGTTGACGTCACCAGGAAGAGAAAGGCAGATTATCTCTAAGGGCAATGAGCTTTGGCAGAGAGAGTTGACGAGGAGTTGGGGCGTAGGAGAGAGTGCACCGGGATATGATGAGAGATTGCCGGGGGATCTTGGCCGGAGGACTGGACGACGGCATAATTTCATGGCTATAGTGATCATTCAGGGTGAAATGGGAAAGGTATTTCACAGCGACCGGCCGGTATCGATCCGCCAGGGCGCAGACAAAGGATTGGCGAGTGTGAATATGAGGGCAGAGGCGGTCAGATATGGTGGACAGAGAGGGTCAATAACTCTAGAAAAGTAAAAAAGCAACATGAACAAAGGCAGTCCGAACGTCTAGCTTGATCAAAGGGGGGGATGACTCTCCCTGGCAGTAAATATTTTCCGCGTTGGATAGCCGCCGTTAATTGTATCTCTTTGTTCTCTTCAAAACGTATTTCACTCGATGTTCGAGTCGCCGTCGGTCCAATCTTCCAGACACGCGTAGGCAATTAGAATAGCCTCGGTATTATCCCATTACTCCCATATGCGATGTGCCTGTTAAGATAACTTGTTGAAAACCATGTCTAGACGTGATGATCGGGTTGAGGATTCAACTGTCCAAAGTCAAGGGGTTGCTGACTCCGGGTCGTGAGGTAAAGGCGTAGCAACAGCGAATCCCTTGACTTCCGCCGTCTCTCCCGAAATCGACAGCAGCGAACGCTATTGTTCCCATCATGGATTCTTTCACCATGTGACGAGTTCCAGTGTTCACTATGGGGCATTCCTTGGTGACAGAGACAAAAGCGTGTACCAAAATTAGCACTTCATCTTTGTATACTGGAGTGTACTTCGAACAAAGCAACATCAGAATGGCATTCTGTAGGAACTGTTCTCACAAACTTCATTGCAGTTTCAGCATATATAGCACCCAAACCGCCCCCTTACCCATCCCCTTACCCAAAATCAACAACCACAGTTGCAACCACCTTTCCTTCTAGTTCACTAACTAGGAGTCATTGACCAACTTTCACACCTATTCACTACACAGGGATCACAGTATTGATATGGCCAACCGAGCCAGCCTCCCCGGAACTGGAGGTCTCGAGAACTCCGACATCGACCAAGGGATGCAGCCACCTGCCGCCTTTAATCAAGGTAACACGGAGCCCGGCAATGAACCAGACGTCGATGCCGAGGGGGAAGATGTCGACGATGGCGCCAACCCCTTTCATAAGACCAACAACACCAAGACTAATATCAACGCCAATACAAGCCAACGGGATCCTCCACCGCTGCGTGGAAAGGCCAAGGCCAAGCGCCTCGCCAATGATCTAGCTGAGGCGGAAGGGCCGAACAAGAGGCAAAAGGCCAACCCGCCACTGAAGGCCAAAGCCAAAGCTAAGCTGCCCGCCATCGCAGAAGGCTCTAATCAGGGGCCGAGTCTGAGGAGGAGCGCACGCATAACGCGGTCCATTCAAACCTCCAGCGCCAACGATAGCGAACCAGGCGGCTCTGTGCCTGCGAAACCGGGAAGAAAGCGCCGTGCCGCCACCCAAGACCCAGGCGACGAAGAAGCCGTGAACGAGCTGGGGGAAACGGCGCGCGAGGAGAGGAACCGCAAGCGCCGTGCCAGAGACGCGAAGAGCAGGTTCCAGAAGAAGCTGAAGTCATCCGAAGGCGAAGGGCCAACCCCAGATCGCGCCCTCTGCCAGTTCTGCGCTGACCATCCGCAGGGCCGCATCGCCAACGCCGCACGACAATGCGACTGGATCAAGTACGACAGCGTCAACGTCCAGTGCCGCAACTGCGCCGACTATCGCAGCCAGAATCCGGGCGTCGCCGTGGAGCCGTGCAAGGTCGGAGACGACATCATGGACCACAAGCGCTACGGCTGCAACGACCCAGACGTCCCGGCCGTGGGGACCTGCAATAGTTGCGTCACTCACAATAAGGAGAACACGTGCGATGTAGATGTCTTCTTGGGGTACCGGTGCTCCAACTGCACCTCCGGATGCCGGGCCGGCGCTTTCGGCAACCTCAAAGCCCGGCCGCGTCAGATCGGCGAGCGGCCGTGGTTTCGGCATGCTTGTGACCGGTGCGTATCCGGCCCGAAGAACATTGCTAACACAGACCAGTGTACTTGGCTGCAGAGCCGTAACGCCTGGGGCGCCGGGTGTAATCGGTGCCGAACAAAGAAATCCGCATGCATCGCGGCTCACGAGGACCTCGTGTACGCGCCCACCGATGCGCCGCCGCCAGCCACGACCTGGTGGGTTCATATGGATTCTTCCGCAGGCTATGAGCACGGCACCATCAAGCTGCAGTGGACAACTAGGTGGCGTCATATGTGCCAGTCGTGTGCTGATTTCCGGGGTCAGAACCAGTGTGTCGTGTCCGCATCGCATCCATATGCGTCCTGCGTCCGGTGCAATCAACTCGGAATCGACTGTATCGAGTCGGGGAAAACCCCTCGCAACTTTCCTATGCTCGACCTGAGCAAGGTCGGCGTCGGAAAATGGATGCCTTTCCAGGGCTGTCGGCGATGCCACGACATGGGCCGAAACTGTGACCGTCAGCGACCCTGCGACTCGTGTGTCAAGGTCAGAGAGAGCCGCCTTTGCGACGAGTTCAAGAAGTCAAATTACGCGGCCGTCCACGGCTGCTGTAAACGTTTTCCAGAGCAGGCCAGCCTTTTGTATTACCTCGCCCTCGGGCATGGCGCCGGCGGAGTCGACACGGTCAAGGACGGCACTGCGCTTGAGGATTGGGTCGGTCCCATGACGGCCAAGTACAGCACGCTGAGTGCCAGAGAATACGCAAACGTCATTGCTGCAGATGTTCTGACCAAAGTCAACCAGATGCGACCGTTTGGAGCGCCGCCTCACGGTGGTCCCGGGGTGCTCTGCAAAACATCATGCCATCCGAGATAGACAGGGCGACACTGGCCGACATGATTCGCAACAGTTGGCCTGAGCATTATCCTCCCAAGGACCACCATGACTTTCAGCAAAGGCTCCAGGCCATGTCCAATGCAGGATGGCCTAGTATGCGAGAAGGATTCGGGGCTCCGGTGAACGCCCCGGCCAATGTGCCGAATGTTGTGGGTCAAAACCCGCCGGCTCCTCCGGTTGTGAATCCCCAGGTTCCGCCTCCTGGAAATCCTCAACCTGCTCAAAACCCCTATTTCCCAGCTGCGAATCTTCAGCCTGCCCAGAACCCGTACTTCTTCCCGCCTGTGAATCCTCAACCTGCCCAAAACCCCTACTTCTTCCCGCCTGCGAATCCTCAACCTGCCCAAACCCCCTATTTCCCAGCTGCGAATGCTCCTAACCAGCCTCAGCCTCCGGGGAATGCATTTACCCCCGCCCCTTTCCCTCCGAGGCCTCGACAACCTCAGGGACCTCCTCCAAATGTGGCTGCTCCCTATGGACCACCTCCGTTGGCGCCAGCCGCTGGGGGCGGGCGCATCCCCGAACACATCCGCGCGATAGTCAACCAAGTGGTTAGAGAAGCCACAAGAGCCGTCTCCAATATTCAACCTGGGCAAATTCTGGGACAACAATTTAGGGCAAACACTACCGCGCGGCGAGAAAACGAGCAAACGGCCGGCGCCTTTGTTCAACCAGCCGTTCAAGCAGGTGAACAAAACGTTGGAGGAGGCGTCTCTGGCAATCAGGATACAAACGAGAACGACCAGTATAGAAATCCCCTCAGCCAAGATGCCCGCGAACAAGTCCTCTTCAACCACAGCGATGCAGTGGACTTTCAATTGGAAGCCATGGACAATTTCCTGATGAATTACGACGACAACGACGACGAGCAGCCGGGCGCCCAGGCTCAGGATAATCTCCTGCTTCCTGCTGGCGATGATCCTGCTGGCGATGCTGTTGCCGGCAATGTCCCTGGTGGCAATGAACTCCCCGCGGGCGGCAACATGGCTCAGAACAACCCTCTGCCCGCGCTCGCCGACGCGGCCAACCTGAATGCCCAGATCAACCCTTTCCTCATCACCGCGACCAATGTCTACCCGCAGGTGCTACCTCCGGCGAGACCCTCGCGCTGGCAGCGATTCAACAATCTCGAGAACCTCGACATGTCCCATTGGCGTCAGTTCCAGGAAGAAGACCACGTAGTCGTTCCGTGGCGTCTCCTGGGCGTAGCTGACAACAATATGCTTGCCGACAGCCCCGCCCGCGATATCCTCCGAGACGTCCCCCTTCAGCCACGGGAGGATGCTGTGCAGAATGACATCTTCACCACGTGCATGGAGCCCGGGCCCTTTGGTTTCGGCGTTTGCGGCAAGGATGCCCTTGACCAAGTTGGGTGCCAGAGCGAAACCCATCGAAGCTTCATGCCATACAGCTTTCTCATCTGCGAAGAGTGCAACGCCCAGAGCACCCAAACTGTCGTCAATCCAGATTGCAACCCCATCACAGCCCCGAGATCATCGGCATGCGTGCCTACGCGTGCGACACATGCGCGAAGCACCTCAGCGAGAACCAAGATGTAGCGACCTTCCAAAAGACCGGCGCCGCGCACGTCTGGGGCAGAATCGGCCCAGGCCCTCACGTTCCAAGCCAGATTCAGGGGAACGGCGATCAAGGGGACGTCCTCTATCAAGCGACCACCATGTCGACAACCGGATGTGCCTGTGCGACCAAGTTGCTCGCTCGCCCGCTGTGCCGCTTCCACCGACTGCACTATGCCGAGCTTGCGATGAAGCAGGCAGCGCTGATGCGCGATTGGCGATTGTGCCGCTTCGGCAAGCCGGTGTGCCCGGTATGCTTGATGAAGGCTGGTTCTTTACAGGATGTCAACGTCTCGGCCGATCACGACGGTTTCCAAGCAACCAACGGGGGCCCCACGGCGTGGGCGTGCCTCGTGTGCACCGACTGGGTTGTGAACCAACGCAACGACGCCAACAACGCTCCTCAGCTAGTTCCAGGACGTCTCAATAACGTGGTTACCGGCAAGACGGCCGATGATGTGGACATGGCGGGAGTCTGAAAACCGGGAGGTTAAGGACAGAAGAGGTTCTGTGGAACCTAGAGAGCAGAGCGAAATAGTCAGTAAATACGAGCGCAAAGGCCAAGGGGCCTAGGAAAGCTCGGAGCGATGTATGAGTAGACAGCAGAACGGCCTAGGGAGCATATCAATTTTCAAACAAGAGAAGTTCATGTGACACTCTGACCGACTGACACTCGAGAGATTGTGATGATGCTGGAACCATTTCCAACTCCAAATATGCAGCTGTTCACGTGAGACACCGCATGTTAAGTAGCACTTACAGTTGAGTAAACAAGCGAATTCGAGCTCCAAGTTAAGTTTGAGAAAGGGGTAGTTGAATTTTTCTGACTGTGACCACTGCTGCCGGAGAGAAAGAAGCCTCATGGAAGAAAAGAAATTACAGGTATGAAATAATGGATATAGGGAATAGCGCAGAACCCGTATTTAGTCTTCGAAATTCATCCTCCCCTGTGACACAAAATAAAAAAAATCGGGCGTCTCTCGCGAGGTCCTGGGCCGGGCAACTTGCTGACACAGCGTCGGCAGCACAGGCTTCCCCCGTCTTTGTCTCTCTTTCCGGTAAATAGATGGTCCTTTTTATCCACGAC
Source organism: Neonectria sp. DH2 (assembly GCA_003934905.1). Classification (NCBI taxonomy): domain Eukaryota; kingdom Fungi; phylum Ascomycota; class Sordariomycetes; order Hypocreales; family Nectriaceae; genus Neonectria; species Neonectria sp. DH2. The sequence continues at coordinate 2,000,848 of RQWH01000003.1, read as the reverse complement.
GTCCAAGATGAGGCACCCCACAGGGACCGCCGTGCCATACGCCATGTACCATCATGGCGCCGCTCGCTTCCAGATCCTGTTGGCATGGCCGGCCATTACCGCATCACTGCGACATGTCCGTGGGCTGCGTCGAAAAGTCCAAGTGCGTGTGCAATCAAGCCAGAACCCGACTCCCCATCCGATGCTATCAACATGTTGATCCCCAAGTCCTTTCAAGGAAAGCCGTCTGTTGCGTTGGATTCGATGACAGGGCGCGCGATTGGTGAAGCCCGGGGCATGACGGGTATCCGCTCGCCCGTCGTCGCCAAGTCTAGCCACGCCTCGAGATTCGAAATCGTCCCCCACCTCTTCTCCTTTCGCGCACGATCATTCCTTTACATAACCACACACTTGGAGCAGCAGCCAGCCTGTTGATCTCCGTCATCGATGTCCATGGGCTTAGGGGGGCCGTTCGCGCCAGAGGTGCCGCCGCTGCCAGTCGAGTAACCTTGCATCTCGCGGTTGTATCTTCGGATCTCTCGCACGATATCGTAGAAGGCCTTGTCGACATTGATCCGAGACTTGGCGGAGGTCTCGATGAACTTGCAGCCGAATGACCTTGCGAGCGCCTCACCCTCTGTAAAATTTTGCGTTAGTCTTGTTCAGGCATTCAAGCATACGTTCAAAATGTACCTTGTCGCGTAACTTCTCGCTCGCCCTCCAAATCGCACTTGTTGCCAACAACGACCATGGGGAAGTAGTCCTTGTCCTTGACTCGCAGGATCTGTTGCTGGAAAGTGGTGATTTCCTCGAAGCTCTGTCGGGAAGTGATGGAGTAGACTAGCAGGAAGCCCTCGCCGGTTCGCATGTACTGCTCTCGCATGGCGCTGTACTCCTCCTGGCCGGCGGTATCGAGAACATCGAGAAGGGCAACCTCATCGTCGATGACGCACTGCTTTCGGTACGAATCTATTCGAGGTGGAGATCAGTATGGGGAAATTGTGAAGGCGGGATGTGGTGTGATTGGGGAGGGACGGCAACGAACCTTCAATCGTGGGATCATATTCATCGACGAAGTGGCTCTGGATCAACTGGATGGTCAAGCATGATTTACCGACACCACCGCCGCCGACAACGACGAGCTTATACTCTCGCAAAAACTAGATGGGCGCAGCCGGGTTAGCAATGAGAACCGCAGGTGAGAGGAGAAGCGGTGGCAGCGACGGGCCAAATCAACGCCCTAGGGGCATCGCAGTGCAGCGTACCTTGGTGGACGAAGCCATTGTGTATGATTATCTGAGCAGCTCGAGGCAGCTCGGTCGTGAGGCGCTGAAAATTGGCTCGCGCAGGGGGCTGGTCGTCGCAGAACCGTGGAATTGAAAGGTGGGCGACGAGAAGCAGGAAACGACGTACGGCGGGGATGGGATGGCGGGGAGGAAGATGAAGTGTGGAAAGAGGTCGAAAAATGGCGGATTGGAGAATGGAGATGGACAAAGAGAGGGAGTGTTTCGCGTGGGACTAGAGGAGAGGGAGAGAGATGGACGGATGGGATGCAAAGGGCCCAAGGTTCGAAAGGTCAAAGCAGAGAGTGAAGAAGGGAAGGGGATGCTGCCAGGAAGGGGAGGGGGGGCGTGGATCGATGGGGAGAGGAATGGGTGGATAGTCTAGGTGGTGTGGGTGTGTGGGTGTGAGGCAAGGTACCTTTCTTTGCCTTAACAATGGGCGGTAGCGGTCGCAGCGCACTTGGGTTAGGTGAGGTGTGGAGAAGGCGGAAAAAGACGACAGCCCGGACTTGGTCGAATGACTGAAGGCCGCGAACAGCCTAAGGGACGGACGCTTCGTACAGACAACGTAACGATCTGCTGCACGCTCGTACAATAGGCTGACTGCAAGTAATTACTGTCCAGATTAATCAGGACATGAGACTGATCCAATCCCTTGCAGGCTGCATACGGAGGCTAAAGTGGTCAATTGCGTCCGGACCTGGCACAGCATATCCGTCCGTTGGAGAATTAGTAGTTGGATTGGATGCCTTGAAAAGCCCCAGCCCTTTGAGCCCCGAACTGCGCGCTGGGAAGCTGTGACCATTTGGGGCCGCTCGGGGGGGGGGGGGGACTACTCTACCGCTAATGCCCGGTCTGGTCATTGGCCGGAGCCAGCTCAAGCCAAGCACCTTACACAGGCCCTGTAGCCTGTACGAATAGCCTGTGAGGTAAGGTACCTAATACCGGGGGGACCGGGGCAGGGCGATGGATGGATCGGATTGGACATGGTCGGCGGTTCCATGCGCTGGGCTCATGATTGATGGCATGGGAGAGGAAAATGCTGGCTGATGAGTTGTGACAACCGACGGAAGCTCTACCAATCTGTCCGGCCAAGGATAGGTGCTAACGGGGGAAGGGACAACAAGTACTGTACTGGATCCATGAAGGTAATAACGACAAGCGATGGCGGATCGGTGCGAACGAACGAATGGCAGCGGCTGGGCGGCGGGATTGGCTACTTGACATTTAGTTGACGGCGGTTCTAGCTCGCCTCGCCCAATCCTCGCCTCGGGACGGGACAGAAAGGGACGGCTGTTAACAACCGATGATTAACTACTATGATGAGGTTGGTATCCGTAGTATCGCCACCTCCCTCCCCCTCCCGTACGGACGACGCAATTACACGGTGCCCTATGGAAAAGTTCTAGAGTCTAGACCAACCGCATCCTACGTAGTATTTTCCGGGTCCGTGACCTGGACAGACAGAAAAATGAGCGCCCACGCAACCTTAAGCCAAACGAAATCAAAAAGCTCACGGATCCCGGCTGCCCCCGTTCCGTCCCATTTAGGAAGCGGGTGGTGGTGAGAGCAAGGCGACGGGAAGAAGCTCCAACCTCCAGTGCGCGGTGGGTCGCTGCAGCTGAGAGCTCTCAGTGGATGGGCCACTGTCGCGGTGGGGAGAGTCCCGTCGCCGGACGCCCACTGGAGTGGAGGTCCTGGGTGCCCGGGGAGTCCCCTGCGAGGGCGATTGCAGTGGGCTGTGGGGCCCTTTTTCGGGGGGTCTTCAGGGGGGGTGTGAGTGGCGGTCCTAGCTCGACGCATAGGTGGGGAGGAGACTCTCCTCTTCTGCAAGGGCAGCGGCAGACTGCGTTTGCTCTACCAATGGTGCTCGCACTGTACCAAGTCCCAGCTGCATGTCCTACCCCAGGAGCTGCAATGCACTGAGACCTGGTTTCTGTCCCGTATCAGGCACGAATACCTGTGGCTGCGAGATGCAAGATACGGGACGCCGACCTCTGGGCAACCGCCCGTATCCGCCTATTATCGTAGTGCAAAACTGCAGGTGGCAGGATTGCGATGCCATGTTCAAATTGTCAAATCTTGGCCAGCATCCCGAGGCGAGGAGGTGGGTGGACAAAAAGGGGCCAACATGAGGCGGTCCCAAGGTACTACGTAGATGGATGGTCTGCCTGCAAGGGTCCAGGTCACCTCAACTCATCATGGCACCGACGAGGTAATGCCACTGGTAGCAGTCACCACTCAAAAGGCACGGGTGGTACTTTGAGCGATAACAGCGGCGAGACGACTCAGACGGGGGCCGACCCTTGGTTGGCATCAATTGCTAGGTGGTCTAGCTTGCCCAGTACCCGACGAATACAACCAGTCGGTCAACAACCAGTCAATCACGAACGGCTTGCCGCCCCTAATGGCCTAAAAGAACGGGGTTGCGATGTCGTGGTCAAGGGTATGGACGAGGATGAGGATGTGGATGCTGGACGTCGACTACGGAGCGCCTCCGAAGGAGGCACCATCCATCATCCGCAATACCGCAGCCAAGCCCGGACTTTTGATTATGGGTTGACGATGAATAGCAAGCGGTTTTATCATCATCACGACGGTCCTTCCAAGCACGAATAGGTAGGTCACATTTGCGTTTCACGGGCCGACCAAACCAGACAATGCTCAAACCTGGAAACGAGATGCCCGTCTTCATCTAACATGGACCGTTCTCATCATCAATTGTCAATCATCGTCGTCGGCCCCGGACCTAACAGGAACACAACCCGGACTAGTGCCTGCCTTACCAGACCTCCCAGGGGGTGGATAGATAGATACATGTTTGACCGTTGGGGTTGGGCTGGTTGCAAAAGAAAGACCGTGAAAACCGAGAGCAACCATCAACACATCGTGCGGCGCAAGGGGTCGCATCCGCCATCACCACCACCCACCATCACCCCCATCCGTTACCATCCATCACCATTGCACCACCCCTTTCAGAGCCAATGCCATCACTTCTTCATCCCTCCGCGGCCCCAATTGAATTGCTTCTGCCATCGGCCAAGCGCCCCAGCTCAACGCAAGCCGCGCGTGTGGTTACCGTCACATCACATCCTCCCACCAGATGTCGATACTCGGGTTGCAGCACCTTGCAGCACCAAGTCGGCCGGCCGCATGTGCCGACCTAGACTACCCGTTCTCGTGCACCATCCCATCTCACCCAACGTCATGAACAATCAAAAATCAAAAATCAAAATGCAAAAATTGGGCCTGGGGAACAATGGAACAGGTCAAGGGAGCCCCTCCCTCGGCCTGAACAGATGTGAGTGACTACGAAGGAATAGGTAGGAGGGGATGATGTTAGTCGTGCCAGGGCCCAGGGTCTCGTTGGGTCCGGTCGTCACCTCTCGCTGACTCGCCCTTGGACTGGACTGGAACGGGTTCCAGGCCGGCCTTGGCATCCCCCAGGACCCGGGTTGTGCTGCGTTCCACGGCTCCTGATAACGTCTTGACATCGTTGCTACAGTACATGCTGAGTGTTGAGTGCTGCGTGCTGCGTGCTGCGTGCTGCGTATTCGGACGTGCAGTACTTGGGCCAGTGTCACAAGCGAGATATGACTATCCGTATCACCGACTGTCTTAGCACGTCTTGAATTGACATTACGTCGCGGCATTCTCGATACCATGCAATTCCATGACCAAGATGCGACCCATCCGCGGGATGTCTCTATCTTGCTATCGCCCATGGAGACTACCCGGATAACTAACTATCAATGGTGCAGCCACGAGGCACAGCCCCCAGATCGCCGTCCCAGACGTCCCAGACTTTTCAGGCTTTCCAGGGCTGGCTGCTCGTCTCAGATGTATCCCAATCCGTCCATCCATCCAACCATCCGCCGCCGCGCTGGGAAGCTCGGCGCAGAGTCAAGTCTCACCACCACGACAGCCATCGTCACAATCCGCCTCCCTCGGACACAAACACAAACACAAACACAAGCACATGCTCAAGCGCAGCACCAGCTCGCCACCCAGCCATCCTCTCGGCTCTGGGGGTGCTTCAGCTTCCCCCATGCCAGTATGCACTCTGCGGCATCACCCCACGCCCCACAGACGGCACCACCCTGCGGAGTGACCGCGGCATGCGATGTGTAGCGTTGTTGGCGCCGATGGTGTTGAGCCTTCCCCGTTCGCCGACTGACAGGCGAGAACGATGGCCCAGCGGTGATGGCCAGTCGCACTCTTGTCGCCAAAGCCCTTCCTGCGGCGTCAACGTTAATTGGTTTGTAGAGGCACATACAAGGTCATGGCCAAAATTGTGGCATTGCTTGCGACCCATTCATTCCACAGTGACTAGCACTGTAGGTACCTCTCCAAGCGTCGGCGGCTGAACTAACTTACCCATGGCGACGACTAATTCCATCACGTCTTGCCCCTTTCAGAGTATCTCTCGGTCAATGAACGTGACTACCGGTAGACGTTTTGAGATCCAAATCTGGGGAATCGGATTTGGAAAGCAGATTTTGGGACGACGCAAGCATTCGCGATTTCAATCAACACGTCTTACACTACTCCGACACCAAGACGCGTAAGTCGATGACCTGCCTCTCCGCGGCCTTAGAGGGAGCTATGGAGGTACCGACAGGAGGAGGAGCTTAGCATTTAGCTTCTCGGTTTAACAACTCAACGCCGGTCGAGATCGATCGCATTGGCGGAGGTCAGGAATAGGAATGCCGGAAAGGAATGTGCCCAGAGTCGGGGTCTAAGTTAGACGGTGCTGCGAAGGATTACTAAACAGTGAGTCGGTTAAGAGCCGGACAGATAAAAGTATAACGAGCTTCGTCAGCAGCATGGACAGAGCTCACACGGCTAGATCCCAAACTGATGGAACCACCAAACTCTCTATGCAAGCAGGGACCACGAGTCTAATGGATGGTCTCCCTGTCTCAGTCAAGGCGACGTTGACTGAAACCAGGCAAGCACCCCGGGATAAGTATTCTGAAATTCAAACATGGAGGCGGCAAGTTCCTTTCCCATCCGAACTGAAACCCGCAAGTCTAGAATAGGTAGGATCCGAGACCAGAAGTAGGATGGACAACTTTCTGTTGGGAGACGTGCTTAACCGGACTGGACTGGAGAAGCAAATCAGAAGCTGTGTTCCCTTACATGTAATGAATTGAGGCCCGCTACAAAACAGTGGGAGTCCCTGCACAGCGTCTCTGTTTTATTATATCATGTGCGTGCAGTACGGCGTTGGAGAGCCGACGACGCTTCGAAGTTGAGTGATGCATCGAATGCTGGATACCCTAGACGACGCCGTGTGATGACGAGCGACCAAGATCTAACTCACGATAAAAAGCAACACAGGTAAGGTGCGAGCAGCACTTGGAATATGTATTGTATTGATGTAAGCATCCATCCAAAAGAAAAAGGCTTCAAATTTACTTAGCACAATAGTGTGCCTCCGATATATTGCATCAAACTCGGGAATATATGCGACTTGCACTTGTCGCGTCCACGCACACACAGCTTTTGTCCATATTCAGTCCTCAGTGAACACTCGCAGCCGTCTCCATTCAGCCACCTTGTTACCACCAGCATGCTTGCGTCCGCACGCGGCCCAATGCAATGCCCCCCCAGCTTATCACAACCTCACTTGCTCACCCACCTTCTTGTGCACCTTCTAGAACGAAACAGCGTTCCTTGGTGTGATGCGCCGGCTCCACTACTGCACACTGGTGCAGTTCGTAGTAGGTATCCAAAGGCCCACATGAATGATGTTGATGGATCCCCCATCGTGAGCTGGGGACAACTTCCTAGCACGAACCCCCTTTTCGGCAGATTACTCTGACGGCTAGCCCTCTTCGCCAACCAGGGGGGGTGTGTCTTCATTCTCATATGTAGGTGTGACCTTCATCAATCTCCTTGACGGCCGAGGTTGAGCTCTAATATTCGTCCTTGCCGCCGATCATGCCACAAGCGTCATTGCCCACGCCTCCGGACCTGGGATGGTTACCTCTATCAAGAACGTAGTGTAAGTACGGATAAGCTTCCCTCAGATACGCAAGCCTAGTTACCATGCACGTAGCAGTAGTCATTCACCCGGACGCGCCAGGTCGGCCTTGCGCGAATCAGCGCGAGCCGCTTTGCGAAGCGTCGTCTCAGGACCGAGTCGCCCTATGATCTGCAATGCAAGCAAGGCGCGGTGCCGCATAGTCCCATTGTCGCATCGTATGATGAGCATCTGCCGAACATCCACCCACCCAACCCCATCCAAGGTGCCGGCCTCATGGTCGGGAAATGAGGCTTAGTCTCCGGGTCCTTGTCTTATCTCGGCCGGGCAGGACTTGGGAGTACCGCAGATAACTATCGCGTCAACGCTTCAAGGCTATCGAGCTTCCCGAGACAGTCTGAGCAAGGGTCGGACAAGTTCACATCACATCACATCGCGGCATTGCTCCATCGTTCTAGTCTTACGTGCTTGAGAAGCACCATTATCTGATGCTACAGTCCGAGATACAACCAGCTGAAGTACGACGACTAAACTGCGCCTCTCTAACAGTACTCCAACTATCCAATGATACAAAATGCGTTTAAGCGTGGCTTCTCCATCTCCATCCAATGACAACCTCCCAGCTTACCGTAAAACGTCAAGGTTCTCGGCACGATGGCAGCCGTTTGCCATCGCGGGTGCAGTCAACCGCCCAGTCAGCCTCGATGTCCCTTTGAGGATCGCACGCACTCAGTCCATCCCAAGACTCATTTATCTCCCTCCTTCGGGGTTCCTCCATCCTTCTCTAGTTCGCCCTCTTCGGTGGGTTGGTCGTCGTCCTCTCCTTCTTGTGAAACTCTCAAGCCCTGCACGCCCTTTTCCACTTCAGCAACAAGACTCTCTAGATAGTCTTCATCCCTGCAATCGATCATGTCAGCATCTCTTTTACATTTTGAAAATATTGAAACATACTTCCCGACAAGTGTGACCGTGTTGCGGCTCTTGCCCCAGCGGGGATAACTGCCGACCTTGATGCCACGAGGCTCAACCCTAGCGGCCAGCTCGGTGAGGAATCCAGCAACGCCGCTCTCTGGCAGGGGGGTCGAGATCAGGATCCTGTGGATTCCCTTGCCCTCTGGATCTACCAGTCGCGGCAGGAGGAGAGGCTTCAGTCCATCCAGAAGCTTTGTGACTATGTATTGCCGTTAACATAGGCCTGTGCTGTCAGAGTCAAGGCCGACTTACAGAGTCTTGGGATTCCGGGTAAGATGTGAACATTCCCATTCACAACTGCAACCGGGACCCAGAGGTCTTCGTGGGAGAAGATGACCTGCTTCTTCAAGTCCCGGGACTCATCCGTCGGGAGCCTGGCCATGCGCAGCTTGGCTTTGAGGGCGGGCGAGTCAACGTCCCAGTCAAACTTGGGCTGATTCGGGTGAGGTTTCGACATCTGCTTCATCTTCTCCAACGTCTCCTGGTGGAGTACCAGAGGAAGATTGAATGCCTTGGCAATTGATTCATAGGTGATGTCGTCGTGCCTAGAGGGTCAGCATGCACGCATACCGTAGAAACGCGGACTTACGTAGGTCCAATGCCACCGCTTGAAACAGTTAGCTATCTTTGTTTCCTGCCTTTCTCTTTTTCTGGGTAGTTGGTACTTACCTCGTCACGACAAAGTCGTAGCGGTCGCTCATCCTTCGTACTGCCTCAATGATCTCGCTTTCGTCATCCTCGATGACCTCGATTCGTTTCAAGTTCTGTAATGACGGGTCAGGCCTCGAAATGTCAAGGCCGCCAAGCCATGGCACTTACAACACCGAGAGAGAAACACCACTTCGCAACGTATGCCGAGTTGGTCTAAATTTCCTGTCAATAACGCCCTGGTATCGACCCTTTGTCAGGGCTACCTGGTCCGGAGCCCAGCCTTGCTCACATCAACGGTCTACCTCAGGGTCAGCGTCACGTAGTACGAATGCTTCGAGGGCCCAATCGCCGTGTCCGTACCTTTCCGCCCAGCACCTCGTCACCAATGATCAAGCACGCTGCCGTGTGGATCGTGCGCGCATTGCGCTCATCTGCGGAAGCCATTCTCCCGAGTGTAAGTCGCCGCACGGAAGCTGCACGGGGTACGGAGAGATGCTTCGCGATCTGGGAAAGGCGCGAGAACATGGACGGCTTCGAAAATGCCGCGTGAGACCGGGGCCAGGGAGAGAGCTTTTAACTTGCAGAAGGGATGGGATGTTCGTTCGGCCGCAACCACAGAGGTGGATGACGTTTACTTGTTAGTACGGCGGGACAGTGGGCAGATGGAGGTGGGGTTTCGCTAGGCGCAGTTCGGTTTGGCTTGGTTCGGCTTGCGTTGGCGGGGCTCATGATGACTTGCAAGCTGCAACTCCCGCTATACCTCTCGATCGCTGTCCTTCTATCATCAAATCAGTCTGGCGATAGCTTCGGAAGTGCTCAACCGCCAGGAACCACTGCTCTCGCGACTCATTCAACTCACCTCCTACCGCCGACCACTCTCCGACGTTCAACATGGTAACGTCAACACACCCGACGCCATGCCACGGCAATCGCAGCTCCCCCCGCTGACATGCTGCCGCAGGCCTCCGAATCCAGGCTGTACACCTTCTCGACCGAGACCAAGGATCACCTCCGGAAGTTTCGCTTGACGACTTCCAGGGCAAAGGGTCCCCAAGCAGTTATTTGTATGTGCGTCTCCTGGTCTGTTTCTCACGCTCGTTTGCCGCCCTCGCCGTCATTCCTTGACACTCCGACTGATGCCCCTCCTTCGCGCCCTACAGACATGATCGATAAGAACACCCACGAGATCCGACAAGATGAAGACAAGACCGTATACAAATCCCTCGACGAAATCGGTGACGACCTCCCGGACCACGCGCCGCGCTTCGTCCTCCTCAGCTACCCCCTAACCATGGTACGTCGTTCATCGATTAAACACACATACAGTCCAACGATTACGGGGTTTGGGTACTAACGGCATGCATAGCCCGACGGACGGCTCTCCGTGCCATATGTTATGCTTTACTATCTTCCCATCACGTGCAACGCAGGGATGAGGATGCTGTATGCCGGCGCCAAGGAGCTGATGCGCAACACGAGCGAGGTTGGGCGGATATTGGATATAGAGTCAGTTGAGGACCTGGAAGAGATCCCCGACAAGCTGGCAACTGAGTAAATAGCCACGCTCTGTTTGAACGTCACATGAGAAACGAACACACGGTGCAGCCCAGAAGCAAAGCGAGGCGTGACATGAGAAGGAAGAAGCTATCATTATCTACATACACTTGCGTAACGGTAGAGTGCGCCTATTCTGACAACACACTCTGGGTATCCAGTCCCAGCTGACTCGCCAAGTTCTTCACCACCCCTTGAAATGCGATGCATGCAGGGCTGTCTGGGAAGGAGTCGAAGTAGCTCTCCCCATAGTCACACGCCATTCGGATCCGTGGATCCAGTGGCACCGCTCCTAGGAACGGGATGCCCATCTCTTGGGCCAACGCCCTACCGCCACCCGTGCTCGCGCGGAAGATCTCGCTCTCGCCCTGGCACTTGGGGCAGACGAAGCCGCTCATGTTCTCCGCGAGACCTAGTACTCGGATGCCGGCCTTGCGGCAGAAGTCGATCTCCTTGCGCACGTCGAGCAGGGAGACCTCCTGCGGCGTGGTGACCATGACGGCTCCGTCGATGCCGCTCTCCCTGAGGAATGTGTTGACGCTCAGGTGCTCGTCGCTAGTGCCCGGGGAGTGTCCACCAGCATGAAGTCAAGGTCACCCCACTCGACATCTTTGAGGAACTGCTTAATCATGCCGTTCTTCTTGGGCCCGCGCCAGATGACGGCATCGTCGCGGTTTGGGAGCAGGAACTGGATGCTCATGACGGCGAGGTTGTCCATGACCCAGATGGGCGACCATCCTGAGCCACTGACATGGACTGTCTCGTCCTCGACGCCCATCATCTTGGGAATGCTGGGTCCGCAGATATCAGTATCCATGATGCCGACAGTGTTGTCCGGGTTAGTCGCAAAGGCATGGGCCAGCAGCGACGTAAAGGTGCTCTTCCCCACGCCGCCCTTGCCGCTCAGCACGAGTATTTTGTGCTTTACATTCTCGAGGCGGGCCGAGATAATGGAAATGTCCGGGTCTGGTCCTTTCGGTGCCGCAGCGCAGACGGCCTGGTTCGGGCATCCGGCACACGAGTCGGCCTGGCCAGCCTGTTGCGACTCGGGGCCAGGGCAGTGTTCGGGCTCTGGGGCAACGAGCTGGGGCTTCTGCTTGAGAGGGTTGGCGATGACGTCCTCGACAGGCTCTGGCGCTTCGAGCGAGGGTGCCATGGTATGATTGCGCCGAAAAGTCGCTGTATTGCGAGGCACAGAGATAGAGATGTGAGATGTGGTTTGGGGACGACTGGATCGGTGGCGATATGAGTCTCGAAGCTTAATAATGGCAGGCCTCCTCAGAGTTAGGCGACTTGCTAAGTCGCTAGTTGGCAATAGAGTAGCCCGAGGTCAAGTAGCTGGGACCACTTCCAAACAAAAGACAGGTTCTCCAAACTCGGATTGAGGAAGAATAAAAAATCGGAAATGGAGAGAGAGTCAATCAATAGACATTATACTTTATGGTATAAGTGAGTGCGGTGCAACTCAGATAGGTAGTGCCTATTTGTCTAGGGTAAGTAAGTAAGCAGGCAAGATGATTCGCTTTGGAAGAGGCACCCAACTGTACGGACTTGCGGATTAATCATCAACTTGCAATTCCCCGCGCGGTGACATTCCTACCTACACTAACCCTGCCAGCAGCCCCCAAAAGGTTACTCAAACACTGAGGAGGGGTAAAAGAATAAAGCTGGACTCGCATCGAAGATTATACGGAACCAAGGTTGGAACAGGCAAAAAGAAAGGTTCCAGGGGGAGTCGAACCCTCGCTGGCGGAATCAGAATCCGCAGTCATAACCGTTAGACCATGGAACCAACTGAAGCGGTGTACCACTTCCCATGGGTGGATGAATGGAGCGCTGTTATCTAATACTATATATTCATCAGAACGACGTGACACGAAAACCTTTCTCGTGCGATGCGATGCGCGACCGGCGATCGGCGGGGTTATCTCGCAGATAACGATAAGACCGCAACCCCGCGTAAATTTTCTTTCTGAGCTGAGCGTGTGCAGTTGTCGCCTGAGACTCTGCGCCTGCGATCACGCCCCAAGTCTACGACACTCAATCAAAATGGCACCGTCTGCTGATATTCCCGAGTCGAACCCCAGGGGCGATTCTACAGTTCTCAGTCTGAGGAAGTCCCTCTGCTCCGAAGATACCCCACTCCCGGTCCGTTTCCGCGCCCTGTTCTCCCTCAAGCATGTCGCCCAGACCTCGTCGGAGGAGGACAACATCGTCGGCGCCGTCGATGCCATCGCCGCCGGCTTCACGTCGCCCTCGGCCCTACTGAAGCATGAACTCGCTTACTGCCTGGGCCAGGCCAGTCACAACTCCGCTGTCAAGCCCCTGCGCGAGGTCCTCGCCGATCTCGAGCAGGACCCCATGGTCCGACACGAGGCCGCCGAGGCGCTTGGTGCCCTAGGTTGGGCGGACAACCTCGACATTCTGGTGGAGTACCGCGATCGTAAGGGCGAGGATGTTAGTATTATCGAGACGTGCGAGATTGCCATTGATCGCATCGAGTGGGAGAATTCCGAGGAGCGGAAGAAAGAGAAGCTGCGCCAAAGGTAAACGGATTTGTTCTATTTACCCTATGGGGTTGCCCCTCGACTGACTGATCTAGTGATTTTGCCTCTATTGATCCCGCCCCTCCGATGCCCGAGTCTGAGAAGGAAGTCGACGTTCAAGACCTTCGCAACAAGCTGATGGACACGACACGACCCCTCTTCGTCCGATATCGTGCCATGTTTGCCCTTCGTGACCTGGCCTCGCCCCCCGACCTCCCCACAGCCGTCCCTGCGGTGCTTGCGCTCGCCGAGGGCCTCGCCGATCCGTCCGCGTTGTTCCGTCACGAGATCGCCTTCGTCTTTGGCCAACTGTCACATCCCGCATCAATCCCTGCGCTCACTGCTTCGTTAAGCGACGTCAACGAGGCTAGTATGGTTCGACACGAGGCCGCGGAGGCCCTGGGTGGTCTGGGCGAGGAGGAGGGTGTTGAGGCGACCCTGAGGCTGTTCCTTAATGACAAGGAGAAGGTCGTGCGGGAGAGCTGTATTGTCGCCTTGGACATGGCCGAGTACGAGAACAGCGGAGAGACGGAATATGCACTGGTACCGGAGGCTGGCAGTGTCACTGCATAATGATGACCCCTACTGGGAAATATTGAGCCACATGAATTCTAGTTGTTCTCGTGCCATCTAAAAGTTATTAGTTAAAAAAAAAAGTTCGCTCAGCCAATGTCTACTTGGGTTCCTTACGAATGACCACAGTCGCAACTGTAAATGACAGTAGATCCTTCATCTGCACCGCGAAGCTGCACGTTGGAGTACTTGACCTCCTCTTGGCCGCAGTTGGGGCATGTTTGGTTTACGGTGCTTTGAGTCTGGATGTTGTGCTTCTCGACGGCTTGGACGCTCGATTGTAACTTCTGTCGTAGGAAGGATGGAAAGTCGGACGGCTTTGTTTGGGTGATAATGGACTTGGAGCCGGTGTCTGCATAAGTGCAAGTTAGAAACCGACCCGAGGCAGTGTTTTCGCGGGCGCAAACTCACCTCGGTTCTCGGCGCCGCAGCATTCGCAGCACAGGACGTTCCGCTCGGTACCCTTGGTCGAGGGCAGAAGGTTACCGCAGTCGGTGCAAAAAACGAGAGATCCGATTGCCGACATGGTGTGCTCGTGGTCGAGGGTTTTCTGTTGCGGTGTGCTTGGAAGCGTTCGCAGGAACAAATTCAGAGACAAAAATTGGCTGGCTCATCATAGGCCGAAACCCAAACTCGGGGACCCCAGCCGGAAAAACTGGCAACCTAAGGCAAGGCGGCGAGGTCGGCCATCGGATCAAACACCGACTGGCTCAAAAATCAGCGCACGGGCCACTGTCGAGCAATCAATCTTCAAGGAAAGCTCGCGAGGCTGTCGCTTCCCCATGCTTCAACTTCGACCGTGTGCATTTACTACGCGATCTGCTGAGGCCAACAATGCCTTGAGCCACAATCGTTTTACGACTCGCCCAACCGGCACAGCGTTCCTTTCACATGCAGGCTCTGGTTTACCGTTTCAACAAGTACGCACCATCAAAAGAAGCTCCGCAATTCACCACCGCGCCCGAACCCCCGAAATCCCCAGAGTCCCCGATGCGACGTTGCTCGTTTGCTCCTTCCTCCGGCAATGTCTGATTAAGTGGTTTTTTTGAGGACCGCAACAATGGACAGAACGAACCCGGATGGCGGTGGCGCCGCTCAAAATGGGTTCTATGCTCATCAAGGGATGCCAAACCCTCGGCCCATCATCTCGCGGCCCTTCACGCTCCAAGAGTCGTTACCCTATTCACCACAGACGTCAACGATCCCCTTCATCTCAGGTTCGCAACTGCCCCGCTCTCGTGTTTTGTTACCTCCATCATCCAACACTTGCTAGATATCATCCCCGACCCGAGCCTGGGCTCAGGCACCCCCGCGCTGCCGATTTCCGACCTCTTCCACACCCAGGAGTTCGACAGCTTGAACAAGGACGCCTACGGACAGACTTCTATGCCCCGGAACGTGAAACAGGCCATCGACCATGTTCTCCAGGATATGAAGCCGAGCCAAAGGACTCACTTGTAGGAAGAGTCGCTTTACCCAAGATGATCCATCATACTGACTAGCAGCAGCAAGTTCACCACCGCTCCGAGAAGCTCATCAAACTCCGTCGTTGGGAAAAGTCTCGCCGACGACCTGTCCCCGATCACGAGAGCTGTATACGAGAAAGTGGGAGGCTACTTCAAGGCAACAAAAACCAACGTTCCCGACGCCACCGCGAAACTATCCAACGGCCAAACGGGAGGCTATCCCAACCCCAAGCGGGCTTCTTCCTCCTCCTCACTCAACTCCCCGAGTGCCCCACCACCACACTCACTCCCGGCACAGAACGCTCAGACGTACATACAAAACTCTGTTAAAATCGAGGTTGCTATACCATCTAAGAGGAATTTTGACGGATCCCAATACATCGATGTGAGGAATCTCACCCAGATTGAGGTCCCCGCTCCCGTCTTCGCTCAACCACAGCCGCCACAACAACTACCGCCGCCGCAACAACTCCCACCGCAACAACTACCGCCGCAACAGCCATCATCGCAGCGGCCACAGTCTGCACTTTCCCCACCACCCCTCCTGGCCCCTCTTGACGCTTCCCAGAACTCGTCCATTCGGATCGAGCTACCAACCACAACTATCAACCGAGACGAATATCTTGAATTTGAGGAAGCACCCGAAGAACCGCAAAACCTTTCCATCCGTAGGCAAGACCGGCAAGGGTTTACAGATAGCCAAGAACTCCTTGGCGAGAGCCTTGATCAACGACAAAGGGGCGAGGCGGCACTTGATGCCCTCAACAAGCTCGTGCGAACAGTTTTCGCGTCAGTGGGGAGTGTTCTTGCGATGGAGCCTGGCTTCGAACACATCGTAACCATGACGAAAGATCAAGAGGTTGCAATGACGGCCGCCACCCAACAGAAGATGCACACGGCAATCCAGAAGACGATCGGGTTGAGATGCTATGACAGGGTCCCCGTTGAGCACCTTGCTCAGATCACGAAACTGAGCGAGGCAAGCCTTAAGCAGGCGGAAGACTTGGAAATGCGACTCGACGAGACCTGGTCCGAGGATGCAGTGGAGGCTTGGGTTCAGAAACTGTCGGAAGTCGACACGATACTCAAAGCAGCACGAACTTGCCTTCGCATTCTGTCCGGCGGCAGAGAAGACAAACAGCTCTACTCAGAAGCCGTTATCCAAAAGAGTGTTGACATCTTCAAGACGGTCACCGAAGATATCATCATGCCTTTGGTAGAGCTTCGCCCATCCGGAAATTCAGCGAGTGTCTTCAAGATGCTATCAAAGTCCAAGAAGGCTATTACCTCCACTTTTGTTTGTTGCCAGAAATTGTTCGCCCTATTGGCCGAATTGGTTACCAAAATCGAGCTCTCAGATACCGTTATCAACTCTCTTGAGTTTACCGCATCACGGCTGATCTTCGTTGAGAATGCTTACTTCGAAAAAGACTCTGCAGTTGGTGTCCAGAAGTTTGATGGAATTCGCTCGGTGGCGATGGACATGCTTTGCCAAATCTTCCTGATGAAACCACAGCAACGTCAAGGCATCATTGACGAGATCCTTACGTCTCTGGAAAAGCTGCCCGTTGGCAAGCAAAGTGCGCGACAATTCAAGCTCTCTGATGGAGGAAGTATCCAGCCCGTATCTGCTTTGATTATGCGACTGGTTCAGTCAAGTTCTGGTAGAGTGGACAACAGCAAAGAACGTAATCGCAACAGCATGTTGCAAAGCATGAGGGGGGATGATGAAGAGGGTCATGAAGAAGATGTCGACTTTTCGTCAGGACCTAAGCAACCCGTCTCTTCTATCAAAAGTGAGGAACAAGGAGCTCAGCAGCACGCCGTTTCGATCAAGGATCTCGACACCGCGGTAACTCCATTGACCGACAATGCTCAACGCAACGCATCATACGTTATCAACTTCATTGTCAAACGTGCCATCGGGTCCACTAAATCCGGAGATACCCCTTATCGGAACTTACTCGACCTCTTCGTTGAGGACTTCACAACGTGCCTTGACTCACCAGATTGGCCCTCGGCCGAACTACTTCTTCGCTTGCTGATGGTCATGATGGTACAACTATTTGAAGCTCCGAAGACGGCCGCCCCGGCGAAGAACATGGCATTGGAATTGCTTGGTGGCATGAGTGCAGCGATTTCTCGCCTCCGATCTCACGTTAAGAGAATGGCTAGCTCATCCGAGGGCAACGATGCCAACGAGTTTTCTAGATACCTCGCGGATCTTGCGAGTCACGCTCTGGAGCAGAAAAGTCACGTGGAACAGATGGTTGCTTGGGCTGGGCCATACCGAGCAACACTTGAATATCTTCAACACCGCTGCACCGACGACCCGCACCTCTCAAGTGCAATCTCATTCTTGATTGCGGACTGGGCATGCCAAGTCCACATGGGCTACGACTCTTATCAGGAAGCATACGACGAGCGAGATCAAGAACTTGGACGCCTAGGATATCGTTTACGAATGATGATTGACGACCGGAGATGGGTTTTGAACGAGTACACTTTCAAGACCGTCTCTGCAGGTCAGGCCAAGTTGTCTTACTCGATCATGCTATTACGTTCCCCACTTTGCGAATCCTTTGGGAAAATCCTCAATATCTTGCTTAGCTCAATGGCTAGCGACCAAGCTACTGTTCGTAGCAAGAGTTTGAAGAGCGTTAACCAGGTGCTCGAAACCGACCCCTCCATTCTGGACGGAGATTCGGCCGTTATTCAGTTGATTCTCGAATGTGCAAGCGATTCATCAACCCAAGTCCGAGACTCCGCCCTTGGATTGCTTGGCAACTGCATCAACATGCGTCCTATTTTGGAGACGTCGTTGACTCCCAGGATTATCGATCGGTTCCAGGATAGTGGTGTTGGTGTGAGAAAGCGAGCGATGAAGCTCGCCCGTGACATCTATCTCCGCAACCGTAGCAAGCCGCTTCGGAGTGCGATAGCGAATGGTTTGCTTCGTCGAGTCCAAGATCCAGATGAGAGTGTTAGAGACCTTGCTCGCCAGATGATCGAGGAAGTTTGGTTCGCTCCCTTTTACCGGGATGAGGGCACAGCCGTGTTTCAAACGTCGTTGACGGAACACGTCGCTCTCATCATCCAGACTGTCAAGTCTGGTACCGTCACGGAAATATTGGATAAAGTTTTCCAAACGATCCTCAAGCCGCAGAGCAAATCCCTTGAAGGACCGTTCTCCGTCTGCTCCAAGCTCGTTGCCAACATGTTCGGCCTCATCGACAACTTAGACTCAGACGACCCAGCCGTCCCTTCTGGACGAGATGCCTTGCAGGTGCTCACTATCTTTGCTAAGGCTGATCCTAAGCTGTTCAATTTTGAACAAATTCGCCTTCTGAAGCCTCACCTTGCTAGCTTCTCCGGCGCCGATGAGCTTACTGCTTTTCGAGCGGTGACTGTCATCTACAGACGCGTGCTCCCACAGCTCTCAACAGTGCACTCCGATTTCCTATCGGAGGTGCGTCTGCAACTGCTGAAGGCGATTGGCAAGATCGCTTCTCGTGGCGCTATTGACGACTTGATTTCTTGCACACGAGTTGTCTGTGATCTTCTACACTCCTTTGAGCCTCTGGCCAACCTTGTGGCATCGAGTCTACTGGGCATCCAGAAGCTACGAGTCGGTCAACTGGATAACAAGAAACTGCAATTCCTTTCCGCCTACTCAATCATCGTAGGTATGGTTGGCAAGCACTGTGATCTGGACAAGCAGATCCAAATCTTCAAGAACAAGTTTCCAAAATGGCAAGGAGACTCAGTCCCGAGACTGGTGGTTGACATGCTGGTCCCCTTTGCTTTACCTTCGCAGCCCTTGGATGCCCGCAAAGCATCACTCGAAGCGATTGGTTTGGTTTGCCAAGCCTGGCCACGCAACTACGTTCTTGCCAAGGTGTACACGTCGTTCCAACAAGTTTTCGACGACCAGGTACCCATCTTGGAAACAATGATCTTAAGATCGTTTCGGGAATTCCTCATCACCGAGGAGAAGCGTTCAGAGACTGCGGCGGCCGAGGGCTCTGGGAAACAACAGAAGAAGGAGCTTACGGTCATGGGAGGAACCAGCTTTGATGATGTCGCGAGCGCCACTACGCAAAGGTTTCTGAAGGACTTCACGCGTATCGCGGTCACCACCCAAGATGAGCATGCGTTCCTTGCCATGGAAGTGTTGGGTAGCATCAACCGGCAGGGTCTCACCCACCCCAAAGAAACCGGTGTCACACTGATAACGCTGGAAACGTCGGCGAACCGGAAGATTGCGGAACTTGCCTTCGCCGAGCACCGAGCACTCCATGAAAAGCATGAGACCGTACTTGAGCGAGAGTATGCCCGAGCAGTACAGTCAGCATATGCTTACCAGCGAGACGTGGTTGGGGATTCGCACGGTGCGACAATGAACCCCTTTCAGTCCAAGTTGCACTTCTTGATGGAGGTCCTCAAGATCAGCAAAATGAGGAATCGACAGCGCTTCTTGGAGAAGCTCTGCGGCCTGGTGGACTTTGACCTGTCGAAGCTGGAATCGGAGCCGGAGCTTCCACCCCACGTGGACTTTTCCCGATTTGTCATCGAGAACATTGCATTCTTCGAGTACCAAACCGTTGGCGAGTTGCAGACGACAGTCAATTTGATTGAAAAGATGGTGACGAGCACGGGCGCTACAGTTGCGCAAGCCATTGAGTCGGAAGTTTTCAATGTCCGCATGGACGTTGATCAGCCCGCTGCACCCGCGCCTCCCGTCTTGGACTCACAGCATGGGTGGCCTCTGGCTGCGGACCAGGTGGCGCCTCCTCCGCCGCCAACGGCCCCGGTCACGGCCCCGGCCCCAACGATGGCAGACTCGGTGGACCTAAGCCGGCTTCGTCAGCTGACTGCGGCATCCGTTATCCTGCTGTCGATGTGGGAGGCACGTACGCATCTGCGGCGACTGTATGGAATGGGGACGAATCGACACGACAGCAAGGCAAAGGCATTGGCCAAAGATCTGAACAAAACGCCGAACAAGGTGCAAGGAGTTCACGGAGAAAGGGTTTGGGATGAGATAACTTCGCACATGAACGGGCTCCAAGCACAGGAGCAGATGGTGCAAAAGTGCAAGGCGTTTGTGGAGCTTCTCAACGTGGACAAAGAGTTCAAGGTGGTGGAAGACGATGAAGAGCAGATGGAGGACCCTTCAACGCCCAGCCAGGACGAAGGCGAAGACGGCGACGTCATGGTTGAACGGGGACGCAAGCGGAAGGGAGTGATGACACCCGGAGGTCGGAAGAAACGACCCCGATCGGGATCACAGCTGCGAAAACGGGGCCGACCACGCAAGCAGAGCGTGGAGCAGGATCTGGACGTTGATCTTGACGGCGACTGGATCTAACGTTTTCAAGGCAGCGACCAGGCGCAGGAGATTTTCTGGGCTGAGCTGGGCAGATTTGTTGCGGTGTACACTCTGGCATGGGGGGGGGGGGGGGGTTTCCACGGATCGGGGTGTGGCTGGGCTTCCATAAAACGTGGGGGACGGGGATGGCGACGGTGGCTTGGTTTTGGAAGAGCATAAATGAATGACGTCTACACGGATGGATGGGATAGGACGGGGTGGGATGGTGGCACCAGCATTGAGGTGACGGGGCTTCGAGCGATGAGCAGCGAGGGAGAAGGCGTTTTTGGGAGTTGGCCGATTTTGTTAATGATACCTGAGCTCACAGCGAGCTCACCTTGCTTGGGGATTTATTAGGAGGTAGTGGTCAATCAATTAATTGCTACACCTCTCCATCACTCAATGATACTCCAGTCAAACCAGTCTCGTGGGATTTTGTGAGGTCAACAATGGCCCAATGGGAGGGGCTTTTGATGGAAATGGCATGGAAACACGAAAACCAAGAATACAAGCTTGAAATGGGAAGTCAGGGGCGACGGGATGTAGTGGGCCGTCTGGACGCCACGGTCGATCTCTCGGCATCTCTTGGCCGTCTTGGCATTGAACCCTGTCGGGGAACGTACCAGGATCAAGGATCTAGCGCGTGGTGTTGGAGGCGCAAAAAGGCAACGACGAGATTTGGACGTTATTTCCATTTCGCTCTTTTGTCGTCCTGTTTCAGTTAGAGGATGTCAGATAATGGGGGGACTCTGGGATGAAGAGTTGGCCCTGATTAGCTGGACGTGGGGAGGGCAGCGAGGCAGTTCCGGTCGACTCACTTCGGGCATTCAGCTTCGCCTGATGGGCAGTGCCAGTGCCAGTGCCAGTGCCAGTGCCAGTGCAGCCTGGGACTAATTAGTAGACAGAGGAGAGCTTGGTAGTAGCACGATATCATGGAAACTATGCAGTATGGAGAGCATGGACCGTGAGGCGTGGGCCGTGGGCCGGGTCCAGGCCCGGACAAGTTCTCGGGCAGTGGAGGAGAGGCCCAAAGTGCCTCGCTGGAACCCTGGTCTCTCAGGCTAATTGGCAGCTGGACGGCGATGATCAGTGTGAGAGACTGGCGCTCTGAGATTGGCTAGCACGAAACAGAGGCCTCCTTGTCCTCGTCAAGCTGTCATCGTCGTCGTGTCTTGTCTCCTGTTTTGGCCATTACGGAGTACGTGCACGACAACGCACACTGACTACTGTAGAACACGGCCACACCTACACGCACGCTGGCTCCCTCTGACGACTTGTACTTTCACTAGCCCAGCACGCCCAGCACAGGTACCTCGGGTGGCCTTCTGGTTAATTACTCGCCCCGTCCCGCCCTGATAATTAAGGAGGAGCCCATCCATCCACTCGAGAAGATACCTCAGAAAGCAACCTGTGACGTGCCTTCCCTCCAGTGCAGCATCCCTAATCTTGTTTTTTCTCCGGCATTTGACCACCACAAAGCACCACCAAACACAAACTACGCACAACAGCGTCCTGTCTCGACAAGACAAATCTCAAGACTACTATCTCCTTGTCTGCCCTTTGACTTCTTCCTTCTTTCTTCTCTTTCTTTTCTTCCTCTTTTTCCGACCCCCCAAGAAAGGAACAACAACAGACAACCCCCCCCCCCCCCCCCCCCTACACCATCTATCGAAGGCCCCGTTCCGGCAACGAAAGCGCCAAGCCCCTTGGCAATGTCCTGTAAGTCCTCGATTTGGTTCTCTCATTCCCTCCCCACACATTCTCCTGACTTCCCGCGCGTCCCCTGCTGCTGTCACTTGCACTTTGCTCCTTGGCTCTTGGCACTTTGTTCTTTGCATCCATCCAATCCTTTGGGGCGAACCTGATTCACTGTCTCTCTCTCTCTCTCTCTTTCCCTCTCTCCACGTCATGTGCTTTGCTTTGCCCTGCGCTCCGTGCTGATCCTCGACTGCCATGTCTCAAGTCAACCACTTCAACATCAAGCGACAGGCGCACACACTCAGCCGCACCAGCTCCGACCAGTCATGGAACCCCTTCCGCCACGTCTCCTGGGACCGTCAACCAGGCCGCACCGGCACCTGGGACGGCGGCCGGCTCGAGCAACAATCGACTCGCAATGATCCCTCCACCGGCGAGAAACTGACCCACGCCAGCACCGACCCTACCAACGCTCGCGCTGTCGCCAGGGACTGGTCCAATGTCGACACCATGACCGACGCTCGCGAGGTCGACGAGACGGAGAGGGAGAGGAGCATTAGCCAACCCACCGACGCGAGAGGCGATACTGCCGTCTCACAACGCTCTTTAGTCGACGACAACGAGCGAGGGCTCCGGAACAGGAAACAAGATGATGCCCCGATCCTACCCGAAGAGGACGACGACAAGTCGAAAAAGATCAGGAAGGATCACAAGCTCTTCAAAAATGTCCAGCCCAAGGAACCTTACACCTTCGCCAACCAGCTCCAGCGAACTTTCCTCAACTCATGGATCAACGTCCTCCTCGTTGCCGCTCCCGTCGGTATCGCTCTCAACTACGTCCCTTCGGTCAACCGTGTCGCTGTCTTCGTTGTCAACTTCATCGCCATTATTCCCCTCGCTGCCATGCTCAGCTTTGCCACAGAGGAGATTGCCCTGCGCACTGGCGAGGTTCTTGGTGGACTAATCAATGCCACCTTTGGTAACGCTGTCGAGCTCATCGTCGCTATTCTCGCTCTTGTTGAGGGCAAGGTTCTCATCGTTCAGACCTCCCTCATCGGCTCTGTCCTTTCCAACCTCCTACTTGTCATGGGCTTCTGCTTCTTCTTTGGTGGCCTGCGCCGCCAACAGCAATACTTCAACGTGACGGTTGCTCAGACCGCCGCCTCATTGCTTGCCCTTGCCGTCGCTTCCGTCATTATCCCCACCGTTTTCGACATTGCTAGCAATACACCAACCAAAGCCGTCGCCGACCTCTCCCGCGGCACCTCCGTCATTCTTCTCATCGTCTACGGCGCCTACCTCATCTTCCAGCTCAAGACTCACCAGGATATCTTCACCGAGGAGAGCCAGAAGGTCGCTGCCAAGCCCTGGAGCACTTCCCTCGGCTCCGGTGCCATCAAGCAGGGGCTTGCTGCACCAGGCGCCTTTATGGGCCGCGGCATGGCGGATCAGAACGAGAATGAGCGCCTGTCTAAGATGCTCATGAACCCTCAAGGCCTTGCGCATGAGGGTGAAGAGGAAGAGGAGACTCCCACGCTGCACTTCTGGGTCGCAGTCGCAACTCTTACCATTTCCACCGTCTTCATCGCTCTATGTGCCGAGTTTATGGTTGACTCTATCGACGCTGTTACTGCGGGCGGTCGTGTCTCGGAGGAATTCGTCGGTTTGATCCTGCTCCCCATTGTCGGCAACGCGGCCGAGCACGCGACGGCCGTCACTGTGGCCATCAAGGACAAGATGGACTTGGCCATTGGTGTCGCTGTCGGCTCGAGCATGCAGGTCGCTCTCTTCCTCATCCCCCTTCTGGTCATCATCGGTTGGGGCATGGGCAACGAAGAGATGAACCTGAGCTTCGACATGTTCCAGGTCGCCGTCATGTTCGTCGCCGTCCTTCTCACAAACTACCTCATTGCCGATGGTAAGAGCCACTGGCTTGAGGGCTGGCTACTGATCTGCCTATACGCTATCATTGCCGTCTGTTCGTGGTGTAAGTCGACCTAATTTTGCCTTGCATATTTAACACAATTACTAACCTAACTCTCACAGGGTATCCCACTGACCAGTAATATTGTCCTGTCACTCATCAGGCTCTCTGTTTTCGTTTTTGTTTTACGAGCTGTTTTCTGTTTACAACTGCACATACTTGTTGCTTCAAGGCTTCTTTGCAGAGCTGCCTTTGTATATATCGCACTCTTGCCGTTTTCTATGTTTGATAATCGAGGTAAAGTTTGGAATTTGGAATCGGGAATGTGGACTTGGGTCATCGAAATTGCAGCCAACGCCCCGTTTCGTATTTGTTTTGATGTATATATATACCCTGGTTCCCAGAAGATAAAGGCTCTTCTGTTGGGTGGGAAATGTTACAGGTAGAAAGGTTCACGTCGTTTACCTCTTAGTCATTACTACACGGTACCCTAAATAGGAGGCTTAATCCCCTTTATCATATCCAAAAAGAGGAATAACACAACTCCCTCCAAAACAAACAAACGAACATTGCTGATCGTCACCGTGTTCCGTGGTCAGCTCTCGGGCTGTCTTCACCCACGCCCGCTCAGACTGGACCCGCCGTCGTACTGCACACTGCCCCTTCGCAGGAAGGACATGGGACTGTTGAGACGCTTGGCCGGCCCGCCATCGCCGCCGAGCACGCCCGGCGGCAGCCCCAATGTCGGGATGCTCGCCTCGGGCACGGGGTCGAGAACCGTCGGAGCCATGGCCGTGGCCGGCGTGCCCTGGATGTTTTGGCCCTTCTCCAGAGCCTCGGCGTAGAAGGCCTCGAGGCCAGCCACGTCCCGGCAGAAGTCCCCGAAGTCGCTCTTGATGACCTCTGGGTTGGGCGTCATGGGCGGCGCCGTCTTGATGGCCTGGTCGATGGGCTTGAGGGCGGGCGACTGGTAGTAGTAGGTGGGTTTGACGAGGGGCGAGGACAGCGGGGCGGACGAGGCGGACGAGTCGGCGGGCATGCCGTAGGACGAGTACGACATGCGGCCGGAACGGTCGACGAGCGGCGGCGGGTCCGAGGCGGCGACGGCGCGCATCTCCTTGTCGCGCGGGTTGCTGGGCCGGTTGGTGTAGAGGCGGTTGGCCAGCAGGAGGAAGTCGCCGTCGTCGGTGATCTCGGCAAGGAGGGTGCCGGAGCGGTGGATGTACTGGCTGTACTTGTAGTTGGGCGTGCCCCACGAGTAGCTGACGTCGACGTTGGCGGGGAAGTTGCAGGCGGCCTCGACGTCGAGCACGAAGTCGAAGCGCCTGAGGACGGCCACCTGGTAGAAGTGCTTGCGGGGCGACGTCTGCGGGCCTTGCGAGCTGGGATCCAGGTACGCCTCGGGCTTCTTGTCGGGCGGTGCGGCGGCCAGCTTGACCAGGAACGGCCTGCGGAAGGGGTTCGTCTCGGAGATGGCGCAGGCCTCGCCGATGGGGACCTCGACGAGGCGGAGGCCGTACTGGCTGGCCTCGCGCGCCCACATCTCCACGGCGTCCTCCAGCAGCTTGGCCGTGATGTTCATCCAGTCGATCCTGATGTGGAAGCAGCTGTCCGGGTTGTGGAGGCGGTCGTAGTGCAGGTCGATCCGCTCCGGCCGATACGAGCGCTTGCGATGGTCCACGTCGTACTTGATGACCTTGCTCAACACCACTCTCGGTCGCTTGCTGTTGTGAGACAGAGGCATGGTGGGTGTGGTTGATGATGAGACGGGCGAGTTCTCGCCGTTGATCGAACTCGGCCGCGCCATAAGAGCGCGCGGCGAATCTCTGCTCGTCGGCTCGAGTGTCGGCGTGGGAGGCACACCGCTTCGTCGCGAGTTGAACCAGCCAGTGTGTGGCCTGGCGAACTCACTAGCGATCTGGTAGAAGTAGTTGCCATCGCGGAACTGATGCCTCTTCTCGACGTGTACAAACAGGCCCTTCTCCTTGTCCCTGTTCTCGTTGGGCACCATTAGGGCGTTGCCGAAAGCTTCTGCGTCTTCGCGAGTCTCGAGATCCTCGAAGTTGTCTAGCAGCCAGGTCGTCATGTCGGACCCGATGAAGCAAAAGTCATGCAAGCGAAGATGCCACCGTCGGCTCTGCAACCGGACGCCTCCGGTCTCTACCGGCTGCTGCATTGCGTCGGCCAGCGTCGCCAGGTTCAGGTTGGACTTCTTAAAGCGCATCTTGCTTGACACCAGCTGACCCTTGCGAGGAGCTCCTTCAGCGGCCTCGACAAGTGGCAGAGTCTCGACCTCGGCGGCGATGACCACGGACGGGTCTTCAGTCTTATACACAATGTCTAGCGGATTGGGGTCCCGTCGTTGACGATGACCCACTGAATGGAATCGTCGTTCAGAGGGGGGAATATAGCGATATTTCTGCCAAGATTGGGCCAGGCGCTTGATGCCCTCAATCCGGACCTCCTCGGGATTATCTCCGCTCTGTGTCCTCGGCACGGTCGTGTTCTTGGAAACCACAGGGATGAGCACGAAGCGTGCTCGCCAAAACCTCAAGCTTTCCATCATCTCATCATGATGGCCTGCAATATACGAATCGATGGCGTTCCAGTTACGGTCCGGCCGGGCCGTGAGGATATCGATTTCTCGCGTCAAATAGGACTCATCGAACAGAGTCCGAATGGCAGGCTTGTAGATTGGAGAGAAGCTCTGTGAGGTGAAGGAAGTGTCTGTAGGCTTTCGCACAAATATGTTTACTTCAACTTCCGTGCCATTCACACACGAGAGCTGGTGGATCGTGTTGCCGACCGACATGAAGATGCTGGTGCCGTCCTCTAGAGGCTGGTTGCGAGAGAAGATGTCGCCAACTTTGACCAGCTTCTGGCCAAAGGCCTTTGCGACAGCGGGGCCAACGACGACCTGGAACCCCTGAGAAAACCGTAAACTGATGAGCTCCTGAATAAATTGCTGGCGCGTCTTAGGCTCCTCAACCAGTTCGTCATCCGCGTTTTGGTCGATGTTGTAAGGGTGCCTTTGATATTCCGTATCAAATTGAGTCTTCGATGGAAAATACTCCGTTGTCAACGGCACTGACGCAGGGCAGCAGAGTGCCTTCCACTTCTGAACTTTCATCTGTGAGGTTTGAGGGAAGACATGCTGCCATCTGCTGTAGAGAACCGTGTCATCAATCATGTGGTTGTCGGGATTTGAAGGATTCAGCAATGTCAGCCACGGGGTGATAGCCGTCGTGGGGGACAGTGTTGCGGGAAGCTCAGGCACCACGCCAGCACGCAGTTTATTGGTGTACACCTTTTGGGCATCTTCAGCCCGGAGTGCGTTAGAATAGCGCAAATCTCGATCTTCCTGTGTCCTCTCGTGTGACTTTTCATGTGACCTTTCATGGCGCATATTGAACGGAGACGGGGCGATCGACGCAGTTCTTAACTGGTTTGCAGCGATGTCGAGATTCGAGTTGTTCCTCTTCAGGATAGGAATGCTTGGTGTTGTTGCAATCCCTTCAATGATAGGATCGGGAGCATCCAACCGGTACTTGCGGGAAGATAACGCAGAGGATTGGCTTGCAATCGTTTGAGGAGAGCTGGGCCGAAGTTCTGGACGCATTCGCGGAGTGGACGGTTGTCTCTGAATTGCAGATGAGACGCCAGAGGCGTTGACAGTCTCCGCCCTGATTTCCGCCACCACTGCCTTCGGTGCAGCGATACCAAAACCACGCTGGCCGAGGCTGATTTGCCTCATAAACTTCGGCTGCTTCATCGTCATCGCGGCCTTGGGGACCTTTGGAGTTGAGTCTGGTGTCTTCTTGATGGCAATAGACAGCGGCTTTTCCATATCGGCCATATTCATGGACATTTTTCTCCCTGATGGCCCTACCGCCGATGCTCTCCTCTCTGGGAGCGAGGTTCCATAGAGACCAGAGTCCTCTGCCAGCTGTCTCCGTGCTATTTCTTCCAGATCCTTAGCGTGCCGCGAGGAGTAACGATGGCGGCGGTTGCTGGATATACGAGACTTGTGGTCGTCGAATTCCTGTAGTTGTTTCCAAAGGGACTTTTCGCCAGGTCTTGCCAATCTGTCAGGTACAAACCTCGCGAATCCATAGACATAATCAAACAGAGCTTCGGGAGCACGACGATTAGGGATATATACAATGTCGTTGATTGCGGTATGATGATGTTTCTGTGAAGGAGGCTGCTCAGTGATATTGGCAGGGAAGTTTGGTTCGGCCTGGAGAGGGGTTGTTTCGATCTCGTTCGTCTCAAGGAGACTCCTCATTTGCAAGTCGTACATTCGACATCGTATGTTGAAGTCATTTTCGTCGTCTTGCTCGACTTTGTTGGACACCGACAAGGCGATGCCTTGATAGGAGAGAGCTTCATCAGAAGCGCC
This sequence comes from Neonectria sp. DH2, assembly GCA_003934905.1. Lineage (NCBI taxonomy): Eukaryota > Fungi > Ascomycota > Sordariomycetes > Hypocreales > Nectriaceae > Neonectria > Neonectria sp. DH2. The sequence continues at coordinate 1,972,440 of RQWH01000003.1, read as the reverse complement.
AGTCCAGTACGAAACATGAAGCCACTGAGGGAGCGCATAACACCACTCGTCGCCCCTCGACATGGATGTCTGGTGGTCCACCCGACGAGTCAAGCTGTTCCCCTTGCCAGGTGAGAAAGATTCTGCCATTGATTGATAGCTGCCAATGACTGGGGTGGGGTGATTTGGCGTGCTGTCGCGGCTATGGAACGACCTCGACAGGCCGGAATGGTGAGGAGTATGCTGTGGATGGCTGCGCTCCTCCGAGTATTGAGGGTTGCGGTACTTGAAGAGGGGGACAGAGTGAAGTGGCATCTTGGGCATACATATCAGATCAATCCCAATCCCATTTCCCACCAGTGCTTCAGTCGTCCTTCTCAGAGTTTCGTAGTCAACCTCAAAGACACCCGATCCAGGGCTGATGACCGCAATGGAAATGCCGGTCCTTGTCAGGTCTCTGTCGATGTGGTCGTGGGCGAATTGCGAGGAAGCCAGGTTAATGGCCTCCAAGACATTGCCAAACATGGAGATGGTGGACTCCGCCTTGACACGGTTGGTAGGAGTGTCTTTGGGAATCTGACTGCCCCCTTCCTGTTCCGACTGAGCGAATAGCTTGTGGTGGTCAAGGCTGATATCTCTGCGGAAGAAATTGAATTCCTTTTTCAACTGGTGCAGGATCTTTGTCCATTCCCCGCTACCCATTTCGCTCACGACAACCCGATAGAAGTCCTTGTACGGTCGACGAAGTCCTGAAGGTTGGATGCCGGTGTAATAATCCCCTTCCAAGGTGTCAAACTCAGCGGTCAAGCCCGTATCGTACTCCACACGCGCGAAGAGCACGATGCTGACTAGATGTTTTGCCTTCAACATGGCCCACCTCTTGAACAGCGCTGGTAGAAACCCATTGACAACTTTGTTGAACATGATTTCACCAGAACTTTCCGAGTCGAACTCCCACATTTCGCGAGCCATTTGAATGAAGAGAACATATCTGGCCGACTCGCTCCGGAAAATGGGTCGAGTGTCACGGTCAAAGAAGGCTGAATGCACCCTCAAGCCATCGGCATAGACGGCAGTGATCTGGGCTTTGATGGTGCCCATGAACAAGATGGATTGGCCTTTGTAAACGGTCCTCTCGGTCAACTCCCCAACAGTCATCCTCCATATGTCGGATCTCGACAGGTATTGATCCTTGAATGATAGCTCCACATGGGAAGCCTTTCTTGCCGGGTTGTTCTTGTCCACCTATGCAATGATTAGTATGACGAAGCGACTGAGCGGCCGGGGTTCCTACTATGGTTAGGAGAACCTGTGAACCCTTCTTCATCCCGAAAGCATCTGCAATGTGCTTCACGACGTACACCTCTACATCGGGCTGTCGCGCCTTCATATCCTGAGGCATGTCCTTGGCGACAAACACATAGCTATTCCCAGCGACCTCACCATGGCTTTGTGCTGACGATGCGCTCTTAGAACCGCCGTTATGGTCCTGGCTCGACTTGCTGGTGGCCGAGGGTTTCCTCGAGTCTTCTTTCACGATCATGATACACATCAAGGCCCCCGGCTTCACGTCGCCGCCTACGAGATCCAAGTTGAGCAATACCTCATCTTTCGAGTACCCCTCGTTCACTGCGACCGTACACCGGCGCTCCATCTTGACATGCTTCTCCTCCCTGATTGTCGAATGGGTCGATGCGCTGGCAGGCGAGGCAGGCGACTCGGCGGGGATGCGATCTAGGTTCGACCTGCTAAACTGTCGGAGATGCGACCAGTGCGGCCCCTTGCGCGGGGCCATATTCTTTCCGCCGCCATTTCGGGACATGGGAGCTCGAGGAGACGATCGCTTGCTACTGCGGTGGGTTCGACGGGAGACGATGCAATCTCACGGATTGCATGATGGGTGAGGCAAATTGACTCGGTCGAAGCAGCCCAGGCGAACCAGGGTGGCGATGAAGCGTGCAAATGTGGAGGCGATTATAGCAACATTTGACGTCGGCACTGCGATAGTCGAAGCGAGGCGATTCCATGAGGTTGGTCGGACGTCGCGGCAGAATCGAGCTTGGAGCAGTGGTAGAGGTTCACCGCCTTCTGTATTGGGTGCAGCAAGCAGCTCTCTCTCGGAGTGGCCCCATTATATCGCCAAAGTCGGCTGCATCGCTGCGCAAGGTGATTGGTTCAAGGTGACTGGTTCATGGAAGCTACTGACGACGATGAGGAGGACTATCAGCAGACCTCGGCTTGGGTTTCATGCTCGTACGTCTTTTCATATGAATGTGAATAAGTGAATAATTCAACTGAATCAAACAGTCAGGGCTTCTAGCATCACCCGCCCTTTGAGACTGGCTTCCTCATACCAGCAACTTACAAATAGCTCTTGATGTATGGGCCGCTGACGACTGAATGACACAGCAGAGAGTAGCAACAAAATAAATTTAGACTCGACCAACTGCAATCCAAGACCTCGTCATTTATGACTTAGATCAGATATTCAGGGACCTTAATGGAACTGTACGCCGGGTGGCTTGTTCTGAAGCGCTCCGTTGCGATGCCACAGTATGTACCCTTGTATCTCGATTTACATGCAACACAACGAAACAACTCTGGTTTCTGGTGTCTGGCTGACCCTTTGATGTTGCGACACTGTGTCAGCTGATCTGGAACCAGACACGTCATGGAAACTTTGCATTCGTGAAATATCGCCCATTCCCCTTCCCTAACGCCTAAGAACGCACTAGCAAGTCCATTACCATTACCCTCAAACATCGTCACCAGTTAATCATCACCAGTCAATCATCACCAGTGCGACGCCCGTCGCCGAGGCTTCACAAAGAAACGCAGCTGCAAGGGATATCCATCAAACTCCAAGAGGAAGGGCACCAAGAGCTGCGACTTAACGAGCCATCAGGTGTTGATTGGCAGCCGGTGACATCTTTGCTATCGCCTCGGCAAATGCAACGCACCTTTCCGGAACCGATGCGCTGACTACAGGTCGTACAATCAACCTTGATGAATGATATCCATCCCAGATTGCCTTTTTTCGGCTTGTGAATACAAGTGGGAGCTTGACTGCGGCCGCGCCGTGAGAAAGAATCATCAGTATCCGACAGAGACCAAATCGCCGCCCATTGCGACTGTAGCGACTTAGCCGAGCAGAAAGTTCGCTTGGATTCCATGATTTCTCGAGTAAAGTCGCCTATCCTTTGTCAACATCGTGCACACACCAGTCAGACCATCAGTCCCACCTCTGGCCACCTGGACATATAAAAGCCAGGACCTCTTCGTTTGTCGCTTGGAACAGGAAACTAGCCGAAGCATTTCCTGCTCTTGACCTCACCCACGACATTTAGCATCGGCTGTCGAACCTGGAGATCACACACCTTCGCGCTTTATCGATCACCGTCAACAATATGAGGGGGTTTAACGTTACCCGCAAGCAGCGCTTGATAGCCACCATTGGCATATCGTTCTCTTTCTTCATCGTCGAGCTCGTTGGTCTGTATTGTCAAAGCCTGGGACCATGGTCGTTAAATGCCCATGTCAACTAATATTTCGTGTAGTCGGGTTCTATACACACTCACTCGCTCTAATTGCCGACGCATTCCACTACGTACGTCCTCTGGTTTCGAAGGAACAACGTTTTCTAACGAGACCAGCTCAGCGATTTGATTGGAATCGTGGTTGCACTGGCCGCATTGATGGTTGGTTGCTCAGAGACTTACACTTTGGCTGACGATATGCTGAGATATACCATAGGTATCAGAGCGCACCTCGCCAGCGCCTCAGGGATATACCTTCGGATGGCAAAGGGCAACTTTGCTAGGTGCCTTTTTCAATGGCGTGTTCCTCCTGGCGCTGGGAGTCAGCATTCTTGTACAGGCCGTCGAACGGTTTACCAACATTGAACGCAAGTCCATCCAACAAGAAAGAAGGGAAGATATCCAAGAGTTAACGGGAACACAGGCGTGGACAACCCTCGAATGGTTCTGATTGTCGGGGGTGTTGGTTTGACACTGAACCTCCTGGTCATGTCATTCCTTCATGGTGAGACGCTCGCCCCCGCCGCCAAGTTCGGGTTGACTGACGTCCATCTTCAGAACATGACCACGACCACGGCCATGGACATGGACAGGGGCACGAAGCAGATCATGATCATGATCATGATCATGCGTCTGCGCAACACCAAGATTCACCTGATACGCCCCGCCACGATGCCGCCAGCGAGTCTGAAGCTCGTTTAACCCCCGTGAGTCCTCGCTTCGCTTATCTTATGAATTGTCACCTCGCGTATACTAAGTATAGCACCGACAGAGCTCGAGCAGTCATCACGAGCACAAGCACTCGGCAGCCACGGCCAGCTCTCCCGGCAGGGACCTGGGCATGCTTGGTGTCTTCATACACGTCATGGGGGACGCCATCAACAATGTCGGTGTCATAATCGCGGCAGTGATCATCTGGAAAGCGGAAGGACATAGCCGCTACTACGCTGATCCCGCGGTTGGCGTCTTTATTGCCATCATGATCCTTCTCTCGGCGATTCCATTGGTCAAGAACAGCGGCGCTATTCTATTACAGATTGCGCCAGGTGGAATCAACCTCGAGGACATCAAACACGACATCGAGTTGGTGAGTTACTACGTGTCTTCACGATTCGTCGACGTTGTCGGAGGATTTGTATGAACGCTAACAGCATCAGATTCCTGGAATCAAGTCTGTTCACGAGCTGCATATCTGGCGCCTGGACCAGCGGAAATCTATCGCGTCCGCCCACTTAGTAGTTGATGGTAGAACCGTCAAGAGCTTCGCGGACAAGGCCAAGATCATCATGGAGTGCCTCCATGCTTACGGGATTCACTCGGCGACGCTGCAACCGGAAGTAGCGGCGGAGGGCTCCGTGTCACTCCCCGAGAGCGCCCAGGAGACCCAGACCACGGCGATGGAGGTTGGATCGAGCGTGACCAGTCGACGAAGAGGAGGCGGCCAGAACCATTGCCAGCTGATCTGCGGCAGCTTGTGTGATGGGATGAGGTGCTGTACACATGTCCAGATGCAGTGATCGGCGTTCTGACGTTGTTGTCGTCGCAAGATGGGGGAATACCGTGGCGGGGGAAGGGGGTTGGGAGTTGTGCGGCTGGTTACGTTAGTTGACTGGATCTCAGACCATGGCGTTGTACTGCAGTATGGTAGCTGGTATATCCCTGTATGGTAGGAGGAAGGAAGATCCTTGAAGTATGCTTGCTCCTGAACCGCTGAGCCACTGGTCCTTTTGGAAACCCGTGAGACGGGGAATCTCTTCTCGGTCCTGCAACTATGGCTTTCTAGGCTTCCGCGTAAATGGGTGAGCCCGAAGGACTGACGACAGGGCTGTGGTCCTGGTCATGGGATGCAACCTGTAGCATCGGTATGGTGTAGTCTCCTCTTGGAGGGTGCGCCTCTCGGGTTTGAGAGCCGACGACAAGCTGTGATTTCTATAACAGCATCTGCCCCCGACGCCATGTAGTCACACTAAAGAGGAGCAGACCCTTGGCGCCAACCCGCACAGATTGCTGGGCCAGCCTCACGATGGGATATGCAGAAATCGGACCATTCTCTTGGAGACGACGAGGACAGAGGAAGATGCTAGCCTCAAAGGGGCAAGTCGGTGAGCCACACGTCTAGAGATCTCAGGGCCGGCGATCATCCGAGGGGACTACTGGGCTCGTGTGAACAACATTGGAGATCAATTCTGGGACCCCAAAGCGATTCTGGTGTTACATTTACGAGGCTGCGGGCCCTGGTATCACATGGAACGCCACGCCCCACGGATGGGGCGTCGAGGTCGAGACCTAGAGAGTTGAGCTGGCTGTTGAAGAGATCGAGCGTCAGGCGGGCGAGACGGTCCAGGGACGGGCCGCTGATAGCCATCGGTTGCCATCCAATAGCAGTAGACGTCATGGCCGCGCTTGCAAGCTCTGGAGCGGGATGGATCGCGACGTTGACCGTGTTAGTCAAAGAGCCACACTCGAGACAAGCGAGACAAGAGGCAAAGACGACGTTGTCGCAACTGTGGCCGCCGCAACCGCAAACCGACAGCCAAAACAGACCCCTCCCCCACGTCCCGACAGCCCGCCCGCCATTGAGGGGAGGTCGTTGAAGTTGAATAGCGCCTCCCAGCTCCAAGGCGGTGCGGTGCATAGCTCGCGCTAGGGTGCGCTGCGAGGGACGAAACTCGAGCCCGATCCATGACCCAGGAGTGCCAGGCTCCCAGCAAGCCCGAAAGCATAAGCCGAGCGCAATCTGAGTTCCGAGCAGTCGGGGGAGCCTGGAGCCTCTGGATGTCAGGAGCAGCCGCAGGGGAGCAATGGGTTGGCCGATGGGTTGGGCCGCGGGCGGCATATTTTGGGGAAATATGACATGTAACAGGAGCCAGGATGGGGGAGCTCATGCGGCCGTTCCATGCGCGCGCCGACTGGGGCGGCTCATTTCCAAGCAGCGGCAAAGGGCCAAGACAATTTGATTTGATTTGATGCCCGGGGTTCAAATGCCTCGCAGACGAAGACCTCCAGCTGGGCCTTTGGAGATGAAGGCGGCTTGTTTGGCTGCGCCTGGGCCGGGCTGGAGGATGACCGGCGTTGAAACACGGATGAGTTGCTTGCAAGTTGCATTGGGCGGTGAGCAGAGCTGAGCTGAGCAGAGCAGAGCAGTGCAAAGCTGAGCAGAACAGAGATGGAAATGGAGTTGAAGCTAGGTCCCTCTACTTCGTAGCTGCCCCAGGCGGCCCCGCGACACGTGATGGACGCCACGGACGACCCTTGGAAAGTCAGCCGGAGCCGGGTATGATCTACGGGAGGTGGTGGGTGTTATTTTCGGTCCCGGGATTGTCTGTTATTGGGTCCCGGATAAAGGAAATGGCCGGTAGGGATGAACGCTACAAAGTGGAAGGTGTTCAAGCATTGCTGGATCCTTTTCGGATTCACGGGAGGGATGTCAATCCCTCGGGGACGGAACCATGTTGAAGGTGTATTCACTCCCCTCATACTTCCCCTCTGCTTCGAAGGCTTATGGTGAGAACTGAGGAGAAAAGTTCCCCTACTCCATGGCCCAGGACCTCAAGACGGAAGTTTGCCGCTGCGGACGTCCTATCAATTGCTCGCTGGGGCATTCGCCTCGGAGCAGACGCGGACCCGCAGGCTGTTGATTTGTGGCTTGTCTGCAGCGCTGCAGCCGCGCAAAGGTTGAGGTGAGTGATGTGGATGTGAGATGTTTGCTAATAACGAAGCTAGAAGTATTTTGTACTATCCGTACATACTTACTAGGTATGAGTACGTACCACGTACCATGAACACTTCGTACCAGGTAGGGCAAGGTGGACAGGTAGGCATATGCAAGCTGTTTGAGCGGCGTCGGAACGCCGCCGCCCTCGTCATCTTCATTCATTGTCGTCATCAAGATTGTCGTCATCATGATTGTCGTCACTAGGGAGGTGTAGGAGGAGGACCAGCTCCAGCCATGGGTAGCAGAACTCTATCAACAACAAGTAAGGAATGGCTGGAGATAGTGCCGTAGCAGTCGGCAAGACAAGAGTGCGTTAGGTAGACAAGATGGCCAAGCCCACTAATGCGACCTTCGAAGACGGTGCAGCACATCTCCAAGTTGACTCGACCGATGCCGAGTGGATGAAGATAGCAATTCGAATTGATTGAGGGAGGCGAAGAATGTGTGACGCAGAACCCGCCCGAACCACAATACAGGGCACGCACGGCCGCCGACCACCATTTGTCTGGAGAGTCAAATGAATATCTGCAGGTTTGTGCACATAATCAAGTGCCTGCAGATCCCTGAGGGGAGCTTGAGCTACAGTGCTGCGTATCGAGGGGTATCGGTGGTGGATGAAATATTACCCCACAGAGCCATTGAAGCACGGGCGCCTAAACTTGGCATATGTTTTCCGAGAAATATCCGCCTTGCTGCCGTCTTGGATAAGAGGCAATGCTTACAAACGGGTGGATTGACGGCTGCTCACCTCGGAAGGAAGGGCCATGAAGCAAAAGCCTCACGTCGGGCAGAGAACCCCGAGAAAGTTGCTGGCTTGAATTGGTGGGTGGGCCGTCTCGGCAGAGGCAAGCGAGCCGACGACTGGCAACGCGGCGGACGCATGGGAGTTGGATTGGAGGCTTGGAGGCTTGAAGACTTGGACACTTGGAGGCTTGGAGGCTTAGAGACTTGGAGGCTTAGAGCGAGGGTGGTGACTCCACCCGGAAGATGGCCAAGGGTGCTGATCCGTGAGTGATGGACGACGGGGGCACTTTCTCGACTCTTCTGAGGGAAAAGGCTTTTCTTTTGCGGTGTCAAGCTAACTCCAGAAGGGGGTGCTATTGCTGACAGATGAAGAACCATCTCCGAGTTTCCGGGACTTGTTCAAGAATGGCGTCCCTGTCAAGGACGGTCCTGTCCTATTGGGTGGCCCTGTTCGGTTGACAGTGCAACCTAAAAGCGCCGCCACTGGACTTGACTCGAGGTCGAACACACCCAACACGAGTCGGAGACCGATTACGTACAATGCGCCGGTACTTGGGGTAGTTTCAGGGCACTGACATCGTCCGGAGGATTTTGCACGGCACTTGGGCACTTGGGCACTTTGAGGAAGAACCGGTGGGCGGCAGGAGAACTTTTGATATGCGCTCGCCGAAGGGACGCCGAGTTGAGGCACGGTCGGCACGCAGTTTGACGGAACGGATGCTTCCCCCACAGTGCCTTGGTGGTTGCTCGGCACCACGAGGCTCAGCCTACCGATGGTTGTCGACAACGGTTATCCTCGTACAGTAGCGTCATGTGTGCTTTTCCACTTGGGCCAGTGAAAGCAGAAACCGCCCGGCAGGTAGCGACACAACGAGGCTTTAGGGCGGGTGGAAACGTATCGACAAAAAGCAAGTCATGGCGGGTGAGCAAGCAGTGAGGAGCCCTAGCAGGTGGGTGGGCAATGCCATGCCGGGGCGACTGGGGTGCTGGAGACGTCGATTGGGCGTCAGTGCCTATCCACGCGGTTGATGCCCTACCGGAGCTTACAAAGGGCACTCACTACCTTTACTCGCATGTGGTACACGATGTTGGCGGGGATACCTTAATGGAGATGGGCGGAGCAGGCTGTGAGTGATCTGTCGCGAGTACGAAGGGCCAAAGACCCGACGCCGTAGCCCGGACGGAGACCGGAACGCTCTGTCACAGCGGGACCGTTACCGCCGCATCGTTTAGCCCGGGGGGCATGCCACCATGCTCATCTGGTTTCCTCCAATTCTTACGAAGTACGCGCTGCTGCGTGCTTGGCCAAGCTTGGTCTCGGCACGCCTAGCCTGGGCTGGCCTGGCGCTGGCGCTGGCGGTCGTGGAACTCCCAGGGTCAGGCCCTGACCATGATGAGGCTGCTGGGCCGCTCCACCATGGCGATGGATCCCCAGGATGCGTGTGCGCTGGTGCAGAGGTGCGAGGCGTGAGCTCGTCATGGCTGACATGGGTGTCCCTCCCCATCATTTTGCCCTGCGCCCTGGCGCCCACGCCGACGACCCAGCAGGGCCAGCATGAGCCTAGTACCCAAGCCAGGCGCGCCCTCGACGAGTCTCTGTCTGTCGCTCGCTGTCTCTGCCCGTCCGTCTGTTGTCGGAGGATAGGAATCCCTGGCTGTCTTGGGCTTGGCCGCCCGGGAAGACCCCGGTAAACCGATGCTGCCGGGCCATCTTTCACCGCATTTTGGGGGCGAATGGCTTGCGGTTCCAAGCATGGGCGTTTCTGTCCTGCAGCACAGGGCGTTTTGGTCTGCTGCTTCTTCCCTTCTCCATTGTATCGCATCGCCAGTCAGCTAACAAGTTGTGGCGACTGGCTGAAGCTGGGTATTTGGAGGGGCCCGGGGGCTGCGAGGCTTGGTTGCAGGCAGCTGTCCTTGATCTTGCTTGCGGATGCTCCGAACCATTGTCCTTTTGGGGTCTGGACCTGTGGCCGGTCCGATTCTTCCTCCGATTCTTCCTTCACTTTCTTGATTGCCAACGACTTACACACTAGTAACCTTTCGACGGGCACAGGCAAGGAAACAAAGGGACCGACAACCGTAATTCTTACGTAGTTGCGGTTTGGCATGGCCTGGTGCGCCGTTGCACCCTAGCCCGGCTCCCGTCGAACTATTATGGAATGGCCCATCCATCCCTTGGTTTTCATCCTGTTTCTCATCCCCATTCAACGTCCACCTTGGGATGGATAGCTTATACTGTATAGGATCCGTATATACTAATAAGCATTAGGGTTCCCATCCCACTTGTTTTGATATGTTGTAGTCTAGTCCACACCACGACGTCCTTTTTCAAAACCTCCGACGATGGCCCCTCCGCCCCCGGCCTGAGCTTCACTTTGTGGAACTCGGACGAGAGAGCATACGGAGCGAGACAGGACAGGCCGGATCGATCCAGTTCATGGTCTCGGCCCCAGTTTCAGTGCCGGCCGCCTTGTGTGTCTCTGGCCAGTGTCTTAGGTCTGCGTCTCTGGCTCCCGCGCCCGCAGCATCAACACCCCGGTCAGCATCATCTGGGACATTACTCCTCGCTCGCCCTGGATCATGGCGTCGTCATAGCTCGTACCTCATAGCTCATAGCTGGCGACTGGCATTCACATCCACCCATTCCTGAGCCCGCACCCGCACCCCTTGGGACGAAACCGCGACAGCAACAGCAACAGCAACAGCAAAAGGAAGACGGGGCATCTCTCCCCAACTTCCTCCCAGTGGTTCACGATTCGCGGTTCACCCGTCAAAGAGTCCGATCCGCTCCATCCACCCAATCCCCACTCTTATCGCCCATCTCCATCGCCATCTCCATCCCAAAGAACCCACCGAGCTACCTACTCTCCACTGCTAGTACAGGCTACAAGCGCACTGCGTACTTAGCTAGATAGGTACCTCCAGTACCCTCCGGCTCGTGCAGCGAGAACCACAACCACAGCAACACCCACCAGCAACTGGCCCACAACGACTCGGTAATAAAATAAAAACAGGTACCGACCAGCCGACTTGACCCTTGGCCCTAGGGCGCTTGGCCTTGGCGCCTCCTCCCCTCCGCCGCTAGGCGTTAGGACGCACCCAAGGACCCCACTGGACCTTGGCGCGATCTTCAGTGCCTTGTTCCCTGAGCCTTCAGTACATGGTACTTCCCACAGCAGCGGTGCCCTGAACGCCCACCCACTGCCACCCGCCCGAGCCTGGCAGCGTCCCGGCCATCTGGATCAACCACCAAGCACCCACCGACATCTGCTACATCTCCCAGGGCGACCTCTCTCCATTACCTTGCCCCGACCACCTACACCAAACACTTCAAAACACTCCAAACTCGGACCGGAAACACCTGCTCCCTGTATCTGTACTCGCGCCTCGTCGTCGTCGTCTCCCTTGCGCCAGGTTCCTACACGTACAACAAACAGATAAACATCCCGCCAACCACCAACGGACAACCAGCCGACTGCACCGCTCGCGCTCGCGCTCCCTCTCTCATCTCTCTCACCCACCAACCGGTCTCTCACAACCGGCCTCACCTAGGCCAGCCAGCATTCATCAGCCCTCGTCCGCTCTGCCTCAGTCGCCTCTCATCTCCGCTTCACCCTCCGCCTCTCCTCTCTCGCCGAGTCGATCTCTGCTAACAACGGCCACGACCCTTATTAATCCCGCCCCTCTCCCCGTGGGCCAAGACACGCGACAGCTCAACCAGGGCCCTCTTTGTGTCCCGCAACGCGCCAAACCCGCCGCCACCACAACGCCGCCACCTCGTTGCCACGCACTGAATCCAAGTCCACCACTACTTCGTGCGCACGCCAACATCGCCTCTCAATCTTGCATGCCCCAGCTCCTTCTGGATTTCTCCAAGCTGCCGTCTCTTTGATCTTTAAGCCGCACGCTGTGCCTCACCCGCCACTTGTCTCCAACTCTTTGCCGACCCCGGACTTGTGCCGTCACCTTCACATGCCGCCCGCAGAGGTTACTATGCGCCCACCCCCAGCTCGAAATTCTTTGTCCAACGTTTTGATGATGGCTCGTTGCCAACATTGAGTTGTCGGTTCTCCCTCTCGCATCCCCTCTGTTGCACTTGCACACATCTTGCCTGTTGCGTGCCACCGACATGCTCGGCCGGCTCTTGCATCTGGGCTCCGGCGGCTCCGCCGCACCCACTCAGACGACAGCCAAGATGTCAAGGCCAGTTTCTTCACTCGAGTCTGTCCAAGAAGACATTCATACTCGAAACCTTCTTTTCCCCGATGCCCACGCCCTTTACCAGCACCGCAACGACCAAGTCTTTCCTCTGTCCTCAGCCCCCACCACCCCGGCCACCTCAACAGCAAACGCCTTCGACTACAGCGGCGATGTCGATCTTGACGTACGTGATGTCCGTGTTATTGTCATGCAAGATGCCTTAGGCCCTTCAAATGCATCGCTCCTCTTTGACAGCCACCCTGCTCCGCCTACCTCACCAACGGAACGAACTGCTGCACCCCAGGATCAACGAAGAGCCCCGACCTCTCCACGCAAGAGTAGCTTGGGCAGCATTGTCCGCCCTCTTGTCATCCAGTCTGACGGTCCCCAGCCTCCACCGCGCCAAGGTGCGTTTGATCGACGAGCATCGCTGCAGGGCCGAAACCAGAGCCATGCAGAAACGGAAGTTCAACGAGCTGCACGCGAGTATCGGGAGGAGCTGGCCACGTTCTCGGGTTGCATCTTTGGCAACTCTGAGCTGATGTCTTACAAAGGCACCTCAACCAAGGTCCATGTCGTGCCTGGCGAGAGTCGGGCTAATGATGTCTCGAGCTCTATTGTTGGCGATGGCCGCAGCTCTATTGGCCGGTCAAGCGCTCGCTCGAGCAGACTCTCGCAGTCATATTCCTCCCAAACCGTCTCACCAACAGCCGGCTCGTCCCTAGCCACCACTCACCCTTACTCGCGTCAGAGCGAGAAGAAGAAGGTTCTCATTACACGTCTCTTCCCCGTGAATGTCTCTGTGGACGAAGCAGAAACCAATACTACCCCCCCAAGCCACTACTCAGACGAAAACGCTGGTTTTCCATTCCCAGCAACTGGTGACGAACCAGTTCCGAAGAAGAAGAAAAGGCCTCAGCCAAAGCAGCGACGCACGCCAATGTATGCTGTAGTCCTCGTGGTCCAGCTTCCTTCTTCGCCCCCCTCGACTCGATCCCCGCCGGCCACGCAACCTAAGTCGGCACATCGCGAATCGAGCTCATACACTGACCAAGAATTCTTTCCCTCGTCTTTCAGCTCAGCTCGACCTTCAGGATGGACCATGGTTGGCTCCGGAAACTACGGCGATGCCTCAGAGTCGACGTACTCGATCGATATGGAGGATAGAATCGATTCACTCACCCAGCATTGGGATATCATCATGAGGACCCTGACGCATCTTCAATCCGTTGTTGCGACCATTTTGGGAACGATGCTTAAGCAGATCGATCTCACATCCCCGAGCCCATTTTCGATTTCGGGGGCCCCAAAGTCCGGCAGAACCCCTTCCTTTTCAGACAGACGCGGGAGCGAAACACCCCGTGTAAAGCCACCCAAGAGCACAACAAAGCTGGTGTCATTATGGCCCAACTGCCTTGCAGATGACGCAGCTGTTGCAGGAGAAGTGGATGCTGCAAGGCATAGAATTGTCATGGGGTTGAGCGCGGCAAGGGTCGTGACTGGTCAGGGGCGATGGGGAATCTGGCGCGATGAGGCCCGTTGGACTTCTAAATGGGCTGGGAGCGTTGAACGGGGTCACTTCTTCTACAACCTTCTGAGCGGGTTTCTCGCAACGCACACCGACTGGCTCCAAGCCCTGTGCCCCCCTTCTTACCGGAGGCGACTCTTCCTACAACAGAAAAACCGAAGCGAGGAAGACTTGTCCCTCCCGGCTCGCACAATCATCATATCCGAGGACAAGATGGCGGCTCGTCGTCTCATATTCCTCCTTTCTGCCTTCTTGCCCGCGAATCAACAGATCCCGACGACGCGGGCACATCGACCCAGTACCTCCACGTCTGTTGGGACCTTCTCCAACTCACCTCCGACGTATATAATTCCAGTTCTCCGGGAAGAGTCTCTTCGCCGCAAGATTAATCGCAGGACAGGACTTCGTCGAACCTCTCACTCTCGGACAGCGAGCCATAGCACAAGAGCCTCCGCCGTTCCTGTACAGTTGGCTCACTTAGCCATGGATCGAAACCACGAACGGCGTGTCTCTGATGCTGCATCCATTCGACCCTCGAATCTCCCCATTTCTGGCAACGACTTCGTGAGCAGAAAGAGCAGCGCTGCTACGACCACGACGGTGATGCCCGAGACAACAATGCCACACTTCTCCACCGCGCAACGAGTCGATGGTCGTAGAAGACCTCGCCCCAGCAGCAGTGGAAGTGTTGCAGCAGACGACCTAAAGCGATCTTTGAAACGAGGCGAAAGCACTGGCCACATGAGCAATGCGAGCAGCGATTCTAGGAGCCAGGGCTCAAGATGGGGCAGCGTCATCAGTGGTCTATGGAGCGCCCGCCGCCGGGACTCAACTACCCTCAGCAGCTACAACCCGGACCCGAAATCACCTTCTAAGCAATCGTTCAACACCAACAGGCCGGACAAGTTATCACAGATGGTTGAAGAGGCAGCTGTCATTGGCGAGGTGACTGCATCGCCTAACGGTCCACGTCCATCGGCGGACAGTCGGAGGGAGGTCACGCCGCGAGACTATGAGGGACGCAATCGGGAGCCGTCGGTCCGACCTGAGCGAACCCCGGACCCGAATGGAGCCTTTGAATCCCCAGTCAAGACATCCATCAACGCTGATGACGGGATCATCGATGTGGACATTTCTTTTCCCGATTACATGACGTCTTTCGAGTCCGCTATTAGCTCTCCGTCGAGCAGTGGATATCTGTCGACGCCCGGTATTGCAGGCGGACTAGATTCTTTTGAGCAAGCGTCTCGATTATGTGTTGATGGGGACTTGCCCCTGAATGCTGCTGGCTGGTTGAACCGTTACCACCCAGACTTCGCTGTCCAGGCTCTTCCCCCGCAAGAGAATCTTCTGGAACAGGTCAAGGCATCCCTTCGGGCTGAACCAACACCGGCTCCGACTAACCCGCTGGGCGGCGATCTCACTGAGCGATGGGTTGATGTTAGTTGTGTGATGATTGCCGATACTACCACAAACCTGATAACTCGCATTCGATACCGCCGACTAGTCAAGCCAAGGTCTCCTTCCGATCGCCAGTCAATGGGACAGACCGGGCCACCCAGCAGCTCCTACGGTGGTGCACTACTGACTCCTTCCATCCTTCCTTATGAAACTCAGCTCGAGGAAGAATGGATTGAGGAGCCTATTCTCCTACCAGATGAGAATCTCACCGAAGCCGTTGAGAAAGTTATCAGTCTTACGCAGGAGACTAGCAAAGACCACTCGTTGGCCTCCTCGCAGACGCACAGCGAGGTCCGCATGAGTACTGACGGCGAGGAGCCTATTTCTGTAACTGCGCCCGAACCGCCTGCGCTACCACAAACGCCTCTGGAAGTTCCTCGCGTGCAATGCAAGACTGTCGTGCTCTCCGCCCTCGAGGACACCATTCGCGAGGTCATCGACCTTCGAGAGAGGGGTTATCTGGGAACGAACGGTATCGCAAGGAATTCCCAATCTCAACATAACCTGCTTCAAGATGCGATCAGTGTCTGGTTAGACAATCTTGACATCACCGAAGCGTAAGCTTGCCGGCGAACTGAATCATCCCCGAATCACACCAGGGGAATTCCATGATTCAACACTCTTATCTCTCTTTTCTCACCTACCCACTCGCGTTCCTCGTCACCGGAACTTATCTGATTACACGGATGTACCACCATTTATTTTTCTATCGAAGACCATCGAAATGATACCCCTTGTGCGGTGTTCGCACACACGAGATTTGGCAGAGGCTTTAGCCCCGTCTGGGGAAGGGAAAGCAATTATTCACGGGGTCATGACCCATCCCTTATTTCCTACATATGCCCACTTTCTCTCTTGTTTTCTTGCCTTTTTCGCATTCCATGTCCTCTTGATTTGGCGTATCGGACTCTATTAGGAGCTACTCTCAGGAGAATTGTCGAGGCTTCCTGGCGAAGCCGACCTACACGGGAAGGTTGGCGTTACGCAAGGCATTTCAAGCCGTGGACTAGCAAGCGATTCAACATGACTAGCACAGAAAGGAATAGACTATATTAGGAACTAAATCCGTTCCCCATGTGAAAGTGCGACAAAGACTTGCGAAGTAGCTTGGCTTTGAGCCAAGGAAGGCGTACGCAGGGAAGAGATGATATTACTCAAGTTGACGTTGCGTGGTTAGTCGTGTTCAGCGTTCATTAACCGCCGACGAAACATTGAAATGGCCTGTAGGGGTCTGATGACGTAGGCGACCCGAGGAATCGGTACAGATGGATGCTCCCGACAGGTTGCAGCCGACGAAGATATGGATGTCTCAGCCTCAAGCGTGGGGGTCACCGACCGCACTCGGACAAACCACGCATCAATAGATAGACACTCTCACACACGCGGACGCGGACACGGACTAGGTCCCTTTTGAATCCTTCTTATTTCTATACCGATCATTATATACCACCTGCAGCTCACCTCTTCTTCGTCGGCCGGGCATTCTTGGCCATCTTCTTCGCCTTCTCCTCTCTGGCCTTGCGGATGTCGTGTGCGCCCTTGAGTTCCTTCTTGCTGCCCATGCCGTCGCGGAAGCGGCCGACGCGCTTCTCCCTGGCTTCGCTGACGCGCTTCTTGCGAACCTCGAAGTCGTCGCGGTACTTGTCGGCCTCCTTGGGCGCCTTCTCCTGCTTGTGCTTGTAGCGGACGCCCGAGGGCAGCTGGTTCGTCGCGCCAGGGCGCTCCACCTCGCCGACATGCGGGAGCTTGCTCATGCGGTTGTCGCGCTTCCACCTGTCGAAGCGGCCGCTCTGGAAACTGGCAGCGATCTTGACACCGCTCTCGCCGCGAACCAATTTCGCGCCCTTGGAGCCGTCCTCGTCGTTGTCGCGAGACACGTACTTCTTGCCCTTTTTGTCCCAGCGCATCTTGGAGCGGGTTGATTCGCTAAAGGATTTGGCGTTGTCGTCGTTGGTCAGGTCCATCGTCACGTCTCGGGCAGATTCGATGAAGCTTGAGCCTGCGCCGCCAGAGTGAACACCGTAGCCACGCTCCTCGGCGGCGTTGATTGTCCGTGGTGTATAGGACATGAAGACCTCCGAATCACGCCAGTTGGTCTGTCCCTTCTTAGAGTTGCCCGCGTTGGTAACAGTCACCTCCAAATTGTCGTCATCTGAGTCGTAGTTGCCGGCTTGTTTATCCACCTCATCCGCGTCCTCATCAGACTCGACATCCTTCTTTGCGCTCGTGGGCGGCATGTACAGATCTTCGACGATCTCCTCCTCAACCTCAACTTTCTGCTGCTTCCTAGGCGTGATCCTCTTTCGCAGCTGCTTCATGACCTCAGCAGCTCCAGCAGTCGATCTATCGCCGTGGCCGACTTCGAAGATCGTTTCTTGGGGCCTGAACCCGCTGATTCTCGCCAACATGTCTGTGCGCGCCCGCTCTAGTCCATCGACATCCTCCCCAAACAAAGGGTGAAGTTGCACCCAGCCAGGCGATGCCACCATCTCACGTGAACGCTTCGCGCTCTGGCTTGCTGCTGAATTCCTTGTCCTGATGTAGAGCTTCTCTGCTTTGCCAGCGACTGTTCGTAGGCCAGAAATGTCATCGCTTTCCTTCAGAGTCTTGTTGAACCATTCCACATGAGCCTCGACCGAATCACGCTTCAACGCACCCACGACCACATCATCAGCATATGATGGGTTAGGGATATCCTGGCCAACAACCATCCTCTTTCCGAGGAAAAGTTGCAAGTCCAGAAGGTATGGTGCATCAGTGTCTCTCACAAGACTGTAACTCCAGCCTCGTCGACCAGCACGGGCTGTTCGGCCGACACGATGAACAAAAATCTTAGGTTGCGGCGGGAAGTCAAAGTTGATGACGTTGGCAAGCACGGGAATATCTATACCTCGTGCTGCAACGTCTGTGACCACCAGAATGTTCGACTTGCCCCTTCGGAAATTCTCGACCTGAGTTCGTCTTGCGGTCTGGTCGAGAGATCCATAGGCGTAGGATACGGCGAAGCCTGCTTGAATGAGTAGGTTCGCCAGGTACTCGACGTGATGCTTCGTTGCCGTAAAAACAATGGTGGAGTGCTCGGTTGGTTTGCCACCTCCTGAATCCGCTCCCCGTTTTCTCTTCTTTGATCCGCTCTCGCCGTCCTTTTCGTAATTTTCTTCGGGTGGTCCAACTGGCATCTTGATGACATCGTGGAGAATGTGTAAAAGAGAGCCCTCTTTCTCAGCACCCTTAACAGAGAAGAAGGCACTTTCTAGATCGGGAGAGATCTTGCTTTCAGCGTCAAGACGCACCAGACTAGGATCTTGCAGACCAGCGCGCGCAAATTCGACCAAAGAAGCGGGCAGTGTCGCAGAGAAGAGTAGGGTCTGCCGGGAGGCAGGCAGTGCGTGAAGAATCTCGGCCAGTTGTGCGGCAAAACCCATCTCAAACAGTCGATCAGCCTCATCAAAGACGACATACTTGACCGATGAAAGATCTAGATTCATTTCCACCTTCAGATGAAGGAATCGACCAGGCGTGGCGATCACAATATCTGGGTTGGCCGACATGAATCCGAACTGCTCTTCCAGACTGTCACCACCGACTAGGAGGACACACTTCAGGTCAGTGCCGCGACCAAACTCCTTGACGACCTTCAAAGTCTGAATCGCCAGTTCTCGGGATGGTGAAAGAATCAGTGCTCGCGTTCCGAACCGGGCGCTGTGGGCGCGTAGTCGCTCGATCATCGGTATCACGAAGGCGGCAGTCTTTCCTGAACCAGTCCTCGCCATGCCGACAACATCCTTTCTATCGAGAACCAGGGGAATCGCTTTTCGTTGAATTGGAGTGGGGACTGAGAATCCTTTCCGGGCGATGGCTTTGAGAAGATTGCTGCTGAGTCCTGGTATGGGTTAGTATCGAGCTTGTGGTCTGTGGTATTGGAAGAGTCCGTACCCATTGCTTGGAAGCCTCCGCCCTTCTTCACTGTCTTGCCCTTCAAGTTGGTGGCTTTTCTGAAGGAAGCCGCCTGCTGAAGGGCAATGAAAGCCTCGTCGTCGTCATTGCCTGGCACCGGGGCGTTCAAGAAGCCGTCGAAGTCGAAGTCGAGGCCGGACGGACCGCCTTTGCTGGCGTTTTCGCCGTCGCCGGGGTAGAGCGAGCCGAGAATATCGATCTCACCCTCCGAGGGGGTTGGGGAAGCTCCACGTTGAGGCATCGTGACTGCCTTGACAACCGGGTTTGATGTTTGGCAAATTGTTAGCGAACGGTGAAGAGCCTCGCGCCGAGAGCAGCCTTTTTTTTTCTGGGGCTGGCCATCGTTATCTTATCGTCGCGGGGCAGGTGGATCCTCTTTTGGCCGCTTGGCCGCCTGCCGCCCAAGCTTGTGACTACCGCATCGAAGCCAACGAATGTCACTTCGACCTTATTCATCTTCCAACAACCGAATTCGAACCCTTAGAAAGCACCCACGCTATACACCAACAAGATACACCCTCCAAGGACTCAACATGGCTAGCAAGGACAAAAAGGAGGACAAGGATGCGCTCGACGCCCTTGAGGCCGAGGCGAAGGAGTTTGACAAGGTCGGTTCGCGACCGGCGCAACCACGCCCTGGCCAGTGCTAACGTCCTTCTGCAGGATGCTGAGATAGACCGAATCCTAAAGGCATTTCGTCTCGATGCGTAAGTTCTACCTCGAGGCTATGCGCAAATTTCGCTTCTAATTATGTCACAGATACGCCGTGCTAGACCTCCAACCTGGTGTCGCCGAGTCCGACATCAAGATGGCATACCGCAAGAAGTCTCTCCTCATCCATCCCGACAAGACCAAGAACCCACTAGCGCCCGATGCCTTCGACCGGTTGAAAAAGGCGCAGACGGAGCTGATGGACGAGAAGCACCGCGAAAGGCTGGACGAGTCCATTGCCGACGCGCGCATGCTGCTGCTCCGCGAGAACAAGTGGACCGCCGACAGCGAGGAGATCAAGACGGACGAGTTCCGCAAGATGTGGCGCGACAAAGCCCGCGAGGTCCTCGTCGACGCCGAGCACCGCCGTCGACGCCAAATGAAGGCGCAACTACAGGAGGAAGGCCGCGAACAACGACGCGTTGACGCCGAGGTCGATGAGCGCAAGCGCAAGCGTCAGCACGAGCAGGACTGGGAAGCGACCAGGGATGTGCGCATCAGTAGCTGGCGGCAGTTTCAGAAGGGCAAGTCGGGCGCCGAGCCGGACAAGAAGAAAAAGAAGAAGCTCAAGCCCATTGGCTGAGACGGAAGCGACGGAGGTCTGACTTTAGGTGTTGTGCGAGGCCAAAGCATGGATTGAGGCCGAAGATGCTCTTCGACATCACGATGCCCTGGATGGTCTGTGAGTTAATAATGACGATGAATTGTTTGGACTCTAATCAAGGCAGAGAAGAAGTCATGGCTGAGCCATCAACGCCTATCCATCACACGAGGGGTCACTTCAGTTACGCCCGGTAAGTATTTGACCAGCCGTGATGTGTGTGTCTGTGTTTTGTCCAGTTGCCGTAGCCCCCCCAGGCATCCCGCCAGTCCGATATCTCATCATTCATCACTTTGACATATTTCCGGCCCTCATACATTTGATATACAAACTGATTTGAGAAGAGTGGCTTCCGTTGGAGCATTCACAGCGCTCATTCTATACTACAGGAATAGTGTACAAGATCTGAGCACTGGCATCTAGATCTACTTGAGTAGTCGGGTAGTCTTCCCTCCACAGACGCCGGACAAATAATAACAACCTTTTGAACACCAACCAATGCGCTCCCCCCTGCCTCCAGTATGTCCGTTCCAATATGATACAAGCCGTCGAAGCGACCAGGTTTTGTTGTCCGGATCCTCTTAAGGCTTCTTCGATTTCTCATCAGGCTTCTCATTGGGCTTTTCGTCAGGCTTCTTGGATGTTGTGTCTTCGTTCACACCCTGGTGGGCAGGGTTGTTGGTCAATGTGTGCCACATCGACTTCAGGAAGCCCTCGTTCTTGTGCGATTCGGGATCGGAAGGATCCGTTTGGGAGCTTGCAGAGAGTTAGCCAGACTTCGCCGTGTCTTGGATGACTTGAAGCACTTACTTCGCAGCTGATGACACGTTCATGACACGCTTCGCTGTCTTATCACCCATCTCGTCTGCAAGCATCTCCACGATAGTCCGCTGATTTGCGCTGAGGTACTTGGGCATCGCCACGCGGAACTCCACCTTCAAGTCGCCACTGCCACCACGCCGCGAACCAAGTTTCTTCATTCCCATACCGGTCAGAGTCATCTTATCGCCAGTGTTGGTCCCGGTAGCAATCTTGACATTAACAGACCCATCCAAGGTGGGGATGTTGGCCTGGCCACCCAACAAGGCGGTGGTGAGAGGAAGATTTGCAGTGTATAGGATGTTCGAGCCTTCTCGGCGGAACTTTGGGTCCTTGGCTACTCGAACGAAGACATAAAGGTCTCCAGCCTGGGCTCGAGCGTTGGGGTCGGCGGATCGTCCGGTAGCCGGGGCGTCGCCCGCTCCGTCCACCCTCAACCGCATGCCATCCTCAATTCCGGCTGGGATATCGACGGTGATCGTCTTCCTCTCGCGGACCACACCGTTTCCTGAACAGGTTCGGCACTCAGACCCCTTGGGGATGGTTGAGCCAGTGCCGTCACAAGTCCCGCAGGTAGACGCCATTTGGAAACCACCCTGCATGAAGTGCACGCGAGTTCCGGTGCCGTTGCAAGACCCGCAAGCGCTCCTCTTTGTTCCCGTCTTCAGGCCTTTGCCGGTACAGGTTCCGCAAGTCGAGAGGGGAGTGATGTTGATCGTCTTGGCGGTACCCTTCGCGGCCTCCATGAATGTGATGCTGGCCTGGACCTCGATGTTGTCGCCAACCAGAATTTCCTGCTGGTAGGCGCTTTGTCGCGCACCCCCTCGGCGACCGCCGCCAAAGGGTCCCTGCTGTCCTGCGAAGGCGGAAAAGATATCGTCAAAGTTGAAGCCACCGCCGAAGCCGCCCTGTCCGCCACCAAAGCCGGAGAAAGGATGACCTGCACCGCCAAATGGATCACCACCTGGTGCTCCTCCAGCGCTGGGATCGAATCCAGCGGCCCCATATTGATCAAATTGCTCGCGCTTCTTGGGGTCGGATAGGATCTCGTAGGCGGACTGAATATCGGCGAAGTTGTCCTTGGCGTTTGCATCCTTGTTCGTATCGGGATGGTATTTCTTTGCCAGGCCATAGTAGGCCTTCTTGATATCGGCAGCCGATGCACCCTTATTGACTCCAAGGGCTTTATAGGGGTCCTTCTGAGAAACCGGGTTCGTCGCGTGGAACAACTAATCATACAATCAGACAAATTCCACCTTGTGTTCAAGTTCAACACTCACCCGTTTCGAGGAAGGAATTCTGGCTTCTGTTCTCAACCTCGGTCGGTCTCGGGAGCTGGCACGCAACGCCACGGTATGGAGCTGGGCGCCTTTGCTTAAGCATTTGATTTTGGAAACGCAGAGGTGGCTCTGCGCCAGGACACGGGCGGGGCCCGCGGCCTTGGTCAGGAGGCTAGAATTCATATTGAGCTGCAGTGATTCATTTGTCCGAGAGCAGAAAACAAAATGCAAAGATGAGTTGTCCCCAAGCGACTGATTAGCTCCCCGTGGTTCCTTAGAAGTTGTTCGAAGTGCCGAGACTTATCTCAACTTTTCCAGCCGGGCTTAAGCCGAAGGGTTGATGCCTCAGACACCAAACGTCGTCATAGGCCGACGCCGGCAAGACGTCTCCTGCTGACCGTTTTGGCTAGCCGCCCATTGGCTGAATGCAAAAAATCAGGAACCAGCCAAGATGCCGATACAAAGCCGAAGGGAGAGCTTGTCGTGTGCTTCACATAATCGACACGGGTAAACAAATCTCCAATATTGAATAGGTTCATTGCAGCACTTTATGGACATTTACAGAGCTCGATAAGTACGCCGGTGCACCCACAAGTCCCCCGCTGAGAGTCGTGAAGCTGGACCTGAACTTATGCCGAAAGTATCCCGAAGAGACCGCTAGCAACCGAGGCGAGCTCCAATTCTTATCGAGGATCGACGCAAAAGATCACGACGCCGCTGAAAGATCGAAGCATTGCGTTACGCTTGCTAATGGTTCCTCACATCCATACTCGCATCCATTCATCCCACCAAGAAAGGCACCAGGCCAGCTCGCCAGCCCAGAGTAGACAGAATTTCGTTGCCTGACGAATTTGCCCTGCCTCCCCGTGCTTTTCTAGCCGCCGGCAACGCTATGCATTGATAGCGTTACATCATCTGCCATCCTAGCAAAGGTCGGTGCTGAAGTGGAGAGGTCCACCCTTAAAGGGATTGATCCGAGAGCACTGTACAAGACCAAGTACGAAGATAGAAAAGAGTGCCCTCCACAGTAGTGGGACAACGCGGTGAATTGACAGCTCGGTGACTGTTACCAATCCTGGCGTTGCCTTGGGCTACGTTAGCTTCAGGGTCTGTGGGCCCAAGATAGCATCATGGTTAGGGATTCGGGGTCCAGTTCTGCAGGTGGATTGTAGATTTTGGCTCAGTTCAAGGTGGGTTCAAAGTGCTGCAGCTTCAAATCTACAAATGCAAACAGGTTTCGTGCTTGCGCAAGTTCACCGGGATATGTTACGGTAGCGGCGTTTAATGAGGTAACAGGCAAGAACATAAAGAGGCTATTCCTCTGCTCAGCAATGGTATATTGAAATTCGAAAATGCACCATGACCCGTCTATGTCGTGAGTGTGACTGATGTAAAAGATGCCTTAGTGCAGGCCTGGCTGATTGTTCCTAGAACAATAATGCCGAACGCCGTATTCAACGCCAAAACTCCATCCAATGTGACCCTTCCCTGCTTGACAGCACCTGCCTAGCTTATTCTGTTTTCGCGACTCGATGATTTTTTGAGTCATGCTTGGGGTCATGACGAATCTTGTAGATAAAGTCCACAATCACGTCGTTCTCTTGGACGCCCAGCCCGTTAAAGTGTTTCCGCACCGCGAGAGCGAGGTGGTCTTTGCTCTGGCGGCGGGCTTGTCGCCTTCGGACCATTGTGGGCGAGTGGATGCCGATGCCGCTGGGCTGCGACAGGATCCATTGTCTGTAGGGGTTCGAGAAGGAGGTCGGGGTAGTCAGGTGGTGCTCGCGACGGTAGGCGTGGAGGACGTCTCGTTCGAAGGAAGACCATTGCAGCTATTGAAGAAGGGAGTCAGCGCCACGAACTTCCAACACGAGGGGCCAACGCGGCGATGAGCGTTGAGGGGTCGCGACACCGCGACCAAGGACGGGACAGGAGGGAGAGGGGCGACGAACACTGGGAGGAGTGGGCTCAGCAGGAGGTGGAGGAGGGATGACGGCAGCAGCGTTGGTAACCTCGCGGAGATGAGAGTGGCTGTTCTGGCTGGCGCCGCGACGCATCTTGGTCGAGGCGTGGCCGTTGCCATTCTTCTCCTTGGAATTGGGAGCGTCCGACTTGGAATCGTCGTGGTTGCGGGAGGATTTTGCGGGAGGCATGACGGAGGAGACTGGCTAGATAGACAGACAGGTTGTACTTGGCGAGAATTGTTGATGGGGCTCGGGTCGGAAATCGTCTGGAAGAGTCGCAGGCAACGAGCGGTTACATGATCTGGGTTGTGGATTGTGGGAGGAGCGGAAACAGCAGGAGGAAGAGGAGTTTGTCGACCGGCGTCGGGGCCTTCTGGACATGGGACATGGGACATGAGGAGTGGGACGAGTGGGCGGTTTTCGGGCGATGGGGAGGGACGCTCGCAGAGGGAACACTCACTGAGGGACGCTGGAAGGGCGCTGTAGCCGGCCGTGCACTAACCCGACGTCACCGCACCGGCTCCGATGCGACTGACTGGCACTGGCCGGCTGGGAAAGTGACGGAGGCACCGCCCGTGACCATCAGCCCAGTCCCATGAGAGAGAGGTGGGGCCGCGTTTCGAGCCTCGAGCCTCGAGCCTCAAGCCATTCTTAGCCGCCCAGCGTTTCGCCGCATCTTGGTCCCTTTTGCTCGCCAGAGCCAGTGTTCCAGGGAAAACCCAGAACAGGGAACCAGAAGGGTCTCCGACGCCGTGGTTCGGCCCCCGCCGGACAGGCCGGGACAGCGGGAAGCCACAAATGCTCCAGAGCACGCTGGGATCCCGAAGTGGAAATGCCGTCTTCCAAGCCCCATCCGGCATGCCCTCACTCGGAGGCAGCGGGAGGGCGAGATGCCGACAAGAGAAACATGACAGGAGAGAAATGGGGTGACGCGAGCGCCAGGAGAAAAGACGGCGATCGTCCGCGGGGGTGGAGGCGGGCCATGTGCGCAGGCAACGTGGGAAAAGCGTCTTCTCTCTGCAGGTGTCTCTTGTCTCTTTCTGGTGCAAGATATCCCAGCCACGTTATGCATTGCCGCCAGGCGAGCTGAAGGAGCAGCAGGGTTGCTTTTTATCGCGCAAGACTATCAAGTACCGAAGGGAACTTACGAATAGAAACAGTCTCAATGCATGAAGACCTCGATGCAACGTCCGTCGTGCAACGTCCATCGTCATCGCGTGCTGTCACGGCGCGGGGAGCTCGCGGGCCATTGAAACCTTCCACCCTGCATTAGCTGCCTCGGTCAACTCACTCAGGGGTCAAAGCTTAGAAATCCAGCCCGGGTTCTAAAGGCATGAGAAGGAAATAATACAGGGTCTTAGATTAGATCTTGATTAATTAGACGGCGAACACTGAGAAAGGTAATTGCTACGACAGGCTACTAGACTACTAGACTCTGACCGATGGGCGCACTCGGACGGGAAGCACAGCAGAAGGAAGGCTGACTAAGCCTTGCGTCCCACTGCATCGCTCCCGTCCTGGTGCAGGTCACACACCGGGGAAATCCACGGGACGATGCTTCGTCCATCGCATCGTAATTCTTGCATCACTTTCAACTTTTATGTGGATCTCCAAGGAAACCCCAAGAAAAACCCCCACGATCCCTCCCCACGCTCCGTTGCCGGAGGTGGGTCAACGGGATGGAACTGTGGACATGACCCCCGTCTTCAACAAACCCGAAAGCTGAAAGCCTCGACATTGCATTGCCAACGAAGCGCACACTTCTTTTTCCCCGCCGGCTGATCAGCGCCTTTCATCGCCCGCCGGCGATTCCACCATCGACTCTGAGCCAACGCGCATCCTCATAATGTGAAACCTTTCTTTTTGCCTCATTCCCACCGACCTCGCAGGGGAGATCCCGGTGGCGCATGTCCTTTCTCATCTAGGCGCATCCGCCCAAGCGGACGTGGCTTTTGGGAATTGCTTCTGCGAGGCGTAGTCCCAGCAAATCATGAGGCTGGTTTGATGATCACCTGCTGGTTATCACAGTTTTCCTGGGACCGCCAGGGCGTCGCACCACCAGAATAGCCTTCCTAATTCTTCTTCGGTAATTGCGAGGGCTGCCGTCAACGACAGTGCTTGGTTCTGTCGAGGTTGTTAGTCTAAGTGACCGAGGGGCAACAAAGGGACTAGGTCCAAGACACTACTGCGCTATACCCGCTAGATCTACACTGCTGGGCACATGGGTCGACCGCATGGGATACTAAGATGTTGGCTCGGTCTGGATGATTGGGTTGAGGCTTGTGAACGTCGTCGTCATTCCGCCCCAAACTGAGGCTCTGGGCAAGGCCAGTGAGGCTGTGAAAGAAGGAAGGTTTTTCTTGCCCTCCTGTCGGTTCATGCAGGCAACTAAAGATCATCGGGATATTGAAGGGTTACGCCGCGGCCTTCTCAAGTCACGGGTCTGGCGCTTTCGCCGGGATATGATGTGAGCCACTCGGTTGGGATCTTTTTTGCCAACGCCGGGGGGCGAGTGCATGGATGAGGGTTTGTGATGGGGTCCTTGCCGCTTCTACAAATAGATACATGAATGATGGTGAGGCGAGGCCTGGGGTAGCTGGATGAAAGCTTGGTTGATGCATGGACAAGGTGGTACGTAAAGTGAATCAATCTCGATTCCCCGGATAGCATCAGCATCAGGCTTGATATCTCCAGCTCCGGGGATCTGGACATCCAACATCCAGGACTCACTCCATTACGTGGGTACAACCGTTCCCGTGTGCCAAGTCCTCACAACGCCCTTGCTATCTGTGTAACACTAACCCCAGAAGATAAGCGACAGTTGGAAGCGAGCCATTACCAATGCGTACCAACAAATCATGGCTTGCACATGAGAATGAAATCATTGGAGGCGCGAGAGACGCGGCCGATGGCCCTGTCTCAGCGGCGAGCGCACCTCATCTAAAGCAGATGTCAGCCGCTGTGGAGCACGATCAGAATCTGGGGTGGCCACTCGACCGGCCGAGTCGCTGCCCAGTCACTCGTTTGCTGGGCGTGGGACAGTCGCTAATCCCACAACGATCCATGCATGGCACAGCGGTCCCAGCCCTCGCTACCACTTGGAGGTTGGTTCATCACAGCGCGAAGCGCCACTAAGGAGGGCCTACAGTATTAGTTGACCCGATGGAGGAGTTCCGAAGGGGAACACAGCCTCACAATGAAGGCCGCCCAACCTGGTGATGACAACTTCAGGTTGGTATTCGCAGCTCCGTCCCGGCCGTCTCAGTCGCTGTGCCCGAGAGTGAGTGTCTTCTTCATCTACCGGCCGGAATGGTAGAGATCGGGGAGGATTTCTATCCCTGTCTGAGTTCCACCTCTTCTCCAAGACACTCAGTTAAAGTCCCAGCGTCAAACACCTGTCACGGCTTTCTTCAACCATGCCACAAGTCTTCCCTGGCGTCGTCGGGCGTTGGATAATAAAAAAAATGGCGCACCCTGGCCCCTGGTTGGGCGGCACTGGGGCCTGGGCAGTCTCCAGACTTCCCTGATCTGATGCCACCACACCCCACTAATTGGTCCTCTTGCAGTAGCGTTGTTCATCAACCACCGCTCGGGCTGCTGAGACTGCTGGGTAGCCGCCTCAAGAGCTCTGCGTGTCTGCGTGTCTTGGTTGTCTCAAGGCAAGTATCA
The DNA here is from genome assembly GCA_003934905.1 of Neonectria sp. DH2. NCBI lineage: Eukaryota > Fungi > Ascomycota > Sordariomycetes > Hypocreales > Nectriaceae > Neonectria > Neonectria sp. DH2. Next base: position 1,944,279 of record RQWH01000003.1, on the reverse strand, counting down.
GCCGTCCGTCTTCGGCATTTGGGCTGCATAGTAGGTAGGGTTTGAGGGATGGGTGGAAGTCGGTCAATACCAGCTGTACTTACGAGACCCATGCGCGAGTTGCCCAGAGCCCCTTTGCACCTCAACACCACTCCACCTGAGAGTTTGCACTTAAATTTTTATCAGTATCATGTTGTCGGTCGTACGTCGTGCTGGTGCTGTTCATCCAGTAGGAGGAACAAACTATTTCGCAATGACTTGAGACCCAGAATCGCCACCAGCCTGGTTCTGGAAACGAACACGGCTGGCCAGCTTGCCCTTTCCCAGACCATTTTAAGTAGACCCGCACACTAGTGTACGTCGAGATGATCAACGTCCTGATGTTGCTGCACGCATTGGGAACTCTATGTACTCGGTACACATGGCTCAACGACCTAAGTTTTGACACGCCGAGGAGACACATATTCGTAGACCAAGAGACTTGTCGCACCAAGAACAACATCAACTGGTCAGGATAAGTCGAGATGACTGGGCTGCAGATAGCCACTTTGTGAACTTTGGTCAAGTATGGGGGACGATGGCGGCTTGATCCCATCTTCATAGACAGACTGGAATCCCAGGATGATATTACCGACCCGCCTGGCTCAAGCCACAGGAACAAGCAAGGGATTCAAATCATGTGTTGTAGGACATGGACTCGCGTGGAAGAAAAACTCCCAACGGAGGAATTGGCGCTCGCTTTGACATGTTCCAGGAACGTTGTGTGCGACGAGCTCTCTGCGCTCAAGCATCAACCCGCATAGGGAGCCGCGCAGGTGCTGTCTCACCACCCCAGGATGCTGAAGGCGAGGTACGTACTGTGTTCGAGCTTGCGGCACGATCCTCCAGTTATTGAGCACGCGACAAAGTGCTAGCTGGACCAGATTACCGATGAGAATGCAAACGCCTGTCCTAAACCAGAGCACGTCTGGAAGGGCAGACTGCAACGTAGAGTTGTTCCCCGAGTCGTTGTATTGGGTACCAGGCTCTGCTCCGTATGTAGATGCCGCGTCGTATCCACCCCGATGACCCGGGAAGAGACCTAAAGGAGGCACGCCACTCACTGCTCGTGCCACACGCAACGAGATGATGATGAAAGGCCGACCTACTACGTCCACTAGAGCGGGCCGTTGGCTAGAAGCTCGTCGGGCAAAACCCGGCGCCGGCGGCAAGGCAACTAGGCAAGGGCAAGGTCAGGTTAGAGTGGCCCGTGAGCATCTGAAAGTTCGTCCGTAACCTGACCGGACACAATATATCCGCGCTAGGCCACGGTTCTCTCTCGGCATGGCGGCGGGAGGCAGCAAGACGGAGGCCAAGGTACATTGGGAGCGTGAACTCCAAGCAGGGCGCTCGCTGTGTCCCGTGTTGCCTCCGAGTGTCTCGTGGAGAGGAGAGCATGCCAGGACTCCAGCCACCAACAGGGCCAACTTAACCAACAGGGCCATGAGCATTACGCATTACGGATGCAGCTCCATCTTGGTGGTGAACGGAGTGCGCGACTTCGGGGTTCCCTAGCAAGACCGAGCTGGCCCATGCAGGTGCATTTGTCCATGTGCATGGGATTTGCATGGGAAACAGCCGCGGACCGCTCAGGCGTCGAGCCATATTAAATCGTCAGCCGTGATGGGACGTCCATGAGGTGCCATGGATCATGGATGGCTGGCCCCCATTAGTCGAGTTCCCCTCCCTCCACGAGTCCTCTTCGGTGCCTCCCCCTGAGGACCTTGACCAGCCGCCAGCGGATGACCCCGGGCTCTGCTTGGGAGAGCTGGCGGCCCTGGCCGGTTGCGCGGGCGCTCCCCTTGCTCCCTTGTTGCTCGGTCGGTCCTGATGCAGCGAGCTGCACATCAGGGCACAGCGGCGCAGACATGGATGGGGTCGGGGCTGGAGATGGCCCGCCGCGCAAGGAGGATGGGGTCGCGAGGGGGACTGGAAACGAGGCGGCGCTAGGAGCGGAGAGGTGGAGGCTACTGCAGCTTGGCTCCTTGAGGTCGACTGGGTAGATGGATGGATGGATGGGGTGGGCAGGGCGTGTGTCTCCAGATAGGTTGTCCGAGTGGAGCGGAGTGTGGTGGAGAGGAGGACTCGGAGGAGACAGAGACAAACGGAGGGTGTGAGGGTGGAGAGCGGAGGCATTTGCAGCATCAGACACCAGTCCACCACCAGTCCTGGCAGTCCACCCATCTCCGCGCAGAACTGGCTGACACAACGACACCAACACCACTGGGGCGTGCTTCGTATTGCGTACTACTAAGGTACCGGCCTGCCTGACGTACCGCGCCTCGTTGGTTCGACGATGCGTCTAAGAAGTACCGTGTCGTGCTGCTAGTGTCGACGTACTGCAGTACCGTGCCGTACCGGGCCACACCAGGAATGGGGCCGTAGGTCTACCTAACGGATGGGACGTCGCGGGTTTCTGGGTGACTGGCTGGGTGTGTCTCTCCCTGGGTGGATTGGATGGACGGACGGGCTCCTGTCGCCTGGAGCCTGTACGTAGTGATTAGTGTATTCGCAGGCTGCGACGGGAGTGCCATGTCGATGACCGATGGATGGAACTGGAACTACGACTTTTTCTTCTGCGCGGGCAAAAAGTGACGAGGGTCCATCCATAAGACCCCCCAATGACCCCCCACCCTACCCGCGTCCACGCTGCTGCCACTTCCACTTCCCCAGAACAACTCGCCCGTCTGTCTGGTAACAAGTGCCTGTCTGCGTGCGATTTTCGTCCCTTGTGTGTGGGCTGGCTGATCTGGTCCTTTTTTTCTTCTTATTATTGACGCCGAGATCCGATCTGTTTCTCTCGAGTCTCGAGTCTCGAGTCTCAAGCCTCAGCAACAACAGCGTGTGAGCCGTCACCTCTCACTTTGCACCGTCGCTCCGTTACCCTCTTCACAAGTTCACCCACTCTTCTCCCGCCCTCCCGCCCTCCCGCTCTCCCAACCGCGTCGCCCGTTGCGCCTTTGTGCGCCAGCAATGCGCAACTGAGTCTCAAGTACTGTATGCGCCCCCATCTTCTTTTGTCCTTGTCGCTCTTGTGCTTCGTCTTTCGTCTTCCCCCTCTCTTGCCTTCCTCCATCGCACTCCTGGTCGCATCCTCCGCATCGTCGCATTCTCGCCTACTTCGCCTTACTCGCGTCATCCCTCCTCCGTCGCCATCCTGCCTGCTCCCTGACTCCACCGCGGCCCTTTCCGTGCGCCGGCCGGCTGGCGTGCCAAGGTGTTCTTTCGTACGCCCATGGCTGTCAACGTCGGCGCTGGTCAACCGTGGACGGCAACGGCTCTGCATCATGGCTCTCTTTTCTGCAACTTCTCCGGCACCCCGACCGACGCCCCGAAAGTCGACGCTCAACATGTGCCTCGCCTCGTTCGACCCTGCTGCAACGCGCATTTTTCTCGGGGTCGCTCCAGGGTCCTCCACCTACTCATCCCACCACCCATGGGCCTCCGCAGTCCGCCTGGCCCGGCCATCGTGAGCCCGCCACAGAGCTCGAAACCAGGCGAACAAGACATGAGCCAAATCATTGTTCACCAGCAACCTCGACAACTCGGCTCCGACCGACCATGGCGTCCCTGACAGAACCCAACGCAACGAATCAAAGCGTCCATGACTAACAGCTGCCTCCGCACCGTTTCGCCCTCCCCAGTCTCGGTTCCACAACCCGGCTTCCCCCAAGGCCGCTTGACGTCCCTTGATCCACTTCACATAGCATTTTACCCGCAAAAACACGCGACCACCTTCTCGTCCTCCACTGACATAAAGTAACCAGCTCCAAATCTGCGTGATCCTCTCTTTCCTGCTGGGCTACTATCGCTCATCGATCCTCCTATCGCGAACCTCGACGAGCCCTCTCCCGACGATCCCCTCGACGAGCCGGTCGCTCTGCCTGTCATGCCTTTGGCGCGACTTCCAATTAGTCTGTAAGGGCTGATCCAATCTACCATTGTCCCACATTTGCGACCCAGGCTTTCAACCCCGCGATTCCTTTGCCGCCTCTGCTGTTGCAACGCAGCTCGATCGTGAAGCAGCTTCCAATTGTCTTCCTCACGCGTCAACGAAACTCTCCACAGAACCTGCGACAGACTCGAATCTCCATACACGACGCCAACCCGGGTTTTGGTCATCCGCTACTCTCACGCACTTCTCTGTCCCCCGGTTCGCAACCTCAATACATCAGGCCATGGCCTCTGTACTAGCCACGCAACCAAGCGACCTCAAACCCATCCTCCCCATCTCTCCGGTCAGCTCCGGCACAATGGGCACCTTACAAAACCCTTCGCCGCTCGATAACATGCAACCCCACGATCGGGGCCGTCGAAGAAGTCGCTCGCCCAACAACGGCAGCGATCAGGATGTCAAGACTGAAGACATGAACGACGGCCCAAACGGGGCCTCATCCAACTCAGATGGCCCCGGCCCTGCTAGGAAAAGACGGCGGAGTCGCAAGGGCCTCGATAAACGATTCGAATGTTCCGCCGAAGGGTGTGGGAAAAGCTACTCAAGGGCAGAGCATCTGTATGTCTTGCACTTCCTGCACTCATCCGTGACTTTCACGTGAGCAATTCACACTAACAACGCCCAGGTATCGCCATCAGCTCAATCATAACTCCAAACAGACATATCACTGCAATTTCCCCAATTGCACCCGAACGTTTGTTCGTGGAGACTTGTTGAAGCGACATATGGACCGCCACGCAGCCAAGGGATCTCAGCTCAACCAGAGGGACTCTATGGCTGGACATATCGCCCCAATTCTTGCCCCCGGTTCCAACTCCCCAGAATTCAACCGAGGCTCGATGGATTATTCCAAGCCCCGCCAATCACATATGCAATATCAGACACCGCTAGACGCAGCTGGAAACCCATACTCTCCCATGTCAACGCCTCAGGGCCTATTTCAAAACGGGGGTCTCCCAAATGGAATGGATGCCTATGGGTCTCAAAACCAGGGCTTCGATAACCGGACACCCCAACTCTCTCAGCCGCACTCGCCTGTAGTGTCACAACGCCAATCCATGCCAGCCAATGCCACTCCCTTCGGAATCATGTCACCGATCGCCAATCAGCAAGGCTTCCCGAAACAGCAGGGCAATATGTCTCAGTCCAGCTTTGTCCCGCAGCAGAATGTGATGCCAATGAACCTACCTCCGTCACAATTTTCAAACGGTCAAAACCAGACATCTCGTGAAACAGGACAACCCTATGGTGCCACCACTACCGCCGAATACTCAGAACCCGGGACTACTCAAGCCGGTGAGCTGATGATCTTGGATCAAATGGCTATACCTGGGACTGTCCCTGTCTTTGGCGGCGACGGGGATCTCAACAAGTCCCCCTACGTGGGAATGCCGGAAGATTTTATGGCTTATTTGTTCAACTCTCCAGGTCCGTCGAATATGACTCCAGTGATACCTCCTGGATACGCAGCAAGGTCAGTATTCGCATCTGCCCACTCCTCGCCAACCGACTAACAAGTTCCAGTTATGGTGATTTACAAAACAGCCAGTTCAACATGGCTTTGTTGAGTGGCGATGGTGGTGCGCTGGGATACTTCCCAACAGCCCCGCAGACGGTGATGGCGGTCAATAATCTCTTGGAACAGCAAGTTCCAGAGGCGACGATTTCCGAAGAGAAGAGCCAGGAACTATTTGACTTCATCAAAGAGCGCTTTCACGACAACAAACATACTCCCGTCGATCGCCAATGGGATGGCATCCTCGAAGGCGACCGCGCGAACGGTGACCATATGCTGAGCAAGAGAATGATGCAGGCATACATCGGCTCGTACTGGTATCACTTTAGCGATCAGATGCCAATTCTTCACAAGCCGACATTCTCTCCCGACAAGACACCAAACCTGCTGTTGCTGGCCATGATGTCAATTGGAGGTGCCTGTCTCGACCGAACTCACGGACGCAAGGTGACCAAGGCCGGTGCACAACTATCCAACTTCCTTGCCTGGCACCTGCGGTGGGATATCTTCATGGACATCAACTTCCGGCCTCCGGCTAAGCTCTGGGTCTTCCAAGCTCTAATCCTCCTGGAGCTGTACGAAAAGATGTACTCGTCGAGAGAGCTGCACGAGCGGGCTCACATACACCATGCGACAACCATCACGTTGATGCGCCGTGGCCGTTCCTTAATCGGCAAGTCGGCATTGGAGTCGCCACCAAACCCACGAGATGGCTCCAACGGATCCCGCCAGTCATCAACATCAAGCCTTGCCCCAACTGCGGAGAAATGGTGGGAACACTGGGTGACCAACGAAGCCACAAGACGCGCGGCCTTTGCAGCCTTTGTGATTGACTCCATCCATGCCACCATGTTTGGTCATTCAGCAGTTATGGTTGCTCACGAGATGAGACTACCCCTGCCTTGCGATGATGCCATGTGGCGGGCAGGGAGCAGTGCGGAAGTTTGGAGGATTGAATCAAATTTGATGTCAAACGGCATCAAGCCGATGTCATTTTTGGAGGGTCTCAAGCGAACCCTCAGTAACCAAGACGTGCGCACGAACTCCTTTGGGAGAACTGTGTTAATGGCAGGACTCCTGAGTGTTTCTTGGCACATGCACCAGCGAGATCTTCAGGTCAATGTGCTAGGTGGAGGAATCATACAGGCCCTCGGAGGTCGCGACAGATGGCGTGCGACTCTGACACGAGCATATGACACCTGGAAGGCAGACTTTGACAAGTCGCTGGAGCAATGCGAACCGTCGGCCGACCCATACCGAGATGATGCCATGAAGAAGACGGAGTTCAATGTTGTGTTTGAGAGTCGTACAGTTCTGCATCATCTGGCGCATATGGCAATGCACGCTGACATCGTCGACTGCCAGATGTTTGCAAGAGCGAAGCGCCTTCTTGGTCGAGCCATTGGCCCACAGGAGTTCAGCAGCGCTCAGAGACGAATCAAGGATCACTGGGCACATTCGGCCAGGGCCAGGGACGCAACGTTCTATGCGCTCAAGTTTCTGTGCTCGGTCCTTGCGCCCGATCAAGTGACGCCAGCGCATGCGGGAGGCTACCACCTCGATGAGCCATATGATGCACGCGACGACGTTCTTCTCAATCGTCCTTGGGTACTGTACTTTGCCGCCCTGGTCGTCTGGTCTTATGGCTTCGCCTTGGAGGGGCCTTGCCCGAGTATGCCGCTACCCACGACACGCCAGGAAAAACTTCAAGCCATGAGGCAGTATTTCGTCCGGTTCGGTACCATTGAGAACCCTGGGAACTTGCAGGGGAAGACGGGCATCAACGCGAACACGGCACTCCTGATGATACTCAAGGACACGTTTGAAACTACCCGATGGGAGCTCTTGCACGAGGCCTCGACCCTCTTGAACAACTGCATCGTTCTCAACTCGGGTGGTACAATCCACTAAGGCAACAAGGAGGAAAGAAAATGAGAAAGGGGAATAGCGCACGAGAGGAGGCGCTGGAGGAGTTGGGATGTGGATAATCCGAGGACAACCGTTTTTTACGGAAACGATATATGTGGTTCATATGGGGTGGCAGGCTTCAAACGATTGATTGCTCTTTGTACTTTAGAATACCCCAATGTCTTTGACGACAGCGCTTTACTTTTACCACTCCTGTGCTGTTGCAGGAGTACCATATCATCGAATTAAAGATGGGCTTTGCCCTCTTCACTCAAACATCTGACAATTATTATATTGAAGAGTGCTGCTAGCGGCCTCGAGCCCTTGAGACCGGTTCGAAATAGTAAAGATCCAGCGTAAACTGATCTTCATGCCGAGAGGGAATTGCATCTAGGACGGAGTGCTGGTTGCGATAACAACAAAAGGGGATCGCATGCTCTATTTAAATATATATGTAACATCATGACCTGCAAAATAGCAACCATTGCAACTCCCAAATTCGATCAGAACGCCGGTTCGTATAATATCAGGCAACGCGGTGGAATCTGCCACAGAGAAGAGGTATTAATTTGGGCACAAGCCTTTGTGAGCTCATCTCACGTAGTGGTCAACACATCCATCACGTCTCGCTCTGCATCCGTCAATAAGCCCGGCAGCTCGCTCGCAATATCAATCTCTTCCGTCTCCTCCTCGCCATCGTCGTCGTCCTCTTCCTCATCATCCTCCTCATCCTCTTCCTCCCCCTCTTCATCTTCCTCATCATCAATTTCGAGGCCGAGCGCACCGTAGGGAACGAGAAATTCACTCGGTAGCAAATTATCCTCCAGTCGCTCAATCTGCTCCCGCGAGGGTCCCTTCCAGAAGGCGGTGGGGCCGGCGGGGCCGTGGACGTCGTAGTCTCTGTGAAAAGAAGTGAGTACCGAGATATATGCATAGTTGTAATTGTCTCGTTAAAACATTAAAAAGAACATGAAGAAATTGCGAACCTGTCAAACCAGTTACCAACGACACCACGAGATGATCTCACCCCGCCCAGCTGAACGCCCTCGCTACGCCAGCGCTCCTGGCCGTTGAAAATAGAGAAGGTGGTCCAGCGGACTTCGCCCTCTCGGGTCATTCGGACGGTGCCTTTCATTGCCAATCCTTCCCGGTCAGTCTTAGCCTATCCCTCTTTTGGTCCAACATGGGAGAAAGTGGTAATGCGGAAAGGGAGGAGCTTACCCCGAATATGGGAGTTGGCATTATCATCAAACGAGTCGTCGAGAGACCGCGAGATGCCTCGGAAATGCACCACCGGCATGTCTTGCTTGTCGTCAGGTCCGGCAGGCTCGATCTTGGTTACGTGGATCTGCATCATGATGATGCGGGAGGCCTCGCCAACGTCAAGGGCTGGACGAGGTCTGTCTGGATCTGTGTCCCAAGGTCGCCTGCTGGGAAATTGTAGCTGAACAAGTCGTTGTAGTCGAGGAAGCAAACGATCTGGAACCTTTGCGTGTTAGTTCATTTATTCATGGAAGAGCTAGCCCCGGCAGTCTAGAAGCAAGATAGGTGGAAGAGAACGAACGCGGTACCATGAGCCAGTGACGTCGTACGGATCGCGGGCCTCGAGGGATGTCATGTCGCGAGCTGGTGGCGCCATGTAGCTCCCCGACCACGAGCCGGAGAAGGGGTTGTCCCAGACCTCCCTGAAAACACGGCTAACACTGCGCCGGGAACCGATGTTGTGGCCAAGAACAATAAGAATGGCTTCTACCTTCTCCCAGTCGACGCGGTCCGATCCATCATCGAGGAAGGGGCCCCAGTGGGTGCGCCGGGTGTACTGGCGCAGATCATACACCTTGGAACACGCATACGGATATGTACGGCCAGATCTCAGTGGCCCAATATTGAGAATAGGCTTCCCATATAAGCAGTGCAACTTTGCGCTGCGCTGGCGGAGGGCAGCCTTGGATGGGCCTCCTTCACTGGCACGGATGGGGTGGCGGACCTCACTGCGAACACGCTCAAAGAGAAACGACCGCTCGAGGAAGGCCTCGCGGTTGGAATCGTGGCGGAAGAGGTCGGCCAGAAGGGAGGTGTTAAGGGAGGTAGCGTGAGTGCCGGTAGGCTGGGTAGGGTCGCCGCTGGGGGAAGCGTGCTCGAGGAGGCGGTTTACGACGTCATAAACGAAATCCAATTCGTGTTTCTGAAGAAAATGATCAGTAATGAAAGGCGGACGGGGAGTTGAGATGCGAGAGATGTGACGAGGGAGGTTGGCGCATGTGGTTTGCTGACTCACCTTCTCTGCGACATCTCCACGATGGCATATCGCTTGAAGGCGGGCAACATCGAGGAGCTCTCTTTCCCAGTTCAAGTTGAGGTCTTTTGGTGTATCCTAAGGTACCGGATGTTAGTCACGCGATACAACTACTAGTACTAGTAGCAAACCACGGCGTGGAGATGGAAATGGCCCTTACGAAGTGGTTCAGATAGACATGGCGACACAGCGTGCTGTTTCCCCTGACAGTGGAACGGAGCGCTGAGCACACGCGGGGGAGGATGGCTACGTCAGCGGGGAGGAGCCACTGGAGAATGTTGTGCAGAATCTCCGGGGGAGGGACGTGAGAGTTCTCATCTCTCTGGGCCGGACGGGTGCGTCCATTCTCTGGAAGGTGAGGATGAGAGACGGTAAGAACAAAGGTGAGGCTGGATGGATGAAGTCGATGGCGACGTCCTGCCACGAATGAGACGTCGGGCGGACTTAACGGACGGGAGGTCAGAAGTGCCCCCCCAACTCTCCGGTGACTTCGGATCTGCGGCGGGGTAGACTGAGTTATAGGTATTCGAAAGAGCCTACCCTAGACACCCATACCTTGTTACGTCGGATCGTGTATCTTACTTGCGCGGTAATAACTTGCTTATTGGTCTGGATTATCGTGCAGAGTGTGATGCAACTGATCTCATTTATTGGTGGTTACTTTTCTTTACAAATCTTTTGAGGAGGTAGCCTATTGGGTAGTCTAGGCGGTGGTATATGGATGGTCAAATTGCGAAGTATTATTCCCACCCACCCACTCATCAACAAAGAACTATAACTTGGCAAGATCCGCATCGATGTTCACCTTTCCATGCTCACAAACCGCAAGCAAGGTATTGTCGCTCCTCTTTCGCATTGTCCCCCGCAGCGTCGCCAGCTTTTTGCCCACCTGGACAATCTCGCAGTCTAGCAACACCTCTACCCCCACCGCCACAGGGCGCAAGTAGGTGACGTTGAGCGTCCGGCTGACGCCCATAAACTGCCAGAACCCCGGGCGGTTGATGAGCGCCAGCGGCAGCGTGGTACAGTAGTCAAAGAGCGTGGCCGCGCACCCGCCGTGCAGGTTCTCGAGCCGATTACAGTTGTCTGGCTGGACAGTGTAAGAGAATCTGCACGACGGGTGTGGCCCTGCTGGGTCGACCACGGATACGAGCTTGAGGTAGGGAACCAGGGAGCTCATCCACTCCTGTGGGTTGGGTGTTAGGCGGAAGTGAGAAATGCAAACAGGAGGGGAGAGAGAGTTGATGGACTTACGCCAGCTTTGGGACGACCTTTGTCGTTCGTCGTCATCTTGAGCCATGTGTTGATCTTCTGCTCGGGAGCCCCGTTTAATAGAATCTCGCGCTCTTCCGCCGACGCAGCATCGGCCGCTTCGCGGTTCTTTTGTGACGAGTCGTCCATGGCGCTGGTCGTCAACAGTTACCGGATTGGGATGTGTTGCCAGGTTGGGGAATGGCCCGTAGGTAACTTATAGAGCAGTTAAGCAGTTGGAACGGATAGGATCGTGGAGGGATGTAGGGAGATATGTGGGAAATAGAGCCAAAGTTAAGATGCGCCCGTAGACCTAGTCTACCTACCAATGCGGTTGCACAAGAGTGATCAACAACCCCTGGATCTACGATTGCCCCGTGTGTGCAGCTTGTTCAAGCTTCCGGCCGAGTCGGCCTAAAATGCCGAGGCAATCGGGGGACGTCACAGGCGTGCTCCCCGCCCGTGAACCACCTAAGGCCGCGGTAATGATTACTGCAATGGTCGCTGTGCAGTAATTTGGCAGACCCCTGTCCCGATGTTCCTTCCGAAATCTGGGGTGACGGGATCCACCACATGGCCGTTCATCTCATCAGCAGCAGCCATCGTCTCTTCTTATTCTTCCTCCTCCTCTTCCTTCGTCCCTCGTTCCCTTTCTTCCTCTGTCATCACGCGGACGAAAGCGCGCGCAGTCGCCTCCTCTACTCATTCTTTACCCTGTGCCATATTCACTCTTCCTCCAGAGATGGAGTTTGTTACCGCCCTACGGGGCACCTTCGACGAGCAGAAGCCGTCGCTCTTCGAAGTTCTCTCCGAGCAGCAACTCAACGCTCTTCTCCCGCCCACGCTGCGTTACCTTCTCACCGTCGCGACCCATCGCCATCCCCGATACCTCCTGCGCATCCTCAACTCCTTCGATGAGCTCTACGCCGCCGCTATGCTGCTTGTCGAGCGCCACTACCTGCGCACCCGCGGCGGCTCCTTTACCGAGAACTTCTACGGGCTCAAGCGCGAAAAGGGCCTCCACGCCGAGATCCCCCGGGCCACCATGTCCTCCCCTGGACTCGTTCGCGACACCCTTAAACTATCTACCAGGGACATATGGAAGAACCTGCTCGTCCTCGTCGGAATTCCCTATCTCAAGCGGAAGCTTGACGAAAGCTACGAGGTGAATGCGCCGCGCGCCCTGCTTGGAGCCGCGTACACCCGCATGCCCGATAACCCTACCCTCCGCGACCGATTCCTACACTACTACCGATGGTTCCTGCGAAATATATACCCGAGCGTCAACGCTGGCTACTACTTTGCCATGCTCGCCTTCAATCTCGCCTACCTCTTCGACGGTAGCAAGTACCACAGCCCGCTCATGTGGCTGATAGGAACTCGAATACGCAGGATGAACGGGGAGGATTACAAAGCCATTGATCTCCTGTCTCAAGCACCAGAGCAGGGTCACAGACCTAGTCGAGGCTCGTTCCTATCGCCCCGAGAACTCGGACCACGATTGCTGTCCGGTCTGTCCGTCTTGTTGCCGACGAGCATATTCGCGTTGAAGTTCCTTGAGTGGTGGTACCAGTCCGACTTCGCGAAGCAGCTGTCACGAAGGGCGACTGAGAGTATCGACCTTCCTCCACCGGTGATATCCGGCTTAGATCGGAAGAGAGGAGCAGAGAAAAAGAAGAAGGAGAATGCGAGCGAGGAGCCCACTAGCGAAGGAGAACATGTGCTTTCACCAGAGGACGCACCAATTGCGACACTCTCATTGCTGCCCATTTTCACAGTCCCCTTCCCAAGCGATTCGTCATTGTGTGCGATTTGTCTTGACGACATAGTCACCCCGACGGCCTGCCAGACCGGCATAGTCTATTGCTATGCGTGTATCCACAAATGGATCGAAGGCATGCACTCGAAGCAGGAAATCTTCATGGAGGATCGCGTTGGTAAATGGGAAAGTGGCCAAGGGAGATGCGCGGTCACGGGCAAACGCGTCTTGGGTGGCACGGAAGGGCTAAGGCGCATCATGGTATAAGTCACTACCTCCACATGGACACGGGAAAGAGGGGGGTAAAGGCGCATTGGGTATCGCATGGGCGTTTGGTTTTCAATACCCGGAGTCTTCGTGTTTCGCCTTAAAGGAGGCATGTATTGGGTGGCTGTGAGGATAGCAATGCTGGTATTTGGCCGCCGCTGCGAGGAATTCAAGCGCGCGCTGCTGTCTCACTTAAAGCCTGACTGACCGCGTAGACGCGCAGGCTTTATCGCTGGTTAGTGCGTGTCTTGGACCATCTCGCCCACGAATGTAGGCTTCTGGTTTTCTACAGGGCCCTTTGTTCTTGGAGGCGAACGGCGACGGATGGAATGGGTTTGATGGCGAACAAAGAGACCCGAGCGAAGCCAAGACACTGCACAATGGAATCAATGGACGAACACTCTATTGCATTCTCCTGCCAGCGCGGGTTCGTCGCCACTTAAGCCTTTGGAGTCGCGTGGCGTCTCAATCTACTGTCTCGGTATCCGGTCAACCTTGGCGACGTATGTTGGTCGTTGGCCCAGCCTCAGTCGAGGGAGTTCAGCATAGCTGGCCGCCTTTTGCTGGAAGACGAAGTTGATAGATAAAAGCTCGCTATGATCCTACCACCATTGCACGACCCCTCGATCCATCACCCCAAGATCACCCCTTAAGATCTTCCCTTGACAACACTCCTATTCTTCCCCTGATTTCGTCGTCCAAGATGGCGTACGAATTGGCTACCGCCTACGCTGGAGAATCCTTGATCTCGGGATTCAACTTCATCGACTATCCAGACCCTTCAAACGGGTTTGTTGCGTGAGAGGCCCCAGCAAAATGATTCATGAGTTCCCTAACTAACATTGTCAAGTTACCAGAACCAAGAAGATGCCCTCAGCCAGGGCCTATACTCCGTTGACCCCATTACCAACGTAGTTCGACTCGGCGTGGATTCCACGAACAAATATGCCTTGGATGAGGGACGACCTAGCCTTCGGTTAGAGAGCAAGGAGTCATATAACCGTGGTCTTTATATTGCCGACTTCCTTCACATGCCACCCTCACAATGTGGAGTCTGGCCAGCTTGTAAGTCGTCACTTATTATTCCCCTCAGATCCAGAACTGACAGCCACAGTTTGGGCTTTCGGCCAGGACTGGCCCGATGGCGGCGAGTTGGACATTATCGAGGGCGCCAACCTTGCCTACACCAACATCATCTCCGCACACACTGCTGACGGCTGCAAACTGGCCCAATCGGACGCAGGCCTCTTCACTGGTGAACGCCGTAACCTTGACTGTGCTATTGGCGATGCGAACACCGGCTGTGGGTACAACCCGCCGGCCAGCGACACATCCTCGTACGGCGATGGCTTCAACGCGGTAGACGGCGGCGTCTATGCGATGCAGTGGAGTCTGGACTTCCTCCGCGTGTGGCACTTCCCTCGCGACTCTATCCCCGAGGATATCCCTGCCAAGCAACCGGATCCCACGGGATGGGGTCTCCCGCAAGCCATCTTTGGAGGTTCCGAATGCGACGTTCAGTCTTTGTTCAACGACATGAACCTTGTTATCAACATTGTGAGTCCTGGCGAGGCAATTGAACTACTGGATGAATCTGATACAGATGTAGAACTTCTGCGGCGACTATGGTGATGCGACCTGGAAGAACTATGAGACCTGTGCTAAGTTGGCTGATTCGTGCGACGCGTACGTGGCCAACAACCCCGAGGCCTTTGAGAACGCGTACTGGGATATCAACTATATCGAAGTATATCAGTACAATGACGACGGCAACATCGGGATCGATCCTGCACCCACTGAAAGCGGTGGTATCGGCATAGAACCTGTCCCAACTGATGAGAATGCCACCACCGACACCACCACCGACGTCACCACCGACATTACCACCGACATCACCACCGACAGCAACACTATCGTCACGACGCCTATTCCCTCTAATGCCACCAACATTTTCACAACACCAGGTACAACAACAACCGACCCCACGACCACGACCACTATGACCTCGGGGTCGACCATGTTCGTCACCATACCTGGCACGAACGGCTCTACCACTGGCATCGTTGTGCCTGCCGAGACTGATGTACCCACCGCCTCCAACCCAGACAAGATCGGCAACTACTCATATTTGGGCTGCTTCGGCTCAGGCTCCGACTTCTCCACGTTTGACCTGACCAGCGAGAGCGATGACATGACGCTGGAGAAGTGTGTCGATGTGTGCGATGGTGCTACCTACGCTGGTGCCTTTGAAGGGTATGAATGCCCATCCTGTTCCCTGACTTGGATTAGCCCTAACCGACGAGAACAGAAAATGCTACTGCGCAGACGGCCTTGACGTCGATACTCGTGCTGTTTCTAATGAGATTGATTGCGACCACGCCTGTCCCGGCGACGAAGATGAGTTCTGCGGCGGCCTTGTCGATGGTTTCCGCGACAACAGCATGATGCGTCGCAGGTTCCAACGCCGTGACGCTCTAAGCTACTACCTCCTGACCGTGTACGGCGACGTCGGAGCCGACGAGCCCGACGTCCCGCCGGCAATGCGGCCCCCGATTACCTCCGGCTCCGAACCGGTGACGGGGCCCTTGACCTCCCCCGTCTCTGAGTCGCTGACAGGCCTCCCGGCCTCATCCCTCGCGGTATCTCCAGACTTGATCAGCTCCCCAGACCTGATCAGCATTGTCGAGTTGACTACAACCATCACGTACACGATCCCGTGCCCGACGAATCTGCAATCGCTCATGGTACAGGAGTTCGTCACCATAGTCGAGGACTGCGGGTGTGACGAGCAGCCCTCAATCCCGATGGAGACCAAGGTGGTCGAGTGTCAGGGATGCGGCCCGGCCGGCGAGAACAATATTGCCGTGACGGTGCCCGTGGCAGTGGCGACGAAGGCGGCGAACCACGCCGACGAAGTCGCTCCTGAGGCGCAGGATAAAGGGCAGAATGCCAACGTAACCTCCCCCGAGGCGACCGTGGCGGCGACATTGCCACCCACATTGCCACCGACAGAAACACCGAATCCTGATATCCCGTTAGTGTTAGTGTCGGGGAGTGGATGGAAGCAGGCCAGGGTTAGTATTGCCCTGACGACGGTGCTGGCTGTGATATTTGCAACGCTGCTATGACGGGAAGGGGGAAGCCTTCATCTATTTCTTTTGTCTTGTATGCGGGAAGCGATGTGGGTAATGAACTTTGAAGGAGTTGACGAAATGCATTGGATGGGAATGGGTATACCAGCGGTAGCGATAGATTTGGATAACGATAGAAGATGATAGAGATCGCATGGATATGGCGAACAATGATTCATGTTAGAACCGAGCACGTCCACGCCTTGGAGGTTTTTGTTGTTGGGTTGTTTTGAATGCCCATCTGCCATCTATTGTCACAGGTATTCCGTCATTATACATACGATTCTGTTACCCGATTGACAGTGTAATTAGTCTGTGCGGCGGAAGATGCATTAATTTCATTGAAGAGCGGGAAAAGTGATCGACGGTACTACAGTGCGACAGTGCAAATGATGCCTAATGACACGGTGCTCTTACACCCGACGTCGGCGCATGATCTTCTTCTGGTACGGAAGCCGTGCTCGGATTAAGAATCTGACCCATGGTCCGGGTCCCTCAGTTTATTCTCCTTGGTCTAGAACCTGAAACAGGGATCAGCTTCAATGACCCCTGCTCAGATAGCATTCAGATTGTAGGGCACGGCATGATGTTGCATCGTCATGCTTAAAGGTCTTGGTTTTCTTTTCTCACGTATTCGGGGGTGCTTGGCGGTGCCCGCTTGCTTCAGAAAAAAAAATGGCATAATAAGACAGTTACTTTAGTGAATTTGTGTCCTCAGGTAGGAGGCACCTAGCAATATAGCATCTAAAACGGGTATCAAACATTATCAAAATGTGCAGAGGCCTCCTCCTAGGGCAGCTCTGATCCAGCCGTGACAAACAATCGCCCAGTATCCGATTTCCCATCGATGAACTCCAAAATTCGCCATACCTATTCCATGATGCCCAAGCATATGCATCGTTCTACATTTTCCCTCCGAACCATTCTAATTATGAACTATTGATTAAGTGGATGTTACAGCAATCGCCGCCACGAGGGCATCCATGGCGCTGCTGTGCGAAGGGCCCGATGCGGGCACGTAGGGGCCGCTCCATGCAACGCCCAGTCGGTCGCGAGAGTTGCGGTCGTTTTTCCAGACGGAGTTGGCGTTGTCGATGATGAAGTTCTTGAACGAAGTTTGGGGCGCAACCGTGTTAAGGTACCGGAGGTTTCGAATAAAGACGCCCTTGAACTGCTGTCCGTCGGTGCCGCAGTGACCATCGTTGAGCTCGCAGTCGTCAGCCTCAGTCAGAATGCCATCATCGTTGGAGAGCTCTTTGATAGCCGCCTTGGCAATCTTGGTGGCACTGTCGAGTAGGCTGCTGTCACCAGTCGCAATAGAGAGCTCGACAAGGCCGCCGAGAATGACGCCTTGGTTGTAGCTCCAGGTCTGCAGCCCGTTGTTCTTGCATTCGGAAGTGAGACCGTCGTTGATAAGGTTATCGTCGTTGATCATGCCACTGTTTCTGAACCATTGCCACTGGTCCTTTGCAAGCTTAAGGTATTCTTCGCTCTTGCTGGGAACTCGTCGTGCCAGGGAGGCAGCCGCGGTGAGGTAGAGCTCGTTGGTGATGGCATTGACGTATTCCCTGTCCTTGCTCCAGAAGACACCGCCGCAGTCGGAGCCGGTTGCTCCACGCATGTCTTCGAAGATCTCGACGGCCATGTCAAGGTACTCCTGATCGCCGGTGGCGTCGTAAGAACGGATCCACGCGAGAGCCCACCACCCTTCATCGTCATAAAAGTCATTAAGAAAATCATCGAAACCACGGGCGGTGATAAAATCACGCTTCGACATGCATCCTTGGTCCCAATCAATGCAGTATGTGGAGGAGACCAGGCCCTGGTTCATGGTCTTGATGGTCTGGACCTGTGTCCTTTGGGCGTTGTTGTAAGTGGTGCGCATGATACCGCCAATGTTGAGCTCGTTGGCTTCGTCTAGGGCGAGGGTGGTGAAGTCGGCCATGGTGGTGAGGCCATTGGCGCTGTTCCACCAGGCGTTGTCCCAGATGCCGGTGGCAGCATTGTACCAGTCAGCGTTGTAGCGGTCGATGGCAGTGTAGGCTCTGTCGACGTATGTTTGGGAGTCGGCAGCAGTAGTCCTCGGCTGGCCAGAGGTGACGAAGGTTGCGCGGGCAATGAGCCCTCCCCAGGAGAAGTCGTGAAGCATGATGATATTCTGAGGCGGTTCAAAAAAGGCAAAGGGGTTTTGTCGAAACAGAGAATAACGAGTGCAGAAGACTTATATACTTTGCCTTGAGTGACTGAATCAGAGTCATGGGGAGTGAGAGGGCATCAGGAGGGCGCGGGAAGGGGGACTATATACAAACACACGTCGTCCATCAAGCTCTTTGTCCCAACCCA
This sequence comes from Neonectria sp. DH2, assembly GCA_003934905.1. NCBI lineage: Eukaryota > Fungi > Ascomycota > Sordariomycetes > Hypocreales > Nectriaceae > Neonectria > Neonectria sp. DH2. Next base: position 1,925,835 of record RQWH01000003.1, on the reverse strand, counting down.
AGGTCGAGGACAAGGCAGTTGGCTGGCTGCTGGCCCGGCAGGCCTGGTTGGACTGTTTCCATGTTTAGACGGGCGCCAGGTTCATCGCCCGGCATTGAGCTGTTCCCTCCCGACGTGGCCGCCAGAGCCGTGGGGAGATAGGGATTGCTCCAGGCCGACCAAGGGAGCCAGGGTGTCCATGATGGCGGTGGACCTGAGGCTCACGGCGCTGCGGGCCATGATTGGCGCGCAGGCCCGACGAGGGGGGCAAGATGCGACGCGCCGAGCGCACAAGAGCGACTGCGGGCGGATGCCGTGCTGGACGAGTCGACAAGATGTTGGGCTTGTGGGCTTGAGCGGTGCTGGCTTGTTGGCTGTCGGTTTCAGGATGAGATTGATTGTAATGCTAAGAGCCCGGATCCATTCCAATGGGTGAGGAGCCAGGTGGTGGCGGCTCTGTGTGGCTCGAGGGCGCGGGTGCCCCTGGCGCTACGAGTGGATGCATGCACTATTTTTTGCCTCATTGGGACCGGGGGGTGCCCTGTGGCTGTCCGGTAGCTCCCTTGTGGCCCGCCGCCGTGGCTTCTCCCTGACATTCCCCCGGGCAGTCTCCAGTCTCCAGTCTCCAGCGGGCTTGCTCTGCACTTGGTATCGGCGCTACTTAGCCGACAACTCGTGGCAGGCTGTGGCACGTGCGGCAGGTCCTGAAGGCGGTCCCTGAACCTGATACGGCATGTTGCCGTTCGGAGGCTATCAGAGCGAGAGCAACGAGCATTTGCCTTGCTACCTACCGTTTACTCTTCCAGGTTGACCCTCGCGGCCGTGGCAATGGATCGCTTCAGGGACAAAGCAACTTTGATCCAGCTGAGGAACAAAGCGCAAACGCACAAAGAACTGCCGACCCTCCGACTCCATCGCCCCAGCGGGGAACAAGTGGGCGAACAAGTTTCCACAGACCGTCATGGGGAGTTTGTTGGGCGGGATGCTGCGCTGACCCGGGAGTTGGTTGATGTCATGTCGCACTTCCCTTTTTCTCTGACTCTCTGACTCTCTGACTCTCTGGATCTCTAGCTCTCTGGCTCTCTGGCTCTCTGGCTCTCGCTGTTGGCGTCGCGTCGTTGCCGCGTCAGTGTTGCAACTTCGTGCCTGCTGTGTGCTACCCCCCCCCGGCCATGATCGCATGTACACCGAGATTTCATCATCATGCGCATCTCATAGCACAGCCCTTTTCATGCTGTGCTGGCCAAGCTGGCTCTCCATGCTGGCAATGGAACGACGGAAGCTAAGCCTAGGGTTGCATCGCCCTGTTTCAAACCTTCACCTGCCAACATTTGCATTTTCCGTCCGCCCAACCTTGGGATGCTTGGGTGCCTCGGAATCGTCCCATGAAGAGGACGTCTGTCTGATTCTCCAATGACAGCAAGCCACTGGATGATGTTAAGTTCTGCCATCTAGGCTATTGCATTGCCACGCCTGCTAAACACCGGCCACAGACTTCTTCTCTGCCACGTGCGCAATCATCTTCATCCTTTACCGCCGTCTCTGCCGCCGTCTCTGCCGCCAGCTTCCGCCTGATTCAGAGTTCGCGCCGGAGTCCGTCGTTGATCCAACCGTGCCCTCCCGCAGCCTCTGACATCAACCCTTTCACCAAATGATAGGGGCCGCCGAAACACAGCGTCGCTTGTACCCTGGTCAAGGGAAACGTCCGTCAATGATCCGATCGCCCCAGCGCCCAAGCGTCTCCGCGACGGGGACCCGTCATCGTGGAGTAGTCCGGCGTTTCTATATTCGGCCCACCAAACGGGACCGGGGTCCGTATCCCGGCCAGAGGAATCCTTCAGAAGCTTAGAATCGGCGTGCTCTACTACGTGCGTACATACGTACTGTACGCTGTACGTTGTAACATGCCAGCGTGCGTTTAGTATCTCAAAGCTCTGCACGACATGTTCCTGTCCGCCCAGCCACGGCCCACGTCGACGGATCTTCAACATCGGAGCTCTCAACATTGGTGGCTTGGCGATGATCCTTATGCCAACACGTCCTTCTCCTCCGAGGCGATCGGCTTCCGTTGGAGACAGCCGTAATCGGTCTGCTCAAAGGCTGTCGGCTTCCGTTGGAGACGTCACCTCAGCAAGCACAGCAAGGTTGAGGAAGCTGGCCATGTTCCCATGTCCAGCTGTACTAGTTCAATCACGAAGACTAACCAAGTACGGAGTATCAGGTAAACGGTTAGGGCTTGGGAGCTCGTAAAAATCTAGAATCTGCTCAAGACAGCGCAGGCCCCTCCAAACCCAGCATCCCTGCTGGGCCGCACATCATCTGTTGGTTATTCTCCGACTCTGCCTGTGGATCAACGCTCGCATGCAAGAATTCTTCCAGCATATGCTTGATGGTACGGAGGAGCATTTCAAAAGTCCTATCCCGCGCTAGAGACACCATATCCCTTAATCCTTGTCAGATACCTCAAAATACAAGCTGGGTTGCCCAACGATGACAAGTTATCCGCTAAGCCCTCTATAGATTTAGGGGTATTAGGCCAGTTAGAGCCTTTAGAGCACTAAAAGCTTAGTAGGTCTTAGCTAATACATAAACATAAAGTACTTAGTGTATTTAGCCTAAGGCGAATAGTATAATTGCTTTTTCTTAGGACTAAGCTTTTGATATACTCTAACTGTATGAAGGAGCATTTCAAAAGTCCTATCCCGCGCTAGAGACGCTATATTCCTTAATCATTATTAGATACCTTAAAATACAAGCTGGGTTGCTCAATGATGATAAGTTATCTGCTAAGCCCTCTATAGATTTAGGGGTATTAGGCCAGTTAAAGCCTTTAGAGCACTAAAAGCTTAATAGGTCTTAGCTAATATATAAATATAAAGTACTTAGTGTATTTAGCCTAAGGTGAATAGTATAATTGCTTTTTCTTAGGACTAAGCTTTTAATATACTCTAACTGTACAAAGGAGCATTTTAAAAGTCCTATCCTACACTAGAGACACTGTGGCAGGGGCGAAGGACTAAGTGGGCCAGCTGGTTGCTGGCAGGGATGTAATTGGGTGTGGAAAAGGGAGTTGCCTCAAGGGAGGATAAGAAGGGAAGGGAGGGAGGAGTGTTTTTTTCAGGAATCATCATCTTCAGAGACAAGAGACTTGAGAGATTCTTACTGTAGAGAGACAAGAGATATGAGCTTATTGAGCTCAAAGCTTGTGTTGGGGCCAGCAGACATTGAAGTCCGGATAAGGTACAGGCGTTACAGTGCTTTTACTGGCCAGTGACCTCTTTCAACAATTGGTCCAAATTAGCTAGGATTAAAAGGGAGACGGAGACTGACAAAGCCTGTCAAGGAAGTAAGCAAGAACATCAGCATGAGCAATGAATTTGAGAGCTATGATTGTCCAGTTTTTGGCCAGATTTGAATGATTCTATTGATCTTAAGACCCTTATTGCAGTGGTCTTGACGGTATTACGATTGCAGTCAATTTGACTGACTTTTTCCCTGCCTACCGGGAAGCCGAGAGGACAGATTGTGTCTCTTCCCCTGCTGCGACCGCAGCAAAGCTGGTTGGGTGTCCAGAGCTTCGTCAGCCGTCACAGAGTCACCCCCTGCCAAACACAAGCTCTAACCTTTGCCTTTGTTTTCTAGGAGTTTATTCTATATTTTACATTCGAAATCACCACTCAATTCCAGGTTGAACCTCTGTCTTCTACAACGCCAATTGCCAAGCCGACTATAGGCCTTTTCAACGCCTTACCAACATTCTTTCCTGCTTTCGACTTAACAATCTATCTCATGAGATGCTTTCCTATTAGGAGGTACTAAACACTAGACTGCCTGACCACTTACGCACTGTCTGGTGCAGCTTCGGGCTGACCAACTGAGACGCCTATACAATGCATTTCAGTGTACCTCTCTAAGGGGACTGTTATCCATTTAGGGTATTATTTCTTGCCCCTTTCCACCGCTAAAACACTATATCCCTTAATCCTTATTAGATACCTCAAAATATAAGCTAGATTGCCCAATAATAATAAGTTATCTACTAAGTCCTCTATAGATTTAAGAGTATTAAGCTAGTTAAAGCCTTTAGAGTACTAAAAGCTTAGTATAGAGTAGGTCTTAGCTAATATATAAATATAATGTACTTAGTATATTTAGCTTAAGGCTAATAGTATAATTGCTTTTTCTTAGGACTAAACTTTTGAAATGCTCCTCTGTACAGTAGTAGCATTTGCTTGGTGGTAGCGCCATCCTGCCGCCAATACGAGAGAGACCCGTCAATGCTTCGTTATCCCCGTCCTGCAAGCAACCAACAGGCCTGAGAAAGCCCTCAGGAAGCAAAAGGAGGCAAGTGTTGCGAAGTCTTCCGGTCGTCCGATTGCCTAGTTCCCCGATGAGTGTGGTTACCACGGCGCTCAGCTCTTGGGCTCGCAAGGCGTGAGGCTTGTTGCTGGGGAGCTGAGCGGCATTGAATCGCGAGTTTGATGGCGCTTAATCCACGCGCCAAAACACCCTGGACACGCTCGCTTAGCTTGAGCAACACCACCATTGGCCTCCAAGCCACGAGAACTCGAGAACCAATTTCCGTGCGTGTTGAGCTGAATTTCGGCGCCTCAGATGGTCCTTCACAGACCGATTTCGCCATATCGAGACGCACGCTGGCCCTATTGTGAGTAATGCCACAACCCCATGTAACCCAGGCGCACAGTCGGCCAAGCCTTGGCAGTGGAGAATTGGATGTTGTGCCAACGCATTCAGAAAACATTGGACCACCATACAACCAACTCAGTCACATGCCCCAGCCTTGCTTAACACTGCATACTCCGAAACACGCACAGCCTTCGCCCGCAGTCATTCACGTCTTCGGAAAAGCCTCCTACGTAGGTTGCGCAGAATGTCTCGGCCTACGCAAGCACAACCTATGTTGGCGAAGGCGGCATTTGGCTTCTGTCGGGGATGACGATGCGCTCACAGGCAACGACCACGAGGAGCTGACACGGGCATTCAGTCAACAAACGCATTGTTTCTTATAATATGGTACCTCCTTGACCAACAAGTCTGCATTTATTACACAAGAAATCTGGGTTATCAGACAATGTACAGGGGAAGCCATCTGTACAAAGAAAGGGTATATCGATCAAGACTCCCGACGCCCACTCCTGGCTACCAGTCGTAGCTCACATACCATCAAGTCTCCGCCATCACCATCTCACATCTTTTAGTAGTATAAGCTCGGAGGCGGAGGAGTTTCACCGCTGCCCGTCGAACCGGCAACACTGGCCGGTCGCCCAGATTTATTTGATCTTCGCGTCGCGAATCTGGACAAGACGGACCCCGATGATTTGTTGGTCTTCTCGTTGCTCAGCACACTGGCTCGATCGGAGCCTGTGCCAGAGGGCTCTCGCAACGTATTAACATCGACAAAGGCCTGGGGAAAGATGCCCCATTTGCCCTTGGCATTAGTGCCCGACCAACACCAGTGATCTTGATATGCCCCTAGAACCAGAGTCAGATACGGTCTCATAAACGGGGTTTTGCATGCGGGGTTTTGCATGCGGGGTTTGACTTACAGCTAATGTTGCCGAGAACCTCATCTTTGTCGAACTTGAGCCAGTCGGTGCCCTTCTTGTCTTTGGGGTTGAACTTCCACTTCGTCGTTACCTGCACTTGGCTGGTTCCGCTCATCTGCACCTCTTCCTCTGGCGGTGGGTCCAACTTGAGAATCTCACTCGGCAGGGAGGCATAGACGCCATCATGCCAGCCAAATGCCCACTCGCCTGTGTACTTATCTGGCCACGATATGCCCACGATCCTCGCTCCTTGAGCCATCTCCAGCGCTGGGGTCTTGTCTAGCAGCAGCCTCTGACCGTACATCCTCCGCGCGACGTCCCTGGATGTTCCTGTGGGCATGAGCGCGAGCCCATCGCCCTTGTCGATGACGGGGTGGGGTTCCGTTGGGGCCTTGAAGTGAAGATCATAGTCGTTACGGAGTTCGTCTGGGACATTTTCCTGATCCACAACTACGAGTCCGGGGATTTCTGGCAGTGGTCGGGGATGGCGAGACAGGTGAGCGAACAGTGCCTTCTGACTAGTAAAGACTGTTGCGTCGCTGGCGTGTAGAGACCGGCCCAGATGAACGCAAAAGAGACAGCCATAAAGGACATCGTCAGAACGTCGCGTCGAAATGTGGGACTTCTGGAGGAAGCGGAGGCGGAAACCTATCCCATTTTTTACGAAGTTGCCGCGGTCTGGCCTGAGGTCAGCATGTGATGTCCCTACAAACTCTTCCAATAAAGTACATACCCGCTTTGTTGATGTCCAGCTCAATCTCGTGGAAGTTGAGCTCGAAGAGGCAACTGACACATCTTCCAATCGTCGAAGTCGTGGCGAATCCCTGCAGCTTGTTAATTCATGTTCATGGCCATGTGGGAAGTGGTATCAAAAGTTGACGAACAGGTTTTTTAGTTTTGCGGATTCCGATGCCGCCTCTAATGACATCCTGAGCACCGTCGCAGAATCCCTTCTGGGTGTAGAAGGAGCTGGTAGCAGTAATCTTACAGTCCACCAAGTACGGATTAGGGGGGTGCACTGGTTCGACAAGCTCGCTGTCGACCGGGATGGGGCCATAGTCGACCTCCGGGACCAACCGAGTCCGCTCCGTCTCGTACTCGTTTTGATGCCCGATTTGATGCCCGATTTGATGCCCGTTTTGATGCCCGTTTTGATGCCCGTTTCGGTGTCCGTTCATCGGAGGTGGGGGCGGGAGCGGAAGCGAGGGCGGGGGTGACGGAATCTTTGGGGCTCGCGAGAAGAACGTCTCACGGGAGGCACCGGCAGTGGCTTCACATATATCGGGGTCAGCGGCGAAGTGCCAAGAGTAGGACTGTTCTGAAGACCCGAGATGGTGGATCCACGGTGGTCCGCTGTGAGCGGAGTGGTGGATCCGTCGGTCCGGCGGTGGTCGAAGACGGAGCTGGGTTCTGAATCCAGCGATTCCGAGCGGGACGATGGCGCCCGGTGGTCGTAGACGGGCGGGAGTCTGGATGCCAGTTGAGAGAACCTGCCCCCTTGAGACTCTCGGTCCGACACGGCGTCCTCGGGGATGGACGTGGACATGATGGACGTGGCGTTTGAGTATCTGCCCCGTGGTGATTGGCCGGGAAAGATGTTGTAAGTCCTCTCGTAGGTGGCGGGTTCAAGTCCAGTTGGGCTGAGTCTTGACTCGTTGCTCACTTGGGACAATCGGTCTGGCGCTGTCACATTCAACGGGCGTGGCCGAGTCGACGGGGCACCCCTTGGCCCTGTGTCTGGACTTGTAGGCGGCGACATAGGTTCGACGGGGGACTCGACAGGTGCCACCGGAGCCCGCCTCTCGAAGGCGAAGTCATCCCGCATGCGACTCTCGGGAGCTGGCGGCGTGGTCTTGACATCCCACGGATTAGCAGATGGCGGCCTCGGTGGAGGCTCGATGGGGCTGGGTTGCTGGCGCGGCGGTTCGGGGAAGTCGCCGTACAGACCGGCGTCGGGGCCGGATTGCGAATGCATCATGTGCCGGAGCTGGTTCGTCGCCGCCTCGACGGTGGGGGGGTCGTTGGCCGGGCGCACGGGGGCGGGGGGCTGTGGCGACAGATAATTCGGGATAGGCGGGACAGGCGGCGCATCGGAGCTGGTGGTTTGGTAGGGGAACAGTGGAGGCACAGGCGGAGGTGATGGAGACATGATAGGGGATATGGGGGCGGACATGCGTGTTATGATGGAGCGGGTATCGTAGTCGGCGGGAACCTCGAGCTTCATGCGCATGAGGATGTCGTAGATCCTGGGGGCGGCCTTGCGCGAGAGGGCCTGCAGCTCAGCGAACTTTTCGGCTTCGAAGTCGTCGGGCTCAATGAAGTCGTCAAACTCCCAGAGGAGGTCGGTCAATTCGGAGCGATAGTTGCCGATGTCGTCTGCAAAGGTCAGCATGAAGCGCTCGTCTGAAGGTTTCACGGGCAGCGGGGTAGGGGGGGGGGGGGCTTACCGTTCTCCTTGAGGGCATCCAGAAAGTTGGAGCCGTACTCGTCGAGGTGCTTGCGACAGAGCGGCTCGATCCTCTTGAGGGCGCGCTCGCCTTCCTTGACGAGGGCCTGGGCAGCCTTGAGCATGGGCTGGGCATCTTCGGCGTTTGCAACGGCGGTGCGGCCCTTGTCGACGATGTCCCGGAAGGGCGTCACGACGAGGTCGTTGATGTCGTCCATGGCGAGCAGGAGGCTCTCGGTTGGACAGTAGTGGAGGTCCCCAGGGCAGGTGTTTGGTGGGGGAGTGAGGATTCGGGGAATGGTGTTGAAGTTGTGCGGTTGATGGCGTGTCTCAACCTGGGCGGGCAGGTAAGGGAGGGGGAACGCCGAAGAGCGGGTGGGCGTGTAAGTCAATATGAGGCGGAAGCCCGCAGCCAGCAACGAGAGGCTAGCAGGCGCAGCAGGCGCAGCAACGGCAACGGCAGCGATGGCGGCAGCAGGGAGGAGGAATTGGGGCGGGCATCACACGACAGAAAGGGGACCGACGAACGGAACGTGGGCTTCGAAGCGTGCGTGAGAAGTAGTCTAGGTAGCGCGAACTACAGAAGAAGAAGGAAAAGAAGGGGACCAGGAACTAACAAGGGGGACAACGGGAAAGGTACAGGACAGGACAACCCAGGATAGCACAGCACCAGGACATCAACGGCACCGAAAGTGGCGACGCACTAAGAAGACACACCAACGGACACCAGAGCGAAGTTGGAACAAGAGAGGGACGCGAGGGCAGACGCCGCCGCATGCGACCCAGGCGAACCAGGCCAAAGAGAGCCCATCGGTCGCATACCCATGACATGACACAGGGCGACCCATGAAGGAAGTGAAAGTACAGTACATGAGAGTTGTTCCAGGGTCCAAGATACCAAGAAAATGGATGGCAGCGCGGGGGTTTGGGCAGTTCGATCACTGGCTCCCTGGCTCTCAGTGCTCACCTAAGGTACCTCCTGCAGGGCATTCTTGGGTTGGCATGTGCCGCGGCGCCAACGACAATTGGTCCGCGGGGGCCAGTCATCACTCAACCTCATCAAACACAACCTACGGCGCAGCACCACTCACTCACTTCAAACACACCCAAGTCCACAGCAGCTTTCACTTCACAGTTCGCAGTTCGCAGTTCACAGTTCGCAGTTCACAGTTCACAGTTCACACAACAACCCGGCCACCACCACGACAACCAACCCGTGCCAGGGAGGGGGAAGGAAACCACCCGGGTTCCTAGCCTCATGCTGCTAATATGCGTCGTCTCCTAGGCTCTCCAGTACAGACTACAGCGCCCTAAGGGCCTAGGGTCTCCCACTCTCCGGACCTAGGCTCACTACTAGGCGGAACAGGGCTGGTGGGAAGGCAACCCCTGTGCTCCACTTCCCGCGCCCACGTTCAGCCCTCGGCGTCCTGGGATTGGGAGAATCTGAAGAGATACCCAAGATACCGAAGCCCACGCTACGCGACTCGACCTCCGCTTCGGTCATCTAGGAGAATGGGATGGTCCCATCGCGGGCCAAATCTAGAGGGTCGTGCCCACGGTGGGTTTCCCCAAGGGGCGATTTCGCTAGCTGCTCTCTAGACCATGTACTATGTAGACTCTCGGTCACCCATCTGGCCCATGACACAGTTGACACTCGAGATTCGATCCTGACCGACGGCTCTTTCTGGTCTTCGCGCGCGCTTTGCCAACCCCAACCGGGCCGGTGCTGCTGCGTTATTGCAGATTAGCGACTTTCCAGTTTCCACTACGAAATCCAGAGCCTCCGTCTTCTCCTTGTTTACGTCCATGTGTTCTTCTGAATACGCGCCGGTCCCGGCGACGCGCCGTTCACGTCGCAGTGGCCCCCCGGGTGGCGTTCTTATTATCCCATCTTGCCCTGGATGGTTTTAAATGACTATGGTGTGAGAGCGAGGCCGAGAAACCGAGCCTGAGAAGGGGGGATTGGAAATTGGATGATTTGCGTCTCTCTTCGGGGTTGAGGAGGCGAGTCATTGCTGCGTGTCTTCATCGAGGGCATGAGACACAGAACAAGAAGCGATCGTCGCGAGTCTTCACTTGCGCCCCCGGCAGGCAGCATTGATCAACATGATGGACCCCAGAGCCTAACATGCCGATCGTCAGATTGGCGTCCGCCGTCACTCTTGTTAATTCTCCGTCGAGCCTGTCGAGGGCAGATCACCAACGTGCCCGCCCGGTCGGGCGAGCGCGAAGCGGGAGACGAAGGCATCGTGTGGTAACGCTGTACCTAACGAACACAACGGCCACATGCAGTGACAGCGGATCCATCCCGAGGGGCCGGGGTAGTTAACACTCCATCCTCGACTGCGTTCTCGACTGCCGGGGAACGAAACGAACTCGTGGAACGACTCGTCAGGTTTCGCCAATTCAACCTTGGTGCGGAGACGTGCATTATGCAATGCAAAAGCGCTGCAATGCACCTAGATATTGCTCGAGGCATCCATTCACCTCTGTCGCTGCTGTTCTCGGCTGAGCCTTGTACAACCATCCATCATCCCACCCGAACTGTCTGTACAGGCTACAAGTGCCTGGGTAGCGGGTACTACGGACTAACGTGACATACTCCGCAATTCAATTTCAGCCCATCTTTATCAGTCCCGGGAAACTAGTGGCTCGTTATCGCGGTTGCCTGGTGGGATGGGCTGTGCTTTTACAAGTCGAGCTTGTGCTGAGCAACTAGCAGATACCTGCTCCGTAACCATCAAGCACATCCCGCAGAGTGACCTCAGCATCTAATAAAGTCAACCTGTCACTAAAAAGCCAGCAGGGGTGATGGAGCTGAGGAGGGGAAACGACGTGTACGAATATTCTGCCCAGGACTGTTCACCAGGCTCCCCTGGAAGAGATGCCAAGTCCTCCGCCGATCCAAAAAGCAAAAGGAAACTCCAGAAGCAATACCATGTACTGTACAAGCAGCAACAGCACTTCTTCAACGACATGGTATCAAATCTCTAAATTCCGCGCCTCAGCCACCCCGGTCCACCAAACTGGATCCCCATCACGCCACGCCCAACACAGCAGCTGCAAAGTCGCACTCATACCAACTAACTTATCAGCTTTCTCCCCCCCAACCTAGCCGACTTGCTCTCCTCGCCGCTGCCTTCCCAGCCTGACTTGGAACACGTACGCTTACATGCGTAGTCGCAGATAGTCGCAACCCTTCTGAAATGCATGGCGTTTTGGTGGCACACTGTTGACGCAACCTTCCCCCCCCTCCCCGGGCCGGGCGTCGTGGGCCGAGGGCCAAGGCGTTAAGGAAGCCAAGCCGCTTTTCAAGGCAGCCAAGACAAGCCGCACCGCAAGGCAGTCTCGTCCGCCTGGCCCATAAACTGGGCGTTTCTAGAAGGTTGCTTCCATGACGCAGACTGGTCTGTGGTCACCTTGCACTGTCCTTGAGCTGCTTGATAAATACGGAGGAGCATTTCAAAAGTCCTATTCCATGCTAGAGACGCCATATCCCTTAATCCTTATCAGATACCTCAAAATACAAGCTAGGTTGCCCAACAATGACAAGTTATCCACTAAGTCCTCTATAGATTTAAGAGTATTAGGCTAGTTAGAGCCTTTAGAGTACTAAAAGGTTAGTATAGAGTAGGTCTTAGCTAATACATAAACATAAAGTACTTAGTGCATTTAGCCTAAGGCTAATAGCATAATTGCTTTTTCTTAGGACTAAACTTTTGAAATGCTCCTCTGTAGCTTGTTCCCATATTGCGACCGAGATGCATGACAAAATCAAACTGAACACCGAACACAAGCCTCAAGATTGACAAACAACGTCCACTCTTCGGCATTTCGTTTGTTGATAGGACGCCGTATCGTTCAAAGCTACCAAATAAAGCGCCAAATACAGTAAGTTCAAATTAATATCGTAACCTCATAAACCTTGTATCTGCTCGAGGCGCCATTTCGCCCATCTTCCCCCAGAATCTCGTGAATCTCAATCTGGAATATTCCCCTAGACCTCGTAATCAACTTATCCTAATACCGGTGCCATTGGCGAACCTCATGTCGGAATGCCTCATTTTTAGGCTTTTACACTTGGAGCTGGAGCCTTCTTTGTTTCATTGCGTCCAGTAGCCTGTTCAGCCAACACGGTCAGCCTCGCCCGCCCCCACGCTTGAGCAAGGGTGTTCAACTTACCTGTTGTTCAATCATCCTTCGCCCGACTTCAATGGTCTCCTGCAGACCCCGCTGTCGCTGCCAGAACCTGTGCTCCCATTAGTCTCGTGAATAGAGTGTGGCTGGGGGTAAATCCTACGCCTCCTCGGGAGTTCCATGTCCACTGATCGACGCATGACGGGCTTCCTCCTCCAATGCCCCTCGTGTGATCTTCTCAGCAGTGGCAGCTCCAATGGTCATCGATACGCCCTCGTTCTGGTGGTCTCCCAGAAGCTTCTTCTTCGTCATGTAGCGCTCCCTGCGTTCCTGCTGGAGTCCCGGGCTATCCAGCTTGCTGAGGACAAATCGCGCCGCCATCTGAGTCGCAAGATAGAAGTGCTCTGCAAAGAGAATACCGAGTAGCAGACCCTTTCCGGTGATGCCTCCCGCCTGAGGGCTGCATAGGTATACAATAGCCGCACTGGTGATGCTGCCGAGCCACGACAGGAAACCGAGACATGTAAGCCAAGGCCCGATAGAGTCCGTCCGCCAAGGAATCGGGCGGCGACTACTGATGGCAATCTTGAGCGCATCGGATCGCAACTCGATCCAGTTGTTGACAAGGAAGCAGCAAGCTGCGAGTGGCCAAGCAACTGAAAAGAGAGAGATGTAGCCTACAAAACGTTAAAAAGACATCACAGGTCGTCATCGCGTCAATCTTACCGAACTGCATCACCATCTCGCGGTAGTCACCCGAGACATCGTACACCTCAAGCTCGCACTCCTTACGAACTCGCTCAAGGAACTCGGCCTCCTCCTCGTGGTCATAGGACTGCTTTCCCTTGGTCTGAAACTCCTTGGCCTTGGACATAGCCTGCTGCTTGACATACGGCACGATCACCTCAGTAGCAAAGTTGACAATCTGGGCTGTGACGGTAAAGTAGAACATCTGGTTGGAAATTCGGGCCGGGTTGATCTCGAACTCTCGTGTAGGAAGGGGCTTCTCGCTAAAGGTGATGGTCTGGGCCGTCTTCCTCCAAAACTCGAGAAGGGGGACAAGGATATGTCCAAAGGGGATGTAGACAAAGGCCGTGAAGAGGGGCGCCATATAGGATGTCATGAAGTTAAGGACGAACTGCTTCTGGATAAGAGCAGCATCATGAGCTAGAAGAGGTTAACCCTGCGAGCGAGTCTAGGAGGTCGGACTACATACCATCAACGGTCGCATAATTCTCGAGAGCAGTCAACTTCTCGGCGGCGCTCATGAGAAACGATGAAATGGTAGGCGTTCCAATAACAAGGAAGATAGTTGGCAAGAAGCCCTATCCCTTAAGTTACTTCCTGTGTCATATCAAGATGCATCGGGGATGAGGGTGACTCACTAGGTACGCCTTTCCGGGGCCTGTGTAGACCTCATTGATAAACACCTCCAATGAGTTGCAAGTTACGATGAGGGTGCCCAGGGCAATGATACAGGCCACAGCAAAGGGAATCTGGAGCAATTGAGTCTTGACTCGTTTGAGGGGCGGGTAAACCTTGACGGGTTCGCCGGTGACGGCATCCTCCGCCTCATGCTCCCATTCAAACTCAGGGCGGGATTGCTGGATGCTAGAGACTCCACGCACGCCCCACTGAACAGCAAGATCGACCTCCTGCTTCTTCCAGTATTCGAAGAAGACGACGGACCAGAGACTGCAACACAGGGCGTAGAAAGAAGAGAATTGGCCCAGAACTAAATAGGCACTGAGTCCTATGGCAGCTGGAATGACTTGGAAGCGGAAGTAGGAGCCGAGGAAGGCAAAGTAGAAGGCAACGTTCTCACCGAACTTGTCGCGGATATCGTTCAGGTCATCTTGATCCAGCATGTACTTGCTGCTCCATTTCTTAATCCAGGCCTTGTTGAAAGCATGGTTATGTAGGGGGAAGACGGAGTGGACGTGCTTCCACTTGGCTTTGGAAGGTGTGATTCCAGCGCCGCCTTCGTTCTTTGGCTTGGTTATCATGAGGTAGATGAGGCGCAGGCGTTCAGCCTCGGTGACAGGTTCGTTCTGTAGGGCCTTGGCAACATCGCTATCGGGGGTGGAGGCGCGGACGCCGTGGAGCCAGTCTTGGAGACGAGCACGGTAGACTTGCTGGGCGAGGAGGTCCGGCGAAGCCATCTTGACTAGGATGAGGAGGGAGTCTTGGTCACCATGGCGGACTTCGGTAGCGAGGCCAATGGAGGTGAGAGCTTCGATGAGCTGGACGAATCCGGCCTCGGCTTCGGCACGTTCTGTTGGAGTTTGTGTGATCAGCGAAAGGTTCGACGTTCAAACTAGGGAGCGCAGCTGGAGCTGACCTGCGGGTGGCACTTTGTAGTGGACCACGAAGTCGACACTGGGAGATCCGATTCGTTAGCATTTCGATATTATGTGCACATCTCCTTGGATGTTTAAATCCGGGGGGGGGAGCGAGAGACGAACCCAAAGTTGCCCTCATGGGGGGCGTCGTCCAAGGGGCTGGACATGGCTGGATGGCTGGCTGGCTGGCTGGCGTGAGGATGAGGTTCACGAGATCAGCGACCAACGACGGAGGAAACGATGGACACGGAGGGAGTAAGAGCGAGGGTGAAAGGAGGAGAGCTGGGTTATGGCGGTTTTCTAGCTGTGGCGGCACCAGGGAAAACAAGAATTCCAGCACCCTGCAACTGCACTACGACGCCAAAGTTGATGACGACTTCGACAAAGCTTGGCAGACAAGTTGGAGAAAACAAGCACTCGATCGATGTGGTGTGGAGGGAGGGAGAGCAGAGTGGAGAGGGGAGAAGATTCGGGACGACGTCACTCGTCGATCCTTTTGGTGCGTTTACTGGGTTAGGGGGTACCCCGCAGCAGCTTCAGCTGTCGTCTCCCTTGCAGCTCCACTGTAGCTTTGCTTCACTTCAGCTGGACTGGGAATAGACGGGAGGCTCAAGATCTAGACTCCTAGGTGGCCTTGTGAACGCCGCGTACGATATAAATGTTAGTCTATATCAGGAAGGTTATGTCTGCAAAGGTCTTTTGTTCCTTGATTATAATTCAAGCCATCTGTCGCGGAAGAGGACCACAGTGGAACGATCATTGGTTCGATAGCAGCATAGACAGGTCGACTAACTAGCGGCAACGGCCAGTTGAACAAGAAGCACAATTCTCCCCAACCCTATCTTGTAAAATACAACTATAACTTTAAATTACTTACTATTTGGACGTTCAACCGCTACATTGTCGCTGCTCTAGATCAGGGAAGCCTGAATGAGCTTTGGCGGGCTGGCGGGGTGCTGGGTGGTCAAAGCTCCCTAATTAGCGAACGACTGATTCGCTTGCCAACTTCACTCAGCTCAACTCGGCTCTCACTTCACGTCAACACCAGCACCGTCATCGTCGTCGTCATCATCACCCAACAGCCTTACTCAATTAACTCAGCGAATTACACGCACAAGTCATTTCACGGTATAATTACATATTACAACCGCCCCCCATGGGCCTTCTTACTTGGCTTGGCCTCCGGCGGCGTAACAAGTGGGAGCCCTTGACCCTCGTCGACCACCTCCTCTCCTCGCCGCTCACCTTCGTCGCCATCCAGTTCTACCATATTGTCCTGCTCCTCCGCGGCCGCCCCTTCAGCCCGCCCCGCGGCAAGGCCCCTATCCGTGTCGTCTGCATCTCTGATACCCACGATCAGACTGTCTCCGTGCCTCCAGGTGACATCCTCATTCATGCTGGCGACCTCAGGTAAGCTTGATTTTGTAAACTACGGTAACATTCGTCTAAGTTAACTTTTAATAGCAACGCCGGTACCGTTGCTGACCTCGATGCCCAACTCAATTGGTTGCGATCCCAACCTCACCCAGTCAAAATTGTCGTCGCCGGGAATCACGACAGCTGGTTCGACCCGACCAGCCGTCGTGTCGATGACAATGGAGCCCCAGATTTGACGGACATCGATTATCTCCAGAGCTCTATGGCCGTGCATGAGATCAACGGGCGCAAAATCCACATATTTGGTGTTCCGGACATTCCAAAGATTGGGAAAAGCGACTTTGCGTGAGTGAACCAGGGGAGAGACAACGTGTCGTCGACATGAACTGATTCCAGCTCATTTTACACAGCTTCCAATACACCGAAGCTACCCAGCCATGGCTGAGTAAGATCCCTTTGGAGACAGACATTCTCATCACCCATTGTCCTCCGGTGAGACTCTCCTCATCAATCCCCAACTCTTCACCCGCGGCCTCCCACTAACGCTCCCCAGCTACACCACCGCGATCTTGGTCTCGGCTGCCGCCATCTCTTACGTGAGATATGGCGTGTCAAGCCCCGACTCCACGTCTTCGGCCATGTTCATTGGGCATACGGCAAGGAGTCTGCCTTCTTCGATGACTTCCAGGAAGCCTATGAGCGCCTACTTTCCCGACCCCGCCGCGGTCTCATCTGGGACTTTGTGCCCAACGAGACCTGGGTCGACATCCTCCGCCTCGCCTACCATGGTGTCCACAGCGTCCTATGGAAATGGCTCATGTCCGGGCCCGGCAGTAACCAGGGCAGCGTGATGGTGAATGCAGCCCAGATGTACGGAAATTCAGGTAAAGTTGTCAGTCGAGCCGTCGTCGTCGACATATAAGAATTAAAATGGAATGTTTCTCATCTTAACGCCACTATTATTCCTCAAGCCATGATAATTCATCTCTCGTGCCAAAAAGAAAAAGAGAAGGTCGTAAGCCGCCGGTCTGGATGGTGCATTGGTTGGTGTCCTGGGGACAGGGTCAATCACTGTTCCTTCTCCTCTTCATCCTCCTTGTCTCTTCCCTCCTCCTCCTGAGATATTCTTTCAAGACAACCTGATGGTATAAGAAAAAGAGGGGTACACCCTAGCCAAACCAACGACTGATTTGATGAAGAGTACATATCGTGGCAGAGGCCCGGTTCAATTCCCTAACCCAGCCCGAGAATACACTGACGCCGTGAATCGACACGACGAGGGGGCTCGGCCGGTGATAACCACTAATGACCACGAGTATGACACCAGACACGGTCCAGATACAGTTCCAATGATTGGACATAATGCAGATGTCACCGTAATACATAGGTATACTAAAACATATACAAAATTAAGTCTTTAAGACGATAATACTTAGGTACTAATAACTTAGGCACTCTTAAGCCTGTAACCTTAGACTCTCTAATATAATACTAGGACTCCTACCTTATCTAAACTTTGATAGTTAATACTAAGACTTTGGCCACCCTCAGGCACATATACAGCACCCAGCGTAGATGTCTCTACTTAATGGGTAACACAATCGTATGTATGGCGACGGAATACAGTGAGGGAAACAAAATAGAGTCACGATGGTCATTTAAAAAGCCAAGAGCATTGCTATTCGCGCGCATAAAACACCTGGTAACTGCTGGCACTTCTCCAAGCTGTTCGTTGGAAGAGCCGTGCCAAGAAAGAATCGTCTGCACTGTATGCACTGTATGCACTGTTGCACCAATCCCACTCTTGGTTGATGGTACTGTGTGTAAACTCTCGTGCCCGCACTGATTTAACTGTGCACCATCAATCATACCCACCAAGCTTGCCGATGGAAATCCAAAGGAAGGTCATGAGGCCGGAACCTCCGATATTTACGACGTCGAAAATTCACCCTTGAAGCCCGGCATTCGTTTACGACCTCTCCAAATGTGCGATGAGCTTTGAATAAGATCCCTTATTTAGCTGTCTAAAGTCCTCAAACTGCCTACCTACTGTCCAAGGGTAGCATCCGAAGTGTTGCCTGGTTTGTAACGACATAACCACAACACCCACCTGGCCACCATCTTAAAGCTCCATCCACATCTCTTCGCCTGGCTCGAACCGGCTGACGCAGGCCTTTCGCATCATGGATGCCCCAGAGGGAGACTTCGACATCAAATTGCAGAAGATCTCAGCAGATCTTCTCGGCGACTTTGACCGCTCCCTCCACAATTTCCTCTGGAGACCCGACGGACATGGAGGCTCACGGGTTCGCTCGCGAGTCCGTGCCAAGGAGACATTCCGCTTGACTTCGGCTGTATGTCTATGCCACCCTATATGTGGCTTTGTATGTGTATACTGACGCCTTTCAAGCTCCTCGACCCTTTCCAGGAACTCCCGCAGTTGCTGGACCCGTATCTGCCCAAGTGGATTCCCCTATTGGCCGAGGCGTTTCTGAAGCATCTGCAAACACGGCACCGAGAGAAGACGCTGTCGTCTCGCTCCAAGCTGCTGGTGTCTGTCGAGTTTGCCATCTGCAAGATCTTGTACACGTTCTGCAAGATCCGAGGAGAGAAGGTCATCGTACGCTTTCTCAATGTTGAAACCAAGTATCTTGAGCTGCTCCTTCTAGCTATCGAGGAGTCGGAACAACCCTCGGACGACGAAGAGTCTCTCGCGAAGTGGACGTGGGAAGAGCGCTATGTCGTCCTGCTCTGGCTCTCCCATTTACTCCTGGCACCTTTCGATCTCTCCACCATCTCATCCGTGGACTTGCAAGATGTGACCACGCCAGAAATCCCGGGCTTGAAGTGGCCAGATAACCTCCCTGCCATCACTGTCAGGATGATTCCGCTTGCTATCAAATACATTGGCACTGCTGGGAAGGAGAGAGATGCGGCCAAGGCCCTCTTGGTGAGGATGGCAACGCGACGAGACATGCAGCAGCTCGGGGTACTGGAAAGCCTTGTGCACTGGACTTTGGCCTCACTCCGACCGCAGAAGGACACGCCTCCGCAGTCGACTTATTTCTATCTTGGAGTCCTCTCCTTTCTCGCCGGCGTGCTACGGTCATCGTCAGATACCTCCGATATGAACGCCTATCTGCCATCAATCTTCTACTCCGTTCACGCCATTACAGCAAATGAGAGTGAACTATCCACAACCATCGTATCATTTGCCTTGGCGAGGAAGATGATCCTGAAGGTCATCCGAACCGTCGTTGTTTTGCTCTTACGACAGACACCACGCGATATGGTCAGCACAGAGCTCACAGAAACCGCCATCGGCTACCTCTTGGACAGTGTTGCAGACAATGACACACCGGTTCGCTTTGCGGCTAGCAAAGCCTTGAGCATCATTGCTTTGAAGCTGGATCCTGACATGGCCTCTCAAGTTGTCGAGGCGGTCCTCGAGGCCATCAATCGAAATGTCCTCTGGACCAAAACGACTGGAGCCAAGCCAGTCAGAGACCTATCGGCTGTAAACAACCTTGAGTGGCATGGACTGATGCTGACTTTGTCGCATTTGCTTTACCGGCGGTCCCCTCCTGCTGATCAACTATCAGATATCGTCCATGCTCTTCTGCTGGGCTTATCGTTCGAGCAGCGAAGCATTTCAGGTGGTAGTGTCGGAGCTAACGTGCGTGATGCAGCCTGTTTTGGTATCTGGGCACTTGCTCGTCGATACGCGACCCATGAACTCCTAGCCATTGCCACACACTCTGTGTTCGCAGCTAAAGCACACGCATCTGCCAGTTCCATCCTACAGGTCCTAGGGACAGAGCTCGTCGTCACTGCGTCCTTGGATCCCGCTGGGAACATCAGACGAGGTGCATCCGCCGCCCTGCAAGAGCTCGTCGGACGACACCCTGACACAGTTGAAGAGGGAATATGGGTCGTCCAAGCTGTTGACTACCACGCTGTCGCCAGACGATCAAGGGCCATTGAGGAAGTAGCCGTGGGAGTAACGAAGCTGTCTAGCCAATACGGCGAGGCTATCATGGACACCATCCTCGGATGGAGAGGCATTGGCGATCTCGATGCGCCTTCAAGACGCGTAAGCGGCGCCGCGTTCGGTGTTCTTCAGATTTCAGATCTCAAGTCTAAGGACCATCTCGCCCGCTTCACGGCTTCAATTGAGCTACTGGAAACTCACCTAAAGACGCTTCAAGTTCGCCAAGTCGAAGAACGACATGGGTTGCTGTTGTGCTTAGCATCAACTCTCGACAATTTTCCTTTACTGGTCAACAAGGGAGCCAACCTCGAGCTGCCCCTGATCAACCAGATCCTAGCATCGGCATCTGCCATTCTACAAGACCTGCAGTCGAAGGCCTATCGGCGGACGGAGTTGCTTGCGGAGGCGGCGAGTCGACTGGTCGTCTCGTTGCTGCCGATTCTCCAAGTTGCATTAATTGGTGTAGCTTCAGGACAAGCACTCCATACCGGCCATGAACTTCTCTCCCTAGAGAACGAATCCGGTTACTTGGGTCTGGTATCTGCCCTCGAACCATCAAGCAATGTCAACGACCAAGCTTCCCAGTTTATTTCCTCCTTGCGGTCCATCATTCCATCATGGCTCAACAGGAACGAAGTAGAAACCATTGAACCCGCCGCAGAAGCAGCCTTAACGCTCTTGATATTCTCCCAGCCCGACGACCGGAAGACCACGATTGAAAAATGGGCTGCGATGGTCCAGGACCGACCTTCTAGCCGTGCCGCTGCCCACGGAAACGGTTACTTCTACGCTCTAACTATTGCACAGCCGCTTGCCGAGCTGTCCGGCGATGTTGCTTGCAAGGCCATTTTGGACCGGTGGCATTGGGATAATTTTGTCGATACGAGGGTCGCAATACTCCAGAGCCTCACGCAGAGCCGCATTCTTCACAACAAGCCAATGGAGTTCTTGAGTCTGATTACGGATAGTCTGAACGACTACACGACCAATGCAAGAGGCGATGTTGGATCGCACGTCCGTGTTCAAGGTCTCCGGGCCGTCAGAGCGCTATGGAACAAGTTAGATGACGAGTCTTCTCGGGGTGAATGGGAGGAAGCATCAGTCCGAACTGTTTTCTTCAGCGTTCTACGTCTTTCTGCAGAGAAACTCGATCGTGTTCGTCCCGAAGCCCAGGCCGTGGTTGCACTAGTTCTCAAGGATAGGTATGTAAAGGTTACCGAGTATATCATGGGTGGGTTTACTAACTACGTTACAGTCACTCTAAGCAATTCCGCGAACTCACCTTCTCGTCTAAGAGCTACTTCCAGGCCCTCCTCAATCTCCACTCTTTTGGCCATCTGCAGCCCCTGCTCCAGAACCTGGCAACATCGGACCCGGAAGCCTGGATGGCGGAGCTCCTGGCCGGCTTTGTCACATCCGCCGACACTGGCAACGAGGACCTGGTTATCGCCAGCCGGGCCGCGCTGTCAGACTACTGCGAAGCTAGCCACGAGAACCTCGAGGTGATCTGCCAAGCGCTGCTTCGGAACCTCAAAACGCGACGAGGCCAGGACAGGGTCATTGTGCCCACGCTGGAGATCTCGGCGTTCCTCTTTCACGTGGGTCTCTTCCAAAGGAGCACCGTCGACCTCCGCAGCCTATGCCTGCAGACGCAGAAGGCGGGCTACAAGACAGGCAACGTGCGGAAGCTTGAGGCCTGCGTCAAGGTCTACAGTGGCATTGCGTCGATGGAGGACCAGGAGGGCGCCGAGGCGGGAGTGCAGGAGGCCCGGAAGCGGCTGGGAGCGTTGTTCTTCCACCCATGGCCCCGGGTCAGGAGCATGGTGGTCGATGCGCTCTGGGGTCTCTTGGGGATCGGGAGGATGCTGCGCAGTGCTTGAAGGGTATCGACTGGGGACTGGCGAAGAAGCCGCAGATCAGGGCGGTAGTGGAGGATCTGCGGCTAGGATGACGACAGAGAGCTGCGTCATGCGAGTTGGGAATTTAGACCAGCAAACTAACTACATAGGAGCGGTGTACCAAGCCGTCAAAGGATGCATTATGCCTGATCAGCGGGTTGCCCGCCACTGGGACGGAACCAACCGTGCATTGCCCAAACTAGCATGTACCGGTCGTGAGAATCGTGACATCCACCCACGTGCAGTGACATTCAGAAGGGCGAGAGGATTGTGTCCTCAACAGGAAGGTGAAGAAATGAGCTGGTGCTCATGAGCTCCCGCGCCCGCAGTCGAGCCCAGACCAGTCCGATCCGTACCATCGTAGCCATCTACTAGTATCAGACAGATGGATGCCGTCCGGGTGTCCGAGCATCAAGATCTCGGCAAGGAAAGGTCCGACCGCCAGAACCGGGGAACCGACATCTCCCGGGCAGCCCAGGGCGTATTCTGTCGTGTCGTGTCGTGTCGTGTCGTGTCGTGTCGTGTCGTGTCGTGTCGTGTCGTGTCGGGCCGAGGAATGGCTCGTTATCGGGGCAGGCAAGCCTATCCAGCTGATTAACTTGTCTATCTGGAAACGTGGACGGACTAGCTAGCCCTTGACCGGTTGATGTCGATTTGAGTTCAGTAGGGTCCGTCCAGCCCGGTCCAGCCCCGCTTGTCGACGGGTGCTCCCCTGAATCATCATTACCCTCAAGAAATAAGCAGTTGACACACTGATTGTGGCCATCAAGCTGGAGTTGCCGAATGGGGAACAAGGTTTGATTGACTTGCAGCCCAACGCCTCATGAGTCGTGCCGGTGATGAATGGTGTTACGGCCAAGGGGCACCAGTCATGCGCCCAGCAGTGTCAAACAGGTGTGGGGGAGACGCGGTGGCTGGGGTGGGTTTCGGTCTAGAAGGCTTCTAGATGTGTGGTTGCTATCTGTCCAGGACAGATGCAGTTGTAGGTTGACCACTAAGAGACACGACGCCATTTCCCCAAGTCGCATCTGGAAACTTTAAACAGTTCATGGTTATTGACGGTCTAAGTTAACTAACAGGCAAGGCCCTTGAAGGGCAAAGATGGACGGTAGCGATTGGATGAAGCCCTCCCGTCGAGGCTAATGAAAGTTGGATCTGGTTCTGGACTTGGATCGTTTTAGTCATTGGACATTCGTAGCGAAAAGACGGCCAAGCGCCCAGGCAAGATCGCCCTGGCTAGGGAGCGGCCATTACTAATTAGCAAACAAGCCCAGCGGATGTCGATATGCCGGCATGAAAGCGGAAGCTAATCACTGCAGGTGAGAAAGAAACTGGGGAAGCAGTGGAAAGCCTGGAGAAATAGGGCAGGCAGAGGGCCAGGTTAGACCCAATCAATCGGCACAGTTTGGCAGCAAGGCAGGCCTGTGCGGAACAAGAAGCGGTCTCCAGGCTTTTGTCGATGCGGCACAGATCATCACGGGGTATGCACCTGCCTCACTGCTGTCATGCCTCGGCTGACGCCAAGAGAAGGCCCAATCACGGTGACGTGGGCAAACGAACAGAGGGAAACAGAGAGTGCCGTACAAATGGCTATTGTACTACTACTTAGTACTAAGTAGGTATGCATGTGTATGTAGATGTATTTCGTAGGTACTAGAAAGAAAAAAGACTGCAAGGTGGCTGCACTTGAACCATTGGACTTTGAAGGGAGAGGGAGGAGGGCGGTGGTTAGCCGCAATGGCGATCTTCAGAGCCCTAGAGAGCTGCCGAGGGATCATCCCGGTGGTTGGCGAGTGGCCAGTGCAAATGGGCGGATCTGACCTTGACAGCAGCGACGACTCTCGAGAGGTTGTGACGAGCATCAAAGGGCTGGCTGGCTTAGCGAACACGACGCGATGGTGCACGAGGCTAGTGAAGGAGTCTTGGCAGAGGGATGGTGCGCTTCGCCTGGCCGTCACAGCCGCCCGATGCTCTCACCACCTTGAAGACAAATACCTACTACTATGTACTGGAGGTACTTACTGTATGTAGCGGTAGGGTTGTAGGGGAACGGCTACGCGAGATGGTTGGGCGCCGTCTTGGCTGTCATGGGTTCCGGATCGGCTCTGTGCTCTTGCTGGGACGCGATGGGCACGCAAGGACAATGCAGGCGACCATGCAGCAGGCATTCCAAATACAACCCATTTGCCCTTGGTATCATGTCGTATCCCACGCTTGACGGCTATCGCGTCTGGGCGGGGGCAAACCCACAGTAATTACATGTAGCAGAGAGAGATAAGGCAAAGGAGTGGGGAGGTGGGATAATGGAGATGTGCGGATGCGGTTGCTGATAAGGCCCTGGACAAACTGGCAACTGGGTCGTTCGAGGCGGTGGAGGGTCCCGAGGGGTTGGACGTCACTCGAGAGTCATGGCAAACGAATGCAGTAATTGACGAGTCCTGATAAGCAGACAAGGTTGAGGATCGAGGAGAGGAGCCCATTCGACGAGTCGCATCTGGGTGGACTTGGTGGACCAGCCAGCGGGCTTGTGCCATGGGCTCGGGACGGTGGATACCTCAGGTACCAAGTATGTACGCAGCTTTTTGTCTACATTCCTGTACTTAGTAAGGAAAGCTCAACCGCTGTGGACACTTCACTGAACGGATAGCACTGAAGTGGACCACCGCCGAGGACCTTCTGCGACGCAGAGGGACCGAACAAGGCATGCACCCCCCGACCCTGCAACTGACTCCGCAGAAGTGCAATGGATCGCAGATTACGGAGTACGTAGTACAGCACCTACTGCACAGTACGGAGTACTTACGCAGTAGATGGCGGCAGAGCAACTCCAGGCAGCCACATAACCACAATGTCGTGGTAGCACTTCGACATCGCGGCCGTCATCCTTTCGTATCTGGTCGATGCTTGGCTGAATTGGACCGTAGTTTGTGCCACATGCGAAGTACGAATACCTCCATCCATCCATCCATCCATCCAGCCGACAACCACCATGCCAACACTTTCCAGTAGATCCGTCCCAGCAGGACGGACCGACGAGGGGTACGGGACAAGGGAGCTGAGCAGGAGCGGCCACTAGGAAGACTACGCGGGCCTAACCCTGACGACTGCAACGTCCGGACAGACGAGTTGCTCGATCGAGTGGCCAGGGCGTTGACGGGGGTTCGAAACTCGACATCGAGCGCCGACATTCTCAAGCAGCCACCAGCGCCAGGGAAGAGCGAAAAAGGGCTGCCTGTTGGGATCACCACCCTGAGCTGGCTAGGAAGTACGACATTGTCGCGTGATGCCGTGGTGACCAGCGGCGCAGGGATCCCTGATGGACGTTAGACCTGGGGAGAAAGGATGCTTCAGATTGGACGCTGGGCGCGGTGGCTGCAGACTGCACAATTCTGCACCCGAGGAAACTGCCAACTGCAAAGTCCAACAGAGCGTTGCGTGGGTGTGGCTCCTTGCAGGGTCCAGGGGAGCCCTGGAAAAGCCCCTGCCCAGCTATTCAAGCCATCGAACCAGCAAAGCATACACCTCTCCACTCACATTGATCCTCAACCCATCTTCCACTTTCGACCACCGACAAGACGAGGGTCAAGCATCGTGAGGCCTTGGCACTACAGAGGGCAGAGTCTTCTGTATCCGTACAGTTACTGCCCCAGCCAAAAAGCCAAATGCTGGCAATGCCAAAATCGGTGCCGGGTGCCATTACCGATGCCGGGTCGGTAGCTCTGGCTGAGCTTGGAGATGGTTCATGGCAAGCTGCTTGAGACAACGGCACTTGTCCAGCCTTCTTTGGAAGGATCCCTGACTCAGTGATTCGGTGAACGGACTCGTACTGGTACGAATGCAGTATGATACTGATACCACACCGGCAGGCTTCACTACGCCGTCGCAGTTGTGAGACGGCTCTGTTGGACGACCAACAGCAAGGCCAAGAAGAAGAAGAAAACCGTCACCGCCATCGTCACCTCGCCTTTCCGCTAGACACAGAACAGCTGTTTCTCGTTGTTGCCGGTCTCGACCAAATGCAGCCAGCCATGGCCAAGCCATCTCCGCTCCTCTGTCGCCCGCCACGAAAGCGCCTGTATTGGTGTTTGGGTAGGCCAGACCACTCGTGCGAGAGCCCCGTACGCGAACGTTTTCTTATGGCATCGTGGGCAAGCATCCCGATCACCACTTTTTATCTCACAAGGCAAAGACGCCACCGAATGCACTCTGGTGCATCAGCCCCTGGTCGAGCCCAGAAAAGGCCTCGCGCCCGTTGAAAGCCTCGAGTTGGCCAATCCCAAGCGTCTGAAAACCTCACCCTGGCCACTGCTATCTCTCGGCATCAGGGAATGGAATATGGAACCACGACAAGCCCACTGAATTAAAGTACTGTAGGAAAAGAATCTGACTAGGAGTAGTACATCAGTCGGTAGAGCAGTGCTAGTGGCCCCTCGCTCACCGAACGTGCGACGTTGAGGTACTAATACGACCGATTGATTCAGCGTACCCCAGGCCAAGGCTCCGTCTTCACATCGTGTCCTAGGCGGACTGGCTTGCCCTCTCGCCTGCGCCCAGAGGCAGAAGCAGAAGCAGAGAAGAGCAAGGCAGACTACGGAGCGAAATGTGCCCCAGCGACGTGCTTGGGCAGACTGTCCTTTGTTGGCTCCAGTACTTCAGCTCCAGTACTAGTTATGGTTTCATAGAGTTCATCGTGCCTGCTCCACTGGGCTGCGTTGCCGGCAGGTGTCTGACCACTGTCCCTCAATCTGTCGGTTTCGCGATTTGATGGTGACGCTTGTCTTGGCTCATCCACCCACCCGCCGCAGTCATCTCAAATACCCACCGATTCAGTTCAGCTTACCCCCGGGGCTTCCTATTTTGTGCGGGATGCGATCGGCGCCTTGCCGATTCTTCCTTTCCTTTCGTTTCTTTTTCTTTCAACACATTGATGATTACCGATTCACAAGCGTAGGCACCACATGGCAGCCACTGCACCGTTGAGTCTTTGATTCAGTGTATCCCGTCCATCCCGTGAAGCCCCGTCGCATATTCCCTGGACCCTGCCCACTATCTCGGCTGTCTCCATGGCCGTCGGCTGAGCCTAGAGGGCTGGCCAAAGTGGCGGCGGACGGTGCTGCCCATTCTTCTACACGTGCGATCGGGCCCTTTTAGCGTACCGCCACTTCTTTGCGAGATCGCGGTCAATTTCGAAAAGTGAAAAAGTGAGGCTCTATGACGGTACGTGTGTACTTGAATGATGGACACGGACGTGTCTCTTCGTACCGCAGCTTTACTCAAGACATGGCTCAGATCCTTGATTCAAGCGGCAACCTTTAAGTATCGCCCTAGGATATCGATAGAGCATCTCATGTAGGTATCGGTACCTGGGTGGTCTGATTCCACAACAGTCACACAAGGCACAAAGCCGAATTATGGTGGCTTCCGTCTCTCTCGCCCTCTCTGGCCACTTACCACCACAACATGACTGAGCCTGTCGGTCCCCCCCATGCCCAAGTCGCGTACGCCCCCAGCCTATCTTGGCTCATTCCAGGTACGCTAAACCAACATCTCCTCCCAGCCCCGGTGGGGTCCGCTTCCCCATCCTTGGCCCTGGCCAGGCCCATCTTCATCCTGGGACACCCCCAATAGGACGCCCCAAATGGGCCTTAGATGGCGAAAACGGACCCTCCACGGGCGTTCCCTCCACGGCCAACGGGGCCACAGGCTTGGGGGCTACAAGCAACGGGCGCTGTCGTGTGTGCGACTCGACGACTCGACGCTACTCCGGATACGCTGCCCGGGGCCTCGATTCGCCCACACCCAGTCCCTCGCCCTCGCCTCCGCAATATCTTGCGACCAGCCGCACCTTGCCAACCTCCACCTGACACTCAACTCACTCAGACTCTTGCTCTCATCTACTCTTGCGCCTCCATTACTGTTGCGGACTCTCGCTCGCGATTCGAAGGCCCATTCTACTGTGGTTGCTGGCGCACCTCGGCTGCGACATACACCTCACCCAATCTCACTCGCCGTCCTCACATTACGCCGCATTGCGAATACACTCGCGACGACTCGCCCATCCCTCATCTCAATCTCCGACTTCGACCCTGCTGAGAGCGTTCCTCCTCCTGTCTCGCCGTCGTTCTGCCCATATCACCCATTTCTCGTCATCCGACTCAAGTCTTTGATGCTGTCGCCTTTTCGCCCTCGGCCGCTGTTTTAATGCATCCGTTGATTGCCCTGCCGCTACCGCTGCCGCTTCCGCCCCAGTGCCACCGCCGACCGCCTCATGCCCGTTTGAACTCTCGAGATATCTCAGGCCCAACTGCTGGAACAATACCACTACGACTGCTCCGGTCGCCTGCGTCACACTGGTTGTGATCTTCGACTGGGCCCCAAAGTCGAAATCGTCCCGCCCCCCTCGCTCGTCGGGCCCTCTGCGGAGGACGGCGAGCGTGGACCGCCGTCGTCGCCATGACGCTCTACTCTGATCCCCCGGCCCTTCGCGAATTCAAATACGACAAGCCCACCTTGCTGGTGTGCTGGTGGGCAACGTCCTTCTGTACCCTCATCATTCTTCTGCGGCTGGCCGGCCGCTTTATCCGAACCGAACGACTCTTTGCTGAAGACCGCATCGCCGCCCTCGCATTAATCCCCTTATACTTGCGCATGGGTTGTGTCCACTACATCCTTCTCTACGGCACCAACAATGCCAATTTCGACGATGTCGAACTTACCGACGAGGAAGTGCATAGGAAAGAGATCGCCAGTGGCCTCGTGCTGGCTAGTCGAATTTTCTACGCCGCAACGTATGTGGCTTCCCTACCCCTTGCAAAATTCATTCACCGCCTGCCTTCTATTACAATCTGTACTCGGGAACTTTGTTGCTGACCATTCCGCAACAGCTTATGGATTCTCAAGGGAACAATCCTCGAATTCCTCTGCCGATTAACCTTTGCCACCTGGGAGCGCTCTTGGCACACCACGCTACGCGTCATTCGGGTCATCCTCATTGTCACTTTTATCGCCGTCGTTATCAGCGATCTCGCCGAATGCCAGCCCTTCAGCCACTACTGGCAGGTCTTGCCAAATCCGGGCGGTCAATGCCGCCAGGGTTATGCGCAGCTTATCACAATGGCTGTTTGCAATGTCTTCACTGACTTGCTACTCGTCATCTTCCCGGTCCCCATTATTGTGACGAGTCAGATGACTGTTAGGAGAAAGGTTCAACTTGTTCTGCTCTTCTCTCTCAGCCTATCGGTGGTCGGCGTGACCTTATACCGAGTGCCGAATATCATCAAGGAAGACGGCCGACAGCAGTATCGATCCCTTCTTGCCTCAGTCGAGCTTCTATTTGCGACAGCCTCCGCCAATTCATTAGTGCTAGGCTCATTCGTGCGGGACCGAGGCCTAAAGAAGCCAAAATTCCGCCGTGCTTCAATTGCCGAATCCTTTGACCCGTCGCTGCATCCTCGACGACCAACCTTGCATCGCCACTGGGGCAGCGACGAGGACCTCGTTCGAGATGTTGGAATGGGTGTCGACCCTGAACTACGCGATCAACCCGACGCACCCGATGAAGGCAATGCCATTATCTTCACGCCAGCTCCGGTCATCAGGCAACTCGATCAGGACCTTGAGCGATGGCAGTTTCCACAACGACAACGCAGCAATGCGGAGCGGAGCGACGACTCTCTCCTCACCCACGACCCCCTCTTCCTAACGAGGAGCGAGCCAATTATTACGCCGAGACGGGTCTCGTTCTTTGACGTTGGTGGACTTTTGGACCCTCCTCGTGAAAGCAATGGAAGCATCCGGCCCGGCAGCTATGGCTCGTCCAACGGCGACTCGGCGCCAGCCCACTCCCCGCCAGCCGCTTCAGTGACGGCCGGCACTGGAGGCTTCCGCCGGGGCTCCACGGCGCTGCTCCAGGATCTCAGTGGTCTCCTTGGGCCTCTCAACACGAGGCAGGCCAGATCCAGGGCTCAAACCAAAGGGACAGAACTGCAACCTATACCACAATCGCACCAAGAACAGAAGTTCAATGTGCACGGAAATCCCGAGCCAGAGCTCCGGGATCCGGGTGGTCTTTTGTCACAAAGCACCCACCCTCTCAAATGATATAATATGGCCAATATCATGGCCTATCACGACCGATATATATATATTGCCCACGACATGTATAATGACGGCAGCGGGACGTTTTGGGATTGGACCTTTTTCTGGGACACTTTGTTCGGCTGTATACATATTAGACGTCTGGTCGGCGTTTTGCATGGCGTCGATGATCCCTTCGGACCGAAAGCATGGAGACGGAAGGGCATGGAAATGTTTCATGACGATACGAGGCCCAATTGAGAAAGAGCGATGGTGTAAGGGAGGGCTTCGGAGTGACGGTGGGCTGCTTTTTATGTTTCTTGGTATGCTTCTGTTTTTATTTTTGGAATTTTTGGGTGTCTCGCCAGGCAGACATGGGACTCTGGATGGAACTAGTTACATATACCCCGGCTGAAAAGCCAAGTTTTACGATGGATGGATGAATGGACGGTTGGTTAGATGAACGAGCTGAGGGAAGGCTGAATTGTATTAGCTATGGGAGGCTACAGGATGGACATTTGATAAAGTCATTGTTTCAAGCCCGTTGACATTTGCCTTTTCCCAATTGCCTTCGTAGTGTGTGTATCGTGCGAACAATACGGCTCACAAATGGCTAGTTCACTTCCTATATCTCGATATATCAATTAACCTTGCTGAAAATTTTGGAGTCGGTTCTTTAGAATATGACCTTGTCCTTTTAGAGGACCAGCGGTCCAGGGGTCCATTATGTCCATGTTCCAATAGCAGATGCCTCTGGACTCATTCACTAAAATTAGTAGCAAAAGAGTTGCTATTTGGCTGGCAGGCTGTGACCAACAGAGGATCTTAGTGCGTAGGATTGCCTCAAACCAGTCAAAGATAATTATCGGGTTCACTCCATATCTCTAATCGCTTAGGCTGTAAGAAAGGACAACTTGGTGAATAAGTCTTCATTGGCTCTGCTACGGCATAGCGCAATATACATAAGAACCCCTGGAACGCCAGCTTTTTGAACCTCAAGTGCAGATCGACGCCTCCATCCTCGTACCAAAAGCCCTCTCTTGATTCCATGCAAGGGCTTCGATCGTCCACGCACCCCCCACTGCGTCGTCACGTACTCATAATCGTCCTCGACCCCAAAATGAGGGTTGCAGGTGGAGACCTAGACGCACAGTCTATAACTCGCATAGCGGCCGGCCGTCTCACTGTTTCTGATAATCTTGACGACGTGACCGCGCTTAAGGCCAAGGTACCGGGAGACGGGGTCCTTCTGCAAGATTCGGGGCAGCTGGGTTTCTTTGAGTCGGTAGCGCTTGAGCAGGGCGATCTTCTCTTCGCGGGAGAGCAGCACGTGCTTAGGGACGAGCTCGTGGTGGGTGATGTTGACGAGCAGGTCGTCCTCGAGGAAGCACTCGATCTTGGTGAGGTTCTCGACGCTAGCGAGCGACTTGCGGGCGGCGGGGACAAGGGCACATGCGTCACCATGATGCCCGTCTTGTAGTTGTTGGTGATGGTGTACTGGGCGAACTGGCGAATCTGGGCGACACCAAACTGCTTGTCCGAGAGGAACTCAACCCAGATGGGGCCGCAGTCGGCCACGGGGTCCGGGTTCGCGTCTGTCGCGGGCGGCGTGAACTTCTTGAGCATGGCGTCGCTGGGACGCGCGGAGAACTGTAGCTTAGCTCGACTGTGAGAGGGGAAGAACTCAGGGTCAGCGAGTTTTCTTTCAATCGGAAAGGCGAACGAAACGCCTTTGGTAATGGGAGCGGAGGGGCATGGTCTTACTTGACAGAGCCGTCAGGGTTGCAGTACTCGTCGCGGAAGCGTTCGAGGGAGATGGTAACTTCCTCCTCGGCAAGCTCGTACTCCTGGGGTTGGGTTAGCATCGCGATCGAGATTGGGCGAAACCAAGGGCGTCATTATCGTCGAGGGGATCGCGACAGACAAAGCCCGACAGGAAGTCTTACTCGGTCGGCACACATCTCGTGAACGGTCCTCCAGGCTCGCCAGAGCCTCACCACCTCCTTTGACTTGGCGTCAGTGGGCACAGTGTCGATATCCATTATTGCGGTGGGCCGGGGGGGTCGAGGATCGAAGGTGGACGATTCGATTTGGTCGTGGAGTTGAGAAGAATCCCGATCCGCCTCAAAAATGTTTCGCTCAGCCTTGCATGGATGGCCACAAAGTTCCAGGCGGGTCGGAGGGAGCGCATAGAGAGGTCATGTGATGAGACGAGCCACAGCAAATCGATATGGTGGATCCGCCACATTATACCAGCCACAGCTGCCTCAAGAAGCAACCTGTCATCCGAGCCTCGCTGCTAGTCGAGGGCTAGTGTCGAATTGGCAGGAAGAACCCTTGTGCAGCAGTCCGCGGTCAGTGGACACCTTGACACCGCTAGGGGAAGGAAGCCGAACAAGGGCCGCGGACAACAGCAGTAGACTGCAATAACAATAAGGGCAGTAGCTAGTGGGTAGCACAACAGCGCCTGCCAGGTAAGGGCTAGTACATAGCTGCGTGCGACTTCGGTGCTATTCGTAGACCACCACCCATACATAGGTGTCATTTGCTGGGCTTCCAGTGGGTTTCAGTGGGCAAGGACAGGTTGTAGGTAGGTATCCGGGGTGTCCCAGCACAGCGGTGCTCACGCTCAGTGGATTCGCACTGCAGTAGACAGTAGGTTCAGGGGCGCACAGACCCCAACCGCTCACAATCGCAAACCAAACGACACGGGGCAGCCAGAAAGTGGTGGAATATCAATTTCTTTTGACCCTTTGGGTCTTGTAATTTTTTTCCTCTTCTGCACTCCCGTCCTGGCCACCACGTGTCGTCGCTCCTCACCCATCTGCTCCTCGTCCGCCGACTCTTCTCGAGCTGTCCGTCTCGGCTCCGTCACTCTCTCCGGTTTCTTCCCTCTCTAGAACGCCTCGTTCCGTTCCCCCTCATCGCAATGGCCGCCGAGACTGCGACTACGACTGCGCCTGCCACCGCCCCTGTGGTGGACAAGGCCGCCGCGACTCGCCCTGCCAAGCCCGACGAGAATGTCTTTAAGGAGGAGCTCGCAAAGGCTGAGAAGGCTCACAAGGCCTCCATGGACCTCTTGGTACGACCTCAATTCCTCGCCCCCGTTCCCCTGTGAAGCTGCCAACGGGTCTCTATCACATATGGAACCTCCATCAGCCCAGATTCCACTTTCTGTGGCCTCACCTCCTGTCAAGGGACGCTCAAACCAGCTGACCCTATTGTCCTCCAGAGCGGCATCAAGGCCAAGATCGATATTGCTATGCCCAGCAAAAACAAGGACCAGCCCAGCCCGACTCAACAGCGACGACAGGAGCTCATCGCCCAGGCCAACGAGATCCGCCAGAAGCAGGCCGGTGGCAAGAACGCACGCTCCTCTAAGCTTGACCAGATCAAGCGCTACGACGAGCAGGTCCGCAGCAGGATTGCCGAGCAGAAGGCCGCCAAGAGCAAGATTCCCTTCAAGAGTCTTGAGGATGTCGATCGCCAGATTGCCACCCTCGACAAACAGGTCAATTCGGGAACCATGAAGCTCGTCGACGAGAAGAAGGCCCTCTCCGACATCTCCAGCCTGCGCAAAACTCGCAAGAACTTTGGCCAGTTCGAGGACTCGCAGAAGCAGATTGACGACCTGCGCGCCAAGATCAAGGAGATCAAGGACACCATGGAGGACCCCGAGCAGAAGGCCATGTCCGAGCAGTACAACAAGATCCAGGCCGAGCTTGATGCTATCAAGGCCGAGCAAGACGAGGCCTACAAGGGCCTGTCAAGCCTGCGTGATGAGCGATCCAAGCTCCAGGCTGATCAACAGGAGAAGTACACCGCCATTCGCAAGCTTAAGGACGAGTACTACGGCCAGAAGAAGGCTTACATGGCCTTCGAGCGTGAGGCTCGTGACCGATACCGCGAGAAGCAGAGGTCCGAGCACGATCGTGTCATCAAGGAGCGCAAGAAGGCTGAAGCCGAGCGCCGCCTCGCCGATGCCAGCGACCCTGCCTACCTAGACGAGATTCGACGCGCCCACAGCTTGCTACAGTTCCTCGATCCCACCCACAAGGTTGAGAAGGGCCCCCTGATGGCTGATACCGGTCTTGGCGCCCAGGCTCAGCGAACCGTTGATGAGGCTGGCCTTAAGGGTACCAAGCTCGTTAGCAAGAAGGACCGCGAGGAGGAGTACGCCCCTGCTGTCAAGAAGGGCAAGAAGGGCAAGAAGGCTGGCGCCAGCACCACCTCGACCAAGGGCTACAACTGCCCTCCCTCCGTCGTCGAGGACTGCACCGCCATGGGCATTGAACCCCCCATGAGCGCCGCCGACGTCCCCGCCGTCACCGAGAAGGTCCGCGCCAAGCTCGAAGAATGGACAACCAGCCAGGATGCCCAGACTAAGCGCGTAAGCGTCCCCCCTTTACCTACCCCTGAATTATTTCAGCAGCTAACCACGGGGACATCTAGAACATTGAGGAGGCTAAGCGAAAGATCGAGGAGATCGAGAAGGCCGAGGCTAACGGCGAAAAGGTCGACGAGGTCGCCTCGAGCCTCAAGGAGACCTCCATCTCCGAGAAGGAGGAGTCGTAAACCATGCACTCCCTCCTTACACCCTCTGATCTCACTTCAGCACCGTCCCCGTCATCCCGGTGTTGAGGTTCGTCCAATTCCTCCAACCGTACCTCTCCTCTCTGCTCCTCTCCTCTCCTCTCTCCGCCATCTCCATTGCCGTCTCCGTAGTCCGCTCCGGGACCGCTCCTCGCACACAACATCCGGCAACCTCAAAAAAGAACCGACTGCATCCTCGGGAGAAATCCGCCTCGGGGACGGCTCAGCTAGCCGTTGGCATTCATTTGTCTTGCGCCTAGTCTATGCCTCCTCGCCCTCACCCACTTTTCCCCCTTCCTCTCCAATTTGAAGCGCCCACGGTGCTGTTTTGTAATTAGGCGCTATCCCAAATGGAAGAGATACGCAAAAAGTTATTCAACTTGATGAAACCCTCAGCCAAGTCTCTTGAAACCTGTGCATGTTCTTTCTCTTGCCATGTGCACTATTGCCTAGTGTTTGTAAGTCGTTGATCCAAGCAGGTATGGACTAGGTTCGAGTTGGGCGCTCGTCGGGCACTTATATTTGCTTGCATGCATCGTGCACCAATTCCAAGACGTGCGTTCTTACCGCAGATGAGGAGGAATCGGGGAACAAGACTTAGACGTCTGTCCAGACGAGCTAGTGTCGGCTAGTTCGAACCCTTCTGCCTCCCCACCGCAAGACAAGTCTGTCCAGGAATCCAGTCCATGTGCCCCTCATCTGGACACCCCCACTCCGGGAACGACGATGACCTCAACAGTTTAAACATGCCATTTTGTAGTTATTTTAGCAATTATGCCTCTCATGGTGTGCTACTTTTTAAGTTTCATTACATGCCCAGTATGACGAACCCCATATACTCCAAAACGCGCCAAACCAAGTCTTCTCTAAACCAAAACAAGGGGATATTGGCCCAAACTTTGTAAACCCCAATAATGCCACGCCGGTCCGCTATGTCGGTAATACTCCACACCCCGGTGATGCGATGGTCGTGATGCTCGTAGAATTCGTTATGTGTGTCAGATAATGTCCATAACTGTGGATGCAGTGATCAATTGCCGGCCGGGTCTTTTTCGATCTTAATAAGCACCGCCGTTGTAGTATGAGGGAACCTGCGCGGGAGGAGGCGCAAAACCACTTCGCCTGCTTGGAGGGCCTGGAGTCCGGCGCTCTAAACGGGGATCCATGCGAGGATCTCCTGCCATACGAGGGTCTCCCACCATGCGAGGGTCTCCTACCAGACGAGGGTCCATGCGAGGGTCTACCGCCAGGCGAGGGTCCATACGGGGGTCCATACGGGGCATAGGAGGAGGCGTTCGAGATGGAAGCGCCTGTTGCTCATGTTGAAATCCGACTGGAGCGACGACCGCTGAGGAGCCAGTGGCGCCATTGGAACCGCTTCGTCGGTTTGCTTTCCGATAGCCATTGAGTGCGCTTAGGGGCGGAGCCTTTACCGCAGGTTCGTCCTCTGCTGGAAGAGTGAGTTCCACCAGACCAAAGAAATATTCCAGAACCTCCGGATAACGTTGGACGCTAGATTGCCAGTCTTCGTCGATGCCCCGCTTGAGTGAGGCTTGGGCCTCGGCAATCTGGTTGGGATGAGGCAGTGCGTTATAGTAGTGGTAAGCATGGGCGGTGATGCGATCCAAGTGGGCGGAGTGGGCGGTTTTCCGGCGTTCTGTAAGGAGTCGGAAGTATTCGAGGATATAGTCTTGTGCATGTGCTCGAACCCAAGAACTGTATCAACTCAATTAGATGCATTGATCGGAGAGAGGTCGGAAATGGGTAGGCTCGCGAACCGTATGTCACTGTAGATGGACCGCATCATGCGATCCTCAGCCTGCTTGACGGCCACCTCAAGCCGCTTGGCCTCACAATCGCACGCCATTGTCGCCGGGGCGTGACATATCGCGCAGTCGGGGTCCATCCTGATGAAGGGTTTTCGATATTGGTAGTCTCTAGTATGCATCTTAGCAAAGGCGGGTGGTCGAGATGACATGGGTCCGGTGGTGGCCGCCGGTCAGACCAGTGGCAGACAACAAAGAATACAAAATGATGTGCAGGGGGGGTCAAGTCATGACAACGTCATGAAGGTCGATCGGGAATCTCCCTCTAACCCCACTGACGAGTTTCATGAGGCACAAACGAAGCGAGGCAGGCAGGGAGACTGAGAGTGTGGACGACGATGGCCAGGGACGGGGGCCGGGGAGTGAGGGGAGGGAAGAGAGCAACTGACCTGGTTAAGAAGAGACGGCCGGCTGGAGAGAGTAGGCTCGGACGTGGCGGTAAGGAGATAACGACACCAGAGGGGAAAGTGGTATGGTATGTCCGTCTCGGACAGCAGCCAGGCAAGAGAGCAGCTGTTTCGCTGGGGCCAGTATGTATCCTGCAAGCACCAGCAGCTCTCGGGGCTCGAGCTGGAAGGGAGGAGAAACTGAGGAGCGAGGTAGAAGAAGTCGCGTGGGGAAGCGAAGGAAGCTATGTGGAGAGGTCGAATGAGGAGGGCTGGTCCACGTCCTCTGTCGTGGCTCGAATGCGGGACCGCGGAGCGTATGCAGGCTGGCCCAATGGCCTCGAGCTGAGCCAAGGGAGGGGCGTCTGGGGGCGAACGGTCGTTGGGCGATGCGGCTGCTCAGGTGCTGTTCTGGTAGTAGTGGATGGTGACGAGCAGTAGTAGCACGAGAAGGTGGGAGGGGGGGATGGGACGTGGACAAGAGGAATTGGGACGAGGGTGAGACGGGTTCGGCGGGATGGAGGGCAGCTAGTTGCTGGTGAAGGCCGGTGCGAGCGAGAATGGGGAAGAGAGGGACGAGTGTTAGAACTCGGTGAACCAGCAGAAGGAAGAAAGAAGGCCGGCCCGAAACTAAAAACCCAAAAACAAATCAGGAGCGGCTTGGGCTAAAAGGTAGTGAGAAGCCAGGGGACAATTTGCCGAACGTCGAACTTGGGCAACTTGGGCGAATAAAGGCGAAGGGACGGTGGCGGGTGAGCCCCGGCAAACCAACGGACGGCAAAGGAGGGGCGA
The DNA here is from genome assembly GCA_003934905.1 of Neonectria sp. DH2. Taxonomy (NCBI): domain Eukaryota; kingdom Fungi; phylum Ascomycota; class Sordariomycetes; order Hypocreales; family Nectriaceae; genus Neonectria; species Neonectria sp. DH2. The sequence continues at coordinate 1,888,425 of RQWH01000003.1, read as the reverse complement.
CGGAGGTGTGAGAGAGACCCTGCGGCCAGCCGATTCACCGCATTTTGGCATCAGCAGGGCTTCTCCCAGTTTCCAGCAAGCTCTCCAGCACTGGCCGGAGGCTGGTCGAATGGCAATATGCACCATCCATGGGCCATTCCGGGCTGGCTGCAGACGCCGACGGCTTGAGGCGAGACGAACGGGCACCGAGAACAAACATGCCACTGATTGGCACAACGGAGGACGGGCGACACGGAGGGAACGTTTGAATGGTCGACGGTGTGCAATTTGACTAAGATAGGTAAGGTATGCGAAAACGTTCGAAGTATTCGTACGATGAACCACGAACGGTGAGCGGCGAGCGAATATCGGGCGGCAATGGAATGCCCGGAAAGGATGACGGTAGTAAACGGTGAAGTAGAATGCACCTAGTTAGCAGACATGGAACTCTGAATACATGGGGGTGAGGGGTCAAGATTGATGGAGCGTAGTGTCGCGTGGGACGTGAGAGTTGAGTAACAGGGCATCATGGTTGATGGCGAGTATCGTAGCTTGAGGCGCTTGACGACTGTGATATGAAGGAGGGGAAAAACAGTCGGTACACCAGCTGTGAAATGTGAAGTAAGATGCAAGTCACAGGCTTCCTTCTTCCTAAGTTCGTTGCTTCATAGACGTACATCCAGCCAAGTGCGTACCTCAGGCATTGGCTGGGCCAAGGACGTGGTTGCCTGCTGGTCTTGAGGCACTCTTGCCTTTCCAGGGCATATTCTGGTGGTGCTGCCGTGAGGTACTGTCCAGTAGGACTTTGGGTAAGGTACTTGGGTACTTCATACTTCGTAGTACAGTACTAGTAGTACTAAGGTGGGCGGGGAGCTTCTTATCTTATCAGCACCGACCTCATCAACTCATCCAGAATTTTTGACATAATCGAGCAATCGCTTGCTTCTTGACTCAAGCCTTCAACTTTCCTTATTTCCTCGACCCGAGCAGGGCCGCCGCCACAGCAAACATGGCTCCCCGGTGCCCCAATGCCTCGCCGACGCTTCTCCCGTTCCTCTATCCCTCACTCTTCTCGCAGCGCTGCGCCCTCAACGCCGCTGCGGCACTCCGAAGACGATGCGTCTCGACCGTCAACGACCTGCCCGAATCGCGCCTTAACCCGGCCCCCGACGATTATGCCGCCTCGAGCTTCGCCGACAAAGCCCATCTGACCCTCTATGCAGGCCGTGGTGGCAACGGCTGTATCTCTTTCCTACGCGAGGCCTACATTGCCGAAGGTCCCCCCAATGGCGGCGACGGAGGCCATGGAGGCAATGTCTACATCCAAGCTGCCCACGGCGAAACCTCTCTGCACAAGTTAGCTCGAAAACGATTTGTCCACGGCGGTCGCGGCAAGCACGGCCAGGGTAGCGCGAAGAGCGGCACCCGAGGAGACGATATCATCATCACCGTACCTGTGGGAACAGTGGTGCGTGAGTTGGAGCGCGAAGACCCTGTCGCTGATGAAATCATAAACATGCGCATCTGGCGCGCGCAGCAGAAATTGCTGAACAAGGAGCAACGCTTGGCAGATGAAGAAAGGCAGAAGTTCGCGCGGGAAGAGGGCATTGAAGACCCGGAGGATGAGAGACTACAGGAGAAAGAGATTGAGGAGGATGAGGATGAGGAGGATAATGATCCAGAGCGGCCTAAGTGGTTACTATACCCTGGCTTGTCCAAGACCGATGTTAAGCAAACGGTCTTCCCTCGCCTCCCTAAGCGCCACCGCATCTACAAGCAGCCGCCGCCCACGATCCATCTCGACCTGTCTCGTCCGACTCCTAGCCCTATCCTCCTCGCAACCGGTGGTATCGGTGGCTTAGGTAACCCTCATTTCACTTCCCGAGAGCACCCACGGCCTATGTTTGCGACAAAGGGAGAAGAAGCGGTAACGATGCAGATCGAACTCGAGCTCAAGCTTCTTGCTGATGTCGGGCTCGTCGGTCTACCCAATGCCGGGAAAAGCACGCTCCTACGCGCCCTTACCAACAGCCGCACTCGAGTCGGCAACTGGGCCTTTACCACTCTTCAACCCAACATTGGCACTGTCGTTCTCGACAAGTATTCCGGTCGTCCCACCATCAAGAGCTACCGTCGCTACCCAGCCCAACTAGGCATGCCCGAGGTGGTTGACACCGAGCCACGCACCCGCTTCAGCGTCGCCGACATCCCCGGCCTAATCGAGGGAGCCCACCTCGATCGAGGACTCGGTATTGCATTCCTGCGCCACGTTGAACGTGCTGGCGTCCTTGCCTTCGTCGTCGATCTGGCCGCCGGCAATGCTTGCAAGGCCCTCGACGCTCTGTGGCGCGAAGTCAGCCTGTACGCCCAGATGCGCGATGAGGAGGAGAAAGACCGCGAGATTGACACTCGCATTGATTGGGACATGTCATCTGACTCGGGCGGGGCCATCAACTTGACTGATGACTTCAATGCTGCCTCGCAAGCACCCGATGAGTTACCCGGCATCCAAATCGCTGGCAAGCCTTGGTTCGTCGTCGCGACCAAGGCTGACCTGCCTGAGACACAGGAGAACTTTAGGGAACTCAAGGAATACCTAGACAACATTACCAAGGGTAACCAATTACACCCAAGTGGAGCGGAGAAGGCCTGGACCAAAGACTGCGCGGCCATCCCGGTGAGCGCCATCAACGGCCAGGGAATGGATAGAATCGTTCACTGGACTGTCGGTCTGCTAGACGAGTAGGCGCCGCTGCTGCGAGGGGGTTCACTATACTCAACTCGTACAAAGAGATGGTATAGTGCCTTGGCTCAAATGGTATCGCTTTTGCCAGCATTGTCATTGTACCACATGTATCAGTAATGAATGTAGAAATATACACCTGCTCTAAATCAACATAGCTAGCCGCTATCCCCGGTTCCCTCGCCTCTGTTCCGAGCTCACGATGGCTGATTCTCACAACGTCTTTTAGTGTAAAGAATGCGATACCTCCCGTTTATGAGTGTTTATATGCTTGTCTGTCATGCGTTGCGACATTGTGACTACATCGGACGCAAGTAACAAAAATTGGGATGATGGCTACAGCGACCCTGTGAATACGGTACTAACACCAAACGACTCTAATCAAATACTTGTACATCCCATGTCTAAATCAAGCGTTGTCCTCGGTTTTTGTCCCATTCGTCTCTCCAGTCTCCGCAGATTTGACATCATCCTCAACCACGGTCGTCTCCTTCTCGACAGCTGCCTTTTCCTCGCCAGGATCAACGCTCTTGGGCTCCTCCTTGGCCTTCTCCTGGTTCTGCTGCTTGTGCAGGGTGATGTTGATGAGTGGTGATGTGTCGTTGAAAACACGCAACAACATGGCCGAGCGGTCCTCCTTAGGAAGCATGAGGTTGAGCGAGTGGATGCTCTTCCAGAGTGGCAGGGCCATGCGCTCGTTGAAGTCTGGGTCGGAACCATCAGGCTCGATACGCAGAACGCAGCATCCCATGCCAATGTCACGGACACGCTCGCCAATCTCGTCAAACCTCTGCCAATCGTCGCCAGAGATGCGGGGGAACATCTCGATAAGAAGCTTGTGGAACGTCTCCTTGTTATGGAGGTGGATGACGCGGGGCTCGCCGACGTAGCCCTGGAGGATGGGCATGCCCTCAGACTGGATGCGCCAGCGACAAACTTCGGCGGAGGGGGCGTCCTGCTTCATGTACATACGCACGCCGCCGTGGATGAACTTGATACCTCTGCCCTCGTTCTCCTTGAGGATATCCCGCAGCAGAGCGCTGGTGTAGTAGATGGCCTTCGCGGGCTCGCCCATCTCGTTACGGACCATGTATCGATCATCGGGGAATCGAGTCGAGATGTGGTAGAACTCCTTGATGTTCTGGATGATAGGGTGCGCCGGGTCGAGGTACTTGAAGGGCTCTTCTACCGGGCCGTTTCGCCGGGGCTTGCCGTTGTCAGGCTTGGGCTGTGCAACAGGAGTCACGGCAGCTGAGAGCTCGTCTTCAGTCTTGACCTTCTTGGCAGGCTGTTCCTCGCTCTCCTCCGTCTCCAAAGGCCTCTTGTTACCGTTAGTGGACTCGTCCGCCATGGTAACATCCTCCTTGATCTCAGCAACAGCAGGAATGGCCCCTGCCTCGGGCTTCTCCGGCGCCTCCTCAGTGATCTTCTCGGAGGTAACCTCAGTGGCCTCCTCGGAAAGTCCCTCAGTGGCCGTATTAGGAGCTTCCTCGGTGGTCTTTTCAGCCGAAGGGAGATCTGACTCATCACTGGCCTTGGCAGGAGCCTGCTTGCGGTCGTTCTCATTTCTCGCCTTAAAATCGGTCTTCTTCTGGAGCACAGTAATGAAGAAGCCACCAGTGTCTTGCATGTGGGGGTAGACTCTCATGCATCGCTCCAGGGGCAGGTCGGCACAATCAGAGCCCTCGAGTCTGGAAAACATGGTTTCCACGACTCGCCCAGGGGGGACGCCCTCGGTGTTCTCGTTGGCGAAGTCCTCGACCTCCTTCCATGAGCTCCAGATTTTAGCAGACTTGTCCATGATCTTCCAATCCTTCAGGCCAGGGGTTCGCTTCAAGTTCACCAGCTCGTTGCTACAGTCAACAATCTCGACATTGTCGGGGCCGCCACATCGCTCGATAGCGGATACCACGACGGCTTCGTTTTCGACTGGGTTCATGCTGCAGGTCGAGAAGACGACTCGGCCGCCGACCTTGAGCAGCTGGAGAGCTCGCACCAGGATTCGAATCTGGGTGGTGTGCAGGCCAAGCGCACTGCCTGGTTGCCAATCCTTCCAGAGGTTTGCATTCTTTCGGAGGGTTCCATCGCCAGAGCAAGGGACATCCGCCAAAATTCGGTCGAACTTTAAGTACTTCGCCTTGGTGGAGTTGGGGTCGGAAGGGAGCTTGATGGAGGGAAACTGGGTCGCGTCGTGGTTGGTGACGATAAGGTTGGGGGACGAGAGTCGCTTCAGCTGATGGACCAGCATGTGGCCACGCTTGTAGTCGGAGTCGTTGGCGATCAGAATGCCAGTGGCTCGTCCGGCATCGGTCGAGTCTGCTTCAAGATCCGCGTTGATCTCCTCCTGCGTCTCCACACCGAGGTTCAGACCATCCTCGGCGGCAAAGGCGCGGAGGACCTTGCGGACACGCGCTTCCTCGCCCACGTGGATCATCTCGAGGAGCTGCGCCGCCTTGCTTCCGGGAGCAGCGCACATGTCCAGGACGGTCATTCCAGGGCGAAGGTCCATCAGCAGAGGGGGAATCATGCTGACGACCTCCTGACGGCTGATGTTTCCGACGCTCGTCTCGGAGACAAGGAACTTCTGGAAGGCGGCGAAAGGGGGGAACTTGCGGATGACGTTCTTGGGGGTGGTCATCCACCAGGCGAGCTCATCGGGGTACCAGGGGACAGCCAGAGGGGGCGCGACAGGGGTGCCATCTTGGTGCTCAATCTTGACGATTTCGGGGATGTATCTGTCCTTGAGGAGTCTCTTGACGTTAATGGCATGGCTGGCGCAAGCAAGTTAGCGTGTTGACTTCTGCCACCTCAGACGAGCTGCAACATACCCCTTGGAACCGCAGAACCGGAAGCTGTTGGGGAGCTCGCGCTTCAAGGCATCCCAGTAAGCCTTCTTCTCGTCGTCGGGCAGCTGCAGAAGGGTGTCGTAGAAACGCTGTAGCCTCTCGTTCTCCTTGGGGACGGCTGGATAGTCTCTGTAGGAGCCGCCTTGACCACCGCTTCGGCCGCCGCCGCCGCCGCCTCGTCTGTTCTTTCCCTGGATCGCAGAAATGTTAGCAGGGCACAATTGATACGAAATCGCGGGGAAACGCACCCGGAAACTCTTCTTGCCCATTGTCGCGATTGTTTTGCAGTTGGAAGGAGCTTGCGACAGAAATTTCCAAGGCTGGCAGAAAAGTGATGCAAATGCCCCGCCGCATTTAGCCCGCCGCGTTTAGCACTTGGCACCCCGCGGGCGCGCTAATGCAAGTGGCTGGAGCTCCTCAAAAGGGTCGCTGTACGGATATTCTCACCCTACACCATCATTGAAAATAAAGCACCAATTTGGTAGCCACTTGATTGTGAGGAGAAACCCCCCTGAGTAATAGAAGCACGCAGAGCTAGCGATACAATATGACAAACCCTATCGATGCAGTTTTCGCAATGGGTAGAGAAATGATGATGTGCTACTGACCAGCAGAGTTGGCACATGTCAAGAAAGTTGTCACTTTTGAGATGTGCGCCCACCTTCCATGTTCGCAAGGCCCCAGGTGCAAATTCACTGAATCGGTGCATTCACAACATCAAGGGTATGACGCATTGTCATATTGAGCTATTCGACTACCAGATTGAAAAGAGCGAACAGCCCGAGCGTGGACCGCGGCATACCTATACACATTGCTTTTCTGCTTCCTGAGCTTGCTTCTCAAGGAGAAACGGGTCAGCGCAAGATACACGATGAAAGGGGCCATATTCTTTCACGGCACGACACGTTCCACTAATACAGATGGCCATGGTGCTCCTCATTGATCACTCGCCACTCTAAGCGCCTGAACTTGGATAATGGTTCTGGGACGGCTTTCCTCATGGATGGGAAAGGTACAGGCACCATACTACCCTAACTGGACCCCATGTTCTATAACAGAGACCCCATGCCTAAACCAGGGTCCTCACTCCTAAACATAACAAGGGAAAACCAAGGCTGATCCTAACCTTAACCTGAACTCCAGCCCTGACCCGAACATCTTGTTTGCTGTTATCCATTTTGGGGAGCTTTGGGTTCTCACCCGGGCCGTATACGCCCCGCGTGATACCAATGGTTGATCCAACGCACTGGCTCATCCTCGTTCATCTTCGCAACATTTTGGGTCTGCCTTTCAATGTCAAGTACGAGACGCTAGAGCCTTCGATTCAGCTCATATCTCGGCGTATGAAATACATAGCGAAGTGTGATGCCCGCACTACCCGAGAAACGGAAGCAGATCAGTAACTACCCAAGAGGGCGTTGAGCATCATGCAGCGATTGTGCTTCTCACCTTTGTCGACATATCGTTCACAGTCAAGTGAGGATGAAAGACTCAAGATTAGAGGTGAACGAGAATAATTAACCTGACAGGGAGGGTGGGAGGTTGAAGATTGCAGAAGGTGGGTGAGAAGTGGAAGACAGCAAATTGATGGATGGGAGGGCAAATGAAAGAGCTGAATAAGACTCAGAGATTGAGCACCGATCAAGTCACTTGGTCCTCGGGTCTTGGAAGAGCGCCCATGTTCCCACTGCAGGGTTGCACTTTCACCAGCCACCACCCTCACCGTTCGCGACGCGTCGAATCTTGTTCCCACTGCTTCACTTAACCATCGTCAATAGGCAGCCTGATCGACGCTCAAGTCATTGGAATATTACGAGGCGACTGCCCGACATTACTAAAGATGAACACGACTACCAAGCGAGGCAAGTTACAGTACAGGAAGCTTCTTCTTCGCGGCCCAGCATAAAGCTGAGCATCACAATGAAAACGTGGGTTTTAAATCAAAAATTCCGCCCCCCATGGCCCCGAAGGACAATGAAACTCGGATCGACTCCGCGATGTGCAATGCAGGCCTTCCAAGCTGAACCCCCCAATTCTTGAGCTGGGGAGTTCGGAACAAGGTAAGTATGAAGAAGAAAAGAGAAAAAGTTGAAAAGCGGGAGGGCAGCGTGAGATTATATACCTGTGGAAACGCCTGAGCACGTGAGGAGTGATTGCGTTTTTTTTACAGGGGCGGGACACTATGGGGCTTATTCATTCGCTGCAGGCCCCACTGACCCTGCCAGGCAGCTGCGGGTGCCTGCAGGTCCAAGCTAGTCGGTCTGATAGTAGGTAGGTAGGCGGACAGCTGTGACATCCCCAGTCGTGGGTGTGGTCTAACTGGGTGCATCTCCCACCAACAAAGTGTATTAAACTCCAGTGTATCGATCAGCACCATCACACCAACACAATACTGGAAGGAAACGAGGCCGGCGGGAAGCCGAGCGTGGCATCAAGATACGAGTACACATGCCTAAACGCCAAGTTTGGCTGCACCAAAACATTCAGCGTCGCCCGAGCACGAGACGTGCATCCCGCGTCATGTGGCATAACCTCGGTCGAAATTCACCTTGAGCAGGTCAACGCCATCAACGCCTACCGATTCCAGTGTTCCAAGTGTCCCAAAGAGTTGCCGAATCAAGGGGCTCTGACGAACCACGTATCTCCCGTACACTTTCAGCCAAGGAAATGCCATCTAACTGGCTGCACCTCTGACATGGTGTTCAACACGTATTCGATGCTACGGAAACATATTGAGCTCGAGCATCGCGGATGGAAAAGTATCGGTTGTCCACTTCCCGACTGTCCGTCAGCCGACAAGACTTTTGCTACAATCGGGTCGTTTAGGGTTCATATGAAGGACGTGCACCAATGGAATGGGTCAACGACCAGCTCAAGCCTTCTTCACACAGTCTCGTCGCGGGTTACATTAGCGGGAGATTTTAGGGGTATTCCACGATATACGAACCAGGGGCTTTTGCAGTCGGTGGTTACGGTCTGATTTCCGGTGCGATTTTGGGATTTTGCTCGGTGTGCTGGTCAAATCTGACTATAATGATGCAAATGATTGTGTGAGAGATTTTGGGCCGTATTCTAGCTATCCACGATAATCAGTAATTCATCGTTTGCTATGTTCTGTGTCCGTCATGACATTATACCATCCAGGTAAAGCAACCGAGTGTAGTCATGCGAAAGAAGACCCAAATAGCTAGCAAATATCATTCTTCCGAGCAAGACTAAGACTACATGAGACCGTTCGTATCACTCCTGGCCCACCGCAAGTCAACCAGACTCATCATCTTGAATCCCGCTCGATGGCCATGACGTTGTTCTGCTTCAGGTGGTCGCTCACCATTGTATTGAATGTGGTTTTCCACTTGGCAGAACACCGCAACGTTGTGTCGATTGCTGACAGTTGCGCAACCATGTCCCATGTATGGACGACTCAAGTTTGTCCCAGGCGATAGGACCGGCCTTCCACCTGGATTATTTCCCCTGGTGTCCAAAACGGTTCTGACACAATAATATGTGATGCCCCCGTGATGTTCAGGCCGGTTCCTCCTGCGTTGGCGCTCATTAGGAGTACCTCCATGTCGCTGGAAGGGAGGTTGAAGATCCGGATGCAGGCTGATCGCAACTCGGAATGTTTGATACTGCCGTTGTACTCACAAACTCCGAACCTGAACATCAGGTTGGCTTGTGCCTCGCGAGTGGTAGCCTCTTTCACAAAGTTCAAGAACATGACAAATGCCGAAACCTCTATGATCTTCTCTTCTGGGTATAGGAAGCGGAAGTGCTCGATCTGAGATCTTTGGTCTGCATTGGGCTCGTCCTAGGGCGTGCGTGGCAGCATCTGCATCTTCCGCGTAGATAAACCCTTCTTCCTGGTAAGAGAGTGCAGCACTCGTCGAGAGGTCTTCCTCGTTGAGGTCTTCCTCCTTAAGCTCCTCCTAGGAAAGATTTGCCTCGGTGCCAACAGTGCCAACAGTGCCACCTGCACCAAAGTCGATGGAGGTCTCGCTTAGATGGTATGGCTCTATGACTACCCGGGGCTGCTCCAGGGATACTTTCCGCGATGGTTATTGTAGAATACCTTGAAGTCTTTAAACTGCTCGGTAGTGAGACTATCCATTTCAAGATCTGGCGCAAGGTTAGCTCAGTAGCCACTCAGGAGGGCGTCGGCAATCAGTTCCTCGCCTTTGACTAATCGTCTACAGACGACCGTGATGACCCAGAGGGGTGTAGAGGCTTGGTGAGGCTGAACGGGGCGACCATACCGAGAAGGGAGAAGTTCGGGGAAGTGAGATGAAGATGAAACGGGGTGGGAGTTGTAAGAAAACAAGAGAAGGTGGAAGTTTCTGGAGCGAGAAGTGTTAGTGTTGTGAATCATGAATTGACCTTAGGTACGAAAGTGGGTTAAAGGTGAATCATGAATCGACCTTAGTTAGGTAAGGAAATGGGTTAGAGGTGAATCGTTCTCCTCCAGTCTTGATTCTCCCACCTTTCCATTCCCGCCACGCTCTTCAGAAGCAAACAGTCGTTGCTGGTCAACCGCGCGCATGCATTGTTCGAACGTTTGCGCGCGAAGTCTCTCAGTAGGTGACGTCTGCGCAGCTTTTGTCGTCGATGACAGAGGGCGACCCATCCACTGCTGGTGTGTCGAAGCACCGAAAGAAAGCTACAACGCCGTTTTCGACGGCATGCCATTGGAAGCCTGGTCGCCACGGCCACACCGCGTCCTCACCACTTGGGCACGCAAGCATATGATGAAATGGGGAGTAATATGAATAAAAATACCCTAGTGCCTAAGCTAAAACAAAATGACACGAGGTTATATAGGTTGAGGATGGCTGGACTCTTAGTCCACAAAGCCTCGTAACCTTTGAAAACTCAAGTTATCTCTTAGTACATCCATAGACACTTGCAACTTGCCATGATGGCGAGTAAGGCGACCCATGTTAAAACGAACTCGGAGCCCAAACGTTTCCTTCCAACTTCCACGATGTCAAATCCTCGTCGGGAGAGTATAGACCTAGGTTATCCGTCGTGCTCTCGGGTGGGCGAGTGACACGCCCATATATCCACCAGCAAATGAAGACAACGATAGTTAGAACCAGCGATGTCGCGAGGTATGCCTGCCAGTTTTTGTCCCCTTCAAGTTTAAAAAGGTTTGTTGTCCATAGTGTCTGCATACATGTCAGTTCTGGTTGCTTCGGAAAGTACCCAGCTACCGGAATGTAACCCCGACTGATGACTAGGAGACGTGTCGAACATACCGCGATTAGGGTGGAAGGGAGAAATAGTAACGTTAAAATAGCAATGCCCTTTACCGTCTGGCTATCGCGTGCTGTCAGCCTTGCAATAGCAAGGTTGGTCTTGCTGTCCTTTTGCGCAATGAGTTGGTACGACTACGCAACACCGGTGAGCTTGCTAAACGGCCTGGGTATTTGAAAGAAACACGCACCACGTTGATGTTCTGACTGAGTCTAGAACTTAGCTCGGACAACCGGTCTGTCATCGACTCGCATCGCTTAATGGTGGCGCTGAAGGATTCCAACAGCCCAGAGCGATGGCGCATCGACAGTTTACGAAATCCGAGATCCTGACATCGCTCCTCCATTTCGATGACGACGTCAGAACAGAACTTCCCAAACTTCAGCGCAAACAGCATAACCGTATGGCCGTGGCAGAGCTCTACATGGGTGGCATGTATTTGGTTGAGGAGAACCTCAGGCTGAGAGAGGGCTTTGAAGCGCTCAGCATCCATTCGCCTTATCTTCCACTGCGCACGAGACGTGTTCGTCACAGTCTCGACTTCTACTACTTCCCTCCAGAGCTTTGCGAACCAATCAGTCCACCTAAAATAGCGATCTTCGTATATGTGCGAAAGCAGGTAGAGCGGATGGATTTTGAGGAAGTCCGCATTGGTTGCGCAATATGACCGTATAGATTGCATGTCCTTCGCGCCGTTGCAGCTAATGAAGACGAAACAATTCCGAGTAGCCAGCTGAATTCGGATTGTACCAAGTACGCAGTTGCTGTTTCTCGGGCAGCGGAAAATAATAGCTGGTGTTCAGAAACCGTGTTAGCGAACTTGTAAGTATTCAACAGCAACTAACAAAGCGGATACAAACACATATATGCAGGGTTCTCGTCGTCACCGGCATCATACTGGAGATGAGAGTGAAAATGAGGTACGAGGGTGGTAAAAAACTTTTGCGTAGTTATGCTACAATAACCTGCTGTCTGGATGAGACAAGAGAGCACATCTCTCCGGATCTCTAGTGTGGCTGGCGAAGATTTCCCAAAGACGGTTTGTCCGAGAGCTGTGCTGTGGAGCATCAGGAAACGATTGTATGAGATAGCTAGGAGGACGTGAGGCTCACACAAGGACGAACTTCGGCGCGGCCGTGCTAATGTTTGTTGTCTTGCTATCGATTTCCCAGAAAGAGGTCTGTTGATGAAATCAGAGCGAGTCTAGTTCAGCGCTCCGACACCAGTGTCATCGAAACGGAGCATCGAGACAACATACATAGCCCGCGAGCTTTGTCCGCAAGGCAGCATTGTCAAGGATCTCGTCTTGCCTCCCGGGGACGTTGATGTCCCAGAGCTGAGCCCTCGTGTCGGTCGTGAAAATCGATTCTGAGCGGACGTGAAACTGGTCCGCCAATGAGGCTATCGGCGGCGCATGGCCCTGAAGTTGACTTCGTGGATCCATGGGTGCGTATAACGTCGGTGAGAAAGATGAGTACTGCTGCTGTTCATGAGGCAGGTCGTGCGTTGTAAACTATCAAAGAAATACTGCCCTGAGATTCCTCAAAACTCCCATGTGTCTGGGGGCTGTGCCCTTTAGGCAAAGCTGAGATGGCAGCTGCTTGGGAGCTGAGAGGGCGCGTGATATTATCGCCTAACGCTGGCCGCAGGTTGGGCCGCTTCTCAGCGCGGGTTATAGCCTCTTCGAAGCTGAGAGGACCTTGGAGACAGCGCACACTGCCCGTTTCTTATCTAACATCCTAGTAGTCACTTGCCCCAGGAATTCCGTTTGGAGAATAACTCGGGGACAAGGTGTTTAAAATGGCTTTTTCGACATATGCAGCCTACACTCAGCACTGCCCACCGCAATCACCCCACACCCGCGCTCTTCAGCCTCGTTTCGATATCTAGTCTGCCTGTTATCCAAGAAAAGGCGACTGTCAAAACAAGGTTGTGAGAAGTAAGAAGATATATTTGAATTGATGAGTCGAGATTGTGCAAGCCGAAGGCATATCGCGTCGGATGACACTACTCAAGCCCTCGTGTGTATCCCCCTCTTCTCAAGGTACCAACCATGACGTAGCTAGGACCATGAGAGGCCATGGAAAGGAAACATTTGCACATTATTCAAGCAGAGGTCTAAGCAAAAAGAAATATGGTTGTTTTGGAATCATTCATGTCTCGTATACTACTATGCATATCCTACACTCCCATCCAAGGCCGTTGGTGTTTTTGCCTAGATAATTTACTGCTTCTTCCACTGTCCCGCGTTCTCGACGCCCTTGGACACGCCGTTCAGTCCATTCTCAACACCGGTGCCGAGGTTGCCCAGTCCGTCGCCGAGCGGTCGTCCGGCCTCGCCAGTGACGCTGGTGACGGTGTCGCCGATGCCGCGGGTCGCCGCACCGGTCACGTTACCGAGTGTGCGTCCGACCCCGCCGAGTGTGTTGCCCAGCGTGCTTGTGAGAAAGTTGGCCCCGCCCAAGGCCTGGTCGGTGGCGTTGTTCTTGTTGTTGTTATTCATGGTTGCGGAGGGGTTGTTGATGTGTGTAGAGGATGAGTCGCTTGCGTAGTGTGTGTTTGACTTGTTTAATTGCTAGGCAGGTAGATCTTTGAAGTTGTGATGTTTTCTTGGTATTGGAGTTCTGGGAAATGCTGGGAGGATTTGTGTCTTTTAACCCCGATCTAACTTACATGTGAGGCCTGATGATCGAAGATCACTGGGAATATGACGTCAACTGACGTTTCTCAAGGGTCACCTACACCACCCTATTGGAGTGATCTCTGCACAACAGCATCCCTGTTCACACCTACAATGACGTCCTTCCGGAATTTCCTGTCCGTCTTACGCCTGAAGATGCGACCCTTTGCTGCTGAATATGTCGTCAGGCTGGAAATCATGATCGAGATTCACCAGGTAGGGGTCCCCTGAAAGGCAACTCCACATTACGCAACTTGCAACCCTCCCAGATTTGAGTACATCTTCTCTTGGTTTCTTTACCTCCCTATCTATGATGCAACCAGGTAGCCGGTATGTGGATACTCAGGGCCGCACTGATGCTTTTCGTGGCCGTTTCGTGTTTACGTAGTCACGAGGTATCTGGATGTGATTAATAGAACCTTGATAAAAACTACCACGGGAAGATGAAATGAACTCTATCCTCGAAGAAACTAAAAATCGATAGATGTCATTAAAATGAAAATGCATATAGTCTATAACTCGCTTTTAACCGATGTTGAACTCGTCCGCCCCTGACTTCATTAGCATCATGCTCTTCATCTTGATGACATCGCGAGCCGATCTCTCGTCCATAGGCTGCTCCCTATCCCTGCTCAAGTCCTTGCCAGAGTCCTTGCCCGAGTCCTTGCCTCCGGTTTTGCCCCTGTCCCTAGTTGAGCCCTTGAAGGGACGCTTCTTCGTCTTCCGCTCTACTCCAGCGCCAATACCACCTGGCGCCTCTCTCAGACCGTAGCTCTTCGCCGTGTGGCCGAGATGAAGTTCTGAAATGTCAAAGTGCGAGCGCTCCTCCTTGATGTGGGTGGCGTACGCCCGAATGTGTGACTTGAAACCGTTGCGGGCAAGCTCCAGCCGCCTGGTGTCCATGAGAAGGCGCTGCTCGATATGAAGCTGCAGCGTCTCGGCCTTGTCGCGGTAGCCCTGACCATCGATAATGGCCGCTGACGTCTCGACGGGGAACTCGAGCTTGGTCATCATGCCCTTTTGAAGGACTGAGTCGTAGGGCTGCGGTGTCGGAGGGGTCGAGGTTTGGAGTAACTTGATGTAACCTTCCTCAGTACCGGGCAGCAGGAAGAGCAGTGCGTCACCAGGTCGTCCGGCACGAGCTGTTCGACCAACTCGATGGATATGATCGGCGAAGCTAAAAGCGGGATCATACTCAATGACCAAGTCGACGGAGGGAATGTCGAGACCTCGGGACGACACATCGGTAGTGATGAGCAGCGAGGGTGACTTGCAGGCCGAAAACGACTTCAGGGTGGCCGTACGGACGGGCTGAGACAAAGAGCCATGCATCCTGTGGAGAACAACCTCAGGGCTGGCGGGGGAAGTAATGTATGCAGCCTTCGAAACCGTCTTGGCCACTGATTCGGCATCCTTCGTCAAGGACGTAGGTACCTCCGCATTGTTTGGGTCTCTTAGAAGTTCGTAGTGGAAATCGACCGAATCAGCACAAGATATGAAGACGATGGCCTTCATGGTGCGTCCACGACGGGAAAATGTGGACTTGAGGTAAGAGATCAAGGTAACCAGTCGAAGTTTGGCCGGGACAATGCTGTAAGATTGATGAAGTTGCGCGGGGGCCTTTCCAGCTGTGTCGTCATCGTTCTGGGTGCCGTTGTCCTCCTTCTCGGCAGCCAAGAACGTTGCATCCGCCAAACTCATCTCTCCCAGTTTCTGTACGTTCATCTTCATAGTCGCTGAGCAAAGAACGGTCACTCTTCGCTCAGGAAGAGACTTCAGAAGGGTTCCATCTGCAAGTTTGTCGGAAACGTCAACCTTCTTGAGCTCATCGATAGTTTTCTTCAGGTCATCCTCGAAACCCAGATCCATAAGGCGATCACCTTCATCCAGAATAAGCCACCTGACTGTGCTGAGATTGAGTGCCTTGGTATTGTCGATGTGATCCGCCAGTCGTCCCGGGGTGGCAACAAGGAAGTTGACTCCTTTGCGAATACGTGCCTTTTCCGCCTTCTTCGATTCTCCTCCAGTGATTGCTGTGGACACAAGCCACGGGAAGGGCCTGAGAAGTTGTTCAAGTACCGTGTGTGTCTGCTTAGCAAGTTCACGGGTCGGCGCGACAATAATGGCGAAGACACCAGAGTCTCGATGTATCTGAGCCCCTCCCCGTTCACTCAGGAGGAGGACGCGGTGAAGGACGGGTAGGAGGTAGGCATAGGTCTTTCCGGAACCGGTCTCGGCTTGCACAAAGGCATCTGCGCTGTTGGACAGCATGTGCGGGATCACCTTCTTCTGAATTGCCGTGGGACGTTCCAAGTTCAACTTCCCAAGCTCCTCCACAAGGCGGGAGGATATGGTCAAGGAAGCAAAGCTATCGGAAAGGGGCGCATTTGTCGCCTCCGGGGCAGTCCAGTCCTCAGCCTTGTCATCCAGCTTGGTTATCTGGGCGGGGTTGAAAGAGAAGAGTTTTGAGATGACCTGTCCGTTGGTCTTTCTGAAATCCGAATGATGACCTCGAGACTGATTTGTCGAGAAGTCACCGCCGTAAGACCGCTCTCTAGGGCCTTGCCTTGCCATAGGCCTGTAGTCGAAATCATCGTTGTCGGTTCTCTGGCGTTTTGACGATCTCTGGTCATCCTCATCTGTGGTTGGTTTGGGCTCAGACAGTCCCGAAGCCTCCCTCGCCGACTTCTCAGCCTGCTTCCTGTCCCGCCAGCGACCGCCCTTGAACTTGACCTGAGGCTTGATAGGGCCAGAGCCAACCTCAAAGTTTAGGAGCATGCCATCGTCTGCCATGATGTCGAATCTCACACACGTCGTTGGAGGTTAGGTGGGGCTTGAGCTTGAGATGCGATCAAGGAAAAGTTTTGGGACATTTTCCGGTCCTTATCGATTATCGGACATTCTTATCTTATCGTGTCTTATCTGAATCTAACCATGCACGATAAGATGACACAGCTTGGCCACGTGGGAAGTCCCATCCGTACCACAGATGACCGAAGCCTGAACACCCACAACAGGGGAAATTCGAGGGGCTCAATTCGCATACACCTGCGTGTTGAATTCATTGAAATCCCCTTAAAGGCATGTGATGAGGGCATCCTCCCGGGGTTTAGTTCAATGGAGATTCCGTGGACCTTGGGCTCGATTGGGATTCGGTACAGCTCCTCCGGTATGTCAAGTGACGTATATCTCGGGAGTGGCCGCCGAAGAAATGACTCCTTCAAAAACACCGGAATCAAAGGATCGAGATCTCTGGATTTAGATGGTTGATTATTGGGATACGGAGCACGAAGTCGGAGGACCGAGCTCTCCCTGGACGCGAGGCATATTACCATTCCGCAGAATCTCGAGCCCCCGATCCTAGCGCGTAAGCGCGAATGAAGGGATGCAGATGCAAAGTGATGCAACGCTCTCGTGACGGTTCGCAGGGTTTGAGATGGGCGGCAAGCCACCATCGCGGGCTTGTCACCAGGAGCTCCATAACATCAATGAAAGGAACTGTGCAAATAGTTATGCGGCTATCTAGACCGGGAAGAGCGATGAGCTGCCTTGAGGTATAATGCATTGTCGACAACGTACAGACATGCCCAAGTCAGTACTGCATGATGAGGTCGCTCATTTACTATGTATACTCGGCCCGTCATTTGTGGTAATCACCGAGGCGTTATTGATCAACATCCATCAACGCCGAGCCGTTACGGAGCGTGGGTGTCAAATCGGCCATGCATGGCTGATGGGACCCGGAGCGCGGGGGAAGGCAAGTTGCCGATGCAGTTCCCAAATCCGCTCGGGCTCGGCGCAAAGACACAAATGACGGAGCGACGACGAGAGCCTAGGCATATGTCAGCGTAACCAGGGCTCCGTGGCATCCGGCAGCAAAACGGGACTTTTTCGTCGCCCTGGTCCATGTGACGGATCGAAAATGCAGCCCTGTGGTTCCCTGTGGCGCCCGCTTTCACTCTGCACTTCCCACGCCTTCGGGGCTAAACTTGGGCTGGTGCTGACGTTTGAGGCGCTGCCTGGGGCATCTCTGGCCGATCCTTTGACCTCTGTGGCTACGTTTGAAAACGGTTGCGGTGGGGACGTCGGGAAGGCTTGGAACGCCGGAGGCAGGGAGGCGAGCTGGTTTCCGTCCCGATCGCCGCGAATCATGGGAACAAGCTTTGGCTGATGTCCTGCTACTTAGTTACTGTTTGGGTTTTTGTCATTTTGCGACCCTTTCGTAGGCTTGGTGATGTCTTGTGGGCGCCAGTTGGCCATGCCAAGCCTGATGCTCTCACACCGAGGAAAAGGTCTGGGATAACCGAGGAAGTTGGTCCCCGTTGATATTGCTTTTCCAGGCGGCTCCATCACAGATCCACTGCCGCCCCCTGGACACGAGGAGACTTAAGGCGCACCAGAGACAAATAAAAGGCGGCGAAGAAAAAATCTAAAAATTTTGTTGATGATTCACCACCCTTGGGCATTGGAGGCCGAGCCTCGACCCTCTCTGGTTGGTAGAGTCGGTAAGGGACAGAGGTAAATCGGGGCTGCTGGGTGAGTCCCGACAGGCTGGCTTGACGTTGGCTTGGGGCTGACCTGGATTCCGGCTTCTTCCTTGGGTCCACCAGCGGCCGGAGGCGAGGCCAGGGAATTGGGTGCAGGGATCGCAGGGATGGCTTAAAGGCACCGGTTTGTTCTCGCCCCGGCCACCACAACGCCCGCCACAAGGCGGCTTTGCAGTCTCGAGACCCCTGGATTCTGCGGTCAACGTCGCAAAGTTCGTTCCGTCCGACCGCGTGGAAAGTCTAGTGTATGGGTAATTTGTCGTCATTTACGCGCATGCCGTGTTGAGGCGTTGGAGGGTCGCGTGCACGGATAATGACAGTGCATTCAACTTGGAGATCGACGATCACGAAGAGAGACATGGCTGGGTTACTAGGGTTGGATTCCTTTGCTTGTGGTTTGTGGGAGAAAATAAAAAAAGAGTCCCTCAGTGGAGATGGAGAGGATTGATAGCTAATAGCGTATCGAGTCCGTTGCTGCATTGTACAGGTCCGTTCCTCGAGCAAAAGAAAAGAAAATGCCCCGGACCAGAGGCGAGTTCCGCCGGGTTGGTTACTTGCAAGGGCACAGCAGGGACTGAGGACGACTGTGTTCCAGCGGCTTCTCTCTGTGGCCCAGGCTTCTTGTCTCTTTGCTCGTGTGTGGTTGAAAAATGCGGGAGTGTGGGTGCGAGCGAGTGCGTGGCCGCCGTGTGGAGTACGGCACAGGCTCCATCTTACCCCCGCGCCGGCGCCCTCACCGGGGAGCTGGTCACAGCTGGCAAGAGCCTGTCAACTGTTAGCAGGGGCGGGGGAAAATGGATGGAAGCTGGTGAACGCGAAAGAGCGAAGCCACAAGTGCAAGTGCAGTGGGTGAGTGCACACAGGGAGCCACAGGGAAGCGCGACAGGGGAGTCACAGGGAGAGACAGGGAACGGCAGGGAGCGGTAGGGAGCAGCAGGGACAGGGCTTGAGTCATTCCAGAACCCGTGTCCACTAACACAGCAGCCCGCTCCGAATCCACCCACATCAACACCCACACCAAAGCACCCACACCCACGCTAAACTCCGCGCCGAAAGCCGCGCAGTCAGGATCCGGCGTCGCGGCTTTGACCTGCATGTACCGGCTCCAGCGGTTCTGCCTGAGCCAGGTACCTGAGGCGGCCTCGGAGAAGCAAATGGCTGCTGCTGGCGCTGATTGATACTACGGACTCCAGTGTCCAGTGCTCTTCGCTCCCCACACTGCCGCACGCGAAAGCCCTCCCTCCATCCATGACCATCTCTGAGCTGCCTCTTGAGTCCCAGGCTTCTGCCATCCCGCAACTACGCAAGATACGTACCACCCGTACCCACCTGAGGCAAAGAAAAAAGCAGCCCTCCCCCCCGTCCGAAGCTTGGGTCCCACGCCTCACATCCTCGTCTCTTCCTCCCAGGAAAACACCCACCTCACCAAACAACCCTAGACATCCATTCTTCTCGAGTCTAGACTTTTCTTTCCGCTCTTTCCTCTCTTTCCTCCTTCGTTTGTTCCATCTTCGTTTCTCCCTCCCACCATTCCCTCCCTAATCTGGCCTGCGCGTTTGTTTGACGGCTGTCGCGCTGTCAAATGAACCTGCATTCGATATCCTTCCTTTTTCCCCATGTAAGTCACTGATTTCCATTGGTCCACAACCACCACACACTTTCCTCGGACCCCAAGATCTCGTGGCCCGACCACGATCTCATTACCGTCCGACCTTGACTCCAGCTTTTCTGGTCTTCAGGCACGACGAGTTTGACGCGATCCATTCCTCATTCCTCCCCTCTCATTGTCCAATTCGCGGTGCTGACAGAGACTACTTCAGTCTCCCCCTCCGCCAGGCGCCATCTAAATGCCCACCATCTACTCCTCCCTCTACTCGAATTTCGTCCGTCAAGGATCAACATTCGCAAAATCCATCACCACCCACGGCTACGCCCAGTCCGTAGTCGCCGCCACACACCCTCACGTCCTCAACTCTCAGAACCGTCCTATCTTCACTCGCCGTACCACCAAGTCCCGACTTGGCCGCCTCTCTAGCCTCCAGCTTCACTCCGCTTTCCACACCGACAGAGTCGGAGTCGCCGCTCCCGGCCTCTCTGATCACCGTCCCGCCCAAAACCATGGAGGATTAGACGACTATTTCGAGGCCCTGCAGCAGCAGCAGGCCGATGGTGAACTTGATCCCGAATGGACCCAATTCGAGTTCCCGAAGCGCATCGAGTGGAAGCCAACTGCGGCTTCCATTCTCACCAAGGACAGACTTGCTGGTCTCGATGCCGAGTATGCCCTCATCGAGGATGCCGATGTTGAGTCCAACCTCTCCTTTGAGGACCAGGCGGCCCTCGCTCATATCGATGCGGCCCTGGTGAAGGAGATCGAGGCACGGAGTTTCCATGTCGCCACTGAAAATGCGGTTGCAGCTGGACGACCAGGTTCAGCCCTGGATTCCAAGTCTCGATCTCCCGTGATTGAGAGATCGCGAACTCCGGCAAGCGTGGCTCGTAGCGCCACTCCCCCCGCTGACCCCCAGTCCCAGTCGTACGCCGATCACCTCCACAAGCTTTCCGAGAGTGGTCGCTATACTGAGATTCCAGCCGTTTTCGAGGCCATGTTGGCTACCGGTGTTCAACCCATCGCCAGCGCCTACAATGCCCTCCTCGTGGCGGCAATTCACATTCCCACCAAGAAGATTGAAATCGTCTCCAAGGCTCTCGACGTCTACGCTGACATGCTCCGAAGGAGAGTGTCTCCTGATGCGGATACTTTCAACATTCTGGTGGGTTTGTTGGCGTCGCGATGCCTGGAGGTTGCTGAGTTGAAGGCCTCCTTGGAGGACAAGCGACTCCGTTTCGGTGGCATGGATGAGCCCGGCAAGTTCATGCTCGCTTCGTCCGAGATCGAGCACGCTATTCTCTGCGAGGATGACCGACTCGATCTTGCCATCAAGCTGTTCGACACGTCGGTTGACACCGAAGCGGCCATGTACTCTGCTGAGACTTACCACCAGTTGATTTCTGCTTGTGCCCAAGCCGGGCGAGCTGCTGACATGCTCCGACTTTTCGAGCACATGGAGGCCAACCAGATCGTTCCCTTTGCTGCGGTGTTCCCCACCATGATCACCGCGTTTGCTACCTCTGGGGATCTGATTAGTGCTGTCGAGTGCTACAACGAGTACCGCAACCTGGCTATCGCCAATGATGAGGGCCTGGAGACCCTCAACGATCGACTGGACGCTGAGGTTTACGCCGCCGTTATCAACGCGTACGTCATTACCGACAAGATTGAAGGCGCCATGAAGTTCTTTCAGAAGATTGTCAGCGAGTACGGTGTCCGCGCTGCCGATATCAAGGACGCTTTAGTTACCACTGGCTTTGTTAAGGGTTTCATTGCCCGCGGCATCTACCAGGAGGCTTTCCACTGGGCCCAGGCTGTCGAGGTTGAAGCTCGTGCCCGAGCCTTCAGCCAGATCGCCACCGTCGCTGCGGACAAGGATGACAACGCCACTGCCGTTGCAGCCTTTTCCAGTATTCCTGGCTACTTTGATGATTTGGCTACCCCAGCCACATCTCTCCTGGCCATGAGTGTCCGGGAGGGAGATGTTGCTGCCGCCACTAAGTACTGGAGCGTCCTCAGCAATCCCGAGACCAAGGTTTCTGCTTCTTTCATCGAACCGACTGCCATGTACGCCGTCGCCTTAATTGGCTCCGGTCAGGTTGCCGATGGCCTGGCACAGTCCGAGATGATGTTCCAGCGAATCCGCGCCACTGAATCCGATGCCCAGCCCCACCTTGTCGAAGAAGTTGATGAGGGTGTTGAGTTCATCGCCCGGTACATGGAGACTCGAGGTATTACCGATCCCCGCGAGATGGCTTCTCAGGTCTCGAGCTTCCACCAGCAGTCCACGTCTCCGTATCTTTCGACCCCGTCCGTTTCCAGCTTCGAGGATACCTTCGACCCTTATGCCCACAACACCGACTTTAAGGGATCGTCCCTGATTGCGGATGATCTTGAGGGCAACCATGGTCGCAAGGGACCTCGCCTGAGCGATGCTCTTAACCGATTCCGAAACATGCGACGTGCCGGCCGACACCCCCGATACATCACTTACGCTAAGCTGATTTCTGCCGCCGCCCGCGATAGCAAGATGGATGTCTGCCACGACGTCCTTGCTATGGCTCGTACCGACATGCCACTCCAGCTACAGTATGCGGTTGTGAGATATGGCTGGTCCAGCATCCTCGATGCCATGGTCGGTGCTTGTCTGACCATGGGCAACCGAGGACGAGCCGAGCAGTTTCACCAGGAGTTGTTGGAGATGGGCGCGACCCCCTCAGCTAACACTTTCGGCCTGTACATCACTACCTTGAAGGACTCGACCAAGACTTTTGACGAAGCCTCCGAGGCCGTCCGGATTTTCCACCGTGCCAAGGCTGAGGGCGTTGAGCCCAGTTCGTTCTTGTACAATGCTCTCATCGGCAAGCTTGGCAAGGCCAGGCGTATCGACGACTGCCTGTTCTACTTTGCTGAGATGCGAGCCTTGGGAATCAAGCCCACCTCCGTCACCTACGGTACAATTGTCAACGCTCTTTGCCGAGTCAGCGACGAGAAGTTTGCGGAGGAGCTGTTCGACGAGATGGAGGCCATGCCCAACTACAAGGCTCGGCCCGCTCCCTACAACAGTATGATGCAGTTCTTCTTGACTACGAAGCGAGACAAGTCGAAGGTCCTTGCCTATTACGAGCGCATGAAGGCCAAGGGCATTGCTCCCACCGCCCATACTTATAAGCTCTTGGTTGATACCCATGCCACTCTCGATCCCGTCGATATGGAAGCTGCTGAGGATGTCCTGAGCAAGATCCGTACCTCTGGTCAGCGAGTCGAGCCCGTCCATTACGCCTCCCTGATCCACGCTCGCGGATGTGTGATGCACGACATGGAGGGTGCCCGCAAGATGTTCGATTCTATTGTCAAGGAGTCTCTGGTCCCCATCAACGCGAGTTTGTACCAGGCCCTGTTTGAGGCCATGGTTGCCAACCACCAGGTTGCTGCTACCGAGCCTGTTCTGCAGCAGATGCGACGCCAGCGCGTTGAGTTGACTCCGTACATCGCAAACACGCTGATTCACGGCTGGGCTGCCGATAAGAAGATTGAGAAGGCCCAGCAGATTTATGATGCTGTGGGCCGGGAGAAGCGCGAGCCTAGCACCTACGAGGCTATGACTCGGGCTTACCTGGCTGTTGAGCAGCGGGAGCAGGCCAAGGGTGTGGTTGGAGAGATGCTCACCCGCGGCTACCCCAGTGCCGTTGTCAATAAGGTTCTTGAGCTCCTCGGTGGTGGTCAAGAAGTGGCCACCGACTGAGCGTGCCGAGTGCCTATTAATTCTTCGGTGTCATTCATTGGAGGTTTGGGATCTTTTTCTTTGTTGAGTTGGCGCACTCTGTTTGATACCCCGCTGCGCTGGATGGAATATTGTCTTTTACTTTCGGGGTTGCATTGAGATTTCGAGAGGCACACCTGCCCTCGATCCCTTGAATTGGACGGCGTTTCGGATACAAAATGGGTATGAATTGTGACGACGGCCTCTGGGTGAAGGGATTCGGGGCCGAACGTTGCCTGATAGACAACACACCACTCCAAATAAGGGAAAACAAAGATATTTGCAGCATATAGGGACCAAGGATCAAGATACAGGGAGGGATATGGAGAGAAACTCGGAGGCGAAAGCAGAGAAGGGACCTGCTGCCTGTACTACCATACAAGGAAATGAAACAAAGTATAATTTCAAGTGTAACAAAATCTTCTCGTGTCGGCGAGTATGTGATAATCCCGGGCCAATGACGTGAGCCGGCCATGATGGCCATACGGCGGATGTTGTCATGCTGTAATCATAGCTTCCTTTTGTTTTATGCGTGCTGCGGCTAAACTTTATTGGGCTCCAAGACGTTGGGTTTCGATCAGTGAGATAGTGAGAGGGAAGAGAAGCAGGCAGCCGAATGGTGGGACAGAGCCACAGTGTTAGCATTGAAAGCCGGGACGCGTCTGCACTGTATGAAGCTGTCGATGGCCCCGCTACCTCTCATCACGATTCTTCCCGGTGCGGTGTTGGAGGTGAGCAAAAGATCTCACTCACACCTTGTAACTTGCCATTGCGAGCCCCAGCGTTCCTCTCATCCGATACTCTCGCAGTGTCGCCTCTATATCGTTCCTTGGTTCCTATATTCTGTTTCTACATCATTCACTTCTCCCCGTCCTCGTCATCGCCGTCGCCATCGCCATCGCACATCGCCATGCCGTCCCGGAACCCCACCATTGCCGTGTCGGCGCCTGGCAAGGTCCTCCTCGCGGGCGGCTACCTGGTGCTGGACCGGCAGCACACGGGCTTCGTGTTCGGCCTCAGCGCGAGGATTAACGTGATTGCCGGCGAGATTCACACCACGCCCGGTGTGCAGTTGACGGAGATCGTCGTCGACAGCCCGCAGTTCCTCGAGGCGCAGTGGCGGTACGGCTACCGGCTGGCCGAGGCGGGCGGCGGCATCAAGGTCACTCAATTGCAGGTGTAAGTTGAATTGGGTCATTTCTTTCTGCCTCTTCTGTCCTCTTGCTCACTCTACTTGCTGCAGCGGATCCAAAATCAGCCCCAACCCCTTCGTGGAGACCACCCTCAGCTATGCGCTCACCTACATCGACCGCGTCGCTGGCAAGCGCCCGAGCCATAGCATGACGGCCGCGCGCCTCATCATCCTTGCGGATAACGACTACTACTCCCACTCCGGCTCGGCGGACACGGGGAGGGGCCGCTTCGCCAAGTTCCCGGTGGCCCTGGGCGATGCCAACAAGACCGGCCTGGGCTCCTCCGCGGCCCTCGTGACCTCACTGACTGCGGCTCTCCTGA
Organism: Neonectria sp. DH2; assembly: GCA_003934905.1. Taxonomy (NCBI): domain Eukaryota; kingdom Fungi; phylum Ascomycota; class Sordariomycetes; order Hypocreales; family Nectriaceae; genus Neonectria; species Neonectria sp. DH2. Next base: position 1,863,487 of record RQWH01000003.1, on the reverse strand, counting down.
TTCACTACCTGCCCCAGGATCTCTTTGATATTGAGTCGGACAAGGGGAAGCGGGCGCTGCACAACCTGGCCCAGGCGGCGCACTGTGCCGCGCAGGGCAAGGTGGGCTCCGGCTTCGACGTGGCAGCCGCCGTGTATGGATCTTGCCGGTACAAGCGCTTCTCTCCCCAGACGTTGAGCAAGATCCCCGAGCCTGGGACACCGGGCTTCACGGACGCGCTGGTTCAGCTGATCGACGAAGAGTCGGCGTGGGATGTCGAGGTGGCCAAGGACGAGGTCAAGATACCCGCGGGCGTTGTTCTGAGGATGTGCGATGTGGACTGTGGCAGCAAGACGGTGAGCATGGTCAAGAAGGTGCTGGCATGGAGGGCCCAGGATCCCGAAGGCTCCAAGCAGCTCTGGGACGACCTCCAGCGGCGAAACGAGGACCTGGTCGCGACGCTCAAGCAAGGGGACGTCGACCAGCTCCCCGCCAAGCTGGCAGCGGTCCGGGAGCTGATCAAGAAGATGGGCACCTCCAGCGATGTGCCCATCGAGCCGGACAGCCAGACGGAGCTGCTCGACGCCATCAGCGCGGTCGAGGGCGTCTACGGGGGCGTGGTGCCCGGCGCGGGAGGCTTCGACGCCCTCGCTGTGCTGATGAAGGACGACGCCGAGACCAAGCGGCGCGTGGAGAGGTTCCTGGCCGAGTGGGCACAGGCCAAGGGCACGAAGGTCAAGCTCCTGGCTGTCAAGGGCGAGATGGAGGGAGCGCGAGCTGAGAGCTTAGACGTGTACTCGGGCTGGATCTAGATGAGGAGTGCACACTACGCATCTGTTATGGGTGTCACCGGTTGGCTCTGCGAAGCGAACAAAGCAAGGTCCGAGACCCAAATGAAACAAACCTCGCTTTTCGGCAACCAAAACAAATTAACAACGAGACTCTTTCTGTTCTCCTCGTGAATGCCTTGCACGAGACAATTGCTGCTCTTCTCTATGAATTAGAACAATTAGGTCCCCGGTCCGTTTTCCCTTGTCCGTTTTCCCCTGGTATGATCATGTCCACCCGATCGATACTGTATCCATCCATGACAATTTGCTGTCTAAAAATAGCTTTGCAGCCGCTCCATAGTAATCCGTAACCCAAAAAAAGCAACCCACTTATATAGCCCGCACATAGATTAGGACGCCAATCCCTCGGGCTCTTCCCTTTGTACATCGTACAATAGTCAAACAACACACACGCACTCCCGACACGAAGAATAAGTGGCGCTCACGGCAGGCTGTCGGTCGACGTGGTCGCATGCGCTGTCATGGCGGAGAATCGCGGCGGGCGCGCGAGAGGATGCGAGAAGAGGCTGGACGTCGAGTACGGCGAGCGAGGCGTGAGCGGCGTGGGCATGGCGGGATCAGCGATGCCGATGCGACTGGCTGCGGCCTTGTCGCGGAGCATGGCGATTCTAGAGAGAGAAAGTAAAATGTTCAGCTGGAGTTTTCTTTTTCTATGCACGACATGCGTGCGTTGGGGTTGCCTACTCGTCCTCGGAGATGCCCGGTAGCAGGACGGGCTCACACTTGAGGTTGAAGGGAGCGGACTGACAAAGGCAGAATTAGCTGGTTTGTTTCGTTTTGTTTTGCAGAGGGAAGAGGAAAGAGAATCCCCTGGGGGGGTCATACAATTTGCATCGCCCGCTTCTCCTTGCGGCGTCGTTGGCGGATCAGAGTGTGGACGCGCGAGCACAGCGTGCGGACGTTGGTGGAGATCTGCATCTTGGCTCGTGAACTCGACGACCGGAGGTGAGCCAGCGGCGCGGGCAGAGGTCCAGCGGCCCAGAGGTCTCGATCCGAGGACCGATGAAGAGCCGGCTTCATCAGGAAATTTTCGTGCGGTTGATTGAATCTCTGGACAAGTCGAAAATGGCTGATATCTGAGGTTGACGTCGAGATTCGAGTCGAGGTGGGGATGGGATGTAAGTAAGCTGGCCAGTGAGCACCGAGGTGAAACAGCAGGGTGGTGTGAGTGCGGCGGTGAACCGACAGGCGGAGCGGATGTATGTAAATAAGGCAAGGGAAAGTGACGAAGGAAACAAAGGTCGAGGGGAAAAGAAAGGAAAAGATATAGTCAAAGACAGCTTCTGAACAAGGTAAAAAGGGACGAAAAGAAAAAAAGCGTGGATGGGAATTCTCGCTGGTGGTGATGCGTGGTGGAGATCGAGACAAAGGAGTGGAACCCCAGCCAACGCAACGCCTGGAAGCTGAGCTGAGCTGAGCTGGGCTGGGCTGAGCTGTGATGTGGTGTGGTGTTTTGTCGCCCACGCGCGCGCCAGAGAGAATAAGAATGGGGCGAGAGAATATCCACAACCAACGATGCGAGCGAGTCCCGGGGCCATTCATAAGTAATGTATAGAATCCGCCATTTCCCTTTCCAAAGCCGTCCCACGCGCAGGCTTGGCTCGGCTGGGTAACAGTAACGGGAGAAGAAACCTCTGAGGGCCTGACACGGAGAAGGGATGATGGAATGGGCAAATCCGCACTGAGGTTGTCGCTGCCGATGGAATGGAACCCGGCATTGAACTGGAATCCCAACCCGCCTTCGTCGGTGAAACCCCCCCCCCTTCCACTGAACGCTGAACGTGAACAATTACACCATCAACTGAACACCGCCAGTCGCAGGAGCCGGGGGCGGGGCTGCGAAAGCCGAGCGAGCTTTGTCTCACCGACCGAGACATCGGGTTTTGTACGACGGCTTCGTAAGGGGCGGTGGTTCAGATGCCGTACGGGACGGGAAATTCCAATATTTCAGAAAGATGTGCACGTTTGCAGTATCGATTTCACAAGAGTCAGCGCAAAATGCTACCCGAAGGGGGACCTGGATACTTACCCACCTACCACTGCCTGCTCATCTATACCTATCGACCTTGGCATACCTGAACCTGGCGTCCGTCGTCCGTCATCATGTTGCGCCAAAGGGATAGATTTGCTCCCCCCAATGGACGGACCCAGCCCGTGGCACAAAGGGAGGAGGGGCGGGGCAATGGTCCACGGCTGGAGAGCTGGGAAAGACCCAAGTTGATTGATGAATCAGGTTGCGTTTCTGAAGCCCCGGGTTCGGTGAGACCTGTGAGCGGCTGTGTCTGGCTAAAATAATCTGGGTGCGAATCCCCCATTCGGCCACTCTCTCCTCTTGATACAGCTCTTCGCACCCGTGTGACGGATGCGAGGCCTGTCAGCCCACCGGGGGCCATTGGCGTTGGCCGATTTGCCGTAATAACGCAACCCAATCTTGAGACTCTCGCGACCCGATGACGCAGGTTGGTTGCGTCTCCGATCGCCGCGGGTATGAGTGCTGGGCGTTGCACTTGGTGGAATGCGGCCGAGCAAGGTGAATCTCGACAGCTGAGCCCTGAGCAATGAAGTCAAGATCGAGGCAAGATGAGGAAGCTGTGCGAGAACAAGACGAGAGTGATTGCTACATTCGACTACTCTAGCCCCCATGTCAAACCACATCGTTCCGCTACCGGCCGCAGCGCAATATCTATTTCGGGTAGTCCTTGAGATGGTAGCTCTTGAGCTTGACAAACTGGTCGTATCCGAACCGGCTGAGCGTCTGCCCCTTACCCGAGTTCTTCCATCCGGTCCATGCCAAGTCCTGTTAACGGCGGTCAGCAAGCGGTAGCTTACACGGGGGCTTGTGCTTGTGCTTGTCGCGCGGGAACCTACCGGGCTTGGGTAGTCGCACCGGTTGACAAAGACGGTGCCCGCCTCCACGTCCTCGGCGATCTCGTACCCCTTGTCTGTGTCCTTGGTCCAGATGCTCGCCGTCAGGCCGAACTCGCTGTCGTTCATGAGCTTGATCGCCTCCGCGTCGCTCTTGACCTTCTGCACGGCCACGACGGGCCCGAACGTCTCCTCGACCATGACCCGCATGGTGTGGTTGACGCCGACTAGCAGAGTGGGCTTCACAAAGTTGCCCTTCAGTGGGAGGTTGCTGAAGCTCTCGTTCTCCGGGGTTGCGTCCTTTGCACCCTTGTCCAGGGCATCCTTGATGTGTTCCTCGATCGCCTCCTTGGATCGCTTCGAGACGACGGGACCTACATGGGTGCTCTTGTCAAAGGGGTCTCCGAGCTTGTATCCCTTGAGAACTTTCTGAACAGCCTCGACAAAGGCGTCGTGGATCTTCTCGTCCACATACACGCGCTCCAGAGAGCAGCAGCTCTGGCCCGAGTTGAAGACGGCACCGTCAACAATCTCGCCCGCCGCCCAGTCGATGTCGACGTCGGCTCTGATATACGCGGGGTCCTTGCCTCCGAGCTCGAGGCCGACGTTGACAACCCGGTCAGCGGCTGCCTTCTGCACCGCCAGGCCACCGCCGACGGAGCCGGTGAAGCAAATTAGGGAAACGAGAGGGTTTCGAACAATTGTCTCCATGATGATGGGGGAGCCGCAGTGGAAGTACTGCAGCACACCCTTAGGGAGACCCGCCTCGGCGAAGGTCTCGGCCACTCGCTCAACCACGGTGGGAGTCTGGGGCGATCCCTTGAGGATAACCGTGTTTCCAGCCAAGATGGCTGGGATAAGAGAGTTTACAAGAATGAGGTAAGGGTACTGTGACGAATTAGCGGCGGGAACTAGAAAAGAAGGCGAATTGCATACGTTCCAGGCAAAGATGACCAGGACTGGACCAACGGGGACCTTCCTGATAAAGCGCTTGAAGCCCTTCTCAGCCTCTCCGTCGGTATCCTGGAGGGCCTCGTCACTGATCTTGAGGAGATACTCGCCACGCTTCACAGCCGTGGCGACTTCCCCGGGCGTGTAGTTGATGGGACGTCCCATCTGGGCAGTGAGCTCCTCTCCGAGCTGATCCTTCTTGGCAACTAGACCATCGAGGAACTTGCGGACGATTCCCTGCCGCTCCTTGAGCGTGGTCTTCCGGAAGCTCTGAAAGGCTTCGGCGGCGACCTTGGGGAGGGCCTCGAGGTCGGCCGACGAGACGCCATTCCGGCTGATGATGGCCTCGTTGGTGTTGGGAGAGATTGTGGTGATGACTTCGACGGACATGGTGACGGGATGATCCTCAAATCCTGGAGTATAAGAGAGATTGTCCTTGAGGGCAGGCTCTGAGATGGTCTTCGAGGGGTTGTCTCAGAGGGTGGAGTAGCTGTGGTTGGGATGACGAACAAGATACGATAGGTGCTTTGGACCTTTGCCCCACGTAACCCGACGTCGGCCGCATGACGCCGCACCCCGCTATCACAGATAAGTGTTTGCACTGTCCTTTGTAAGCGTTTTTACAACAACCCGCAACTGTGGCAAATATTGTAAGATTGATGGAGACGAAGGTTCGAAGTGGTGCCTTTTGTTTCCAACAGACGGACAAAATTCATGGCAGACTTGTGGTCTTAGACCTTGGTTAGGCGTGTTCTCGGCAGCTTTCTTGTCTTCATCGCGGTGTACATGAGTGAAACCTAGCTTCATGCTGGTGCTTAGCCTTGTGTGGGAGTAACAGTTATGGCTAGATTGACACAACATCTCGCTATTGTGAGAAAACGGTTGGACCTACAGGCCTGGCAACTCGTAATGAGGAGTCAAGAGTTGTAGGTCTACGTGGTGAGAATATATGGGTGTAGTTGAGATGCTAACTAACCCTTTGTATTCACGCCACTGAAACCCACTTGCATGGACTTGAATGAATTCCCAAGGCATTGTCCACATACTCGCTCAAGTCACATTCCGTGGGTCTATAAGAATTAATATTCTGTCTCCACCCATCAAAGCGTAATTGGTTTAGTGGTAAAATTCTCCGTTGCCATTCGAGTAACGTCGGGGAGCCCTGGGTTCGATTCCCAGATTACGCAGAGTTACGAGCATCGTTAGATGCTTTGTTTTGCCTTTTTGTTGACTTTTATTACATCCTCAATCAAGGATGACAACCTTTTCCTGTCTCTTCCACTGGTGTGCGGATCTCGAGTGCCCCTCCACATCACATGATCATTGGCCTGAGCTTGTCGCAGGACCCACATTCTAGCCGAGCTTATCTTATCGGGGACTTTTTTTTGAGCCGTCAGTTTGCAGACGACTGACTGCTTGTTCCTTCAGATTGGAGACTTGCGACAACCACTCACGATGGCGCCCGAGAAGAAGAACGAGTTCCTTGACGCCGCTGATAGCGAGAACGAGAACGATGTCGGCTATGACTCAGAGGATGATGACATGAGAAAGGGCGGCCGCAGCGCCAAGCGCCGTAGGATTGACGACAATGGGGAGGATGATCTGGCCAGCGACCTCGACCACGACGCCAGTGACGAGGAGGAGGACGCGCAAGAGCCTAGTACCGAGGCACCTGCGAAAGACGAGGACCATTCCGACAAGGCGAAGTCAAAAGACTCGAAACTTAAGACCAAAGACGCCGGCCCATTAAACCTACCCGACATCACACGCCCCTTGACGAAGAAGAATCTCGTCGCCTCAGAAGCAGCCATCAAGAAGTCTGGCGTCGTCTACCTCTCAAGGATACCCCCCTTCATGAAGCCGCAAAAGCTGCGCTCCCTGCTGGAGCCCTACGGCACCATCAACCGCATCTTCCTGGCACCCGAGGACCCAGCGTCCCACGCCCGTCGCGTGCGCGGCGGCGGCAACAAGAAGAAGTCGTACACTGAGGGCTGGGTCGAGTTCGTCAAGAAGAAGGAGGCCAAGGCGGTTTGCGAGATGCTCAATGCCCGCACCATTGGAGGCAAGAAGGGCAGCTACTACCGCGACGACCTGTGGAATCTGCTGTACCTCAACGGCTTCAAGTGGAACAACCTTACGGAGCAGATCGCAACGGAGAACGCAGAGCGGACCAGCCGCATGAGGGCCGAGATCACCAAGACGACCAAGGAGAACAAGGACTTCCTCAAGAACGTGGAGAGGGCCAAGATGCTCGACGGCATGCAGGCCAAGGCGAAGAAGCGGAAGGCGGAGGACGGCGCGGCGGACGGCGCGGAGGGCAAGGTGCGACGACAGGGTTCGCGGACGTTCCAGCAGGTGCCTTTGGCCAAGAAGAAGGTGGAAGTGGAGGATCAGCCGGCGAACGTGTCGCGGGTCCTGAGCAAGATCTTCTGATGAAATCACATGTTTATTCCCCCGTCTTACGTAGTATACTGCCTGTCGCTCCAGGACGTCATGATAATATTAGCAGCCATTTACCTCGTTGGTCCTAGCACGATCTGAGTGGATCCCTGCCTTGAGAGTCCATGATCCGGGTTGGTGCATGTGCCCCGCGGCGAAGAAAAAAAATGTACGTCCGATAAGCCTTGGAGCGCTTATCAAGCAGCGGGGCAAACAATTTTCCCACTCTCCTTCTTGGTGTGAGAGTCACGCATTTGTTGTATTCAACACACAAAACCATCACATCAAGTCCCAGGATATACGTCGCAAACATGTCGATGGATCTTGACGACCAGCCGGTGTCTATCGCACCCAGCGCCCAGGAGCAGAACGTCGCAACGTGAGTATACCGCATCGGCGAAAACAACCCCCGCACTTGTCCCTTGCCCATGTCCTCGCCCCTCTGGCTAACGCGAAACCACACCAGTATCCTCTGTTGCAACTGCGGCGCTCCCATCGATGGAACCACGGCCACCCGCGCTCTCTGCTACGACTGCATCAAGCTCACCATCGACATCTCCCAGGGCGTCCAGCGCGAAGCGACCATCAACTTCTGCCGAGACTGCGACCGATGGCTCATGCCCCCCACCAGCTGGATCGTTGCCGCCCCGGAATCCCGCGAGCTGCTCGCCCTCTGCCTCAAGAAGCTGAGGGGCCTCAACAAAGTCCGCATCATCGATGCCAGCTTTATCTGGACCGAGCCCCATTCGCGCCGAGTCAAGGTCAAGCTCACCATCCAGGATGATGTCCAGGATGGCATGCTCCTCCAACAGAGCTTCGAGGTCGTCTACGTCGTGGCCTCTCAGCAGTGCCCCGAGTGCGCCAAGTCATACACTGCCAACGTCTGGCGAGCCGCCGTGCAGGTCCGACAGAAGGTCCTCCACAAGCGAACTTTCCTGTTTCTGGAGCAGCTCATGTTGAAGCACGCCGCCCACAAAGACACCCTCAACATCAGGGAAGTCAAGGACGGCATCGATTTCTTCTTCTCGGCGAGAAACCAAGCAGAGAAGTTTATTGATTTCCTCAACTCGGTTGTGCCCGTCAAGGTGAAGAGCTCGCAGGAGTTGATTTCCATGGATACCCACACTTCCAAAGCGTCATACAAATTCACATACTCGGCCGAGCTGGTACCGATATGCAAAGATGACCTGGTCGCTATACCCATAAAAATGGCGAAGCAGAATGGCAACGTCAACCCCCTTCTTCTGTGTCACAAGATCGGTACCTCTGTCTACCTGTTGGACCCCCAGACTCTCCAGACCGCCGACATCAGCTCGTCAATCTACTGGCGTGCTCCTTTCCTGTCTCTGGCGGATACCAAAGAACTCGTAGAGTTCATTGTGATGGACATTGAGCAGACACAGACACAGAAAGGAAAGTGGGTGCTCTCCGAGGCAACCGTTGCCCGAGCCTCTGACTTGGGAGTTAACGACAAGACATACTTCACCAGGACACACCTGGGTCGTTATCTGTACCCCGGAGATTCGGTTATGGGATACCTCCTTTCTGGATCCAACTATAACAATGGCGACTTTGAGGCGATTGAAGCGTCCAACACATACTCGTCGGCCATCCCCGACGTGGTGTTGGTGAAGAAGCACTATCCCCGCCGCCGCAAGAACCGCAACAGAAACTGGAAGCTCAAGCGCATGGGTAAGGATGATGGTGATCTTCTGCCCAAGAAGGCCGACCAGGAGCGCATGGACCAGGAGTACGAGCAGTTCTTGCGGGATGTCGAGGAGGACGAGGATCTCCGCGCTACGCTTGCTTTGTACAAGGCTAAAGAGAAGGCTGACTTGGATGCGATGAGCGTGGCGGATACCGAGGGAGATGACGAGGCACCCAGGGTTGATATGGACGAGTTGCTGGACGACTTTGATGAGCTCACGATGGCAGAAGCCTAAAGTACGCATGAGACTCACAATGAAAATAAATGATTTTACTCTGCATTTGCGGCCGTGATCTTTGGACTAAACCACACTGCGCAATCTAGGCCGTATAAGCATACTTGTGCCATTCTGAGGTTTGTGGTCGTAGTCGTGAGTCCTTTCACATGAATGATGGGATATTGTCAGGCGTAGTAGATTTCTTGGTTTTTGGAGGCCCTCTCTGTTCGACCGTAGTACGCAACTGGTCCTTGGACTGCTGCCGTCTTATTCTCCGCTTGTTAATCCCAAATGGGTCATCGTCGTCGTCGTCACCATTTTCGTCATATTTTGTCGTGTGACTTTCCCGGGATGGCCCAGCTTTGGCAGGGGTGAAACGAGGTCGATGTGCACTAAGTGCAGGTCTGGTACTATCCCTTAAGCTTGAATCTGTAGCTTTGGGAGTGCTCTTAGACCAAGGTGTCGAGTGGATTGGTGTCGAGCGGGTTTGAGTGACGCGAGCTGGCTTGGTAGTCGATCTTCGAGAGGGCGTCGCTGGGTCGTCGTCGCTGCCCTCGGTCGTATCATCATCCATCCTTGGCAGCCGGCGCTTCTTCATCGAAGAAGCTTGCTGCGGCAAAGCTCGCGGTTTGGACGGACTAGACAAGTTCGATTGGAACCCGGCGGCCGCTCTTGTCGTCGTCGCACCAGCCGTAGCGGCCGGAATCCACTTGGTCTCTTTCCGGGGGCTCTCCATCAAGCCCTGCAAACCGGTGGGCATGGGCGGCAGATCGGTCGCGCTGTCACGGCCGCCGGTTCGTAGCAACTTGCGCTGCTTCGCGATCTGACGCGCGCTGTCGTGCCGCTGTCGCGCGAGGAGGGTCGGAGTGCCGACGACGGGGCGCTCAATCTCCCGGATGGCCGCCGCGTTCTGGGTCTTTGCCAGGTTCTTAAGCCGGTTGTACTCTGCGCGGTGGAGGTGGGTGGTGAACTGGTGGGCAATGTTGACGAGCTCATCCTCCACCATGCGGTAGCGATCGTCGTTGAGAGGGCCGGGGATCATGAACCTGGGGACATGGTGTGAGACAGCTGGTCAAGGACTGAGGGAAACGAGATGGAAACCTTTCGACGGGCACCTCTGGAGGCGGTGACGTAGAGGGACTACGAACTCCATCTGAAAGGAAACGTTAGACTGCGGGATAATGCGCCTGGTTGGTGATGGTTGGCATACCTTCCGGGTCGACTGCGCGTTGGCGACGCGCTCTCTTGAACGGAGTCTGAGGCAGTGACGGAGGCGCGTCAGATAGCTTGGGGGATCTTGCTGCTGGTTGGCTCGGGCTCTCGGGCTTTGTTGGTTGAGTTCGTTTAAGGCTCGGGCTCGCATTAGATGTCTTCCATGGGAGCCGGCGTGTCATGATGCGGATGGTCGGCGCATTGTCGTCGGTGAGGTGGGGGAGACGTGCAAGTACAAGTCTGGATTGAACCCGGATGGATGGTGAACCGTTCGGACTGACGACCCCACCAGGCAACAACCACCCTAATACTTACATCATAGGTCCTTCTGACTGCGCTCTAATTGAAAGAAAGAAACCCCAATTACACTTGAAGAGAAAACGAGAAAGTCATTCATCACATTTTCGGTTTGGCGTTGTTGATTTACACCTCTATTACAAGAGTAAGTACTAGTCGGCAGCCTGTAGCAACCTGGATTAAGGTAGCAAAAGTTGAACATGGGCACGTGAAGTCATGGTTTGTTCCTTCAAAGGGGATTAAAGTTATATTCAGGGCCAAGTCTGCCAGAGAGACTCATTTCTTGCCATGGTATGCGAATCAATGTGCGCTCCTCAGGTTGGGTATTATTGTCATCTAGAACCGGGACCAGGACTGAATCGAGCGAATGTGTGATTCCACAAACGACAAGAGATGCGATTTGGTCAAATGGAGGACGCATAAAAACACAGTCAACCGCATGTGAATGATGTATTCAGACAGTTTTTGAGTTGAATGGGTAGTCCTCTCGTGTTCCTTTGGTTTTGTGAGGCTGACGACTTCTCTCCCCAGGTTGATGCGCGGGTCAAATTACAAAACGGGGTCAATAGAGTCACTATACAAGTCCATTTAACAAAAGCATATAAGATCGTTACTTGGATCGGATGTTGGGGACTTACAGGTAGGCAACCGTAGAAAACAGTCGATTCGATACATATACATTTTGAAGGGCACTCGCTCGATCAGCCTGCCAGATTGTAGCAAAGCACTCGTACTAGATCTAGTAAGATGGGGCCAACAACGAGGATACCTGCTGCATGAACAGGGTTATACAACTCTCGTGTATCCATGTTGCAAGTTGTTACCAAACCTTTACATCTTCCGGAGGCAGAGTAGCTTCATGATGAAGTATCGGAAGGGAATCCGTAAGCTAAACTTGTTCGGGAGCTTCTGCTGCTAGTTCCGGGGACTAAAATCCGGGTTCGCAGACGGCCTAACCATGACGATTGTACGCAGCCCAAGTACAGTCAAGATAGGGCTACGAGCTCGATGATCTGGTGGCTGCGTCCCAAGCTTGAGGCAGGACGAGCTCGGTGTGTTTCTAGCTGTGGTGGAGCTTGCTCATTGGTGCGCGAGATAGAGCACAGCTTCTACACGGGAACCCTGGCAGTTGTTTAGATATCTTCTACGCGCAGTTTGACTGTGTTAAAATTCTTTGAAAGCTGGTCTGCAATTGTTGAGCAGAGCTCGTTTCTTCAACCTTCAAATGAGCATTTCCGAGGCCATGTTCGGTCTATCTGGAGGCTGGCTAAAGCTCGAGAACTCATCTGTCAGTACATGAAATGACAAGCTTCGTTCAACGCCGGGGGAAAGCAAGCTCTAGACCTTAAGATCCTTGAACAGCCAGCCACAACGGCGATTCTCAGCCCGTTGACGTGCGCCCAAGCGAACAGTCACATTCCACGTGGGAAGAACGATGCAAGGGATCCTCACGCACACCGTCTCATTATCACGCTTGCGCGACGGCATCAGATAAGCGCGCCCGCTCTTCCCCCCGTTCCCCAGTATCAAACACGCCCCCCCCTTCGTTTGCCCAGCCCCATGCAAGGCACCGCTCTTATCTTGCAGTGTTTTCCAATAACAGCTACCCAACTGGCCCAGAGCAAGTTTTTTTTGTTTCGGGGGAGCCGCGAAGAGTGAAGACTAAGGTAGCGCTCTCCGTCATCGGAGCCGCAGACTTGCCGTGTGATCGGCTTGCTCACCGTTGACCCGTTGCGAGTGGATACGGGGAACAAGGTGTGTGTGCGTGATTCCATCGCGGCCTTTCACCGATTTCCCGCCCCGTCTTTCGGCGAGTGCTGCTCCCTTTGGGACATGGGGAGCTGGGGAAGTTTACCCGTTTCTTAGACGTCTTTGAGAGGAACGGATTCACATGGGCTTTTTGGTGTGTTTGTGCTTGTGGCCTCTGTAGCGCTATTCACTCGTCACCTTTATCAGCCCTCTCTCATCCGTCAATATTTTCCACTATCAAAAACACCACACACAACTCTGGCCCCTCAACCCATGGTCATCACCAACACCGCCTGGCGCTCGCCCAGTCTCGCTTCCTTCTTTTCTTCCTTCCTTCCTCCGCTCCGCTCACCATCCCCACTCCCTCACCTTACTACGCACAACCTCCCTTCAACCGGACAAGGCTCCACCACCACAACTCGTGCACCTCTTAATCCGGACATGTGTCGGGGACGCGGCAGTGGGCCCCCTTCGTCCCCATAATCTCTCTTCTGTGGGGGAGAACAAAGGACGCTGCTGGCCTTGCCATGCGGGGTGGGTGGGCTTGTCATTGCGGCCTCAAGTGTGGGGGATTCCCCAGACACGCGATCACCTTGACCCTTTGTCATTTTCCCTTCCGACCCAAGAAGGGAAAGACACCGTCCTCCATCACACATTTTGGGGTTTCCGGTTCGTCGAAATTTCCCTGCGTGACACAGACGAGCAGAGCCCGAGAACGCGAGGTACCCCCGAGACTCGAATTACGTAGCAAAAACGACCAAGCCTGGCACACGGCATTGCGTCAGAAGTCAATGATCCATCGTGCCCCCTGTTCTTTCTTAGGCCTTTTTTCTGCTCTGCTAGGTAACTTCCAAACTGGGGAGAATGCTTTTTGCGGCTTTCAAGCGAGATCGGAAGCGGTCCAATCGGGAGCACTCCACACCCGTTCATGCTTGAACCAAGAGTGGCGCGCCAAGCAACGCACATGTAGCTGGAAGGACGGAGCTTGAGTTGCCAACAATAGAAACACCACGCGGAGAGTTGGAGAAGCAAAACGCCGACCTGGAGATAACAGGGAGTTGCCTCGAGAGGAATAAACATCATATCAGGGTATGTATATTATGTAGAGAGAGGATCGTCCAATACTTTTCGTAGAGATCCCGCCATAGGTACCTACTAGGTACGTAGGTGAATTGACAGTTTCCCAAACGCCAAACCGGGGTCCTGTAAGTGACCTCCATGAGCTCATACAAACGATCCAAGCAAACTTCCTCTATTCCGCCGCTTCCGCTTCCGCTTCCCGAACAACCTTGTCGACCGCCTTGGCAAAGTACTCGACGTTGCTGTCGTTTAGTCCAGCCATGCTGATCCGGCCGTTCTTGGTCATGTAGACGTGAGCTTCCGCCCGGAGCTTCATGACCTGGGCTTCGCTCAGGCCAGTGAAGCTGAACATGCCAATCTGATCGGTGATGTGGTTCCAGGTGCCGGGGGTCTTGAGCTCCTCCAGCTTTGACCGCAGGACCGAGCGCATGGTGATGATGCGGCCAGACATGGTGCGCAGGTTCTCCTCCCACTCAGAGAACAGCTCGGGGTCGTTGAGAACGGTGCTGACAATGCGCGCACCGTACAGAGGAGGATTGGAAATTTCTGATCGCTGGAGAATGGCCAATTGGGAGCCAATTCGGGCAATGGTTTCGGGGGCATCCTCGGCAGGGGGGGTGACGGCGTGGAAGCAGCCAGCGCGCTCGCCGTAGAGACCGAAGTTCTTGGCGAAGCTCTGGGCAACGACGAGCTCAAAGCCCTGCTCAATGAAGTAGTGAACGGCCCAGGCATCCTTGGTGAGGTTGCCAGACGCGAAGCCCTGGTAGGCGCAGTCGAAGAAGGGGAAGTGGTTCTTCTCGCGCATGATGGCGGCGATCTCGATCCACTGCTCTCGAGTAGGGTCGACGCCAGTGGGGTTGTGGGCGCAGGCGTGGAGTACGAAGATGGAGCGGTTGGGAGCGTTCTGGAACGCCTCCTTCATGCCCTCAAAATCGAGACCCTTGGTCTCCTTGTGGAAGTAGGGGTATGTGTCAACGGGGAGGCCGACATTCTTGAAGATCTGGTGGTGGTTCGCCCAGGTCGGGTTCGACACGTAGACGGTGTGGCTGCCCTGGTAGAACTTGGACAAGAACAGGCCGCCCAAATGGACGGCACCAGTGCCCGAGATTGTTTGCAGCGAGGTCGTGCGGCCCTCCTTCAACGCAGGAGATTCGGCACCGAGGATGAGGTCGGCAGCCTTGGTGGTGAAGCTGGCGAGACCAGCAATAGGGGCGTACTCGTGGTTGAGCTCAGGGTTATTTCGGAGGATCTCATCAGCCTGGTGACGCATGCGGGGTCAGTACATGTACACAAAAGTTTCTAAACAAAATCGTGGCGGGGCACTGGGCAATTGGGGCCAGAGGGGCGAGGTGACGATGGGGCTCTCGTGTTAATGGCCACATGACTCGAAAAGCTCCTGGCGAAGCTCTAGGAAAGCCAAGAGCAGACTTTCCCGAGATCCGTGTTTGCCATGTTTCCGAGGAAGAAGCGCCGGGATGTTTGAGTTCGCAGAAGGGGGTTGGAGCATGCGACGCGCGGGGGACATGGGATATGCGATATGCGACATGCGACATACGACATGCCACAATGCGACACGGCAGACGGTGAATGGTGAGAACAGGAAGATTCGTACCTTGTGTACTACGGGCAGCACCCAGGGCTTTGCGTTCTCGTCTCGGTAGGCACCAATTCCCTAGTAAAAGAACAACACTGGTCAGCTTCCACGTTGCGACAACAAAGATCAGGAGATCAGGAGAGCAGGAGAGCAGGAGGGGCGTTGCGCTCACTCACCAGATCGACTTTGTAGGGGCTCTCGTCGGCCCTGTACTCCCTAGCGAGGCCGAAGAGAGGATCCTCGGGGGCTTGGGGCACGAGGTTGGCGGGGAAGCTTGAGACAGCGGCAGGGGAAGACATGATGGGCGACTTGAGATGACGGGCAACTTGGTTGAGTCGAGAAGAAGGGGAAGAAGAAGAAGACGAGGCCGGTGGCATTTTATCAGTCGAGGTTGAGTTGGGGAAGGGGACTTGCACGCTCGTACTGGCACTTGCGTTTGTACCTTTACCTCTCTGACTCTGACGGGGCTCGGGCTTGCTGGGTGACGGTGTCATAGTGGGCTGCGGCCTTGAGGACTTGGGGGCCCGCCGGGACGATTAGGGGGGTGGAGGGACCCTGGAGCGCCGTCTCCGGTGGCCTGGGTGGGGAGAGATGGAAGCCCCGGAGGGGGAGACCTAGGGTGGTGGGGGAGGGGGGAGGGGGGGCGTGTGCTGCAGGTTTCGAGATGGACGGGAGGTACCTGTGTACCTCTCGGGGAGGGCGTGTCGTGACGACAAGAGTGCAGTGGAAAGGACCCGATGGACCTCCTCTGAAGGTGTACCTCAGAAGGGTGGCAGGTGAGCAAGCAGGTCGGCAGGACGCTGCAAAATCGCTGCAACAGCACTGCAAAGGCCGCTGTAAAGGAGCTGGGGCGTCAATGGCCTAGCGAATGCCCTTGCAAGGCGAGCTCTGAAATGCTGCGACCGGAGGTGGCAGTTGCGTAACCTGGATTCTGGCCTGATGCAATTGGCCAGGGATTGGACCAGGTCGATACACGCGGGCAAATTGGGCGTCGTTGTCCCGGACCAGTGGAGCGCTCGGGGCAAGGGGCTCCCCGAATTCAGCAGCTTTGGAGCTCCGGTGCGACTTTGAAGCAAAATGGAAGTGAAGCGGGTTTTGGGGCGGGGCGCTGAGGTGCGTTTGCTCTCGCTGTGGCTCGCTGTGGCTCCTCGCTGTAGGCCGTAGGCAGGTCCCGAGGTGGACAAGGTGGACAAGGTGGGCGAAGGTGGGCGAAGGTGGGCTCACTCTCACCGGGCAATTGAGCTTGCACGATATATCGTCCGTGTCGGTGGCTCCCTCCGCGCGGAGTATGACCTGTGGACGGGTGTCAACGACTGCCCGTCTAGGCACAAGCGCTGAGGGCAATACTTTCGTATGGTTAATGGTCCAATGGAGGCAGACCGGGGGCCGGCGCCGGGGTACAGGGGACCGGGGAAGTGAACGAGTCTTCTAAGTAACACCGGTCAAAGCTCAACGACACCAATTAACGAAGAGCTGTCCTAGTGTCCGGCTTGTATGGCTGTTGCTTGGTGTCTGTTGGGTCGTGTCTACCGCGCATTAGATAGTTGGTCTTGCAAGCCAGCCAAGAGCAGAGACAGGCGGAAGGGGGAGGAGTGCGAGACGGGGACGCGCGGGACGGGGGACGGGGGACGGGGCAAAGTGGGCACAAGCTGGAGACTGGAGAGAGGGAGGGGACAAGCCTGCAACGGACCAAAGGCAACTTTGAAAGTTTCTTCGAACGAAAAAACGATGGGCAGCTCTAGGTTGCTCTAGTCTGTTTCCGCTTTCTGCTTCTATTCCTTTGAGCCCTACTGCGCTGCGCGGTGGGACGTCAGGAGTACTCGAAGTGGACTGTAGACTGTGGGTTGTGGATATCGGTGTGGGCGTGTGTACCTCGTACTGTATGTACTTCGTAGGCGGGCGTGTAGGCGCGTGGGTGTGTAGTAGAGGATTCCAAGCAAGCAAGGTATGTACAACTGACAGACCGACAGAGGCAGAGCTTTTTTTCTCTTCTGGTCTGCTTCAAAGGACTCGTCTTGGTTCCGTTGTTTGAAAATTTCCTTTGCTCTCTTGTGCCTAGCCTCCGCTTTTTGCCTTGTTTCTTTTCCCCCACAGATGAGATGCGAGCCTGGCTTTTTATGTGTCCCTCTCCCGCGGTCTCGGCTGTAATCGAGATGGCCCAGTCTACCGCTCGCGAAAGCTTGTGATGGGGAATGGGGAAGCGAGCGAATCTACACGGGGGGGATGTCGTCAGACCGAGGCTCCCGGATCGCGCTCCTGACCTGTGCCTATTCGTGCCTAGGTATCTAGACAGTCAAGGTTTGGGTGTGAGATAGACCCAAGGTAGTCAGATGGTGTCATGCGGTCGGCGGATGGATCTGACCGAGCCAGTGATTCCGCCGAGTAATCTGTAGGTGTAGGTGTAGGTGTAGGTGTAGGTGCAGGTCATAATTCCTCGTGCCCGTGCCAGGTTCGGTGGGTTTTTCTCCGTTTACATTGGATGCTCCGTCTTCCTTCTCCATTTACCGTCACAGTCTGGCCTCTCTTCTTCTCCCCTCTGCTAGCTCCTGCGGCCGTCGCCTGTTTCATCTGATCTCATCTGATCTGTGCGACTCTGGTCTCGACAAATGCCTGATGCCACAACTTGCTGATTAGACGCACTACATACACACAAGTATTCGTAGTGCTATTGCCACAGACCTTGTTCCTCAGACCTTGTCCCCGCACCCAGGCCAGGTCGTCCTTCTGACCTAGTTTGCTACCTAGTCCAGCATCTCATGTACCTGCTTTTCGTTGCTCCGCCCTCCTCTTCCTCGTCCCCGTCCACATCTCCATCCATCCCCAAGAAAATGCATGCTTCAAGACCCCTTCCGCATCGCTTCTTCTTTCCCCCTCCCCTTCCGCCTCCCCCTCCCACTCCCACTTACATAGTACAGTACACTTACACTTACACTCCCGCACACACACACCCTTTCCCTTCCTTCACCCACATCATCCGGCCCCGTCCCATACCGCTTCATGCACCTGCCGGTGCCGGTGCCCAGCGTGCCCCGTAGCGGTCCCGTCACGGGAAGGGCAGAAACACACGCTGAAATGCACGGTTGGGTAATAATCGAGGTCCGGCGTCAGCAAAGGAGTTGCCGTCGCTGTTACCCCTCCGACTTCGCCCGGCCTTAAACATAGCATGACGCTTCTTATTTGTCGTATGATGGACTGTTGTGAGGCTCATCCCATCCCCTATAATGCCAACGCCCCTGAGGCTTTTCAGGGCCTTTCAGAGGCCCCGGCGCCGGTGGTCCGTAGACAAGTCAGTTCTCACAAGCCCACCTTACACGCACCCCCTTCTCGACGCCCAGCACCAAGTGCCAAGTCCTCTCAGCGTCATGGGTTCAACTGACTGTCGGACTATGCGCAAGGCATCGCGTGTCCTCGCATGTGGAAGGATTTTCGGCATTGCCCCCCAGGACGCCATCTTGCTTGCTCATGCATGATTGCTTTGCTCTGTGTCCTGTCGGTTGCACGATTCCGAGTGTCAACGGGAGCCCGGCCGGGACTACCAAGTCCCCCCCCCCTCACATGCTGTTTTAGGGTATGATATGGATACAATGCACATTATGGTCACACAACCCCTCCTTCTCGCTCAACGTTCGACCTTTGCGCTGAGCCCATCACGGCGCCCTGCCCTGCCCACACTCATCAAATCTAAATTACCAGATCCCAGATAACCAGGAACGCGCAGAGCCCGCTTGCTGCAAAGAAGGTGTACCGGGCCGCGCTGGGCCGTTGTGTCGCCTTCTTGAGTTCCTTGTTACCCCCACCCACATTGGCTGTTGTCGACACCGAGTCCGTCACCAGCTGCTCGATATGCGTAGACTGTGTAGCGAGGTTGCCCACAAGAAGCGATTGCAGTTCCGCAATCTCTAACAGTGACTTCTCAGCAGTACTGGGGTCATCCGCAATTAGTTTCACACTGCACACCATAAAACAGGGTGGGGGTTCTTAGGACCCCCAGGTGGATACATCTCACGTACCTGACTTTTTCCATGCTGCTCCCGAGATGCTTCATCATGTCCTGATTCCCTTCCTCAAACATCTGTATCTGGTCCTCTGTGAATCCCTGGTTCGAGGTCTGAGCGTCATCGGACGTAGGGATCTGTCCCGCAGGCGACTGGGAGGGTCGCCGGGCAGAAGGAGCATAGCTCCCAAGGCTTCCGGTAGGTACCGCCTCCGATTTGGACAGTTGGCTGTTGTTCTTTTCCACCACACGCCTCAGCCGAGTTTCCATCATAGCCTGCTGCGTCCGGCAACACAACTCCAACCAATGTCGCAGAAACCACAGAATCCCGTCCCGGTGAATTCCAATTGCCTGCGCCTTGGCTTCGGCTGCGGTATGCTCCTCCGTCTTGCTGCTGGCAATCCCGCCGGATGCCCATGATCCTAGTGCCCCCAAGCCCCTTCCGTACTTCTTTTGGAGAATAGCGGATTCTGTTTCCCGTCGCAGCTGCTCGGCGTCGTCGAGGGCCCGGATGCTCGAGTTCAATTCCCGGATCATCTGCTTCGCATTTGCATCGATCTCCTCTCGATCCCGATCCGATAGTACGCGTGACTGTCCATGGGCGGACCGGCTATTCGATTTCCGTGGTTGTGCAGTCGAAAGGTAGGCCTGTCTAACGTCTTGGAGCTCTCGATGCAGGGTGGTTATGTGGGAGTTCTGCAATGTCAGGGTCAGCTCAGGGGTGGCGGTGAGGGGAGAGGAATGAGGGGAAACGGACAATGCGGTGCGCCTCTTTCAGGAACCCGTCGATCGCGTTGAGGGTGACTGGTTTCCTCGTTGTCGGCACATGGTGTTGCCGGAGTAGCTCGTTGAATCCGATGGTGATGTCCATGGCGTCCAATAGCGTCTGTGCCGGGCCGGTCGTTGGAGGGTTGCACTAGGGAAGGGAATGCCGGGAGGGTTATAGATCTCAAAGATCAACTTGGAGATGCCGGGCACGTCGCGGCTTTATTTGCTTGCCTTCGGCTCAATGTTCATGCATCTATGACGAAGACCGAGGCTCTGGCCACCTTGCCGTGATGGAGCTCTGATGATTGAGCTGCTACGTCGGGGCTCCACAACCAAAATTAGTCATCCCAACAACCCCAACCCACGCCCTCACCAAGGAACACTACACAACTTGAATCTTCCTCCTCCATCACCACTATGTCTGCTCTGGTGTTATTCATAAGCTCAAACTCCACTATATTTGCCATTCCAGACACTGCGAAAGACTTTTACTTCTCAATTGCCTTGTTTTGAAATTATGTCCACTTGTTAAATGGTCCAAGTCCACCAACCCTCGGTCATTATTAACCTTTACTGTTTTGTTCGTAGATGCACTCATTATTTGCACGCTCTCACTCCAATTCCAAATTCCATACAACTCTCGTTTCTCGAAGTCAGTTAGCGGGCATACATGATGGTACCGGACTGTGGCTCCATCTCCGGAGGCTCGCCGTCCACCGATCAGGCGTATCCCGGACACAAAGCGGAGGCATGGCGGAGTGGGTTCACAGTTTGCTCCCGAACCGTCCCCGGCATATTCAACTCGGAAATAAGCGTTGGCAAACACGGAAATACGATCTCTAACTGCCAAGATCCTCTTGACGATCTCGCCAGCAGATCATCAATTGATTCAGAGTCTATTCTCGTCTCTTATTGGTTTGCTATTGCATAGAAGAAGCGCCAGCCCTTGACGCTCAATTCCTGACCCCCGAACCATGAAGTGGAGCAGCAAAGGCGACCCAACAACAAGCGCCGTGGCAGTCAATACGTACTGACCGTGATGTGTCCGACGATCTGAGTGTTTTTCCTTCTCTGGTCAATATGATCTTGACGTATTGTGTGATCTGTTAGAGCTTGTCTCCAACCATCCTTGGCGATCTGGGAGACATGGCCGGTCGAGGACCTGCGTACACTCTGGCTTTCTTCCTTCTATAGCTGATCCCTAGGTTCTTACTGCCCCAGAGAAACACCAAAGTGTCCTTGACAATGGATCAACTGCTCCGTCACTTTAGAACAGGCCCCTGTTTGCTTTTCTGAACCAAACACCAGGCGAGATTGATGACTTTTGGACTCTCAAAATGTTTGACCACTATCTTCAAAGAAGGCATAGCTATCTTACTCTTTACCAGCTCTGTCATTTCCCTCGGCCTCATCCGTATTGCCGCTACGTCGGGAACTCTGTTCAGAGAGATTGACTGATACGACGCCCTCCAGTGATCTCTGTCATCTCCCATATGGCTGTGAGTTTGAATGGACCGATCAGCGAATAGCAAAATATTAGCATTTCTATCAACCACCGGCAGGGGACCTATCTTAGTACGCAGATACAGCCTGTATACCCAAAGTTTCTGCTCAGAATTGCGACGAGCTTAAACATGAATGGGCCTAACAAGGTGGTACCTAAGCGGCGATGCCTCCAGTTCTTGGTTTTCTTTGTCAGGATGATCATCCCTACCTGCCTTAGCGCTTTGAATACTCATCGGCGACGACGACATTGGTAACCAATTTTGTACGACATCTGATGCGGCTTGCTGCTACCGTTCGAGCATGTGATTCAAGAAATGGGACAAGGCTAGTGCTTCAAGTCTCTAGTATTGCTGAGCCTGGCACGACGCTTCATCCCAGGTTAATTAACAAGCGCGGGGACTGGAGGGCGAAAAGGGCGAAAAGGGAAGCACTAGGGAGAGATGACATAACTTGCGCCGACACGACCGACGATATGCACACGATACAAATTAGTATGCCACAAGCTCAACCTCCAGATTGAACCCGAAAAGCCACGTTTAGCAGTTAATAAATATTAAATACTGCAATCGACTCATAGTGCTGCTACAGCATGGTCCAAGAGCTCCCTCTGGCCTTCCCACATCAGCCAGTCCGACCGTGTTGTTCTGTGAAATATGTGTCAGCAAGGATGAAGCGAAGATTGATGATCAGGTCGCAACTTACGGCAACAATCCCATGGCATTAATCTTCCAAATACCCAAACCAAGAGCCAGAATCTGCATTGCCACGTATAGAGCCTTGACCTGGAGCATTTGTCCTGAGTTGCTCGTCGTTTGGAATCGCTCAAAGGCCTGGTTTGTGTTCACCAGCCCCATCAACGGGTTCTTGAAGGCCATGAAGACCATCATGATGCTGAATATCTGCAGCGAGTTTCCAGACATGTACATCATGATTGCTGTCATAGGGAGACCCTTAACAGGAGCCAGCGCAACTTCCCATGCCTTCTTGACCTTCAACGTGTCCATCTCTTCGGGGGTCGGGGGCTTGCGCGGCGAGGCCTTGGCTTCTTTGCTCTGCTTCTGCAGTGAGTGTTAGTGTTCTGTACCTGGATGCAAAACGATCGAGGAGCGAGGCGTACTTTGGAAAGGGTTGCGCCGGGCCCGTATCCGGGAGGGTCCGCGATGCCGGGGAGCTTCGTCTTCGGCGGAGGGGGCGATTCGAGCTGCGCGACCCAAAAGGGAACGCCGAACTTTGTGGAAGACATAGCTTCGATTGATATGAATCTCAGACGGAGTTGTGGAGTCGGGATAGTGCGCAAGGGATGGCGGGAAGTCGTCGTTGTCGTCGTGGGAAGGCTGAGTGAGAGCACCAGCCAACTTGATGTCGGCGTTGTGTTCGTTCGCTGCGGGTGGCCTACTCCATGCAGTGGCTGCGCGCCGCCGGACCCAGCAGTTTTTCCGCTTAATTGCACCTGAGGCGTCTGTCAACCAGCGTTATCGATAGCGCTGTTGGGGTGACCCCTGGTCGCAATTTGGCTTACCTCAGTTGAGCTCCCCTTTCCACACCCGAAGACGCCGACGCCCAAGCGGTAACGAACGAGCAACGATTCCGACGACACTCTTCTATGTATTCGCGGCCAAAAAACAAGTCGGACGGCCGGTAGCGACAACACAAACCCGAACGCGACCGCAAACGCCTGACGATAACATATCGCTTTCCTCAGTGGCTTAGATCGCGGACACCTCGAGACGCACATGTGACGCCCCCCTCCTTCCACCCTCCACGGAAACCTGGAAACCTGCTGGACACGCATCCTGTCCAATTAGGTGGGCGATCGCGAGTACCGACGTGACGTCTCTGGGTCAAGCGTGAGGGGTTTGCTTGTCCCAACGGCGCCTATTCCGCATCCATCATCTGTCGCTTGCGTGAGGAGATTCCCCGTTGCAAGGACGGTCGTAGCAGTACAAGTACGACACTATGTCGAGCTCCGCCGGTGGAGGGGACTCCAAGCTGTTTGCTCGGGTAAGCACTCTGTTCTTTATCATGTCTCAGGCTCGTCGGGCGTGAAACTGGCCGACTTGCCATCACCACCTGCACAACTGCGCGATTCTACCCACCTTCCCGTCGTCTTCCATCCCCATCCGCTCTTGTCCCTGCGTCTCCAGTTCCGGCAACGCAAGCCGTTCTCCTCCCTCCATCTCCCCTCCCGCTCCTCCTCTCCCGCTCCTCCTCTCCCGCTCAGATGTCTCGGTCGATAAACCTTGGCCCAGCGACACAATCCCAGAAATGGCCGCCATGTTCCTCGCATACATACCACCGCCGACAAGTAACGTGTGGCTAAAAACTCCACAGGGCAAGGTAGCCGAGCTACGCCTCGAGCTGAACAGCGGAGGAAAGAAGGACAAGAACTATTCGTCGAAGAAGATTGCGCTCAAGAAGATTGTTGCCAACATGACCATGAGCAACAATGACATGGTCGCTCTCTTCCCCGATATCATTGGATGTATGCACATCCAGAGCTTGGAAATCAAGAAGATGTAGGGAACGACCAAGCTGCGCCTGGGAGGCCATAGGCTGACAGCGAACAGGTGCTTTCTTTTCTTGGTCAACTACGCAAGGATGAGGCCCGAAATTGCAGTCAAGGCCATCCCAGTGTTAGAGCATGTAAGTCATTCAAACTTGATGGAAAGAGTAGCGCTGACGTGCAACAGGACATGGAGGACCACAACCCACTTGTACGGGCACTAGCTCTGCGAACAATATCGTACATTCACGTTCGAGAGTTTGTTGAAGCTACAGTTCCACTTGTCAAGATCATGTTAAAGGACGGGGACCCTTATGTGCGCAAAACTGCTGCGTTCTGCGTTGCCAAGCTTTATGATCATGACAGGCATATGGTGGAAGGCTCAGATCTGATTGACCGACTAAACGGGTTGCTCAGGGATGACAACCCTACCGTGGTTGCTAGCGCTTTGGCTGGTTTGATGGATATATGGGAACGCAGTGATGCTATCAAGCTCACCATCGACTACAGCAATGCTTCCAAAATGGTGGCGATTCTTCCTGATTGCTCTGAGTAAGTTACTTGATGCAATACATTTTCTCGACGTTGCTGACACAATACGCAAATAGATGGGGCCAGACATATATCTTGGAGGCTTTAATGTCCTATGTCCCGCAGGAATCAGGAGAGGCAGTTCTCCTAGCTGAGCGAATATCGCCGCGACTCTCGCACTCCAACTCATCAGTTGTGTTGACATGCATTCGAGTCATTCTCTACCTGATGAACTACGTTGCCGATCAGAAACAGATCGCGGCACTTTGTAAGAAGCTATCGCCCCCCCTCGTCACTCTTCTCGCCAAGGGACCGGAGGTGCAGTACTTGGCTCTTCGCAATGCGCTTCTGATTCTCCAGCGACGGCCTGATGTCCTGAGGAACGACATCCGGGTATTCTTCTGCAAATACAACGACCCTATCTATGTCAAGGTTACCAAGCTGGAGCTCATCTTTATGCTTGCTACTGAAGACAACATCGACGAGGTCTTGACTGAGCTGCGGGAGTACGCCACGGAAATTGATGTTCACTTCGTGCGGAAGGCGGTGCGCGCGATCGGCAAGCTTGCCATTAAGATTGAGCCTGCAGCCAGACGATGCATAAACCTGCTGTTGGAGCTTGTTGCAACCAAGGTCACATACATTGTGCAGGAAGCCACCGTCGTCATCCGAAACATCTTCCGAAAGTACCCCAATCAGTACGAATCCATCATCAGCACTCTTTGCGAGCATCTCGACTCGCTAGATGAACCAGAGGCCAAGGCCGCCATGATCTGGGTGATTGGTCAATACGCCGATCGCATCGAGAACAGTGACGCTCTATTGGAGGACTTCTTGTATTCCTTTGCGGAGGAGCCAGTTGAAGTACAGCTGGCACTGCTGACGGCGACCGTCAAGTTATTCATACAGCGTCCAACCAAGGGACAGGAGCTTGTGCCACGGGTCCTGAAGTGGGCTACGGAAGAAACGGACAACCCCGACCTTCGAGACAGGGCCTACATGTACTGGAGGCTGTTGTCTACGGATATGAACGCCGCAAAGAAGATTGTCATGGGCGAAAAACCAGCCATCACTGCTGAGTCAGAGAGACTGGACACCACGACACTGGAGGAGATGTGCCTCAACGTTGGTACCTTGGCAACCGTATATCTGAAGCCGGTGCAGACTGTCTTTAGATCGGCGCGACCGCGAAAACTCCAGGATTCGCCAGCCCTCCAGAAACCGAACGTTGCCCTGGCCGGGGACAGCCAGAAGAGCCTCAGCATGTTTGGCAATGCCTCGCAGCCGACGGACATTGATCCCCGAAACAGGCAGGCCATGGATAACGGGGATGCCGATCTAGCGCAGGCAGTCAATGATGCAGATGAGTACTTCTCAAGTCTCGGCACGCAGCAGATGGCGGCCATGAACATTGATCAGGGGGATGATGTATTCGGGGGAGGCAGTGGTGATGGGACGGGATATGTTGTAAGCGCCCACGCACCCCAGGCGGTACTCCAGCCTACACAAGGGCAGGGGAGCAATGGTGATCTATTGATGCTGTAAGTAATGACAGGCTAGCGATGAAGCATTGCAGAATATGAATCAGGTTCGACGTAGTTCAACAGTGGCGATTGGTGGTGTTTTCCGATGGTGTCGTGCGCCATCCCGGCCCCGAACGTCCTACTACTCATGCAGTGATATGCAGTGACATGCAGTTGACATGCAGCCTCCCATACTTACGTCCACACGGTTTGAGGTCGGGTAGCATCGCGCCTCGTACGCTCTAGCTGGGTCCATGCCGGAATCTAGACAGTCTGAGGGGGAGCGGTTGACTCGTTTTGGGCTGGCTCAAGAACTCTATCTCGATACGCATGGAACTGTGCCTGGGCAGCGTCGCAGCGACGAAGACGGGTCTAGACAGGGACTCCGGGGTGTGAGAAAGGGCATTCAACTATTCATCATCCATAGCTTGTTTCCACTCTGGGAAGCAAATATTGGTGATTAGTTATTGGGAAGCGCACAGGCAGAAAACAGGGTCCTGGCAACCCTGTTCTTCAGGGTCAACGATGGTGTGCACTCTGGAGCCTGCGGCGTCTCTGTCCCATGTTGTTGGGTGCCACTACGGAGACAATTGTCAAGCTCGGCCACGGCCGAGGCTTCTAGACCGACCGATTTGTCTGAGGTGCTGCCTCGTCGTGGTGCGGGTCGACGATTATGGCGGCTAAGGTACGCTGCCGGTGCGCCAAAGTTATAGCAGAACAGGAAGGTATGCAGAACAGGAAGGTATGCACAATGGGGAATGGGGCACTGTGAGGCCTGACTCCTTTGGCTCTTTAGTGGAATTGGATGCCTTGCTTCAGAAGACTCTTGTTCCAGCGCTTGTTCATGAGCCAAGGTATTGTGTGCGAAGTACGGATAATCGTACAGTAATTACAGCATCCGTAATCCCTTGCCGTTATCGAAAAGATTGGGCTAGGGTTCATCTCCGGAGCGGGTCAATAAATGGGCTTGGCATCTGGCGTCATGTTGACTGAGGTGATCAATGTTCCATCGGCCAATTCATTCATTACAGCTTCCTGGATAATTAGCGGTTGCTTCTCCCCGCCCCCTTTAAAGTTATCGCCCAGCACACTGAGGTCTTGTGGCCTGTAGGCTCCCAGTGGTAGGTGCGGGAGATAGCAGCCCAACGTAACCTGCTGGTCATGATGACGTTAGCAGAGACCACCGCAACCACCGCAGTAATAAGACAGAGCGCCATTCCGTGCAAGAAGCACCCAACGGAATGGTGAGGATGAAGACGGCGATGGTAACCAATACTGCCCTGCGTTGATGGCAGAGTCCCGGGAATGGGGGAGCCAACCGGAAGGCATGACGAAGTGCCAGTGCAGTTGATACTGTGCACGTTAGGCGAGGACAGGCTCGAGCCGACAAAAGCCTCGGCTCCGCGCCGTCTGCAAGCGTGCCCATTCCCTGCTTGCCTGCTAACCAAGAGCCAACAAGGGCTTGCGGGTGGGGGGAAATACAGTGCGGATAGGGCCGCGTGCAGTGGGTAGGCGGCCCGTCCGGATGCCCTTCCCTTTCGAGCGCGTTGGCGCCTTCTCTGGGGAAGCACAGCGCCGCGGGCATCCTCCCGTCCCTTCCCTGTCTCCATTGTTCTCGCCTTTTGTCGTACCGCCGTGCTTCAGACCATACGAATACCTTGCCCAAGCATTGCACAACCACTCTGTCTCTTCCTCCCTCTCGCAACCGTTCAATTTCGATAGCCCAAAAACCATCGTGGGCGCAACAACGCAGAATAAATTCCCTGTCTGTAACTAAACCTCTTTCCGACGTCTCAGTCTTTCTTTGTTTTTGTTTTAAGTCTACCATTCTTTTTGCCGCCTCCGGGACCCATCGTTCCTGTACCTGGTACGGCTGAGTAGCGTCCCTGTCCCAACGGAGGTACCCTCCAACCCTCCAATTCTTCCTCGCGACGTGACGGCTCGGGCTAATCATTACGACACATCTCAGAGGCTAGCCCTTAGACTAGCTCACTGACGGAGAGCAAAAAGGCCAGGTCAACATGGCATTGCTTGTTTCGACGGTGACGACGCCTTACTGTCCTCTTTTCCCACCCGTGTCCATCGTCCTTTAAGCTCGTCCATCTCACTCACACCATCTGGCTTGTCGAACTTGCGGGCCCACCCTCCTCTCGCCTCCTCTCGCCTCCTCTCTTCCTTGATTCTCCTCGGGCAAAGCTTCCAAATACTCCACCAAGAAGAGCCCACTCGAGCGCCCACTGGCACCGTCGTGCCCAGACTCCACATCGGTCCCCACGGCCCAGCCGCCTGCCACAGCCAGCCTGCCAGCCCTGCGTTGCGGTTGCGTTGCGTTGCGTTGCGTTGCGCTGCCGCCATTGTCTGAGCGAGTCTCTTGTCTGGCTGACAATCCTCCGGCCTCCCCCCACCCCCGGTTTCCCGGCCCCCGGCCTAGCAGGCGATCCTCCTCGAGAACTTGACGTCTTCACCCCCGAGACCTGGCCACGTCCAGTACCACATTCATTCAAATCACCGACCTGCCATCCTCGATCCGCGACTCCGCCGCCTAGAACTTCCCCGTCGACGAATGAATTAGGCCGCGTCGTCTCTCTTCCCGTCACTCGGTCAATCTCGCGTGGTGCAACCACCACCTGTCCACCCTTCAATCCCCTTCGCTGGCTCCCAAAATGTCGGCACCTACGGATTCCACCCTCAGTGGTGGCAAGATCGTCTCCGACGAGACTTCGCGCCTCGATCAACCCAGGGATGCTGTGCCCATGGAGAGCATGCCTCAGCCGTCGTCGACAGCCGCTCTCGTCGCCCACGATGCCGATAAGACCAGCCTCGACAAAGATGCGACCAAATCATCATTTTCCCCCGTCGTTCCATCCTCATCCGAGTCACCCGAACAGTCCGACCTCACAGCACCCGCATCTACCAAGGGCAAAGAGAAGGACGACGCTCCTCCGCCACCAGCCAAGGAGTCTCAAGACCCCGTCATTGCTATCGGTCCGGCCGTTGACGACATCAAATCAATCACGCCAGGCGATGCTGACGGCCCAGTTTGCAACATCACCCTGCTCTTGACGTCTGGCAGCCGTCATCCATACAAGATCGATGCCAAATACCTCAGCAGGCGAAATGTCGACATTCCCGACCAAAACGAGGGCGGTCAGCCCGACCCCTTCAGCATCAGCATCTATACCCTGAAGGAATTGATTCTACGAGAGTGGCGAAGCGATTGGGAGGCGAAGCCAGCAAGCCCCAGCAGCATTAGGCTCATTCATTTTGGAAAATTATTAGATGACAAGGAGCCACTCAAGAGTAAGCAATACAACTCGGTTGGATTCCCGAATGTCGCATGCTAACCCAATTACCAGAGTACCAGCTCAGCACAGAGAGCCCCAATGTAGTGCACATGAGCATCCGACCTCAGGATCTCGACGAGGAGGAACCAAAGTCCGGGAGTAAGAACCTCGCATCGGGCGGTGGTGACGGCCAACGCCAGCGAGGAGGTGGCTGCTGTGTGGTGTTATAAGCACCGTCTGTATTGGCATAGAAGCGATTTTTCTGAAGCGGAACAGGGCCCGGCTTACCAATGTTCAAGCGGTACATAACGTCATGCCTCGGGCCTCGTCGAACTACCTCCGACACAAGGAAGTGTGCCCGATAACACTTGGCTGGCTCGAGGAGCAGCCTATACTCGGGCAACTCCTTGCTTGACCCTCACTCTCTCTTGTCTTGTCTTTCTTTTTCTTGGTCTATTGTCTTACACAGGAGAAGCGAATGATGGGAACGACTCGTTGAAGATGGGGATATCGGAGTCTACATCGGCGTAACATGTATAAATGTAATTCTTTGTTTGTCTTTCGGCACCTCTGCCTCCGGCATCGGCGTCGGTGGGTACGTCTATAGCAGGATAGATGGCATTCATATTGCTGTGCTCTACACTTCACATATGTGCTTTGTTTTGTTCTTTGGTCCTGAGGGCTTGACAAGGCCGATGGTTTACCATGCTCTAAGGTGTATCGATGTTGTTATACATTGCTTCCTGATTCCCTGCTTCCTTCCGGTTGGATATTGACATCTACTGGATCTTGAGCTTCTTTTCCATCTCGTCGTGAATACCAGCGACGCGCATCGTCTCGTCGCCAGTGTAGACATCCTCCCAGGTAATCGTAGCCTCACGACCCCTGAGAATCTCCTCGTGGACGCTGGGAAGGCCACCGCCGAGGGCAATAGGCCGCCACTCGCCGTCACGGACGATCTTGAGCTCCATTCCGCGGCGAACGGGCTCAGCAATGCCAAAGGTGCGTCGCAGAGTCTCCATGCGCATGGCTTCCTGGGTGGCCTCCCAGTTCTTGAGGCGGGCCTCGAGCGGGTGGGCAGAGACGGGGTTCGAGGACTTGGCGTCGTAGGGGGAAATGCCAACGCCGTGGCGGAGGGTGTCGTGGACACCGGGCGCGGAGGGCGCGGAGGACGAGTGCGAGGTATGGGAGAAGGTCTGGGAGTTGGTGTTGGCGGGGATGATGCGCATCGACTGGATAGCGGTGGTTAGCCTTGCGGACGAGGACGGACAGAGGGCGAGGGCTGTAGCTTTACCATCTTGGCGGTTGGAAATGTGGGTTGGACGGGAAGGTGTTGGGCTTTGGCGTTGAGGCGTAAGTCTAGAGATCTCGGGGGATCTTGCGACGGGGGCTGTGGGTTCGTTGAAGGCGGTGGCGGCAGGCTGTGATTGACGTTGATGGAGTTGCTTGCTCGAAGTTGACGACAGCTCTTGGCTTAGGCAGTCGGACAGCCTCGCGTCGGGAGCAAGCTGGAGGTACGTACCTCCCGCCCTGTGCCAAACAGCGGGATTGGATTTTGGGCTGTGAGAAAAAGGTACGTACCTGTTCGCACCAGGTCCAGAATGTGCTAAGAGCCGACTATCACCGAATCACAACCATCGTCATACTTGCTCCGACGTCGGTTCCCTATTCACCAAGAACTCAGCAACTTCGCTTCAGCATGAGCCCTCCAGACCTCGTAGACACTCAATCGGCATCATGAGGCCCCTCACATCCCGCCCGCCTATCATCCGCATCGCCAATGGCACCTTCTACCGCCTCCATCCCAACGCCACCTCGTCGCACCCGAACCCGCCGCTCTTTAGCGACCTGAGCTTCGAGCTCGCTTCAGCTTCGCCCACGCCGCGCAACTGGTGCATCGTCGGACCCTCACTTTCCGGGAAGACGACCTTGCTCCAGGCACTGAGGGGCCGTCTGCTCTGCGACCCGCCCTCTGCGAGGTCCTATCCGTACCTGTCCACTGATGCCGTGCCTCATCGACTGAAGACGCCGCACAGGGCGATTCAGTATGTGGGTTTTGATGCCGAGCAGGGCTCGGGCAGCTTGGGTGGGAACGAGGTCACGTCCGCGTACTTGTCTGCGCGATATGAGTCGAGGCGGGAGATCACGGACTTTTCGTTGCAAGACTTCCTTCTGGGCAACACGGAGCTGAACCCGCTCCAGACGAAACCTGAGGACGACGACGGCAGCATCTCCCCACAGCTCCTCAGCCGTGTTGTTAAAGATCTGAGGCTTGACCACCTCCTTGATCTTCCTGTGTCCTTCCTGAGCAACGGCCAAGGCCGACGGGCCCGTATTGCCCGAGCCCTACTCACCAAGCCTGAAGTGTTGCTGCTGGATGAACCCTTCATGGGGTTGGATCCTCCTACTGTGACAGGACTGAGCCCGTTACTGCAGTCGCTGGCAGCGCAGGCTAGCCCGCGGCTGATACTGAGTGCGCGGCCTCAGGACCCGGTGCCGGAATGGGTGACTCACCTGGTGTATCTGAGGACAGACTGCCAGATCAGCTCAATGGGGCCCAAGGAAGTGGTTCTCGACGGCTTGAAGAAATACGTCCAGGGGGTTCGAAAGGGTGGGCTCACGGAGGATGAGAAGCTCCCCATTCATTCACTAGTTGACATTGGTCGTGTCTTGTCAACCAACTTGGCTACAGGTGCAAAGGGCTCCGATGAGGTCGATAAGCAGGCCGTGTATCAGGGCGTCAAGCCTGTCAATCCTAATGCCGATTCTCTCGTGGAAATGGACGGGTGCAAAGTTCAGTATCGTGGCAGAGTCGCATTGGGAAACTGGACTCAGCAAACTGACGAGGGTCCCAAGGACGGTTTAGTATGGACGGTCCGGCGCGGAGAGCGCTGGGGCGTCTTTGGTCCCAACGGATCGGGAAAGACTACGATTGTATCCCTTCTCTGCTCGGATCATCCTCAGAGTTACTCTCTCCCCATTAAGCTATTCGGACGGTCTCGTCTAGCCGAGCCCGGCTCCAGCGAACGGCCGCTTACGTTCTGGGACATCCAGTCCCGTATCGGCCACTCGAGCCCCGAGGTTCACCAGCACATGCCCCGTCGTCTGACAGTGCGACAGGTCATCGAGAATGCGTGGTCAGAGACCTTTGGCGGGAGGCCCAAGCTCGACGACGTAGCTCGGGAAAAGGTCCAGGCCGCACTCAAATGGTTCGCGCCAGAGCTGAACCCCGAGTACGCATCTTCAACGTCTCACGAGAGCCTCACTTGGGCGGACGAGTATTTATTTGGTGGCCTATCGTTCAGCGCTCAGCGAGTGGCGCTGTTTGTCCGGTCGATGATCAAGAGCCCCGACGTGGTGGTGCTGGACGAGGCCTTCAGCGGCATGGACGACGCAGTGCGTGATAAATGTACGCTGTTCCTCAACCAGGGTGAGGCCAAGATGTACCGGAGCGAGGAGATCGTCGAGAGCGAGGCATCTCGGTCAGGAACCATCAAGATTCCAGGCCTCTCAGACCGGCAGGCGCTCATCTGCATAGCGCACATCAAGGAGGAGGTGCCTGACTGCGTAAGGGAGTGGCTGTGCCTACCGGAGGCGAACACAAAACAGCCAGCGAGGTTCGGGCGGCTAGATGGACCATTGGGCTTGGACGAAAAGAGATGGCAACAGGTTTGGGGATTTTAGACGGAGAGATAGGATGTCGAGTTGACGATCAACTACGACACGACCGAGCTGGTCGAACGCAACTGCGCCTAGGATACAACTGCAAGGTAGAGCCATCCTCTCAAAGAGAAGGAGATGGATTCATGGCCTGTATTCCTGACAAGCTACTCCCATCAATGGCCGACTTATCGTGACCCTGTTTACTTTATTCTGCTGCCTGGGCTAAGGTTGAAGCCCATCCACCTCGCGGACTACGTAGTGCATCATCACCTTTCTATTGTGGGGATGAAACCAAGAAAGAGAGTGAGATTCACCTCTACTTCCGTTCCTTAGCTGCTACGTAAAGTCCCTTGCTTACGCTATAGATGTCAGGGTTGGCCAAGCAGTGAGAGAGTCCGTGTTAGTCGCCCAACTAAGGCAGCACGGTAGTGCCGGGTACAGTAACAGTGTAGGGATGCGAGGGAGGTTCCAGTTAAGCTTATCCGGCACCTTCCAATCAAGCATGTCTCCTTAATTACAAGGATTCCGCCAACTTGGCTCCTTCGACCCTCTCCAAGCTCCATGTTCAAAACCACTAATCATGCTACCTTCCATTTCGATGCAGACATGCCACGGCATCTCCCGTCACTGTACTGCATGGAAGGATTTCGTGGGGCATTGTTCTAGCGCACGATGTCCCCATCTTGTCAGTGGCCAGCGTTACGAGACGCGTCTTTGTCCTCTCTGTTTCATCTAGCCCTACTTCACTTTGCGCTGTCGGGGTTTGATTCCTGCGCCGCAGATGAACACTGACCTCGGTTCCTTACCGCAAAGGAGTCGTCCACTGATGACGACTGTCGCGTGATCGACATGGTCGGATGAAGCATCGAGAAATGAACGAGGTAGGGCCGGATGAGGATGAATCCACCTCTCCAAGGCTTGTCCCTAGTCGGCTCCCAGACTTTCAAGATCGTCCGGCCGTATGTCATGACGGGAGATGTGAACCTTTTCACTGGCTGCCATACGAGAAGGCCCCGCCGACTTCTTGTTTCAACCAGTCTCAAGGGAATCAACCTTCATATGCTTACAAGCCAATGCTCAGCATCATACCGCCAGATGCTACATGGCCCAGTGTAAATGTTGCGAAGGATCCAAAGGATTTCAACCTATAGTCCAACTAAACATGTGTCGCTTGACAACGATTATGGAAGGCATCATTGTGAAGGATGAAGGACGTAATACAGCATGCATCGAGTAAATGGTCGGTTGGTCTGTCACAGAACCCCCTCTGTAAGTATATAAAAGGCAGCTTACAGCTACAATATGATGGACTTTTATTCCACAGCCATCCAGTAAACATCAGGATCACATCTGCTCAGTGCCTTGATCTTCCGCCAACATGTTCATCTCCAACGTTCTTCAGGCTGCTCTCTTTGCCCCCACGGCTCTTGCCGTCGCGGTTCATCTATCCTTGGACGAGGCGACTGGCAAGCTCGTTCCCCGAGTCGACCAGCCCGAAATCCCATGGATCAACAACGCATGCTTCAACCCTCTCACTGTCAACGAGGGCGAGGTGGGTAGATTTCGGCTGTGGGATGATTTGGTTTCCACTGACAGGCATTCCAGAAATTCTACGACTGCCCCAAGAAGATCGAGCAGGAGGAGTCCCACTGGTGCCCTATCGAGGTCGACAACAACGTAAGTAGCGGGAACTCACACAATGCTCCTCAGTGCTGACAAGTATGCTCTAGTGCGAGTCGTACTGCGAACAGAGCCTCTCTTGGAGCTATGGCCGCGAGGTGCCTTTCGATAACAGCCGCTGCGGCGAGGGATCCAACTGCCGTCTCGACGAGGGCATGACGGTGCAGGTCGGCCAGACGACCACTTTTGGTCTGCAGATTGGTCAGGGGGCCTTCACGCTTGGTGCGTCCTTCTCGTGGTCGGAGACCAAGTCGACTTCCAACAATATCGTGCGAGAGAAGCCGACGGATCGCATCGACGACTGCGGATACTGGACCTTCATCCCGTACATGGTGACGTAAGTCAAGCTTGGCTGTTCCTTTTGATCCGGGCGGAAACACTGACTTGCAAACAGTTCGTGCGGCATCTCCTCCAAGGCGGACATCCACGAGAACGTGATCAACAGCCGCTGGTGCGCCGACCGCGTGGACAAGGAGGAGTGCGTCACGTCCGTCTACCAGACCAAGACCGGGGTCGCAGGCGGAGCTGCAGTCTTCGTGGCAACCTCGTGCGACGACGGCGACAAGCGGCTGGGCTTCTGCAAGCAGGACGCCATCTACCTGAAGGAGGGAGTTTCCGTCGACGAGCGCGTTCACCTCGACTGGCGCGACGCCTGGAAGGACTGGGACTCGGCCAACGGCGTTCTCTCTACTGCCGAGTACCAGTGCCAGCAGGACAACTGGCCGCCTGCGTAGGCGTGGATAGATACCGATATGTTGTCGGAATTTCAATTCATTGTTAGTCCAGCGAGTTTGCAAACCAAGGAGATACGAGATGCGCTGGAATTTCAGTTGGAGTTGTGGTTGTGGTTGTGGTTGTACTTGGGTTGAGTTAGAGTTGTTAGCGGCCCACAGTGCCAATAGGACCAAGTTATTGCGCAATGCATAACCTTGCACATTCAGCCGCCACTTCCCATTCATTCATCAACCACCAAGACACTTACATCATCCCCAAAACCCTCAATTCACATGCTCAATCCTCTCGTCATCTGACCTCCTCTTTCACCAGCACCAGCGCCAAATTCACCTCCGCCATCGCCATCACCACCGCCATCGCCATCATGACGTCCCAGCTCAACGACATCGACGAAGAAGGCCTCACCTTCCGCGCGTGCTGCGCGCCCCTCGCGTCCCTGACTGAACCCATCGATCTCTCCACGCTCGAGTACGTTCTTTGCAGATCTTCCTAGGCTCCTTAATCCCTCTGCGCATGTATCAAGATGGCCTGTTTTCGTATGAGAGTGACAGAGACTTACGCGCTTTCGTCCAGTGAGAGCAGCCGTTCCAGCTGGTGTGCCTTCTTCCAATGGCCCTACTTTGGTCCTCTGCTCGTTGAGAACGAAAGCAGTGATGCGCGCGACCACTGCGCTAATGAGAGAAGTACGTTATTCTTTTTCTATCTGTACAATCTGCGAGTTTCCATCAAATGTCATTTCCTTGTCAAAATTGGCCTTCCAAACATCGCAACTCAACTCAAAGCAAATACATGCACCTCGGCTCCGCTCATCTAACCGTACGCACTGTCCAGCTTTCCTCTCGTACCTCCGCCTCTCCGTCTACATGGCAGTAGTTTCTATTGCCATCACCCTCTCCTTCCACTTGAAGAGCGAGCCCTCTCCGCTTGAGCTGCGCATGGCAAAACCGCTTGGCACCATATTCTGGGCGCTGTCTGTCATGACGCTCTTTGCCGGCGTAGGCAACTATATCAGTGAGTAACTAACCCTCCTCTGCTCCGTTCACGCCGGCGAGGGAAAATAGATGTCTAACGGAAGGGGTAGCAACGGTCAACAAGTACAGCAAAAGAGCTGCGATTGTTCAAATTGGGTGGAAGACGCACGCGGTACGTGAAAGTAAGGTCGGGCGTTTGCCCTGACAATAGGCTGACACAAACTTCCAGATCTTAAGCATCACGGCAGTATGCATCATAGGAACTTGTATTATACTGCTTGTTATCGCCAAGGTCCGCGATGCAAGCTCGTCAAAATCTTACTAACTCAGAAACGGTCTTTCAATTCAATCCAATTCAATCCAATCCAAGATCGCTAGTGCTTGAACCACCAGTACCCGTGAAGATTCACTCCCAGCCATGCAAATAATATTTACGCTGTTCCCAATCAAGCCCAAACCCCTCAGTCTTCTATGTATCCTTCTTTTTATTCGTACAAAACAGATCACTGGCTGTTCTATCAGTCCGTGGTTCCTCCTCTTCCTCCTCTTCCTCTGGCACTTCGCACTGGCCAACATCTCGGCGAAACTGTCGTGCATGTTGATGCGCAGCTTTGTGAAGCTTATCGAGTGTTGTCAGCCTACCTTCCCAAGAGAGAAGTGGCAGAGCTTTCAGGGCGATGGTGTCTCCTCCGTGTGGCAGAGTCGTCAGCATATCCACTTGGGAAGCCGGGTCAAATGTCGAAGTTGTCCGGTCCGCCCTGTCGTTTTCATCACCCTTCGCGAGGTCATCGTCGCCAATGTATTCCTCCGGCGTGTTGTCGAGATCACTATGTGACCCCATGATCACGTTGGCCGTCTCTTGACTTGGGTAGAGTGTCAAGTAGCCCCTGAGGCGCGAGAGCTGCAGTGCAAACTCTAGCCAAGCTGGGTACTCTTTGCTGACGTCCTTCTTAGCCAGCATTGCGGGCGTGTCCCCCCTCGAATCTTGCGCCGCAAGCAGTTGCGACACGTAGCCGTGTAATTCTACCCACTTGTCTCCGAGAAACAACGTAGCATCGCTACTCGGTGCCTCCCAGAGGAACGGACTGGCTGGTTGTGCAGGCGTGTCTTTGTCGGGGAAAATGAAAGGAGTAGTCGCATCGAGATGGGTAGTGGGTGATTTGAAGCTAATACCCATGATGTTGTCACTCCAATCTCCAAGGACGGAGGTGCTCGAGTACAGGGTGTGTAAAAGGGTAAATTTGACATCTGGTTCAGTTAATAAAACCGAACTCCATCTCAATGGTGCCTGGGGGTCTTACAGTGGAAAAACTGAGGTGAGATCTCAATGTGAGGGGCGAGAACGAGGACATGAGAGTCACGAGGCCTGAGTGGCCAGAACGACTCTAAGAAGCGTGTTGAGCTCTCTTCTACCGTCATCTTCGAACGTGGGATTCGATGGCGGAGGGATAGCATATTCAGGTGAGGCAGCTGGTTGTAAGCTGACGACGGCCATTTGAAATTGGCGAGGACCCTCTCCAGGGACTTCTCAACCTCAAAGGGAAGCTCAACAGTGAGGTGTGGCGCAGTCACAGCGCTCATATCGGCACGCCCAAGAGAGGTCAAAAGCCTTTGTAAGTTTCCGGTACCAGTGGCCGGTGCTTGGATTAGAATATCAAAGTCTACGCGGTTCCAAGCTAGGAGGTGTAAGTTGAGAGACAGTACTTCAAAATGTCGGTCGACTAACCTGACAATGCCGAAGCATCGAGCTTCGTGATCCACTTGAGTCGAGCGCCTGGCTTGTCTGGAAGCTCAATGAGGGCAGATTTTGTACTACGGATTTGGTCTCGGAAGGCCTTCCGAAAATAGTCCTCTTCAGCATCGGTGGAGTCGATGATGACGGCCTGAGGGTGCATGTAATTATTCATGTGCTCTGATTACTCAACTGGTTAGAAAGTAACGGTTGTATGTGTGAAGGGTAATCTTACGGAGAGCACGAGCAGACACGAGCCTCATCCTGGTCTCAGTAGAAGTAGCAGGACTATCAGGGCGGGCATCTACAAGGGAATTAGGCAATAGTTCACATAGCATCAGGGAGCGCTCATACCATGGAGGAACAAGTTGCAAGAGTCGTCGATCCCGTTGAGCTCAAGGAGCTCCTTCATCGAGACGGGACTCCTGCTTGCCAGTGCAAAATGAACGTAATTCACGTCATGCGCGGCCATCTGGCAAGCCATGGGGAGCAGTGTAGAGGCGCTCCGTAGGCTGGCGGCAGCGAACAAGACATTTCTGTTCTTTTCGATGCTACCTCCCGTTCCAGACAGCGAGCGCAACGTCTTGCCAAGGTCGGGGAAGTTGATGGGCCCGCTGTAGGTCCTGTCCTGCTCGGGCGTAGTTTGCTGCTTGTGCGGCGTATTGAACCCTGAGGACGAGCCCTTCTCGGCTGGGCGGTCGGCCGGATCGGCGGAGGAAGATGGTATCAGGCGATAGAGGGCGAAGACGAAAAGGATGCAGAAGACGGCGTATGCGACCAGGCGCGCAGCGGCGCGACGGCGAGGAGCGCGAGTAGCCTGCCATTGGGCGGCGATCCTGGGGTGGCCTGGGGCACCAAGGTCGTCGTCCTTCTTTGCCATCTCCTCATCACCCGGCCAGAGGCGGGCCATGGTTCTGCCTCGCGGGGGCACCATGGAGGGCTGTCGGCTTTGGTAGGGGTGGAGGTGGAGGAGTCGTCTGGTCTAGCTCGTTGGGGTTCGCGATGCCGGTTGGTGGGAGTTCCAGCGTGGACGGGCAGTTACATGGCGGCCTCGGTAGTGCAGTCGCGAGTGTTCGTGGAGGATCGCGCAGCGACTGCGAAGAGTTCGAGAGGCTGATCGGGATCGTGGGTAGGATCGTTTGTGGGATTACAGGTGTAAGATGGATGTTGGTGGACGGAGTAGGAGGTGCAGTAGTTGGCTCCAGGAACAGCGTGGCTCGCGCACAGTGAGTGTTACAGCGTTACATGGAAGCAGCGTCATGGCTTGGCTAGGCCAGGTACCTTGTGGGGATTTTGTGGCTGGTGCGTGCTCTGTAATTACTCTACGTTACTGGACTGGGAATGGATTCATCTTGCCCTGACTTAAATGCATTTTTCTTTATTGATAGATAACATCTTGGTACTTCCAGTAGCTCTGTAGTGTCCTAAGTCTACTGAATCTTGTTGTGGTAGGCTTACTTGTCTTAACGGGAGATGGATCAATGTCTCAACAGCGTTTTATGACCCTGAAGTGATTCCGCCCCGCTGCTTCCATCATGCTTTCAGGGAAATTGAAGGGTTTCCTCGTCCCTTCAGGTCCCTGCCACATCTTGCTTGCAGTTTGTCTCCAATTGACAACTCTTGATCAAGGGGACAGTTCATCTACTGATCTGGGCCCTGCTACTTTTACGTCAGTTATAACGATAGGGAGAGCCCGAGAAAAAGATCTCGGCTTGTGTTTGAAGTACGGATTGGGCCGATTGCGAAAGTTGGCTACCCTGCACCAAAACCAATGAGAAGTTGAAGTTGAATATTTAAAAAGCCATCATGGGCAAATCCACAGCTCCCTTCGCACTTACTATTGAAGTGGTAGAAGTAAAATAATATCGGCCTATTTAAATACAGCCGTATCTATGCTGGTATCGCATTCTCGATGCCGTTCGATCGAGTGGCGCAAAACCTACCTTCAAGCCGGGAACCACTCTGGATTCGATTTCCGTTGTTGTGGTTTCGTGGTGGGGCACGACACCAGAAAACGTCTGAAAATTCCCAACCCACCATAAACTCCAACTCACATCACTAATTAGAAACATATTCACACCCAAATCTACAACACCATTTCTGCTTCTTCCTGGAAACATTTTCCTCTGAAAATGGCCAAGTCGCGCAGAAACAGAGGCAGCGCCGCCCAGCGCAAAGACCCCATCGCAAAACCCGTCAAGCCGCCGTCGGACCCCGAGCTCGCCGCTCTGAGAGAGCAGAAGATTCTCCCCATCATCAAGGACTTGAAGAGCGCCGATCCCAAGTGCCGCTCAGCCGCCGCCGCCGCAATCTCAAACATCATCCAGGACGAGAAGTGCCGCAAACTTCTTTTGCGCGAGCAGATCGTTCACACCATCCTCACCCAGACTCTCACGGATGCTGCCCTCGAGAGCCGTGCCGCCGGCTGGGGCATCCTTCAGGTGCTTGCCCAGGAGGAGGAACCCGATTTCTGCATCCATCTGTATAGACTAGATATCCTCACTGCCATCGAGTATGCAGCCAAATCGGTATGTCGAATTCTTAACCGTTGCTCTCATAAGAACCCCCTGCTAACCCGAACAAGGTCTCAGAGACGCTCTTATCCAAGGACGCTGAGTTTCAGAAGAAGTCCAAGGCAGAGCAGGCCACAGTGCTAAGCATTGCCTCGTCGTTGATCTCCCTTGTGACCGCCTTGGCCGAAGCCCAGGATGACATTCTTGAGGCCATCGCTCACAATGCCACCATCCCGCGCTTGCTCTTCCTCCTCAGCTCCAATGAGCTCTCACACATCCCCGAGGTAGCATCGCTCCGGACCGACACCCTCGCCTGCCTGATGATCCTCTGTGAAGACAACGAGGAACTCGCCGAAAAGATCGTCAGCTCCAAGGCGCCCGGCTGCTACGAGGCCGTCATGTCGCTGCGCGAGGAGCCCAGCAGCGATGGCGTCCTTGCCTGCGGCGTCCTCCACAACCTCTTCGCTTCTCTGGAAGGCCAGGAGGTAGCCCTCGGTGCCGATGACTCGTTCCTCATCCCTACTCTCTCCAAGGCTATCAGCTCCTACCAACCTGGCCAGGTTACCACTGACGCCACGGGCTGGGCGAACCCCATCGAGTGCCAGCAATTGGCGCTGGAAATACTCGCCTCGATTGGAACGAGCCTGAACAGCTCCCGTGACGATGCCGAGCCACCTCAGCCCGAAGACGAGGCCGAAGGCGCAAAGGATGATGAGAACATGGATGACGCCGAAGCTGACGCCGAAGCCGACGACGACGACGAGGATGCTGAAGACGACGGGTCTGACGCCGAAGGCCCCGAGGGTGAGGGTGAAGACGCCGAGGAAGACGAGGACGATGAGATGGACCAGGATGAGATGGAGGCCGACATGGACATGGTAACGGGTGCTGATGAAGACGATGCACAAGACAACATCGACGACACCCCCGTCCTCAAAGCCATCCTCCAAACCGCCCTCCCCGAGCTCATCCGCATTGCCTCCCTCTCGCCCAACGACGACGCCAGCATTCGCCTCCAGGGCCACGCCCTCTCCGCCCTCAACAACATCGCCTGGTCCGTCTCCCTCATCGACTTCGCCGACGCCCACAACGCCGCCGTCCAGGCCGCCTGGCAACCCGCCGGCCACGCCCTGTGGACCCAGGTCATCGCGCCCATCCTCGCGACCGACACCGCCGACATCGCCCTCGCCACGCACGTCACCAGCCTCGCCTGGGCCGTCGCCCGCTCCCTCCGCGGCGGCGCCACCCCGCTCGCCGGCGAC
This sequence comes from Neonectria sp. DH2, assembly GCA_003934905.1. Lineage (NCBI taxonomy): Eukaryota > Fungi > Ascomycota > Sordariomycetes > Hypocreales > Nectriaceae > Neonectria > Neonectria sp. DH2. Next base: position 1,821,880 of record RQWH01000003.1, on the reverse strand, counting down.
GAGCACCGCCGCTTCATCGCCCTCTACCAGGCGACCAAGGGCGCCGAGGCCGTCCAGAACCCCGAGGACCCCTTCCAGGCCCTCGGCGTCAAGTGCATCGGCGTTCTCGGCCAGCTGGCCCTCGACCCGGCCCCGATCGACCGCAACCGCGACATCGCCACCTTCCTCGTCACCCTCCTCGCCGGCCTGCCCGACAACACACCCGCCGCCGACGCCGTGGAAGCCCTCAACCAGCTGTTTGACATCTACGCCAACGAGGAGTACGCTTACGACCGCGAGGTATTCTGGAAGGACAACTTCCTCCAACACCTGGAGGACGCTCTTCCCAAGGTGCGCACCACGCTCAAGGCCATCGACAAGCAGAAACAGGCAGAGCTCCGTCTGCGGGCTGATGAGGCGGTGCTAAACTTCAGTCGTTTCTTGGCATATAAGCGAAAGAACAAGCCAAAGGCGTAGGGACCGGGAAAATGGAAGGACACTAAAAGTAATGAAACATGAATGATTGATTTTTGAAATATGAAATAGAACGCCTTGAGCTGAAGGAAGCTCATCATCGTAACTGTCCGATTTTTGTGTGGTATTCTCTATGTCATTATTCGTACGTGAAAGCTAGATCAGTTTCTATGTATCCCAGCATGACGCAGCCAGAACCAGATTCACCAGGAAAACAACTACCATAGCACATGGGCCGCAAAGCAATAGTGACACGAACACCCTTAACACCTCTCAAATACCCGATACAGTCCCTTCAAGCTCGCCACCTCCAGCACGCCGCTTTCCATGAGTGATCTCGATGCCACCAGTCTAGACTTAAATGCCGGGAAGAAAAAGTTTTGCACAGCGTACCGGATATGCTGGCGACGCGCCCGGACGTCCTCCGAGACATCCTCCGTGCGGAGACCCTCCTCGTTTCCTGGTAGGGCCGGCATTGGCTCGGGGACGTACAGCGTGGCAAGCTCGCGGAGAAAGGTTTCAAAACAACACTTCTCATCGGTCCAGTCAACGTGGGGTCCGAGGCGAAGAAGGAACCGAGGAAGTTTAACAAGGGGCGGAGTGTAGCCCTTGATGAGGAGTGGTATAGAAACCAGCTCGCCCGCAGGAGAAATTTCCAGGGAGAAGTACTCTTGCAACATTTCTCGACGCTCAATCAACTGACTCGACACCCGATCAACAAGGGCCTCGACGTCAAAGTCCTCGTCGGGAGAACAAATGGCGTTCTTCTCCACCTCGGCCGCCATGCGGAGCAGCTCCCGCAGGTCCAACGAAGGGTTGAACCGGATGGTGCCAAAGTTGCCAAAGTCAGTCAGCCCAAGTTGGTAAAAATATTCGTGGCAGGCGTGTCCGTAATCAATCAAATAAAGCTTGACACCCCCTTGAATGGCTGCCAACCGACGTTGATCATCGACCACTCCAACAAAGGTATGTGAAGCAAACATCTCCGTCAGCTCATCATGCATGTCGTCGCGAACTTCGGCTCGCAGCTGCTTGACACTGCTGAGCCGGCAGGGAACGGAGGCTCGATCGATGATTTCGTAATCGATGTTCTCGGATACGGCTGGTGGCTGCTCCGCGGGATCTGTGGACGTCGATAACTGATTGGTCCCGGCTAGAGAAAACATGGATGTTATTTTTCGTTCAGCCGTATCTGTCCGTACTAGGTCATTCGAGTTCCGCCTTGGCCTCTTGGTCAAGGGAGTTGCTCGGCCTGGGGTACCATCACCACCCGTCCGGGGAGAAGCGTCGACTGCCTTTACACCGGGCAGGAGAGTTTGAGTCATGAATGTGCGGCTTGTGTCCACGGCAGCAAGTTTAGTCTCGATGTGCTCGCATATTGCCTGAATAATTTCGTCCTCGTTGAGAAAATGGACCTCCCTTTTGGTTGGATGGACGTTGACATCGACTCGAGCTGGATCAATCTCTAAACTCAGGTAGATGAACGGGTGGCCTTGTTTCGGCAGGATATTCGAGTAAGTCTGTTCGATGGCCTTCTTGATATGGGTAGATTCGACGCAGCGGTGGTTGATGAAGAGAAGGAGAGTCGTTTTCTTGACAGAGTAGTTGGCATTCGTCGTGTACCCCTCAGCTTTGAATCCCCAGCGGTCCTCTGATGTCTCAAACTTTAGCAGCTCGTTGGCAACACTACTGCCGTGGATCTGGCGGATACGGTCGATGACAGTCGCGTGGGCCTGTATTGACAGGCTGGTTGAGGACTCGCCCGCCTTTTTGCAGGTGAAGCCGACTCCTTTGCAATGCACAGCGTACCGGCCTACCATGTCTATGATTTTGTTGAACTCATCAGAGAAGGAGCGGAATGCTTTCCGACGAGCGGCAATATTGTAGAAGAGGTCTTCAACGGTGATTTGAGTGCCCGGACGGCCAGCAACACCCTTTGGCTCGGCGGACTGGCCGGCCTTTGCTGGGGCAAGTTTCCCATCTTGGTAGGTGGCACGCCAGGCGAGGTCAGAGTCTTTAGTTTTGGTGGTCACAGTCAAATGTGCAATGTGACTGATGCTGGCAAGGGCTTCGCCTCGAAACCCATATGTGGCGATGGAGGCGAGGTCCTCAAAGGTAGTGATCTTAGAGGTGGTATGCCGCTCGCAGAGGATGGCCAGGTCCTCTTTCTGGGGACGAGTAAGCCCTGGGCAACATATGGAAAAGCGGTGGTGTGGGTGAGAGGGCGTACCTGGATGCCACTTCCATTATCGGTGATCTGGAGAAGTTTCAGTCCGCCGTCCTTGGCAAGGACTTCCAACGATGTAGAGCCCGCATCTACGGCGTTCTCTATCAGCTCCTTGAGCGCATGGACAGGCGCGACGATGATCTCGCCAGCTGCGATCTTATTGACCACGTTGGGATCGAGGGCCTACAGCTCAGAACAGTTAGCCGACGCCTGGATGTTGGAGCGAGGCGGAGGTGAAGGCGTAGGCGTAGGATCCAACCCAACGCACGCTCTTTGCTTGCCTTGATTCTGCGGGTAGGGCGGGACTCTTCGGGTTCGCCGTCGGCCTTCCTCTTGACACCACTGGTCGTCCTTGCATCGCGATGCACTTCAGCATCCACGTCCACGTCCACATCCGTGTCCATAGCATCGGGCATTGCAGCAACAGCTTCGCCGGACGTTCCCGACAAAACCTGCCTCACTTTTTTACGGGTGCCCCTCGAAGCAGCGAGTGAGACAAGACGAGCATGAGTCGGCTGCGAGGCGGATCTGACTCGTCAATGCGAGCTGTACTCTGCAGATCGATGATTGATGGTAGCAAGCGCGCGTGCTCTCACGCCCTTCTGGCTCACTGGCTCGCTGGGTCCGAATAGCCGAGGATGAACGACTCGAATGCAGCTCCTGCGTTGCACGAACAAATGAACCAATGACAAAGGGCGGCGACGAAGCCGGTGATCGTGGGGCTGTCGATGATGTCGGTGCTTGTATGGATGACCTGGCGCCTGGCTTTGGTGGGGAGCCAATCCAAGGGTTGCTGGTGCGCGAGGTTCGCACGACGGCACGTGACGGCGCCTTGTTCGCCCGGTGCTCTTTCAACCCACCGTCAACGTCAACATGAACTATGGCACTTGAGTGTACGAACACCTCCTTCGGCATCCCGCATGGCCTTGTTTCGCCTCGCCTACCGTTTCAGGGGATGAGTGGCGGAGAAAGACAGAGAGAGAGAGAGAGAAGGGAGGAATGAGACAAGAGGCAGCCAGGAGAGAGGGTCTGTGCTGCTGGCAGCGAGTGAGTGACGACGACACCAACCAACTCCTCTCAGCCTCACCTGACAGACCCTGTCCCCGTTCCCTATGCGCCATCCATTATGATTGAATCCCTATATCAGTCAATTCGTATCTACACTTTGACTTCCATCTTCGATTTCTGCCGCAGCTACGACCGAATAATTTCAGACGTCCAACTAGCCTCACCCAGTTGTCCAGGCCCGTCGACGCAGACAAGACATTGCCATCTCCATGGCACATCTTGTTTCAACCATGTGGCTTTCCCTGCATCTTCAAGAGGACAGTTCAAATCCATCTATCTTTTGACGCCTGACCAAAGTCCCCTGGTTTGCATGTGCCCGCCCCAGGCGCACTCTCTTTCCAAACTCTCCCGTACACTTTGTCACTTAGTGGTGGTTATGTCTTGTATTTTTCTGCGCCTTCCTTTCAATACCCCGTCTGCCCGAGCCGCGTTGGAGGATGTCTTATTCACTGGCTACGTACCCACACTTCTCGGGTGTAGCAAATGCGAGGTTGGAGGCCAACATGTCAAGCGCCGTGGCGTCTCGACCCAATATTCGAGTATGCTTCAAGTACCTCTCAGCCATGAACACACCCCTGCCTTTCTCTGCGTGCTCGGCAGCGATAACAAAGAGGTATTGGCGGCTTCTGTCATCCCCTAAAGAGGTGTGTACGATTTGGAAGTTCGCTGATGCACAGTTGCACGCACATCCCATCCCAATTCGGATGCGTCCCTTTAGCCCCCCACCGATTAGACTACCCAGCCTGGTCTGCCTGCGAGGTGAGCAGCTTTGCAAGGGAAGTGCAGTGCACTGGAGCGGCGATAGACTGGGCCCCCGGGTTTCGATTTTATCAGGCAGCCGCAACTTCACGCCCGGTGAATAGTTGGTCGAAAGTCAGAGGCTCATGGCGAGAGCATGAGTAGTCAGAGTGAGACAACAGACGAGAGGCCCGGCGGCCTCCGCGCTTTATGCGGGTTGGTGGCGTTTTATGGTCTTGCATTCCTACGAATTCCTACAACGTCAACGACGCGGTGACTCGTCATCTTCAGTTGACGATGTTGGCTTGGGGACTCGTTCCTATGCGAAAGGTCACTATTGAGCAAGTTCATTGAGTGGGACAAGCAGTGAGTGTGATGCTGTCACTGCAACGACTCCGTACGACCAGCCGGTGACTACTTCGACAACCATAATCCGCTGGCGGTCCGCCTGAGTTCTCTACTGTAGCCTGCGAGATCCTTGTCTTCCATGGCTTAATCCACTTGTACCTCAGTTCCAAGGCGTACCCGGGCGCTCAGCCCCCTCGCTCCGCCCAGCGCCAGTTTTCCACTCCCACTCCAGCCAAGCCTAGCGACTAGTCCGCCCAATTGAGCAACCTCGTCTTGTTCACTTACATACCAAGTACGAACTGGTGCTGTGTAAATATCTAACGGGCCTCACGCGACGCCCCAGCCTACCCACCCACCCAGGCCATTTCAGCCCCGGGGGCTGAGACGCTACGAACCAACTGCATGACATACAGTACACTCTCGTTTCCGCCCTGTCCCGTTCTCTTGGTTTGGCCCAGCCTCTGCAGGCGCATGCAAGCAGGTCTTGGGTCGATAGGCTTTCGAACGTCTGCGTGCCCAGGTTTCTTGAGCGAGCCTCATTGGAGTGACTGCCAGGTACGATGTCACTGTAATAGGTACAGGCACCATGCCCTGCTGCCTTTCTTGGCTTTGCGGTGGGGCTTGCGTATAACTCGAGTATAAAGAGATCCTGCCTCGTACGCACTGCGTCGCTGTAGACGACCACCCCAAGTTTTTAGACCCATGGATCAACAAGGTGTCAACTCGCCCTCGCGATCAACTCTACCTGCTCCTTTATCCCTGGGGCATCTCAATCTCGGAAGATCTCCAGCATCTGAAGTAACCATGACTGGCCAGCCCCCAACGTCGACTTTCCCTGAGCCGTCCACCAGGTAGGCGAACCCGAATCCAGCTCTGTCATCCTGTCTGGCTCGCCTGCCTCCATCTTATAATATCTAGTTGCTAATTATGTCCCTTTCCCTCGCGTCTAGTCGCGGTTCACCCACGAGGTCGCTCATGGACGTTGACCAGTCCAATGGCATCGGATCCCCGCAGTCCCCTTCTCAATCCCCGGGAAGACCTCCTAGTCATCCAAACCCTCCTGGTCCTCCTAGTCGTCCTCGTCGAGAGTTACCAGCGCATCCACGCCTCACCCGCAGCCGTCTCCGCGAAGGACTGATCGGTTCTGGCCGACGGGTCAGCTCAATCCAAGAGGTCCTCAACATTGACGAGGGCGGTCACCGGGAGGCCGACGACATCCTCCGCGGCATCGGCGGCTTCTCCGAGTTCAATTCTCTCCCGAGTGCTGCCCTCCAAAACGCCGCCTTGGAGAACGACATCGAAGAGATGCACCGCGCTGGCGAAGATAGGAAGAGACGACATCTCGAGGAGCGCCGCCGCCGACGTGCCCAACAACGGCCCCGCCAATCCGGCGCCCAGTCCGCGGTCTCCGCAGTCTCCGCAGTTGCCCAGCAGGAGACACCACCCACGGGCCACAAGGCATTGGACGAATAGATGGGCCCTGTTAAGATGCAAATAAGAGTAAGAAAGGAAACGACATTTGATGACGGCGAATGAAATTGGCAGGCTGGGCGCTTTAAGAATTAGACGGGCTAGGCGTTTTGTAAGGGGAGGGAAGTCGTTATTTCGATCATCGATCTCAGGTCCTTAGGTATACATACATACCCTCGACGATTACTTTTGGATGGGATGACTGTGGCACTTGGCACACTGGCTTTACACTGAGTAGATACACCGGAGTGGGTGCTACCACATGATTTAGTACGCGAGAATAGACTTGATTTTCGCTTTGTTTTGTTTGCCTGTCTACGTCGTAGTTAACAAGAGAGGAACAATACTAGTTTGATTTCAGCGATATCTCAGACCCTATCACTACATACCTTAACCTAGCGGCAGACTAGAATGACACTCACTTGCGGCTCAAACTTCCACAATGACCGTTATATTCGGATGGATGTACTAGATTTGTGCATCGGCTGGCACTCTGGCGTTACCTACAAAACGCTCCGTTCGCGAATCGGGTCTCGCTACGCTGTCGAAGAATTGTCCTAATGCCACAGCATCACCACTGTCCACATTATCGCATCTCATCATGGACCCCTAGCCCGAGGCGAAGCCATCCATGGCCCAATACAGGTCATCTTTAGTACCTTTAGTACATGGGTTTCTCGCGGCACGCAGCACGCAGCACCTCACCAACCTGAGCGAGCGCCGAACATGCACGGATACCCGTACAGAGCACTGGTATCACAAGCACAGCACCGCGCCCTTTCATTTCCCTCCCCATTTCCCTTCTCGCTTCAACCCATCTCCGCCTCACCTTACCTCCATGTGCTTTTGATCACGTACTTGTCATCTCCGTCGCCGTCGCCGCCGCTCGCGGAGAACGACCGACCATGTAGGATGCTTCTGGGGTATCATCCACCCCCAGTGTCAACCGCCCTCTGCCATACACGCTTTCACCATTGTCGATCGATGCCAGGAAATAGGTCATATGTGAATCGCATTATACATTTGACTGCGGCGTATTTTTTTTTATCCGCCGCCCTCTGGGCTCCCTGGCCCCAGTCATCCTGACCGCACCTATAGGCATCTCCCGCCGTTTCTCCTCTCCGTTTCCCTTCACCTTCTTTGTATCCTCATTTCTCTCTTGTCTCACATTACCCATTGTCATGGCGTTCAGATCCTGTTGTATCCGTCTTCTCGCTTGCCATGCATGCCCCAACTTATGCCTGCGTCGCATCTGGCCCGTCGCTCAACAATTATTCCCACCACGCACGCCGCCCAACCTGGGCATCTGATCGGCGCCAAGGCACGTATTATCGTACAGACCCGTCCATTATAGACAGTTCGGATCCATCTAATCACCTTTCCGGCTCTTAAAATCAACATGTGCGGCTACATTCTCCACCAACGCCATCGGCTGAAATGCCCAAAGAGTAAAACCCCACCCCCGACAGAAACCTCTCCATTACTGCCCCTATCCCCACAAAGGGTTGGCATATATTATGCGATGCCTCTCCGAAGACGATTATTATACGAGCATCATCTTTCGAACGGGACACACGATTCAGCCGAGATGACCAAGACACACTGGACGAATTATGCGCTTGTTCCAAGTGGGACTGGGTTTCTCGTGCTTGGAGTGTCAAGTTACTGTTGTTTGCCCGGTCACTGGATAGAGAGCCCAGAAATCGGACGATCGCGGTGCTATCGTGGTTGTCCTGGCGCATCCGGCCTCTCAATCAGCCCTCCGATGTCGACTCTGCCCGGTCGTTCCTCACGAGACCAGGTCCGCTCCCCAGGATGCTCGCCATGGCCCTGCTGTGCTCGAATTGGCGGTAGCTGAAATGACGGTTGCGGTTGCGGTCGAGGTCGAATCGTCGTCGTCAGTTCGCTTCGAGGAATGTGGTATGAAGTCGGACCCAGATACTCTTGACGGCTCGGTGACGGGGCATATGAGGAAGCCCCGACACCCATGCCCGGAGCTGGGTTTGGTGGCAGCTGCGTCGATGGGCCTGATGGCCGGGATCCAAGCGGGCCTTCGCTGAACCTCTGACGTGCTGGATCGAACGCTGCAGACACTGGGGCTCGCTGACCATAAGCCGCAAGGGGGGCTTGCGGGGTGTTGTAAGCTTGAGCAGCATCGCGGAAAAGAGGTGAAGGAGCCTGTGGATAAGGATGTCGTGCTGCAAGGCTCAACACCAACACCACGAAATAGATGGACCCTTCCTTCGCAAGACCCAGGCGAATAGGGTACGGCCTGGCCTGTCCATCAAATGTCCTAAAGGTCAGGTACTCCTGACGCTCAAGCTGGAACCGCCCGACTTCCTCTGCGCTGAAACCAAGTCCCTGTATGATGTGGTCGAGTCTGGCTAGGATCGGAGGGAGGTAGTTCGGCTCTTTTCTCGTTTGCTCTTCGAGGAGCTGACTTCGGATTGCGAGCACCTTTTCTCGTTCTGCCGGTACCACCACATCGCTGAGATTTCGTCCCTGTATGTTGGTACCACCAATCGCATCCATAAACACTGGCGACACTTTGGCGAATTCCATCTTCATGTTCAAGAACGCCACGGGCTCCGGCACCCGAGCAGCAATCGACGAGGGTCCCGCATAAATATTTGAATCCGCAGGTGGAGCCCGTTCAAGGTATCGGGGAGGCATCGGATCACTTGTTCGGCAGTTAGCACTCCATCTAACCATGCTCCCAGAGTGAGTATGTTACCCTGAGCCCATTACACCACCAGATGGGTATATACTCAGCGGTCGTCTCGCAGCTGCATCCTGGGGATGTGAAAACCGAGACGGATCATACCGCGCGTCTCGATCGTCTCTCAAGCGCGGACGGCCTCGTTTCTTATGTTGAACATCAACGCATGAGTCCTCCTTTCCATTTGTAATGCATCTTGAACAAGGTCGTTGGGCTACAATACAAATTAGCACAAGTTTCAGAACACGGAAATGCATCTGCTCATTAGCCACGGCACTCGCCATGTAGGCAGCTCAATAAGCATTATCATCGGCCCTCAAAGCCACTTCTCGCAGATCACAAGTCTTCCAACGCCATATTTGCAGCCGCTCTTTCAACACCAGCTAGTGAGCTCGTCGTCACCGCGTTCTGGTCAAGGTTTCTGGCATGAAATAGGCCCCTCGGTGCGCCACACCCCTTACAAGCCAAGGGTGTTGTTCCCATGCTACAAGAGTGCATGGTCGGCCATCTGTAGGGTGATGCCTTCCTCCCCGGACAGGTTGGTGCGGCTGGAGGTGACGTCACCCTGTTGGTGTGTTGCCGGGCTCGGGCGTTGGACTCGATGCAAAATGACTATTGTGGGAAATCGAGGAGGTAGGGAAATAATCTTCTGTACGTACCGTCACATCTATCAACTGGGTCAGCTACTTAGTACACGGGGGTTTCCAATTCTACAGATGTTCTTACCGGAGATGGGCTCGCTTGCATGGCACGCAGGCAGAAGCCACATGGCCCTTGGTCTTCCTTTGGGACTTGGGTGAGGTCATTTGCTGGGCTTCAGCACCCGGTAGACGACTGGGTGCAGGATATGGTGCTGGCGCGCTTGGCCCGCCCGTCGTCAGATAGCCCTGTTGCTGGGGCATTCCCGGAACTCCAGGTTGGGGATACGGAGCCGGCCTAGCTAGGCTTTCTTCAGGTCGTCGATACGGGTACGGCATTGCGTCTTGCTGCTCTTGCTGAAACAGCCTGGGCAGAGACTGGGGCATATTGTGCGGCCCTCGGGGATCGATTGGAGATTGCTGATTCGGAGTTCCACGATAGGCATCCTGGGGGTTGACAGCCGGATAGCCACCTGGTACCTGACCCCGTTCGCCGGCCCCTTGGAATGGCTTCGAGGGAAGGGGCGGAGACCCTGACATAGGCGGAGAGGGATATGCCCGAGACCGGGCAGAGTCGTCGACCTCTGCTCTCTTGGGTGCCCAGGTCAGGTCTAAGGCGATTCGCGCCAGGTCTGAGATTCCTCGGCGCTGGCCGAGCGGAACAGGCGTTGCGTCGACGGGGAGACTTCTCGGGAGCATGGAGGGAGCGCTTCTGCTGGTTTAGTTGGCCCAACGAAGAGTCGCCCGTATGGTCGACCCAACAATCGAAGACTCTCCTGTCGGTTTCGACTCGCTGGAAAGACTCGCTTTGGCTGTCGGCATACCCTTCCGAGAAGTACGACAGTTGACTAGAGTTGAGGAAATACCCTCGGTGAAAAGGGTGGGTGCCAAGGACGCAATGATGGGATGGTGAGTAGTCTCTCGAGCTTAAGGGCGAAACAGCTAACAGGATCCCTTGGGGGGGACTTGTCGAGGATGATCCCGATATGGTCACAATGTTTGCCCCGCGCAGAATATCTGCACAGAAGAGCTGCCCAACAAGCAGAACAAGACCCAGAAGAGTTGGGTGTTGGGACAGTGTCAGCAACGTCAAGCCGTGGCAGCGAGGCCGCAGGTTAAGGATCGACGACAACGACAGGCGAGGGTGAGTCGCTGTGGGACGAGATGATGCACCGTGATACTAGGAAGATGGATCTTGGGGCGCCCTGGTGATACGGCATGAAGCCGTGCTGGTGGGATGTCGAGAAGGGTTCGGGCCACTACAGAGATGCCCAGGGGCCGGGAACTGAGGAGCGGACTCGGGGGACGATGGACGTGATGGGGGGGCTTCGTCGGGTCTTTCCTGGCCAGCAAGTTGCGAGCACGAGAGGCGGATTCTGAATGGAAGCTGGATGGTGGCTCGCGGTTGGTTTTTGTGTGACTATCGGGCTGCTGGAGGGGGCGGCGCAATTGAGATGCAGCCGGGGTTGGTTCAGGGTTGGCGACAGGGCATCGGGGACGACCCTTGTTCGGATTTTAGAGTGGCTGCTAATCAAGGATTCCGGTAGAGGGTTATGCCATGGCGATCCCCAGTCAGCGGTCTATTACTGACGAGAATTCTCCGCGTGTCTTGGGGCCCGAGGCGTTTGACCTGTGTTAGTCTTGCAAGTGCAATAAGACACCACGGGCGGCAATGATTGGGGCGTACGGGGCAGTGGAGGTAAAGTGGAAGTGGTGAATGAGCCTGGCGAGAGGAGGGAGAGGGGGCGGTATCTTGTCTCGCGTGGGAGTTGTTTACTACAAGGGCTGAGAGGAGAGTCTCATGTGATGTGAGATGAGGCCGTTGTGTTGTTGGCAGCAACAATTAGAGGCTAGAGAGACGATGGGAGGCTGGACTTTGAAGCATCTGGTGAAAGGGGGAGAGTCGAGATGATGGGCAGAAAGAGACGGACGAGCGCCGACTGGCTGGGGAGAAATCGGCAGGCCCGAAAAGATGGGATGACAGCAAGCGAGACAACGGCAGGTAGGAAAACTAGCAGCAAATGGAGAAGGAGGAGGAGCAGCCAGTAGTTAACTAGACAGGGCAGGGTCCCGAGAGCAGGCTCAGAAGAGAGGAGCGGAGGATGCAGGTAGGTTGCTACTTCCTTGCTGGGTCAATACTCGTCCGTAGGCGAGCCGGTAGGTATTGAGGTACATGGGTAGCGGGAGTAAGTGGTGGAGGTGGAAGTGGAGGTGGAGGCACAGGTAGAGGCACGCACGGGTAGAGGCACAGATAGAGGCACAGGTATAGGCAGAGTTAGAGGCCGAAGTAGAGGAGCAAGTACATACACCTCAGTAAGAGGATGAAAGAGGCGGTTGTGTTAGGGCAGAGGGGGGTGCGGTCAGCGAAGGGGAAGAGGGACGACGGACGACGGGGACAAAGCCAGCTAACCACGCAGCTAGTGTCGAGTTACCCGCAACCCTGCAGTATCAAGGAAGAGACGATGATGATGAAGAAGGCACATGATGGGGAAAGGGAGGGAGTGGGGGGCAAGGCAGGGGGGCGTGGATCAACAAGACAGACGAGACACGAGAAGCTCAAGACGGGAGATGCGAGTTAGGAGATGCGAGATGGACAACGGAGGCATGGGGACCAGCCAGGTGACAATGCGCAAGCTAAAGCTGAAGCATGGACCAAGTGCCAATCAATTCTCGTGAAGAGTGTGGTGGACTGAGTTTGTGATTGATGATAGACACTCAAGACGGCTCTCGCAACGACATAGACCTCGCAGGTGGTGCGCGTGGCATGGGGTCAGTGAAAGCTCTCGCCTCCTGTGCTGGCTTTTGCCCAAGACAGTCAAGCCGGTGGGTAGGGCTGTTTCGCCTTGTTGGTGCCGTCATGACCAGGACGACCAAGATCAGCGAAAGCGTACAGTACCTAACAGCCGGAGCTTCAGATTCGGACGACGGCCCCAACCCTGCCTGTCTGCCAACGTGCATGGAGTACGAAGTACTTCGTACCTAGCCTGGCAAGTCCCAGGTCCCAGCTAGGCTGGTGGCTCAAAAGCCTGCTGGACTGGCCGGAGACGAGAGAAAGAGGGTGTGCTCGTCGAGTTCGGGGGGCGTGGTGTCTGGACTCTGTCGGTCTGTCAACCTCTCTGTCGAACATGGGCAGCATGGGCGTCCACGGTCCAGCTCCAGTGTCAGCGCGAAAGGCCAGCGTTGGCATTGGCCTTGGTCTTGGTATGGGCACCAGCGCGGGCGTGGGAGTGGGCGTCTTTGGCGTTAGAGAGCAGGCTTTTGGGGCGGCCATGGCAAAGTCTTGGTCCCCATTCTGCGTCTGCTGGGTTCCTTGTTACCGCATTGCTGCATGGCCTAGGTTAGCCGGTGGTCGACGGTGAGTTGACCACTGTTTGGGAGCGCCAGAGCGGGAGCGGGAAGGGGCCAAGATGCAGATGGGACTGCAATACAACTAGGACGTCCGTCTGGAGAAGCAGGATTCAAGGAGAAATCATGGGATGAGAAAGCGGGGGCACTAAACGCCCTGGTGGCCGGGGTAGGTCTGGTCAAGGGCCGGGGGCTGGGATATTCGAGGGCGGATGATGCAAGAGACGATGGTTGAGGATTGATTGAGAGGGATGGACCGTGGACCGTGGACCGTGGGCCGTGGACCGTAGGTAGGTAAGGTAACCTTTACGACGAAGAGAGAGCAAAAAACCCTGGCAGAAGAGAGAGACAGGGCTCCCAGGCTCCAGGGCTCAGAGCTCACCTTCCCGTCCTTGGCGACACACATGCCTTACTAGTCTGCCTCTACGGCAGGTACCTCGAAGTTGGGTTTAGGCTGGTTGGTTGGCGCGTGGTGGAAGGCTCTGGCTTGCTCTCAGTTCCATTGGTACTGGTCGCCCGGGCGCGTGGGTGGGTGCCCGGCAGGCAACGTTCAACGCCGCCGCGCTTGCTCCCTATACCCCGGAGCCCGGGTATGAAGTGGGCATGGACATGATGGCTGGCGAGCGTGCCAGTGAGCGACTTGCAGCAGGGCTGAGGCATGGGAAGAGATGGGATGGAACCCATTAAGCCAGGCTAGTGGCGAGCACGATGCTTGGTAGGGGCATTGAGTTAGACCTGATCTATCCTACGTATTCGTAGTAATCAACCCCTTCCCGTTTAGACAACATTATTCTCATTGTATTCTGAGGTGCGTAGTAGAGAGATCCTCCAGTTGAGGTCTCTAATGCCCCCGTCAAGCAAGCGATCCCAAGCCTCTACGAAGTACTAGTATGTAGGGAGCCGACAGGGCGTACCAACTACCAGGCAGCCCGGATACTTCAATGCAGGTTGAGGAGCTTGGTTACAACGCTCCTTGATTGAACACTAGTACCAGCCTACGGGACGCCGTCCGTCCCGCCGCCGGCCTCCCATTGTTTGGAATCTTGGGTTACGGATACAGGTGAATGGTGAATCGGTGGTAGCTACTGAACCGTCTGGAGCCTCCTCCTTGCAGATGGGTGATACAGCCTGGGAAACTAATGTACGATGCCGCAAGATCTGGTCCCAGGGCAAGGGAGGTAAGCCAACTCAAGGTAGGTATTACTGCATGGCTGGTCCCTCGCCCCGTGTCCCTTGTCCAGTCCCTCCGTACCTCCGTGCCTCGATGCCTCGACCAGCCCCGTCCCGTTCGAGGGTTCTCGACTCGGAGGCACACGACATGCAGCACAACATGCAGCATCGGCTCCCATCTCTCGGGGCAGCCGCTTCCCTGCAGGCAGTTCAGGGCGTCCGTGATACAGGGAGATGGGCCCGGACCATCTTTGGCTGACGCTGGTGGCGAAAAGCTACGAGTCGTCCCAGGGCCTAAGAACCCACCCTGACAAGAAAATACAGAGCCCTCATCCCGGACGGTCATCTTGGGCGGGTCTGGCGCCGGCTGAAGCTCTCGTGTCCGGAGGTGAAGCACCGTTCCGTGACCGCTCCGGGAGAAGACCGAAACCAAGTCGCCGTGATTGAGTGTCGCTATCGATCCTTTTTTTGGCCCTGTTCGGCCCGGGTCTAAGCCTGATGTGACGATGCGTGCGTGGCCTCAATCTTGGTCCGTCCCAGCAAATACGTTAAGACCCAACCCAGACTGAAGCTCGTTCGCGTTGCGAAACCCTCCCGCGGACACTGACACCGCTGCGGATAGCGCCCGGCTCTGGCTGGCTCGGGCTGGCTGGCGTGGTTGGTTTTCCCGACTGGGCGTCACCCTAGCGTCCCCCAAGCGCTGTGGGTTGTGGGCCGTTTCCCCGCTGGGCGGCTGTCACTGCTAGGTGCTGAGTAGCCTGGCGTTTGCTTAGGCTTTGGCCAGCCGAGCTGCGCAGTTGGCGGGAAATTGTCACGATGATGCGACGTGGAGAAATAGGCAATACAACACTGGCAGAGAGTGAAGAGGGGGGACTAAGATTCTAATATCTCCGGTTAGGCTATTCGTGGCGTCTTTTGGCTATCAAACCGCTTCATAGCCCACGACTAGGTAGTAGGTCTGTCTATACGAAGTAGGTAGGTACGATGGGTTCAAGTGTAGGATGTACGCAGTACTTGCCATTTGTTCGTTAGTAGGTGCCTAAGGCTGTCTGTGCCCTTCTCCTGAATCACCTGTTGCCTCATACGAATACTTCGTACTCTGCGGAACAGATACTTGCTACCTCACCAGCTCCCTACGCCGCGCACATGGTCACCCGCGCAGGTCTCAGAACTCGACCATTGGTGCCCGGAACTCTGCATTTCCAGAAGGGGCAACTGTAGTCCCAGGGAGCAGCCCTGCCGAACGGTGGAGGGCTGCTTAGCGCCGCAACGCCGCAACGCTGCAGCGCCTTCTGCTACGGATACAACCTCCAAGGACCTGAGTGCTGTTAGACGGAACAGCCATTCTCCAATGCCATCGTCTCCGCCAGATCGAGTCACAGAAGGGAGCCAAGGGAGGACGGGCCAGATCGCATGGCTGATGCGACAGTGCCATCCCGGAACGAGACCTCAACACATGGGGTCCAAGAATTCACCAGCTTGCCCCTCACATCATCGCATCGACATGGTCCAAGACCCCTCTCAGCAACCGCCCACCTGGCGGCCGGGATATGTGCCATCAGACTACCCAATGCTACCGTGTGCTAGGGAGGGGTCCTCAACTCGCCTCTTACTATGTAGTTGTCTGGCCTGGTTCTCTGGGCGCCTTGGACGTCATCACCGATCCCCTGCATGCATTTCCATATCCCGGCACAGCCTGTTCCATGTCAACCGCCCCAGCCTTACCCTTTACCCATGTCCTTGTCGGCAACGCAAATGACGATACATCTTGAAGGCCGAGGGCGCCTTCACCCTCCGCCCAAAAAGCACACCTCATCCCTTTCTGCAGCCCTGCTGGAGTCGCAAAATTCTCCGTGCCCTTCAATCCGGGGATGCCCTGTCTCTTTGCCCAAAGGAGCGCCGACATTCCAATCCCGGCCCAGCTGCTGTACCGTTGTCGTTGTCGTTGCCGTTGCCGTTGCCGCTGCCGCTGCCGCTGCGCTTCAAGTTCTCTGTTGCAGCACCCTGTTTTCTCGGCGGCCGCTTATCTATTCCCCACCGAGCCAAGCGCCGCCAGCCTTGCAAGTCCAAGGGCGATGAAACGGCCACTTGTACATCGTCGACACGCGCGATGAGTCCGGCCCAGCCCACTCTGCGACCCTTGCCCCCCGTTAATGATCGTCGTTCGGGGGCGGTGGCATGCCGTCTCCCTTCCGCAATCTCAATGGCTCGGCGCCGACTCCGGTGTCTGAAGTTCCGAGCCTTGGTGTGTCTGGCATCTGATCTCCCGGCAAATGCTAATCTAGCATATCCGAGAGATGGGGCGTCGTTGTAATGGGTGTTTTCTCTTTCACCGCTTAGTTTTCCGGTCTTCTGTCTCGCCGGGACTTGGTAGCGTCCTCGGTCAGCAATGATGAACCAGACAAGTGCCAGCTACCGGACATTACTCTCCAGGACTGTGTCCATCGATACCTACGGGCTAGGCGCGACCGTTGGCTAGCCTAGGCTCTAACCCGATGGCTAAATCTTCCGACCCGGTGCGCGGTTCACCAACTGCCCCATGCTTCAACTCCTCGGTGCACCAGAACCTTGGGAAGCTTATTGACGAAAGGGGGGTCCTGTGCCATTTCCCGCCCCGCCATGACCGCCTGCTTTCTAGATGACGGGGAGAACCGCTCAAATGAGCGGAAAGACAATGGATGATTGCCACCCTACAGATATCTAGGTTGCTAGACCAGACACATGGGGGATCATGGGGAGGCCATCACACCATGCCATCGACGGTGCCCCGTCGGTCAAAATACTCCCTCACACGCTTCTGCTCCTGGACGCGGCTGTGGAATCGGCTAACACAGCTGGTTTGTCTCCAGTGCCGTATCTCGCTGTCCCTTACTGGTTGTCTTGTCAAGCCTCCGAGTACGACTAGGATACATTGTCGCGCAGCATACATGCACAACAAAAATAACAGAGCCATCACACCACGCAGGATGAGACATATAATGCAAAGAAGGGCTGGAGCGCCGTTCTCGCCAGGTCTAGACGGACGATCTGGCGTGATTCATCAACATACAAACGCCTGTCCATCCGTGATGAGTCGCATCCAGACCGTTCTCCTCCTCCATCCCACCCCCACGCTTCCTCTAGGATCAATGGGTCTACCTAATTACCGATAGGTACCACGGTGTTTGGAAGGCCGCTGCAGGCTGGTAACCCGACTTCTGCGACGTTCCTTGCTCATCTCATCTAGCAGTCAGGTCCATGTATGCTCCGACTCCCGGGGGGCTGAACCTCGAGATCTGGGCACATCAGTGATCACCGGGCTCTTCGGCTGGCATCTCGAATTCGATGATATGGTCCGAGCCAGCACGCGCACACGCACACGCACCCCCTGGTGACAAGCCACCCTTCTTGGTCCGGGTCTGAGCTTCTACGAATACTGACGGACAGGTCTGGATGCGCCTCGACGCCGTTTCTTGCTTCTTTAGTTCCATGGCTCCAATGGACCACCAAAGGCCTTTGGCTCAGAGCCGTTGAACCAAGGCAGCCGCAGCACGCCACAGCACTGCACGTAGATCAAGCCCTCGAACCCCCTCCCGCCTGTCGTCAACCTTCTTCACCTGAGACACACACACACTCAGCACCGGAAATGAAGTCACGGCTATGAGGAAGACACGCGCTCCAGTCTTCGCCTTCTCTCCCTGCACTTCCAGTGTTTCCACTATGCCATCACTGCTGCCACCACCACCCCGAGCGATCCCTGCCCTTGCCCCGGTTTTGGCGTGTGTAATGTCAGCCAACTTTAATTAGCCCACATCCCCATCGTGGCACATGCGCCGTGGCGTTGGCCAAATTGGCTTAGTGTCCATCGTTGCTTGGGGTTGCTGGAAGCCAGTGTAGATTGAGTCAGGTATCTCGTCTGGTTGACAAGACTGACCACGCAGGGCGAGGTTGAATTGGCACGTTTCAGATTCACTACGTAGATCCTTGGACTAGAGGATCCTTACATGATACGACAGCAGATTCGCATCCAATTGGCTGCTCCTCAACTCTTCATCGCCCTAGTCTATTGGGATTATCGAGGGGTCTAACACCTATCTCACCTAGCAGACGAGGTACGGCTACTCTACTACATAATATAACGATGAGTACGCTACGAGGAAGGTTGAATTGAAAGTCACGCCCCTCTCGACAGACTCTTGCGGGCTGAGCCTTGTTTACGGCCGAGGTGGCAAGCGGCTCGGCTCCAGTCAAACGGTTCAGGGTGGATATCAGCACCAACGCCCTGTTGGCTAGTGTGGTGGCTGACAAGTTTTCTGCGCGGTACAGACTACACCGTCGACCCTTTTACGGCGTAATCGGGGCAAGGAACGAACCCCGGAATCGGTCCAAGACTGGCTCAGGAAGCCTCGAAAGTATTTTCTTTACAAACGAGATGGACTGCACCCTCCGGTGCCGTGAGCTAGCAGGGCTGGCTAGCGAATGATGCCGTCGAAAGGGTCTGAGACAATGTAACATGCCCGGCTGCCGGATGACAGAGTCAAAGCTCCAGAGTGGTTTCATAATTCGCATGTTGTTGGATACACAAGCGGATGTGGCGCCGAGTCTGAGACATGTCGAGCGATGATTTTGGCACCCGAAAGAGCCTGACGTAGGCCCGGGGACGCGGTTTCCAAAGTGAAAGGGATGGAAGATGCTTTGCAGGCGCTTACAGACTCAGTACAAGTGGTGAAGGTCGATCAGCAAGGATAACGACTAAAAGCTAACTCGCCCTGCGGGAAAACAACCCACGAGGCTCAGCTCGATGACATGAGAGGATGTTGAGAGGAGCGAACTATGGACGTATCAAAGACGAACTCCAAACTTTTGGTTTTGATTGGCACAGCTTGCTCTTGTCTACCCGGCTGATGTACAACCTACCTACGCATCAAAAGGGGCGCCTGATGCGAAATGCACGATCAGTAGTTACACAACAGCTCGAGGTATCGGGGGCACCGCTGCCATCGGTAACCAGCCAGGCCTATGTGCGAATCGGGTGACCTCATCTACTTTGGGGAGGCGATGGGTGGGTAAGTGCGCGCTGGCTCCCACAATGTTAAAACCTTACAGCGGAGTACTACCACGAACTCTGGGCAGAGTGCAGACACTGCAGAAGATAGACATTGCATCGGGCGTGAGCATGGGTATGAGCATCAGCCTGAGCACGGGCATGGACACGAACGGCGAGGCTTCGCCTCGCCGGCAACGACGAACATAGGATTCACGGCTGGGGTCCTCGAAGCTTCTGAGAAGAACAAGACGCCATGATGCCGCAGCCTCCACCCATTCATTTCGGGTCCGAGGCCTGGCTCTCACGGACCAGGTCTTTGACTTTGACGTTGGTCTAACGGCCAACAGCTTACGAAGATAGCTAGCTACAACAAGGGTCCTCCGTATACGAGGAAGCGGGCGAGGTGCGGGTCTTCCTCGGAAATCTCAATGATGAGCATCTAACACTGCCTTACCTAAGGTAGGTAGGTACTCCGTGCCTACTATGAATGTCGATGCAGCAACAACATCGCAATCTTGCTAGTTGCCACTGGCGGAGACCCGATGATGAATTACTCCGCCGGTGCGCTCGAGTTCCAACAAACCCCGTGTCCAAAGCTTGCCTTAGCGACGCCAATGACACCCGATGATCGACGCTGCCAACAGCGGGTTTGCAACTAGCTAGTTCAGTAGTCCCTTCGTCGGAAGAAAGGGAGGATGAAGCGAAGGCCAACTACGGATCAGCCCAACCGAGCCAGCGAACAACATCCTAATCCCTACGCCTCAGACACCACGACTCCCGACCGCTCCTTTCGTTATCATCAACCGCCGATGATTGTCTCTTCCAGCCTCTCGCATCACGACGATGGCCCGTCGATCGCCTCCCCTGGACGGCATTTTCCGTGCCCTTGGTCGCTAGCCCCAAAAGCTGCCACCCGCCGGGATATTTGGCACCAAGCTAGGGCGTCATCCCTTACTTGCAGACAGCCGGCGCCGCCACCAAATGGCTTGGACACTACTACGGTTTTGGTAGGCAGAGGACGAAGTACAACTTCGTACACCGCAAGCCAACGCCCCCATGAGTTCATGATCAAGTCCCTTCCGGGCTGGCTCTGTGCAGTACTGCAATCTGTGCAGCAATATACATGGCTTCAAGGTTGATGTCAGTTCCATTACCACCATCGCACAGACACATCATGGAGCAGCCGTAATGTTAGCACCCCCGACTTCACACCCTCAGCGAGGGATATACAGGGTTGCTCCTTGTTCCCCAAGCGCCTTCTGGGACAGCCATGGACGCGACACACGGACACATGGCACATGGCAGTGGACCCTCGCCTGTCTCTCCACATGCAGCCTGACATCGTCGTTAACGGGCCCCCAATTACCAACCATGCCATTCAGAACACCCGTTACAGAAGAGTCCTTTTCACCTGCCCCAGGCTTCCTTGTTGGGTTGGTCGCAGCTTGTCAACCCCCCAACCCGCCTCGCCGTCAGAGGCCGATGACTGTGGGCAAGGATCTCGACAGCCCTCGCAGAAACGCGAGCGAGATGAGGAACTCAGTTGCGGCGTGGGAAGCAATTTGGACGCAAAGGACAGACCGTCATTCGTTTTGCCTACATCTATGATCGCCATACTATTCCCGATGGCGATGAAAGACGCTGTGACCATCGTACGAGAGTTGGGGCTAGGCTGTGTCTTGGTCGAGGCCCTTCATTTTCAATCTCTCTGTGTAAAACAGACCAAAACGTGCATCCCTCGCGGGCGTTTGGGATAGCCGTCCAGGCAAGTACCGAATCCAGCAGAAGGGAACGGTGAGGGCAAGGCAGAACAGCATGGATGAGCCAGTGCTCGATCACACCTCTAGATTCGACATAAGCACGACCTGTTTGGAGACGAGCGGGTCTTTGTCTGATTTGGAATTTGACCTTTTGGGCAGAGCCAAGCACACATTCGACGTTAATTCCCTGCAAGCCAGGAGTACCCCTTCGATGACACCTGCTCGAGTCTCAATGTCACTTCACCTCTTCACCTCATTAAACCTAAACCGACTGCTGCCCTGAGGAACTCGAAATCGCAAAAACCATGCTAAATTAGCAAATGCCACGAACGTGAGCTGAAAAGGCGGCTGGGCGACTATGACGCTGTGCATCGTCACGCCCCCGCCGGTGAGCATCGGACCGGTTTCCCCGTCTCAGTATTGATTGTCGTGAGCAACTCCAGGACAACTACTCTCGGCCCGCGCTGCAGCCTTGGCCGTGACGGCTGAGGCCGTTGAGCGGTTGTGCGGTTCCGATACGGGAACAAGGGAAGCACTCGCACTATTGGCAAAGGACATAATAGTAGGTAAATTTCCGTGACATGGGGACCCTTGGACCACATGATATGATATGACGATGCTTCGAATCGCTTCGGTGATGGGCTTTTGGGGATTCAAGGTCTTGTCTTGCCATAGACAAGGTTCCACATCTGCAAGCGCAGTCCCCATCCAGCCAAACGTCACCTCGCACCGGGATTGACTCTGTCACCCAACCAAACCGGGTCCGCCGATGCAGCTATTCCCACTACTGTGCCGGTAGCTTGGCATTAACTCAAACGGCGGAGGGCAAAGGTCGGATGAAATCTCCCAGCACAGAACAAGGCCGTGTCCCAAAATATGTCCCGTCCCCTGCGCCTGCGAGTGTCCGTCGACAGGGGCAGGGCCCCCAACCGTCGTTAACTTGAAGCGCAGCTCGCTGCCGGCATCACTGGAGAAGGTTCATCTCTCCTTGATTCGGTAGTGTGTCCCTGTCACAGACCTCAATGCGATCCTTCTTCCTGCACGCGATCACACCCAACTCCGCCTCAGGGAGTCCCTGCGGATCCAACCTCACGCCCCTCCATTCCCGTCCACCACAGTCCACAGTGACCACCACACCAAGCGTTCAGCCCCTTGTCGGCTCGCTAACTGGCCAGACGGAGATTTTTTTCCCGTCCTGCCCTGGAGGATGATCGCTCTCATTTCGTTGAAAAGGTCTCGATTATTCTCCGGCAGGGGATAAACCTTTCGATGCTACCACGAATCTATCAGAAGTGGTCTGGCTTGCGACTCTGCTGGCAAGGAGCAGTGACTTTCACCATGGCAGATTTCCTCCCTTGGCTCAGACACACAAGTACGTACCGACGTACCATGTACCGCTCTAATGCGGTGACGCATGGCCAACAACGGCAGATGAAGCACCCGAGACATGTGCTACGCAGGGCATCTAGACGACGATCAAAGGCCCGGAGTTTTGGGACGCGCCTGTGTGCTTGCAGATGGATCATGGAACCGGCCACCAGCGTCAGCCGTCTCCTGCATGCTCCTTGGCCCCGTACGAAGTAGTCAGTCTTGTCATCCCTAGCGCCGTCTTCCGTCATGGTCGATCAAGGGCCAGCAACCAGAGACAGACTTGTGACAGATGAGACGAACAGGCTATTGAAGGGCGGGTTATAGGGCTAGGACCGATCGCCATGCCTACAGGGTGCGGTATAAGAAACTAGCTGATTCATGCTATAGGGCAGGCAAGGTCCGAGTCACGGGTTCCAAGTAGGTCTCGTCCCGCCTCCCTGCACAAAGCCACGAACCTGCAATGTCCCATCAGGGAAGTCATGGGGGCTCTGGTGAAGCAGGCTGTGAAGCTGCTTACGAACCGCGCTTGGCTTCGGCGACGATAACGAGGGCAAAACACGAGAAAGCAGCTTGTTAGAGCCGGCTTTTTAGCTCCATATGGAATAAGCTCCCATGATCAAGCTTACTTATGGGTTGGGCTACCTTCAACAGATCATACATAGGCACTGTAGTCGTTCTAGTGTGATGAGAAACATACTGGCTCTCATTCCTACTACGTACGGATTGTTCATGTCTCTGTTTCATAGTGGTTGGGTGACACTGAGTCGCGAGAGCTACTTTTGGCTTGCCATGAGTCGTGAATGTTTGAGCGTCTCACCCCTGAGATTGACCAACAAATGTGAAGACTCTTACATAGGACAGATCTAATGTCTTGTTTGATGAGCCCGGAGACACTCTACTAGTCCTGAGACGCATTCCAGCCATTCCCAACCGCATTGATTGTCTCAAACCTGAACGCAAAGTCTCACTCAGCCTCACCCTACTTGCAACGAAGCCTACCCTACACCACCACACCGCCGCCTAGTCGCGCCCCAAGCCGTGAGATATCTATCCCCATCGTGGAAATGCAGTCGATATCACGCCTGCATTAGCCGCCCAGCGACCAACCAAGCTTACTGGAGCCCACAACGCTCGGAAAAGAAAAGAAAAGAAAAGAAAAGAAAAAAGCAAATTTCCCCTTCGTCCCCTGGTCTGGGGTGTCGTTTATCAACGCTAGCCTTCGAACTTGACTCTCTCAGAACCAGCGTCGTGCTGTGCGCTGAGACATCCGCCTCGCTGTCTCTGGACGGCCGACAAGGACGGCAAGGTTAGCCCCCTTCCCTTCCACAATAAGACGCGAGCTGGCCGTGTTTGCAAATCATCGTCGGCGTAGTACCGAGCAGCGGTGCAAGCTTGATATGGTGGAGCAAATGCTGAGCTAGCTAGTCAAGACCTCTCTCTCCTGGAGCAACATGACAGACAGGTGGGAGGGGGAAAAAAGCAAAACGTCAATTTTTGGATTCCATCTTTCCGCTCCACCGTTGTCTCAGCCCGTGGGAAGGCTTTTGTTGAAGGACCAAAGACAGACTATCGATCCGCCGATCCGGGCCGGCGCAGCGCGGGTTGACTGGATGGGCCCAATGGCCACGATGTGATTTGTCTTCAGCGCCGATCTGGACTGAGGCCGTTGAAAGCTAGACGACGACGGAGCTGTGAGAATCACAGCATGTTGATCGGTAGGGAGTCAGGGTGGCGAGCGTGGCTAAAGACCCAAGAGCACCCGCCTGAGCTTGACTAACATGTCGAGACCTTGCTCGATTTGGCGTAGACTGCAAAAGGGGCTCTGCTGGTATTCTTGATCTCAGCCGCATGTGATAGGGACTTTCGTATATCGGCCATGCTACTAAGTGCAAGACTCCTGAAGATACGGATACGTGTACTCGATATATTCGCTGCACTTATGCTAAGTATTAGATCGGGCATCACGTATGCGATCGCCATGGACTCGAGGCGAAGCCATCACCACGCAAAGTACACAAAAACGCCCAAAGATCCTCGAGTCCCTCTGCATCAAACCCAAACACCTGCCCTCGCTAATCCGTGCCGTGATCCTGCTACCTGCGAGCCGAGTCTCTGGTGCCTCGCATGGTTGTCCCTGTGTGCAAGAGGCACTCGCACTACACGCGTTCCCCGACGCGACTCACCCAACGCATGTGCAACGAGGTTCCCTCGCCGGCTCTCACACAGAGACAAGACACATCCCATTCGTTCTCCTCCACTGTCGAACTGAGACAGCTGGGTGCGACACGAGGCCTCCCTGCTCGCTTGCTGTCACCTTGCGGTGCAAAACTCGCAGTTACCGCGCAGGAGATAGACGAGTCGGTGCTTTCGTCGATGAAGATTTCACCGGGAACGCCACGCCTGCTGTCTCGATGCTGCAGGTCGTAAAATAAAATAGAAACGAGGGTGTTGTGTGCGTGAGGCGTCCTTGGCACTGAGGGAAGGACAACGTGGGATTACGGAAAGCCCCTGCAGGACGGGAAGCCGCATCTCCGGCTAAATGCATCGCAAAACGGGCTGAATTAGGCCATGCTGGACGTCGTTGCCATCTTCCCCGGAACGGGGGTTCGTTGCGTTGTCGCCACGAGACGTTTCAACGCTGCGGAACAGGTTCGTCGCATCCACGAGACATCGAAACATTGCCGCTGGAACATGGGCAAGACGACGCCGGGCAAGGCCGCGGTGCAGGATAAGGACAGACCGCAGGCTCTATCACAGTCGGGGCTCGATGCCCCGGAAGTTGCTATCTTCGGCCCAATGCGAATCTGGCCAGACAAGACGGATCGCTTCCCAAATATGGCTGTTCAAGACATGTGTCAGTAACACTGGTATCCGTCATCGGGACATAACAGGAGGCAGGAGGGTGGTGCTACAAAGGGGGCGCTGGTGGTGAAGGTGTAAGGGGTAGTGAATGTGTGCTCACCTGACGTGGAGGATCTCAAGTCCATCCTTGACCTCTTGTGGTAGATCCTTGACATCCTTGCGATTCTGGGCGGGGAGTAGTACAGTCTTGACTCCCGCTCGGAGGGCGCCGATCAGCTTTTCCTTGATACCTCCGACGGCTGTAACTCGGCCCCGGAGAGAAATCTCGCCCTGTAGTACAAGAAGTGTGAGCACATCAACCTATCTTTGGCCAAGGAATCTGCCAACAACTTACTGTCATAGCCATAGATGGTGGAACTGGCTTGCCCGAGAACAGAGAAATCATGGCCACCGCTTGACCGATGCCACTGCTGGGGCCATCCTTGGGAATGGCACCCGAGGGACAGTGGACGTGGATGCTACGCTCCTTCATGATGTCGGTGGTCGGCTCCGGCGTCAATCCTAACTCAAACGCGTGTGCCTTGACCCAAGTCAGGGCGACTTCAACGCTCTCCTTGAGAACATCTCCCAGCTTGCCGGTAAGCTGCACTCGTCCGTTGCCAGGCATATCGGCTACCTCAATGAAGAGAATACTGCCGTTGCCCCCAGAGCTGTAGGCGACGAGGCCCGTCACGATACCGGGCCGGCTCGTCGTTTCGGCAATCTCCTCCTCGTATTTCTCAATGCCCAGAATGTTCTCAATGTCTTCTACCGTTAGATTCGACTGGTAGTCGTTGACGTACCCGCCGTCCTTTGCTTCGGAAAACTCGACTGCCTTCGCACGGCAAACCGAGCCGATCTCACGCTCGAGGTTGCGAACACCGGACTCACGGGTGTACGACTCGATGATCTTGGACACAACGTCCTGGTTAAAGCCAATCTGGCTTTCAGACAATCCGTTCACCCTGATCTGTTTGGGGATCAGGTGCTGTATCGCAATGTGACGCTTCTCGAGAGTCGTGTAGCCAGGGATGTAGATGGTCTCCATCCGATCCAGCAAGGGAGCAGGGATGGTGTCCAGGCTGTTGGCTGTGGCAATGAAGAGAATCTTGGAAAGGTCAATGGGCATTCCAACGTAGTGATCTTGGAAGTTGTTGTTCTGCTCAGGGTCCAAAACTTCGAGCATAGCTGCCGAGGGATCGCCGTGGACATTGGCTTGTCCAATCTTGTCGATCTCGTCAAGCAAGATAACAGGGTTGGCAACCCCGACCTTTCTCAGACCTTGGACGATGAGACCAGGCAAGGCCGCAACGTAAGTCCTTCGATGACCACGAATCTCAGCCTCGTCCCGAACTCCACCCAGAGAGATGCGGTGGAATTTGCGTCCCAAGGCCGTCGCCACTGACCTCGCCAGACTGGTCTTGCCCACACCCGGCGGTCCCGCCAGAAGCATGATAGGGGACTTGTCCACCAAGCGCTGAGACTTGAGGATTTGAAGCTTGGCGATTTCCGGCTTTGCAGCGTCCTCGGCGGCCAAGTTCTTCTCCGCGGCTCCCTCCTCTTTCTCTTCCTCAGCCTTGACCATTTCGTCCTCGGCCTTTTTGATCTTATTATCCACATCGTCGTTGATGGACTGTTTGAGTCTCAGCACTGCCAAGTATTCGATGAGTCTCTTCTTGACGCTCTCAAGGCCATAATGGTCCTCGTCGAGCTGCTTCTTGGCGTTGTGCAGAGTCTCCGGG
This sequence comes from Neonectria sp. DH2, assembly GCA_003934905.1. Lineage (NCBI taxonomy): Eukaryota > Fungi > Ascomycota > Sordariomycetes > Hypocreales > Nectriaceae > Neonectria > Neonectria sp. DH2. The sequence goes on along the minus strand of RQWH01000003.1, from coordinate 1,794,964 downwards.
CCCAGTCGGTCATCGGTGACGGTGGACCAGGGAATCTCTGACAGGGTTTCCAACCAATTCCTGGTGACCTGGTATTCCTGATTCATAGGCATCATCTTCTGTAACCTGCGCATCTCTCTGTCCACCATCTTGGCAGCCTCCTGGGGAAGTTTGGCATTTTGAAGCTTCCGTTTGAGGTCGTCTAGCTCGTTGGCTTCCTGATCATCACCCTGATCGTTGCCTGGAGGGAACTGTCCAGTCGGGGGAACAAAGGACATGCCGGGAATTTGGGGCAGTTGGTTTCCTTTGCGATTTTGGTTCTCGTTCAAGCGATCCAATATCTGAACAGGCATGGCTGCGAATGTGGTGATCTTGAAATTGTTCTTGATGCCTCCGACTTGACGCTCGAGCAGCTCAATGACTTTGGTCAATCGCACCTTGACATCCAGCGCAGCGAGTACTTCGAGCTTCTCCTCGTGGCTAGTTTCGACGAGGTTAGCCATGAAGTCGGCCAGCAGTCCGGCATCCTTTATTTCCCTCCGCATGATGAGCATATCCAATCGCTTAGTTATCAGTGGCGAAAGAACGGGGCTGCCCTTGGTTCGAGGTAGGAGAGAGGAGATCCTTAGGATGGTGACGAGTTCTCGCGATCGGGTTTTCAAGAGGCTGAAGAGATCCTGAAGCTGCTGGTCGGGAGGGGAGGATACTAGGAGATCGTCAGCGATTTGGCGAACACAAACAGGGCAACGTGGACGTGAACATACTGTCATCGGTGAAATACGTGACCTTTCCGGTGAAGAAGGGACGTTCGCGAGTGATGTTGTCGATACGGATACGTGAGGTGCCCTCGACGCGCAAGGCAAACTCCCCGGTGCCTCTTCCATCGATGCCAATGATCTTGGCGGCAACGCCAAAGTTGTACAGGTCCTTCTCCTTGGCGCTACCCGGGTTCACCTCTTCGATCTGGGAGCTGTCGATGTCGTCCGTGCCGACCAAGAGCTGGCCGTTGGTGCCGACTAGGGGCGACGAGACGGGGACGCAGGCGATGGGAATGGCATCAATACGGCCATCGGGGCCCTTGGTAGCGGCTTGCTCGTAGACGTAGGCGAGGAGTGCGGGGATATCGGGACGGCTGGAGTTGACTGCAATGCGCTGGACGAGACCGGGGAGCAGGATGGTGCCTCGAGCGAGCGGGATCAGGGGAAGCGTCGCGGTCTGAGATCTCCCCATGACGGAATCAAGACGGAATCAAGGCTTGCAGGAAAGGACGATGCAGAACGGGAAGGGCAGAAAGGAAGACGAAACGAGGCGGTAGAAGTACAGATTCGGTAGGGCGGGCGATGGCGATTGCTGTTTGGATGAGGCACAGCAGGACGAGGTGGAGGAGTTGATGTCAGATGTCAAGTCGTTGCTCGTTCGCGGCCGGTCGCGGGAAAGCTGGAGAAACACGGGGATCAAAGCCGAAGCCGGGGTATGCTACGCACAGTACGCTACAGGGAACAGGTGCCATCGTTCCACTTTGCTACCGAGGCTAATTATCATCAAGTCGCCCATGACCGACCGATACGGATACTATGTCCGTTGGTCTCGGCTTGGCTCCAATGGAAACCGCATCAGAGGCGAGGTCGGCATTTTGGCTCGGGATGCTTTTTGCCCCAGGAATTCATTCTCCCCGATGCCATCTTATTCCATCACTGATCATCTGTGACTGGGATGCAAGCCTAGCTAGACGCACACTTTTGGAGACGCGCAGGAGCGCAATGCATACGGCTTGGTAAGTCGAATCATCGGCATGATCCGCAGCTGACGCACTCTCTGCTGAGGTCAGTCAGCCCAGTCGTTCATGTGAGGCCACAGAAGCTGCGTGTTGAAGGCTGAAGCAGCCCATCGTCGGATATAAGTCCGTACGGATACTGGCACGGCACTTGGCCATGACTCAGCAACAGCAGCTTGGAGCATGTAAAATTATAACTACTACTAAGTATGTAGGTACGAAGTAGACACGTGCTCAGGCATCCACAATTACAGCCTTAGGTTGAGAGATGCTAAGATGACTAAGACCTTGATGCCTGCCCCACTTGTCGTAGATCGCGGGGCAACCATCCATTAAACCAAGTCGCGACTTCACGCGTCTCCTTCTGGCGTGCGACAGACTACATTTGCACACATCCAATATCCTCCCACAACCACCATAATGTGTACGCCTACCACCTCCCCGCAGCCCTCCCACGAACTTGTACTGACATGAAACGCAATAGCTGCATACGGAGGATACTCAAAACAGGGCGGTGAAGACTCCGGTGGTTTCTTTGTAGGTGGTTCACAGCAGGGCAGCCAAGGTGGTGGCGGCGGCGGCAAGGTATGTGTGATGCCATCGTCTTCTTCTTCAGATGAATCCACCCAACAGTTCGCGCAGCGACTAACCACATGTTCTACTTCCCTAGAATTACCAAGATGAATCCCTGCGCCCCGTGACAATCAAGCAAATTCTCGACGCCGATGAAGCCTACGCCGGTGCCGACTTCAAAATCGACGGCTCCTCCGTCACCCAGATCACCTTTGTGGGCCAAATCCGCCACGTGAACCTGCAGCCTACAACCATGACCTTAAAAATCGATGACGGCACCGGCCAGATCGACGTCAAGAAGTTCATCGATGCCGATAAGGCGCAGGACGAGGCCGACGCTGGGTGGGAGCTCAACATGCATGTTCGCGTCTGGGGCCGCATTAAGTCTTTCAACAAGCGTCATGTTGGTGCTCATGTAACCCGTCCGGTGACCGACCCCAATGAGGTCAACTACCACCTCCTTGAGGCCACCTACGTACACCTCTACTTTACCAAGGGACCTCTTGGTGGCAACGGAGCGAACGGCGAGGGGGATAGCATGTTCGTCGACGGTGGCAACCACAACAACCAAGCTGGTAATACCGCAAGCCAAGCACCCAGCAAGCTATCTGGCTGTGGTGCCCCAGCCAAGAAGATGTTCAACTTCATGATTGACTCGCCCGGTGGCAACGAGGGCATCCATCTCAACGTCATTACCAACTCCACTGGAATGTCTGTGAGGGACGTCCTGACTGGTGCCGATGAGTTGCTTGGCCAGGGCTTAATCTACCCAACTGTTGACGACGAGACGTGGGCGATTTTGGAATATTGAAGGATGTGACTGGGGTTCTGAAGAGAGGATAGTGGCATAGGCGTGTCAACTGTACAGGGCACAATCCTGGTTAAAACGGTGTTCAAGGATATAGGCGGCTGAGCTTATGAGGGAATGACGATTCGTTTGTTTTCTTGTTAATGAATGACTGGAGCTAGTCGGTACACTGCCAAATGCAGCATGAATAGAGATATTGCCGTGGTAAAGACTGTCCATCAGTGTGTGTGTGTGTTCAAGCCTAATGACTCGGACGCTTCTTCGGTACTTCAACTCAAACAACGTTCATAACGAATGAAGATGGTCAGCCAACCCAATCGCAGCCAGCTGTCCCGTATGCACTTCCACTCAACTTCTGTTCAATCTTGTTTCCATCAGATCATCATGCTTTCAGACCTCGGTGTCTTCAATCTGTTCAACCTTCTCTTTCGCGACTAGACCTTCACTCTCCCGCCGACGGTAGTCAGCACGACTGACGCAGTAGCGTAAGCTGGCTTTGGAGCCTGTGGCTCACGAACCATGATGTACAGCCGGACAGGATCACGGCCGCGCTCAAACGCCACGTCCCGCTTGACCTCGAAGCCAAACTTAGCGTAGTAGGCATTGGTGCGTTCGTTGCTGGACTCTAGGTACACAGGACGGCCCTCGGCATCGGCCTGCGGGGTGGATATGTTAGCGACGAGATGTAACGCTCCTTGTGCCATGTCTGGAAGAGAGTGACGGTGAAAAGGGAACGGAGGTGTAACTGAGTTATGAGGGCAGCTGCGGGAAACCAACTTTTTCAATCATGTCGCGGATGAGCTTCCCGGCGTAGCCCTTGCCTCTCGCGTTGGGCTTCGTGCCGAGGTAGACAAGATAGTAGCATTCACTATCCCGATCCGCCATCACCTCCTCCTTGGTGTGGTTCAGGACGGGGATCATCTCGTCGAAGTAGCGCCTGCGGCCCTCGGGCGAGAGCTGGTACCACAGCCTCCACATGCCACTCCGAAGGACCGTCCACCAGTCTTCCATCTGCTTGCCCGGAGGCAACCTGTATTCGTGGGATTGATTGTGAGTATTTGCGGTTTCTTCGCTGAGACGGGGACCGGCGGTTGGGTGCCACATACCAGAGGGCAACGGCATCATAGTCAGGCCCAATGGCGGTGACGACGCCCTTGTAGACGTGAGCAGCGACCATGTAAGTCATGATATCGACGTGAAGCTTCCACTTGTACTCATCCGAATATCCAGCCATGTCATCTCCGTCAAGGACATATCGGCTCATCGCATCGGTAGCAAACGAGTGGGCCAACGACCGGCCGGCCTCAGCGCACTCATCAATGCTGACGACCCGGACAGTGTCTTCCCAGGTCGGCGGCACGAGAGAGTGGCGTCGCCAATCGGTAAGCCCCGACGTACTATTCCCATTCAAATTCTTCATTCTGGGCGGCCGGATGCTTTACTCGATACTTGGACGGTCTGTAGAGCCGGGGGCAGGTGTTAAGCAAGCGGCTCGCAACCAGAGGTCTAGACTTACATTGTATATTTTGGATACTATCGCCCGTATGGACTTGCGAGAGCTGGCTTCTGGAGAGAGGCGTGAACCTCGAGGGGTGACGCAGGCAGTTAAGGCTGGCGCGGAGTTCAACCGACATCAATGTGGTGTTTGAGCGGGCCAGGCTCTCGACGGTAGGCTAGGTTTTGTTAGGTTCGTTGTAGGCTTCGACGGAATGCCGATGGACGAAGGCGGTTCACGATGGTGAGATTGCGGAGTTGCGAGAAGATGGTTGAGGCACAGTGAAGAGACGGACGGAGCTGGAGGAGGGCAGGATGGCAGCGGGCGTTGCGTTGTGGGTAGCAATCAGGCAAGTCAACAGCAGCAAGACACCGAGTTGGATTTTCTCTCAAAGCTGGCCCCTGTGAAAGGGTGCTTTGTAAGAATGATTCCTGACTTGAAGATCCTGTAAGTGAAGCCGGCGATTGTGATGTCGAGACGGATGACAGAGGGAGAAAGAGGCGGAGGCGGGCTACCCGGGTCACGGGGCTTATGTAGGTAGATGGAAGTGCCGGGAGGTCCCGCGCCTAGATACGGGACTCCAGACGCTTAGAACATGACGGCGAATACCATTGGCTAGCCGCCGGGGCAACCCATTCGTGGGGTGAAGCTGTCGTTGCGAGTCACGGTTGCAGAAGCACACGGTTGGGCATCACAGTGATACGCGATGTTGGCGAGCAAGGCGGCCGGGGGGCACGCATGACCAGTGGGGGGTTGCGGTGCGGCATGTTGGCCAAGTCAGGCGGGCCATTCATGAAGCTGTATCCGGGAGATCCCCTCTCAGCCTGAGCCAGTCACTGAATGGGGATGCGAAGTGAATGTGGCTCGGTGGGGATTCGAGGTTGGGCGGCAACAACAACAAAGAGAAGCGCAAGCCACCGAGCAGAGAGAAAAGCCGTCAAAGCCTCTCCCCTCACTGCGCCAAGCGTCCCCCCGACGCCTATCACGGAGACGCGGCACTAGCGGAGAGAGGCGTGGGTTGATTTTGATTGCAGCGCCCCTAGATAAATACGTCTGCAAGGATTCAGGTGATGGCGCTATGGTTCCGGTGCATATCGACGGCTGGCCGCGGCCCGGATGTTGCTGCACCTCGCATGTAAGAATGAGATTCGGCGAAGCGAAGGAAGTCTAGAGGCAGGCCTTCCGGTTTGGAACATCGTCGTCCACCGGGATGCCGGCGGTGATGGGATCCAAGCGAGTCCGTACATCCGCTTCTGGCGCGTCTCGGCGGCTGATCTTCAAGTCATTGAGCGAACCGGCCAGAACGCCGGTAGACAACGTCGAATTTAAGAAAGCGGCTCTCAGCCCAAGAGACAACTCTCGAAGGCCACGAGAGTGGATATCTATGCAGATCAACTGTGAACAACCAATGCGCCACATGCGTCTCCTCCCACGTCCTCAAAGTCCTCTGGCACACAGTTGTCATTGTTTCATTTGGTTATTTCTCCCCATTTCCATTTCATTTGACACGTCCGCGTTCGCCTTAAAGCATGCGTCGAATCTCCTGCTCGTTCATGTACTTGTCCAGGCCCGAGTCGAGGCTCTCCCACCACTCAAAGAGCATCGAGTTGCAGATGAGCTTGAACCAGGGGGTGAACTTGAGGCTGGGGTCATCGAACAAGACCTTTAGCTTGTCTGCGCTGACGTATTGAGTAGCCTGGACCTCGTTCACGTTGACGTCAAGATCAACGTTGGCCTTGATGAAGAGGATATAGTCCACTGAGCAAGTCAGTTGGGGAACCAATTCGCTTTGTAGCGATGTGTCCACGGGGCCTAAGACGTACCTTCGTGCTCGCCCCATTTGCCGTCGCTGGGGGCCTTGTAGTGGATTCGGGTCAGGAACTTGAAGTTCTCGAAGGGAACCTGCTCCTTCTTGATGCCCAGCTCGTGATCCAGCTTGCGCTGGGCAGCACGCTTGACACCGTCAATGGAGTCGGCGAGGGTCGACCCGGTCTCGGTGGGGATGTGGAGGGGGTGGGAACAGCAGGTGTTTGTCCACATGTCGGGGAAGGTGATCTTCTCGGTGGCGCGCTGCTGCAGAAGAAGCTCGTTCTTGTCGTTGAACAAGAAGACGGAGAATGCGCGGTGGAGGAGACCCTTGTCGATGTTGGTCATGAGATGGCCTTGTAGGAGGCATGCCGTGTTAGCAACTGGCTGCGGTGCGCAGGACGGGCGAGAGAGAGGGTGGACGGATGGAGAGCACACGTACAGATCTTCTTGCTGGCGGTGCCGATTGGCTTGTCGTTCTCATCGAGGACGATACACACCTCGTCCATGAGGCGGATCTGCTCCTCGTCGTGACCGGAAAGGGGCTCCGAGCTGGCGTCTATGTCCGGGAAGAGACGGAGCATGGCCTCGGCCGTGATGGGCTGGGCCGCGGTGGCAGTGGTGGTAGTGGTGGTGGACATGTTGACGCAAGGTGTGCAGAGCCTTGAGGACGATAGAAGGGGGAAACGGGGAGATAGAGAGGAGGCAATGGGAGTTTCTCAGGGCTGAGTCGGTCTGTCTGAAGTTCCCAACGGCGCCTCACAATTTAAAGTCATTTGCTGCCCCTCCAAGTCGTCGCCCGGCTGCCCCTCCATTACTGCCAACGGCCCGGGAGCCCACTGGCGGTCCACTGAAACCGCCCACTGGGGCCCCCTGTCTCAGCGCCTCTGGGGGGCACTCATCCCTATCGGGCAGTCAGGTGGTGGGGCTCAACACTGATCCCTGCGAGTTAGTCAGCCACCTCGGTGAATCTCCTCTGGGTATGGTTCCAGCAAGACTTACTTAAATACTTCCTAAGTAAGTAAGTAAGTAAGTAAGTAGGCAGGCAGGTTGCTCTGCATCATGACTGAAATTCATGTTATCGGGTCATGATATCAAATAGATACTGATATTGGTTTCTAATAATACAATTTGGATGTTGAAGGACGCCTTAAGTTGTTGTGTATTTCTTTATTGTGGAGCTGGATATCCAAACCGAACGTCGATTCTAGAATAGCCAAAAGTCTCCAGTCGGGGATGCCCTGATCCGCAAGTTGGACCCGATAATTAAACTCGCCTAGATTTAGTGTTAGTTGAGTGTGCTGGTAGTAAGCGTGCAGATAACGAACCTACCGCTGGTACACGAAAAACATGTGTTCTGGTAGAAATATGCGAGATTGTCAGTCCTGTGGAAGCCCATCTCCCCGGAAGACTATTTCCTATGAAGAGGTCCTGAGTACCAGGTGCATTTGCCTTAGTCATACTTGAGTACAGTACATGTCGAGTCGGCTTGGCAAACATTAACGCATCCTGAAATGCCGTTTCGTGACTGCCGATTTTCAATGAATCATCGTCAATTTGACCTTGTTACCCACAGACATCTGCATGACCGATATACACACAGGACATGTACGACGGAGCAGGAGGCTCAACGCCGTAAGCGGCGACATGTGTTTCGACAGTTGGTACGCTACATGTAGCTAGTGTCGTTTCTGGCATAGCTGAATGCTTCGGCTTGCATTTACCAGCATCAACGTCCCCAAGAGCGAAAGCTCCTAGGACAGCCATATTCTTAGTAGGGATATTTTGAGTGAAGCTCTTGTAGAATGTGACCGTAAATGGAAATGGGGGCCGCTCAGTTCGTCTTATACCAGACTTCCAGTCGGCGGAGACCATACCCATGTCCAATGAGACGGTCATTCTCGTCGGCTAATCTCCCTCGGGTGTGCATGACCCATGAGTATAGAATTTGGTTAATGAGGCACTCGTATTCACGATGATTTGGGGCGGGACAGAGAAGAGCTTTGAGTCTTGGCAAAGTGGCAGTGGCCGCTGACAGTGCTAGGGCCGGGCATGGTGGTTGCCCAGTCCTGACAGGGCGTTGATCCCCGACCCATGGAAATGATGTTATGAACAATGTATCTATCTGCAAGGAAGCCACCCGTAAAGTTAACCTGGTGTGGTCAGCGGTTGCTTCGAAAAGCCTCGTAGATTCGCCGGTTTACGACAGACGCCGAAGGGACCAAAATGGCGTCAAGCGGAGACGCGGTGGCTACGCCTAGACCACGACGACGTCCTTGGACTAAGATCAATCAACACCCTCAGCCCTGTGCCCAGTGCTATTTCGGGGGTTACCACTATGCAGTATTCTGGATGCCCAAGCAAGTTCCAGTAGGTGAGCCAACGCCCAACGTTCCTTGGCAGGGCAGGCTTCGAGCATCCGTGGATATTCGATTCAGAAGAGACGAAGGCAGGAAACGCAGTCCGAAGTTCGATTTTGCTTTCTGTTTGGACCTGTCCTCGTCTGTCATCGCTCCAGCAGATGCATGCCCGACAAAGTTTGCACTTGCAAACGATATATGACCGGCGTCCGTAATTCCGATAATTGCGGGAAAGAGACTTAATGCTCCAGATAAGACTTCACAATTCAGGCAAGGTATGATTCCGATTCTCGTTGAAATAACTGTGATTTTAGCACGTCACTTCGCCTCGAACCTCTGGTGTACTCTTCTGGTAAAATGTAAGAGTGTGACTGCAGGAGAGCGGAATTTTAGCGACAACGTTTCAATAACGAGATGAGGGGCTTCACTTGATAAAGGTTTCTTAAGAATGGTTCCAACGAGGAATTAAGAATGAAGATGGATTAGGATTATGGTTTGAGTTGCGCCATCCATGGGAGAGAGTTCATACGAGGTTATGCGCTAAATCGGATATTACGCAAGCGGGGTTCGTGGAGCTGCACTCCTTGCTATCAGGGGAATCAGCCCAAGCGAGGCTGGGGACGGGAGCTTCGTCACTAACAACCTCGCATCCATCGCCACCGTCCTCGCCCTCCGCTTTCCGACAATACACGGCCGCCGGGCGCACGATAGCTCGCGATAGCTCCTGGCAAACGACCGCGACTTCCGGACTTCGAATCCACCGAGAAACTCCCATCCCAGCGTCGTTGGCACCGCCACGGGCCGACCCACCGCAGCCATGGCTCCCAAGATCGAGGCGCAAGAGATCGAGACCTACTGGAACATCTTCACCACTCGGACAGGCGGTGGAAAGTTCCTCACGGGCGAGCAGGCCGCCCCCGTCCTCAAGAACAGTGGGCTGCGCGACGACCAGCTGGAGCGTGTGTGGGACCTGGCGGATGTGGACAACGATGGCAACCTCGACTTTGAGGAGTTCTGTGTCGCGATGCGAGTGATTTTTGACATTCTCAATGGGGTACGGATGCAACGCGACTCTGTATGACATTGCCACACAGCAGCTCACCGAGATTAGGAATACGCCGATGTGCCGACGTCATTACCCGACTGGCTGGTACCCGAATCCAAGGCCCATCTCGTACAAGCGAGCCGAGCGATCACGGGGAAGCAAGTGCAGTTCGAGCAGGTGGAGGACGATGAAGACACCCAGGGGCTCAAGGACGGATTCGAGTGGTACATGAATCCTCAGGACAAGTCCAAATATGAGCAGATCTACCAGGAGAACCGGGACATGCGGGGCGAAGTTGCTTGTTTGTGCCCTTGACTAACTTTCCGACTGCGCCTTTCGCTGACAGATGTTAGTTAATACTCTTGAGAGTCTCTACGAGTCGCTCGACGTCCCCGACACCGATGTCCGTTCTGCTTGGAACCTCATTAACCCGTCCGCTGGGTCTACAATCAACAAGGATGCGTGTCTTGCTTTCTTGCACATCCTCAACTACCGCCACGAAGGTTTCCGCATCCCCCGCACGGTACCCGCATCCCTTCGCTCGAGCTTCGAGCGCAACCAGATCGACTACCAGGTCGATAACCAGCGAACAGGCGCCAACTCCCGATGGGCCACCAAGGCCGACGAATCGACGAGCACAGGCCGCAAGGCTAAGTTTGGCGACCAATATCTGACACGACTGGGTCGCAGCGGCTTCAAGACAGCTGGAACAGACTTCTCAACAGAGAAGACTGAGGACTGGGAGGAGGTCCGACTGAAGCGCAAGCTCCAGGAGCTCGAGGACAAGATGAAGAAGGTGGAGGAGATCGCGGAGCGACGCAAAGGAGGCAAACGCGATTCCAAGCCCGCGCTCGTCAAGAAGGAGCTAGACCAGCTGCTAGATTACAAGCGAAGGGAGCTGAAGGAACTGGAAGAGGGCACAGGCAAGAGCGCCGTGGGCGGGAGCCTGAAGAGCGTGTCAGAGGATCTGCAGACGGTCCAGGAGCAGGTGGACGGCCTGGAGGGCCACCTGCGGTCGCGTGAACAGATCCTGGAGCAACTCCGGAGGGAGATTGAGGACGAGAGGCGAGGATAGATAGGTGAGACGTGCATCTTTGGGTGGTGGTGTGGTTTTTGCTGCATGGCTTGTAGGAATAATACGGCGCTTTTTTGAATGGTATATCGGGCGTTGCTCTAGTCTTTAAGGGGGTATCACCACATGCTCCCGTCCACGTACTTGGGAGTTCGCTCCACGCCCAGCGTGCGGCCCTTGACGGCCCATACCGCAAGTGACGGGACAGGTACAGGGCCGAGTCGACCGGCTCCGCGGGATCGGCCAGTTGAGCAGAGGAAGGCATCCACTGCCGGGCCCCTGACATATTGCGGAGGCTGACCCTTGAGTACAAGCTCGATGTTCTCTGCTACACCAGCAGCCTAGGTTGCTTGTTAGCCCTTGCGTGCTTCCCAGCCAAGCAGAGTATGGAGGGGATTTGACTCACTTGCGCATCTGTATTCATAATACTTGCTCGCGGCTTTGATACAACATCACCAACAGCCCATACGTTCTCCGCCGCTTTCACACGCATCTCCGTGTCCACGTCGACATACTGATGCTCATTCAGCCACTCCGTTGGCAAGAATCCAGTATTCGGCGCCTGCCCCATCGTCGGCAGGTACAAATCGGTCGTCAACTCCTCGCCGTCCGATAGCACCACCCGCGTCTTACCATCCGGTAGCGGCGTCGCCTCCTCGGCTCGCACTCCCTTCCGAAACTCGACGCCGAGGCGTCGTAGCTCCCGCTCCACAGACCCCGCGATGGAATCTCCACCGACAAGGCTTGCGTCCGCGGAGATGAGGATAACGGTGGTTTTGGGAAATGCAAAGCGGATTTCTCCTGCCACCTCGACGCCTGTTGCACCAGCGCCGGCGATAATGATGTGCCTTGCGGCGCCGACCTGCTTGGCCGTGCGGTGAAGACTTGTTAACAGCTCATCGTGTGAGCCGCAGGCTTTCCACGGCAGGTCTGTGTCTGCAGCGTTGGCGCCGGTGGCAAGGACGAGATGGTCGTAGGTGAGCACGCACAGCCCATCAGCGCCAGTGTCGACCTGGACGGTACGGGACGTGGCGTCAACGGCTGTAGCGGCGCCGACGATGAACTCGACACTCCCGAGGGGGTACTGGGCCAGACCGGGCTGGATGGCGGCAATGATCTGGTCGTCCTTGATCAGGTTTGGTATGATGGCCCTGACGGAGGCGAGGTTCCAGTAAAAGTGGCTGTTCTGTGGGGTGTTAATATTATGTGATAGGTCTTATGAAACGTAGTCATATGAGCTCATTTTTGAGAACATGCGGGCTTCTGTACCTTTGAGACAAGAATCACCTTCAGATTCTCCTCATGCGGTTGCGTGTACTTCAGCAGGCGATGAGTGACGGCCAGACCGCCGAGGGAGCCGCCCAAAACGACTATCGTCTTTCCCATCGAGAGCTGTTTCGAATACGCCTTGTAGTTGCGAGGTAGACAAGCAGCGCAAGCAGATAAGGACCGATGTGTATTTTTGGGGCAATCTTGAAGCCAGGCACAACTTTGTATTGTACTATTGCGGTGTGCTTTGTGGGCTTGGAGTTGAGGGACGTGGGTTAACGCCGAGCGCGGGCTCCGGGGTCTCGGAGCGAGACCGGTGGTGGGGAAGGCGGTGCGCTGTGACTTGTATGACGAGGACTTGTCGTGTCTAAGGGAAGTGGCAAGCGTCTAAAAGGACACTTGGTGAACATTCGGGTCATATATGGTTCGTATTGGAGTCTGCGGAAAGTGGTCTCATGGTCATGGTCTGTTTTTTGTGTCTTCTCTTCCCGTCGGTTGACACTTGACCGCGATTGAATGATGCCTCGAGTGTGTCCGTTGCTCACTCATGACACCACCGCCACCACCGCCATACGTCAGTCAGGCAGCCAGCATCAACAGTGACAGCTGGCGACTTGTGCGTTGTAGAGACGGCGTGCCTTAATAGCAACTCCTCTTGGGCACCATTCGGCCTGGCCAGTGATGAAAGAAAGAGTGCAGTACGAATACACCAAAAGCAACCGAACCGCTGACAGAAACCCCTCCTAAGACACCCCTCTAAATCCCCTCCATGTGCTAAGCCCACCCGTCTCGTCCCGGGCCAATGGTGACCCACGACGTCACATTCGCGCCTTCCTCGACCCCTCCCCCTCCCCCTCTTGCCCTCGACCGTGGAATTCGCTTGTGACTTGCCTTGGCTGGACCCCGCTAACCGCCGCCATAGGCAGGTACTCCTCCTCAACAATAATCCTCCGCCCCGGTTTGTCGTTCTCCGTCTTCATCTCAACACAGCTCAGCTTCCTCTCTGTTCTCTTCTCTTCACTGTCTCATTCCACCAGGAAACCACCAACCCATCAACCAACCCATCCACCCATCAATTCATTCACCATGGTTGCCCAGAGCGAAGCTTTCCAGAAGGCCGTCGAGGACTCCAAGAAGTTGACGGCCAAGCCCAACAACGAGGAGCTCCTGGACCTCTACGGTACGCATCTTCCCGCCCCCGCCTCCACCTCCAACGGTCGTTCCGTTGTATCTCGTGCTGACCAGAAGTTTCCTTTCCACAGCTCTGTACAAGATCGGCACTGGCGAGGACGTTGCTAACGCTCCCGCCCCCGGCATGTTTGACCTCAAGGTACGTCATATGCTCCCGCTCGGCGCAACGAAGCAGAGGCTAACTCAAATGGCGAAATTATAGGGCAAGGCCAAGAAGAGCGCATGGGAGAAGACCGCCGCCGAGGGCTACTCCCCCGATATTGCCCAGCAGCGCTATGTCGCCCTCGTCGAGTCGCTCAAGGAAAAGTACGGATATGATGAGAACAAGCAACCCGAGGCTGTTGGCAACTAAGACTTGAGGACGGAGTAAACAATACACATCGAGGAGCAAGGAGGGACTTTTGTCCGCCGCTGTACTTTACTTGCGCGGATTATCTTTAGCTGAGGGAGAGAAATCATACCCTGTCGGTAGTATCCGGCTTATTACATCCAAGCTAGGTGAAATGGCGTCCTGGAGCCGGTGTTGATCGACTGTGACATGTGTCGTTTAGACGCAGGCGGTTTGCTCGGAGTTCCAGCCGTTTTGACAAGACTTGTAAACGCGTGCTCGAGCGATCAGCTACATGTCAGCCAGGACACCTTCAGGGGAACCCAGTGGGGATGGGATGTAGCTTGAACAAGGTTAGCCCATACATCGACATCTTATCTCCACGCATAGGCTCAGAAGATGATTCAGATCCCACACGCCGAGGCGCCTACGTAGTCAACTCAACATCTCAGCTTCGAACAAAGCCTAAGCGGCAAGCTCACTCTGTCCCTGGCATGCGACGTCCCTCGACTTGCAACACATAAAATCAACCATCATCAACTGCCCGGCCTCGAAGAACTCACCATGTATCTCTCTTATAAGTTTCATCAACCGGAAAAGAACCGACGTACCAACCGAACTGAACCGAAGATATACGTGCATCCCTCCAGCATAACCCTTCATCTCAACGCCTCACTCACCACTGGGCAGTCATCGACTTATCACCTCTCGCGGTCAACAATCCACAGCCCAAGCATCAATGCTCTCAACCAACCCATCTCCAAAGCAAACGCCCCACGCTATCCATCCACTGTGAAAGTTATGTCCCGTTCCAGACAAGACTGATGAATACCGACCGAATCTCACTCTCCCTTGCTTTCCCTTTCCCTGTCGGTGGCTTGCGCTCGGTTGTGGGTACGATACGCGGGCCGCACATCATCATCCCGGGCCGTCGCAGGGTTCACTCCCATGTGCTGACGGGCGTTGGGCAAGCTCTAAAAACGCTCCCAAGCTCTGTCTTAGCGGCTTGTTCCCCGCCGAATAAGTTATTCCCTGCGCAATCGAGCGGGCAGATGTTTCAACTTCAACGTCACGTCGGGAGGGAAAGGCGGTGGCGGAGGTGTTTTGCGTGTACAATGTTGAGTAAAATTGTCTACCAGGGCAATTATTAGGGGTAAAAATAAGCACGCGCAAACGAGCTCGAGAACAAGCTCTAGCATCGCCGTCGTGTCGAAGAGAAAAAAAACAAAGACTAATGTTTAAGTAGAGGCACGTAGCAGGCGTTGTGTACGTATAAAATTTCCCAAGCACTTGGAGCGTTTCGTTCATCTTCCCATTCCATTCCATCCCCTTTCGCTCCTTTTCCTAGCCAAAATAAAACACCAAAGCCGATCAACTCCGGCTGAAGGGGGGGTTCGCAAACTGAAGGGGAATCTCTTTACACACAAAAGTTCAAATATGTCGTGAGAAGGGCATGTGTGGCTCAACATTGCACAACAGTGTTTTTGGGGGGGTTTCTTTTTCTTCTTCGGTTTGGGGGGGATCCCACCCAAAAGGCTTCTCCCATCGCTTCTCTTTCATCATGAAACTCGTTAACTCGTGGCGACGATGAGCATGTGTCGTGTCCGGGGGGCTACTCGAAAGGGCCAAACGTTTCCACTGGACAGAGCTTGCTTGATTTCAAGAAGGGGTGTCTTGGCTTAGAGGAGGGCGAAGATGCCGGCAGCGACGAGGAGCAGGGCGCTCACGCCGGTGGTGGAGGCGCCGCTAGCACCGGTGGCGACGGGGGGGACGCCGGTGGACGAGGTGTCGATGGCCACGGGGGTGGACTCGTAGGGCTGGGTCGGGGCAGCGCTGGTGACGGTGCTGTTGGAACCGGTCCAAGCAGTGCTGTAGCCGGCACTGGGGGTCGGGCAGACGGTGGTGGTCAGCTCGTCGACCTCGGTCTTGATGATGACGGACTCGGCGGTGGACTCCTTCTTGTGGGAGGTGGCAACGGGAGTGCTGGTGGTCTCGGGCTCAGTGGATGTGGTCTTGACCTTGGAGCTGGTGCTGGTGGTCTCGGCCTCGGTGCTGGTAGTCTCAGCCTCAGTGCTGGTAGTCTCAGCCTCAGTGCTGGTAGTCTCAGCCTCAGAGCTGGTGGTCTTGGGCGCAGCGCTGGTGGTGGAGGTCGTCGTGGGCTCGGCGGAGCTGGTGGTAGCCTCGTCCTTCTCGAGGGTGCCGTCAACGTTGTAAGCGGCGGCACACTCGACTAGGTCCATGCTATCAGGGCAGCACCAGGTCTGCGACTTGGTGTCGTGAGTGCAGTAGTAGCCATCATCGCAAGAGTCTGAGAAGGGAGGTTAGCGTGCTGATACAGAAGATGGTGTTGTGGAGGACGGTTGGCGTGTAAGCCTTGGTCATATCCCCGAGGAAACTCACTTCCGGAGCCGTCGGAGCAGCAGGTCTGCTTGCCGGCAGGGTTGAAGCAGTGAGTAGAGTCGTCATGCGAAGGGCAGGTCTCGAAGCCTTCGCCACAGGCCTCGGCGCAGGTGCTGCCGTCACCACAGACGGACTGCTCGGGCTGGTACCCGTTGGTCGAGCGACGGGCGAGGCTGATGCCGAAGACAGGGCCGGTGACCAGCTTGTAGGGCTTGGCCTGGGCGGCAACGTTGGAGACACAGGCCAGAAGGGCGAGCGAAGCGGCGGAGCGGAAGAGCATCTTGAAGATGGATGTTTCGAAGAGGTAGAACGAAGGGATTTTTCTTATAGGATCTGGTGCGACAGGGAACGCAGAGCCACGAACAGGGTTTGTGCGATTCAACGAGGGTTGCGACAAGCGAGTGAGCGAGCGAGAGAGCGAGCGCAAGTAGAGAGTGAAAAGGCAAGTATAGGTTTTTGTTGGATAATGACTGTAATCGAGTATACGGTTGATACTCTGGAAGAAGGATAAAGGACGGCGGCGAGGAGGAGCAGGAGGTAGGGCGAGAGAGAGAGAGAGAGAGGGTGAGAGGTGAGAGGTGAGAGAAAGAGAGGAGAGAGAGAGACGAGACGGGGATGGGACAGGATGAGGTGTAAATGGAAATGGGCAGAGGCGGCGCCAAGCCCAAACAGACGGGCAGGAAGACCCCAAAGCGACCAAAACAGGCTACTACAGAATAGTTACAGACTACATTAAGGAAGCAGACAACGCTACCGGGTTATTCGTACACGGCGCTACGTAATTAAGACGTGGGAGCAGATTAGAGTCGGGGAGAGAGGCAAGAGGGACCAGGGCCATTCTACCGGCCGACTGACTACCTGACTTGGTACTAGGTGAGGCAGCACGTAGACGGACAACCAGAAGAACGAGGCCTAGCTAAAACCTAACAGTGACAAGACCGCGAACAGGGGTGAGGGCATGGTGCGGAAGAATTGCGTGTGCGGCGTTTAAGAGCGATCCCTTTGGCCATTGATCCTGGAACTTGGGCAGATCCTCTCCTTAGCCCCTTCTGCAATCTGCATATCGCCAATCCCTCATCCCTTCTGAGCCTATTTGCTGCCCACCCACCACTCCTCCCCGCCCCGGACAAGGTCCCTTTTCGCTGGTTATATTAATTAATTAATAAAACCTCCGCCGGCGAATGGCAGACGGACGAGCTGACTGGTGCAGCCAGCGTTAGCTCCCGCGACACAGACACGCGCGCAACCCGGAATCTCTCTGTCTCTGTCTTTGTCTCTGTCTCTCTCTCTCATATCGAAGAACCGCACTTTTCCCCTTCTAGGCGATAGTGCGCACCGCCGCCACCCCTTTCCTTCTGGCGGGCTTTGTTACGCTGGGTGTTTGGGGCCGAGGGACACGGACGGGAGGGCAAAGAGCTGTGGCCAGGGCTGCTGGGTCCTGGCGTTTCATGCGCGTGCTCCGTTTCGAAACTCGAGGTGATAGAGTAATTAGAGAGGTACTTACTTAGTAGAGAGAGAGGGAGGAGAGGAGAGGAAAAGAGAGAGAGAGACACACACACACACATACGGCCTAGTATGTAGTGTGATCAGCTCAGGCCCCCAGTCGACCTTGGGCATGGCGTGGCCAACGGTGTCGAAGCGCAATCTTGACCCTTCACCACTAAACCTCATGTCATTTACCGAACCCATTGTTCGTGCAACCCTCATTCACCGGGCATCAAAAACTGTGCATGATTGATCGACCAGATGGCCCATGAATCAATTCCCCCCAGGAACACACCCAAAGCGCGCATAGCAACCCGTCCAACCACATCGCCTGTCCGGGGTAAGAAATGGCCCCAACTTCCCTTTCCAGTAGGTCCCTCCATGGCTGAGAAAGAGGCGAGCGTCCCAAGACGCTAACCGAACGTCCCAAGAGCGTGGCGTCCACGTCGGACGCAGGAACCAGGAACCAAAACCCTCCCCGGCAATCTGATTCGCCGGGGTCCTTCTCTGGCAGGAATCTCTGGTGCGGCTGCGTCATGACGCCGGGGGGCGTTGCGCTGGACTCGACTCGACTCGGCCGGGGGGAGGCAGGGATTAGCGGACTCTGGCTGGGTTTCAGGTTGCTGTGACATGCGACGTGGGTACCTTTTTCGACAGGGCCCAGGGGGGGTCAAAGAACCAACAGAGGCAGAGAAAGTCAGAGAGAGTCAGAGAGAGTCAGAGAGAGTCAGAGGGCCAGAGAGCGTCTACGAATAATGGCTTGCGCGACCTGCAAGGCCAGCAAACAATCCAAAAAAGGTCTGCATGAGGTGCGCTACGAATAGCCCACAACAGTGACCACCCAAAAAACAACCTCGTGACAACGCCAACATGTCAACATGACGTGTCTCGTCTCTCTCCTCTCCTCTCCTCTCCTCTCCGCGTCCAACGTCCTAAGAATATATCCTCCATGAGCATGTACTACCTACGTGTCAGTATCCGCATCCCAACTACTACCGGTATGTAGTATGTTTGGGTCAAAATACCTCCTCTCCGCCTCTCCACCCAAACAACATTCATGCCATCGCTCACACTAATTAACACTTCATTCCCATGCCGCGTGTGCTGATCGATCGGCCTCTTCTTCCCGCATGCGAAACCACCGTGCTTCCCACAACGGAAAAGAAAAGAAAAAGCAAACATCATCGCAACACTGTTGAAGAGCCCTAACCGCTGCTGTTCCACACTCTGCCGTCCTCGTCCCTCAATTCTCCGGGCGAAGCACCCAACTTAGAGCCAAATTACCCCGTTAAATTGCCCCAGAAACTCGCTCCGTAGGCTGCCACCAAGCAAATTACAACACCACCTTGCCGTCCGGAAGCACCGCCCTAGAACAACTTTGAAATGCCCGTCACCGCCTAGACCGTGCTGTCCGCTTCTAGCACTTGGCTCACAGCGGCAATTCTACCTCAGCCCGTATGACCCATTTACCACGGAAACAAGGACCCTCGCTTGACTCGAGAGCCGCGACGGACACTTGTGTCGGCATATTGATAACAAATGAGCAAATGGTATTAATTACAACCTCCCCTAGTTGCTTTCCGCTCCAATTCCTTCCGGCAATCTCGAGATCCGAGGGAGCAACCTAGCTACGGGTCGTCTTAGACCTCTCGTTTTGTCTCATTTTGTACCGTCCTCCCAACCAAATCACATCTCCAGGCGCCTCCCAAGATGGTCGCTCTCGCCAACTACTAACAATAAACCCCAGCAAAAGAAGAAACCCAGCCTCCCCGTCGTCCTTGCGTAACCCTTTCCCATAGTGGCGCCTCTGTGAACCCTAGAATGCGCCCGTGGAATAATGACCCCTTAGCCCTACAACCGACGCTGAAATCGACGCCCCATCCCATCAAGAGCAGCATCTACTCGCCTTCGTCGCCACCCATCTTGGAGATCCACTTGTTCATGTGCGAGAACTTGTCCTCAAACGTCTTCTGCAACTTCTCCCCGGCATTCCACATCGGGTCTCCCTTCTTCCAGTACTTGAAGCAGTTCTCAAAGATCTGCCGCACGTCCGCTACGAACTGTTCGTCGTCCGTGTATTCCATGCGGTCCATCTTCGCCTTGATCGTGCTCAGATCCATTGGCCGCTTGACTTTGTCAAAGTAGTCAGGGACGCCATCCTCGACCGGCTCGACCGGCTCGCGGAAGGGGCCGACAAGACGGGTCCAGAAACCTATGCGCTGATTAGAAAAAGAGTTGCTGGTTGGTTTCTCATCAGCGAGAATCACCCACCTGGTCCAGACAGCATTCTAGTCAAGAGATCTGTACAGAAATCCAGCTTCTGCGCTGTTGTGAAAGTGCGGCTATCCACATAACCGGCACTCGTTCGGCGTTTCGGCACTGGCTTGTTAGGCAGAGAAGGCCGAGGCGGCTTGTTTCTGTTGGCCAGCTTCTGGTCGACAGTTGGCAGAGGCCCGCCAGGAGTACCCAGGGGTCGTCGGTTCTTCTTGGTGTTCTTGAGGACCTCATCCTCGCTCTCCTCTTCCAGGTAATGGACGTTCTTGCGAGGGTTCGCAGCTGAGCCTACGGCGTTGTCTGACGTCGCCACCGATATCGTATCGAATGAGCTCATGGCCACGACGAGCTCACTGAGCACTTCCTGCGGTAGAGACTTGGCAAACTCCGCTCTTGCGTCGGAAGAGCGCATGTACTCGGCCGTCCACGACAAGAGTAGCTTCCTGATCGACGAGCCTTCAGGGGTGTCCTTCCAGACCTGGATCAGAAGCGGCGTGGCCGGGATGCGCCCTGTGATCCGTCGGCAGTCGATCATAGCTTCGAGTGTTTTATCGCACAATCCCCGAATGCCCAGCTTGTGCCCCAGATTCCACAGGCCGACGAGAGCCTCATACGAGGGCATGTTGGATACATCGGAGATGACCGCGTTGGTGTAGAGGAATGCCTGGGCCAGCCCAAAAATCTCCTTCGTTGCTTCGGGGAGCCGCACAAGCTGCTCTACCTGGTCGTCCGTGTTGGTCTCCGAGAACTGCTTCTGAAAGAACTCAGATCTGGCGCAGAGAAAGTCCTTCTGGATTCCAAAGGGTCGCTCATCGGGGCCAACGAGGATGATGACAAAGGTTGGGTGCGGCTCACTATGAGTTCCATCAGCATTGTTCTCGGAGTCGGTGGTGCGAGGTTGGATGTTGGACTTCGTACAGCCATGAGAACGGCGGCTTCTCTTGGACGTTGATATTGGTCCTGCTGTCCGCAAGGGGTCCTCCGTTCTGCTGTTCTGACATCGCGGCGCTGGAGACTACTGTCAGAGACCATGATTCCACGAAAGTGTAAGAACAATTATGTGCTTGTGATGAAATTTGGTCCCTCTTGATGGTGCCAATCGAAGAAGTGAATCGCTGTCATGAGAAAGCCGTATCCTCTTCCCTCATCACGACAAGCCCCATGCGCGTTGGGTTTTGCCAGGAATTTTTTAAGGCATGATTCACAGCCATTCGAGTCGATTGATGTTGTCGAGATTTGCTTACAGTTGGATTGTCCCGACGATTCTGCTCTGTATGATACAGCAGCTCACTTTGACCTCCACGAAACGACTTGTTGCTCAATGCTCGTCTTATGGAGTTGGCTCGAATCGGTTCGCGGTCGAGGGAGGTCTCAATCGAAACTTATTAGGCGGTGATATTGCTTTGAGAAGACGCCGGCAATGCCCATCTCACAGTGAATGGTGGCGGACTATGATGAATCGCGACTCGGTCCAGATGTTTGTCGTCTGAGCAGGCAGCGTGAAGCAGTAAGGGTTGAGATTGTCGGCCAATGAGGGCGCTGACTTGGCTGGGCCGTGCGTTCGCGATTGGGAAGGTACTCCGGTCCCAGAGATTGTCCGCCTCCGTTTCTCGTCACTTTCTTTGCACGTCGCCTACCCTACACTCTGATATTTGACTGGATTTGGAAGGGATGGCATGAATTGGTGCAGACGGTCGAGGATAGTGGCGAAGAGATGAGCTGTAAGTCGCGGCTACAACTGAGGGTACTCAACAGATGGCGCGCCATTCGTAACACCAATGTTGGGGCAGTCATAAGACGGTGGACAGACTGCGAATTATTGCAGCATCATCTAGACCAATGCTGCCCTTTCAGCCTCCATACTTCTTTTTCAGATACCCGGGCATGTAGAAAGATGAAAAAAGAGACTTGTTTACCATTCGTATGCCATGGGAGAACATAAACTTTTTGAAAGGCACCAATCGACCCCAAACCCGCGACAGTGAGAACAAGTCGTCGTCCCATAACTCCCATAAGAACGCCAGGTCTATTCAGTAAATATGTAGTTGATCTCATGCCTCTAACATGATAGAGCCACGCCAAAAGAGATAGAGATAGATAAAGTGAGAAGAGGTGGAACACGAGAATACCGTGTTAACGTTGGGTTCACACAGAAACTTACGTCAAACGAATACTTGACAGATGGGCTGTTGACTACTATTATTTAGCTAAGATGGCGACAAGTCTGAGGTTTGAATGCTTTAATCGAATACCCGTGATTAACCGTATAGACTGACTGTTTAGTTCCTCGTCTTTCGCTAGCATAACCGCCAAGGTATCCCGTACCCAGGGATGAGCCCCGGAAACGATTCAGGTTTTATCCTTCCTTGGATACTATATGGAACATTCGGCATGTAATAAACAACTTTCCTGATATGTAGCCTGAATACACCGTGACTTGCATTTACATGTCCCCAGTCTGCTTCGGTACTCTCTGCCTTACATTGCGACGTTCTTGGAAGAAACATGTTTTAGGGGCAGACATATTCGAGCCCGTTGTGGAAACTAAGATATTCCATTTTGTAACACTCATAGTGCCCTCCCGATATATTCTCCCATCTCCAAACATGCTTCTCTCGAGTTATTCTATCCAGAAGGGCGGCGTTTTGCTGAATTACCATGCGAGAGTCAGAACAATCGGCTAGGTAAAGGAAGTATCATTGCATAGTTCGTACTTCACGTATTTCTGATAGGTGAGCTAGCATGGTCATCAAAACAAAGGGCGGGCTCAGAATTTAAGAGACGTATATTCGTTTCCCGTCTCTTCATCACAATGCCCAGGATAATATATCTTAAGGATATCTGAACAAAGACTGCAAAAGAGAACGAGACGTGCAATTTTTGCCGTGCTCTCGAGGTCAAAGGCCCACACAAGAATAGTGTACGCTTGACAATAACACGACAGATTGTACCCAGCTCTAGCTAACAAGGTCATCGCTTTCACCAGGCAAACAACAAACGCAACGACAAGCAACGAGGAACACATCGATTCCGAACCGAACAATGCCGGCGATTCGACCTCTCGGAAGCTCTGACCACGGCGAATTTGGTTCACGGAGTGGATGTGCATAATGTGCTTTGTCTTTCCAACCATGGAACCGACTCGGCGCTGCGGACCGTCTGCGACTTAGCCGACATCACTTCTCATGCTTAGGCAGTCGTCCCATTCCTAAGCATCATGTAGCCAATCCCAGGAACAAAGGAAATCAGAGACGACTTATCTCCCGCATGCTATTGAAACTAGGCGTCTCCGTTGGGAGACATACAGGGCTTGGCCGAGGCGCGTGCATATGCGCAGCCCAACCTGCTGCATATGCTTAAGCATTGTGTCGGTGAGACCTACATGGTCGTCTGGTTATCTTGCATATTAGCCCTCGACCCGGATCTCTCTTACACTAATAGAAACAAGCAACATGATACAGAAAAGCAGGCAATAAGACGCACTGGCAAGGCATAATCTCATTTCTGACAACAGACACTGCTAGACTAGCTACGTGGCCCTCATTCCGAGACCAAATGCACGCCATGACACATCCACTTTCGCCTGTCCCGAGCATTTCTGCGCAAAGGGCTCGAGTTGCGAAGGCCGGTTGTTAGTTGCACACCGACTCCCTCTCTCTCTGTGTCTACGTCACATTCCCTCAGCGTGGCGAGTGCGAATCTTCTCACTTGTTCCCAGGACCCTCCCTGCCCGGATGTGGCCCGTCGTAAACTCCCCAGCCACACAGGTTGACGTGTAGTGTTTCGGGAGTCGTTTGCGAGTCGGGCCGCCAAAGAACCGCGGAGTATGCGTATTCGCAGGCCTCATGGGTATATGCCCGATCGCCAGAGGTCTAAAGAGAGATTGCATCGCACCGTAATATACCGTGTTACTGTTGACTCATGCTATGGAGGCCGTGTCCCCCGCAGTTTCATTTTTAAGGCGACATATAGGGCATGGATGACTGGGCGGAAACACGTCCACGATGGTCAACGGGCCGTGGTTTTTCGCCTTGGGGTCTGCAAACCAATGGTTACTTGAAACGTGGACCGGGAACTCGATGATGAAACAAAGGGATCAGCAACGGCTATCTCCGGCAACGGCATCTCAACATGCGACTGGGACCAAACATCTACAGTACGACGTACGGAGTACTGGGTGCGAGGACTCCCCGTTGTTGACGGAAGGCCGCTACAAACGTGGACAGCCGGGAAAATCGACGAGGGAATGGATGGCCTCACAACCTCAGAATGTACATATCTCGCGGGGAGTACCGTAAGGTGCTAAGGGCACTCCCCAGCTGTCTCCCGGCCGCAGCGGACGTGCAGCATTGGCGGACGGCGACTGCTCCAGGTTTTCGAACCCCGCGGTATCGATACAAGTACGTAGTAGCACTTGGCAGAGGCGCAGACGTAAGAATAGAGCACGAACGGGCTGGCTGGTTGTAGACGTATTGTACTATCCCGTGTCCATCAGGCGTTTGGTCTGCCCACCTCAATCCCAACCTCTATGCTTGCTCCCCTTCCCCCGGTCCCCGGGTTTGCCCCAACAAAGGCGCACACGCCAGACGTCGAGTGCCGAAGGCCGTGATCCGAGGATGCACGCACGAACCCGTCATCGAACGATTTCATCCAGCTTCCAAGCCTGGGAGGTGCGCCGTTTCGGTGGCTATTCCCGTGGTCGCAACATAATGAAACCCCAGACGGCCGTTCGGAGAAAAAGCAAGGAAAATAAGGGGGGGGGAGGGATACATCCCGCAGCGCCGCAGCGCCGCAGCGCCGCAGCAAGCAACAGCTTGGCCGGCGTCGACGTAGCAGGATCGTCGCTCATCTGCCGCGCATATGCCGATGAGGCATCCGAGAGAGGACGCACCCAAGGAACCAACCGCCGTGATTGGGGGGATGAGGCCGCGATCAGGCCAGAAGGAGGCCAGGGCGCGTGCTCCAACAGTCCACCACCTTACCTTGTCAACTCTGCCTTCCCTTCCCTTGCCGATACCTTGATACCTTGATACCTCGCTTGTGCTGCTTCAGGCGGCCTGGATGTGCGTGCTGTAACCCTTCGCTCCTCCACGGGCTTGTCTCTGCTGTCGCGCGACATCCTCGTCTCGTCTCGTCTCGTCTCGTCTCCGCCCCCAGATGGCCTTGGCCTCGTCTCCGCCCGCACCCGCATTCCCCATCGATGCTCCGATGAGCAGGAGGGCATTGCGGTACTCCGTCCTCCGTACATGTCGTCTCTCCTCTCCCCCATAAGATAAGTCCAGGGTAGCGCTGTCTGTCGGGGCCGGCCTCCGCCCGTTGAGCGTGGAGGTGCCCATCGGCCCATTGTCCATGGGGAATCGCCTGAGCGTCCTGCAGATAGATGCACCGCACTCGGGGCTCACGTACGATGCCACTGACGGGCCACGGGCAATGCGGTCTCACAAATTCTATTCTGCTCCGAGGGGAGGTTGGAGTTACAGTTTGCGCCCAGCGGCTGCTGTGAAGGGGGAAATTGACGGCGGAGAGGCATTGGCCGCGCCTAATAGCTCTGAATGACGAGGCCTTCACATTGCCCTGAGGCAATTGCAGTGCAGATCCGAATAGGGACGATCAACAAAGCCAATTGATTGATCTTCACCCGCCGATTCGCGGCCGCCTCGCTAGCACCACCTGCGATCGCGACATTCCCGCCTTACCGCCCGTGTTGTTGCACAGGGCTTGTCGCACAGGGCTTGTCGCACAGAAGAAGCTGCACCACAGAGCATCGTCCCAGCTCGGTGCAACCACATTGAGCGGAGCAGCCAACCTTCACCAAAGCCAGCATTAGCCCACACAGTCCAATGCAGCCAGGCGGGCACACGCGCTAGTGGCTCCCTGGTCCAGCTGCGTGTCCCAGATCGTGAGATCTGGCGCCTGGAGCGTGCCGTCAAAAAGCACCAACTATGGGTACACTACTGGTTTTGGATGGTGTTGAGGAGACTGGGGTAAGAGAAGGACCAAAGAAAAAAGAAGAAAAAAAAGCCACGCCGGCGGTGTGCATTCATTGCCGCAGCCCAACAACGGCCCAGCAGGAAAATTCTTTCGCAACTCCTCAACTACATCCAATGGCCGGAGGTGCTCGAGGGAGACAGACGGACACGATGATTGTCGGTCTGGACGGCTTCTCCTCGATTTCTCAGTTCATTGGCCTCGGCTCGTTCGTGTCCATGTCTCGGACTAAGTGCGTATATCACCATCACGGCACGGCACATGCGAAATAGGGCCCCTTTGCCCCCCACACTTGGTGCTGCAAGGAGCGAGACATGTGCGAAGCAGGTTTCCCTCGTCGTCGGATTGTTGCCGAGTGATTTTTCTCCACAGCGGACGACGACGTTTCGGGCATCATCCAGACATTGCCGCAGGAGGCTTGCATTCGATGGGCTTGCATTCGATGATGAGTGCCCGAGTAAGTGAGTGAGTGAGTGGGTGAGTGAGTGGGTGAGTGAGTGGGTGAGCAAACAAGTTGCAAAGCACGCACCAACCGTGCAAGCCTCTCGGAGCCTTTCTCCGCAGGAGCGAATCTCCCGTCGCGGACTGACGACAATCATCCTATTCTTGGCAATTATCCCACGCGCAAACCCACGCTTTTGTGCCCTTGCACCCTGCAGACTGCTCGTCATGGCCCTCTAGTGCTGCAAGCTTCCACAACTCTCTTCCATCTTCCAGCTCCCCTCCCTTTCCTCCTCTCCTCCCTGCGCCTTTCTTTTCTGGCCGAAGCACTTCCCAGTGGTTTCCAAGCCTAGGCCCTCTGTCAAATCGCCACCCCTCTCCCGTCAGTGACGCATTACAGGGCTGAGCATCATCAATATTCAAGGCCTTCAAGGGGTGGTGTGTCTCTAGGAAACCCTGGAGAAAGCTCTCGCCCAAAGGATGCCCTCCACGTTCGCCCTCCCAGGTATCTTTTCCCCACACCGACTAGAAGACCGGCCCGGTGGAGCTCCTCGTCATGCTAGCCGTTTTCCGCCTCACTTATGGTGGAGTCTCTTAGCTAAGTCATACCAATGATGCCATTTAGAAAAATTCTTATCCTTCCAGAAGCATGCCATTGTTCTGGGGGGCCCGGCTAAATCTGACCAAGCCCCTCCCCACGGCCTCCGCGGCGCCTCCTGGCCTCCAGCGTCTCCACGGTCTGCCACTACCAGACTTCGGCCGGACTTGGCCGATGCCCACAAGTCCACTGTCCAGACAAGCCGACATTTGACCGTTACCAACGGTCGCCTCCCCACTGCCCAGCTTTTTCCTTATGCCGGAGCCGACGCCTAGCAATAATAAGGGGGCTCAAATCAATGCGCTCTGCCGCCAGGCCGGCCACACTCCTCCGCTTCCTGGAGTTTGCTCGGCGACCCGTTTCGACTCGTGGAGCTCGGTGTACCTTCTCGGCGCTTCACCGGCGCCGAGATGGGAAGCTCTTGCTCCAGGGTCTTCATCCATCAAGAGCACTCCCGAGCGGCTCCGTCACACTCTATTAGTCGCTGTCGTAGAGTACCGAGCCCTCATCTTCGCCGTCGCCAGAGTCGCCATCACTGTATTCCTCTTCGCTTCGCCCGACGTCCTGGCCCAGGAGAATATCCTCACTGCCTTGCCACTGTGGTGGCGGGGCTGGCATTGCTGCGTCGTCCCCGTCCCCCCATCCGTAATTCTCGTCGTCTTCACTGTCAGGCACTTCGAGCCCTGTCTGCCCCAGTTTGCGTTTCTGGCCTGTCATCTCAATTGACTGAGTCGCGTCGTAGGGCACCTTGGCCACGCCGTCCTGGTGTGATGTGAGCGACCCCCCGCAGCGTTCATAGTTCATGCCGACATACCAGTTCCACTTTGAATGCGACAATACTTTCCACGGCTTCATCTGTCGCCTTGCCATCGAGTTTTGTAAACCTGCCAGAAAAACGCTGACAGGCTTGTTCCCTCGCCAGATCCAATCTCGGAACAGCATTAATCGAGATGACACGCCTTGATCCCAGACTGTTGCATTCACTGCGGGAATCAGGGTTGCGCCCCTCTCTGAATGCATTTTTGTTGCGCACTGCGACAGCATCACAACCGCGCAATTTCTGGTTGCCGCTAGTTTCTGAAGAGCATTCATGATTGACTGAAGCGCCTGCACCCGCTTGGCGGAGGAGTTTGGTCCTAGACAGGTGTCAATAAGTGGCTCATAACAACTCGACTGTATGCATACCCTTGCCGGGCTTGGAAGCAGCTTTGGCATCATTGCTTTTGGGTAATGCCGAGTTTATCAGCGCCGATAAGGAGCTAATGACCAATAGCGAGCAGTTGGTTGGTATCGATTTGGGTGTTGGGCGCGAGACGAGAGCGATGAAGTGAGGAAGGGTGAGACAGGAGTAATGAAAGAACCGGCTCGAGGCACTCTCCTGTTCACTCTCAGGAGCCTCGCAGCCACGAGTCTTCTCTGTAGCGTCAACTACCGTCCTGATCCGATGACTACGTACTGTCTGGAAGCAGTCTATGCGATAATCGTTAGATCAGATACTGATGGGAAGCTGAGGGGCACGTCTTGAGCAACACACCTACCCAGACCACAGCGTCACCATCGCACAATGCATTCGCAGTGAGTTGTAGGCTTTTCGCAAGAGTCAGTTCAGAGTCCGCCCACATCAAAGAACCCGGATTCTTACCCCAAGGCCGTTCTGCCTGTTCCTGGGGGGCCCCAAATCTCAGTTACTTGGCCGCGTTTTACACCACCGTGTCGAGCAGAGCTTTGGCTATCGATTGATGCTGCACCTAGAAGTGCTTGATCCAGATCATCCAAGCCTGTAGAGATGAGACTAGACCTGTCGTCTCGAAGCTCGTCTAAAGCCTGGGACGCCGAGATGGTTGGCAATCGGTCTATGCCACGGGGTTAGCTTGGGCTCCGGGTCGTGGGATGCATCGTGAGACCGACGGGTACCAGGTGTGTCAAAGCTAGCTCTGTCATGACCGTGAATCGCATGATAATCCATCCTCCACAGTCATGATATTGGCGTGGAGTCCTCCAGGCCAGTGTCAGTCAACGAAGTTGTCGTGAGTGGTCCACACACGCTCTAGCTGGCTCGCACGTGCTTGGGGAAGGGACGCGAGATCACGTGATACACCAGTTTCCTTCCTGGTGGCTGCGGCGCCAGTTTAGGAAGTTCTCGCCGCCGGCCTTTCTCCTCCAACCGGCGTTAAAAGAGCAGACTCGATTGCGACACCAAAACCCCGATTTCCATGGAACATTCGATTAGACGGAGCATCAGCCCACCGAAACTCACCTGAGCCAGCTACTCCGCGTGTCCCGGTGTCCCGGTGTCCATTGTATCCTCCACCCATCCCCCCCTGTGAAATACGGCATCCCTCCCCTGCTGTGCCTGTTTCGAGCCATGAATCTCGATAAGGCGGTCCACTCCACTACCCCAGCATGGGGGCATGGGCAGTTTAGCCGCCGTGGTAAACCGCTCCAGTTGAAGTCAGGGGAATCATCACCAGATGTCCTCCTGCTTGTTAGGGTTTCGAGTTCTCAAAGACAAAAACACAAAGAGGAACAAGCCCCGGTCTGTCTCCGCTGTAAAATGGCTACTCGCTCTGTGCGAGGCTTCGCAGACAACAACGGGAGAAATCAGAGACAGGAGGAAACTGAATGATTCATGATGTTTCATAACAGCCTCGGTTGTCAGACCGGCACTTGTAGAACATAGTTATTTCGGTACCTATTACTACTGACCCCGGCAATATTGGCAACACAACCGGCTGCTGAGGCGAACATGTGGCATCTGGGAGCGCCGGGTTAAACCTCATGTTCCGAACCATCAGTACGAAGTACTTGTTTGCTTGGTCAGTCAAGGGGGTATCGTGTTACACGTGCTTTTGCGGAGTCGTGGAGTCCAATAATCACGGAGGACTAGGTTCGAGGTCATCTCCCGTAGTCGTTCTGAGACTGTCCGTCACCAGTGCATGACGGAACCCACTGATACTGACTCTGGTTAATGACTGAATTGCGCTTCGTTGCACACGCCCCTTGAGACGGGAAGAAGGGATGAGTCTGTGGGGAAGATAAGCCTACCCCGTTCCCCATTACCCCGAACCCCGGTAGAAGACGGAAGAGATTTCGAGTCACAGGATTGCCAGTCTGGGGTCGTGATAGGGGCCAGTCTGCCCCAGCCAAGCAGAGATAAGGAACATGAGCATGACCTTGGGGCCGAGACGATAATTACCCCGTAGAAGGGAAAACAGGGCCGGTCGGCAGACGGACTTGGTCTTCCAGGTTCCAAGACTTTCGACAGCCGAGCCGACGGGACCTTGTTTATGCTTGAGTTACACCATGGGCGAGCTTGTGCCTCGCATGAGTTACCCCTTGGACTTGGGATTCGTCATAAGTCGCATAAGTCGCACATGACGCGGCCGGCGTTCGCCCTTTGCCCAGATCACGGCACGGGCCAAAGCTACCGCCGCCATCGGACTTGGCCCGAGGAGCAGTGGGCGCAGGGATTCTTGGGCTTGGTTGACTTCTTCTTTCCATGGTCAGCTCCCTGCCTTCAGCCTTCCCCAGCTATTGCCCCACATCGAGAGTAATGCAGATCAACGCGGTATGTATCAACGCGGTATGTATCAACGCGGCTCCCCCTAGCGCCACCATTTTGCGAGCTGGACGATGGATCAATGCGGCGGATTTTTTCAATGTTCGATAGTCGATACACATGCCAAGGGGCCCTGTGGCTCCATCCAGTGGAGGCTGGTGATGGATGATGAGGCTTATTAAGAGTGAGGTCGTGCAGGCAGTCCCTAAAGCCCTCACCCGGCTAGATGCGGCGGCTGCAAGGTACCGAACGAATACGACGACAGTCCATGACGAGATGGGGCGGCGCTGTGAGCTTGATTGCTTGGCTGTGGGCTGTGGGTGGATGACAGGACCCTGGGACCTGGGACCTGGGACCTGGATCCCCAGGAGGCTCTGAGTCCAGGAGACCCAGGAGTTCCTACCAGGACCAAGCTCGTCCTCGGTGAGGGCACCGGGCCGGTCTGGTCAAAGGTCTCAGGAGGTATCTCCTACCTGTTTGGAGCGAGGCCGGCGGTCCTTGCACAGGCCTGACAGAGGCCTGGGAGCTGAGGGCAGGACAACGTGATTCGGGACGACAAGTCATCTCACCTGAGGCTCGGCCTCCACACCGACAGCGACATGCCATGAGCTGCCTGCGGGGAGCGAGACTGTGCGGAGACTGTGCAGAGACTGTGCAGCTTTGGTGTCTGTCTTCAGTTACCGCACGGCTCGGCCAATATCGGGATCGCCAGCGGGAAAACTGGGGAAAGAGCTAGAGATTTTTTTCTCAGCAACAGTGGCACCGCAGTGACCGCAGACACAGCCATCTGTGGCAATCAGCCTCCGCCGCAGCGTTTGACCCCCACAGCATGCTCCTCAGTCTTCATGCGCGACGCTACGCCGCACACACCACTGCTGGCTCCTTGGCTCTGTAGCAGGCCCGCAGGTCCATCAATCTCTTCAGGCTCGTCTCGCGCGGAGATGCGCCGACGGCCTGGCTTGATGATGCGCCTGCGGAGAGCCGCAATGGCGATGGGATCCGCCCGCCCCTTTCAGACATCAATTCTGTCCCAGCGGCCGAGGTGGTCGACCATTGATTGAGCCGCACGCCGCCTGCAAGGGGGATCGGTGCTCGTTGCTGCATTGTGCATGAGAAAAAGCTGGAGCCCCGCGAAAGCTTGTCGAAGATCTAGATCCTGCGATCTGCGGCGAGGGACGTCCGCAAGCCACAAAACGCTGCGCTCAATAGAAAGAGCCGACCAGCAAGGAATAGCAGTGTAGTGTAAAAGCACGTACATATTTCCGACGGGTTGGCGCGTTGCTCGCCGCTTCAAGGGAGCAGGTGCCATCATCGATTGTCGTTCTTCGTTCGTCGTTCGTCGTTCGTCGCAAGCCGCTGGCGTAATTTCGGGGTCTTCCACAAGGGAAGCCTCATTCACAGCGGAGCCGACGGCCCTCGGGAACTTAGTGCCGCCCTGATCAATGAGATGGCCGCAACCGCCCCCGGTTTCTGATACCACGTGGGGGGAGCTTGCGTTGGGGGCCTGGATGGCGAGCGATGAACTAACTCTTCGGTGGCCGTCCATTCAGCGTTGAGCCGAGATGACTCGAACTCGGGCCTTTGCATTGGGGCCTTGTACGACTCCTCCAGTGCTCCACTGACGGGTCAAAAACCAAGTGACGATAATTGACACATGAAAAACGCAATTCCTACGCCCTGTCCAGAAATCCCCAAACCGGGTTCACCAGGGGACCAGGCTTGATACTTGACGGGGGTGTCCAGGTGCAAGCAACCCAGTCAGGAGCAACGTGGCCGCATTACAGGTGTCCGGGGTCGCCTGAGGAGCGCTTGGAGGAGGAATGTCACTAGCACAAAGTAGTCGCAAGGTGGTTTGGTATGATGCCCGGGTGTAAGGGAAAAATGCTCGGCAGTGCCCCGAGTATTGATGTCGTCTTTGGGAGGGGGCCTGAACAATCCCCCGTTTTCCGGAAGAGAGACCGAGTCTTGACCAGCTCCTCGGAATTAGTGCGGGCGCATTGGCCTTTGCTGGCCGAACATGGTTTCCAATTATTTTTATTTTTACCATGTACCCCCCATGCCATCAGCGCATTATTATTGAGGGCTGTCGCTGACAGTTTCCATTGAGGAGAAATGCATTGACAGGTGCCTGATACAAGAGGCTCTCTGGGATGAACAATCCGCGACAGTGCAGGGACAGGGACAGTTGCCCCCCCAGGACCGCCCCGACTTCATTAGTCCAATCGAATCTGTTTGCGACGCCATCATCGTCAAAAAGTTCAAGGCGCCAGTGGCAATATTTTGTTGACGACCGGAGTCTGGGGACGATGATCCGCTCAACTTGTCGGTCCGAGGACGCGGGGGAGCTGGAAACTGAGAACTTTGGCAGCCGCTCTCCCATGGATGATTGGCCTATTGTCGGCCGCATTCTAGGTTGACCAGTTCCTCCCGTCGGCGCATCCAAACCTGCGGACATCGCCGTTCCGAACCACCGATGGCAGGATAAGATCTGAGATCATTTGCCCCGGAAATGCCTAATAGAGCTAGTGTACAGGGTTGCGACAGGCATCAGGTTTTGGGGCGCCATCGCACAAGGGGAAGCTGGAGAAGATGGAGAGCGAACAGAGCCTCTTAGCCGTGCCCCGGGCGCAGCTTCCTTATCTGCGAAGGCCGCTGGCCCTGAAGAGCAGGAGAACAGGGTTGGTGGGCTGGAAAAGGGAGGGTTTGGGCGGCTGCTAGGCAGGGGGAACCAAGCCCTGTGGCAGTGTGGCTTACCCATCCCTACCATCTCCCGGAGCCTCGAGATACGTACCTCAGGCGTGATATCAGCCAAAATGGCCCAAAATGGCTTATCACCCCCACGCTGGGGGGGTTGTAAGGGTTCCCGCACCCCTGGCGGCAGTGAGGACAATTGGCCCAGGCGAGACGCCTCGAAGCTGTCGATGATCTTTGGCAAAAAGGAAGTCTGGGGAAACTTCTCCCGCGGATCCGCCTGCCGTGCTCGGAGACGCTGGGGAAAGGGGGGCAGGAGAAGGAAAAGAGTTCAGCCGAATGAGCTTTTGATGCTCTCGTGATCTCGCAATGCGGAGCTGGAGAGATACAAAGGTAGATCCAGGCCGAGCTGGGTCCTAGAGAGGCTCCATCAGAGCCAGAGGCTACTGCTCAGTCGATCCAGTTTGGGCCGAGGATATCGTCTGGGGATGGGGCGGACATCAGGAAGTTGGGGAGGCAAATCTCAAGGAACCGGGGTATCTCGTTCTTGGCTTATTGGGGCGGTCCAGCCCCGGAAATACCAGCGCGAAACCTCCACAGAGCCCACACAACAGAGAGGCCAGGAGACTGACGATAGCAGCCAGGCGGATGATACACTTCTTAGCTTGGGTCCGCCCCATAAAGGCCCCGACTTTGTTGGCAAGGCGGGCTGAGGCGGAACTCTGGGGTCCGCGCTTATCGCGTTGAATGGCTGCACTCGCTGGAACGAAAATGACGATCTTTGCTAGCCGTGGCTTGAGGTGGCCTAGTACCCCCCAGACGACCTAGGAGGAAGTCTAGACAAGGACGAAGAATCTGGAGTCGGAGTCGCGGCCGGCCCGAGGGATGATGGGATCCAAAAAGGTGTCGACAGTCGAAGGCCGTGTCTGTCTGCTGATGGCCAAAGCTGTCTTATCATGGGCTTGACGTGGGTCGGCGCTGGACTGATGACCGGCCCTGAGCCAGGTGAGCAACCCCACAGCCGGTCTTGGCTCCGGCTTCGTGCTGCGGTGTCGCTCGACTTTGTTCAGTATTGTGCTTTTCGTCAGGGGATTTCGTCTTCTTCTTGGCCCATCTCCGGACGATTGCTTGAGACGGGTGCCGGATTACGTGCGTTCCGAGCATCTTGCCTGAGAGTTACCTCAAATCTGGGGTGTGTGGAAGCTGGGGTAAATGGTAGGTTTCCATGCGGGAGGGGGAGACTAGTTTGAAAGTCAGAATATCAAGCATTGCCGACAGAAAAAGCAAATGGAGCGATTGAGAATTACTAGCCGGCGCAAACTGGGCCCTGGGATGGAGGTGGCGCTCCTATGAGGCATCGTGAAGTCCCAAGCAGGAAGGAATCCTCGCCCAACAGGCCGGTCCAATGCCCACCAAACAGGGCGGACCCCCCACCATGAGGCTAGCATCGTCCGCGGATGGATGGAGGGGGATGGAGATGGGCATTGACACGGCATCGCATGATGAATGATGGGTTACAAGCTGGAGCTGTAGGAACGAGCCATTACGTACATGGTGAGCTCGTTTATTTTGTTTTATGTTTTTACATGAAGTGCATGAGAGGGAGAGTCTAATATGATGAATGTTTCCCTACGTCGGTGGCTGGTGCATTGCGCAAAGCCGGCGCACGTCGCATCGCACATCAAAGCACAGCACAGCACAGAGCATCCATGACCATGACAAAGGCGAAATGGAGAAACCCCGGGGAGGGCCGTGCTGAGGGGAGAAATACAAAGCAACGATTGCGAAATGGGCGTCTAATTTTCCCCCAAAGCCACCGAGGCAAATGGAACAAGGGGAAAAGGACGAAAGGCTTCTTGGGCGCCTTTGCGAAATGGCGACTTATCCGCACTGCGTAGCTCTGCCGAGCGAACAAGGCACAGAACATCCGACGTGGCGGGCGCAACGCAAAGCCTTTTTCAGCGCTCGAGACGAGTCAAGCAAAGGGCAGGGCCCCGGAGCCACTTGATGGAATGGGGGCCAATCAGTCGAGCACGACACTACTTCGAACGCACGCCTGGCTGCCCCACGCCCCGGGCCGGCCTTGGGCGAGCGGTGGTGGAGTGAGGTGGGAAGGGGGGAAAATCTCACCGTCGAGAGCGGCGAAGCGGCGAAGCGGGAGAGGGAAAAGGCAAGCTGGAGCGCACCGTCCCACTCCACAGCAGGCCCCCAGAGAGCGACTGGAGGCGCCGGCGCCGGGGGCGTGGAGCGTGGAGGGGGATAAGAGACGACGACGAGGAGGACCTGCCGACCTGAGGAGGGAGATGGAGAGAGACGGGGTGTCGGGGGTGCAGTCCGTCGCTCCGCCTGGAACGAAGGCCAATGTCTCGGGGGGTGCACACAGTCCATTCAGTGGTGGTGGTCGACCCAGCCGTCTCGTTGTCGCTGTCGCTGTCGCTGTCGTTGCCGTTGCCGTTGTCGTCGTCTCGTCTCTATCGCACCCGCCAGCGGTTCACCAGTGTGAGGGAGGATACGTGTCGTCATCCGGGGGACCTCTCGTCATGGCGGGCGCGTGGCAGGTATTGCGCATTGTGTGCTGTATTATTGCGTGTATTGTATGGAGTACGGCACTGCTCTGGGGCAGTGTCGCGGTATCTGGGCATCCGGGGGTGTCGAGGATACTTTGTAGATGGTATCTATCTCCCCGAGCAAGCGGCCATCGGATGGAGATGGGGGCGCCAAATCTCGTAGCTTCGGAGCCTCCTACTTCTCCCGCCTGGGGTTTTGCTGGTGCGCTCCACGGTGCTGGAGCTGGAGCTGGTGCTGGCTTTTCTTGCAGCCACTCCCATCACGACTCCACACCTCCACACCCTCTCCGTTCCCAATGAGCCAAAACTCAGTCACTCAGTGCCTCAGTCAGTCATTCTGCTCCATCAGTCAGTCACACCCACGCCCCATGCCCCACGAGTACGCCCCACGTCTCACGCCCACACACATCCCAGCCAGCGCTCCGCACTAACCCCACCCCCTAGGGACCCTGGGGCGGCCCTTTCACCCACCCGCTCCTCGCTCTCCAGCACCCACTAGACATTCCCTGCCGCCGCTGGGCGGGCTGTACGTCGCAGCGGTACTTCGTACACGGTACGCCGGACCCCCCCCAGCGACCTGCCCTGAACGCTCCTGTTTTACCGCTGCCTGCAGCGGGTTCAGGTACCCAACCCTCGCTACATGCGCTGCGCTATGCTGTGCTGCGTGGGTACCGACCCGGCCGAGCCCGGCGTCCTTTTATAACCATTTGATCCCCCCGTCCCCTCCCTCCTCCAAAGATTCCCGTCTACCAAACTGCCAACATCCAGATCCCTCCGGACTTCCCCAGCTTTTCCAACCTGCAGTCACTCGCCTTCCAAAGACGCTCAAGGACTTCTTCGCCTCTTCGGTCTTCGATCAACAAACACCAACCACACTCAAGACACCATATTCAAAGTTACCGTCGTCGACTCTCCAACCGTCCTCCCCGGACTATCGTCTTCGACCTCACCTTTAGTTTTTAGGACCCCTTGTGTAAGCGACGGGTCAACAGCCGCTTCACATGCAACGCGCACAGTCGGCCGTGGATTTCTCCAACCTCCTGAATCCCACGTCCTCTCCAGAACAGGATACCGAAAATTCCCAGCAGAGTGACGGCGACATGGCTACCGCAGCGGTCACCGTCATTAAACCCAACGGGCCTCTTCCCGGCACCCAGTCCTCGGATAGCTCCAACGAGCTGCCTCGACCCTACAAGTGCCCCCTTTGCGATAAGGCATTCCACCGCTTGGAGCACCAGACTCGTCACATCCGCACTCACACGGGCGAGAAGCCCCACGGCTGCCAGTTCCCTGGGTGCAGCAAGAAGTTTTCTCGCTCCGATGAGCTTACCCGCCACTCCCGCATTCACAACAACCCCAACTCGAGGAGAGGCAACAAGTCCCAGCAGCACCAGCAACATCAGCAGCACCAGCAGCATCAGGGCCTCCCGCCTCACATGCACTCTGAGGGAATGATGGCGCCGCCTCCCGCTCCCAAGACGATCCGCTCCGCTCCCACGTCCACCTTGGTTTCGCCCAATGTCTCTCCTCCTCACTCCTACTCTACATTTGCTCTCCCCCACTCCGCTGTTCACTACAGCCGCGGCGGCGACATTTCCATGCTGGCCAAGGCTGCCACTCAGGTTGCCCAGGTCGAGCGAGAGAGCTACACTGCTCCCCCTCCTGCCCACCATAACTCGCGCCACCACCCCTACTACAACCATGGAATGCACAGCTCGCGAGGCCACCTCCCCACTCTGTCCGCCTACCACATGTCCAGGACTCACTCCAACGACGACCCCAACGATGACCACTACAACGGTGCTCTCCGCCATGCGAAGAGGTCGCGACCGAACTCGCCCAACTCGACGGCCCCCTCATCGCCCACCTTCTCCCATGACTCTCTGTCTCCTACCCCTGACCACACCCCCATCGCCACGCCTGCTCACTCTCCCCGTCTGCGACCTTTCTCTGGCTACGAGCTCCCCAGCCTCCGGAACTTGTCTCTCCAGCACAACACCA
Organism: Neonectria sp. DH2; assembly: GCA_003934905.1. Taxonomy (NCBI): domain Eukaryota; kingdom Fungi; phylum Ascomycota; class Sordariomycetes; order Hypocreales; family Nectriaceae; genus Neonectria; species Neonectria sp. DH2. The sequence goes on along the minus strand of RQWH01000003.1, from coordinate 1,757,260 downwards.
CGCCTGCGCTCGCCCCCATGGAGCCCCATCTGGAACACAGCCAGTTCCAGACGCCTCCTCCCAGCACGGCCCCCCGGGCTACTGGCATGTCGCTCACCGACATCATCAGTCGGCCCGACGGATCTCAGAGAAAGCTCCCCGTTCCCCAGGTCCCCAAAGTTGCTGTCCAGGACTTGCTGTCAGACAACGGGTTCAGCCACAGCGGCAGGAGTTCCGCCACCGGGAGCCTGGCTGGCGGTGATCTCATGGATCGGATGTAGAGCAGACCACATCCATGGCTTAGCGCTACCAACGACTTGATGACGAACTTGGGTTATAGAGGATTAGAAGGAGACGGCGTTTTTGGGTTACTACTACATGGCAATCGAATTTTCCCTCATCAGTTGAGCAATCGGCGAGGACTTGGGCGGCACTTGTGAGGAGGCCCCGGACTGGGCGGGCGGGCTGATAGGAACTCAGGCCTCAGCCCGCCCTGGTTTAGGAGGCTTTTTTTTTTCCCTTCGGGAGGGGATGGTGGACTAGACTTGTCGAATTGCGGAGCACTTGGATTTTCCCTCGGGCTTGCCTCGGGGCTGTCGGGACCACCATACCTCGGCCAGAAAAGCAAAGCATATTCGATATACAGACCTTTTCTTTCTTGTTACAAACTCGACTCTGTTGCTTTGAAAGCTGCAAATAATTTATGTCTACTACGCTTCTCTTCACCTACTGTTTTTACTACTTTGTATGTCTTCTGAGCGTGCATAATTCTGCAGGGATTGGGAATGGCAGAAGGGCGGGGCGAGGCGGGGCAGTTTTCGATTTTTGATAGACCCAGATACGAAACGAAATATGAATCAGGCAACGATTACCCTTCATATCAACTGAGCTTTATCTCCACTACGTGATAATTTCAACTACTTGCTCAACTGACTGGATTTGAGGTGATGCGGAGACATTGTGGTGAGATGAGACCGGGGGCTGGATTGAATGTCTTGGACCGCAAATGACGCTATCTGCTAAGCCCAGGAATTTCTTGAGCGGAACCGCACCAGTAGACGGCATCAAGGCACTAACTAGACTATGCTGTTTGGGCTGGCCTCAACAACTCAGCACCGTCAGTTGGCACCAACAGCTCAGACAGCGGCAAAGGCCCCGGAATCCACTTCCGTCATATTTGGGTGGAATTATGAAAAAGAAAAAGAAAAATCGTCTCGGGCACACAAGGGTTTCTGGGGAATACTAACCCTCTTCGCGCCCCTAGATGCTGTGCGCGGGGGGGCCTGTGAGTCAATGCGACTAGGTCTGATATACACCCCTCCCACTCACTCACAAACATGGAGTGTCCCCCCCCCCCCCAGTCTGTCCCCCCATCCACCCCACATGATGGCCAAAGTGACAAGCATCCACCGATGCCGCATTGTAGCCCCCCCTGGCCCCCCAAAAGTCAGATGTTCGCTCTGCCGTCACATGGGAAGCGCCCAGACGACTTCTGCGAGATAACATATCTCGTGAGGAAACAAACCCGTCTAAAGGGGTGGTTCAGGGTGATAGGGCAACCTATCCCGAGCAACCGGCACACAACGATGACTTGGAATGGGTGGGTGCTGACGCGATTTGGGCCGTCTGCCTTTCAGGCGTAACTATACCATACCTCAAGCCGGCTAGGTAGGTAGATTGGGTTAGCTACGGCTGGAGGTTCTTAGACCTAGTTGGTGCTGTCGTGCAACTGTGAGGCGCTGGCGCTGGGGGCGCGTCGTGGTCCCTGGCTCAGTTGCGCATACAAGTTAATCGGGCGAATGCAACCTGTTATATCGACGGGAGAAGCCCCAACTTCCGATACCTGGGCTGCATGTTAGTCACTTTGCGCCTTGGGCTACGAATGCCGTAAATGGCGGGCGGCACAGCGAAAAAGAAGAGAAAAGGAAACCGACTGCTAGCCCCTAAGGGAAAATGAGGCGTCGGCCACGTCCTTGTTGGAGCACTGGTGCGTAGCTCAGCCTTCTCACGGCAACGTCAAGCCACACAAAGACACCACGCCTGCCTGCCCTAGACGGCTATTTGCTTGCCCGCTTGGGGGTCGTCGGGGTTTCGGGCGGGAAAGGTGCACCCAGGTTCAACGTAGGGCGACTCGCACACACGTACGCGAGTACGCACACACACACACAGACACACAGAGAGACACACACACGCACAAACGCGAGTGTTTTGCGACACCAGCACCTCCGTGGGATCACGTCAGCTCCTGAAGCCTCTGGCGAACTGCGCCTTGTTGGGGGAGGAATCTCCTTCAGCTCTCGTTGGTTTCCCTCGCCGTCTTGGCGCCTTGTTTCCTCTCTGCACTCTCACCCAAGCGCGAGGAACCACGTTGCGGATTTCGAAACAGACGGGGGAGAGAAGAAAAGAAAAAAACAAGGCGGCGGTTTCGATGGCCGATGGACCGTGAGGGATTCTGGCTATTCTACTTTGTAGATGGATTCTTCCTGAATACGGCGCAGACGGAATCCTCTTCCTCTGCGCGGGCTGGCTATCAGCTTAGACCCGGCGACGCTCGCCGTGCCGCCACCGGCCTGGAACGTCGGTCAAGGAAAAGCGAAGGAGGTCGCAGACAACGTTACTGTCACGCATCTTGTCTACGCAGGAGTGTGGCCGCCCTGTGTGGTACACGCGACACATCTGTCATTTTGAATTCTTTTTTGGACGTTTTGTTTACTTTTCTAGCAGGCCTTTTGTAACCACCCTTGCTTCCCGGCTGCCGGTTGAACCAAAAGGTTTGTGGTGGACAAGGCTTTTTTCCCGTCCTTTCCCCTCTACACCGCTAGAAAGCGCTTAGCGAATGGGATCACTGAAGGTCGCCTGGTATGGTGTGAAGAAGGCAACTCTCGGGGTATCTGCATCGAGGCTGCGATAAAAAGTCTGGGGTGTGGGTGGTGTGTGTGGGTGGTCGTATCGCGGGGGAGGAGCTGGGGGTGGTGATCGCGATGACGATTAGACTTAGATGTTGCGCTGTCAACAAGAGATGATCCCGTTTCCAATTTAGTGTCGAGTCTTTCGTCCTGGGAACGTCATGCTCGTCACTGCGCAAAGTCAATGTTCGCCAACTCTCGCGGGTTTCGAAGGCATTGGCAGGGGAGGGCAGGGGAGGGGAGGGGCAGTATCTGGATTTCGACCCTCTGCCAGCGCAGTCTCCTTTGGATTCAGGGCGGGCGAATCCCGACGACAAGGGTGCGAGCAGTCAGATAGCTGAGCCCAAAGCTGACGAGTAACTTGCACATGCGCGCGCTCCCGGCGGAGAGAGGCGGTTCGACGGCGCAGGGCCAGTAAAGGGTCGCAAAAAGGGGTGGCCAGTTCGATGGGACGGCATCGCGGGTCGACAACCTGATGCTGATCCAGCCACACAGACGCCGGCGACGGGATTTCAACCACCAAAGCTACGGCAGATGACGGGGCCCCAAGGAAGCCATTCGAGCGCTTCGGCGAGGCATCATTCGCTCGCCCGGCGCTTCTAATGCCACGCCGGGGCCCCAGGGCAAGGGAACGGCCTGACTCCCGGTCCGCCCCCAGGCACCACCTACGATGCGAGACCCAGGCAACCAACAAAAACGCCCGTCACTGTGCCCGCGCGTGTCTGTGTGAGTGAGTGCAGCGCGCTGTCTCAAGATACCGGTAGTACCGCACATAAGTAGTGCTGTGCTGCGGAGGAGAAACTGGGCAGGGCAGAAGGTCAGTCAGTGTGGGGGTGGGGTCCGCTTGGCTGGCCTCAAGATAGTCCGTGAGAGGGTCAAGGCAGAGGAAAGGAGGAGACTCAGAGGCAAAACCTGCCAGGGCTGTTTGCCCGTGTCCCGTGTCCCGTGTCTCGCTCGCCCTTGCTGCCGTGCTCATCGGACATCGGAGAGCAGCCGAAGACAAGGGCGGATAATGGGACGAGGAAAGAGAGCACCCGCTTTCCCGGGGAAAAGACACGGGAAGGGGTGTGGCCAATGGCTGTCGGTCTGGTCCGTCCGTACTCCGGAGTCGGTTCGGAAGACGGAATGGAATCATGGGAACTATTGGACCCGGGGGAGGCGTCGTTGACTCGTGGCGGTGACCTTCGATTCACCCGCAACCTTGTCCGATGAGGATAGAGGGACTAGAGCCAGAAGGAGATCGAGCGGATCTTGACTAGTTATCATGTCATGCCATGTGCATTCCCTATTCTGCTCTAGTTGTCACATCGCCGCCTTGTGTTTCCTCTCTCCGGGCTCCCTCAAAGGCGACTCATATGTGTGCTCGTGGACAGCAGCAAGGATCTTCCTACGAAGTACATGGCAAGCAACAGCCCGGATGGCATAGCCGACGGGATACGCCCTGCTCTGCTGGGAATCGCTTGGTCATCCCACACCAAGTTCCGCAAAAGGCGTAGTACCTGAGGCTTGGTCGGGAGGCACCCTGATAGAGAGGTGGCTTTAGCGCTAGCCTTATCGCCAACTAGCAGCCAAGCTGCTCGCCGGTCGTTTTTAGGCTGGGATGGCGTTTCTTTTTCCTTTTTGGCCTTTCCTGCGCCAACCCCGATAACCATCGTCACAGCAGCGAACCTGGCGCTTGGACTTGCCGGGGGGGATAGGTTGGCGCGCACGAGGGGGAAAAAGGGTTCCCCGGAAATGACGCGCTACCGCTTGACGAACTGGGCGATCAGGGCACAAAGGCGTCTAAGCCGAGAAGACGACGCCGATGCCACCATCAGCCGAGGAGTGACGACAGGATTTACGGAGAGGAGCGCGCTGCGAAAGCAAGGAGTCGATGAGCGCAGGAGGCATCCTTGACGCATCCCCCCCACGCCGGCCCCGCGAGATGGCCCATCGGCCGGGATGGGGAAGGCCTTCCTTCGGGCTCATTTGCAGGCCACAATTCACATCCCCCCCCATCAACCTTGTCGAGACTGCTGAGGTGTGGGGAGTCGCATGGGACCATGACTTCATGCGGCGGCACGGGACTGCGCGGGTAACGAGGGGCCTGTTTGGGGTTTTGCGCCTCTGTTGGATTGCGACACGCTACTCAACTTGGGTCGACTCCACGTCTTGGCAGCCAATATGTTTGTCACTAGCTGCTGATGCTGATGCTGCGCGCTGGTGCTCATATCTAGGGATGGTTGCGTCAGCCATGCGCGGCGGAGGATCAGGATCGGCTTTACGACACGCGTTGGAAAGGGGCGGGCTTCTCCCAGCTTCTACCAGGTACGAGTGAGTAGTTACCAGCTGTCCCAGAGACACGTATCCATTTCGGCAGCTGGATGCAATGCAGCATGCAGCACCGCCTTACACGCCCGGTGGCCTCTCCGCCCAAATCTCGCGTGTGCTAATTGATCGATCTCAAGCAGCGGTGCTGATTGATGCAACAGGGCCCGGTGACGACGTGGCTGGTGCCCAACCAGCATTGCACATAATACTAAGGAACAAATATTAGTACTTGCTGCACATCGAAAACAGCCCACGTCTAACCAAAAAAAAAAAAAAGGTGTTCTCTTTCACAGTTGAATGAATAAAGGACAAACATGTGGCCAACGTCTGAAACCCCTCCCTGACAATATGTGGTTGATACTAAACATGTCTGGTTATGCTATGTTGACTTCGAGCACGCGGAACGGTATAGTGAGGAAATTGCGTACAAAACTTGATGTGACTACAGAGCCATTCAGGTATTTACAAGCCTGCTGGAAGCTCAGTACGACATTTTAGGAGTTATTGCAGGCCACTTGTGGTATAGAAATGCCATTCCTACAAACCATGAATATTTGCTAGCAGACATTGACCTTGCGTTATGGATCTGACGGTATCTTCACTTCTCCAAGCAGCCGAACTGCACCACATCAATGTTGAACGTCTTCTTAAAACCCGCCCCTCGACCGTAATCGAGAGCGCATTGCGCCCAGCGGGCGAACTGGCCTATTGCCCGGTCGAGTGATAGGCTCGGAAAGGACAGCAGATGGCAAGACTTCACGCTTGGAATGATCGAATACAACATGACAGCCCAGGCATAGACCTCCGTAATCCTTTCCTGCATCGGTCAAGTTAGGGAAGCAGATAGAAGCCATGCTACCGAATTCATCTTCGCTAATTTTCCGCGCTCTGGAACTTTCGATAGATCGCAGCCTGGGGTTCCAAAGCCGCGTCTTGAAAGCGTTTGTACTACTATAATATTTTGTGTGATGAATCACCCTCACGGATTTCGGGAAAGAACTTCTCCAGGTTCTCAGTCCCGTGTATTTCAAGCGCTATTTCTTTTGCGTACTTCACGCAGACGAGGCGATAGACTCCCCGGCGGGAAAACTCTGGCCGTGTAACTATTTAGTTAGTCCACCTGAAGAAAGGTCGGGAAGCCATGGACGTTTTACCCATGATAAATGATGTCACGTCTTGCACTATTTAGTTGTCTGTCCGCCGCGCAAATCTTCTTCGGGAGGTGCACGATAACAGCTGATCATGAATGAAACCAATCCGGCGATTGCCTCCCTGCTGCCTTTCTGGGCATAATACCAGAAGTCGAAAACCCGGGACGTCAGAGTTGCACCATGCATCTACAGGTGAAGAAAAGGCTCCAGCATGTGAAGGAAGACGCCGCAATGCAACATGGGCTTGCTTGGAACGGACACGTAATGTCTATCTTAGCTCCGTCCACTTGCAGCTTTGGGGAGTTTCAACGGGAGAGCCGCTGCTCATCCGCTTTACCGGGCCCGAGAGAGTTCCAGGGCAAAAGGGTTCTTCTGTTAAGCTCGTGAAAATGCTATCAGTGCTTTGCAAGAACTAACTTCCAAAGTACATGGTATCCTGGGGTCACGACATTCGATCCCGCTTCTATGACGAAACTCTAGTAGGTTCAAGGTTCAAACGTACTTTGGACAAACGGTCTAGACTCTCTCAATGCAGCCCCCCGTCTCGAAAGTTTGAATTCGCAAATCACCCTAGACGCTTCGAGCGGCTCCGACAAACGAGCGACCCATCACAGTCCTCGCAATGCCGGAATGCGCTCCTATAGATTTGTCACAATCACATGCAATGAGTCCTGGATTATTGAATGCATCATCGACCTAAGCACTAACTAACGATGCCAAATCGCACCTTAAAGGTGCACATTGAGCGTGTCCCTGCGCCGATTGGGTCCTTAGCATGTGAAGATGATACCCCCTGGTTCCCTTGCAACGTCGCACTCGAGCATTTGATTACTGATATATTGATGCAGCCCTTCTCGCAACTAGACGTGGTTGAGAGGCTGATCGAGATTGGTGACGGCATGCTTTGCAATAAACCACCAACACACCGGGCGGTCTTGCACACCTTGATCGCTCACCACAGACCACGCTTCGGTCTGATCAAGCCCCGGATGGGAGCTAGCTGAGCCTCATTCTTGTTGTTGGCGTTGCTTGAAATGCTACCAAAAAAGGCAGGGGGTGGTTCGGAGGTGGCTCGGCGAGTCTAGCTGCTTGATCCCGCAACAAGCAACTCTAGCCCCCCAATTTCCCCCTTGGCCTTGGCCTTGGCTCGTTATCACGGCAGAGCTGGGCCTGGGAGCTCCCTCATACCCCTGGGCGCGTCAAATCGTGGCTTGCGTCCCGCCTCTGAAAATGAGCGGGCGTTTTGTCGTTTGGCGCAGGGTCCAAAGCTCACCTAGCCCAGATCTTCACCACTCACGAGGCACACGCCCCGATCCACCAGCAGACAGCATCAGCATCAGGGGGGGGGGGGAGCTGTCGGTTCCCTATCAATGGAGGGAGTCCAGCACGATGTCGGCTCGGGAAGAAACGTGTGTCGACGATTTGGGGCCCCAGAGGCGGAGAAACTAAGGTGGCGAGCTAGCCCGCCTCTCCTTGGTTCCAGGCCCCAAGGTCGAGATAACAGGATGCGGCTGGGGCGTGGACCACGTCGATACGTGGAGCCGCAGAGCCGCTCGCCCGAACGGGCAGATCCCGAATGCGCATTGTGGTCGACTTATGGCCATTTGTCAGGGGAGTTTGCGATGCGGGACGTCTCGGGCGGAGAGCTCTTGGAGTCTAGGCGCGATGGTGAACAAGACATGGCGTGAGAGAGGGACTGAAGATGCGCATCCGACTTCGGGGGCTACGAACCGGAGCAAGCTTCAGGCAAGTTCGACACCGGTCTAAGAGCATCCGGCTCCATCTTCCCCGGGTTTGCTACACACCCTTCGTTCTCTTCCCCCAGATATCGATCTCCAGACCGCGGGGTGGCCGCATGGGAGAATCGAGAGCGGGTTAGTGGCAGATCAGTAAACGACGGCATCGTCGTTCATGTTCACAATTTCCCAGCGTGTGAAGCTTGCCCGGTGGCCTCGGTAGCTTCATTCTAGCCTTTCTCGTCGATTGCTCTTCACCATTGTCAGCGCACTTCCCCAGAAACAAACAAGCCGCGAAGTTTATCTGGGGCTTGACTAAACCTCTGCCGTGTTTACATGCTGTGAATCTTTCCCCCGCGCAGACGCTCGCCGCGTCTGAAAGGACGCCATTGACACATGATACACTTGACTCAAGCTGGGTTGACGTTGTTTTCTCCTCGTGCGGCTCAAGCTGCACCTCCGGATCTTAATTTCTGTCACTCCCCCGCATTCTCACATGCCGGGCAGAGGCAAGGTTTGGGGGGTAATCTGGAAAAATGGAAAGCCGGCCCGAAAGATCCAGAGATTCTCGGTACCTGAACGGGGAACCGAGGTGAGAAGCCTCTTCACCGGGACGACCGAAAACTCCGTCGGCTCCGGGCTCTGCAGTTGTCGGCGATCCGATTACGTAGACTCATATGAGATCGTCCGTTGACAGGGAATGTGCATGAGCTCGGCAACTACCTTGGTTGAAGGACCGAGGATGACGATCTGGCGGCGGAAATACGAGATGCCTCGGATGAACCAGCCAACTTCGCCGGCGATCAACCTTGCAATTTGCCAAGTTACTTGGATACCTCCGATACCCACTACGTGCCGAGATTCCTTGTCGACGAGAACATTCAAGATGCATGTGCTCACTGCGTCCGGCCTCGGAATGGGCCAACATAGTCCTTCCTAAAACGTTGACTGCCGTTGACGCGGGTATCTGACCCAAGTGGTAACGATACTTCTCAGGTACTACGAGATTCGGCAAAGTTGGTGGCGCCGGGCTTCCTAGTTAATGTAAGGACGGTTCACCAGATCAGAATTGCCGTCCCACGAATGTATCAGATTGGGGGAGATGCAAATACCATTGCCTTTCAGTATCCTCCATAGATAAAGTAGGCCGGTCAAGGAAGAGCACCTATACACAGGCCGTAGATAAATCGTTCACTTATATTCCAACTCTCGACTAACATTCAAAATCATACCTTATCATCCAAGTCTTGTTCTGGAACCTAGGCTTCTAATTGAAGAGTATCAGTAGAAAGCTCAAGACAAACAGGAGCAATTGTCGGGGTTGAGAAAAATCTGTATATGGCATCTCAACCGAGACCTTACTAGTGACCCAGGAGAGATGCCAGCTCTAACTGTTCAGTCCCCAAGTCAACATTGAGCAACATCGTCACCCGTTGAGATTTATAATGGCAATGCATGAGCTATGTCTGTTTACTTGTTTATATCCACCCTTGCAGCCGTACTCTACGGAACGGCATTGTCCTCCGTAGGATTGTGTTTGTGGAGAGGTTAAATTTGACAAGGTCCTATCGGATAGGTCTAAGAAACACAACGCATGCTACAGGGCAGTCATAAAGCTGAAAGTACCATGTCCTAGTCGTTAAGATCGAACAAGCAAGCCGTTGAGTTCTGCCAATGTGTTTTTGCGCATCAACTTCAGCTTCACTGAGTGTTGAAACAACCAGATTACGCATGAGATTCAACAGAGCAGAGCTGAAAGATACAGCACTATCATGAGAGTTTGTTTGTTTTCATGCACTGATAAGTTGTCCAATGTAGAATTGCCTGCCAAACCCTAGCTAGGCGGTAGTGGTGCGGCGCTGTCCTCGAAATACAAAAACATAAGTTGTCTTGATATGACCGCGTCCAAATATTGGTTCGGAAGTGGTTTTGAGGTAGCGAAACTCCGTTGGCAAAATAGAGTCTCGCAAGTTGATACGTTTACAGCCGAGGGATTATTCCAGGCCCAGAGACAACGCGTATTGGGTCGTGGACAGCGAAGAACGACAGGTTTAAGTTCAATACGAAAACTTGGCATAGCTTTTTCGTCTAGCAAGCGTACAACTTGTCTGGGCTAATATCATTTGCGTCAGGTCTCGTAGGTCAGAGTTCTACATCCCACAAAATTTTGAGACAGGTCACAACTGTATCATAGTTCCGAGCAAGTATAAGCTAAAGAAACCAGCATCAGCTTAATAGTACAGATGAGTAGACACTAGCCTCCCATATCCCTAGTCATTGCAGTGAGAGTATTGTACACGCGACAAGAAACCCTTGCCTGCCCCGCAAACATCATCATAGACATACCAACCTCGTTCGAAACAGTTGTACATGGGGGCATCCTTCGTAATCGAGCGTTTGCAACATAGCCACCGAGTACATATGGCGATCAACCCCATTTAACGCCAAAGAAACTGAGCTTCTTTCCCGAGCTTGAAGAAGCAGTCGCGTCGTTCTCCAGGTAGATTCTTTCATGGCCCTTAACGTCAAGGAACAGGTACTTGTAAAGGTACTCGTCCTGCCCCCGATGCTTGACCATGTGTAGCTGGGCAACTCCCGTTTCGCTTGGCCCCTCGACCTGGATTGGTTAATATAGGCAATCCTCGCTGTGGGGCATGTGAACTTACATAAAAGTGCATCATCAAATGATGGTGTCCTTGGGCGTCGGTTTTCTCCGTAGACCTATGACCGTCAGCATATGACCGTGCAACATGTGAACCAATCTTCTTACGCAACGGGGCGTGCTCTCCTCCACTTATTGAATGTTTCGTCTCCATGGGCCGTGATCTTTCTTGAGTCGCCGAGTAACTCTACACATCGAGGGTCGTCCTTGATCTTGTCCACCGCGCGGTTGAACTGGGATATCTTGCTATCGGGGGAAAATACGTCCGTCCACATGAAGTAACTAACACCACCCTGCACATGTTAGACCCGTTGTTTGTCAATGCGCCGACAAACATACCGTGAGCACAAGGCCAACGAGAATCATGCCAAAGTTGAAGCTCTGCTGGGTGGCCCGGGCAGCCTTCTCGCCGGCAGAGAGCTCATTCCACGGCACGAAGCCATCGTCATTGAACGGGGTGACAGTTTTGGTTCGGCGCTTCGGGCCTTTCGGCGCAGCTCCCAAGCTGTTCAGGGTGGAATAGAGCCGTGGGATGGGGAGGGATCGGAGGGTCGGAGGGACGCCTAGGAAGGCGGTCGGACGGGCGGCGAGCAGAGAATTGGTCGGCTTCATCATGGCGGTTTCGCGACAGCCATCGTCCCAGGATCGAAGTCCTGACAATAACAGTGATTCCAGAGTTCGGCAGCGAATACTGGCTAATATGGTGTTGTCGGCATGGAGCTCTTGAGGGTCGCCATGTCTTGCGTCCACACCGCCTTTGGCAGAATCCGACGTGGGGAACAACTGTCATCCAAAAGGGGATAGCGCGCTTTGATATGCCACTTTACCAAACCCGCCCTTGATGACCGACTCCTGAACATCCCGACACCCAACTCAACCCCAGCCCCACGAACTGTCCTCAACGCGTCGCCAAGGAGAGCCGCAGTGTCTCCCCGCAGCAAGAGCCCACTCCGTTACATCCCGTCCGTCAACACATTGCCTCCGGCGTCATCCAGTGCCAAGATGAGCGCCCTCGCGACGAAGCAGCAGTCGCTGAAGATCTTCGAGAAGCTGAAGACGAAGCAAGCGAACAAGGTACGCAAGCGCCACGTTTCGTGTTTGGCGCATTTGGCCATGGAATGGCGCTGACTGACTCCTGTCGTTCTTCCTCTAGACCTGCTTCGACTGCGGACAGAACAACCCAACCTGGACTTCCGTGCCTTTCGGTATCTACCTCTGCTTGGATTGCTCTTCCAATCATAGGAACCTTGGTGTCCACATCTCCTTTGTGCGATCAACGAACCTCGACCGTACGTGACCCGCGCCGCCTTGTCGCCACTTGCAGAACTAACCCGGTTGCGCAGAGTGGCAATGGGACCAGCTTCGAGTGATGAAGGTGGGTGGCAATGAGTCTGCCACCAAGTTCTTCCAGCAGAACGGCGGTACCGCTGCCCTGAACAGCAAGGACTCCAAGACCAAGTACCAGTCCAACGCCGCCACCAAGTACAAGGACGAGCTCAAGCGACGCGCTGCACGGGACGCCCAGGAGTACGTATTGCATTGCGGAACCCTGAACTTGAACTGACAGGTATATAGTTACCCCGGCGAGGTCGTGATTGACGGTCTCGATGATGGCGCCGCAACACCTGCTGGCGAGCCCGACGACGACTTCTTCTCTTCGTGGGACAAGCCTTCGATCAAGAAGCCAACCCCTCCCGTTTCCCGAACCGGTACCCCGCCTGTCATTGGTCGAACGCCCTCTCCCTTCCTTCACGCAGGAAATGGCAAGGATATCGCTCGTACCTCGTCGCCTCTCGCTCGCACCGCTTCAGGAGAGACGAAGCCCCCCGCAAGCCGCATTACAACTTCGGCCGCCCTGCGCAAGTCCGCTACCGGCCCTCGCAAGGCCAACGTTCTTGGGGCCAAGAAGACTACCAAGCTGGGCGTCAAGAAGGTTACAGGGGATCTAATCGATTTCGACGAGGCTGAAAGGAAGGCCAAGGAGGAGGCAGACCGCATCGCAAAGCTTGGCTACGACCCTGAGACCGATAACCAGACGGCCAAGGACAGCAGTGCTGGAACCGCGGCCACTATCATCTCGCCGACTCCCGTCGCTCCCAACCGGGGCAACTTGTCCTCGCACAGTCGCCAGAAGTCAGATGCGGAAGTGGAACGATTAGGCATGGGCGTTACTCGGTTGGGTTTTGGACAAATAGGTGGCAACAAGGCTGCAGCCGCGCCGAAGAGGAATGCTGGTGGATTCGGTTCCGTTGGACCTGTCAAGGCTTCTGAGGGTAATGACCTCCATGTGCTGTTGATCGACTGGCGTGCTAATTTCTACATAGATGACTCGCAGAACTACGCCCGAAGCAAATTCGGCACCCAGAAGGGTATCTCTTCGGATGAGTTCTTCGGCAAGGGCGCGTTCGATCCCAACGCCCAGGCCGAGGCCAAGAACCGACTTCAAGGATTCGAAGGTGCCTCTGCCATCTCATCGAACGCCTACTTCGGTCGGGCAGAGGAGGAGCCCGAGGACGACTACGGTGACCTTGAGTCCGCGGCCAAGGACTTTGTTCGCAAGTTTGGCATCACGGCCGCGGACGATCTCGACAACCTGACGGACGCGCTGGGCGAGGGTGCCACGCGGCTTCAGGGGGCCATCCGATCCTATCTTGGAAACTGAGCGGGCTCAACGCCGGCAGAGGAACGGCGAAGTAAGACTGCGCCAGGCCCCAGGAGCGAAATGTCGTAATGGGGAAGACGGCGGGAGAGGCATGCACCCGGAAAAATCTTGGGCGGGTTACCAGAGCCCCTGATGCATATACCCTCGGCATGAAATATGGGGCGGGATGCATTTGGGTGCTGGCGTACATGTGATGTCAAAGTTGGCTGCGTTGGTTAGTATGAAACATAGATATGAATTTTCCTTTTGCACTTTGACGACAGAATGTTCACGAAGTGCGCGGTGGAGGAAGAAAGAAGAACGGAAGTGAGAGACGAATGTCATGTGTTATTTAGTATATCATGCTCGCCCTAGTGGTACGTAAAATGCAACAATGCTCATAGTCTACAGGTATTTCAAGGAGGCTCAGGCTCAGGCTCAGGCTCAGGCTCTGATCTGGTCTGGTCTGGTCTAGTCTGGTGTTTGGTTCTTTTACAGCTTGGCAATCATCTTGTTGCCCGTCTGCAGCCAGGTGACGGCGTCGTTTACGAACTCGTCGACGACGGCCTTGGCGGACTTTTGCTCGTTGACAACGGCGGCGCACTTGCCCATAAGGAAGGGGCGGAACTTGTCGAGGGCGTCCTCGTCGTCGTCGTCGCTGCTCGACTCCATGATCTTGTCGAGGTCGGCCTCGTAGGGGATGGTGCCCTTGGCGGTGAGCTCCTTGATCTCGGCCTGGCGGTTGACCTCCCAGTCGTTAATGTACTCGTTGTTGCGGACGCGCATGGGGCGGCCGGTGAAGATGATGGTCTTGATGTTATCGTCGTGGCCGGCGGTCCGGACGGCGTCCTTGTGGGCCTTGGGGGCGCCGGCCTCGTCGGTGAGGATGAAGCGGGTGCCGACCCAGACGGCGTCGGCGCCCATCATGAGGGCGGCGGCGAGCAGCTGGCCGTTGTGGATGCCGCCGGCGGCGACGACCTGGACGGGCTTGCCGGTCAGGGGCGACTTGTGCTTCTTGCAGATCTCGACAACGGCCGGGATGAGGACGGTGGTGGGGATGTCTCCGGTGTGACCACCGCCCTCGCCGCCCTGAGCACAGATGATGTCGACGCCGAGCTCGAGGCACTTCTTGAGGTGCTTAACGTGGCCGATCATATTCATGTAGACGATGCCGTGGGCGTGGAGCTTGTCGACGACGGCCTTTGTGGGGACGCCGACGGCGGAGACGAAGAGGGCGACCTTTTCCTCGATGATGATGTCGACGAGCTCATTGAGCTTTCCCTTTGTGTAGTCGTAGCTGGGGTGTATGTGTTAGCCGGTTTGCGCTTCACCGAGATGTGGCTGTGCAGGGACATATACGTACTTGGTCTTGCGAGCGCTGCCGCCGACCTGGGGCAGCAGCAGGTCGACACCAAAGGGGGTGTTCTTGTCGACGAGGTGGCTCTTGAGCTCGGCGATCTGGTCGCGGAGCATCTCGGGGGTGTAGCCAACGCCGCCGATGACGCCGAGACCGCCGGCGTTAGAGACGGCGGCGGCGAGCTTGGGGCCAGCGGCGACGTTCATGCCGGCGAGCAGCACGGGGTGCTTGATCTTGAACAAGTCGGTGGTGGGGGTACGGAGTTTCTCTGGGAACGGCCAGGGAGAGTTAGCGATTGCTTCGCGACGGGGGCATCTTTGGAGGGCGGTGATGGTGACGTACGTGCGGAAGCCATGATGACGACGGGGGGGCTTTCTCGACTGAGGGAATGCGACGGGATGGGATGGAACAGGAGTTGCGCGACTGCGGGTTTGAAGCGATTACAGGCGGAGAGATGTAGAGAAGCGAAGATGCTTGAGGAGTTTCTTTGGGAGCAAGAGTGAGAAAGCAGAGAGAAGAAAAAAAGGGAAAAACGGCAAGTGGAGGGCTATAAGAACGAGGCACCATCAGCTGAGTCCGAGGGCCACGGTTTGGAGACGGAGGAGCAAGTTACATTGGAGAGGAACCACATGCCGAGGCACGGAGCTGTCACGCAGATGTGGAGGTGGGAGACGGTTGCCGTAATTGGCTTAGCGCGCCGCGGTTTGGGGGAATGGGTCATGTGGGGGGGGCGCAAAGAACCTGGGGAAAGATGCCGAGGGACAATGGAGAGCGACCAATTTTCTCTGGCCTCGTCCGGTTTGCACGGGGACGACCAATGAGCAGAGACGGTCATCTTGTTCTCCATCTTGCTCAGCAGTCAGACTTATACCCGACAGGCCGATTCCCCGCTGACACGGCTGACCAGCCTGGGTCAGTTTACGCTGCGCTCCGTAGACCAGACTTGTGGCATGTTTGCTGCTGACTGGAGTTGACTGACTGACATGTGCTTCTCGCCGTCGACGGTCGACATGGCGCCCACAAAGTGTCAGACTAAAACTTACCCACATCCTACCGGTCGGTATGCCAGTCATTGATTGCCTAGGCCCCAGCTAGTGAACAGCGGCCTCGTGACCCCGAACGGCTTCTCCAGAGGCGAATCTCACTCTCATGCGTCAAACCCCGTCATGGAATCATGAACATACAACCACATATTTACTTTGTAAGTATATCCGGCATTAGCTACCAACTAACTAGTAGCTCCTCACCACACGGCTGGCAAGAAGCGTGCTCCAAACCGCTGCCCACACGCAATGACGACCCCTCCGCGCTTTCCAACCCGTGCTACACACACCCCACTCGTCGCTGCATCGCAAATTTTCTGCCGGGCCAGTCGCCCATCGCGGCATCGTTGACTATCAAACCTCACTGGGCTCCGCCATAGAGCGCAGCATATAGCAGTAGCAAAGAGGCCATGATGATGAAGCACTCGTTATCGCCTCGGCCCGTAGTCCGGAGCCTGAGGCCCCGCCGCAATGCCGGCGCTCGCCCGTCGCGGCCCTTTTCCTCCTCCGCCACATCGCCGGCGTCGCAACCACGCCGGATGCCCTCCTCCGCCTCCGCCGGCCGCCCCCGTCTCCACGTCCGGAACGCCGTGCCCGGGCTGAGCCACTCCGCCTGCGGCTGTGCGGGCGGCGCCAGCGCAGCCAAGCCCCGCAAGAAGACGGCGTACATCGCCCTCGGGAGCAACCTCGGCGACCGCGTCGCCGAGATCGAGCGCGCCTGCAACGAGATGGACCGCCGCGGCATCAAGGTCAAGCGCACGAGCAGCCTGTGGGAGACGGAGCCCATGTACGTCAAGGACCAGGACCGCTTCGTCAATGGCGCCTGCGAGGTACGTGCCCGGTTCAATGGGAAAGACTCCCTTCTGACTCGGTGTCGCAGGTCGAGACTGAGCTGGAGCCCCTGGCTCTGCTCGATGAGCTCCAGGCCATTGAGCGAGAGATGGGACGCAAGAAGATCATCGACAAGGGCCCGCGCAACATTGACCTGGATATCCTCCTCTACGGCAATGAGAAAGTGAGCCACGAGCGGCTGACGGTGCCGCACGCTGCTGTGCTGGAGAGGGAGTTTGTCCTGAGACCCTTGGCCGAGTATGCGATCCTGTTCCTCAACGATAGACACGTTCACTCCTAATAGCCCGCAGACTCATGCCAGCCAAGTCCCTCGACCCTTCAAAGCCCTGGAAGCTCATCCAGGACTACCTCAACGAGCTGCCCCCCGGCGAGCCAATGTCCTCGATGACTCCCATGTCCGCCACGTCGAGCCCCTGACGGCACTCGCAAGCAACAGGAAGACGCACGTCATGGGCATCCTCAACGTGACGCCGGACTCCTTCTCCGACGGCGGAGTCCACGCGCCGGAGAACCTCGCCGAGACCATCCTCGCCATGGTCCGGAGCGGCACCTCCATCATCGACGTCGGCGGCCAGTCCACCGCCCCGGGCCGCGAACAGGTCTCCGCCGACGAGGAAGCAGCCCGCGTCGTCCCGGCCGTCCAGCTCATCCGGTCGATCCCGGAGGCCCGCGACGTCGTCGTCAGCGTCGACACGTACCGCGCCTCGGTCGCCGAGCAGGGCGTCGCCAGCGGTGCCGACATGATCAACGACGTCTCGGCCGGGCTGCTCGACGCCGACATGCTCCCGACGGTGGCCCGTCTGCAGAAGACCATCTGCCTGATGCACATGCGCGGCACGCCCGAGACCATGTCCGAGCTGACGTCGTATCCGGACGGCCTGGTGCCCACCGTCGCCTCGGAGCTGCTCGCCCGGGTCGCCGCCGCCGAGGCCGCGGGCATCCGGCGGTGGCGCATCGTGCTGGACCCGGGCATCGGCTTCGCCAAGACGGGCACGCAGAACCTGGAGCTCCTGCGGCGCCTGGAAGAGCTGCGGTACTGGCCGGGGCTGGAGGCTCTGCCGTGGCTGGTCGGGTCCAGCCGCAAGGCCTTCGTCGGCCGGATCACCGGGGTCGCGGAGCCGGCGCGGCGGACGTGGGGCACGGCGGCGACGGTCGCGGCGGCGGTGCAGGGTGGCGCCGACGTGGTGCGCGTGCACGACACGGCGGAGATGGCCGTGGTGGCCAAGATGGCGGATGCTATCTGGAGGGTGTGACGGATGCTGGGAGGCAGACTACGGATAGAAATTGGGGGCCAGAAGCCGGATGCCTCTCTACCCCGGCCGATGTAGCACGAGATGTGCAGGAGGGCCCGTACTTCGTAGTCTACTTCGTATAAACCAGACCTTTCGGATAGACCCAGCTGCGTCCTCGCTCTCCTCAACGACCGTCCTCGCGACCGGGTCAGGCCACCATTCCTGCAACCCGGCGCAGGCTGCCCGCATGCCCAACATCCAACCTCGGCGACCAATCTCTTTCCCTCTCCTTCTCTGTCATTCTCTCTCTCTATCTCTCTCTCTCTCTCTTCCCCGGCGCACGCAGCGAGCCGCCGTATCGGACGCACAATCCCGTCACCGGTGTGCGGCCTGCATGAGCCTCACCCCGGCGAGGTCGTGCTCCCTGTGCCAGCCTCGCTCGTTCCCCTTCCCTCATTCGATGGATGCCACACACCCTCCCTCGTCCAAACACCCCTTCTCCCGGGCTCCCTCGTCGTAAGGATCCCAAAACGCCCACCCTTGCCTTCACCGAGAAATCTTCGCTGCCCGAGCCCAACCTCCCGGTTCTCAGCACTGCAGCACTTCCCGAGCACGCGAATCCACCCCCCTTCGCAGCCCAACCCGGTCTGTGGGCCGCCAACCCAGTGGCCCCCCCGTCGCCTGGCCGACCGGCTTGTTGCTTTGCGAGTGGACAGTTGGCCGTGAGGTAGCCGCATGTATGCCGTGCAACCCGGGAGATGGACGGCGCGTCGTTGAGGGTGTGCCCGCCGTGCCTTTGCAGGCTCGCCACCGGAAGAGACATCGTATCGTGTAGGTGCAGGCAGCCTGGTACTTGGGCTAGGTCCCGGTATGCATGGCACTGGGGTTGATCGTCCCGCTTGGCGAGGATGCATACCTGAGCCGAGGCTGGGTGGTGTCTTTAGGGATCGGGACCTGTGGTTACGCCGCATGATGTTTGATCTTGGTCGGTCCAGACCTCTGCAGCGTAGACGTCGGTGGCGGTGTTGAAGTGACTTAGTGGTGGTGTTCGACATGGAGCAAGTGTTGAGAGACAACTCGATGTGATAGCGGGTGTCGCAAAGCCCTACGTAGCCGAGCTGGCCAATGCCCTCAACGTCCTGGCCTGACTTAAGGAGCATTCCAAGCACTCAAGCCGTTTGTTTCTATCCATGCTGTGGCTTGTCGAAAGCAGGTATTGTCAAGGAAAGCACGGCAACGGATACCCTGGACAAGCTGGAGGGGAACTGTGCCCAGCATCGGAAAACGTTACCAATATTCCCCCCATGTGAGAAGTGCATTGCAACCCCATAAAGCCAACCTATCGCCAGTGTGTGACATGAGATATCGCCCCCAAGTTCCCTACCGCCAAGGAGGAGGATGGGTTGTCCGCGATATCAGGCGTCAAATGGTTCACCTACCAATCCACCCCCAACCCATCGAAAAACAAACAAGAGCAACGCCCGTTTCCGAGGCCCACTTCCGGGAGACGGAAAAAAAGCCCCTCCCGAGTCCCAGTTATGAAGCGAGCGAATGTCACCAAAGGCTATTCCGCGGACTATTGACCATTGTGACGGGGGGTCGGACCGTTCCCGTGGGGCAACTGGGGCAATGCCGCAATGGGGCCATGGGGCAACGGGGCCAACCTTAATCAGACCACGTGAGTCAGTGCGCAGGGAAGACGAAGACGTTGACTTGACGGTTTGAACGGTTGTCAGATGAGACGCGAGAGACACTTGCTAGCCTAGGAAGACTAGTCGGCAGTTGACAGGCGAAGACGCAGGTGGCTGGAGGTGGGGGAGGGGGGGGAAACTAGTTGCCAACTTGGGCGTAGACTTACTCATACACACACACACACACACGGACCTAAGTACGTAGACACAGACCTTTTAACAATATACAGACAGACAGCAGTGTGAAGAGGTGGGTGTAAGCAACCCCGTCTCGGCATCTCCGAATGCGGTCACGCCTATCTCCGCATCGTCCCGGCACGCCGTCGTCCGGCACCCCGGGATTTAGCATGTCCGAGACGGCAGGCAGGTCGGCTTGGAACAATTCGATACTCTGGTCGGTGTTCCTTTGGATTGGCAGTTTTGCAGTTTGCCTGGCGTTTGGCTTTGCCGTATCGTGGTATGGATTGCAGAGCCTGTTTCCTCGGTTGGTTGACCTGTTGCTGGATGAGGATATTCTTGCGACTTCGCCACCGCTAAAGTATCCATCAAGTCAGTCCCTCTTCCGACTCAGACAGGGCATCCAGTAAGCATTCGACAACCAACCTCTTGGTTCTGAGGCCACCCACTGGGCCTCATCCCCCTTGCGAATCGCCCCGGCCTCCTCGCGAGCTAGGCCACCGCCCGCCACTGAAATCCATTCATCGCCAGATGCACTTTGTCATGATACCCAGGCGAAACATCGTCATTAAACGCAAGTTAAAATAAAGAAGCAATCCCAGGTCTTCGCATCGACCAGCCAATGCCGACCCGTTTGCCTCGTGTCCCCGAGACCCGGGAGCCCTGGTTCGTTGTTGCCTTTCTCTCCCAACGCCAAATTCTCCTTGCCGTGATCCAAAGGCCCCGTCCAATCCCATCCCATCCGTGTGCCACACCCGTCTCCCCTTTGTCCACAGTATCAGTGACGTAAGGGTGAGTAACAAACCGAAATCCCAAATCATTTCAACCGAATCGTCGTCTTCTCGGCAAAGAATCACATTCGACAAGACAGGAACAGGAAATGAAATGCAACCTGGGTATCCAGCCGTGCTCCTCCCCTAATACTCCAAACCCTTCTCCCTGTTTCTCACACTCTCCATCCTTCCTTTTAGCCACTGCCCCTGCTCGCCTTCGTACATTCCCTGCTAACATCGATTTACGTCCCCGAAGAGATCAAAATGAAAGAGACAACAATCAAGAAACCAATAAGACCCATGCTCCACTCCTGACCAGGTGTCGTACACATCGTAACAGTTGTCCATGAACCTAAGCTCCTTTGACGGAATTCCTTGTAGGAACTCCCCTTTTGCTGTGATGTCCTTGCTCTATCCTCACAATATGGATCAATGCAGAGTGCGCTTCCGCGTTCGCTATCGTGGCACGTTTCGAACCAAAGAAACCTTGAAATCAAGACCTTAACCCCGTGTCCATGCCCGTACCCTTGTCCGAGTCTTCTTTTTTTCTTTTCTTCATCCTGAAGCCCATGACATGTTTCGTGCAGTTTATCGAACAAATTCGGTCGTCTCGTTCCTTGCTTGACGTTGAGTCTTGCTAGCCGAAAGAAAAATCTTCCGGGACTTCCAGTTCATGTCATAGACATGTTGACTCCAGGTGGCGGAATCATGGTCGGATAGTAACCGTTTGTGTTTGGCTTGCCATCAAACGGCCCCGCACGGCGGTCGCCCATCTGCGATGGCGGATGGAAGATGCTAGGCAAGGTCGCCCCATCGTATTCGTGCTTGACCTTGCCATTCACGTCCATCCCGGTGGCCATGTGAGGCACGGCGGCCTCCGGCTCGTTGCGAGAATTGAAGAGATCAATCCGGTTAGTCTGCTCGTCGTACATGGAGCCCGGGTAGTATTGATACTCTTTGGCCGTGTCGATGGCCTTTGCATTCTCCGGTGGAATCATGGACTCGGGTGGAATGTCGTGGTGGCGGACGTTGTAGAGGTTTCCCCGCCCGTCGAATCCTTGCGCGTAGGCCGGTGGTCCCAGCATTTGGTTCGGGTTGAAGTCACCTATGCTGCTACCTGGGACGTAACCGCTCAGAGTGCCAGCGGAACCCCCAGGACCGCTGCTCTGGCTTCCTCGCCTGTCGTTTTGATAATGTCCAGGCGATCGCCCGCGAACAATCATCTTGGCAGACTTTCGTGAGGCGATCTTGATAAACTGGTCGCCCGAGGTTTGGGTACCAACATCACCCCACAGCTCAACGACTAGCTGATAGTATTGCTGTGCAGCTCTTCTCTTGCCGTTGTTTTGAGTCGCCTGCTTGAATTGGATGCGCTCAAAAGTGTGCTCCGTTGGGTGTGGTTGGCCACCGGGCTGCGCGCTGAAGCTATCGGGGTAGCGGCTAGCTACCACCGAGTTTGGGAACATTTCCATATGGTGGTGATGGGGTTGCTGGGGTGGCTTGACACCGAGCCGAACCTTCTCGGGCTTCATGATCGGTCCCTTGTCTCTCTTCGGGGTATGCTGAACCAGATCGATATTGTGCTGCTCGTTGTCGGAAACAACCGCGGAGATGCACATGGCAAAACCGTAGATTTGAACAGGTTGGTTCGACGAAGTGGCCGTAAATTGAATGGACATTTCGGGCATGTAAGGAGTCAGAGAGAAGGAACAGGCGCAGGAGAAGTAGTTTCTCCGATAGCAGGTCCATTCATTGTCAGAGAGGAAGAACCCCTTGTCGATGGTTCCATGGATATCGACCTTGACGGGCGTGCCGGCACCATCTTGATATTGGAGGGACCCCAACATGTGGACAGACAGCAGGGGAGGAATGTTTTGGGCATTCCGGTTTGGAAACTGACCGGAACCCATGTTGGGCCCTGAGACCGGGAAAGCTGTGATGGGGCTCGGGGTTGGTGACAAGGGATTGCGTCGCAGTGTGCTCGCGGCGAAAGACGGGGAGCGCGAGGGATGCTCCGACGCCCTTCTGAAGGACGGCGTTGCCGGAGTATACTGCTCACGGGTGCTGATCTGCGGACCCGGATGTGGGAGAGCTGCAGTGCGATGAGGATGGGGATGGGGATGTGCCATTCCCGTAGAGGAGCTGCTGCTGCTTGCTGTGATCAGTTGCGCTCTCTGAAAGACGGGTTCCATTGGAGCCCTCATGACAACTACAAGTTAACGCTGCTTCCAGCCGCAGCACCGGAGCAAGCTAAATAAGTTGGGCAAGTGGATGAAGAAGGCAAATAAACGTGGGCAAGGACGGAGAGGAACGGACGAGACGTACTGTGAGCCCAGACGAGAGCGGACGTCGAGCCCCGAAAAGATTTGAGGCGTGTGTTGAGAATAGAAGGCGGCAGCTCCGTCCTGGGGATAAGGCGCCGTGGAGCTGAGAATGGGCGGGTGGAATAGATTTAAGAGCGACGAGGGCTGGGTGGGCTCTATCGTAAGAGAAGAAGTGCTGGCCTCCTGGGGATATCTGGCGCCTCATCAGCGGAACGGCCTCAGGCCAGGGAGCGACGGTAGCGAGGACGCGGGCAAAAGACGCGGCCACAGGAGATGCTGTATTGCCATTCCCTGGGTACGGTGTTCAGGTGTCACAGCTTGCAGGTACTACTGCCACCGCTGGAGTGGCACAAGGCCGACCGACAGAGTTTTGAGAGGCTCCGACGATGCAGCAGCTCGCGGCAGTGAGCAGTGAGCGGGAAGGGGCTTGGAAGTGTGTACAAATCCCAGGAGGCACCCCCGGCGTCGAAGCAGCTACCCATCGCCCCGCGCCCAAGCCACCCTAGGAGAGAAGGGAGATCGGGCTTGACGGCCGCAAATGCGAGTGTTTGGGCTAGGCTAGGCTAGACTGCGCAGTTTCTCAGTGCTCCAGCGCTCCGGTGCTCGGTGCTCAGTGCTCAGCGGGTACGGGTGCGGGTGCGGATGCAGTTGTGGGTGCGGTTTGCGCGTGAGGGTGAGTTGAGGTACGTGAGCGCAGCGGCAAGCTGGATGCGCCGGGCTGGGAATTTGGGGAGGGGCAGGGATTGCTTTTGCGTTGCGGGCGGGCGGGGGAGAAACAGAGGTGGGAGGAGGCTGGGGTTGTGGATTTGGCGATTGCAAGTGTGACGCGGTGTTGGTGTTGTGTGGAGAGAGAGAAAGAGAGAGAAAAGTGAGAAGTGAGAGAGAGAGGAGTGATGATGGGTGAGGGAGGACGATTGCTGAGAGTGGGTGGGTTTACACTCGTAACGTAGGGGCGGCAGACGATTTTAGGTGGTTGTTGGCGGTTTGGCCTTTCCGCGCGTTGGGTTGCGGGAGGGAGGGAGGGCTGGGTGTGTTGGTTCGAAAGGGAACTGGCCGCAGCAGTAGGGCAGAAAAACAAAGAGGGAAAAATTCAGAGGGACAGGGGTGCTTGAAGATGAAGACAGAGGGGAGAGAGAGAAGGCGAAGGGGAGAGGACGAGGGAGAGAGAGGAAGAGGCAGAGGCAGAGGCAGAGAGAGAGAGAAAGAGAGAGAGAGAGTGGAAAAGGGATTATTAACAACAGCATAAAACAAGAGTTCCAACAAGGCTGCCTCTGCTGCTGCTGCTGCTGCTGCTGATACCGCCTTCGCCTTGGATGGTTTCTGCGGTTGCATTAACCGGGAGACCGTGCTGGTGGCGGCGACGGCGCGACAAGCACGAGAGGGAGGAGCGTGTATGTAAACGGCGACGCAACACTTGCTCGACCAGAGACAATGACACCGAAGACCCAGGACAGGGCAACGAAATGGCCAAGGTACTCGAAAATCATCCGCTTCCGCCACCAAGCATGGACATGGACATGGGCATGGGGGAAACGGGGCATGGGCATGAGCATGAGCATGGGGATGCGCATGGGTCTGTGTCTGGCTACCGGCCATTGTACTTGTCCTGTATTGTTCCTTCGCGCAGCACAAAGGTCCGCAGCAACCAGCACGCCGTGTACAGCACGCGATACGCAGTACGCGGATGCAAGAACAAACAGGACGTAACGTATCAGCCACTTGGGTGACTAGGAGTGGGAATAGTAGCAATCCAACTGCGAGGATGTGAGGTGATGAGAGAGGGCAAGTAATAGAGCAAGTAAGAAAGCAAGTCACGGCAAGGCAAGCTGCCATCAAAGTGACCAGAGAGTGGGTAACGAATCTGCAAAACATAGACCTGCGCAGTCGAGATAGACCGACATGGCAAGCACAAGCTGGACACCTGGATACCTGGACACGGCAAAACCACGAACCAATCAAGACAATCAACAACTCACCTCATCTCTTCGGCGTGCGTCGCCATCTCCATGTAGCCCATCTCGGGCTGCGAAGGGTCAAAGTCCTGCTGAACGAACTGCATGTCAGCCCCGGTACCAACGGCAGTAGTCAGCCATGTCATATTCTGGCGTGCAACGGCATTTGGTGGAATTGGTGAAGGTGAAGGTGATGGTGATGGTGATGGTGATGGTGATGTGACATGGGCTCGGTCTAGCCTGGTCAACACAGCTGCCACGCCACTCTCGGCTGCGAGTCCTCAGCTGTCGTGGCCAAGTTCATTGGGTCTGTGAATCGACGCGTTAGCCGGCTGAAATAAAACTGCCTCTTGTGAGAACACGCCCGCGGCTCAGAAGCAAACAGGAAACCCGAAGAAACAGCAGGATATATGTGACTGTTTGCTATGCTTGTGCCAACGCGAGTGAAGCTGGCTCTAGCTCAGCCGCTTCGGCCTAGAGGCTGGTCCATGCGATCCCAGCCCGGCTCGTAATCCAGCCCATCCGCTAAGTACAATGAGATACTCGGGACCTGGACGAAATACATGGCGGGGCTCCACCCTCATGTGTTGGGTGCACGCAGCACCAGAGTCGGAAGCACAACGCCACAGATTTCTCGCAGTGCTCTTGCGTGCAGCAATGGCCACACGACGCGTTCCTTTGGCATTGGACGGACCAAACTAGACACGCGGGTTTTCCGCCCATCTGCACTCTGAACTCATCGCCGGTGTAGATCGCTCAGACGAGACCCATCGGACATGATGACGGCTTATGAAGACGACGGGAGGATTTTGTGCTGATAAGACGAATGGAAAGGAAAGCATGGGCGATGACAAGAAGATTGGATACGCGTACCTCCTGCCATTTCAGCGCGGACCCCTCTGTTTTCCACCTCGTTCGGCTTCCACCATTGACAGTTGAGGCCAAGTACCTGGTACCTCCTCGGATGCACGCAAGTTGGAGATCACAGTTCTCATTGGACCTGATACAATTCGGCTCCAAAACATGGACTGTCTGCCGACGCCGATCTCCCGGGAGTTGAGTCTCACCGCGGGAGTCTGAGGTGGCAGGAAACCAGGCTTTCAAAGTGATGGATAACTAAGAACAACAACTTACCTTTGGAATTTGAGGATTCATGCGCCCTTCACTAGCGACAAGCTGACGCCGCAAGGTTGTATGTTCCGGGAAATAGATGGCGTTGGCCTCGTCAAATGGCTTCCGCGGCTCGTATCTGAGCTCGCCCTCCCACACTAATCCGGCAGCATGTGTCAGCCAACAATCCGAAACCGTGGCTTTTCTTTGAGGGTTATGGGAAGGCCCAGAAAAAACCGGCTTGGTCAAAATGCATATAGATGTATGATAATATACCCTGGAGTTGTATTGGGGCGCCCAGCTTGAGCACTGTTCGTCGGTCTCGTGGCTTGGATAGGTAGTCGTACGTAGAATCGTCTTGAGGCGGTGTCGGCAGGTTCCTGGAAGCCAAAACTCGTCAGCTTTTGACTTGAATGTATCAAACACGACCTAGCCAAAACAAAAAAAAAGACCCCGCGTATCAACGAGAAACGAAACAGGGTATAGAGAAATAAGAACATAACGCTCTCCAGCAACCACAAAGCGTGCAATGTTAAAACGAGGGCCAGAGAAGGTCCAGTGGACACTGCTGACTGGCAGCATTTTTTTCCATCTAAGTGCAACTTGCACTTCCTTCTTAGAGAGAAATCAGGATGGGGGCAACTGACATGCGTTCTGGAGAGAGTCGTTTCGTTCCCCTATAAATGGTTTAGCCCATATTCAGTGTCAATAGGGCCATTCGAGCGAATCCACCACAGAGACATCAATCCTGAGATTGGGACTAGAAACATCCATCAAGTCCCATAGGGTGGCAATGCCTCCTGTTTGAACACGAGATGGCCCATATGCTCGTCGTGTAAGAAGTAGCGGATTCCAATATCTCGAGGCTACCACCAGGAACTCAAAATGATGTGTCTTACCTTTGTCTCCCACGATGATGGTAGATATGGCCTATCAATGATGCGATTCTTCTTGAGCGTTGCGTTCTTCGGAGAAGAAAAGGAGATATATGTCTTCGCCCGTTGGTTGGGTGACGGCGGTGTTCGATGCTGGTGTAACAAGATGTTGAAAAAGTGACGCTAGACTTGACTGCGAAGACTTGGTCAACGATGACGAGAAGACACAACCGCGCGGGTGCAGGATCTGGCTGTCTATATACCCTCACTGCGGCTTCAAGCGGCGGTGGCTTGCCCTAGGATCGCACAGGAATAAGCTGAGGAGGGCTCCGAGACTCAAGGGGGGTGATCTCGAGAGAGGCCGTGGCACAGACCGAGCAAGGAATAGACAGAGGAGCTAATTCTCCAGAACGTAGGGTGCCGAAAGACTCAAAGGATATTGACAGACTTAGGGATACCGGCCGGGGGGGGAGGGACCTTTGACTGGAGACGACTGGGTTGCGCAGAGCTTGAGACAACGGGAAGGACACATGATAATTATGGGCGCTCGAAGGCCAGGTCTCTGCAATCAAAGGTAATTTTTTTTCTTGAACATCTCTGTAGCAAGTTGGGACAATAGAAGGGACGGCAGGCGATGCATGGCATTGTCACACCCCCATCGATGACTGGCAGACGTGGAGAGCCGCCGAGTGCGCTGGCGATGTTGGTGGAGTTCCCAGGAACAATCAAAGGCAGGGAGCCGTGCCAATTACAGGACCATGCTTCGAATATGGTTCTCTCGCGAGTCGAACCAAACAGATACGTCGGGGATCCTCGTGGGATGCATTGCGGAACGAGACCGGGACCCGGTTCGCTGCGGAGACCGGATGGTCTTGCATCGATAGATCTCTATGCTAAGAGACCTAGCCTCGATCACCAAGTTCCCCAGTGAACAGGGTGGGAGTTAGACGTCGGGCTCGCTGCGTTGATTGACCTATATTCGTATGCTGGACAGAGCAGTGCTTGTAGTACTTGGGGCTGCAGTACTGGCCAGGGCGCTGTCCTGAGCCTGAAGACTGGGCACCCGCCCCCGGCGCCGGCTCGAGTGCATCAATATGCAAGCACCCGGCCGCCAAGGGCTTCTACAATACGCCACAAACATTGTTTTTGATTGGAAAGGACCTGTTTTGACGAGACGAAGACGCCAAAGACGGGTGACTGCAGCAGGCCAAGCGTAAGGTATCGGGCGGTGGCGAGCGAGTTGCCTGCCACTGACACTGGAGTGCCTGGATTGCAGTCTGACTGTAATAATCGTGGCCACGCGTTCACGCTAGGAGTTGTCAGCCCGAAACCCTTCTAATCATGGCCATTCACCGAGCTTGATAGAGCGATATTTGTTCCGGGATGTTGTTTTAGCTGTCGCAGGGGTGTTCTCCACCAGCTAGAAGCTAGACCCACGATCGCCTGGGGAACACATCTCAGCCAACGAGAGGCGCAAATAAGCATGGCAGGTGGTCGCTCTCGGCGGTTCAAGCCTCCGCCCTGTGAAGCCCTCTTCCCCCACGCGCTTCCACAGCCGGGTGGCTGATCACCTAACCCCATGGCGTGCACTCCACCCAAGACGAAGAGTGATTGACTATCCGTACCCTTGTCAGATATCCCGATCATGTCTCGGGTTCTGGGCGGAGCCTCTCAACATTACACAACCACGCGTGAGGTTGAAGAAGATTCAGGTTAACTGATGGCGGATGCATCACAACGGTGTTAGAAGCCGCGGCATTCCAAAGTCGATCGTCAACATTAGAAGCGGGTCGGTGGCTGAAGGATCGGATTCTTTGACCGCGGAGGGGCCGAATGATCGAGCGGAGCTTAACCTGAATATCCATTGAATGACCTCAAACATGACAAGACGTTGATGATTGTGCAGCTCGGCGATTGACCAATAATATCAGCATATACCCGAAGAAAACGAGGGGTGCGCCTCTGACTCCCTTCGACGCCGGCGTGGAGTGTAGACTGGAAGGGGAAGATGGTCTCGAGTTGAGCCCGAATAGCTCGCATGCTGCAGGTGCTCGTGTTTCTCCATGTGGAAGCCAATACGGCCATCTAGTGTCGATGTCGGTTCCCGTTGACTAGCCTCGAAGGGCCTTGGTACGAGCTGCATCTGTAAACCCCCTGGAAGAGGCCAGTGGGAAGCCTCCTCGTCCGTTTCAGGCTCGGGCGGGCATACATGCGGATAAGAGCCGGGAACGCGACATGCGTCGTTCAAAGCGAGGTGCACTTATCGACCAGGACAGTGGCCGGAGCAAACGAGGCCAGGGCGAATGAGAGAGATGTTCAACCTGGGATCGGATCGGCCCGTTACTTGGGAACCCATCAACCAGGCCCAGTGGTTGTATGTAGGGTTGACGTGGTGGCCAGTGGTGTAAGTGGTGCGACTGCACGCCGTTGCTGGCATTCAGAGCTCAACACATTTGCGACCGATAGCCAGGCCGAGGGGTCCAAGAATTGTTTGGTCCGATTCTAGGAAGATCTCTGTACAATGTGACAGGTGACTAAAGCCCAAGTGTCAATCATCCGGCAACGGCGTTCAATCTCCGTGTGGGTGTTAGAGAGATGGGGGAGAAGCTCGTGATGTTGTACCGGGGAAATGGGTGGCAGCAGTCGTAGCCATTGCGGCGACGGGCGGCGGGTGGCGGGTGGCGGGTGGGCGCACCAATGGAGGCAAGCAAGCAAGAGATGGTGCATGTGAGCTTCAGGAGGATGTGATACAGTCCCGGTCGATGGATGAAGTCGGCGGCGCGCGACAGAGGCTGGCAGGTGTGCCGTACTCCCTCGGTGCTTCATAAATCGTACATGGCAGTGTGGGTGTCGGCAGACGACACGAAGTACAGCGGAGAATCCTGGATCGTCTCAGGCCCGCGAGATGAGAAACTAGCCGGGATGTTGGGCCTCGTCGTGCGTGGGTGTACTTGGCGTTGAATTTCTGGGGTTGGCCATTCATCCCATCTCAGTCCATTCCACTCCATCCCATTTTATTGTATCCCGTCACCACCATCACCGCCCATCATCGCCGTCACCGCTGCCATCGCCAACGCCCTCAACAAGAGCGGCCGGGGTGCTTCAATCATAGCGGCAGTGGCTGTACATGGACTCGTCATTGGGAGCCTTCACGGCCAACCCCGCTCCCCGAGGCCCTCTCAGCGGAAGGGGGCAGTGGTCGAGCCTGCACCGGGACTGGGGCTGGCTCTTGGGACTCTGGCTCTTGGGACTCTGGCTCTTGGATTATGGCTCCTGGCTTCTGCGGACGGCCATGTCCGCTTCCTCTCCGGGTCCGAGATGCGAGTGGAGGATGGGAGTCGTCGGAGAGAAGAGAGTTGGTTGGGTGAGATTTGGCGTCAACAAGCGAACAGCCGTCACGCACAGCCCTCACACGCACAGCGATTCCTCACCGGTCGAGCCGCTGCTCGGGTGCCTCGCTGGCCCTTGCTGGCCGCCCTTGCTGGCCCTTGCTGGTCCTTGCTGGCCCCTGCCCTTTTATCGCCCTTGGCACGTGCGGTATGGTCGCGATTGGTCGCACCTGCCACCCCGCGAACCCATCGTTCATCAACGCCCGCGGTAGAACCATCACGCCCTCTGTGCTCTTCTTGCTAGTGGAGCAGGTGAGGACTGCCCCAGAGTTCAGGCTTCAGAGCCCTTATTACCCAAGTACGGTACAGGCGGTACAGGCAAAGCTGTCGGTGCACATGGGATGGCATTATTGGCTCCGAGACAAGTGCCGTATTGGAGACGCTCAGGCTGCTTGACTCTAATCTACTTACACCCCGTAGATCATTCAGCGACTTGCAAGTACCTACTAAGTACGCACCTTCCTTCAGGTACTTCCCCACGCGTTTCACTCACGGTCGACGGTGAGTTTGCCCTTAATCACTTTCCTCTAGGCATGGGCGGCCTTCTATGTGAGCACACTTTCGACATCCTGACTTCTAAGTGCAGAGAGTACGGACACTTCCCTCTACCATGTACTGCGAGAGAGTTGCCCGTCCTCACAAGCAATTGTTTGAGCCTACAAGGTAAGACCCAGGATTGAGCCTACTACTTGTTGCTAAACTACCGAGGTAGGTAGGGAGGTGACTTAGAACTTGGGTACCTGGTTATGCTGTACCTTCCTTTCTTGGCAATGGGGCATCGCCTGAGATGCCGGGCATGCCAAGACCCGTGAGATGCAACGCACGTTTGTCCATCCTCCATCCTCTCATATCTCATCAACATAAACTCGCCAAGTCTTGTTGGTCATCGTTATAGCGCCGCAACTCTCAACTCTCGCAGCCATCGAAATTTGACCGAGCATGGAGGGCGATTTCGTACAGACACGGCCCCAAGTTGAACTAGGCCCGCGGCTGTGCAATTCGCCTAACACCGCCGAGATTCCCTCTGAGTGCATTCGTACGGACTTGGCCGTCCGATCGCGGCAAGCCTGCCATCAGCCTACAGAGCAACCCATACCAACAGGCATCTGACCGGGTCAGGGCACAACGCAGGGTTTCAAACCGGTGACGATAGCCGAGTGATCGAAGCTACTGTGTGGTGAGGAATGCCCTGCCCGATTTCCCGAGAGAAGAGTTGTACAGTGGACTAAGTAGGCATCTGGTAGATGGTTTTCTTTGCCGCTAGCAGTTCCTGAAGGCGGACGGGTGATAGAGTCACCCCATCCTCGTGGCCTGTCAATGCCGAAAGGACCTGGCAACAAACAAGCAGCTCAGCTGGTCAGGGCTAACGGCAAGCACCGCGTCATCACACTCACGATCAGCCACATGCTTCAAGTGTGCCTTGAAGCTACGAATAACAATTTCGAAATGCTCTCATCGGCATGGTCTTCGTACTTCATTGTCGGTGGGCGGAAAACTTACTCGACAGAGACGCCCATTTTGAGCGCTGGAGTGTATGCCCAAGCCTTGTCGCCAATCGCAGAACGGGTGGCGGGCGTCAATGCAACCAGAGACTACATTGTTCTACCCAGGAAACCCCCGTACGTCTTCAAATCCGCATGAGCATGGGTGACATTCAGATACTGGTGGGTCATGAGAATCTCCACAGCCTTACGACTCGAATCTCCAACAGGATCGACAACTACGCCTTAGTGTGGGGGCCAAGGCCTCTCCCCAAGATGCAAGAGACTGAGGGTACTTGGGTACCAGGGGGGTTAATACGTGTCATGTTGATGATCAGGGATAGTCCCTGAAATCGAGCGTATCTCAGGAGCCTGCCCATTGGGGAGGCAATCACCGTCACATGCTGGGGATGCTTGCATTGGCAAACTGATTGAATCCGGATAGCCCAGTCAGGAGCCGTCTTGTCCTCTACAAACATCTTCTCAGACTGGCCGCGGACACTATTCCATGCCCTGAAGTAGATGTCATTATCTTGGTTTAGGCCACAGCTTGGTCAAGTGTGTTGCGGCTACAACACAACCTTCTCCAAACTTCTCAACGGAGTCAAGAGAGTCAAGGAAAAACAGGTTTAGTATGACTGCTGTCACAAAAAGGAACGCCATCCTGGGGAAGCCTTAATGGCAGAGCTGGAAATTGGGTTGATTGCCCAGCCTGATTATCACATCTAATTTGGTTGTAAGGGAGCCAGTTTTCCGGATTTGTTCGCTTCGTCCTTCCGGATCAGGGCGTTGTCAAACCGAACCATCCAAGCCTGCTCCTATCGGCAGCAAGCCACGGAATGGCTCCCTGGTAAGAACCGTCACTGTAGTGTTCGCCTCCCTTCGACGGCTGCTTGCCTTGCACTCGACAGGGACTTTACGGCAATCCCATCTGCGCACACCGTCCGTGAAGAAGAGGCCGATGAATAGGACATGATGGAGTGATACGTGGCAACGCCATGGGAACACGACTTCAGGCTCTGCTGGTAACCAATGATTTGAGAAATACCTGTCTCTCAGCGGCACCTCAAACATCTCACGATGAGGGGTAGTTACTCATTGCAAATAGCGACCAGCCTCTTCACCTAGCTTCACTGCTGTCTCACACCAGCTGGGGCATCTGCATGGCGCGGGTGCCTAAGAACATTGGCGACGCATCTGGGTGATCACGGCGAGGGCCTTTGTCCTGGTAATTGTTTTTGTACCTTTTCCGCCACGATCTTCCAATATCTTTCCGATGGGCAAGTTTGTTCCCGGTTTCCGGGTTCGAGTTATCGAGGGCCTGGTACTCACAGGGGTCTCAGACTGAGTTCCTCAATCCCGCGGCTGTCGGCCTCCAGGCCACGGACGAACCCATCGTTTCTTTGCTTTCTGGATACTTGGAAGGATGATTGTGACACCTTCCCCAGCTGCAACGAACGAGACGCACAAAGCAGGCAGCCACGGTTCATGCCAAACAATGCTGGGCGACAATACTTGTCTCGCCTGGTGGCCCAGGCCAAGAAGTAGCAACCCCGCTATTGTCAGGTCAGATAGACAAGTACTGCTTCTAGCCCAACCTATTGGAGATTGAGATTGTTTACCTTGATTGTGTTGGCTAGGACAACATGAACCAAGACGTAGTGGAAGAGCTGCAGATTGATGCCAGCTCCCTGCGATTCGATGGCCTTCTCTTGACGCTTGACATGGCATCGAACATCTTCCGAGCAGGATCAGAGCGGCCTAAAACAATACGGAAGATCTGGATGCACGGTTGCGAACTGATCTTACTACGGTCTAGTCTGAGCTGTCGATGCTCTTTCGGAACTCCAGCCAGACGTAATCAAATGCATGCCTCATCATTACCAAGAGTATGGATTGTATCCCTATTCGAGAGCGAGTTGAAATATGGAATATAAAAGGGCAATAAGATGGGCATGGTTTGAGCCACGGTCGACAGAGGCGCATGGCGCTCTTGGTACGCCGATGATGGCTGAAGGATGTCGCCGTCTGACCAAGCAATGGCATCACAGTCTGACACAAGAGAGAGAGGCAAGGTCCCGAAGATAGGAGACCCTTGTCGGCAGCAGAACTGTACCGCCAGCCAGGCCCGAAGCTGGACGGCGATAGAGTTGAAATGGACACTTGGTGTAAGTGGTCTGAAGCTCTAGACCAAGGCAGGTCACAGGCTAGTTGGGTCAGGGTGCCGCGTGGCGCATTCGGGCCGTAGGAGGACAAGGAGGAGCGGACGGGATAGGATAGTGACAGACGAGAAGAAATATGTTGGAGGCGCCACGAGATGACGAAGCCTATCCGTGTGGGTGGTTTGTCAGTGATGGTGAGGAAGCCTGGTGGGTGTTTGGGGGCGGATCGGCGTTGGTCTGAGACTTCATGGCTGAGGCACCCGGTTGCCTCTATTGTGCACTCCACCCTGAATGAAGAGGTGAGGGCGGATGCTTAGATCCATGGAGGGCTGAGTCTAGGCTGAGCTCAACTTGGATGGATGTCTTGCTTTACATCATTCTTGGCGTCCAGGGTGGGTGTCCATGATCCATCTGAGGTGGATGTGTCGGAGGAGGTTTCGGGAATGGACGAGGCGCCCAGAGGCCAAGGCAGTTCGGCCGCTGAAGTGACTGGGATTCACCGCTGACTCACTGAAACGCCAGCGCCATGACTCCCTAGGGCTGCTCATCAACTCTACTGCGACCCGCTGCAAACAAACCCACTGCCATGCGAGAGCCCCCAGGGTCCTGTTTGACTCATCAATTCCAACGACGGGACCCTGAAACCTGATTCCGTCATCATCGCCCTCAACTCACATCGAGACTAAAGAAGCTCTGCCACTTCGCTTCTTGCTCGTCTCTCTTCGCTCTCTCGCTTCTCCCCATCCTCGCCCTCCGTACAAGGCGACCTCCCCCCGGGCATGCCGAAGAAAAGGAACATCAAGTCCTTCAAGCCACCCTCGACGGCTTTCCCGCACGCGGCCTCATCGTCCAGTATCGCCGGTAAGCTCATCATGGCCGCCTTTTCATCCGCCACGCCCCTCCCTCCCGTTGCCTTCCCACCCCCTGGGCCGCAGACCGCAGGGTCGTCCTCTCGGCTTGCTTCCCTTTGAAACACCCCCCAACCTCCAACGTCCATCCTCGTGGCTGCCAGAGTCTCACAAGACGTGACCAGCAGACAGGCCCAAAAGGAGCGTCAACGAGATACTAGCAAACTTGCGTCGCACCTCGATTGGGCCATCCGCTGCCGCCCAGCCCTCGCTGCCTGCAACCGCCCCGAGCGTTCCTCCAGCCATCAGGGAGATCCTCCAGATCCCCGAGACCCCAGCCCCTCGCCCCCGACGCCCTGTTGCTCGCCAGAGGTTCGACGGAAATGGCAGGAGACTTCCCGCCGGGCCTCCTCCCCCACGGAGCTGGGTCTCCCGCTCACTCACGGATGAAGCTAGATTGGGTGCCTTCTCGGGCTCCTCGCGGTTGAACTTGGCCGACACCACCTTGCCAGGGGCCTATCTTCCTGCGCGAGGGAGTCTCATTGATATCGTGCTACAGAAGCTGGCGTTCGATTGGACTTTCCATCGAGTGTACAACCAGTATCATCTGTACTTCGTTCCCAATCACCTGAAGGCAGCATTGATACGCTTCGTTGGGATAGCCAGCGAAGATGGTCTGTCTCTGAGTGATCTCAAGACCATTTTGCTGCCGCCCCCAGATACTTTCGAGGACGATGAGCTAGAGGGCCTAGCCAATTCAAATGGCGAGGTCAACTACCTCGATCTGTCCGGTTCCATCGGTCGCTCCCTTAAGCTCAAGGATGTCGGTGACCTACTCTTCCCGACGAGGGACGAGCTTTCGACAGAGCTCCAGGATTCTTGGGACGTACCCGATACTGTCCTCAGCCCGCCCAGAGCACTCCTCCCAAACCTCACACACCTGTCACTTGCTCTAGATCCCCGCCATGCCTCGTCTGCATCGTGGAAACAGCTTCTCGGGCTGTCCTCCAAGCTATCGTCCGTCACTCATCTGAGTCTCGCTTATTGGCCCGATCCGTGTCTCATCACCCGGGGCCGCCTATCTTCCGTCACCTCCCCCCAGGGGAACATACCCTACAGCGGCACCAATCTCTACTCTCACTCCATCGATCACGACTGGAGCGAGGCTCTTCTCGTCCTGCGCTTGTTGAGTAAAAACTTGTACGCGCTCGAGTTCCTTGATCTCACCGGTTGCACGCCATGGTTCAAGGCCTTGCTAGCCGAGTCTGAGCACGACTTTGTTGACTGGGCGAGCAACTGGGGCAAAGTCACCGAGCTACGACTCTACACGGGATTGAAGCTAAGTGATGACGCACTTCCCTCGGAGAGGGCTAATTACCGGGAGGCCATCGAGATGGCTAGAAATGTCGAGAAGCATATTCGGACCATGAGGGCTGGCAAGGGCAGATTTGTTGTGGTAGAGAGGGACCAGCTTAACACGTAGACTACCATTTCGTGATATACTCAGATTAAATGGATCGTTTGAATACCTAAGAGATATAGCATGTGCTTTCTTGTTCCCATCCTGGAGGCATTGTGGTTTATTGATTCGTCCCCAGACTGGCATTCCAAAGCGCCTTGAATTTGCTTGGCGATGCGAGAAGATCTCTTGGTTTGCCTGTCTCAACAATTCGGCCTTTCTCCATGACGACAACGTGATCAAAGTCAGCAATCGTGTCCAGACGGTGGGCGATGGATATAACAGTGTGCTCTCTGAAACGGGTTTCAATGACCCTCCTCACGATCTCCTCTGTCTTCGAATCCACACTGTCTTGTTGTCAGCATGTTCGTTCATGGTCGATTAACAACCATGGAATGCATCGTGGGCTTACCTGCTCGTCGCTTCGTCCAGCAGTACCACCCTCCCAATCGTATTTCTCAGGACTGCCCTCGCCAGGAAGAACAGTTGTCGCTGTCCATGGCTCAGCATATCCTCTTCGAACGGCGCGTCTAGACCTCCGCGTTCTTCGACCGTGTCCCACAGGCCGACGAGGCGGAGCGCATCCGCCATTTCCGTCTTAGAGCTTGCGTGGAAAGGGTCGATGTTTTGGCCGACCGTGCCGGGGAGCACAAACTGGTCCTGCGTGATGGCAATGAATCGCGTGCGGATCGTTTCTCGTGGCAGGGACGTTAGGGGAAGGCCGTCGACGGCGATGGTGCCGGAGGAGGGGTCGAGTAACCGCAAAAGGGCGAGGAGTAGAGATGATTTACCGCTGGAGGAGGTTAGTTTGTTGAGGCAATGTTTCTTATGATAGTTGGTTCTCACCTCCCAGTCCTGCCGCAAATGCCAACCTTCTGGCCCGGTTTGATATCAAGAGTGATTCCGTCTAGCACCTTGACCTCTTCTCTACCTTCATACGATGCGGATAGGTCTTTGATTTGAATCTTGCCACTGTCTGGCCACGCCGTTGGCGGCTCTCGCGTGTCGCCAGGCAGGTTCTCGTCTCCAGTGTCCTCCGCAAACTGCTTGATCCGCGCCACCGCACCAATCGAGGTTTCTATCGATGTCCAGAACTGAATGAGCATGTTGAGCGTCTCGCTGAGCCCAATGAGCTGCACGAGCGACACGCCCGTCAACCCCACGTCGACCTCGCCGCGGAGCATGACAGCAAAGCCCACCACCAAGAGCGCTAGCGCCGCGGTCGTCATGTCCAGCACCAGCACGAGCCAGCGCTGCACCATGATGAGCAGGTAGAACGGACGCTGGGAGCGGTCGACGAGGACGTGGTTGGCTTCGATGGTGGCGGGCACCCAGCCGAAGGCGCGGAGGGTGGCAAGACCGCCGAGCGTCTCTAGGAACTGAGTGTAGACGGGAGCCTTCTCCTCGAGGTCGAGGAGACGGAGTTGGCGCGAGGTGCGGAGGTAGCCGCGCTGGAGGTAGAAGTACAGGGCGAATAGGAAGGGGAACGTGATGGCGACGTAGTAGGAGGATGCGGCGAGCAGGCCGGCCTTGGCGATTACTCCGAAGAAACCTGTTGGGATGTTAGATGTTAGATGTAGGAGGGAGACAAGGGGGTTACACACTAGCAAGTGTAACGACGAGGCCGAGAGGGAGGTGATTATCCACCATTCCGATATCTTGGGAGAACCTGTCACAGATGTTAGAGCACCAGCTTGCAGAAAGAAGACGTCGATCAAGGCATGTACCTTGTCGTAATAGACCCAAGGTCAGTGCTCGTGAACAGAGATAGAGGAGCCCTGCGGAGGTTAGCAATATCACCTAGCGCTTATGAGATGGACGAACCTCATAACTGTCCACAGCAGTCTCTGGTGTAAAGATATCCCAGACTTAGCTGCGATGATCACGAGGACGAACCTGTTTCCTCGTCAGTTGACTAGCCGGTCACTTATTGTGTAGCTAAGATTCTCACCATATGAGGATGGCAAACCAAACAACTCCCACGGCCTGTAACGCAGCATATATACCAAGGTAGTAGCCAGTACGCTGATCTTCGCCGTCGGAGATTGTATCCGTCCAGAATTTAAGCCAAACAGCTGCGTCGTTGTTAGTATACTTTTGTGTTTAGGCATGGGGAAAAACTAACTGGGGAAGCTCTCCAAGAACGCCCAGATGACTTCCAAGGCAAGCAGGGTCCAAAGAAAAGGATACCCTATGCTGCCAGAGTAGTAGCGGTAGACGGTCCTGTCGCCGAGTTGACGGCGCTTATCTAGCTCCTGGGCCTCGGAAGGTTTGATATTGGAGTTCATCACTGTCGAATTAACTTCCTCTTCCGGCTCAACAGCTTCTCGATGGTTTAAAGGTGGAGAATGAGAGTTCTCTTGAATAAGAGCCTGCATGTCCCCGCCTGAATTGCGAAGATGCTCGAAAGTGCCTTGCTCAGAGAGGCGCCCGTCTCCCTTGAGGTAGAGAATCAAATCCGCCGAGGGAAGAAAGCTCGCTACACGAAAGTTAGAAACGGGTAAATTTTAATACTAACAGTACTTACTCGACTGGGTCGCAAGAATGATGGTAGTTCCCCATTTCCTAAACAAGCCGTTACGATGGAAGAGATTCTTGAAGATCGTCTGCGCAGTGTGGTTGTCCAGGCCGCTAAAGACATCATCGAACAGGGCAATTCTAGGCCGGGAGTACACTGCTCTAGCTAAGGCCTGATTTAATTAGCAGGGATTGCTGGACAAACTCGTAAGACTTACGACTCGTTGCTTCTGTCCACCACTAAGCGCAAGGCCCTTGCTTCCTACAACGGTCATATCGCCATGAGAAAGCTGCTTGATATCTTTTTCCAGGTCGCAAGATTTGACAACAAGGTCATAGAGGCTTGAATCATAAGGAGAATAACCGATGATGTTTTCTCGGATGGATTTGTTCTACTCAATTAGCTGAGACAGCAGAGCGTTGGTACACTTTACATACCAGGAGCCAGGGGCTTTGATCACACCAGGAGAGTCGTCCACTTGCCAAGCTGATTCTTCCGGTTGTGTTTGGAGCTTCTCCAAGTAGTCCCTTAAGGAGAGTGCTCTTCCCAGATGCGACTGGCCCAAGTAACAGAACAAATTGGTTGCGTCTAACGGTAAAGGTGATGTCTTGGAGGACCTTCCGCTCTTCCGACCAGGCAAAATGTGCCTCTTGAACATCAATAGCGAAGTCTTCCGAGATCATGCCGAGAGGAGAGGAATCAGTGTTGTTTCTAAGAACCTGTAGCTCGACAAACTCCGCGTCATGCTCGTGGTATGTCTCAGGCACTGCTGCTGAGTGGACGCGGCGATACTCTTGACGTGAATCTTTAACGAGGAATTTCTCAATCCTCTCGAAAGCGCCAAAGGCAGCACTCATGTCGAGGACAACTTCAAACATCCAGAAGAGAGGCTGAGCTAAGAGGATAATAAGTGATAGAGCAGAAAACAATCTTGTTGAGTCGAGCGTTTGGCTGGACTTTGCGGCAACACCCTGGAACATTGCAAAGGCCGCTACGGGCGAGAGGAGGATAGGAACCTGAGCGATTGAAGAAGTGATACTGCTGACGACCCGAAAGGGCCTGGAAGCCTTGATCTCGTCTACGCGGAGGTTTGTGATGGTGTCGGAGAGCATCTGGGTCAAGCCGGACATTTTGATGCTTTTGATGTGGCCGATCATGGCGGAGGTGATTCCTTGGAAGAATTAGTATCGCATGAGAATCGTCGAGATGCTGATACTTGCCAACTCGCTTCTGCGTCTTTCCCAGCCAGGCAATCTGATACTTCTTCGCAAGGGGAGCAATTCCCATCGTGCCAAGGAAGGCAAC
This sequence comes from Neonectria sp. DH2, assembly GCA_003934905.1. NCBI lineage: Eukaryota > Fungi > Ascomycota > Sordariomycetes > Hypocreales > Nectriaceae > Neonectria > Neonectria sp. DH2. The sequence goes on along the minus strand of RQWH01000003.1, from coordinate 1,717,327 downwards.
GAAAGAAACGATGATGGGACCAGAGGCGGCGTATCCGATTTGAATGCTGAGCAGCCAAGTGGCGATGGCAATCTGGATGGTATTCGCCCAGAACTCATGAATCTCTCTAATGGCCCGGACAATGACTTCGACCTGCGTACCAATCAGCTTGAGAAGAATCCCGGGCAGAAGGGTGACTTACATCGGACGACATGAGAGTCACAGCGGCCGAATCGTCTGCTACCGTGACGCTCATCTCGGTAGCCTTGGAGAAGATGGCCGAGACCAAAACCCCCGCAACATGGTGACGGAGCGGCCATTGCGGTGCCAGTAGAGGGCCTGCGTGATGGCGATACCGAAGTACACCAGTCCGTATGCAGCGACAAGACCGTGGCCGATGGTGGCGGGCTGCGATGAATCGTCGAGAAAGACAAGGAAGCTGTTCAGAACAAGCGGCTGGCAGATGGTGAAGGCCAGCAGCGCAAGTCGTGGGAGGGCCACGGCGACGAGGGGCCACCTCAAAGTGACGATGCAGCATCGGACGAGGTGGTGTTTGCGTCTTGACGATGCTGAGCAGAGCTTTAGTACAAGTACCTCACGGATTTAAGGGTGATTTTGATAATATGGGAACAGCTATATAGGAATGATAGGTCGAACCTTTTTGCCAGTGCCACCAAAACCTCTCTTCCAAGCCCGCCGCAGCCATGTCCTGATCCAGCGTGAAGAGATCCACCGGCTTCAGCAGCCTCCGGAATCCGGTTAGCAGCAGCGGCGTGACCCACGCGAACACGGCCCTGGCGTACAAGCCGGCCGTGACCTCCGGGGCGTACGGGCCGGCGCCGGCGACCAGGTACGGGGACTTGTCCCACGCTTCGAGGACGACGAGCGCAGCCTTGAGAGAGAAGGCAGCCGCGAAGACGGCCGGAATGGAGACATAGACGATAAACGACGGCAGCAGCCACAGGGTGCGCAGTAGCGCCGCGTCTAGCAGAAGTGATACGAGGAGGAAGGCATTCAGCAGCGAGGATGGGCGGGGAGATTTGACATGTTCGGCGTACGAGAGGACACAGGACATCAGGCTTGAGGCAAGAGAGACACATGCAGCAGCGACAGAGACATAACTAAGACGGGCACCGGGAGGCCGAGTGGCCCAGAGGACCACGAGAGCAAGATGCAGGACGGCCAAGATGGTGATAGCGGCCTGTTGCAACAGTTCTGTCTGTCAGCACCGAGTCCCGCCGATCGAGACGGAAAACACATGGACGGGCGAGGTTGCGTATAACTGACCAGCTTGAGCAGTCGGAGGCGGTGGCCGGCGACTTTGACGCGAGCCTTCCGGAGATGGAGGAGGCGAAGAGGCGCGACCAGCAGAAGCAGAGAGGCGGGAAGCAGAACAAAAATGGTCTGCTCAAAGGTGACGGTGAAGTCGAAGCCCTGGCGACAATCGGCGTCGACCATGGGGCCGAAGGCGGTATCCGCAGAGGGCGCGCAGTGAGGCGCGAGGCTAGACGAGTTCATGTTGGCAACGAGCGATACGGAAATGATGGAGGAGGGAGGTTTTGACGATGAAGCGACGGGCATTGGGGGGAGGGGATTTATAGCGACCTCGTGGTGAGCGTGTAGGAAGACGAGGTTAGGAAGAATTAGGAAGGTGGCTGCCGGGGAGGTTTATCAGGGAGTGGGAGTCGGCGAATGAGCGTCGCATCTCGCTGTGCTGCTCAACAAAGGTTCCCGAGCAACATCCAAAAGCATTTCCATCCCTTTCTTTTCCCCTGTATTCGTATCTCCCTACCTGAAACCCGTTCTGATCTAACCTCGTTCTTACAAGGTCGTCTTTGCGGGTTGTGCTCTTTCAACGGGACGCAATTGTCGGAAAGGACCTGCAGGGTGTTTTGTCGTTGGCCTGCGTGTTAGTTTCTAGTAATTTGTAGGTGACGTGCAATGGGTGTTTATAATGGACATAGCTTCTCTTAAATAACATGCAGAACCCGTACCAAACCAACTGTTATTTCTTTAGATACAACTTGAAATATCTATGATTGAAACGGCAGCATTGCGTCAGTCCATCTACGAGAGTGAGATATCAACACAAGTGAAATCCAACCTCCACCGATACCCTGTAGACTAACTGGGATGAGTGTCTCGGAAGGGACATCTGGTGACTCACTTCCTGCGCAGTCATTTCATATGCGATAAATACGCCATCGCCAGCTCCGTCCTGAACACTCTGACACAATCTGTTTTATTCGCGCTGTCGATCTCAGGTGCGTAACACAACCGAGCGGAAATGCAATCGAGGAGTAGGGGCAGTCTGGCGAGTCACACGGTGTGAGTCACCAGCGCATTGTGCGGCAGCCAACTAGACCACCAGATGCAACGAGGAAGTGGCATGTCTCCTTTCAGCTCTGGGGTAATTTTCATTCGTGGCTGACGCGCCGGAATTCATTGGCGTCGGGTCGGGGACAGAGCAAACCATCGCGGAGAAAGCCCGCCATGTAAAGGCAAATAGGTGTTCGTACTTATTTCATGCAAATTCCAGATGGCTTCTAGAGTTGGATTCAGACGACATCCGCTTCTTTAACAAATTGTACAATACGAGACGTCTCTGCTTCCAACGGACTACTACTTGTTACTTCCTCATCCGCCTCCTCCACAATGACGTCGATTGCCTCCGAGTCCGTAGCCACCATCCTCTGCACCTCCAAGCAGACGCGCTTCCACATCGAGTCGCCCAACTATCGCGAGGTATGAAGACCCGTCTCGGAGACATCTTAGATCTAACTCTGGGGGTCCGCAGCTCGATATCGAAGGCATCTCCATCGCCGTCACGGCAGGCGGCAAGCCCACGTCAAAGGGCAAAGCCAAAGCCAAGGGAGAAGGCATCGATATTCTCACCAATGCCAAGTTGGCATTGAAGGAGGGCCGGCGGTATGCCCTCGTCGGTCGCAATGGCACGGGGAAGTCGAGTGTGTCTCCTCGCATCATTATGCTCTCTGAAGCTCCGCGTTTGCTTGCTAACCAACCCGTCGTCAGCGCTACTCAAGGCCATTGCAGATAAACTCATCCCCGGCATTCCCGAGGGCACCCGGATCGCACTTCTACAGCAATCAAGTCTCATCGGTGAAGATGCTGATGGGAAGTCTGATCCTGAAGATGGACGGACTTCGACTGTCTTGGAAGAGGTGATTGAGCGAGCCACGGCGAAGCATGCCGTAGAACAAGAGATCAAGAGTATTTCCTCCCAAGTTCCTTCTGACTGTAACTGTTCTCATCATTTATAACTGCAGTCTTGTCTGATGGCGTCAATGCCTCGGATTCCTATGCCCCCGTTCGTGCCCTGAGGCAGCTCAAGCACCATCGCCACCAGCAACGCCTCTTCCGCCTCGACAAGGACGCCAGGCTTCGCAGTGGTGCTCGAGGTCTGCAGGCGCGCAAAGCCTTGGTGGCCTATGAGAAAGTCGTAGTCGAGTCCAACACTATGTAAGTCACTCTATACCAAACACCGCCCCTCTACCTGACACAGTCCGTATAGACTGGAGCAGCCAAACGACGACATCGTGCCCGAGACACTCCAAGCGGAGACACAGGAGGCTATAGATATGCTTGCCGACCTCCAAATCCAGGTTGATCCCGCCCGTGTCTCCGAGACCGAGTCCAAGGCCAAGAAGATCCTCACCGGTCTTGGTTTCTCCGAGGCGCTCATGGCGAAGCCCATCGTCAGCCTCTCCGGCGGATGGCACATGCGCGCATCCCTCGCAACGGCCCTGCTGCAAGAAACGGATATCCTCGTCCTCGACGAGCCCACCAACTTCCTCGACCTCCTGGGCATCATCTGGCTGCAGCGCTACCTCCAGGGTTTCGAGGAGTCGGACCGCGCCCCGACCCTGATCCTCGTCTCGCACGACCGCGACTTCATCTCCGTATGCACCGACCTGATCATCCTCAAGGACAAGCAGCTCACGTCGTTCCACGGCGACCTGCCCACTTTCGAGGCATCCCAGTCGGAGCGCAAGCTCTGGCTCTCCAAGATGAAGGATGCCCAGGACCGGCAGAAGACGCACATTGAAAAGTCCATCGCCGCCAACATCAAGGCCGGCAAGGCCAACGACGACCAGAACAAGCTCCGCCAGGCCAAGTCCCGCCAGAAGAAGCTCGACGACCGCTGGGGCTTGCAGGTCAGCAGCCGTGGCGGCCGCTTCAAGCTGAACCGTGACGTGGTAGGATATTACCTTACTTCTCGTGAAGAAATTGATATTCCCCCTGAAGACCGCCCTGTAGTCATCTGTCTACCAGAGCCTCCGGATCTGCGGTTCCCTGGTGCGCTCATATCTCTAGAAAAGGTTGCATTTCGGTACTCTGCCAAGACGCCCCTCATCGTCCAGGACGTCACCCTCTCCATCAGCATGGGCGACCGCATCGGTATATTGGGCCTCAACGGCTCCGGAAAGTCCACGCTCATAAAGATGCTCGTCGATGAGACCCGGCCGTCCTCAGGCACTGTCATCACCCATCCACGTCTGAAGCTCGGCTACTACTCCCAGCACGCCATCGACGCTCTCCAGGCCATCGGGAGCGCGGAACCGGGCCTTACAGCGCTCGCGCTGCTCACCCGCGAAGTCGAAGCCCATACCGACGATCTCAACGAGGGTGATCTCCGTGGTCTCCTCGGCAAGCTAGGCCTCCCTGGGCGCATCGCCTCGGACGTGCCTCTCACGAAGCTTTCGGGAGGTCAGGTTGTCCGCGTCGAGCTCGCCCGCCTGCTGTCGAGGTACCCGCACTGTCTGATCCTCGATGAGGTCACCACGCATCTCGACTACGAGACGGTGACGGCGCTACGAGAGGCCCTGCGTGATTGGGAGGGTGCTGTGATCCTTGTTAGCCACGACCGATGGTTCATGCGCGGTGTCGTGGAGGGGTTGCGGGACGAGGGTGATGAAGGGAGTGAGGACGAAGATGATGAGGAGAATCCAAGGCGGCGAGTTGTGTATAGGCTGAAAGGAACTAGAATGGGCGTGCTGGATAATGGGGTGAGTGAGTTTGAGCAACTCATGGAGAAGAAGGTGAATAAGCTACTTCCCCAGTGAGATAAGCTATAGAATCAACATAAAAGGTTGATAAGGCGAAATTTCTGGTAGCGGTTGCAATATCTAGAAGCCATGTCTAATTCCTTAGCCCCCCTATTCAAGCAGCAGGCTAGAGGATGCCAACACTCTGAAAAGCCCTCCCTCCAACATCTTCACGTTCATCTGCCCACCAATGGGAATTTCCACAATCGTGCCATCAATGCATACCTTGCGCCACCTCTCGTCCTTTTCCAATATGGTGACTTGGACCTCATCCACCTCCTCGTATCCCACCCGTTCGCCATCCTCCCACTTTATATCCACATGCCTACCCTCATCATAGGCCTTCATCATCACCTCCATCGTCCTCTCGCCTCCGATAGGCCCGAAGTGAACCAGCCGGAGCTTTTCCTGGAGGGGTTTGCTCGCAGGTGAGATGGTGAAGGTGCGCTCTAAGTTCGACACCAGTGTGGTGAGCACGTATGCGTGAGCGTCTCGCGGGATGGTCTCGAACTTAGACGACCCGGGACGCCGAATCGCAACCTGCGCATCGTACGGATGGGCCTCCTTTAGTAGTTCCTGCGCGACCATGCCGAAACGTTTCTGGCCGTGGACGCGATACTCGGGAGTATCGCTCTCGTAGACAATGCTGGCATGGAAACCATAGCTCGCAACAATGGCACCGTTCAGGTGAGAGACAGAGGTTTCTTCCCTGGAAAACTGAGCGTCGACATTGGATTGACTAGACGCATTCACCTTGTCGGCGAAAGTGACTATTCGAGACCCAGGTGAAAAAGATGCCCGGAAGACAGGGAGATCAGAAGGAGTCCCCTGAAAGAGCGTCCGCAGTCCATGGGCTAGAGGAGTTGGCCCGGGATTCAAGTACAGAGGCTTGTGCATCGAATGGAAAAGGGCATTTCCCGTTCCCAGAGGAAGCAATGCCATTAGGGGCAAGGTCGCGGGCGACGAGTCTTTGTCGGAGCCATTGAGGAGATCCACGACTCCGCCATCCCCACTGAGAAGCACAATCGTTCTCGCCCTCGAGGCCTGAACGTCCGAGGTCCATAGACCTTTCGCAAAGGACCTAATGGTCTCCGCGCTTTCAGTGACAGTGAGCCGGTAATACAGCCCGTTCGTCTCTGCCTGGTGGCTGTCGGCTTGAGGTGCCCAGTGCTCACCAGTATGGCTTGCGATGAATTGCCAGAGCGGTCGCAGTACGTCTTCCCAGACTCTCACGGCCGATCCCATACCGGATTTGGTCGAGACGATGACATCGACTTCGTTGCTTACCCCATGGCGGAGATGAGATGGCAGCTCCCTAAAGATACGTTCCTGGAGTGCATCGGCGGGTATCTGGGTAGTTTTGAACACGGACAGGCGAAACGGGTTGTGTTCGTCTTCAGGAGCCTCCTTGAGACAACAGATAAAAAACTCATGATCAGGTACTTCGCTTCTCGGTGCTTCCAAAATGAAGAGAATTTCGTCGCGATCAACTTTCTCGGATGACCCGGCTCGAGTCCACGTAAGATTGCCGTCTATGATTGCGACGTCATCTACAGACACAGCCTCTGGAATATGCGCAAGTGACTGTGCGGAGCTCATTGTGCGGGGAATGGGGCGAGACACAGTATTGGTGACAAACAAGAAACTGAACTCATGGAAGAGAAGGAACGAAAAGAGAGGAGGAAAATAAGTGGTCGGGTGAAGGCCGATTGATTTGTTAGATGGATGGAAGGAGGGGATATTTGTATGGTGTTTGAATGGATAAACTAACGGGCCAATTAAGGCAGGTGAGGAGGCTTGCAACCGCATAGCGCGGTCACGGGCATATGCCCTGCATGTGAATGAACAACCCAGCGGAGCGGCGTGAGACGACGCCATTTGGTTCGGTCGGTTCTGGCTCTGGCTTTGGTTTTGCACCATCGCTTGTGCTTGTGGGGCCTGCTTCGGCTGACGAAGACTGTAGGCTTCATGACGCCAGACGAGAGGCACCATCAGCCATATCAACCCGCCCCAATCGACTAGACCAAGCCCAATTTGTTGTTCGTTGCTCGGGTGCTTCGACTGAAAAGATGTCAAGGGCCTCTGTCCTCACTTACTGCTGGCCTTGGTGATCGGGCCCCAGTTCTCCCGAGGGTTCATCTGGTATCGTACATACTTTTGTTCTCCGTGTCGACGCGCCAGTCGAGCCAGAGCGTCGTTGAACACCAAAGTCTTGCGCAGATCTGACTCGCTTGGGGTGGTGGCCTCGTTACCGTTGGACACAGCGGCTGCCTCGTTGCTTGCATTCGCCTCCGATGAACCTTGCGGTTGTTCCACGCCTTCCATCTCGGTGCCCTCAACGTTGGACGGCACTTCTTCCGATGCTGTCTCTTCGCGACCAACTAGACCAGCATCCTTTAGGATTTTCCAAGCGGCCGACATTTTCTTGATGTTCGCTTCCTTGATGGGAGACTTCTGGCGGATCCACTCAGTCATCACCCACCAGATTGTCGACCAAGGCGCATCGGTCTTGATGCTTCCCGGCCGGCAATGGCTCCTCGTTGTTCGGTAGCCCAGGTGCATGAGTGCACCTCTAAACATGTCCTCGCTCGGAGTCGAGCAGCTAACCACGTTGGCCAACTTACTAGGGATGACAAAGAAAGGATAAGGGTCAATCGTTGCAAGTTGGGCGTCCTTGGGATCGACCGGCTCTGCGACCTCTGGTCCAGGGAGATGCTCCTCAAGGGCTGTTCGAAGCATGCCTTCAAGTCTGGGCAAGGTACCATAGACCGAACGGTCCGCTTTTGGGATTTGCTCTAGGAGCCGTTGGATAAACTCCTTCGAGTGAATATGTCCTCCATACATGGGGCCGTTGATGTGCATCTTGGACCCGCAGTGCTGGCAGAATTGACCAGCAGTCGGTCCCAGTGCCATGGTATGCTTGTAGTAAGCAGCGGAGCCCTTCTTGTTTGGCGTGGGTTTACTCCTCATGAGGGGCTGCGTTTCCCAAGCACCACATCCATAGTCGCAGCTGTAGATCAGCATCGTCTTGGCCGCGAGGAACTTGACGGACTGGGGCGATTTGGTAACCCGAATGAAGAATTTGGTGTAAAAGTCGATCGAAAGCGAGAGGAGTGGCTCGATCGTCAGGCCGTAACGAGATGCAGATGTTGCCACAGCGTTCAGCACAAGCCGGAGGCCACCCTCGTGTGAGTGCATGCCTTTGATAGGGATTCCGCCATATAAGGCATATGTCTTCTCGCAGTAGCTATGCCCAGCCCACACGGCACTGTCCGTGCAGGTAATGCAGAGGAGGCCACCGTCGTCTCGCACCGCTTGGACTGCAGCATCAAAGAATGGCGCAGCAGTTCCATAGGGATCCAGATCAATCACATCGAACTTGTTGGCCTTGCCAGGGTTCCCTGATCGATCCCTATGCGACAAGTCTTCTGCAATCGCGCGGTACATGTGTGCGAGAGCATCGCCTTGCGTGACAGTCACCTTGTCCTCGAGGCCGTTGTGGGTTACGTTCATCTTGATGGTCTCTGCCGCCGAATCGGACAAGTCGTTCGCCTTGACAGAGGTTACAAAGGGGAGTTCATGAGCATATCGAAGAGCTCGTAATCCAGACGCTGATAGGGCATCGAGAATTTTGAACTGGGCTTTTGGGGACTTCGATGGCTGTTGTTGTTCCAGAGCTTCGGGCTTCGGCTGTTCTGGAGCCGTCGGCTTTGGCTGCTCGGAAACTTGCGGCTGGTCCGGAGCTGTGGGCTTCTCGGTCTCGGTGGTGTTTTCCGTGGGCTTTTGCACATTATCGTCGCGCTTTCTCTTCTTCCCCTGCTTCGCCATACGTGCGTCATACTGCTCCCGTCTCTTTTCAAGGATATCCTCGCCATATGTCTTGATCGCAAGAACCGAGAGATCACGGTTATACTGTTGGATCGGGTTGTAAAAGACCTGTTGAACCTCCCCGCGGTCCTCGCCAATCTTGGCACCCTGGGGCACTAGGATGGTCGCCTTTCCTTCCGTTACGGTCCGGTACTCCTTGCCGTCATGCTCGACCGTATTCGCGGGGATTGCGTCGCCAGCCATTTTGGTCGTGGTGGAAAACGAGTGGCGACTGGCTTGGTGGTGACGATGGATTAGATGTTCGCTCGACGAGTGGGGCGTTTTTGAAGAATTGAAAATAGATTTGGGGATGAATCTGGGCCCAAGTTTTACACAGCTGCCAGGAATTGGCCGCGATCTTAGAACACTGCGATACATGCAAGCGGGTCGCAAAAAGAGCAGCCCGGCGTCGTCTCGAGATGCCAAAAGTCAAGGGGCGCCAAATTTTGACAAATTCTGCCGGTCGTCACCAAGGCGGTGAGAAGCTCCCCCACCATGTCTCGCAGGGTTCACGAGGCACCTAAAATGCGACACGGTTGATGAATACAAAACTCGTCTGTAACAGCTTAAAGCACTCACTCAAACTTTCTTAAACGTGATGAGTCCAGGGACTTGAAGAGGTTCCAAAATTTTCTCAACTTCAGTGCGTAAGGTTCGAGAGGTGTTTCTGTCAGATTGCAGAGTCAATTCTCAATTGCCCAAAGCTTGGGCACTCGTTTCTGGCAAACGGAAATAGTAACACATGCAATGAATGTATGCTTTGTGGCTGTTGTAAAGATTCGTCTTGAATAGATTTTTTTATGAAGATTATCTAGAGTGCCTGTCTTAAAAGGCTGCCAGCTTGGATTTCAACATCCTTTCCGCTCTTGGGTGATTCTGAATGCACATTTGACATAGTCGCAAGCGCAACTCTTACGTGTGCTCCTTTCCGGGCTGCCCGCCATTCTTAGGTACCTACTCAAGCTGGCTCCTTTCATATCATTTCATTGCTTGATCTTTCTTGCCAGATATTCTCCTTTTTATGTGATATTGCCACTTTCAAGGAAGGAATCACGAACATGGCAGTTCAGTGGCATCCCGCGCTTAGCCCTGGGTATGGGACTCTCCATCCTCATCCGCATTTGTGTCTACACGACAACCTTTCGCATCCCGCCGTTCTTTTGTCAAACCTTGTCGAGTAATAAGTCATATTACTTACTGATCCCGTCTGATCCTAGCACGTACGTACCCATATCCATAGCCTGCGATATTCTCGTACGCATTCCTAACACATGGACAAACTCGTTTCAGCAAACTCTACCGCCTCTCCTACTGCTTAGTTTCTTGCTCTATTCGGTCTTCCGAAGTACCTCAATGTCGACACAACCTACGGCCGACCTGGCCGTTGACTTCTCCAGTCTCCCTACAAGTACACATCAAATACAACAACCCGTCCCTATCCAGGTCAACGATGACCCCATCCCCCTCAAGCCTCACGACGTGGGCCGTTGCAACATTCCCCGACACAGATTTCTCACTCAGGCTGAGTGGCTGATCCTTGCTCACGGTGTTGGCGGCGTCAAAGATGCAGAGAACCAAGCCCCTCTGCATCCAGTCAGCTGGTGGTGGCCGCCAAAGGGACTTCCGCGCGGTCTCTACAGGGATGTCGTCTATCAACGCACCAAGGCATTCTACATCTTCCATTTTTCAAGCATGGTGCGATGGGGTCTAATGATCATGCAACTCTTTCTCGGAGCCAGTCTCACAGGGCTCGGATCGTTCAGCCTTTCAAAAGGCACGTCCATCACCATTCTCGGGGCTGCCAATACAATAATTGCGGGCATGCTGGCGTTCCTTCACAACAGTGGTTTGCCGGACCGATACGGATACGATAAGGCTGAGTTTGAGGATGTCGAAGACCACATCAGGGAGATCCTCGACACTGCCATGGTCCCGGCGGACCACTCGATCGACCAGGCCCTTGCGGAGTGCTTCGACCTGTATCACCACGCGAAGGCGACGGTCTTGGCCAACAAGCCTGTGACTTACACGAAGAGCAAGGGCCACCGGGCGGGAAGAGGCATCATCCCGACGGCCGCACCCGGATCGATGATCCCGGCGTTGACGAGCAAGTTGCCAGGAACCAAGGACGAGGGCGGTGGGGGTTCGGGCACCGAGGGGGGAAAGTGAGGACTGGGATGTCATGCCGTCAGCCCTCTTACCAAAGTCGCAAATGTTGGGATTTTGGGTCCATTCCCAAAATCGACTTATTCCGCGTCCGCGCCCGCGCAGAGCAAGCGGACTGCACTAGCTTGCTGACTAGAACTAGTAGGACTACCGGCAGATGTCGAGCCAGAGTCGGGCGCGTGTGGCGTGCAATAGCCACGCGGCTAATCCATCAAGTGGCAGCCCGCCAGCTCTAAACGGGCGAATATTGCTATCAGCTCTGGCCTTAGCACAGGAGAACACGGCCATACCTAGCCCTAAGTACCTAGTTGAGGATGGACCAAAGTCCAATGAGAATGCACCCGTTCCTGAGGAGTCTTCTTCTGATGCCAAACGTCGACTACGCAAAGCCGGTGACGGATGCGGCCTTGTACCTGCATATGATACCCACGGCCAGCCCAATGATATGACGCCAATCTTGCAATAAAGCGCGGGCCCCGGTCTGGGTTAAATTGCTCCTCCTCCATGATACCCCTCCTTTCCAAGGCCTTGCCCTCTTGATCCGTTATCCATGCTCATTGAAACCGGGGCTACCAGTTTCAAGACTTGGCTGAAGGATGATGGACCCACCGCGCTCTCCATTTATATTAGTCCCAGGGACTAGATCTGCCACTGTCGCCGTGCCACAAATTGCATCCTTTGCGGCAATCCCTTCCATGCTAATATGCCTGATGCCATGTCGGAGTAAGCTTTAAATCTCCCCTGCTGCCCGCCATGACGCCCAAGTACTACGTAAAGGCCCTCTCGTCTCTTGTTCCCGTCGTTGTACCATCTCTTTCTCTGTGCTCTTCTCAGTGCTCTCCCAGCCATGCCTGCAGGTCGCTGGTAACATCTGCCTCTGCCTCCCAGACCCCGTCTCTCTTACTCCAAGTCACTCCTTTACTCTCTGGATTGCCCAGTTCACCGCTTCGGTGACCTGGCTACTTTCATTTTCACACTATGGTCGTGCTCACCGGCCCCCGGCGCTTCCCTCCAAAGTCGTCCGCCTGTTGTTGTTCGTCATCGTCGTCGTCCTCTTCATCCACACCCAGCGCCTGTCCCAGTCCCAGGCGCGGAACATCAAGATCGACTATGAGGATCTGGCGGCCGAGGGACCGCCAGCGGAGGAGCAGTATTTAAATCGCCTCAAGAAGCAGCATGGCCTCACGAATTACACGGCCTGGTCTGCATGGAGGATCCGCACCCTGGAGCAGGCCTCTGAGTGGGCGTCCATGACGGACATCGACGCCGACTTTCACTCAAACGAGTTCAGTGTCGTTGATGTGGCGAACCCCAGTCGGCGGCAGTTGGTCGCGCAGAAGCAGCTGGATGTCCCTGTTCCGGGAAGCCCTCTCCCCGGGCAGGTCGACGCTTCGGATTTCTTGTTCGCCATCTCGACCACCTACTCGCAGGTCATGGAGGGCGACTTCGCCATGGTCAAGAACTGGGCGCGATGGATGACGGGCGGAAACCGCTATGGAAACGGTGCGACCTTTGTGCTCATCCTGGATCAGTCTCCGGACCACCAGGTCAAGGAGATCAGCGAGATCCTCAAGTTCCAAGGAATCGACGCCTACGTGACCACTTCGACAACGCCCATGTCTGTGGCCCAGAAGTACGTCGGCATGATCCAGGTCATCAAGGAGTTTGGCGGCACGCTGGCGCAGAAGGGCCAGCACAAGAAGTGGTACGGCATCCTCGACGACAAGATCTTCTTGCCCAACCTGTCCTACCTCCAGCAGCGCCTCTTCGCCTACAACTCCGACGAGGCGCTCTACGTCGGCCTACCGAGCGAGCGGTCAGACTGGGCCATCGGCGAAGGCTTCGTCACCACGTACGGCGGAGGCGCTGTGTTCCTCACGCGATCCGCCGTGTCGCGCATCCCCGAGCTGCCCTGCTTTCAGGGAAGACCCAACGGGGGGTCGGACGAGAGCCGGTGGGACAGCCTCTTGCAGGACTGCCTGTCGCATCACACCGATATGACGATGCGCGTGCTCCCGAGTTTCTACTCACCCAACGATAACGACGACTATGCGTCGCGGACCGACAGCTACGAGACGGGCATCCAGCCCCTGACGCTGCACCAGTACGAGGAGCGACACCAGCTCAACCCCAGCGTCGCGCACCTGGTGACGGACGTGTGCGGCGAGGCGTGCTTCCTGCAGCGGTACCGCTTCCGCGACAACTGGGTGCTGGTCAACGGGTACACCATCACCGAGTACCCGGACGGCATGAATGTGGCCGACATGCCGGTGTCGGTGGCCGGGCGTGCGACCGACCTGGGTCGCAAGTCCGTCATCGGCCCCGTGCAAGTCGACGAGGACGCCATCAAGCGCAAGATGCTCTTCTGGACGGGGCGGCGCAACGTGTGGCGGCTGCTGGACTCGGTCCGGGGCAATAACGGGGACGTTTGGCAGGCGTACGTGAAGCGCGGCAGCGCCGTGGACACGCCGTCGTTCAAGCGCACCGAGGATGAGATTATGGATAGCGTGATTGTTCTGATTTGGGAAACGGCCGTATCTGAGAAGCAATGATTGTTTCTGCTCTGTTCTTTCTTCTTGCTTTTTTCTACTTTTCTCGGTATATACTTCATTCTAGGGAGACTCAAGGGGGAGTCGCGGCGTTGTGGATAGCTTCGTTTTGAATGTCGGAGTTGGTTTGGCGAGCCGGCCTAGGTAGCGTGATGCTGATAGACGACGACAAGATACTCAGTTCTTTATCCAATCCTCTTTCCTCAACTCCCAGTACAGCTCTGTCTTGCCCTCCATCTCTGACTCTCTCGTCACGCTTTTCCCGTTCAGTCCCAGCTTGTCATTGATAAGCTTGATCGCCGGCTCGTTGTCAGTAAGGGTGGTGATAGTAACAAGGTCGAGCTGCAGCCCGCCCTGCGCAACAGGTGCAAACCCCCAGTCCATGGCCAGTTTCATCGCCTCGGTCGCGTAGCCCTTGCCCCTATAGTCGGCGTCGATCAGTGCGCCGACATCACCAGCCCGGAGCGTGTCCCCGTTGCGCTCCAGTTGCTTGATGGCGCCGTACCCGCCCAGGCCGATCACCGCTCCTCCAGGCTGTTCATCCGACGTGAGCACCACCGCGAGGTTGACGCGGCCAGGGCCGGCCACCACTTTTCCGTGGGAGGTGTTGTAGACGGTTGGCTCAGAGGCCGACTCTCGCATGCGGGCAATGATAGTCTGCGCGGTGGGGATTTCCATGGGCTTGATGTTCGGGTCGGAAGCATTGCGGGGGTCTGAGAGCAGACGGGAGAAAGCAGGGGCGTCCTGGAACTCGAGGTTTCGGAGAGATATGGGGAGATTTTTTGACTCGAGGAGAGTGTCAAGGTGGAACAGGTTCCGGGTTTCCAAAGTCATGGCGGCGGTTGAATGATAACAAGCAAGAGAGGTGGGTGGGTGGATGGGTTGGTATATTGGCAGGCAACTTTTTTACAATTGTCGTAAGTGAGAGCCTTTCGATTTTGAGCGAGTTGAACCGGCGACCAGCTTCAGTAATCCAAGGGCCCACCAGTAGTTCTTGCGTCCAACAATACGAGGGGACCGTGGGATAATGATGGAGAAGATCAACGTAATGCGTAATCGCGTCCCCTGCAAGACGAATGAGTCAACGGGGGTTATCTTAGCTTCCTAGTTGGGAGTACCGGCAACCCCACGGCATATCGGCAACGTCTGGTAGTGTCGAAACATTCCGGCGTCTTAGTTCTATTCGTTGAGTAGTCTTGATCACGATACATCCATCATTGCTGCTAAGGCTCCATTCGGTTTGATCTCCTCCTCCTCACCCCTCTCTCTCTCTGGAGCTGACGCTGGACCCTGAATACCGTTGTTCCCTGCTCAAAGCCTCTGCTGTAGAGCTCCTCTCTCGAGCTAAAGGAGACGGAGCCTCTTTAGAGCTAACGCTAGATCCTGAGTACCGTTGCTCTCGGCTCACAGCCTCTGCCGTGGAACTCCTGTCTCGAGCCAAGGGAGATGGAATTTCGGGAGTAACAGACCGCGATTCATTGACAGGTCGCTTCGGCTTGGCATTCGTTGGAGGCTTTTTCCGACGACCGGAGACTGAGCCGCTGCTGGACCTGCGATTGACCTGCAGGTCCTCGCCATCAACTGTCGGGGTTTGGCTCCTGGTCGAGCTCATGGATGCCCTGCGGACACTGCTGCCTCGGCGTCTGCGCTCTTTCTCAACTACAAGATGCCGCTGAGGATGAACACTCTTCTCCAGGTCGGGCCGTCGATGTTGGTGTTGGGGGTTTCGCCACGGGAGCCACCAAAACCACCCATACTGCTGCTTGGCAAGCTCGCGATCTCGCTCCTTGACCTTCTGGCGCAGAAGAGCACGGCGTTCATTCTCCTTCTCCCAGTATTCGGTACGATAGAGCTCCCAGTTTTCTCTAAAGTTTGCGGAGAAGGGCTTGGCTAGGAGGAGTAGCTTGACGTAGTCACCTCCAGGCGCTAGATCCTCTTCGTGACCAGCTTGTTCCTCATCGTCATGGGGCAATACCAGAGTGGGGTGGCTATCGCTGGTGAGTTGGAGTTCCTTCTCGACATCGCGCATGAGACTCGGCTCGACATATCGGTAGGATGAACTGGCGGTGTGCGAGAAGAGACCGTATGTTAGAAAGAAACCGGCGGTCGAGAGCGCTTCAGACCACAGAGGCCGCCGTATTATGACGAGCTTGCAGTTGAAGCCTCGCAATCCTCTGTTGGAGATGGCAAACCAGCGTCGTGGCCATCGAATGCCACGGTCCCAGATGCCGGTTGCCCAGACAAGCACGGCGGTTATGATGCCGCCCATGAGACACACCTTCTCAGCACCCTCTACGGCCCAGTAGATGGAGCCACCGACGCCCATTCCGTCCTCTCGGGGAGCCAGGAAGAGCGCATAGCCGAAGAGGGTGATCCACAGTGTGAGGAGAGTGAGGAAGAAGGTATGGTGACGTTTCCTCGCCCGCAACTCGAGGAATTGGGCTCGTAGGGACGCTTCGAGGATGAGGAGGTTCAGGTAGATCATGGAGGGGGAGCTCGGGGCGTGGTTGAGGGGGTCGCCGTGTTTGCCGGAGGGGGTGACGATGGGCTCGTGCCAGCGGCATCCCTGGCGCCCTGGGACGGGACGGAGGCGCCCTTGACGATGGAGTCGAGGTCGTCGGCCATGTTGCGAAGAGATTCGGGGAGTTGTGGAGTCGGGGTATCGGGGGGTCGGTCGGACCCCAAGAGGCTGGACGTCAGCCGGTCAGGGAGAGCGTGTGGCCATGCAGCCGCGGAGGAGACGTCGGGCCAAGCAAGCAAGCGTGGGCGGTGACAGTGGCAGCGATAGCGAGGGGTATCTCGTCGAGTGGGAGGGGGACAGCGGGGAGAGAAGAGGCTTGCGGTAGCGCAAAACGCGGGCCAGCTTCGCGACTATCGTGGGTCGTGGCTGGTGGCTCGTGGTTGTGGTGGTTGTGGTGTGCCTTTTTTTCAGGTTGGTCTTTAGCACCGGCCGGCGTGGAACGTCATCACATGGGAGGAGAGCGCTTGACTCGGGCCCTGGTCTCTGAGAATGGTGAGTTTGAGTGCGGACTCTCGGCACCTGACATGGAACGGCGTACAGTAGGTCCGAGCGTCATTTGCAGCGAATTCTCTCAACACGTTGGGGATTGTCGCTCGTTGGACCTGACGCTATTCTGTTCTAGCAACTCCCTAATTAATTACTTTGAGCCTCCATGTTGTCTTTGCTGCCGGAGCCTGCAATTGGCACCTGAGGTTGAGGTGAGTCACACATCAGTCGTCAGTCGCGCAGATCCTTAGGTGAATCTCTCCATTTCAGGAACCGAAGTGCAGAGCAGACACAACGGCTGGCGTCGCGTTGGCAGCGATGCGCTCTCAACGATTACTCAAATGTGGACAACCTGCATATTCTGTAGCCATTTTCATTCTTTTTCCAAGACATTTTCAACACCTTTGACTGGTAGTTTCTGTACGGGGGACGCGCTGCTCACCGAGTTTTTGCATCTCGCTTCATTGTTGTATTCCCCGCCTCTCAGTTACCGGCGAAGAAGACGGCGGCGGACATTGCTCTTCAAGATTCGATCTGCGTGATGTTGAAATACCTTCCAGAATGATATGAGGAACCGGGCTTGGATCGCATAGACTCAAATGGTGTTACTTAAAGGGCTAAACCCTGCAGAGAACGGTGCTGTCGCTGTCTTGTCTAAATGGACGCCTGGCTCCCATTGGGAACACCCTCAACGGATGGCGTTGCCTTGCGAGGGCTCGATTTTGGCGTTGAAAGCCAACGAATGAGTAGATCAGCACTTCACAAATGATAGTACTACATGCCTTCCTGCTCGTGTCCAAGTACGAAGGGCTCTTTACTTTCTTCTTCTTTTTTCTTTTTCTTTTTCTTTTTCTTTCCAATGAGACGGCGGTTTCTCAAACCTCGTTCAAGTTTGCAAATCATGCATCAGTCTAAGTGGCTAAAACACTTTCACTAATAAGTGGTCATGAAAGTGTTACAGTTAACGTAAAATCTCCAACAATTATCACCTTCCGGTGGTCATGCTCTCGGTCTGAACCACTCATCAAGGACGGCATCACTGTGCCTTCTCGAGTGCCAGTTATCAAGTGGGCGGTTGCACTGGCTTTTCCTGTCGCAAAACCGAGATAGGCCATTCCGAGATCAAGGTAGATTCTATAACGAGCACTGAAATAATCATCAGCGGACAAATCTTAACCGGATTTCTAGAGCAAGCTCAAAAGGTCAAAGGACATCTCCACCACTTCTATTTGCATACCCATGAGTACGCATCTACCAAAATTCTGAGCAGAGACGGTCTCAACGGGCGCAGAACAAAGCAATGTGCATGGAATGAAGGGAGCGACGGAGAGCGGTCCGGCCAATCATAAACCATGAAAATACCCCAGAAAATTTACTAGGAAAATAGTGAGTCAGTTGGGGTGCAAGGGCGAACCTGCGATACCGGTAGGTCTGTCGTTTTTTTGCACGTAAAAGTCAACAGCAAGGTCACTTCTCAATAAAGAGATTTTTAAGTGGGAATGACTCACGGATGAAAGGGCTAGACTTATATAAAAGGATCTTGCCGGTCACTTATCTCGAGCCTTTCCATCCTTAACCCAGTGTCCTCTGAACAAGTCATCCAATCCACCTACGAGTTCCAAAATCAATTCGAAACCGCCACCATGACCAAGGATTCCAAAGGTCGCGTTTGCCTGTAAGTGACTCAGTTGCTTCAATTCCCCCAATCCCCAGCGAGGTTGCTGACTTTTATCTCCCTCTAAGAGCCTACTCCGGCGGCCTTGACACCTCCACTGTAAGTGAACCCCAAGCCAAGCTCAGCGCGAGCTTCCCACTTCCCGCTTCCATGTCTCGTTCTTTTCCATGAGCTCTACCAAGTTATGAGCTACATACAACAAGTAAAAGACGAGCCATGGTTCTCTACCAAACGAAAATTGGTCTTTCACCAAACGCACTTGCTGATTTCGACTTCGTGGCAGATTCTGGTCTGGCTTCTGCAGCAAGGCTACCAGGTTGTCTGCTATCTTGGTGATGTCGGCCAAGAGGAGGGTATGTGCTTGTCTTCGTCACAGTTAGCCAACACATTATTGACTATCTTGACTACCAGACTTCGCCGCCGTCGAAGCAAAGGCTCTGAAGGTCAGCTCTTAACTCCCGCCCTTTTCCCTCCTCGCATTCGCTTCCCCCCCATTGCTTGCCAATGGGCATACCACAACAGCCCTGCTTGTCCCAAGATACCACCAAATCTGCACTACGCCTCGTTTACCGGGGTTCAATATATACTAACCTTCGTCCAGCTCGGCGCCGAGGCTTTCGTCTGCGCTGATCTTGTGCGTGAGCTCGTTGAAGAAACCCTCCGTGCAGCGATCGCTTGCAACAGTAGTTTCGAGGAACGGTACCTTCTGGGAACGGCCCTCAGCCGGCCTATTATCGCACGGGGTATGGTTCGTGCTGCAGAAACCTACAACTGCCAGTTCCTTAGCCATGGTTGTACCGGAAAGGGTGTAAGCATTCTGCAAGTCTTGTGATGGGATCTAACTAGTTACTGACCACTTCGCAGAACGAGTCAGTTATGAGAATCCACGAACTCGGAAGGAATAGGCCCTAACGTATCTTAGCCAAGTTCGATTTGAACTTGCCTTTATGTCGCTGAACCCCTCCCTGGAGATCATTGCACCATGGCGATTGCCCGAGTTCATTTCGCGTTTCCAGTCAGTTTAACCAGTTGACTTTCCGATCAGCTTTTGTCCGTATAGTAGATACTGACTTATTTCAGGGGTCGCAATGATCTTTTGAAGTTCGCTGATGAGAACAATATTCCTGTCTCATCAAGCCCCAAGGCTCCCTGGAGCATGGATGACGTTAGTATACCCCAAGGACAGCGTTGCCTTTCCTGGCTTCTTTCCAATCTCAAACACAAAGCTCTTTGCTAACTGTTCTCAATCCAGAACATCATTCACGTAAGTGATAGTGGAAATGTTCTCCGTAACCCGTTAGATTTCCCAAGCCAAACTACCTGTTGCGTGGGTTTGCGTCTTTCGAGGCGGCTTGAAACTCACGCTAGGAACCATTTTATAGACTTGGAGAATGTTGGCTAACATTGGCACCGCAGTGCTCATACGAAGCAGGCATTCTAGTAAGTAACAAAGTCCCATTCCCCTTTCTCTGAACGGCTGAGGCAGAGCAATCTACCACGCGCCTTTGGTCTACGCCCAACGGCATCCCCTTTCCCCTCGATTCAATACTAGGATCGCCGCCAGAAGAGCGCTGACAATGAGGTGCAACAGGAGAAAACCAATGAAACGCCCCCTGAATCGCTTTGGACGCGAACGTTGTCTATCGACCAGACTCCAAACAAGCCTCAGGAGTTTGCTATCCACTTCGAAAAGGGGTATGTTAACCCAGGATCTACAACACTTCTAGATGACTGAGCTTGTTTAGTATCATTACCAAGGTGGTAAACGGTGACCAAGAAGTCACTGATTCGGTGGAGTCATTCAAGCTCTTGAACAAGATCGGCCATGATCACGGCATTGGTCGCGTTGACGTAAGTAAACTTATCTTTCTGGACTCCTTGTTAATTACTGACTTTTTTGTAGATTGTTGAGAACCGTACGTATATTTATGGTTGTCCTCTTCTCTCCCTGTGCTTTCGTTCGGGAGTAAGTAGAGGGTAGGCCGTAACTCACGGCTCCCCTCTTGGACTTAATTATCTGGTTGAACCAGATCAAAATCTCTGTCATTGAGTAACTGATCATATGCTAATGAAATCTCCAGGATTCATTGGATTGAAGAGCCGAGGTACGTAACCTAAGAGTTTCTTGCTTGACTACAGCTTGTATTAACAATATTGATAGGATGTTATGAGTACGTGATTCCGGCTTCTGCGCCTCCCCTCTGCCCAAACCCAGTACCACTTGCTTGCATTGGTCAGATCTACACTGTATCTGTATCACGGGAAACCTTCGAATCGGAATATCTCTCCAAGCAAAGTCGCTAACATTTTCTTCACAGTACTCCCGGATTGACAAGTAAGCTATTATTCTCGAGTGACTCTTGCAACCAACGCATCTGCTGACTGAACAGTCGCTCGTCTTGCTCATATTGACCTGGAAGGTCTTGTGATGGATGGGCGAGTCCGTGAACTCCGTGACCAGTTCGTCAGCCTGAGCTGGTCTCGACAATTATACAACGGCATGTAGTAAGTCACCTTCTTTTCCATCTCTGGCTTGGACTTGACTAATTCTCCATTATAGCTTCAGCCCTGAGCGCGAATTCGTAAGTAACCTGGGTTGGTTCTCAAGTTTTAACTCGCTGACGAAGGTACAGACCGAGGCCTCGCTCTGGTTCTCCCAGCAAAACGTTACTGGAGTTGTTCGGTTGGCTGCTTACAAGGGCCAGGTAAGAAGCAGAATTTCTCAACACGTCATACAAGAAGCTAATATTTGCAATTTTAGACCACCGTCCTGGGCCGTTATAGCGACGCCTCAAACCTGTACTCCGAGGAGGACGCGTCCATGGATTCCCTTGAGGGCTTCTCGCCCCTGGACACGACTGGTTTCATCGCTATCCAGGCCATCCGACTCAAGAAATATGGTGAGCAGAAGATCAAGGATGGCAAGCCCCTTAGCAAGCCTGTCAGCAAGCGGGCATAATTTGCACACCTCAGCTTTTGCTGTGGTCTCTGGGTGCAAGGGCCTGGAAACAGCAGCTGAATTGGTGAAACCGGGAATCCAATGGGACGGGGCAATGTAATCTAGACAAAATGTAATTGTTTTTTTACAATGGCTATGCTCGCATCGATGACCGGATCTTTTCCATCTCAATCCACTAGTCGTATAGAGTAAAGAGGACAGAGGAGTACACTCGCGAAGTCTGGCTACACCTAACTCTATATGGCCAGGTTCAAGGATTACATCACATGCGGAGAAATGGTTGGCGTTTTATGTTGAGGAAGGAAGGGAAATGTGACGAGCTTGAGTGGCTGCTTCAGAATCATTGCAATCAAGTAGATTTTTGGCTCTATCCAACATTGTCCATATTGGATTAAAATTCGAAGCAGTCATATGCACGTAACGGAATATTTTCAGGCTCTTTCTCTCTTTCTTGTCTTCTTCTTTTCGTTCTTCTTCGCCCCAACAACACTCCCTAGTGCCTGGATGCCTGGCTCACTTTTGAGGTACTAGTGGGGCAGGTGACCCCAGCTCGAGAACAAACAGCGCATATTCTTCCAGCGCAAGCCTAGTACGAATACGTGATAAAAAGTACGTTGAAAAAGTACCAGCGCCGGAGGCCGGAGCCATCCACGCACGGCAAGAACCGACATATTCCGCCGCCTCTCTTTCTTCGCGGCTACGCTTCGAAACCGTTCCCTTCTCCCTTCTCCCTTCTCCCACTTAACACATATACGCTCACTCTGCTTTGAGGGATTCTCTCCCATAGACACGCTGAACTCCGCGTGCAATGCGCCATCGTAACTCCTTCTTACACCCGCTGCGGACTTGATCACAATAGCGCCGGCAATCCCGCATTCCCGCATTCTCCATCGGCGTCGGAGCGATCCAAAACCCGACTGCCTTAACTCCGGCTCGCCGACGTGCTGGTGCACTCGAACCTACGACAAAGGAGGGAACCGAGGCGTCATCCATTGGCATACCTGGCAACCTGACAGCGCCTCCCTATCATTTTAATCGGCGGCCTGGGGCTTCATAAGCGCCCCGGCCCCCGTCGACTGCGACAAGCATGCTCAAGCTTCATTCTTCATCCGCGGCGTTGCATCTTTCGCGTCTCGCTCTCGCCGCCTCCATCCCCGCCACCTACTGCAACATGTCTACCACCGACGGCACCGTTCGTCCGCCGTCCTCGCGCGCCGCTGACCACGCCGACGAGTACAAGCAGCAGTCGGTTGCTCGCCCTGCCGCTGCCTTCTTTCCTCTGGGTTACAAGGACGCCGCATACCAATGGGTAAGTCCTCACCCGTTGCAGGTCGGATAACCTCAAACTAACGACTCCCCAACAGTGGTCCAACCTAACCCCTCAGGCCGTCGAGCACAATGTCCTCAGGCTTATGCCGTTCCTAAAGGAAGCCACCGATAGCATCACAAACCCCATCGCCTCAGACAAGCCCGATCCCTACGGAACCCGAATATGGCGCCGATCCATGGTCCAACTCTCAGGCAAGGACCGCGCCCTCAACGAGGTATCGGTAGAAAGAGTCGGCGAAGAAGCCGAGGAAACGCTCGTCATGGTTCACGGCTACGGCGCTGGTCTGGGCTTCTTCTACAAGAACTTTGAGCCTCTTTCGCGTGTTCGTGGCTTGAAATTGTATGCTCTAGACATGCTGGGCATGGGCAACTCGACCCGACCCCCTTTCAAGATCCACGCCAAAAAGAAGGAGGACCAAGTAATCGAAGCCGAGAGCTGGTTCATCGATGCCCTGGAAGAGTGGCGCAAGGCCCGCAAGATCGAGAGATTTACACTGCTGGGACACTCGCTCGGCGGATACTTGGCAGTCTCGTATGCCATCAAGTACCCGGGACACTTGAAGAAGCTCATTTTAGCTTCTCCCGTTGGAATCCCCGAGGACCCATACGCCGTCAACGCCGCCATGCCCGAGCCCGGAGAGTCGACCTTGCAGAGCGAGTTCACTGAGGATCAGCAGACTACCACCGAGGCCGCCAGCACACTCGCTAAGCACAAGCCTGCCCATGTCGTGATCAAGCGCCCTCTCCCGAGCTGGTTCGTTTGGCTATGGGATGCCAATATCTCCCCCTTCAGCATCGTGCGATTGACCGGCCCATTGGGCCCCAGATTCGTCTCTGGATGGAGTTCTCGAAGATTCAACCACCTGCCCCCCGACGAGTCTCAGGCTCTACATGACTACTCCTTCTCCATCTTCAAGCAAAAGGGCAGCGGCGAATATGCGCTCGCGTACATCCTCGCTCCCGGCGCCTACGCTCGCCGACCAGTCATCAACCGCATCCACGAAGTTGGTCGACAGACCATCCCCCAGTCGGATAACACCCAGGCTCTCAAGGAAACGGGCATCCCAATCGTCTTCATGTACGGCGAAAACGACTGGATGGATGTTGCTGGTGGTCTCGCTGCTAAGGAGAAGCTGAATCAAGCTAAGCGACAAGCCCTGCTCAACGGCACAGAAGAGGAGAAGCGACGCGAGAATGGCAGCACCAAGGTCGTCCTCATTCCCAAGGCCGGTCACCACTTATACCTTGACAACCCAGACGAGTTTAACGACACGATACTCAAGGAACTGGAGGAGACCAGGGAGTCCGAAAGGCGGCTGCGCGCTTTATAGACAGGTGCGTACAGAACCCTCCCAGCACCTCAACGGTGTTCGGGGAGAGCAGAGCGAAGGAAGAAGAGAAAAGGGGGCTTGTTTGAACGGCGTTGAACGGAGAATGGCAGAAAGCCAGTATGCGGTTGTTCGTGTGTCCTAGCACCTTAACGTGCAGGGACAGGAGCCTCAGCCGTCACGACGCATGAAAGGAGGACATCCAAGGAGTTAATAGGTTTGTGAGCAGTACTTTATCGCGCATTAGACTTGGATATACATTGCCCTAGAATCAACATTACATTATGTATGTTAGACCGGGATGAAAACATGAATCAACAATCATCACTTCATCTAGTATTCCCCCGATATGCTGTGATATAACACACTGAGATAATGATTTCGGAGATGTGGTGGAAAGATCCCCAACGTCGTTAACCCCGAGATAATTTTCAAATCAAAGACAGGCACTCTTGTTCTTGACATTGCAGAATAGGAGGGCGATGAAACATGACTTTGAGTTATAGGATTCACTACGTTTATTCGTTAAGTCTAACCAAAAACCAACATCTCAAGCACTGTTGCCTTTCTTGTTCTTCTCAACACAGGACCATACTGTCCACCCTGGGTATTGCCATCTGAATCTTCTTCCCCTTTTGCACTGCACCTTGCCCGCAAGCTGCGTGTTGTTGCTGCGCCAAGACACGAAACTCCCAAGAAACACCATACGAGTAAAAGAAAAAGAAAAATAAGAAAAAAAGCATTGTAATACACTCATGTTTCCTCGAGTGTGCGTTGTTGTTTTACAGGTTGATCAGGTCGATCTCTGAGAAGTCAGGCGGGGCCTTGCCGTAGACGACACGGACCTTGCTGTCGAGCGCCGTACCCTCGTTGCTGATCCAGACATGCTTGCTGTATTTCTGGGTCCGGCGAATCTCATCGTCACTCACGCCGAGGTCGTCGCGAGGGATCCAGACCGTTGGTCGGCGGGCGCGGAGGGCCTCGTGTTGGAAGGCGTGTCGGGTGAGCAAGTCTCTCTCCTCAGGTGTAAGATCCTCGATTTCGTCGTGGATTCCTCCGTAGAGCGCCTCTCCTATGGCGCGTTGAGCCTCCAGATCCTTCTGGCGCTGGGTTTGTCGATATTGGGATGCTCTTCGACTCTTGTCCTTGGTTGTGTTCCTCCCTGCCAGCCTGCGGAGCTGGTTGCCTCCACCTTTCGCCCATGCTCCGACTTGTTTGACTGGGCGTCGGATCGAACCAAACCGTTCCAGCTCGATGGCCTCGTTGGCGCCCAGCTGGTTTGCCTTCTCTCTGATGATAGCCTCATTATCATCGTCATCCGAGTTTTCGTCATCGTCAAGAAGACCAAGGCGTTGATCCTGGGCGCGCTGGAACGCTTCATCACGGATCACTGCTTCATCCTCAAATGTTACCGGTAGGTAACGGAAGAGCGGTGCGAATGACATGTTGAGTAGGATCTGGTAGATGATGGTCAAGATGAGTACCACAATCATGATGATGCCGTGGGTCGTGCAGACATTCGTCCCCTTTTCGTTTTCAACGAGGAAGAACAAGCCTGCCATGCAAAGCTCCATAACGTAGATTCCGGTAAACGTCTGGTTGATTGCCCTAGGGTACAAGACGCCGCCGGTATCGTTTTCGAATCGCGTCACGTAAAGCATTGCGTATCGCTGAGCGACCCACAAAAGACCAAAGGTGATGATGGCGAAGACGGAAATGAGAGGTGCAATGACGCAGTAGACCAGCGCAATACAAGCGAAGTTGGTGTAGATCGGGAAGAATGCGCCCCAGCGAACCTGGTTAAGCTTCGTGTTGCGAGACCACTTGTTACGAGCGGTGCTGTCGAGGATACGAGCAATAACGTACCACATGATGAGAGCACCGATCTGTAGGAGGGTACCAGAACTCGTCGACATGGCCTGTAGAATCATGTAAGAGAAGAAATAGTTGGCCGCCTTGGGTAAGTTTTCTGCTAGAAGATTGAGGACATCCTGGGCCGTCTGTAGCTTCTGGATATTGTCTATCAGGACGTCTAACGACGCTGCGAAGAAAGATGCGATCGACACGATGAGGAAGACCTGGATGAACAGGAAGGCGAAATAGAAGATCTGGACGAATTCGACCTTCTGTGATCCAGTCTTAGCGCCCTTGACTCCAGCAAGGAAGTCAAGAATGTGGGGGATGAGGAAAAGCAGCAGCCCAAGGACAATAGCGGGCAGAACACCAGCAATTGCCTTGGCAGCATTTTCGAGAACAGAGTTATCCTTGACAAAGGAAAGCCATTCATTTTCCTGAATAAGGGTGTCCAGCTGGCTCAGGGCTGCCGTCCATGCCACGGGGATAGCCCACAAGAAAATCATTGCGGAGACGATGGCAGTAACAATGGCCGTTCGCAACCATTCCTGCCACCACGTGAAGGCCATGTTATCCCAGATGACGTCTCTGGGAGATATTTCGTTCATTCGTGGTGCCATTTGCTTCGGGACATGATGGATAACGCTCTGGCAGGCCATGTGGGCAGCGACTTGGTGGTTGAATTGGACGAAAGCCGAGTTCATCAATGCAAACCGCTCGGGGTGCTTTTGGTCCTCCTCGATCTCGACATTGAGGCGAGCCATCTCCTCACGGCACCAGAAGATAGTGTCGACCTTCTTACCGAACAGGAATCCTGGAAGCCAACTGACCCCGAACCAAGGGAGGCGATGGGTTGGGCGGTCTTTCTTCTTAAGGTATTTCTCCCACTCTGCGGGCTCCTCGTCCTCTTTGTAATCGGTGTCGAAAGCTGAGGGATATTCGGGGAGTACCTCATCCTCCGGCTTCATAAATGGGAGAGCGTACTTCAACCTCTGCCAAAAGGGCTTAGCCTCGGTGGTCTTCCGACTGGCTGGCGCGGGACCCTGAGGGATAGGAGACGCATAACTGCCCGGCGGGGGCTTCCAAAATTGCCACCACTTGACCTCCTCGAGGTCGTAAAGTTCGTCAGAGTGAACGGTTCGGACAGTATTGCCTACTGGGGCGGCGGGCTCTCGGTGTTTCTTTGGCTGGATCTCCGTCGTTGAATCTGCTGAAAGTCTCGAGGTGTTTCGAGACTGTGTGTTTTGATTGCGTAATGTGTCAGACGCTGAAGGGCGGGGGAACTCTTCTGCATCAGGTGAGTTAAGATAGCGATCGGATCCACGAGATGGAACGCGGTCGTTTGTCTCGCTAAGACCCAGGAATCCATTCGTTGTCTCCAAAGTGTCCTCTACGCCATTGCCAGCTTTGATGACGACTCCTTTGATATTATGGCCAACTCTTGACAGAGGGTCGCCGATAAAAGGCATCCTGAAGCCCCTTTTCCCCTCGCTCTCGTGGTGGTCGTCGGTACCATCTTCGAGAACTTCATATCGAGACTCGCGAATTCCGGCATCCACAGAATGAGGCACTTCATGGTTGTCTCCGGCATTCTTACCCTCGGCGCTTTCAGCCATCCTCTTGGCTTCCTCGTCTTCCTGGGCACCACGGGCCGCCTTTTCCTGCTTGCTTAGAGAACCAAGCTTCATCGTTTTGCGCTGCTTCTTTTCTTCAGCGTTCCTTTGCTTGAGCTGTGCTTTCTTTGCAGATTTGATCAGGTCTGTCTCAGCCGACTCGAGCTGCAGATGGATCTTATTTCGGATCCCGATCTTCTCGAGCAGTGTAGACAGGTCCCGATTCAGCCAAATGTTTCTTATGCCGCCAGGGAAGACGTCGAAGAGGCCCCTGAGGCCCTCTTCGCTGAGCCACTTTGATGGAATGGAGTTGACGAGTACGGTTGTGGCTGAGGCTCGAAGTCGGTGCTCGGCACTGGTGAGATAATCTTGTCGGACCTTGATATAAACTCGGAGTTCGAAAAAGAAGACGCCACAGACCCAAATGACAACGAGGATGGCCATAAGCAGATGTGCATCATACCGGCCGGTGTGTTTGGGGCTAACGTTTCCCCACGCTAAGGTATCGAGGCCAGTTGGTTGGGAAGAATTTCTCTTGGAATCGTCATCTTTGATGTCGACTTGATGGCCTCTTCCGCCAACGTAATTTAGGGGAATCAGAATCGGCATGACGATGACGCAGATGGGAATGAAGATGATCAAGAGGGTCCTCAAGTATCGAAGAAAGAAGTAGGCATCGAGACCGCACTTGTTGATGATTTCGCGATCGCTGAATTTCCAAAGCGTCTTCAACATTCCCAAAGGTGTCCTGGGAGGGGGTTCGGTTCGCTCGCGCTCGGGAACCAAGTAGGTCTTGGGTTTGCTAGAAAGTACATTAGTTTTGCGCATTCGAAAGCGTGGGTGACTTGGACATACAATATTCGAGCCAACTTGTTCCGAAGGAAAAGGAAGAGCAAGACCTGGACGGCAAAGACGACCATGGCAACACCCAAAGCCGTGAGGAAGCTCACGATGCCGATTCCCCGGTCATCTTCAGTAGCATCGGTGCTGGTGGTTGTGGCGGCAGCGGTCGAAGATGTCGAGGTAGGTGTTCTGAATTCGGATTCTGTATCGGAGCCGCTGAGGGTGGCTGAGGCCGTGAGGGTCGAAGAGAGGACAGAGGCAGTAGAGCTTATGATGGACGACAGGGTATCAGTCAACGACTCGGCCGTTGACTCGGCCGTCTCAGAGGCGCTGGAAGCCATAGATGCTGTTTCTGCGCTGTTCGGGTCGTTGAAACGTGTAGGAGGAAGAGGAGGAGAGGGAAAGCCCCGGGTGGGCGAGGGGGGCGACTAGACGCTCGAGAGATAGTGGTCTTTTTCAGAAGACAGTAAAAGATGTTGCAAAGAATCAGCGACGGTCAGAAAGCATCATCACAGCGAGGTCGCAGACTAATCACAAGGTATCTAGATCAAAATCATTATTGGAAAATGGAAGGCCCGAAGCGAGACGGCGGCGGTTTGGGTTATAATTGCCTTGAGATTCAACATCCCTGGGTGCCCGTCGCGTCATGGCTTGACCCCTGCAGGTCGCTTCGGTGGCTTGGACAGTGGCTTTTGGAGGCCTGGACTCTGAGTTCACCCGCTATATGGCCCCTGTCGGCGAGTCGGCAACAGCCCTTCAGGGCAGCCCCTCCCGGACCCCACTGTGCCCCAAACGCTCGCCCAAAAACTGGGCATCGGGGCCCTGTAGAGGGCGCTACACAGGATCCATGACATCAGAGGCTTCATCGCAATCATTGGCCACGGCCGGCGACGAAACAGGCCCTTGTGCCTGGAATCCTGCCCGCGCTGTGACGTCGGTTGGCTGTCGATGGAGCTGCCGTTTGGCGCCTACGGGCAAAATAGAACAGTAACTAATGAACCCGCGCGCTTCCACAGTCTTTGTCTGAGGATAGGAATAGGAATGGGGATTATGTTGTTTGATGAGAGCTAGGATCAAGCCCTCATCCTTCCTTTGACAAGCATCTCTCTGGCGGCGATCCTTTGTTTGCGTCTTCTTCTGTGGCTCTTTGTGCTGCCAAGCGGTAGCATTCATCTCGTGTCATCCCCGAATAACTTGGCTAATGACAGGCGAACCCCCAATCGGGGAATGTGTCGACCAGGATCGCTCCCTTGCAGACGCAGATTATTGGTGCGATGGAGGCTATGATGTCGTTCCTCACATTGCCGACGAACTCTGGAATCTGGCCTCTGACCTCTCACCTCTCACCTCTGGCGATCTTTTTGCCGTTGTCCAACCCGGCATTTGGTGGCTCAGAACAAATTCCAGCTGGCATCGAGAACGTCATGATCAACCTGGAAATCTAAACGCAAAAGCCCACACGACCACTAACCTTAAAACCATCAATGTCAAAGACCCCTAAACGTAACCTGCTCTTTTGTTTCATCTCCGTTGCGGGCCGCACAGCCAGACGGAAAAGGCTTGTTTTGAGCGACATGTTTGCCATCTGAAACTTGGCCATAGCACCATCCACGATTAGCATCTGGTCCATCACACTACAGCCGCAAGCCTGTACACCACACCATCTCGCACAGCCCACGCTCAATGCCAGCTCAGCAAATGACTCCACACTGGGATCATCTAGTCGGGCTATCTCTGGATACTTGAAGCAGGGGTGATAGAGAAATCAACAACGACTACCCTCATCACGATCATAAAGGATTCAATCAGCCGGTTATAGCTAATCAACTACTGGATAACGGTATCCACAGAGACTGTTAGCACTCCTCTAAGGTGATCAGTTTAGCCTGTAGAGTCTTCCTTGTTCGTCTTACTTCCAGATTTCTACAATAGTAGGGATCTTAGAAAAAAACTTGAATGAGTCGGGGAGTTCGAGCAGCGGTCGAAGCACCATATGCGGAGTTTCTTGGTATGTGGCACGTTCGCAAATCGAAACTAGTTCTGAAGCACTTGAGCAGATTTGCGACTCCTAATCAGGGATGTCGTGAAGCTCAATGAGTGTCAAGCCTGAGTCAACATTTTCTCAGTCACGTCTAAGCTACCCTGGAGAGTAAAGAAAAGACGTAGGGGGCCGGGCCTACGAAGCGGAATTGATAGCCAAGTCCCAAGAATGGCGAAAGGGCGATCCTGTTTGAACTGCATTACCCTTTGTGGAAGGTGGGTGTGGTCTGTTGTGGTGGGATGGTGTGGCTGTTTGTGTGCGCTCTCTCAGGGATGTCATGCTAAGTCATCGGATGATAAGTGGCTTGCTTAAACCCGTATCATCCACAATAAGCCCCAATACAAGACCCAATCCCTGATGGCAGATACACTACACCCAACTGAAGTCCTGAAATATTATGTACTTCGATGAAGAGCATTGATGTGGATGCCTGGAGAGAGCTGAGATTCATGTAGAATATTCCAAATATTAACGTGATCAGGGCACTGTCCTTAGCCCAAAGTAGCTTCAAACTCTCCAGTGGATTGGGAAGTCTCAAATGCCTTCCGATGCGGTTTTCTACTAAGACAACCGGCTCATTACTTGGGTCATTGGACTTGTTGCAAGATGGTAACAGTGTCGAAATTTGAAAGTAGGATAAAATCGTGAAAGCAGAGCAGCAATGGAGTCCTGCCCGAATTTAAGTCGTGAGTTGAGAAAAGGGAAGAGCTTACCCAAGGACCAGACCAGAAACGAATGTACCGCGTTCGGATGGTGGAGCAATATCCGACACCACAACGTATCCGATTGCAATGGTGGCTAACCATCAGTACAAGCACTCTGATGGGGTGTGGTAACGTGAAAGGCCACTTACCTACCCGCACTCCCAGCACTTTGCAGCATTCTTAGCAGGAAAAGCGCCGTCCAGTTACTTTGCAGTGCCAGGCCAATGTTGGCAATGTAGTAGACGCTCATCATAAAGAGGTATACTATTCGGCATCCGATCTTATACGCCAAATCTCCCAGGATTGCCGGAGCGAGGCCAGCCACAATCATGTAGGAAGTGGTATCACTGCATGAAGCAGGCTGCGAACTGTGGGGAATCGACGCGTGCATGAGAGTGTCTCGCCCAGGAAAGATAATTCGCCTGATTGGCTTGCCAGTGGACGTTGGTGCTGGGCAACTTAGCTTTATAGGCGCCTAGGCTCGGAGGCGCCCCTGAAATGATGGCATTTAGCAAGATGGTTTGCCATCTGTACCATCATCTCTCAAATCCCACGAAGAACTATTATTTCTATAGCTTTACTACACGCTCACCACCACGAAAAGGCCGTCCCCTCAGTGTTCAACAATGGCGCCGCAGACCATCGCAGTCATCGGGGGGCTGGACGCTGATCTGATCATGATTGCGAGTCGTATCCCCGACCGCGGGGAGAGTGTTCTGGCAAACGAGTATCTGGAAGCCTTGGGGGGTAAAGGGGCGAACTCCGCGATTGCGACGTACCGGACTTGTCACAAGAAGTCGCTGGAAAATACAACAACGACTGAGAATAGAGTACCAGAGAAGCCAACCGATGGTGACCATGCAGCAACAGCAACCAACGAAGAGCCCCCACCCGCATTAGAGCAACTCGCGATCGACTGCTCAGGTGAAGACAATATTCAGGTCAAGATGATCGGCGCAGTCGGTAGCGACCGGTACGGAGAGAATTTCATCGTCGAATTGAACAAGAATGGCGTTGATGCTTCCGGCGTCGTGACAGTGCCTAACACACGCTCGAGCATCTGCTTCGTCATGGTCGAGCACTTGACACGCGAGAACCGGTGCCTCTTCACGCTGGGTGCAACGGCGACCTGGAAGAAAGAGGACTTTATCAACGCCGAGCAGCTCGGAGGCGGGATACGCCCCGACTTAGTCGTGGCTCAAATGGAAATCAACAAGGAGGTGGTCGAGACTATGATCGAAACTGCTGGTAAGGCTGGCATTGAGTTCTGTCTGAATGCGGCGCCTGCAACCCCTATCGGCAAACGCTTCTACTGGCATCTTACTCATCTGCTGGTCAATGAGTCAGAAGCAGCCATCATGTCTGGCCGCGATGTGGGCGAGGTCAATGAAGAGACCTGGCCGATCATCGCCCAGGAGTTTTTAAACCGCGGTGTCAAAAACGTGGTCATCACACTTGGTGCTAAGGGTGCGTTTTACGCCAACGCAACAGGAAGTGATCACTGTCCCGCGTTTGATGTCAAAGTTGAGGATACTACAGGTGCAGGGTGAGTTTCTGTTTTTGTTCCTAGTTCTCATGTGCATATGTTGATTGGGATAATTAGAGACACCTTCACGGGGGCATATGCCTCTGACTACCTGCGCCAGAAGGCCAAGGGGACTTGGGACATCAGGAGCGCGGTTGTTCGCGCGAACAAAGCTGCTGCAATCACAATTCAAAGCGTGGGAGCTCAGGACGGCATCCCTTGGGCAGATGATATCGATAATTTCGATGCCCCCCACAAAGCTCCCGATAGTGTACGGTCAATCTCAATTCCTAGCATTGCCAGTGGGGCTTGAGCAGACAAGTGTGGACTGGAACATTGAAAATTAAACAAGCAGGCAGAAGTGGCCATCGAGAGACGAGTCTTGGGAAATGATGTTACTGCAGGTATGGTTACCATCACGCTTTTTCTCAGTCACTTCCCATTCTCTACATCCCCGTTTTCTTTTATTTATATAGTTTCATTACCCTCCTAGACAAATAATATGCTATTGTTACTGCCTGAAAAGGCAGCTTGCTGGACCACGACTATCGTGTGATAGCACGGAAGAACAACATAGAAATAGACGTCAGAGCTGGTGATGATTTGGCCAATTTCCCGATCGAGAGTGCAAGGTTTCGAAGAATTTGGCACGTCATCAGCGCCGGAACAGTTTCCATGGTAGGATACGGGTGGTCGATGCAGTTCAAAGTGGTAAGTTGCGCCAGTACCAGTTCTTAAAATAGTTCTTCTGGACAACTCACTCGTGAATAGAACATGGCTGTTCCTTTGGTACTCCATTTTATCATAGGACTATCTACAGCGGTCGTTTTCAATTTAACGCACACTACGACTCGCCACTCCTTCCTAGCCATCCAACGTGCACCCAAGCTGACCATCTTTCATGGAATAGATGTGCGGGACTCTTCTGGTAGATGTTCATCCGAAATCACCTTCGACTGCACAAGCAGCGAACAGTATTGTCCGTGCTTTTCTCACTGGTGGCAGCACTGCCCTTGTTTAAGTGTTCATAGATGCCGTGGGTGTCGGTTGGACCTTCACACTCTTTGGCGGTTTGGGCATGGGATCTCTGGCCCTCGCACGGCTGGAATGGATGTATGGAAAGCTTTGGAGAGACAAGATGAGAGAAAAGAGTGTCGATCGTTGAGACACATGGCACAAAATTGGAATAAGGTGGGCTTTAAGGTTTATTGTGGTGACCTGCTCTCAGCTTGAAAATAACGGCGATAGGTGGTAGTAATGTAAGCCGATGCGGCTGAGAAGACACATAACGTTGCATCCCCTCGAGGCGTCGTCATCATCGCAATAGCGAGACCCAGGTAATAAAGGGCCCCTGACTCCTCTGTTTGCTCGTTAAAAATCGGGAACTTACAATTATGTCGATCTTCCACAATGGCGTGCTTGTTGCAATGAAGTTCTAGAATGCTCGTGATGCCAGGCTTCATCTTGCAAGTTGGGTGATAGTGTCTAAGTCGAAAGGTACCTCGCGGAGTCTGCCCCTAATGCGCTGAGGCTTTCGAGCGACATGGTGCTGCCCTATGGCGTGCTAAAGCCTAGTCGCGCTTGCTGAAACTGGGAGGAATATTTTATATTAATAGCTCTGTTGTTAATGGACTGGACACGGAGTCGCGCTGCTGCGCGGAGAACCGAATGCTT
The DNA here is from genome assembly GCA_003934905.1 of Neonectria sp. DH2. NCBI lineage: Eukaryota > Fungi > Ascomycota > Sordariomycetes > Hypocreales > Nectriaceae > Neonectria > Neonectria sp. DH2. The sequence goes on along the minus strand of RQWH01000003.1, from coordinate 1,683,148 downwards.
CCACTTAAGAGAGCAGAGCCGCATCCAAGGTACGGCGGCACCTTAGCTAAGGAGTGCCAAAGATGCAAAACCCCGAAATCTAAAAATCTAAAATCTAATCCCCTACCCCAATAGCCCCCTAAATTATAGGGCTGTTGATCGGCTGTGGTTGAAAGTGCCACAGTCGAGTCCATAACGTATCAGGTGGCCCTAGTCACGGAAGCAAATCCGATGCTCAACAGCCAGTCGCTTGTCCACAACTCGGTCAGACCCAACCGGATAGAGACCCGTGCCAGTAATGTTGATTCCTGCCCCCTCCCCCTCCCTATCATCTTTCCGTCGTTCCCGCTCATCCCCCACATCCCATCTTCGCAATCCCTGAGTAACCATGATAGTTCCCCGCATTACGCATCATCCTCGTCTTTAAAAAAGTGAAGTGGGATACCCAATTCGGTTGACCTTACAGACATTATTCTCCTTAACAAGGTGGATTGCCAGGACCGTTGTATCTCAACGATCCAAATTTTCTCTCCAATTTCTTGGAATTCTTTGTCCAAACCAGCCAAGTCAACATGGGTGATATTCGAGACTTGCACATTGCCATCATGGGCTCTGGCATGGGTGGCCTCGGAACCGCATTGGCACTTGCTAAGAAAGGCTTCAAGAAAATTGATGTCTACGAAACTGCCAGCAGCCTCGGGTTCGTTGGAGCTGGGATTCAGATGGCCCCTAACATGGGAAGAATCCTAGACAGGTTGGGCTGTTGGACGGAAATCGAGAGAGAGTCGACGTGTGTTACGGGGAGTAGTATCCGACGTATGAACTAGGTTGCCTTGCGCACTCATACGGATGGCTGACTGTCGATAGAGGGCGCCACCAATGTTGAACTCGCACATGTCGACATGCCGGACATCAAGGCCAAATACGGATACTCGCATTGCTGTGGCCACAGGTCTTCCTTAGCTGGCCACATGTTTGAGGCCTGCAAGAAGGAAAGCAGCATCAAATTCCATCTCTCCACTTCCCTGACGGACATCACGAGTTTCTCACCCCGAGTCTCCTTCACCTTACAGCCGCGGGGTTCGGAGCCCTACACAGGCTACGCTGATATTCTGCTGGGCTGCGATGGCATCAAGAGCGTGACTCGGGCAAAGCTTCTCCAACAAGTCGGAGCCAGTCCCGAGGAGGCCGAGACCGGACAAGCTGCTTACCGCATCATGCTGAAGCGTGAAGATATGGCTCACGACCCGGATTTGCTTGCGCTGATTGAAAGTGACGAGGTTGTGAGGTGGGTTGGCGAGAAGCGGCACATTATTGCTTATTCCATCGACAATAAGTCTCTATACAACCTCTCAACTGTCCAGCCCGACGAGAATTTTGCCACCGCTCCTTCAGTCACGTACACGACCAAGGGATCGAAAAAGGTGATGCTAAAAGTCTTTGAGAGCTTCTGTCCCCTTGTCCAGAAGCTGCTTAATCTCGTTCCGGAGGGAGAGGTTTGCGAGTGGAAGCTGAGGATGTACAAGCCACTGCCGACCTGGACACACGGAAGCGTTGCCTTGGCAGGAGACGCGTGCCATCCAACACTCCCTCATCTGAGCCAAGGCGCCGCCATGGCCATTGAAGATGGTGCGACCATCGCCGAGGTCCTGTCGCGAGCTCCTGATACCAAACCGGAGACGATAGCAAAGTGTCTGAAAGTGTACGAGATGTCCCGCAAGGAGTGGACTGCGAACCTCGTACAGATGGCCTTTATATCTGGGCGGACGTTGCACTTGGGCGAGGGCAAGGCCAAGGAGGAGAGGGACAGGATGTTCCAGGAACACAAAACCAACGGCTCAGTTCCGGACAAGTGGACCTCACCGGACGTGCAGAAGATGATTTACACCAATGACTGCGTCAAAAAGGTAAACGAAGAGTTTGAAGCATTCTACGCACGTCTTTGAGGGTAGAATTGACAGTGTCGCGGCGGCGCCAAGGTCAACGGATGCAAGAGGACAGTAGGTCCAAGGGTAAAAATATTAATATAGGTACTCTGATACAAAAGAACGCAAGACGTAGTTCATTGCAATGCCTAGTCCACGCATATATAAGCAAAGAAGGATACCCTTCCAAACGCCAGACGAGTTCCAAATCCATGTCGAAATCCTCTGTAGGACTTGTCCCATCATGCGCCGCGTTGCGCATCACCCTCGAGTGCGCTTCCCCTATGTGGCCCGACATCATGACCGGGCCGAGTACTGGCTCGGAAGCCTCGGAAGCCGGATGGGCTTTTATCCCAGTTGTCCATTTCGATTCATCGGGCGTTTAAAAGAGGCAGTCCAGACAGCAGCAGCATGCCAGACCGGCCAGCAGACCCGTCATCAGGCCGCCGGATTTCGATTGGTTCTGCTGAGGAGGATAGTAGCCTTGGGGAGGACCTCCTTGAGGCGGGCCATAGGAGCCTTGCTGAGGAGGATAGCCTTGTTGAGGATAACCACCCTGCTGGGGAGGAAAGCCGCCTTGCTGGGGAGGGTAGCCGCCTTGTTGCTGGTTGTAGCCCATCTGGGGTGGTGGTTGCTGGTAATAGCCTTGCTGGCCTTGCTGACCTTGCTGACCTTGCTGGCCCTGCTGGTATGGATCTTGGTAGCCACCGTAGGCAGCCTGCGGGGGTGCGGGAGGTTGTCCATAGGACGGAGGTTCGTCTTGCTTGTAGGCCATCGTGATGGTTTCGAATGGATATTAAGGGGATGCGGTGTCTTATCCGGGCGCGCGCGACGGCAAGGGACCGATTAGAGTAATTGGAGCTTGGGAAAAACAATAGAAACCGGTCGGTTCGATGAAAGGAGAGAAAGAAGCGAAAACGTAAAGAAGGCGAGGGAAGGGCTGTCAATGTAGGTCGGAGGTATCGCACCGAGTTAACTGTCGGGTGCCAAACTCACGTCTCTGTCTCACATGGCCCCCTTGCGCGCCACAGAACTGCGTCGCGCATTACGTGGACGGGATTGGTGTGGCATCCACTGCGCCACGCTTGGCTCTCCCCATCTCCGGCGCCAAACCACTTGGCAGTTGGCGGACTCCTCTGATTTTACGACCCGAAGAGGATTCCCAACATTCTTTCAGTAATTGTGATTTGAAATCAGCGCAGTTCAAAATGAAGCTTTGGCTCTGTCCTGTGACAGCTTGAAGGCCTTTCAGATTCGCGATGCCGGCTTGTTCATTCGAAACACAGCCTCAGACGTCAGGCCAACACCACTGCACCAGATGCGGCCGTTTTCCAGGCTGCGCCACACTTCTGAACCCTCATTCGTTTCCAGTGTGCAGAATACACCCAACACACCGTACTCTTGTTGCCGCCGGACCCGGAGAGCCAGTGGGAATGAGTAAGAGGTATTCTTAGATGTGTAATCCCAAAAGATTATGTCTCCTATTGTCTCGTAATCTCTCAGGATCCTCGCTATCATCGGATTCGAAGGACAGGAAGCTCCACATATCTTATCATCACGTGACCGTCACCCGTGGCTTGCCTGTCAAGCCTCTGTGGCGTAACTCTTGCCCCACCACTGACAACCGCCGCACCACGAAAAAGTGATTAAATTCATCCATCGACGAGAAACCCCACGATCACGACCGAACGCCCCTCTGAGCCGCGACGACAGCCTCACGCCGAACTAGAACGTCCCACAGATATCGAACGAGTCTCTCGGACACCGCTGATTCATCATGGCTACCGCAGCAGCGAACAAGCCCAAGTGAGTACGGCCTCAACCTGGGGACGTGACCTCCTCTTTGACTGACCCCACCATCAAATAGGCACGACTGGGCCGACGACGACGACGGCATCGAGGAGACCACCACCTCCACCGAGCTCCCTCCCCCCAGACCATGGCCAACAAGGACGGCACGAAGACCATCATCACATACCGATACAATGATGACGCCCAGAAGGTCAAGACCACCCGCCGCGTCCGATACATCACTCACACCGAGACCGTGAACCCTCGAGTCGCCGACCGCAAATCGTGGCCCAAGTTCGGCCTGAGCGCCAAGGACCCTCCGGGCCCTGCCCCCGATACCACCTCCGTAGCCGAGAACATCATCTTCCGACCCAGCGTCAACTGGCGCAAGGATGCTAAGGACGACGGCGGCGACGCGGCCTCCAAGGCCATGAAGGACAAGTTGAAGGACAAGCAAGTCAAGTGTCGTATCTGTAACGGAGAGCATTTCACAGCCAGATGTCCCTACAAGGACACTATGGCCCCTGTTGGAGAGCCTGTTGCCGGCGACGTTGCTGCCGGTATGGGCGACGAGCCCTCCGTTGGTAGTGCTGGAGCTGGCAAGAAGGGCTCGTATGTGCCCCCCGCCATGCGCGGCGGACCCGGAGGAGGAGCTGGCGAGCGGATGGGATCGAAGTTTGGCGAGCGGGACGACTTCGCCACGCTTCGTGTTACAAACGTGAGTGACATTACCCGGTTGGCACTATGTCGCGCGAAACTAACTCATGAACCCAGGTCTCCGAGATGGCCGAGGAGGGAGAGCTGCGGGATATGTTCGAGCGCTTCGGTCGTGTTACCAGAGTATTCCTGGCCAAGGACCGAGAAACTGGCATGGCGAAGGGCTTTGCCTTCATCAGCTTTGCGGATCGTGGCGACGCCGTCAAGGCCGCTGCCAAGATGGATGGATTCGGTTTCAAGCATCTCATTCTTCGGGTGGAGTTTGCCAAAAAGGCCGCGTAGGCTGTTTCGTTATTGTCACGGGTTATTTAGGGGCACGGTAATGCACTGGTCGAGGATTTGCACCTCATGATTCAACGACTGTCTGTATATTGTTCCTGTGTTGACGAAATATTGGTGATGTTTTGGCTGCAAAGGTCATCTGGAATATGAAACAAGGGCGTACAGCCGTCTTGATGTATATTTTCCACTTGGAATGGACACGACGCAACGTCTAGAATCTCCCAAATAGGTGATTTGCAACGTAACGCTGACTCAAAGTTCTGTGGAAACCAATTTGGTGACCGAGTCATCGCGTGAAAGTAATGGGGAGTGTCTTGTTTTGGAAGGAAGGTTGTGATCTATTGTGGAGTGAGGTTAACTCAGCTTGAGAACACCGCCGAGTAAGTAAACTCAGGCCACACGGGGGGTTGCCTCTGTTACATGACAGCGAATATGTACACGTATCTTTTAGGTTAAAGTGATGTAGGGACAAGACAGTAGACAGTGGTTACTTGTTCGACTTGCTGGTAGGTGTGTTCTGTGAAGAGGATCGCCCCTTGTCCCTAGACCTGGATCGCTCTGTGGGACGATCCTTCAGCCTTTTGACCAGGAAGCAACTCTTGAGATGTCGACTCGACAAAGCTCAACAAAAGATAAGGACCAGGTTGGACAGTTCCAGACCAGATCCATGCAGCTCTGGCCAAAAGGGAGAGCATCAAACCAGACCCCACCAGGAGGAGCGGAAGTTCTTGCTGAAAGCATGAGGACACAAAGCGGGACGACTTACTTACCTCGTTCGGGGATAGCTGTCCACCGCCCACTCGGCGTTAATGGCGACAGCTCTCTCATTGTTGGTGCGGGAGATCATTTGCAGCATGTCCTAGACGAATGAGGCCTCTCTGCCGTAGAAATCTGGACCAATCCCAACAAAGCGAGTCGAGGGCAATTACTGGAATATTCCGCGAGGAATTAATCACTCGTTCCAGACAAGGGCCTCCCTAACAAGTGGCTAAGTGCCCAAGTGTCATAAGTGACACCCCTAGTGGCAGCCAGAACCAGGGTCGAACAGCAGGAAGAGAGCGAGCAGAAGACGGCGAGTTCTGGCCGTCAAGAGGACGTTACGTGAAGCTATTCTTGCTCTCAGCAGCCTATGGCTCATCTAGACGATGAATGGCGTGTTCAACTCGTCTGACGCCCTGATTGGGGAGCATTCAGCCACACCGACGGGAGGAAACTTTTATCACTCGAACTCTCCGTCAGTTGCTTTGGGGGGGAAGTGAGAAGCATGTGAATGTGTCCACCCTGCACCCCACGCGCGAGGTCCTGAGGGCTGTGGAAGTTAGTGGAATGAATCCAGCCACACGAGAGGCTCCCTGACGACGGGCCCCACTAGGCTCCGAGTGTGGAGTAGCTCTCGGGGTACCTATCGGAAGACGGCCCTGAGGCGATGGCACCGTGACCGGGTGCAGACCCGTTCTGTGAGACTGCAACTCAGTGAAGTAGCGGGTAGAGTCGGCGATATTCCCTTGCAGCCGTGGCGGGACATGCTTGAGGCCACGAGAGGTGCGGGAGTGGAGGACTATTCCTGCGACTCTTTGCGGAGACAATTGGTGAGGGTGCCGAGGACCACGAAGTATTGGGGCACACGACCAGCGGAGAGGCCGGTGGAATGCGAGTAAGTCGAGGCTGTTTGCCCGACTCGTTTCGGGGCATCACTGTAACGCTGTCGTGTAGTGGACGTTGTTAGTGGGCTCGGCGGCCGGCTACCGCAGTGCTGCCCCACGGTTTTGGGTAAGGCTGGGGGCGCCCCCGTGGTACGGTGGCTTCAGCGGGATTCCAGCCTGTGGGCTCTACGAATAGACGAATGGTGACCCGGGCTTCAGTGGATGGGTCGGGTGAGGGGCGTGCCTGAGGTCTGAGGGGAGGTGTGACCTTCCTTCTGCGACGGGAGTTTGCTGCAGGCACATGCATCTCCCCGCTCCTCGTGGACACTGCCTCTGACAGACTCAGACAGGCTCAGACAGACTCGGACAGGCTCAGACAGACTCGGACTGAGACACAACGAACGGACATTGCATTGGCTTTCACTTCCTCTCATCCTTTTGTGCCACCATTCACATCACACCAATCTTATTCATCGCTGCATACGGGTCGGTAAAAGCCCGCTGTAGACAAAGAGCACCAGCGGCTGTGAGCACCGAATCTGGCGTCATTGGGGGGCTTATTGCGGTACGAACAACAGCCGAACCATCAAGACCGGGCCAATTAATTCGAGGCCCAGCGCGGCTCCCTGGTTAAATCGCCCACCCGGGATCAATCCCTGGCACCTGGCACCTGGCACCTGGCAACTGGCTCCTCGCTCCTAAACGCTGGCTCGCATCTGCGCTCTCTCGTTGTCCAACTGACTCTGCAGGCCTGCGGAGCCCTGACGTCGATTGAGGAGCGCACAAAGCGTCCCCAACAATTGCCAGTTGCCCGTGACTTCCGTCGAGCTCTTCCGTCTTCTCTCGTACCTCGTACCTCGTACTACTTGACCTTACTTAAACATCGAGCACCTGGATGCCCTCATCTGAGACTCTCGATTCGTCACCCCCTTCCCACCACTCTTTTTCCCTCTCATTGCCTTTCAGTATCCTTTTGTCTGCTGAGCATTGCCAGCGCCCTCCATCATGAGCACCTCCGCCGATCTGCCTTCTGGTGGCCCTGGCGTTCGGCTTCGGCAGCCTGGGGTCGACTCCAACGACAAAGACGACTCTGGTTCAGGACATGTCGTCCCCAATCAAGAGTCGCCCGACGCTGGCGTCCCGAAGGAGAAAGTCCAAAAGACGTACGGACGCACCCCAGACGGCACAGGTTAGTTTATCCCAGCGATGGTGCTACCCCAGAGGTCTCTTTGGCTGACTTTCACATGTCAAATCAGTCTTCATTGTACCCACCACGCATGACATGGTCTCTCAGCTTCTCGACCCTCGACAACCAAAGAATCTCTCAGACGCGTTGGTCCTCGCAATTCTGGCGCTGCACATCTTGGCTGCGATTCTGCTTCCTGCTGCCTGGAAACGCCCTGCGTTTGCCCTCATCTTCCTGTTTTGGCGCGCTTCCTACAACATTGGCATTGGCGTGCTTCTCCATATCCAGTCCCGGCATCATCGCCTCATCACCTGGGCGCAGCGCTGGAAGCTCTTTGAGAACCCGTCGACTGGAAAGAACCCGCGACCATGGCTGTACAGCTTCCTCAAGGGGAGCTCGAGGCCAAGATCACCGAGGACTACGAGTTCGAAAAGGCCCCCATTGAGTACAACACGTGGTTGGTCTTCCGAAGGGTTGTTGACTTGATCTTGATGTGTGATTTCGTGTCCTATTGCCTCTTTGCGATTGTATGTGGTCACACTCCCGAGGGAGAGAACCCCCTGCTTAGCATCGCCCGCTGGGCTATCGGCATTGCTCTGATCGGCTTCAACCTCTGGGTTAAGCTTGATGCCCACCGAGTCGTCAAGGACTTCGCCTGGTACTGGGGAGATTTCTTCTACCTCATCGACCAAGACTTGACCTTTGACGGTGTCTTCGAGATGGCTCCCCATCCGATGTATTCCATTGGCTATGCGGGCTATTACGGTATCTCCATGATGGCCGCCAGCTATGAGGTACTCTTCATCTCGGTCATCGCTCACCTGGCCCAGTTCGCTTTCCTTGTGATTGTCGAGAATCCTCACATTGAGAAGATCTACAACCCTCCCTCGCCCCGAAAGAGGACCGACAGCCAAAGTGACCGTGCTGTGCTTGCCGAAGGATCATTCGACCAACAGACCCTCACTCCGTCCCTCAAGGACTCTCCGGCTCCGGTCCATAACCTCGTCGGAATAAGCAACATCGACTTATTCCGCGTTCCGGACTTTACCGTTATTGCATTGCCCCTGTACGTAGCCGCCCTCACGTTCGTGGCCCCCTCGACTCCTCTATGGCAAGCCATCTTCGTGATCCATGCCTTGCTTTGGCGTACCTGGTATCAACTGGGTCTCGGCTATATTCTTGACCAGCAGTCGAAAAACAAAATGTGGACCCGTCACTTCCTCAAGTATGGTGAGAGTGCAGGTGAAGCCTGGCGTCAGTGGAAGGGACTGTATCACATCACCGTGGTCATGACCAACACTTCATTGATTGCTGCGTGCTGGAAAATGTATTCCCCTCCGGAAGACTGGGCTTATGGACTGGTCCTGCTCAAGCACGTCCTCGGTGCTGGCTTGGTGGCTCTGCAGCTGTGGACCGCGGTCAGCATCTACGATTCCCTTGGCGAATTCGGCTGGTTCTGTGGTGACTTCTTCTTCGACCATCAAGCCAAGCTGACGTACAAGTCCATCTATCGATTTCTCAACAACCCCGAGAGAGTGTTCGGCACTGCGGGCGTGTGGGGCGCGGCGCTTATCACTTGGAGCCGGTCCATCTTTTTGATGGCCCTCGTGACACAGATCTTCACTGTCGGTTTCATTTCCTACGTTGAGCGGCCACACATGCAAAAGATCTATGGCAGAGGCCTTCGTGGTGAGGCTGGTCTCACCAAGTTCATCAAGCGCTCGCTGCCTCCCCCGTCAAGGTCTGGCAAGAAAGCATGGACAAGGTCCTGGATGAAACCTCCCACTTTGTTGAAGATTTCCTTGAAATGGCTCGGCCCAAGTTTGCTACTGGCGTGAAGACAATTGTCCGCGACACTTCGGCACTGTTCAACGTGGCTCCCGCGCGACTCACTATCACCAGAATCGCCCCCGATTTAGAAGGACGTGATCCGAAGCAGTACTCCCTGACTGTCCAGGGTAAGCCATCGATGTATTCGTCCGAAGATGAGAGGGCCACTGGAAAGGAGAGTTTCACTGGCAGGTTCCCCAAGCCTGTCAAGACCATGACGTTCGAGTACGGTGCACCTCTTAGGGTCAAGTGGAGGGCCCCGGCCAACCATAGCAAGAAGGACTGGATCGGTTTGTACATGGTCACGGACAATCGCTCTCGGGAGTCAACAGAAGTTCCTTCGCTTGGACGTTGGTCACCAACAAACCCTGGGCTGTACGACGCGTTGACGGCTGATACAAGTATCTCCGTCCAGGAGCATACTGTTCCCGAATCTGAATCAACTGGAGTGGATCTAGTTGAAGGTGAGGTTATCTTTGAGGGAGATAAGCTTTGGTGGACTCAAGGCATGTTCGAATTCCGATACCACCACGACGGGAACCATTCTGCCATGACGATTTCGGAACCCTTTGCGATCCAGATTGGAAAGTTTGACGAAGGAGACGTGGATGTTGATGCGAAGGGCTTGTATGAACAGGCCGTTGAGGCTGCTCTTCTTCCTATTGTTCAAAATTGTCTCGATCGCGACCCCGATATTGCGCCCAACAAGGCAGACGAACCTTTTGGTGGTCATGTTGAGCGTCACAGTAAGTACGCCAAGAGAATTGTCTACGCTATCCGGGAAATGTTTGGTATCGAATTCGCGCCGCCTGTTGTGGCAGCAGATGGCAACGTGAGGAAGCTGGCTTGGCGAATCTGCAACGCAAAGGAGGTTTTGGTAAGTGACTCGCTCTTAACCCCTTGTCTCCATACTAACTGGTCTCCTATTTAGGCTCCTTACAGTATGTCCAGATCAAGAGGAACCACTACACCGGCGCTTCAGGACTTCCCTACCGAGAAGGTATAACCTCTTCACACCAAGTCGATTTCAGATTTGGGGAAGGCCTTTGAGTTGGATTGCATTGTAGCAAGTGTAGTGAACATTTGCGTGGAAGATTATTGCCGCTACGGGTTTCGATTGCCACGACCCTTAGCTGGCGGTCTCCAGCACATGTTAAAAAGCGTTGATACCCAAGAAACGGGGATGGGGAGAGGTTATCCAGGCCTCTGGGGTTTTAATAAGCATAGCGGGTTGCCTGGGGACCTCAGTTGTGGTTCTAGACAGGATCGGGCTTGCTCTTCGATTCGTTGTCCAGCTCCGAAATGTTGGATCTCTTGGCCACATCAAGTGCTCTGAAGGACAAATAAAACATTTGCATCAAGCAAATTGCATCAACAAAAGTTATCATTTTCGAGTATTCTGTGTATGATCCCTCTCAAATGACCTATCCATGCGATACCTTGTAATGGGAGGTATCTTTAATACCAAGAAGCTTCCAAGAGCCAGAATCCGGGATTGGAGTCGGTTCCTGGGTTATGCATGAAGGTTTTTAGTGGACTAAGAACTCACTATGGGAAGCAAAATCAGCTATGCCTCAGGATCGTGGTCACCGAACTCCAGCGTGAGTATGGACAATGAACCAATAGCAGCGCCACTTACTGATCTCGACGTTGTTGCGCGACTTGGAGGCAATTTGAAAGTCCTCAACGTGTACTGGGTGGTACTCTAGTTCACCACGTGGCTCCTGAGCCTAGCAAGTGGACTACGAAAACAACCATCACTCTGCTATTGGGATAGGAGCCTGAGACGGAAGGATTCAGCCCTCGTCCGCCCGTCGTGTATCGTGTATCGGCTATCCGTCGGCGATCCCGTTGTTCTCCAGTTGAAGAATTGCGTGGGGCAGCAGCATCAACAGCAGCAGCAGGGATCAAACTGCCATGGCGTCCCCATCTGCTACAGAAGATCTGTTCCCATAGGGCTGCATGGCGAGTAAGCAGCCCCGTGAAGCCCCGTGCAGTCCTGTAATTAGTGCGACCCGAGCGTCCCTCCCACTGTTTCATCCCTGCTGGTGCTGATGGCGGTCCACCGAGCTGAAGCATGGTACACAACTTCTCCATGACCTGAAAACCAGAGCCTGTCCCAGCATCTGGTTGAGACAAGGTTTCTTCTGGTTCTTCTTCATTTGCTTCCTGTCGTTGAATTAATTTCCGTCCCATCCCTTGCTTCATTTTTCTTTCGCGTTTACGCTCCTTGATCCTACCACCGCCCGCTGCCGGCTCCGTCCTGCGCTCCACTTTCTCCGCATTCTTCGTCTTTTTACGGATATTACCTTTCGGTTCCTCGATATCATCCCGCCCGGTTAAATCGCCTTTGTTTCGTCGCCCGTTGAGTTTGCGGGGCCGCCTGTTTCGCTTGCCTATTCGGGCAATGTCACTGTAGTCTAGCTTCCGACACTTCCATTTGGAGGTCATCGTCTTACTACCAGTACACCGCAGTGCCAACGACAACCACGCGGCACGTTTCGCCGAGTCGACAAGATGGGATCTCTTCCTCGTCCGGCCGTTGCACCCAGCTCGCCCTATAGGCACAACGCCTCCAGGGCCCTCATTCCCGTGCTGCTCCTGTCTCTTCCGATTCTCGCCCTTCTCTTCCACTGCGCCTACCATAACTACGAGTATGGCCACTCTGCCGACCACTTCCACGGCCTGGAGCCTGCAGTGCCCTCCAATTCTATCGATAGCCTCGCATCGCACACCTATCTCTATGTTGCCTCGTACGGCGGGTCCGTCACGACGCTGAAGCTCACGCGTGGGGGGAATGCCGCTGCGCCGTCCTTTGGCCTGGAGCCGGTTGCCTCCACGGAAGGCTGTGCGGGAAGCCCTTCATGGCTCACGCTCGACATAGCCAATTCTGTTTTGTATTGTACCGATGAGGGCTTGGCAACCGGCAGTGAGGGATCACTGTCGTCGTTCAGCATCATTGAGGATGGGAGTCTGGTCCGGCTCGCCAAGCTGCGGACTGTCTTTGGACCCGTAAGTGCTGCCGTGTACGGCAAACACGGGAACGGACTTGCAGTCGCTCATTAGTATGTTTGGCACCTCCTGACACGTCCCCAGAGACCTCATTGAGGCTCCAGTATGCGCTATACTAACACACCTTCTTTCAGCGGCGGCTCAGCTTTCTCCACTTGGGACGTCGAGGACCCGTCCACCATCACAGCGGTCCAAACTCGGCTCTTCAAGATGGCCCAGCCAGGACCCAAACCGTCTCGTCAAGAGGCGCCGCATCCCCACGCTGCAGTCGTGGACCCCACCGGCCAATTCATTCTCGTGCCCGACCTGGGTGCCGACCTTGTCCGCATTTACGCCGTCCGCGACGGTGATCTGCGCCTTACGGAGCGGGAGCCACTCTTCGTAGCTCCTGGGAGTGGACCCAGGCATTTGGCTTTCGCCGACAAGGGCGACAAGATTTTTATGTACCTGGTGACGGAGCTTGGTAACACCGTCGTCGGGTACGATGTGACCTACGATGCCGAGTCCATCGCCTTTGACGAGGTCTGGACCAGTGGTATACATGGAAAGGGGAAGGATGTGCCGGCAGGTAGCGCGGCGTCTGAGATCCTCGTCTCTGTAAGGACCACCCACTTATTCCCGTTCAACTAGTGGGGGAGAGATCACTAACACGGATACCAGCCTGACTCAAACTTCCTTATTCTCTCATCGCGCAACGAGAGCACCCTTAAGCCACCCAACTTTGACCCCGGCAACATCATCGACATCCCCTCTGACCCACTCATCAACTTTGCTATCGACCCTAAAACGGGCCATCTCGACCTGCTCCAAGAAGTGCCGTGCGGCGGACGAGGACCGCGCCAGTTCTCCATGAACAAAGCAGGCACGCTGATTGCTGTGGCACTTCAGGACGATGGCAGGGTGGTGGTCATGGAGAGGGAGGTTGAGACTGGCGAGTTACGAGGGTTGGTGGCGTATGCTGATATTGAAGGGGAGGTCACGGCTGTGGTTTTCAATGAATAGATGTCCTGTTTTGGAAGGCAATATGAAAATATAAAAATAGATATGATAGATATGATAGATATTATGGACGAGCCTCATGCGCTGACTGATTCTTAACCAAATGCTGGCTAGCTGAGGTCCAGGAAGAGCCTATAATCGATCGTTCCCCTTTTTCCCGTCCTGACCAACACCCAGACGCAGAAAATCAAACCGGCTATAGCATGTTCCGACGAAGAACAAACATCCGGATAAATTAATCTAGAGGCAATAAAGCCCATGCATCCAGCTGCATGAGATGAGCCGAGTCTGGTCTATTCGCTGTTCGGGCCCGGGGCACGGGATCTTGGGTCCAACAGGGGATTCTTTCGATGCAGGGGAAAGGTTGTCCTCTGCAGTATTGAACCTGCAGCGCCAGAGGTAACATATATTTATCAGGATATAGGCAGAATATCGGTTCCGGATGCCTTAATGAAGGCGTGATGTGCTCGTGGCATATTGGGATTGTCAACTTTAACTCCTAGTTGGCAGTAGGAGGATAGGAGTCTTACAAATTGCACGTTATAAAAATACGACGTTCTTGCTAGAGAGGATAGATAGGTGGTGGTCACAACAGACATTCGTTGGAGGCTGACGTTATCAAGTTACATAGCCCCCGATGAACCATCCATCAGCCCGCAAGAGACACACATGGAGATCGGTCCGATCAATACTTGGTATCATATTGCTCACTGGATGCTTCGTCGCGTTAATAGCCCACGTCATGGCATCCGTTTCAAACCTTTTCAAATCCTCCACGGCGGCCGCAGATTACCGCGGCGGTCCGGTTGCGTCGGTACCAGGCTTGCCAGGCTTGCAGGGACGGTGTGGCACACCCATGGTTCCCCGCAGCTCGGCAAGCCTTTCTCACTGGACAGTAGGCAAAGTCTGGAGCAAGGCCAGCAGATTGGCTGTGCGCCAGAGGGTGGATTGGAAGAGACCTGCCACGCTCCCGGCGCGCTGCTCTCCTATTCGGGCCGTTGACATGCTACTTCTGCGGTGGCTGGCACGCACGAGGTACAGTCTGCTGAGGGCTGGATACGTAGTGCTTGTGTGAGAGAGCGGTACCCGGAAGCTTCCCGGAAGCTGGGGAGACGGGTGATGGATGCAAGCTGAACCCAGTGGAACACCTGTCATGTAGTTCATGTTCGACGCTCAGAGAAGCGCGACTTGTAAACGGCGCTGATGATCCTCGCTGGAAGCACGTCTTCGGAAGGCAAGGGAGAGCTAAAATCACAAGGCACCAGCACTGTCATATTGGCAGCGGGGATGAAGGGCCCCATGACGAGAGAAGCGCCGGGGCTTGGGTTGGCTCCGCACTGTTGGCCACAGATCCATCATCCGCATGTGGTACCTGGTTTAAAGGGAAAGAGGCTGCTTTAAGACTTGGCGGCCATGTGCCAGGGAGGTCTCGTGAAAGAGAAAGAAAGAAATCAAAAGATAGAGCAGGCGAGAAGCTTACAACGGGCGTAAAGTGGCATGTGGTGGGTGGGTTGGAGCTATGTTAGAGCGAATGCGGTGACAGTGAGCTTTTACAGGTACTCACTCTAGTCTACTGGTCACATGTACAAGCCCAGGTTGGAGGGCTTTACCGGTAGAATTTGACAAGAGAAGCGGGTTTTACGAAGACGAAAAAGGCATTATTTGCTTCCAAACAAGACATAGTTAAACTGTGACTGACCCTGGACGCCACTATCTACATATTCAACATGGCAGTGTTATATTATTGTAGCAGTCGGGCTGCAAATGTTGCACACTGGGTTGACAGTTGACTGGCGGGGCTCTTGCGGCTAATAAGGTTAAGCCTGGGGAAGCAATTTAGTGTCTGGCGGGTAAATCCAGAAGAGTGGAGGCCTGGAGGGCGAAATGCGATTGGAAATATACAGTGCAAATATGCCGAGAGCCCACAGTACGACTCAGACGTTCCTCTCGGGTTCGTTCCACAGCGAAACAGAGCAGTCCTCTGGGCTCCGGATTTATATAATAGCGACCTTCCTTGTCAACGACCGACTCTTCAATCCACAAGGCCACGATGCCAAATCCAACAACAGAATAGCCCCAACGGGGGCAATGATGAGCCTCGTTCGAAGATCGGACGGAGAGACCATCCTCCACAAATGAAGTCCCAAGGCTGGTGAGGGGTCGGCCAATCCATGCGCTGGGTCACCCTCCGTTGCAGACTCGCGGGCTTCTTCGTCTTCCCTGGCTTCGGCCGAGTGTCTTGGTGGGAAACTAGTGCACCGGTGCTCCGAACAGTCGACACAGTACCTGGGACTGCTCCGGCGATGGATTGCCAGACTGTGGGAGGAGAAGGGAGTTCCCACTCCCTGCGAAGCATCCATCTTGCGCTACCTCTAGGCCGGCAGGCTGGCAGTGGCTTCCGGGGAGACCTCAAAACCCCAGCATTTCTCCACGATAGCTGGCGCGCGCTATATGGAGTACGGAGTACGAAGTATACGAGGCTGCGATCTCCTCTCACCACCCCCTTCCAAGGGGACACACTCGCCGGGACTCGGGGCCGTGTTGGACGGCTCTGTCTCGTCTGTGGCGGCTCGACGACACCACCTCCAGACAAGATGAGCCGGCCCTCGGTTGTCATGCCATGGCTCCATGTCTCCATGTCTCTCCATGTCTCCTCCCTCCACGCTCTCGGGTCTGGGGCTTGGCACCTACTGCTCGTCTAATCGGGGTGCATCACAGCTAGGTCCAATCCGGATGCCCCGTCGCTGACTCTGGTAGGCCAACCGCCGGCCCAATTCTCCAGAAGTTCCCAGCATGCCGTTCGAGGCAAGGCTCAAGCTCATCCATGATCCATCCGTCTTTTCTTTCGGTCTCCACCTCCCGCGTCCACCGCTGGGCCAAGCCCAGGGTCTGGGGTTCCGACAAGTCGACTTTCCCTCCTCGCCCAGTGAAGCAGTCGGGTGTGCCAGTGAGCCCTCTATGCCAGGCGCCCTCCGGACCCTTGTCCCTGCTGCTCCCCCATACATAACCATAACTCCTCCATTCTGTCCGCGAGAGGGGGACCCTTTCCCCAACTTCTGATCTGTGGTGACGAACCGTTGAAGTGAACCATTTTCCTGCGAAATCCAGACCTGTCTTGCTAGTCTGCCCTTCCTCTCTCATCGGTCAAGACAGCCCAGTCGCCCACCATCGTCACTCCCGATTCGCATTACCCGCCCGTCAGATTCAAGTCCACGCTCTGATTCCCGTCGCCCCAAGCTTCTTCCCCGCCGCCTCGTGCCCGACATGTCGCCACGCTGACAATTCTTTATTTGGAATTGTACACTCGCCCGCCTCGTGCTTCCTAGTGAAGCCATCCTCTCCTCTCCAACCTGAACCATTGCTCTGTCTGCCCGGACAGACGGCGATTTATCTCTTGCAGAGTGAGCCCCGGCCACAACCTCACGCCATGTCCCCGTCCTCTACGGACGAATCGCCTCACTCCACCTCTGGCACCTCTACCAGACATTACCCACTTCCCACTCGTGACACTTTCACCATCGACATCCCATCCACCTCGCTAGCAGCCATGTCGAACGAAGCTGGTACCAGTACCAAGTCTCCCATCCACCTTAGGACACATCGGACCTCCAGCTTTAGCAGAGACGGCATGCTCAGCGCTGCCCCAAAATCTCGGCATCTCTCGCAGTCTTCTGACAACAGACCTGACAGTATGACCAATGGAACGCAAAGGGTTTCGAGCGAGGAGAGCTCCAATCCATTAAAGAGAAGGAACACGGATGCGGGGCTCGACTATCCTCGCCGCAGAGCCACCATCGCTGTACGTCAGGAGTTTGTCTAGCTTTCGGGATCGCGACCAGCTAACCATTGCCATAGTGCGAAGTTTGTCGTTCGAGAAAGTCTCGCTGTGATGGAACGAAACCCAAATGCAAACTGTGCACTGAATTGGGTGCTGAATGCATCTACCGAGAGCCTGGCATCAAGCTGGATGCTGGCGACAAGCTGATCCTCGAGCGTCTCAACCACATCGAAAATTTGTTGCAGATGAGCATGGTTAACGGCCAAGCAAACAGCCTCAACATAACTCAGGCTTCTCCATCGATGAGCAATGGCACCGGGCTCAGCGGCGAAAACGTTCTCATGGGCACCAATCCTAGCAACTTCGTTCCCATCCCGAATGGTGGATTTGGCACATGGTCTGCCCAGCCAACCGGTACTAACATCTCCACGATGCCCAAGGTCCACACAAACGCCGCGATGCACTTACTGCAGTGGCCACTCATCAGAGACCTCGTTTCGAGACCGTATGATCCGCAAATTCTCTTGCAGCTCGAGATGGCCCGGGAGCCTCTCCATTCCTTGACAAAGACACCTTGCGTGGATTTGTCCAACACTCAGGCCTACATCGAGGCCTATTTCGAAAGAGTCAATGTTTGGTACGCCTGTGTCAACCCGTACACGTGGAGAAGTCAGTATCGGACTGCGCTCTCAAACGGGTTTCGAGAAGGCCCTGAGAGCTGTATCGTGTTGCTTGTTTTGGCGTTGGGCCAAGCGAGTCTGCATGGGAGCATCTCCCGGATCGTCCCACAGGAAGATCCGCCAGGTCTTCAATACTTCACGGCTGCATGGTCACTCCTTCCTGGAATGATGACGGCAAACAGCGTGGTGGCAGCCCAGTGCCATCTTCTCGCCGCAGCGTACCATTTTTACCTTGTACGACCAATGGAGGCGTGGAACCTCCTCTGTACCACTAGCACCAAACTCCAACTCCTCCTCATGACTCCAAGTCGAATTCCCAGCCATCAACGGGAACTCGTCGAGCGCATTTACTGGAACGCCTTGCTCTTCGAAAGCGATTTACTAGCCGAACTGGATCTACCACACTCTGGGGTGGTTCAATTCGAAGAGAATGTTGGTCTGCCTGGGGGTTTGAAGGAGAGGAGTCGGAGCAAGTTGGGCGAGATGAGCTTTGGTACTTCCTTGCGGAGATTGCGCTGCGTCGGTTGCTGAACAGAGTCAGCCAGCTCATATACTCCAAGGACTCGATGGCTTCAACTACGAGCTTGGAACCGGTCGTTGCGGAGCTTGACTATCAACTAACGCAGTGGTATGAGAGTTTACCGCTGCCACTGCAGTTTCCGTTTACGCGGACTGTCATTCAAGATCCCATCCAAACAGTCCTTCGTCTCCGCTTCTTTGCCTGTCGGACCATCATCTATCGACCATACATTCTGGCAGTCTTGGACAACGAACAGGCAGTTTTGGATCCCGCAGTGAGAGATTGTTGCCAAAAATGCCTTGAGGCATCGATACGGCAGTTGGAGCACATCGTTGAGCAGTAAGTGCCTCGCAATTGGGGCATCATTGTGTTTCAAAGCTAACTTCTCTATAGCCATGCGGGTCATATGCCATACATTTGGCAAGGTGCTCTCTCGGTTGTGTCCCAGACCCTGCTCATTATGGGCGCGACCATGTCACCCTCTTTGCTCGCCATCTTGCTCACATTAGTGCCTCACCGCGAGGCGTTGGACCAAATTATCAACGAAGTGGTGTTGGAAATTGAACGATACGCCACATTGGCACCAAGTTTGAACCTTGCTGCCGAGATCATTAAGGAAGCGGAAGTACGGAGGCGGACGTTTCTCGGCACTTGATAACTTAATGGAAGAACCTTGATCTGGCCAAGAACCGAACTAACGACTCCTGAGCATGCCGGAATAGAAGCTCCCAGTCACACATGGATTGCCCCCCTCCGGGCCTTCATCAGCGAACAGGTCTTCACAACCTCGATTAGCTCATCATGGGCACATTTTCAGCACTGGTGCCCACACGGAAACATGGAACTGCGTCGCACAGGATAATATCTGCAACTATTCAAGGCAAATGCTGGTTCAATCTCACATTTTCTACATCAAGCCGAGAGTTCCCCGCGAAACGCCCCAAAGCTGGAGAAAATTGTCAGGGGGTCATCCGGGGTACAGAAGTATCCAGGTTTGCACCACCATTGTGATGAAGCAGACGAAATGAGCTTCGTTGATTGGCTGGCTAAGTATCGAGGTCTCGGTAGTTCGGACCGATGAGCCGATGTCCACCACACAACCCCAACCATGGTCCGACTTTGGACCCTTCCGAGTCACCGGTGGGCTTTCAGGGGAAGATCGATACTCCAATTTGGCAATTCATTTCCCGGATGCGGGCATGAAGGAAGCTCCTTTACCGGGGAACCGAGGGAAAGGATTTTCCTCAACAGTCAGGAGTTTACGCGAGCATGCAACAATACCCAATATTTATTCGACGACCGTAAAGGCCAATTATGTGGAGGTGGCGCAATTCGAGTGATTTAAACCTCTGTACTTTAATCTACGGCCATAACCGTGAAAGGCGCGAGGGAAGTTGGGGTATGAGTATGAGTGTCCTGCGCGTGTACGAGTAAGAAGGATCAAAACAGAGCAAGCATATGGACTCTGTCAAGGTTGAATAGCCAATGAGAATCACAAGAGGCATTCCACGCTGGTCGGTGAATACACAAGGAGGTTTTAGGGACTCGGCCAGAGTAGCGTAACTGCCAACTGGAGTTGGTACTGTTAGAAGATGATGGCTAACGTTGTGACACGGTTTCATGGCACCACGTTGCTACAGCGTCGGTGATGTGTGCCACGGCGACGACATCGTTGGAACTATTTTAGAAGGGGCCACGACGAAACTTGATTCAGGGGTGTACGAAAGCGCACGCAAGCCGTGTTGTGCATGCCAGGCTGCCAGCCTTGTCATCATCTTACATTGGGGTCTGGGGAATTGGGGGCGCGAAGGAAATGAAGCGGAAACAGTCGGGGGAGGTCGGCGTGTATGCAGGATTGCAGGCCGAAGCAACCGAAGGTGGGCGGCGGAGGCCGGATCAATGAAAGGTGACCGGCAGTTGGACTTCGGTGCCGGACCGGGCCGAGAACACAGAGCGGAGGGGCTGGGCCCACCAAGGATCGATCCGGCAAGCCCCGGATCGGCCGATAGAGCTTGGTCCCCTACTCCGGCGAGGGTTTTGGGCCTTCCTTCCAGCGGCGGGGAGGAGGTTGGTTGGTCGTTGGGCAATGGTTTACCTGAAGACGGGCTGTGGAGTGTGGCAGGTTCTGGTCTCAGGGCCGTCCAGTCATCTGTTGACGGCAGGCGGGCACTGACGCAGACGCAGGACGCAGACGACGAAATGGCCAGCCCCGATGACGCCCAGGCACGCACACAGGGGGACAGGGCCTAGCGGGCAGCCTCCTCAGGGCGGGTGGGCTATCAAGGCAACACGGGCTGTGCTGTCGGGTGCCACCAGAATTAACTCAGGGAGGTACCTAAGTAGGTGGGGGAGGGAGGTGTGCACCAAGGGGCCGTACCGCAGCAGCCGTACCGTACCGTACCGCAGCGCGCCGGGCCTTTGGAAGCTTACACAAACACGGGCATCAACACGGAAGTGGACGCGAAAGGGCTTGTGTATTAGTTAGTACGAACACGTAAGTACGTACAAGCATGATACAACGGGTAACTTACAGGGACACAACACAAGCCCAGCACAGGATAGCACAGCACAGCACAGCACAGCATAACACGGGCGCTCGCTCTCGTCAGCTCTCAGCAGTGAAGTGAAGTGAAGGAAATGAAAGTGAGCACCGGATGCACGCACGCACGCACGCACGCACGCACACACGCACACACGCAGGAAACAAGCGCAGGCGCCCAGCCCCAACGTCCAACGGTTCAGCTGACTCACTTCTCGTCAAATCAACCCTGTGGATGGAACCTCACTTGCACACGGGCTTGCACCACCTAAAACTTATCCACATCCACTCGTCCACTCATTCTCATCCCACTACCATCCAACCCCCCCCCCATCCATGATCCATCCTGATTCATCCTGATTCATCCATGATCCATCCCTCCTCAGGCCAGTCAGGCTCTCAAGCTTCCTGGGGCTTGGAACCCAGCCGTGATCCATTCTCCATTCCATCCAATCCATTCCAACCCGTCATCGGGCACTCCATCGCCATTCACCACTCATCTGCCACCCTCCCAGCTCTGTCCCCCTCCGCCACGTGACGGGCCACCACACCGACAAAGCTGCTTCGCCTTTCGCAATCCAATCCTTTGCGCCTTGAAGCCTTGCAGCCTGGAAAGCCTTGGATGCCCACTACCACCACCAACCATCGTGCGCGCGCCCGCCATTTTCCCCGTCATTGCTCGTCCATCGGCTCGCCTCGTACGATCCAGCCCGTATCTGGATGGATATCGTGTCTCGCAACCTCTGACGCTTCCAAGACATCACCAGTCCACGCGGGGGAGGGGCACATTGATTCGCCTGTACCCGATGGGGTGACCTGGGTATATACCTAACCCAACCCAAGCTTGCTTCTGCTTTCTGTCTGTGTTCCGCTTTCTGCATTTCTGCGTTCCCCAGAAGCTCACTGCTGCTACTGCTGCTGCAACCGCTGCTGCTGCAACCGCTTTCTCCTTTCTTCCGACATACCGTTACGAACACATCCCGACCTACCTACAACCCGACACACACACCACACACAACTGCAACCCGACATTACGGAGTGCATTCCGACATATCAGCGTCTGCATCTTTCGCCTGCGTCTCTGTCCTTCCCTCCCGCCCACCCTACCGCTGCTGCTGCTGCTGCTGCTTCTGGCTACCGCCTACTGGCTGTAGTGCACTCTGCTATAAAACGCTGCCGTCCTTCCTGGCGGCCCAATTTGCAAGGCGTGCACTTTTTTTCCCTTCTCACCCGACGTAACGCTGCGGCTGCCATGCATGATCGGCCTCCCGACTCCAATCAGCTTCCGGGGGTGCAATCGCTCACGCAGCGTGGACTTTGCTGAGTGGCCGCCCGCCCTCATCACCGTTGCAGTCACCCGTCTTTTCTAGTTCGCACAGAAACTAGTCAAGCCTCGCACGCTTCGCACTCCGTCGTGGCCGCGTCGAGGCCCAACACCCGTCCTTGGGGCGATCCCAAAATGAGGCTGGGAATCCGTCGAGACGTCGACGAGAGAGATGACGGCATGCTCCGCCGCAGACAACGTCGCCCGGACCCCCGCGATTGGTATGCCCCGGATGACGACGAGCCCTATTCGCTGCCCCATCCACCGCACATCCATGGGGTACAAAGGCCCGACGATCGGACGCCCAGGGGCCATCCGAGGAACCTGAGGACTCAGAGGAGCGCAAGGAGCCTGGACGTATTCCAGCACACGATGCCGCCGCCACGCCTGACCCGAGCTGAGACGGATGCTTACAGGAGACCTAGGGAGATCCTGGTCTATGAGGAGGAAGAGAGCGATGAACCTGCCGGCCGTTGGGAGCCCAGGACCAGGGAACCAAGCCCTGAGTTTGAGCGCGTGCGCGTGCGCCAGCCGCATCGGGAACACCGAGGACCTCGAGACCGTCGAGAACCTCCTCGAGCACCCCAAGAACTTCGACAACCTTCCTCTCCTTCGACCCCGCCAACGGACAGTGACAGTGAAAGTGACAGTGACAGTGAAGAAGAAAGTGAAAGTGAAGAAGATGACGATGACGACGATGATGATGATGATGAAGACGAAATAGAGGTCGTGGAGGAAGCCGAAGACGACGACATTAAATACCATCATCACCGGGAACGGCCACGGCACTCGAGCCGCGAAGATTACCTTGGCTCCTCGGGAGATAGGAGACGCCAGAGGAGTAGGAGGAGGCCTTCTCAGTCCGATGAGGAGTATGGGGTCAACTACCGCCATGCCTCCTCAGAGACTGGCTCTCCGGTACGACGAAGACCTCAACTCAGACGCCAAGCCAGCGACTCTCCAAATCACCATCGCCGACCAAGGGTGATGAGCATAATCGAGAGCTCGCGGCCTCCCGTCTCGTCCAGAAGGTTGGTCTCAGTTGCGTTCGTTCCTCCCGCTCCCCAAGTCTGACTAGATGATCAGAACAACGAAAGTGTACGAAACGCGAGAAGTCCGCCGCGAAGGCCGCCCTCGCCGGCCGGCGGCGGTACACACTGCTCAACAATCTAGATCAAACTCTCGGCGTCCGCCTAGTCTCTTGGGAAGCATCTTTGGCTCATCATCCCGCCCGTCTTCCCCAGAGAGGCCAGCCAAACTGTAAGCGTTCCGGACTCTTCGCTGAACTTGCAAATCCTGACTTGTATCCCAGTCGTGATTGTATTGCATGTTTAGACGAGGTTCCCTCGTCCAAATGTCCTAAGCTCAAATGCGGCCACCGCATGTGCAACACCTGCCTCAAGCGGAATTTCAAGCTATCCATAAATGATCCCCAGCAAATGCCGCCCAAATGCTGCACTTCGGATCACATACCCCTGCATCATGTAGACAAGCTCTTTGATCGCTCGTTCAAGAAGATGTGGAATCGCAAATTCGCCGAGTATTCAACGCGGAACCGCGTTTACTGTCCGGCCAGGCGGTGCGGCGAATGGATCAAGCCAGCCAACATCTACCGTGACCGCGACTCTGGACGAAAGATGGCTCGCTGTGGGAGCTGCAAGACAAAGGTTTGCGTGTCGTGCAATAGCAAGTGGCACTTCCCGCGTAGGTGCCCGCGGGACGATGACACTGCCAGGTTCCTTGAGCAGGCAAAGCAGGAAGGCTGGAAGAGGTGTTACAAATGCAGGGCCATGGTCGAACTCAAGGAAGGGTGTAACCACATGACTTGGTAAGTGTTTGTCCTAGGCCACTTTTATGTGCAACATACTAACTGGGAACAGCCGCTGCGGTGCCGAGTTCTGCATGATATGCGGTGTCAAATGGAAGAACTGCGAGTGCCCATGGTTCAGTTTCGAGGGCGCTGATTCGGATCATCTAGAGCAAATGAATGGCCCCGTCCCCATGAGCCGCGGGGAACTGGGAGATGGATACCACCATGAGGAGCCGCCATCACCAGGAGAGCAGCCGCCTCTTAGGCGAGGTCTATCAATTCGGCCGCGGCCGAAGAGTTATGAAGAAGAGGAGCTCATACACCAGCTCCAGGACCAGCGTGACGAAGAACTTACACGCAAGCTTCAGTACTATGGCGAGGACGATTATGGCCCAATAGGCGGGGTTGGAGACGCGCCTGGTCATTTCGTGAACGACCATTACGGTCATGGAGGTCGCACAAATGGTGCACCACCGCCACCACCGCCTCCTCTGCCTTCAGCGCCTCCAGCAGGTCGGAACGGATTCGAGAGAGGAGACCCACGGGGTGATTATGGCGGCAGAGCCAGAGGCATGAGGGGAGGATCGATGGAGCGCCGCCTTGCCGACCGATTCTCGGAAAACCGCCATATGCCGGGCTCTATGTCTGCGATGGAACCGCCAGGGATGAACCTCCACATGGGACCTCCCTTGATGCCACCACCGATGGGAATGCCGCCCTCAATGGGAATGCCGCCCTCAATGGGCATGCCTCCTTCAATGGGAATGCAGCAAATGGGCATGCCGCCTTCGATGGGTGACCTGACGTACCCAGGCGGTCGGGTGGTTGTCGAACATGATCCCAACGACTACGATGACGGTCGCTCATATTTCAGTCACGGCCCGCACCACAGGAGGCGCAACCGTCGAAGCGTCACTCCCAAGTCTTCGACCCTCGCCGGACTTGGCGGGCGCGGGTCGGGCATGGGACGAGTAGATGGGTGGAGGAAGTATGTCGAGCCGGGAGACTTTGAAGGAGAGATTGCTGCTGCGGCTGCTGCTGCCACTGTGGCCTCGGCTTGAAAGGCTACGACTTGAGGGGCTTGGACTTGAATTGTCCGAACTGCTTGTGCGGCTTGAACAGCTCTCACAAGCTACGAGTTACGATTATGAATGCAAAGATGGGTATCCAGTCGGTCTACGGGGGTTCTTGGAGAAAGAGAAGGGAAACGGATTCCCTCTTGTATGATAACTATGATAGATTGGCAGGATGCTCGATACTCGCTGCTCTGTGCTTGGTGCTTGGTGCTTGGTGCTCGGGACGGAAGGTCTACAGGACTGGATGGATATTGGATACCTTGACGGGTGCATGGCTGTTTGAGCGGGGGATTTATCTTTAATGCGTCGGTTCGGTTTCGGTTTGGTTCATTTGGTAGTATTAGTAGAAATGTCAACCTCGTTAGGTACCACGATGCCGTCATGGGTGCGGTTCTAGTGAAATACTATGTATGGATGGATGGGCCGTTGATGATTGTGCCCAAACTAATGAGGGCCAAGATGGTGCGATGGCCGTGCCCTAGCAGGTCCGTAGTATTTATGTTAGTGTCAAACCACGCCAGGTTTGACAGGCCTCCCGACCCCGGAGCCCGCTCAGACCTCTCGACAGACTGATAAACGCGACCCAACAGGATTGCACGAAGTAATTAGTGGCATCATCGGTTGTTTTAGTGGCTTCGATGGCATCAGTGGCTAGCTTCGGTGGCTTCGGTGCGGCTTCAGCGGACGCACGGCGGGCCGCGTGAGCAAGGGAAACCTCCAGCGGCCGAGAGTAAGGTTCAGAACCCCTCGTGCCAGCCTCCAACCGTCCAGGGGGCTTCCCAGTAAGTAACTTCATAGTGGGGTGGCGTCTTCTGGATGGAGGCTTGAGGTTTGAGGCTTTGGGGGGGCCAAGCAGTTTGGATGTCGGCGCCGCGGTGTGATTGGCACGGCCGACGAGCAGGTGTGAGAGCCAAGAGAGAAGAGGCTCGGGATGTACATGAGGTCCGGAGCCCCGCTGTACGGTTTTGCTGGAACCGGGGGGCCAAGAGGCCAAGACATGTTGTTTCCCATTCATGACCCATGGATGCTTCCCAGGGTTTCCGAAATTGGGGAGAACAGTAAGGAGAACCGTCCGTCATTGTCTTGTATCCATGTATTCGTACGTCTCGCAAATCGCGACTGCCAGTTCCCTCCACCCCACAAACGGTAGACTCGGGTAGTTCGGTCGCCGACTCACCGGGCTCTCTGCAACCACCAGCACGAGGACGGTACGAGCACGAACACGCCTAATCCTCCCTTCAACACTCCACGTCAGCCCCTACCTATGCCCGACGACCCGCCTGCACCGCTGCCGTTGTCGCCTCTGCTCCCGACAGCAACTAGAACCCCTCCATCGTCGTCCTCGTCGGTCTCGACGCCGCATCCCACCGAAAAGGAGCGTTGGACCGGGCATGGTGACGTCAGGAAGCCCCGAATAGCATCCTCCTCCTCCCGCTCCCCCTCTCTATCTCTCCCTCTCTCGCCCGTATTCTCGCCTCCTCCCTCCGCCTCCGTCTGCGTCTCTGCGCCCACCCCGACCGCCTCGTTTGCCCTACCTGCGACGTCCCCGGAACCCGTCGAGAGCACCCTCGCCACCACCCTGCGACGTGCCGACGCCAACATGCTCCTCCTCCACCAGATCGGGACCATCAAGACCGGCGAGGTCGTCCGGTATACCGTCACCTACACGCCGTCCCAAGACCGCATCCTGCCCTCCCCCGAGAAGCTATACCTGCGAGTCCGCAACACGTGCGCCATCGCCCTGCGCGCCGCCTTCGTCCACGGGCCCTACACCCTCTCCGTCGCCGCATACCCCGCCGCCTTCAACCCCAACGAGAAGTTTGAGAACCCCGACCGATATGGCGTTCCCGAGTTCGAGCCCATGGTCAAGGCCGGCGGCACGTGGGAGTGCGAGCTCATCGTCCCGGACGACATCCGCCAGAGCGCCGGCATGGGAGGGCACGGCGGCTTCGGCAAGCCCCCGGAGCATGATGAAGAATGTGCCAGCTGGGTTATTGAGGTAGCGTCGCAGGTCATATTCTCCACCTCGGCCGCCGTGGGATACGAGGTTGTGTTGGCACGCGACCACAAGTCGCTGAACCTGAGCAGCATCAGCCCCGTCGTCAGTGGTCAAGCCCAGGTGTCACAGCCGGGCAAGGTGAGCGACCATCAGCAGAGCATCGGTGCCAAGGACGGCCACCACCCGGCACAACCCCGCGGCGTCTTCTCGCGGGCGGTAAGAGTCAAGGTTGAAGATACCGCGAGCCTGTGGAACACGCCGAAACTTCCAAGTTGGGATGATCTTGGCGACCCCAAAGCACAAGAACGCCAAGCCCCGAGCAACCCCGTCCAGCGCATGGCTCAGAAAGCCGACCCGGAGACGAAGGAAGAACCAGCGCCCCGCAAGCAAAAGAAAATACATATGGTGGTCTTAACGCATGGCCTGCATAGCAATCTTGGCGGCGACATGCTCTTCATGAAGGAGAGCATTGATGCAGCCGTAAGGCAGGCCAAGATCGATGCCAAGGCACGGCGGGCCAAAGAGCGAGCTTCGGGGAGGAAACGCGAAGAACCAAGTACCGACTCACGAAACAAGGACAAACATCAGAACACGCCAACTGACGAGGATGCCGATGAGAGCGACGACGAAGAGGTCATCGTCCGAGGCTACTCAGGGAATGCCACCAAGACTGAGAGGGGTATTAAGTATCTAGGTAAACGCCTTGCCAGATACGTGCTCTCCACGACATATCCAGATCAACCGTTCCTCCCGTCAAGAAAGGGGACGACCGATCCGGTGCTTAATTCTACCAAGGGGGATAAGACGGAGACTAATCTAGAACCGGCTCATAAACACAGCACCATACTCTTAAATCACAGCAAAGAGTTCTTGGAGCAACACCAACGCCCATTCAAAATCACCAGCATAAGTTTTATTGCACACTCCCTAGGAGGGCTTGTGCAGACGTACGCCATCGCATATATCCAAAAGCACTCTCCTGAGTTCTTCGACCTCATCAAGCCCATCAACTTCATCACCTTAGCGACTCCGTTCCTGGGGCTCAGCAACGAGAACCCGCTCTACGTCAAGTTTGCCCTGGACTTTGGCTTTGTGGGCAGGACGGGCAAGGACTTGGGCCTTACGTGGAGAGCTCCGACGATCGCAAGAAGCGGATGGGGCGCCATCGTCGGCAACCTAGGAGAGACGGCACACAAGAAGGTCTATGGAGAGTCACAGCCAGAGTCAAAGCCCCTGCTAAGGATCCTGCCAACGGGGCCAGCGCATACGGCCTTGAAGAAGTTCCGCAACCGCACTGTCTACTCTAACGTGGTCAACGACGGCATCGTTCCCCTCCGCACCAGCTGTCTCCTGTTCCTGGACTGGCAAGGACTCGGTCGCGTTGAGAAGGCGCGGCGCGATGTCGGCCTAGTCGAAACGGTGGTTGGCTTTGGATGGGCAGAGCTGACCGGTGCCAACATGGGCTCTCCTCGTCAGAGGCAGGTTCCAGCGGGTGATCGACAGAACAATCATACTTCTGGAGGAACGTCGCCTCGGGAACCCCGGGAGAACATGCTCGAGGTTCCGCTCCCATCCAACAATGCCCTCACTGAAGATGATCGAACGAGTTTGCGGTCCATCCCCCCACCCTTTGCGGATGATGTGCCGTCCGATTCGGGTGACTCGAACAGCAGCGGACCATTGTCGGGCTTCTTCAACTTCTTCAAAAGCAACGAGCCAGCAAAGGCGCCCATAGTCTCGCAAAAGCAAAAGATGATTTTCCGCAGGAGTCAGACGATCAGTTTCGGAGAGCTTGCTGCCGGCGGCGACCGGAGTTCTTCGGGATCACCAAAGCCATCCAAGGTCACGTCTGGACACGAGGAAGATGAGGAGGGGGTTACGGCTCCGCCTAAGACAACGTTTTTTGAGTCTGCCGGCGATGTTCTCAACCCCAAGATGCCAGATGTCGACTATCTCCTTGACCCGTCCCAGCGACCCCGGACTATCTTTCATGATCGCGTGTACCACCCGTCCGATATCCCAGCGCCACCGATGAAGAAGCGACCTACCACATTAGTCCGAAGAAAGACTCTCACTCAAGCAAATTCCTTTTCGCATGCCTCGACAGGTAGCGGGGACTCGACGCCTTATCCCTCGATTAACCACGAAGACACGATGCACTCGGTGAAGGACTACGACGACACAGCACACACCAACCCCGACAAGGACCCTCAGGAGGTCATCGACAGCTCCAACATGCGCGTCGAGGAAAAGATTGCGAGGGCTTACCATCGAGACTTGTCTTGGAGGAAAGTCCTGGTCAAGTTGGAGCCCGACGCGCACAACAATATCTTTGTCCGCCGCATGTTTGCCAACGCCTATGGCTGGCCCGTCGTTAAGCACATGGTCGATTCCCACTTTAGCGACTCTGCGGCTACCCACATGCGAACAGAAGACGAGAGCAATCGCGAGCGTGCGCGAGAAATCAGCCAGCCGCCAGACGAGCACGGTGGTGAGACGAAGAGCAGCAGGGACAACCTTGCTGATACGGGGTCGGCGACCACATGTTCCGAAAGCGAGGCCCGCGAGGCCCTGGATGAGCTGTCTGATCTGCCTGCTCCGCCGCGTTCACCAGGCAGCGATGGCTCAGGGCATCGGTCGCGGGCTGAGCAGGATGGCTCGATGACCTGGAGCGAGCGTGACTGGGTCGACAGCGAATGCGACAGCGATCTTGACTTTGGCGGTGAGCTACCTACCTCGGAGCGGCCGCCGGCTGAAGTGGTATCGTCGTCGCAGGAAAAGGGCAAGGAGACGCAGCGTAGTTCTAGCCCGCTATCGGCCGGGTGGAACTGGGCTGAGAAGATTGTAGGGAAGGGGGGTACAGCGCGTGCGAAGAGCCCTGTGGATGAGAGTGTGAAAAACTGACGGCCGGATTTATATATACACACTGGACATGACTGGGACGTCGGGAGCGAAAGCATGTGTGAATAGAGTGCTTGGTAGGTGTAATGTATGGGACACGACAAGACACGGGGCTTTGTGGTAGGTGTCGAAATTGCATGGCTTTGTTAAGTCTTGTGGTGTTGGGTTAGGCTTTGGGATAGAGGAGCAGTCAGATATACCTTAGAATAGGATTGAAGTATTAGGGATTATTGACGTTCGCGGTACATGTGCTACCCTAAGTCGTTGCGAGTTGAATTTAAAGTGGCGACTATCCGTACTATGACGTTCATTGATGTTGACTTATTGGGGTAAGTAAACTCTCGTGAAAACGAGCTTGCTTTGTTTTTCATTATTGGGTTTAAAATGGTAGATAACTGGTCTAGTTGCTGAAAAGAGGTTTGGGTTGTTTGGCTTTGGTTCAAGAATGATATATCAGTGGATGCAATCTGACACCCAATACACATTTCTCTTTGGACGAGGGAAACAGAGAACGAGACAATAACTAGAATACATAGCATGTACCTACAGGCGTTACAAGTGTCAAATCTCCATTTACCTGCAGAGTTTGATCACATTGAAACTGACCAGAGGTTATTGCAGTATTTTAGAAAAAGGCAAAAGAATAACAAAAAGAAGGAATAATTGGTGGGTTCAAACCACCTAAGTTGGACGAACAGGGAATCGAACCCTGGACCACTCCCAGATATGTTCGGATGAATTATGCTAAGGGAGTATTATACCACTAAACCATTCGCCCGAGTGAATGTTGAGGTCGAGATGGCAAATTTGCAACTAGGAAAGTGGGATGTCGAATTTGTGCGGGAGTGGTGGGGTAAGGGAAAGTGGGGGGATGGAAATGGTTCATCTGGGTTCTTGGCAGTGGTGACGTGAAGACTTGGAAATGGAATGGAGGAAAGAGGGAGCACGGGCCATCGTTGCATCAACTCTGTGAGATGCAGGGAAATGATGTGTGGTACTAGTGGAAGAGAGAGAGATGCTGGGAAAAGAGAAGAATGTGCTCTGGACTTATGCAGGACGGAAGATTCGGGGCATTATGGTAGGTACCTGACTCTAATTAGTATGAACGATTTCCCACGGCACATGATAAGTGTGGTTGAACCGTGGATGTTCAGAGGATAAGTTACCTACTACCTACTTACTGAGACTAAATCAGAGCGGTCAAGAGGTGCACGTGCTCTCCCCAACTGTCCAACCATCCATGACAACCATGTGCGTCATTGCAGCCGTTTTGGGGGCCTCCCGCGGGAACCTGTCAAGGCACGCAAAAACTAATCATCGTCGTCAGCTTCGCCACGACTCTCGCGCTCTGGACACTCTAGAACCGGCCGCTCCTCCTTCTCAGCTTAGTTTGTGAGCTGGGGTTCTTTGGTCTATTTTACTGCGCCACTTCCTCTCTCTCTCCCATTTAATCACTTCTGCTCTGCTGCTGCAGCTGCTCTGTTGGGAGCTGGAACTGGAACTGGAACTGGAACTGGCTTGTCTCGCGATGTTGTTGTAGCTGCATCTCCAAGCCAAGCCAAGCCAAGCCAAGCCAAGCCCTCTCTCTCTCACCCTTACTCAACTCTCGCCCTACCGACCGAATCGCACAATTCAAACGATCATCCTCCTCGCATAAAACAAACCATCCGCCGCCATGCGCCTCCTCCTCCTCCCCGTCTCGACGCGGCGCACGCTGCTGTACGCGCAGCGCCTCAACGTCGTCACCGCGGCGCAGGACCGCAGCTACATGGACCGCGGCACGATCTGGGCGGCCAAGACGTGGGCGTCCTGGGAGAAGCAGGACTCGGGCTGGAAGCGCAAGGTGGTCGACTACGGCAACTACGCGTTCCGGCGCATCCCCTACCAGGAATGGGGCCTCAAGTCCGTCCCGCCGCTGTCGTCGCGACGCCGCGCCGACGAGCTCGAGGGCCGCGAGACGGTCGAGCTTTGCTACCCCAGCTCCGTCATCCCGCACGCCAAGGCCGAGACGATCCTCCGCACCCTGGCAACCGAGAGGCAGGCCCTGCACCGCAAGAAGCTGATCTGGTGCTGCATCGGCATGCCTATCTCCGTTCCCTTTGCCCTCGTGCCCGTGTAGGTCACTTCCGTGTGTTGAATATCTGGATATGTCACTGACGTGCGTCGCAGAATCCCCAATCTGCCCTTCTTCTACCTCCTCTACCGTGCGTGGTCCCATTGGCGAGCCATTGCCGGTGGGAAACATATTCAATGGCTTCTCGAGCAGAAGCTCCTCCAGCCTTCCCCTTCTGTGATTCTCGATCAGCTCTACGCCACCCACGCTGCGCGTCCCGAAGAACCCAACAACAAAGAGCAGACTTTGCTCACGCAGAAAGAGGTCCAGACCTTCTCCAGCAAACTCGACATCCCCGCACTGGAGATTGAGCTGGAGAGGGCGATATGGCAGGTCGAGCAGTCGCTCAAGGACCCCAGCCAGGAGGATCCCAAGGACGCCGCCGCCGGAGCGGGTTCTGAAAAGTCGGACACGACGTCTCCTCCCCCGGGGAGCAAGTCGGACACCAAAAAGGACCAATGAGCTAAAGCTGTAACGCCTGAGACGATGTATGATAGGATAATTGGCACGGTCGCGCATTACGAGTCGGACGGACGAATATAAGGAGGAAAACGACAGGCGGCGGGTTAAGCGGGTATATTTATAGACACTTCTCAACACCAGGTCAGGCCGGCGCGGAGCAAAATCGCAATTCTTTATGCCATCAACTTCCTCGTCTTTGCTTGCCTTCCGTCGCGCTCTCAGTCATAACACCTCCTTTGACCGCAGGAGATTATGTGCGCCCAGCGCCGGCAGCACGTTTGCAAGACCCATGGCCAACATGATCCGTCGCGTAGTCAGGCTCGACAAGTCCGGCAGCCGGAACACCACAGTGGATTGCTTGCCATCGGCGTATCCCACGAGCGAGAAGCTGAGCCCTAAGTTTTTCAGGCCAGACAGCGGCGGACAACATCCCTGAGCCACCGCGTGAGCAATTACACTGATCCTTGCTGGAAACAGCATGAGACGAGAAGAAGAACTTACGCGGTTCCTGGGCACTTTGCGGCAGACCAGTCCGGCGTTCTCACCACCCCGCGCCAGCTGCGAGTTCAGCACATGGCCGCGCCACGCCTCGGCCGCCTTGCTCCGTAGCAGCCGCTGCGCAAGTGGGTGGGACGTCGGCGCGCGCCGGGCAGCCCGGCCCCGTCTCCGGCGGGCGATGCGGGAAGCGGCGGCATCGTTGGTGGGATTCAGCGGCGAGGAGATGACGGGAGCGTAGGAGGAGGTGAAGGAGGCCATTGTGATAAGACTGGGGCACCGACAACACAGAGGAGCAAAGAAGGGAAAGTCGAGTAGAGAGGGATGCTTGGATTGTTCTGAGTTTGTATCGAGGGGCTCCTCCCGCGAGACGGCCAAAGGTATTTAATCAAATAGAGACGCGGTGGGGAGGCGGAGGGCAGGGAAACGCCAGGGGCTGGAGGATCGCATCTAAAACATTGCGCTTTCAGGAATGCTGCGCGTATAGTCGCGACCCGTCAGCTGAACCACACGTGGAGTTTCCCGGGTGCTTGGTATTCGTTAGCCAGGGGACTAAATACAGAGACATGGGCGCTCTGCGAGACAATTGGTGTTAATATTTCACTCTCGATGTGGTTTGCGTCTCCCTTGCGTTGATTGTTGTTGGTGTTGGAGCAGACTATTGCCAGCCCGTTGCGGAACTATTTCAATTTCCGCATCCCTTGCACGGGAGATGAGATTGAGAATTCAGGGATTGCGATGACATGATGAGTGATTTCGATTACCAAAAATGGGCATTATTTTTTGCATGGTTCTCGACTCCGATGCTGAGGGGGTACCAACTATTAGGATGAGAATGGCATGAATGTACGTTAAGCTTTGTTCACAATGCAGCAGTCTCGGTGTAATGGGAACAAGGTACGCATCCGCAGAGCAACCAATCCCAAGGCGATCCAAGACGCAGCTGGACAGCACGCAGCACAAGTATAAGAAGCAAGGCCTCCCAACAGTGAAGTGACGACTGGAGGATCAAATGGGTAATATATGTTCTTTTACCTTCCGACCTAAGTATGATGAACACTTGGCAAAGAGAGCATTGCAACCAGGAACGAACTTCCTACTGCGTGATCGTAAATGATGCAATCAAGTTTCCTAACACCATCCTCGCACTCAGCCGCCTCGTCCCCTTCCCTCAGGATCAACATTCACATCGTGACGAGTCAGGACTGCGTTCTCTCTTCTTTGCGCCGTGAGTGATGTGATGCCATTTAAGACCAATTGCTAGCCTGAGACCAGCCCTCATGAGCTCTCTCTCCAATGGGCATTATATTTGTATGGTCCTTTACCCCGACGCCGAGGGGGTACCAATTATTAGGATGAGAATGGCATGAATATATGTGTACCTAAGCGAGTGACCAAGCCGTCTCCAACGCCGTCCCTGATTATGTATGTACCCAATGCAACGCAGTTGTACTCTTTCGAAAACAATCGCCCAAACCGTTCTTTACTCCGAGGAATTGGGATCCGAGATGAAGGTAGCCTCGGTGAACATGGTGCCCTCCTCGACAATCTCCGCCTCTTCACCGATCTTCAGCTTGAGAGAGAGCTTGGGGTGGTACTGGGTAGGGTGTCAGTCAGCGAGAGGCGTTTCTTAGTGTAGGGATGCGACAGGGGGATGATACGAACCTGGTAGATGTACGGCTTGGTGCCAGCAGCTCCGGCAACAATCTTCTTGACGAAGCCGGGGACCTCGGCCATGACGTCGACACGGTCGGAACGCTCTCCAAGGGAGCCCTCGGCCACGGCGGTGACGGGCTTTCCGTCCTTGGTGTTGCCGGACCAAGCGAACTTGACTTCGGTGGGCTCGGGCCAATCGTTCATGGTGTCTCCCTTGACGGCAGTGTGAGTGGCGGTGTTGGAGCAGCCGGCCATGATAATCTCGCCATCCTTGACAATGGCGCCGACGGTGACGGTGGTAGTACCATACGAGGGCGGGGTGGTGAATGCCATCATGATGGCGGAGTAGGTGGGGCCCTGGAAGTCGACGAAGTTCCAAGTCGCGGCGGCATGGTGGGGCTTCATGCCCTGGAGAGCGTGGATGAAGAGAGCGCGGCCCTTGAAGTCGATGGGGCCCTCCTTGACGGAGATGGTGCCCTCGGCGGTGCATCGGGGCCAGAAGGCGTGTCGCATGGTACCCCAGGGGTTCGCCGGGTCGGTGCCGAAGAAGGTCTTGCCGGACTCGCCGGCTTGGAAGCCCGGGGTTGAGCGGGTGATCTTGAGGTTGACAATGGCGCGCTCATCGTTCATGCTCTTGATGGTGTAGGAGGTGCCGTCTTCAGACAATTCGACGGCGCAGTCTTCGGCGTAGAAGCTGTTTTTGTCGTCGCTGAGCTCGACGTTCTTGAGGGGCGTCGAGCACCAGAGGTGGGGCTTGGTCGGGTCAGTGTTGAAGACCTTGCAGTTGAACTGGCAGGTGGTTCGGATACCACTTTAGAGAGAGACATGATCAGCATCAGGTGGAGGAGACTGTCTCATCGACGGGGAAAGAGGGAGCATACGCGACGTTGCTGTAGATGATCTGGGCCAGGGCGACTTGGCCATTCTCGGCGAAGAAGTAGAAGACCTGGGTCTCGACGGATGTCGAATCCATGGCGAGCCACTTCAGGTCGTCGCGCTTGAGTTCGGTATAGGGCGTCTTCTCGGCCTCGAGGGCGACGGACCTGACGGCGGAGGGACCATAGATGGGCTCTTGGGTGCCGGCGACATTCGCCAGCCTATATTGGAGGAAGAAGGAAGCGTCAGCTGGCTGTCCATACCGAAGCACTCCAATGATTGGGGTTTTTCTTACGTCTGCTTGGCCCAGTTGAACATGGTGGGCGGGAGAGAGGATGGACGGACGGAACTGGTTGGAGGTAGCTTCTCTTTGTCCAAGACGTGGGGAAACAGCGGTGGTGGATGGTAATTCGGATTCGGGAGTGATGGAAGTAGAAGACGGAATATCCAAGACGAGTCGAAGTTCTCAGGACGTTAGGCGGCTTGGCTTGTCACTACACACCGCTGGAGGGCTGGGCTTTGACTTTCGGCAGGTGGCGGCAGCTTGCTTTTTGGTGGAGGGGTAAAGGCCCGTAAGAGAGAGGGCCCATGACGCTCATGGTCGTGGCTGGTGAGTGGGGCTATCCTGGGAAAAGTCTGTGGCTGGGGCCTACCTACGTACGCCTCAAATCTTGATGCTTCGTACCGTACCGCAGCCGTGGTACCGCAGCCATCATGACGTGGGTACGAAGTACGAATACACGGTTACGCGTACCGATCTTGTCGAGAAATAGCCAGGACGCGTCGCTTTGCTGCTTATTGCTGACATATTTGTTTCCTTGGCACATGCTGACTAGTACTTCTACCCTTCTACGCGCCTAACGTGCCTGCATCATAAGCCGGCATCGTGAAGGGATCGCCGCGTCTGCCAACGTGTAGTGCATGCGCCGCAAGTCATGCTGAGGAAAATCCTATTCCGTGCTCGCCCGGAGGTTGCGGGAGTTGGAGGCCTCGTGGAATTAGGCTCAAAGCACGAACTGAACAGGCTGGATAGCTGGGTAATCTCCAGAGCTGGCTCAACTTGTCTGGCCTTTGGTTGAGACGACATATCCCTCCCTCTTCAAATGTCTCATCGCCTGTGGTGATGAAAAGGGGCTTTAGGCGATTCAGTCCCTCGAGTAGGAGGGCCGACACGTGCGCTGGGCCGGAGATGATGGTGCATCCTCGTTTAATTATTTTTCTTTTCTTGCCCAGCACAACTTCCAAGGCAATCATGGTAGTCGTACATCTAATACCTATCGTACTAATAACCAGCGGTAAGAGCTACTAGGTAACCACTAATGCTAATTATCAATCAGCAAAGGACAATGGCCTCGAAAGCACATCATCAGCTCATTCCCAATAGGGGTCCGAGGGAATCGCACTGGAGCGCCAAATCACCCGTGCGGATCCCCATTATCGCCATGATCCATCACGGGAGCAAAAAGGAGATTTGGGTGGCCCCCTTGGAGAAGACGGCCGGATTGGGGACTGCCACTCTGGACCCGGACGCTGGATGCACAGTGGACGGTCCCCCCACCAGTCCCCAAATTTCCCCACTGTGACGGGAATCAGTGGGCGGAGGCGATTTCGCGATCAAATCGGCGGCGATCCATGAGCCCGCGTTCCTGAGCGTTGATAAGATCCGGCCTTGTGCCCGTGATCGGATAAAGGATAAGTGACAACATTAAGGCTGGCACATGCCGGGTGCTGGTGTGCCAGAAATTACCCACGCACTCCAGACTCCAGAGCGCTTGGATTCACGCTGCATCGCCCAATGAGAGCGCTCCTGTAGTGTGACCCTTTCTTTCTATTACGTGCGGCTCGGCCTAAATCCCAACTTAATTGACCAGCACCGGCCCGTCGCACTCAGATGACACCTGCACTCCTTCACGATTAGGGGCCCGTCATATTTTTTCCTTGTTTTTCTTGGGTTGTATTTCGCCCTTCCATAGCACTCCGTACATTGTCGCCAACTGTCGCGCTGCTCACACAGTTGTCGCGTGCTTAAGTTCTTTCCCTCAGACGTCTTTTGACTTTACCGCCATCCTTTTGATCCTCGTTTGGGCATCTCGCTCGGAACTGTACCTGGTTCTTATTCGCCCGCTCCGTTTGGACCCGTGCTCCGAGTCCCTCGAATCTTTCCACGTCCGTACGATTCTCGCACTCGTTCGTCGGCCTCTGGACGAACGGCTCTGAAGCAATCGCACCATAATCTTTTATAATCGTTGCGCGCGACGGAGTATCACTTCTCACACCGATTTATACCGTTCTCTCGAGTTCGCGACAACCTTGCGCTCCAGTTCGACCTTTGGAGCTCCTCCACCGCCAACCACCCCGGCCTTTACACACCCTCGAACAAGGACTTGTTCCCTTCCTGGACCGGCGATGGAGGAAGGGCCGCAGATTCTCCAGCCGACTCTGGAGCCAATCTCTCGACCGAGCTCTGCCTCTACCGCGGCGTCGGCCTCGTTGACGCAGCTGCCCGGCATACAGTCCCTGGCAGCCGTCAGCATGGCAACGACCTCACCACAGTCAAGGTACGCGCTGCGCTTTGGGCACGATACTCCATGCGACCCTCCCTCTAGAGGTTGGCAGTCGCGTGCGATACGTTATCTGTGTGGAGGATCTCCCCGGCCCGGGATGAGGCTGCTCGAAGATGCCGAAAGCTCTTCCTTCTTTGCATAATTCGCTTACTAACCCCTTCTGCCCCAGACCATCGACCGGACCGCCGCCCACGATGTATACCGGTGCGTCGCCCGCCGCCACGAGTGGGGGTTCTGGAGGGAACTTGGTACGTTGCGAACATGCCCCATCACCAAAACACTGCCCATCACCGATCCCCTCGAAACACTGTTCTCCGAAATCGCGTCGCAATTGGCCCTCCACAACCATTCTCTCTATGCAGGGGAAATATGTAAGGACGCATTGCCGAGGCGTTTATCTGGGCGGCATGCCACGTCCACCGTCTTATCGCACGCCACTGATACGATCACGTGTGTTATCATAATCCCGGCGGGGCTAGGCTCGGTTGGGAAGTTTCGTGGGTACCCTAAGTGGGCTTATCTGGCTTATCAAACCAGTCAAGCTGGGGCCAAAGATTTTTACTCCATCCTCTTATCGTGATCAAGATACTAATCATCGCCCTCCCTCCCGCATCGCCCTCACTTCATCACAAACAACCGGCGTCATGATGGCCACTAACGGATCTTCGCAGCCTACCTGCCAAAATTGCAGTACCTCCACGACACCACTATGGCGCCGCGACGAGTTCGGTTCCGTCCTCTGCAATGCCTGCGGCTTGTTCCTCAAGTTGCACGGTCGCCCTCGGCCTATCTCTCTCAAGACTGACGTTATCAAGAGTCGCAATCGTGTCAAAACGATGCGACCAGATCTTGCCCCCAAGAAAAAGGTACACCGCCTCCACCATATCTTATACCGCATCGCTGAGACCTTCTAGCAACACCAACAACAGCAGCAGCAACATCAGCAACATCAGCAACAACAATCCCAGAACTTCTCCGTCTCAACTGATCACCATGGCCTCGATCTCTCCGGACACAACACGGCGGCGGCACACGCTGCACAAGCTGCGCGACGCGCCTCCCAGAGGTCTGTGAACGGACATAACGACGGATCCGACTCGCCGATCTCGCGCACCGGCACGCCGTCGATGTACAATCATAGCCTTCCTTCATTCATGGTCGACGATCCATCCGGTGTTGGTGGTTTCGGTGCCTCTGGAAACTCGGACGGCCGCGCCCAGTCCCCTTTGAACGGAGAGCGACACCCCGATGCGCCCCAGACCCACGAGCAGCTTATCGCCCAGAACTCCAGTCTCAAGACTAGGGTCAGCGAACTTGAGTTGATCAATGAGCTTTTCCGTGGCCGCTTGAGCCAGATTGAGCAACAAGAGGCCGCCGCGAGGAGGGGTCAAGAAGTCGCAGGTGTCGAGCAGAATCAGTTGCGCTCGCAACTGAAGGCGGCACAGGACAGTGAAACTCGACTTCGTGCCCAGCTCGAAGACAGTCACAGAAGGGAGAATAGCCTGAAGCGACGCCTCGACGATCTCGAGCTTGAGTTGAAGGATGCCAAGGACGCCATTGAAGAAGTATCGATTGAACGACCTGCGAAGAGGCTCCGCCTTACCGAACCCACTGTCAAGCCGGAAGAGACCCCTAAGGCTCAGGTCGACGCCCCAGTCCCCGCGCTCCCCGCAGCCGCTGAGACTTCTGAGGTCTCGGAGGCTCCCAAAACCGAAAGCCCCAGCGTACCCGAGGCAACTGAGGCCCCAAACGCTGCTGAAGCTCCCGAAACCGAAGAGGCAATCAAAGAAACTGAGTCCATCGAAGCCGCTGCCTCTGGACCAGCATAAAAACCATGCCCGCTGCATAATATCATCTGGGCGCGTCTTTGACCCTGTCTTGTTTTTCCGGGTGAGACAGCAGGGCCTTTTGTGCGCCCCGAATGATATGCAGAAGCATGGATGACCTATGATTTTCGCATCGTTTTACGACTCCTATCCTTTTAATACCCTTGTACGAGGCGTCGATGCGCTCGCGTTACTTTCTCGTTCACCAGCCATACACGTCGACGCAGCAGCGGCAACAGGGGCCTGGCGTTCAAGGCCGTAGTTTTGTTTTTACATATATTCAGTCGGTATTTGCGGGAGCATACCGGGAGGCGAAGGGGGAACTGGATTGGAGCTTGGGGCGGACTGTTATGAAGCTATTGATACCTACCTCGGCACGACTTCTTGGGACACACTCTACCCTGGCCGTTACGAATCTCCGCGACCTTTGAGCTGGAGCGCGGGTATGAGAGATGCTGAGATGAGACGTGGACCATGAAAAGTTTCGCTACTTTTGGCAATGAAAAATAGACACCCGATTTCTGTTGTGACGCTGAACTCGTGTGTTCCGGTGTATCGTATTCAGCCTGATTCCATGTATGCACTGGTTCTATGCATGATTGTCCTGTCGGGCTTACCCGGCCGACAGTCTACGAGTACTTGTTTGGCTATTTATCAGTCATTGTACTCAATCATTTGACCAGGTTAGGTTGGTGTTGGTTGGTAAGGTTTGATGTTGAACGCGGGGTCACGTGCGGAAACTCACAACCAACCTGTAGAGCTACTGAACTTCAGCTCGATTGATGAATCACGTACAGTTGACATCAACACAAACATCCGCCTTCGCCCTCCAGCTTCTGAATCAGACACTCACTCCTGGATTCCCTCCGCACATTCCGTGGCTCCTATCTCACATCGATCCATTTATCCACCCCAAAGTCGCAATCGCTTGACGATAACGCACCATCACCCCGCGCTGGAATAGATAAGCGCCCACGCACCAACCAAACCTTCTGACACGCGTAGCGGGCGTTCGTTGTTCGTGGTTGCAGTCTGGTTGAAATGCCTCCTACGGTTTCATCGCGTGGCGGCCCTTCCGTGGCGAAGAAGGGGGTGGCCCAACGGGGGGTTGCAGGCAAGACCATCTTGGGTGGTGCTGGAAGCCGGCGACACAGGTAAGACAGGCTCGGCGCTGGCGTAATTGCGGCGGGGACTGACGATTTCGCGACAGAAAGATTCTTCGGGACAGCGTTATGGGCATTAGTATGTGATTCTGGACCCTAAGAGATTGGCGTGGTTGCTAACTGGGAGACAGCCAAGCCAGCCATTAGGTGAGTTGAGGGCCTCTGGCACCACCTGCCCTGTTATCACATATCCAACGAGCGAGCAAGCGCGCCACCATGAGCTCCATTCTGCGATATCATCCGCGACGCTTATCTTTACTCCGTCAATCCTGTCTTGTCGCACAGTGTACTAACAGGTTTACAGACGCCTAGCTCGCCGTGGCGGTGTCAAGAGAATCTCGGCTGCCATCTACGAGGATGCGCGGGCTGCTCTGAAGGACAGACTTGAGATGGTATGCTATCGACACCACCGCCTCTTGGCAAATTTCTTTGCTAACGGCCTAAAGATCCTCAAGGACTGTGTTATTTATGTTGAGTATCGAGGTGCCAAAACTGTCACTATTAATGACGTATGCTGCAACAAGACCTCCGTTAAGTTCTACAACACAGCTAACGTCCATTTCTAGGTCATCCACAGTCTGAGGCGGATCGGTCGACCCATCTATGGGTTCGACCCCGATACATATGACGACCGAAAAAAGCCAAAGCACAACCCTCCCACTGCGACTGGGTACAACTGAACAGTTGGAGATTTGTACGCTATGCTGAATGATACCCCGCACGTTGGAACGACTGAGTTGATATGGTTGCTTGTCTTTGGGCTTGGTGTGCTTGGTCACAATGCTTTTTGTTTGAAGGGAAACGAACAGTTTGTGCGGAAATCACATTATGGAGGGAAATTGAACCTAAGAAAACGGGACACAACAGGTACGCGGTAACCGGGACTCAAGTTTGAAATCATGATGTTTCATGATATGAATGAATTACGAGCTTCTTAAAACGAATGGTATCTGGTATCTGGGGTATCTCAAGTGAAAGTATAATGTGTAAAAGGTGCCACAACATCCAACCATTACTTGCCCTCTCTAGGGCAGCTATAACTTCTCCATCTCTTTTTCTTCTTTCGGTTTGTCTTGTTTAGTTCTTTATGTCTTAGAAAGAAAATCGGTTTACCTCCTCTTCTTGGTGATTTCGTAATCGCCCAGCACTTCCTCTAGCGCCTTGGTGGCGAAGATCTCGTCTTTGCGGAACGGGGAGTTGAAGATGCTGGGGAGCAGCATGGCGCTGTTGGCGTGCTCCTTCGCGAAGCCCACTTCGGCATCCCGACCACAACGCTCCTTGGTAATGCGAACGGCCTCATATAGAAGATCCTTTCCGACTCCCTTGCCGCGGTATCGTAGGCTCGTGGTCCACGCACGGATTACGCCCTTGCCGCCGCGGAGAGCGACACTGCGGTACCTGCGCTTGGGACTGGCGAGGGCGGCGGGGTTGGGCTCGAGGCGCAGGACCAGGGAGCCGATGATTTCGTCGTTGTAGCGGGCAGCCAGCAGGGTGTCCTCCTCGCCGTCGTCGGCGCGGAGCCAGGCCCAGCGCAGGCGCTCGGCGAGGGAGACGTAACCGCTGGAGAGGTAGCGGATGCCCATGAGGTAGCTCATGACGACGCCGCAGGAAACGGTAATGGACACGCCCAGGTCAAGGCGGGAGACGAAGCCAAGCTGGTAAACGGTGGCGAGGGCGGCGGACAGGCCGGCGAGGCAGAGCGGGTGGAAGACGAGGGCGACGGAGGCGCGCTGGCGCATCTGGGCGATGGAGTCGGCGACGAGGCGCAGGCCCTCGACCTTGTCGCGGCGGGACTCGAGGACCTCGAGGGACAGCGGGGGGATGTCATTGTCGTCCTGGTCGAGGTCGAAGAGCATTGAGGCGGCGGAGGCGGAAGCGGAGGAGGCGGCGAAGGGCGATGGCGACGGCGCGATGATGGGGGCGAAGGGGTTGGAGGGGCCGAGGCGCGGGGTGCTGGTGGCGGAGGACATGGCGGAGTGGAGGACGAGGTTGGCGCGGAGGAAGGTGAAGAAAGCTGTACCGGAGAGGATGAAGTTAGCGATAGGTTTGCTTTGGTTGTTTTCTGTGGAGATTGAAGAAAAGCCAAGGAGAATTGAGGTTGTGCGCCGTGTAAGCCGAGAGGCCATCACCACTGGCATGCGCTCCCAGATCGACCAAGACACGCAAACAAAGGGCTCAGCTACCAAGAGCTGAATCCTCCCCAGACTCGACTCAAGGCCCTTTCCAGGGCTCGTAACTCGACGATGAGAGGATCCAGGGTCTTTGCGAGGCTCGTGCCCGCAGTGGGCAGGGCGGGCCAAGCGAGCTGACGACCCGACCAGGGTTGGATATTCGTTCCGGTGGCCCAGGTAACGAAAAAAAAACCCCGGTCGTTACAGGGTCCCTTGGTTCACACCGAGCTTGTTTATGGATGGAGTCGCATGAAGGAAGGGGAGAGGGAGAAAAAAGAAAAAGAAAAAGAAAGACCAAAAGTAGCAGAGGAAGGAAGAAGAGAACAAGAAGCATTCTTACCTGCGCTTGTCTTTAGTGCTGGCATGGCATTGACGCGGTCGACTAGAGGATTGGGATGGTAGGCGCTGAGATCGAGCTCGCGGATGGCCATATGGTGGTGGTGAGGGCCTTCCATCTTTGCGAGAGGGCGGTGGATAGAGTATGTGTATGGCTGTATGCGTTGATATTATGGAGTAGGGAGGGATTCGGTAATAGTAAATAAATAATCAAAGTGTTTGAAGGTTTGAGAAAGAGGAAGCCAGCCTCGAAGAACGGGCGTCGAGAGGTAAGGTTGTCGACGACGGGCGACTGGAGGTAGCAGTGGTGGGGTATACTGTAGAGTAGAGGAGGGGGGTATCAAAGGACTGAAAAGGAACAAATAGAGTGCTTGGTATGTATATCGCGGGGGTGGTTGGCAGAGTAAATAGAGAGGCGAAGAAGATTATACAGGAATAGAGGAAGAGGAAGAAGACGGGGATGAGGCAGAGGAGCAGGAGGTCAAGATGAAGAGGACGAGGAGAGGAGGATGGTCGTCAGCATTATTCGAGCCTTGACCCAGTTGGACGGTCAGTGTGTCAGTGACCTGCGACCCAGGACGTTTTGATGGCGGCAGCGTCTTTTTTTCTCATTCAGACCCTGGCCTTGTCCTGCTTGTCTTGGCCTTGCTGCCCTCCCCGGTCCTCCCTACAGGCTGGTTACAGGGCCATGCCATCCCTGGACTCGGCTGGCAGCCCTTGTTAGCTGGACTGGGCTCTTGCGGTGCAGCAGTCCCCACTGCCCGTCTCTCCACTGCAAACTAGCGATCCGTCGCTAGTTCGTGGGTTGGTTGGCGTTTGGGACTCGGTGGGTGGTGCGCACGCGCGCCGTCACGGTGGGTATTTTGGCGTGGGTTGGTTGGGTGGCAACCTAAGGCGGGAAGGTTGGATTGGACGCCCGCAGCCGCTTTTCTCTCTCTGTTTTATTGTATTTCCGCTCGCTCGTCAGTGGGAATCGACTCGACGACATGACACGACCACGCCATTCTGTTCCCGGCTGGAGGCTTCCCTCTTCCGCGCCTTGATTCATTGGCAAAAGGCG
The DNA here is from genome assembly GCA_003934905.1 of Neonectria sp. DH2. Classification (NCBI taxonomy): domain Eukaryota; kingdom Fungi; phylum Ascomycota; class Sordariomycetes; order Hypocreales; family Nectriaceae; genus Neonectria; species Neonectria sp. DH2. Next base: position 1,638,435 of record RQWH01000003.1, on the reverse strand, counting down.
ACCAGACTGTCGGATCCAGCTGCACGTCCATCCAAATCCCTACGCAAGAGTCACAGACTACCAAGTAGGTTGGTTGGTCCCAGTCAGCGTCTGCGTGACTATGAGGACTTTTCCCCAGTCCCCCGTCTACGAAGCACAAGTCACGTTTACTATGTACCGTCCAGTTTGTCTTGTCTCGTGTGTGTGTGGGTGTGTGCGTTCCTCTCTTTGGAGACTGTCTGCCTGTCTTGTCTGCATCTCTCTCGCCTGCATCCTTATCTCCCATCGCACATCGACCAACCATCCTCCACACCCCATCCCATGTTAGTTGGCTGCGAGATACACGCAGGCGGACGGCGTGAAGCCAAGGCCCATACTGTACTTCCACCTCAAAGTACACTATTGATACAGAGACCTCCTCGACACCTCAAGACAGATTCCAGCTCCAGCTCCAGCTCCAGCTCCAGCTTCATCCCCAGCTCCAGCCGCATGCGCACTCTAACAACATCAGGACAAACCCGCCTGTAAGTCGGTAAGCTAACAGGGGTCGAGGGTCGAGGGGTCGACGACTCAGGAGCCCAGGGTCGCGCGATGCAGAGGATTTGGAAGCCCTCCAGCGGGGGGGGGGTTAGCCGACCTCGAGTCCAGAAGCCGTTAGTTCTCCGCTGGCTTGACTTTTCGAGAGCCCGTAGCGTGGCCCCAACGCGCTCTGTTCCGGCGGCCGCGGCGTGACGGGTTCCCACTCAATATTTCCTTCTTCCTCGGATGAGACTGAGAGTCGACTGTCACTCACTGTCACTGTCACTGTCAGCCATCAATCATCTTAACGGCAACGGGCTAACATATGTCTGTTGTCCGGGGAGCCGACTCCGGGAGCCAAGCCAAGAAACGCATGTGTGGGTGGGCTAACGTCCATCTGTTGGAAGGAGACGACGAAGTACATGTTCCTACATGGCACCGCATCGTGTGATAAGGCGCCATTAAACGAAGGCGCCCAATGAACCTATCCACACGAGCCAGTTGTCGAGGTCGCTCCCGAGTCATCCCCAACGCCACGAGCTGTTCGACATAGACCGACGGGAAATGCGTTGACGGGCTCTTGGCAGCCAAGTCGAATGCAAGCTTGGTGTAGCGGCGCAGCCTGGTCTTCCTTCAAAGCACTTACTCCCAGGGGGCCATGGAGTCCGGAAATGGTGGGCCAGTCTGGACCCGCGACGGCAACCGTCTCGTGCCCAACTGGGGATGGGGCCGCCGCTGAAAAGGGCCAGACCAACACTAACAAGGCCGAGAAGACCAACAAAGAGAAGAGAAGGTGGGCACGCGAGAGCAGTTCCAGGCTAGCAGTTGCTGGCTGGCTCTGGCACTGGCGCTCTCGGTCCTCGGAACCGTTCGTTTGCAACTCTTTGACGCCATCGCCTTTCACTCACGCATGGCATTAGCCTGAGCCTTGGAGCATTAGCATGGCGTGGACCCCTCACACGTCGTAGGATCTCGGTCCTTCAAGCTTGACCGCTGCTGCAGATTGCTGTATGTGGAAGTACTCAGCTCAGTACGACTCCGCATATCGAAGACGACGACAGCGACAGCGACGGTGACAGCTTGCGACGACGATCCAGGACACGAATGGAAACTCAAGCAAAACCCCGCCGTGGCATCATCCTCACCCGCGACATGAGGATCCCAGATGCTGGCGGGCTCCACCGCTGACGTACCAGACACACGAATCCCGAGACATTTGACTCTTGACACAGACCGGGGATGCGCAAGGCCCAGTTCCCAACAGCCCCCCGTTGGCTGTGTGGCCGTGTGGCCGCCGTGTGGCCGCCGTGTGGGGCCGACCGACGGCCGAGCGAACGCATCGAACAGCAAGCGCCTCTATCCAACCACGACGCACCAGTTGACCAGCAACGTTGAAGCCCAGCTTTCCCAAGGCATATCCCGATCGTGCGGGATGGACCAGGGCCGCGCGGTCTCTAGCGACAACTAGCGACCAACGCCGTTTGTCCGTCTTTCGCTAACCTGCTGCCCGCCAGCCGCCACCACCGACCTAACTCCTGCACTTTGATGAAAGCCTCCCGTCGATTCGTCAATGCGTGCGGGGGAGTCGCTTAACGACGCAGTAAGCGTACCAAATCTCGTCAATTTCATGGAGAGGAAGGGATACAGCTTTTGCCTCGATAGCCGCCAGCTCCCCCTGTCCTCGCCTCCCCTCACTGGCCCGGACGAGTCCCTCAAGCGTGCATCTGCCCGTCAATGCGCCTGTCCTCAGCTCAAACGCTAAGGATGCGCTTTTGAAACGCTCAACTGCGTGCTCCGTACATTGCCCTTCCCCGCTGCGTTTGACGATCAGCCGTGTTGCTGCACTGGCCAACTGTCTCCATCATCGAGTCGATCATGTTTGACCATGTGCAGTAGCACGTCTGGGGTCGCGTTGAAGCTGCATGGACTGTTTGATGAGTCCGTTTCCTCTGCGCGTTACTTTACGCTTAGCCTATCCGTACGTTCAAACACAAACAGGCGATGCTGAAAAGAGTTGGGGCAATTTGGGTTTGGTTGGGTGGCCGACCAGGAGATGATGCGAGCCATTATCATGCTAATAAGCACGTCAGTCAAATGTCATGCTTGGCCAGCGTCCAACTCAATTCTTCACCAAGACGCTCTTGCCTCGGTTGACATCGCATTCCTGGCATTTCCCTCATTCCCACGACATAGCTTACATCGCTTACATCGCTTGACCCTGCCATTTCTGATAAAGTCTGGCACTAACATGTCGATTCGTAATCCTCTTTGTTGATTTAGATACTGAGACCGCTGCATAGCCCATGAAGTGATGGCTGAAGCTTGTCACGGGGGAGGCGGGCGAGAATCGTCCTGTCCACAATATGGAATGTTCCGACAGTCTTCCGGTCTCGCATTGGCGTCCCCAGCGGCCCGTTGTTGGGACCCGAGTGAATCCCCTAGTCTCGAGCCGCCGTACAAAGAGGCATTCAACCATGAACGTCGCCGAGAGCACCACCACCATGAGCGGGCCCTATCTGGCAACTGGAGCGGATACCTTCAGTACTGGGATATGCTACCTGGACCTAGCTGATCTAGCGAAATGGATGCCCGTAGCCGAATGACAGCTTCCCGGATGCCAACGACACGGGCACGCATACCTTCACGTATTCCCTATGTCATCCTCTCTCGACATATCATGATGTGGCTTGGGAAGCACATCAGGTGACGCGCGGTAGACTTGGGTTCAACATCCGGGACGCTCATCAGTATGCCTGCCTTTGAAGTGCCACGAACAACTGCCGCTTGGTGCCAATTAATATGCAGTCATCTCTGTCTGCTGCTGTGAAAACCGTCCGGTAGTCCTGTCAACAGCTATCAATCACAACGCTCAAAAACTGCCGATTGGCCCTGATGGCCGGATCCCAACGCTTCCGATGCTATCTCCAGCCACTAACCTGATACCGTTGATTTTTGAGCCTAATTCGACGGCTGTGCAGATCCTTTGAGATCACGCCTTACCTACTCTTTAAGGACTCACCTATCCAATTCAAAGGGCTGAGACTCATGGTGGATTGTAAGTGGTGCTTGACTTCGGTGGAGGCTCACTCATATTCCCAAATGAGGCGTGAGTTGATGACAGGCGCCAATCGGAGCCGGAGCCGGTCGATATACCGGCCAGATTTGGAATACAATCCGGCCCCACTCACGGGTGCGGCCTCACCGTGTAAGAACACCGTGCAAGAACATGCACAGCAAACCGAACAAGCATGGTTTCGATCAACCAACTTCAATATCCAGCATGCACGAGATATGTGATGACTCGGTATCGACGCGGCAGTAAAGGGTTCCGATGCTGGAAATAGTACACTCTCCAGACAGACAGAAATTGCCGAGATTCCCGCTCAACCGTTGTCCGCCACCAAACTAATCTACAAGAAGACTGCCTTGATACTTCGGTCAGATACTACGGACTTTCCATGTCTCGGAAAAGAGCTCGAAGAAGCATAACGTGTGTCGCTCATATGGCAAAACCAGAGGCTGAAATGGCGACTGATAGCGCCGATGCCATTGGGTGAACCCCGCAACTTGGGCGATCAGCCATTCCCAAAGTAACTCTGCGAGGTCAATACATAAAGAGCGAAATCCCAGATACAGGGAATATCATCCTCAGGGAAAAAGAAATACCAGCATAATTCGAATACCACAGCAAACACCATGTCTGCCAAGTCCATTGTTCCAGAGTTCCAGGCCGCGAACCAGAAGTACGCGGCGTCCTTTACCAAGGGGGCCTTGCCATTACCTCCCGGCCGGTATGTCGACCCTCCACAACTTGGCCGATTGGCTGCCACCATCGCCCAACACCAAGATAACATAATCCTGCAGCAAGGTTGCAGTCGTGGCCTGCATGGACGCCCGGCTGGACCCTGCAAAGGCGCTGGGGCTTGAGGAGGGCGACGCACATGTGATCCGCAACGCCGGCGGCCGGGCCGTCGACGCACTCCGCTCTGTCGTTATCTCGCAGCAGCTTCTCGGGACCCGCGAGATAGTCGTCATCCACCATGTAAGGGAAAAAAAGCCCTGCTCACGGAGTGCGCGAAGGAGAATGGGGAACGAGGAACGAGGAACGGCACGCTGACTTTGTGGTTGCTAGACCGACTGTGGTATGCTCACCTTCTCTGACGTCGATCTCAAGTCGAAGATAAGAAAGGACCTGGGCGAAGACGCGGACCACATCGCATTCCTGCCCTTTCCGGACGTAAAACAGAGCGTCATCGACGACGTCGCCATCTTGAAGAAGAGCGCTCTTGTGCTCGATGTCCCTATCACGGGATTCATTTACGACGTCAAGACCGGCAAGACTGAACAGGTGGAGGCTTAATGGATGTACAGGCACCGAGGTTGCTGTTAAACGAATCGCTAGTTGAGCGCGACCGTTTGATTACAGCACATAATTAATTGGTTTTATATACCCATACTTTTCTTTTGAAGAGTCGACGCCCTGATTGACCACATTCAAGCTACTAGCAAGCCCAGTATCAGCCGGAAATATGTCATGAACATTATCCTTCAGAGAAGCAGCTTAGGGAGGTCACAATGACTATTGTTGTGGTATTAAAATATAGAAGGCGTGCATCATGTTACCTTCGCAACCTGTGCCCAGCAACCATGCCTATGAACGCAATAATCCGATAAACGGTTCCAATGGCCGCCAACACGCCGATATTGATCCATTTCCAGTCGAGGTGAAACCCCGTCACGTCGGCCGCAGCCTGGACGTTGAACAGATACTCGAACGGCGCCACTAGCTGACCGAAGTATACCTCGGCCATCCAAACGCCTGGCGATGCCCGCCAGAGCCATTCGACGTGCCACCGCTTGACCTGCGACAGCGGCGGCGCGGCTCCGCACAGGATGCCCACGATGAGGCTAATCATGGTCGCAAAGAGCGGCGCGTCCTCCCTCCGGACGACCATGCTCACGCAGCTCGCTAGGCCGTAGATGCAGTAGAAGTACAGCAGGTTCACGAGGAAGGCGAGGGACCAGTCGATAATCGGCACAGAAAGTATGAGTATTATCGTGGTGAAGTGCAGGCATCCAAGAGCCATGCGAGGCAGGACGGAGATGATCTTGGCGAGGAAGTAGGCCACTCGAGAATGCCCAGCCTCGGCCTCTCGGCGATGCAGCAGCGTCTCCTCCGAGAAGCTCTTGACTCCTGGCGCGCCGGCTACCAGCCCGATGGCGATAGCCATGAGAAGAGCCAGCTCCGGCGCGGACCGGAAGTCCATGGCAGTTGACAGGACTCCGTACGGCTCATTGTACAGCCCGATGAAGAGCACGCCCTTTTTGGGGTTCTCAGCCAGTCCCAAGAGCCCACCAGCGAGTGTTGCCAGTCCCATCTCGGCGAAGAACGCGCCTTTTGCTCGGTATTGTTGGAGGAAGGCCCGGCGCAGGCAGAGCCATCCCTGTTTGACACGCGGAGCTCCACGCTTCTTGAGGGCTTGGTGTATCGTGTTGCCACCAATCATGGACACGGTGGTGTTTCGTTTGCTCATGTCTACCTTGGACTTTTGCCAGTTTTCCCAGTTCGAAATCAGAGCCTCTTTGGAGATGTCGCCGCTCCGCTTGTAGTCTCGGCCGTTGCCGGTGATGATGTCGGTGATGATGTCGGCGTGATTGCTGTGCTCAGGGAAGTGGAAGCCCGCGTTCTCAAAGTAGGGCGTGGCCTCGACTTGGGATCCCTCGTAGATGGTCTGGCCGTTTCCAAGAAGGATCAGGTTATCGAAGAGGTCGAATATCTCCGCACGGGGCTGGTGGATGATGACGATGATTGAGATTCCAAGTCGCGCGATGGCCTTGAGCGTCCGCATAATGGACGACGCCGCCGTGGCGTCTAGGCCGCTGGTGGGCTCGTCCAGGAAGATGGCCATTGGTGCTGCCGCCAACTCCATGCCGATACTGACCCTCTTCCTCTGTCCACCGCTGATGACAGGCTTCCCCACGCTTCCAACCACGGAGTCCCTCACGTGAGACAATTCCAAGCAGTCGATGACCGAATCAACGTGGGCCCTGATGTCAGCGTCCGACCAGGTTCGAGGCAGCCGAATACGCGCAGAATGCACAATGTTTTCGAAGACGGTCAGCTCGGGCAGCACAACATCGTCCTGGGGCACGTAGCCCGTGAGTTTCTTGTACTGCTTCATCTTGCCAGGGATGTTGTTGACCGAGACAATGCCGCCAGTGTTACTTGTCTTTCCCATCAAAACGTTGACAAAAGTGGATTTTCCAGCACCAGAACCACCCATCACGGCCACGAGGGATCCGCGCTCAATGGACCCCGTCACGTTCTGGAGAATCGGCCGAGGGCTGCCCTTGGGATGAAAGACGAGATCAGCGTATCCAAACGACAATCCAAAGTTGGTAGCATCAGTCGCCTTTCTCATGGATTCGATGAAAGCCCGGAGGTGTGGAGACAAACCGGCCTCTGCTTGAGACCTGTCAGTGTGGCTGGCACCCAGCATGTCGAAGGCTTCCTCAAATCCAGTCCAATTGTCTTCGCTTGGCATGTATGTTGCATTCATCGGAACCATCTCCTGGTCGTTATCGTCCGAAAGCGCCTTGTATCCTGTGATGGTGGCTTTGACGCCACTCATGCCCTTATGGGGGGCCTTGTTCATGGCGCCGACATGTGCCCGAGAACTCGATTGGAATCGCTGCCTGAATTTCAGGAAAAAGATGCCAGCCACCATGAGAGCGTCGATGATGATCAGGACGATGATGGGGATCAGGAAAAGCTGGTACGATGCGCCCTCAAGACACCGGCTCCCAAAACTGCAGGGAGTTGGCGTCGAGGCACCGGGCTGGCAGTACGAACCCGCCGGACAACGGATCGTCTTCTTTCCCTTGAACTCGGGAGGACAGTACCACCCTGCCTGGCAGACGACGGGCTCGAATGGCCCCATTGCCAGGTTCTTGCCATTGTAAGCGCAGACCTGCCCGGCTAGTCTCGCGACTTGGCACGCGGAGATAGGGGGACAGAACAAGGGCAGCGAGTTGATCGTGTTATTGGCACCTGATTCGATCAGCTTGGCTTGTTGTAGTAAGCTTCATACGGGGAACTTACACATGAATCCTTCACTACAGCCCTTGTCCAACCATGAATCCACGCCCTGCAGCTGCATGGGGATGGCTCCAGGTCTCCAACACGGGGTGGCAGCGATGGGGAGGTCGCTCTTGCTCATCTGGATGGCAGCTGTGTAGTATGTCGTGGAGAAGGCGGTGTTGTTCTTCCCCGTGCACGCCCGGTCATAAACGCTGAGGTTCTTGTCGCTCTTCAAGGCTTGCAGAGACTTGGACTTGCGGTTCCAGGTCATGGGCTCGGCGGTATCCGGGCCATTGGAGTCGTCGTTGATGAACATGTCGACCTTGTCACCGCCGTGGGTCGTCTTGAACCATTTGCCCGTTGTTACCTCATAGACGCTCTGAGTTTGGTTCCCGATACACTGCCAAGCAGCGGTATCCTTCGCTGTGCCGGGGTCTGGCAATGTCTGCATGCCACACAGGCAGGCCTGGGAGTCGAGGAAGACGGGGCCGGGCAGCCTGGACTCCTGTGGGAGGAACGGGTCCTGCGGCACCACCGCCGGGTCGATAGAGTTCCTGGCCGTCATTTTGAATCGTCGTCAGAGGCACGAAGCGAAGCTTGTCAGTGACAACAGCAGTGAACAATTTTGGGAGTGATATCCTCTTTATGTATCGCCATCTTGGCTTCCGAATCGGCCCCCACGTTTGAAGGAGACACACCTGCGCCCTCGGCCGGGACTTTGGGCTTCGGCTCCATCTGACATAACTTAGAATCAGCCTTGTTGGACAGGGAAGCGTCGATGAGAGTGTAAGACGGGGCCCCTGGGTTCGGCTAGGGCTGTGACATGGGCAAATATTGGTGGACGACGGGACCTCCAAAGTGAGCTGTGAGATTTTAGTGTCCCAAAGTCGTCCGCGCCGGAGCCTTTTCTCAGTTGGTATGCCCATCTCGTTTCTGTGAAACCCCAGCCGACAGCCGACAGCCTCCGAGTTTGATCTTCGGATCCGTCGTAGATGAAAGGCGAATGGGACGAGATTGAGGCGGCGCAGGCGTCATGTCGTGAGGATCCTTCAATGTAGCCAGCCCTGCTCGTGCATCCACACCCTAGTCTAAGGCGCACACGCAAGTCCTTCCTTCCTGTCTGCGACTCAAAGCAGTTAGAGTGACGATATACTAAATATAAGAATGGAGAACTGGGCATTGCCTCGCCCAGCCGTTTGTTCTCACTGAGCCCGACCTGGAATGGGGTAAGGCTTTCCAGCTGAAGACAGGGCAGGGTTGGGAGAGCAACGAAATGGAGTCTTTTGTCTGGAGCTGGAAAAATAGAACGGCCGTGCTTTCCCAGGTCACGTAACCGAGACAATGACGGCTGGGTTGATTGCCGGCGGTGAACGACTTCATCCTACTTGTATTGCATATTTAAATACATGTATCTAATACTTGCAATTCTTGCTCTCCGCCAAGGTATAGGAATGTGTTGTACTTCCTCTTAGTACTCTCAAAGTCAGACCCAAACACAGCATTAATTATTCTATCAATAGATCGCTCTCTGCGCTTTTGGCCTATTCATCCTAAATCTAGTGTCTCGGTGACCCGGACGCTTCTTCTATGTTTCCAATGCTTCGATTCTATTCTTTATTATCCCTCGAATACCATGCGCTCAGGTGGTATATCACGCCGTAAACAATCGCCATGTTTCCCACTGAAGTCTCGGAGACCATTACTTCTCAGCAATACTGTTACTGGCCGTATTCTCCTTCCCGTCCTCATTCTCCCACGTAGAAGGCTTCTCGCCATCGGTATCGACACTGGGCTGCACCAGAGTGGCGGCGTCCGTGATTGACTCATCCGCCGGCGCGTTGCCCTGGGTTCCCATCCGCAAAAACGGTACGAACAAGCAGCCGAGGGCCGCGAGGCCCACAGAGACGTAGTAGACCATCCTGAACGGCTCGTTGGGGTCACCGTCTTCCGGCTGGGCTGCCTTGACGGAGCTGTACACAGCCGTCGAGATGCCCAGGCCGATGGTGGATCCAAGACGGATGAGCATGTTGAAAATGCCACCGGCGAGCGACTGCTGGTGAGCTGGGAGCGCCTGCATCACATACATCTGGGAGCGGGTCAACAACTATCGTCAAACAGTACGGGCAAGGTTAGGGGTTATAACGTACATTGGTGACGTTGAACTGGAAGTCGGCGCCAAAAACGTTCAAGACCAACGACGGGAAGATGAAGGCCCAATACAGCGTGTCGCTTTTTTGGAATGTGAGCAACAAGTTGGCGACGACATAGGCGACGGAGCCCAATGCCATGATGAGTGTGTTGTTGACCTTGTGAAGGATGCTAGCTGCCACGATGTTCCAGAAGATGCCGGCAATTACTTGGGGAAGTAAATGGACTGCCACGTTTAAAGCATCGTACTCCGAAACCTCCTGCATGTATAACGCGAGCCAGAAGTTGGACGACGTAAAGGACATCATGCCCAGGATTGCCGTCGGGACAAGCTTTAATCCGCGTTAGCGTGCTGTCCTGCGGTGGTCCCAAGAAGTTTGACCACAGGAGGTATATATGGATACATACCAAAGAAAAGGTCCGGTCTTTCCAGATGTGAAGAGGCATCAGAGGATGTGCCCAGTAGTTCTCCCAGAATATAAACGCCACGAGGAGGAAGAAGCCAACAATAAGCATGGCGATGACGTGGGGGGCCTTCCAACCATCTCCGGGACCGAGCCTGATGCAGCGTTAGCAGAATTCGACTAAAATCGTGGACTGAGGGAGGAGTAAAGACGAACGTCAAAGCAGCCGTGAACATGCCCACGCCGAGGACGGTGAGGATAGTACCCATGCTATCAAAGCGCTCCAGCGCAATTTTTAGCCGTGTCTTGAGCGGCGCCGGCTCGAAAGCCTCGACGTCTGGCACAATCCAGTACGACGCAACGCCGAGTATCGCCCAGATGATGGACAAGAGGATGAAGCTGGCCCGCCAGTTAAAGATACGGGCTGCGATGCCGCACACTATGCTTCCCACCGCGAAGCCCAGCGGGTTCCCGGCCGAGAAGCTCGCAAACGCCCAGTTCTTCCGCTGCGAGGGCACGTCGTACGCCGCGCCCAGGATGCCGATGGCGGGAGGCACGACCATGGCCGAGGCCAGGCCGAGCACGCCACACAGAATGTCCATCCAGAATGGGTTCTGGGCAAACGCCACGATCAGGGCGCTGGCGCTGAAGCAACCCATGCCGAAGAGGAAGACGGCCTTGCGGCCCAGCAAATCGGCGAGCTGGCCGATGGTGAGCTGGAAGGCTCCCGCGGTGAGGCTGCGGAGTGGTGTTAGCATGTTATGATGGAAGGGGGTAGAGTTGAGTTAGACCAGATGGGGGTTTCTTACGTTGCTGCGGCGGAGATCCACGAAATCTGGCTTTGCGACATGCCCAGGTCTTTGCCAATGGCCGCCGTCACGATGACGGTTGCGCCAGTCAAGAAGGTGTTCGTAGCCATGGCCACTGTCGCCATGAAGACAAACATGACCTCCTGAAAGGTATTCTTGAAGCACGCGGGGCGCTCTCCTATCGTTGAAACCTTCTTCTTCTGTACCGCCGTGTCCTCGCCTCCGCTGCCCTCAACATCGCCGTCGATATCGGAGCGCCGCGCTGTGTCCCGGGAAGTGGGGGTAAGGTCGCCGCCCGTAGCCACCGTTCCGGCCGCCGTCTTGTCGGCCATGGTTTCTGTCCGAAGGCTGGCGCGTGAGCGGGTTCGTGCACGCAGGGTACCAAGAGGAGAGAAGGGCGCCCGAATCGTCCGATGCTTCGGGATCTCGCGAAGGATATTTGTTCGGGTCGCTGGGTTGTTTCGACGCGGGAGAAAAGTGGGATTGATATGGACCCGGCCGGATATACGTATGTATTCGCACTCATCCGGCTCCACCACGGTGGGCACTGCTCCGCAGGTCGGCTTGCGGGATGAAAACCGATTGATCTCCCGTGGTGGGAGACAAAATAGAAGAGACGCTCGGAGACGAAAGGCGTCGGTGAAACAAGCAGCGAGAAGAGGAGGAGAGATGATAAATCTTGAAGAGGAGTCGGAATTCTCGCAACAATGGATTGTCTTGAAATGCGATCAGACCGTTCGCCGTCCCGTGAATCACTGTTGCTGTTGACACGAAGTCCCGACAGTTGAGGAGAGAATGCCGAGTTAATCCGCCTGCATTTTTCCTATCTCGAGAAAGGCGTGCGCTCTCAAAAAGCCGTTAAAATCCCGTTTCCGTTTTATTTTGTCAGATCTAGTTACCGCTCTGGAGTGCCGCCGGTAGTGAGGTGGGGCCCCAAGTCCATCTCGATTATCAATCATCCCCGCTCTCAATCTCAGCATTAGTGATTCATGAGCATCACAAGCCGAGTGGGAGAGAGAACTGCCAAAGATGAAGATCACCGAGGTGAGAGAAACCGCACCGTAGAGGCGATGCGTGGTGGCTTGGTATGCCTCGAGGATAGATCACTGACGACGGCAGCAGCTCTGGGTCTATCCCATCAAGGCCATCCGGGGCATCCAACTTACATCCGCCAGACTGGGGCCTCAGGGCATCCGGCACGACCGCCGGTTCATGCTATGCAGGGTTGAAGAGTCCGGAGACTTGAGCAAGATCCAGCTTTCCAGGTATCCGCAGTGCACTCTCTTCGCGCAGGAGATTGTGGAGGATATAATCCATGTCAGGTACCTGACTCCACCTGAACCTCTGCTGCCTTCAAGGCCTGAGCAAACGACTGTATTGGACGTTCCCCTCGAACCGGACTTGCAAGACCTGGAGAAGGCCGATATCAACCTCCACCAGAGCCTGGTGGTTGCATACCGCATGGGGCCCAAGTACGATGCGTGGTTCTCAGCCTGCTTCGGCTTTGACACTGCCTTGGTCTTCATTGGCGACGGTCGACGTCCCGTCCTCGGGACCTTCTCGCCCGACAGCCAGCCGGCAGCGAAATCGTGGCTTTCCTCGATGACGAGCTATGTCGCGGGAAGCACTGCCGAGACAGACAAGGACTGGTTGACATTTACAGACTGTGCGCCATACCTCGTCACTACCGAGCAGTCACTGAAGAACGTCAGTGCACGACTGGCCACCGGCGAAGTGGAGATGGGCGCGTTCCGCCCGAATGTGGTTGTGGACGGCGAGGCTGAGTGGGACGAGGATTTCTGGGCGGAGCTGTCCCTCAACCGCAGTCACAAACTAGCACTCACCAAGAACTGCAATCGGTGTACGTCGTTGAACGTTGACTACAACACGGGCCGTACTGCCGAAGGCGAACGTGGTACGGTGCTGAAGAAGCTCATGTCAGACAGGAGGGTCGACACCGGAGCCAAGTACTCCCCTGTCTTCGGCCGCTATGGTTTCCTCACTAGCGACACCAATGGTAGCGACGAAGTATCCGTGGGCGATAGCGTTGAGGTTATAGCAAGGACGGACAAGCGGGCGGTTTGGGACTGGCCGATAAAGGACCCGGCAGCTGCCCGATACTACCAGCGTGCCTGATGTGTGACGGCATCTTGCCAACGTTTCAAGCTTTATGGTGTTTTGTATTCGATGACGGTTGATATGCCAGGGAGAGGAAGGTTTTGGGGTTTCGGGTTTCAAGGCCATCACAGCCGACATGCTGTTATGGCGGCCGGGCAATGTTACACAAAGGTGGTGCCGTGTTAGTTAAGCCACACCCACCTCTCCTGCACACAGGCGAGCGGCAATCGACTGGAAAGAGCCGCAATTATCTCCGTTGTAGCCTCATCTCAATGAAGGATCCCGGGCGTCCATATGGCCGCTCTCCGGCCATTCCACGTCAGTTATGACACGTCCGCATGACCTATACGTTCGCAACGAGCTTGATCGACAACGTTCGCTCTGGGCCGTGAACGGGAAGGCGCCGGGGAGGAGTCCCAGGCAAACCGTCGACGCAGCGGGACCGGGACGGCCCCATGTTTATCGTTGCAAGTTGCCGCAGCTCGGGACGATGCCCGGGGGCCAGAGGTGAAAGGAACAAAGTCACGGGGATGATGGGTGAGGCTGTTTGGTGGCAGCATCTGGATATGTTCCATGACCTGCCTAGTCAGCAGTCATTGCATTCAACCTGAGTGGCCGTGGCATCCTAGGAAGGTTTCACAAAATCAAACTCAGGGCTCCGGGGAAGTAGGCGAGGCGAGCAAGGCGAGACAGGACCAGACTGGCTAAGGCGTAATCACGGCCACCCGAGTGGACGGGCGAAGCTAGGGTGTATGCCTCATGAACTCCGTTCTCAGATCTGTTAATAGTGAAGCTATTGACGCCTCGGGCTCGTTACCCGATGGGTCCGGTCGGCCGGGCGGGCGGAAGGCCGGAGCCGGTGGCCGGGGGGGTATACGTGTATGTGTACGCGGATTTGCAATCGCGGTAGCCTGTGTTGTGTGTAGTAGTATGTGTGTTGTGTGTGTCTGTGCAGGTGTGAGGGTGCAATTGACGGATCGTGATTGCGACTGTGATTGCAAATGTGTCTAGTCATCCATCCTCGGATTGCCCGGCTCGTGGCTAGGTTTATGTCCTGTCTGAGTGTGCGTCTGTGTTGGTGTCGGTGTCTGAAAGTGGTGTGATGTAGACTTCACCGAGGGAAACTCGTCAATCGCAGTTGGGCCTGTGCTTAGTTGCGCTAAGGGTTGCCGACGTGCACTTGCTAACGTCCGAAAGGGGGCATGTCACATGTGTAATCCGACTTGGTTAAGTTGCAACGAACGTACGTACTTAGACTAGATTGTGCTCGGTCGATATCTGCCTGCACGTACAGTACGTACTGTAGTAGCACCCGGACAATTCGATAGATGGGGCGGCGGAGACTTAGCCGGAGAGTGGAAACACGCTGGTTTTTTAGTTGTTCTGGAAGGCTTCTGGCCTCTTTTCGGCGGCTGGTCCACTGTGCGCCCGTCCCCTAGTGTGCCCTGTGACCCTGCGACCCCGCGACCCCTGGGATTCCAGACGGCACCATCATCCATGCGACGACGCGAGGTGATGTAACAGGCGTAGTAGGAACACCACCAATCAGTATCATCCTTGCTTGCGCTTTCGGTCACTTTGGGCCCTGGGGCTTGTGGCCTGGAGCCTGCGCCATGGATTGAGTGGGGTGGGAGGGAGGAGAGAGGGAAGGAGGCGGAGAAGGAAAATGATTCGATGCAAGCACGGAGACGTGACGAGAACGAGGAGATACGGTACAAGGTTAGCCGACCATGGTGATGGATGATGGATGACGGCATGAGGGAGTGAAGGAGTGAAGGATGAGATTGCGGCGACGAAAAGGGATCATGATCTGACGAGGAATGAACAAGAGAAAACAAGGGACCAGCGCCAGCGCCAGCGCCAGCGCCAGCACCAACAAGGCAAGCGAGGCGAGCGCGGGGGGTTCCTGATGCGAGAACAAAATCTGTAACCAGCATGGGGGGCTTAATAGTCGCAATGAATCATGACAAGGTGGGAAAATGAGAGAATGTGGGATGTGAGATATGAGAGTCAGTCAACCAACCCCACGTCCCACGTTCGGACACGTATTGCATATTACTGTATGAGTTGTGAGCAGTAAAAACATGACGACGCCAGTCCAGTTGACGACAACAAAATCGACAAGGCACAACTCGCGGCACAATGCCGGCCAAAGAGGAAATTGCAGGAAGACGCTCCAGGGTTCTTTGCACGACAGTCCAGCTCCATTGCCCACCTGGGTAGACTGCAGCGGTGACAGTCCGGCCAAACTGTGCATCCTTCAACCGTCCCAGCCTCCAATATCTCCACCTCTCGGCCAACCACGCGTCTTGTCTTGGACGACCCTTGAATAAACTTCCCGAGTCATGGTGATCATCCTTCTCGAGTCTCAACTTCCCAAGAACCTTTTGGCACTTGGGGCTTACGGCTTGCTGCCCCTCCCCTCTTCTCCAATCCTCCACTCCTCCACCCTTTTCCGCCTTGCCAGTGGCGCGCCCCCCAATCACAGTCTCACCATTTGCATTCTTCAGTGCGCGGTTTTGCTCAAAGTTCGTAAGGATTTGGTCCCTTGTCTACGTTACATGGGAGGTAGACGAACAGGCTCGTCAGGAAGTGATGTATTCGTAGTCACGTACAGAAACAGGACCGTGACGACTGTACCAAAGGCATACCCAAACAAACACGAACGGCGTCAATGGGACCCAGAGAGAGGGGCTGTGCACCAGAAAGAAATCGTTCACTATCGCCGCTTCCTTTTCCCTTCACCTCTATGCTCCAGGCTTTAGGCTTCGGGCTTCAGGCTTCAGACTCCAGACTCAAGCTCCAGCCTCCGTTCACCGCCTCCTCTCCTTCGTTCATTGATTGTTTGTTCCGCTTGGCCCGAGCCAAATCCATCTCAAACCGTAGTCTATTTCGAGCGCCCAATTGCGCCCAGCACCCGCGGTCCCTTTTTTTTTATGCGCCGTGAACCCGAAAAAGACATGCTAAAAGGCGAAACGGTTTTCCCATCGCAGTCCAGCCAGATGTGGGGAGAAATTCAAACCGACGCAAACCAACCAGAAACAGTAACTCCTTGTTTTGTGCGCACCGTAAAAAGACCAAATAAAAAAAGACGAGGAAAGAGAAGAAAATAAGAGGAAAGGGAAAGGAAAGGAAAGGAAAGGAAAGGAAAACAGAGTCAGCCGGATTGACCGACTGGAGCGGTTTTTCGAAGCAGTCAGGTTCGAGGCTCCATTAGGAAGCAACTGGCAATTTTGGCAGCCCCGCCCTGAAGAGGTTGACCGCGAATGCGACTGTGCGCCAAGCTTCTTTTCGCTGCGCTTCTAGGTCCCGTTCTCATTGAGCACCGAGGAAGCCCTGAAGAAGCCCGCGGGCCACCCTATCGGCAGCTCCTAGGGGCTGGCCCTGGGCGTCATAGGCTAGCCAGCGCCCAGAGACCCGCTAGTGCTGCACAGTTCCCAAAACGGTGTCTGAAACTGGAGCCTCCCACGTGGATCGTGCAGGGCACTACACCCTCAGAGGGCCAGAGAACTGTAAGTCATCTAATGCGCGTGGCAGCGTTGACCGGCTCCCCGCTTGCGCTCCGGCATGAATGGCGATGACGATGCTCGACAGTCCCCCTTTTCGATTTCCCTTTGGCTTCGGTGACGCTGCTGACTAGGCTCTCAAACATTGAGTTTCGGTCAAGAGTGTCGACTTGGTCCCAGCTCCGTTCGGCTTGGTTACACCAAGTGTCGACAAGCAAGGCAGAGAGAGAGCTTGTTTCGTGCGTCTGTGAATGGGGGTGTGTGCGAGTGCCGCAGCTCCGGAGCCAGTTCCAGGTAGCCATGCCAACTTTCCAGCGCAATCAAAGTTTTCGGATGTGACGGTCTGCCTCTGCGCCTGCGCCGAGACTAAGAGGACGACTCTTTTCGTTCTTCGTGAGTCTGGTGCCATGTCAGTCAGGCCATGTCCACTGCTGGGGAACACGCGAGCGAAGACCGAACTGGATGAACGGCCCACGCACGCACGCACTCTCACTTACACTCGCACTCACGCTCAAACAATCCGCACATACGGGCACCCAATGCGCACACCCCCCACGCCAGACACCAGTGACACACGCCTTGCCGCCGGGGATCTCGCCGGAGAGCTAAGCGGCTTGTGTGCACACTCGACAGAGGTGCAGTTTGCAATACGTGCACTCAAAGATCATCCAATGCGGTCCAGATCGGCAATGTTGGCAAACCCACTGGATCAAAGTGCTGTCCGACTTGATCATTCGAAAAGAGTGCGCGCACGCATTCGCCATTTTGTCGGTAGCCAGGGTGTTCAAGGATTGGGTGGAATTGGGTGGTGATGTTGATGCCGCTTCCGTAGTTTGGAGGGTCTTGGTTGACTGGTAATCTTCAACCCTTTTGCAGGACTTGGCCCGATTGGACAGAAAAGCTCCTTCGGAAGGACCAGAGTTAGCCTTGCATAACAGGAAATTGTCCACGTCGTGTAGGGAAGCCGGTGCAAGACTTTGGGGAAACTGGCCCCATCACGATGTGATGGGCAGGAGAAGGAAAGACTTACTGGTTGAGTGAGTGTAAGTTGAGGGCTTGTTTAAAAGTCGCTAACGGGGCCCAAAAAGACACAACCAATGGCACGGGAGTTGTTGGAGATGGTTGGAGATGATTGATAAGTGGGGTGAGGTTGTTGGAGATAGCTGAGAGAAGTCAAGAGGAGATTGAAGATTGACGAGAGAAAAAAGGAGGAATCAATGGACAGATGCCCAGGCTTTTATGCTTTGAGGGAGGAGGGGGGTAGGTGGGTGAATTTGTCGAGTCGTGGACAGTTCGTTTGTAGACGGGGGACCGTGAGGCAATGCCAAACGAGGAGCCGTGATGACAACGAACAACGGTCAACGGACAGCGGTCAACGGACAACGGGGGGTGCAGGGCGGGGCCAAGGCTGGCTACAGCAAGGACAGGATATCAAAAGACGGGAGAGTAACGAGGCGGGAAAGGAGCCAACGAAGCAGATTAGTTGGTTGACAACGGGAGGCAAAGCGAGGCAAAGCGAGGCAGGTCGAGCGTTAGAGTTTCTAGCTGTTACAGCAAACCCGGGGATATTGGCGATAATGTACCCTGCGGCGCGGGTCCGGACGGCGGTGGATGGTGGATGGTGGACGGACGGGCGTGGACGTGTGTGGCCCCTCCTTCTGGCCACAAGCCGTCATGCCAGCTGTAAAATCTCCCGTTTGCAAAGTCGCAATGGCCGTCGGCGTGAGTCCCAGATGTGCCCCCAATCCCCGTCTCGACGGGGCCGGGACAGGATGCCCTGTGGTCCCTTTGGGAGGGGAGGGTGAACGGGGGGTAGGTAAACGGTTTTTTTTTTCTTCCCTTGCCAGTTCCCACGGAGCAGCGGGCTGCCCCCAGCTACCTACTACATGAGGTGTACCCACAGGCTCAGGGCCACAGGGACGGGTACCTCGCTGCTGTGCGTGCTGTGTTGTTTGATGGCGCTACGGCCACGGCCTCGGTCACGGTCACGGCCTCCGGGGAACGAAGCCGGGGATCAGTCCAATCCAATGGGCTGGGGGAGGCGAAGGCTGAACAACGAGGTTCGGTGGGAGCAATGGCAATGGCAATGACGACACAGGTGAGGAGAGGTGAGGAGAGGTGAGGTGGAGCGAGCAGAGGAAGAGTAGGGAAGAAGCCTGGAAGAGAGAACCTGGGAAAAGCCCGTTGAGGGTCGACGGCGCCTGTCGAGTGAGCAACCCGACGCCAACAACATTTGGAAAGGCCCATCCATGAATGGCATGGCAAGATGGCAAAGGGCTCCGCTCTTGGGCCCCCGTGTCCTGGTTCTCGGGGCAGTCCAGAAGGCGCCCAGGATCGGAGGGTGGAGTCAGACGGCCGAGTGGACTACCAGCCAGGAGCTTGGGGCCATCAAGGGCAGCAAAGGCACTGCAAGTCCGGGAAGGCATGGGTCTGGGTCTGGATGGGCATGGGCATGGGGCATGGGGGGTCGTGTGCGTAGCGTGGGTGGTGTAGAGTTGGTGTAGAACTTGTGGTGTAGAAATGGCAAATGCAGAGAAGCGTGATGGGGTCGAAACTTTTGGAGACGCTCCGGGAGCGATGCCGAGTGCTCTGCCTAAAGGCTACCAGCTAGCTTCCACTTGGGCCATAAGAGGGTAGGTACGTCAGTGCGCCCCATCCATGGTGTTGCGAAACCTACCAGAGGAGGGAGGTAGGTCAGAAAGTAGTAGAGTCGGTAGGGCCCTAGTAGGATAGGTAAGGACCTAGGGCGGCAGGTTTACTAGGTACTAGTAGATGGATAGGGAAAGGGGGGGTACTAAGTACTGCGAGTACTACAGTACGTAGCAGTAGGGCTTTAGTGTGAGGAGGAGGATAACGAACAAAGCAGGACGAGAGTCAGAGTCATAGCGAGAGTCACACACAGCCAGAGACAAGAAGCAGCGGCAGAAGCAAAAACAGATGCAGGCCTAAGTAGAGACAAGTGTCGCGGGAGCGGAGCAGCAGGCGCCAGCCAGGGTTGTGGTAGGTGCCATGGTGGGTGTCTGCCGAGTGCTGTCTGCATGTCTGTACCTGACTGCACAGCTGCTACTGATACAGCATGTCGTCTACTTGCTGAGGCACTGACTAGTACGCATGTCAACTTGAGGCAGCCCTCGCTCGGTGTACGGAGCATTCGTGGACGAGGACGAGTAGAATTGAAGGAGTGTAAATAGTGCCTACCGCGGTCGCCGTAGTTCCAGGGCACACTCTTGCACAAAGCACATGAGATGAGACGACGGCGGCGTAGCCCTTGGGCGGCCATCGCTCAAAGTCGCCAGTGTTGGAATCTTGGTCTGTGTGGCCCTGGCCGGGTCTGGCCTGGTTCACCAACTGCCAGAATTGACAGCCCGGGTGTGCACAGCATGGACTGCACGCACTGCCAGCGTCACTGCCACAGCACCCTGGCGTCCTCAGCCCGTCTTCCATGTTCCTCCCAAGTTCTCCATGTCTTCCATGCCATGTCGGCATGCCATGCCGCGCATTCCCAAAGTTGACATGCCTGTCGTACACAATACCCACAATTGCCTTGCCCTGTCCTGCCTTGTCCTGCCTTGTCCTGCCCTGTCCTGCCCTGCCCTGTACTGCCCTGCCCTTGTCTCGCCCTGTGCCCTACCATGCAGAGAGCTCTGCTTTACCTTTCTTTCCCTTGCTTCCTTTCCATGCCTCTTCTGCCCTGCCGCAACCCAGTATATGGGATTCTGGCGGAAAACTCGGGGACTGACCAGGCAGGCCGGTGCTCTGGATCGCCTTGGTAGGGATTGCCATCAGGGCATGCGGGTTGGGTTATCCAGTCGTCCAGTCGTCCACCCCCGAGGTGCATCGCAATCCTCATCTCAATTACGGCTCGGCTCTCTCCCACTTGACCTCCTCCCTCCCACTCACCTCCCACTGACAGCTGATACATGCTATCATGGCGGACTCATCCCGGCACCCAAGTCAGACCCAATTCGGCCCCGGCACTGCCTTGTCCGACTCTGCACATGGATTGATGGACCACGCTCTCATCGTTCCGTTCACGGCTCTTCTGTCTTCTGATTGTCAATCCTGCCCCATCCTGCTCCATCCTCATCCTCTGGTCTTCGTACTGGTCTTTCGATGTCGCCATCAGCCCAGTCCGCGTGGGTCTAGACTCCACGAACCTATGGGCCTTCTTGGTCCCTTGAACGGGGTGAACCTTGAAGCTGGAACTAGGCCACCTCATCGTGACGCCGCAACGGGGGAAACCTAAACACGACCGACCTCTTTGCTTCTCCCAGTTGGTAATCGGACAGCCTCCTGCGACTCGACAATAAAAAACCCCGGTCCCCGTCTGACATGTCACCCTGACAAGCATTCGGTTTTATCATGGGGTTTTTCTACTATTTTAGTTTTCTTTTGCAATCGCCGGCCGATTTGCTTTTTCTTCCCCCCCCCCCCCCCCCCCCCCCCCTCCCTCTTCGGGCGCCGCCGTGCCCACCCACCCCACACCGTTTGCATGACGGGTAGATAGAGAGAGGTATCCGTAGTCGAACGCAAAGTACGTACGAAGTAAAGAAGCACAGAAGCGAGGCGAGGCGAGAAGACGGGACGGGACATTCGTTTGCTTGATGCAGCCAGCATGGACTGACCGGTCAGATCGAGCCGGGCTCATCCTCACCCCTCATTGCTCGCTCATCGGCGACTAAGAGCGTCGGTCGCCAAACGGTAATGTGTTGTATTCGTATCTGACGAAGTACTGTATAACATATAACATAACGGGAAAAACCCGACAGACAGGAGTCTAGAAGTCCTTGGTTGGTTACATGCAAATGGCCCAGAGAGCCTCCCGGCGGACGGAGGACCCAGATCTGTCAGATGCTTGTAGCATGCTGCTGCCAATCGAGTACGCCACGTTATTAGCCTAGCGCTTGTGCGATTGCTCGCAGTTACCACCCTCTCTCCTGCAGGAGCCATTCACCGGCCACCGGTCGGCACTGGGTGAGCCTGCAACAGCTCCTTTGCAGTTGTTCCCTCACATCACAAGGGTGAATTCCTTGCTTGTCGCCTCATCTTAGTACTCTCGCAGTGGTCTGCGTAATGTGTGTGATCGAATGTGTGAGTAGATGTGTGAGTGAGCGTGTGAATGTCAACCTGAGGGTCATATGTTGCGTGTTGGGGCCAGTCGGCGGCACTGCACTGCATGTGACTGATCCCTTCCGTCTGTTTCTCCTCAACATTGAGATGTCGTAAAAAAGAAAAACCATCCGTCATAAACTCATGGTGATGATGTTGAGAAGCATGCCCCGGCATTCACCGCCTCAGCCCATCATGGATTCATGGCCGCTGCGGTTATGCCATCTCGCCCTACCTAAGGTATGGCGGATTTCTCCTTGGCCGAGTGCCGGGGTCGTCACCCTCTCACCTGTCGCCCGGGCTCTCAACTTCTTCTCGGGCCCGTGCTATTTGTTCCCCTCCTGTAGTCTCATGCTGCTGCTGGCTGGTTTTCCTTTTTTCAACATTTCCCCGAGGCTGACGGGCCGGCACGTCAGGTTGATGTTGAATGGATGCCAATCCTACAACTACTACTGGCTACTGTACTGTACCCACATCCGTCCTGACATGTGGCTCCCGTCTGCGCCGCTTGGTTTGTGCCTGTCTCGGTGTGTCTCTCTCCCTGGCTGCCACTTGGCTCGCTGCACATTGCAACTTGTACCAACTGTACTCCGTACCAAATACATACCTTATCCGTCCAGGCGTGAGATGGCAGTTATTGGTACATGCGATGTGTGTGCCTCCGTCACTGCGTCCGTGTTTGTCCGGTACCTCTCTTCGTGCGATGGAATACGTGCAAAAAAAGAAAATTCTACCTGGCTGTTACTGTTGCATGGCCTGATGCTTTTGGATGTCCCCTTTCAGCGAGCCGCACCGGGGGAAGAGACGTTTGTCCAGGACCTACTTCCTCTTTCGTCCGGCGACTGCTTCCTGGCTCCTTCCCTACGGCGCCTACTAAGAGTCCATTGGTAGGTACCTAAACCGGTTTCTCCTCAGTCCTCACTTCTCAGCCATCTTTCGGCACCTCCACTGCCACAGTGCTGCACCTCAGTGGTCCACCTCCTCCACATCCACTTCACGGCTCTGTTTCCTCTCCCGTCTTCCACTTCGCCCTACGATGGATGGGTGAATGTCTTCCACATCGCCTGCACTCCCGCCCACATCCCTTCCTATCTCAAACCCCCCTCCAGGGTACATATTCCATCTTCGTCACCGTCACCCTCAGCATAGCCTGGCCACCAATCATGGATGCTCTTTGAGCCGCACATCGAGAAACCGCAAACCATACGCCCCCCCTCCCCAGCGAAAACAACCCTTCTAAAACGCTGGCAAACAAATGGGCTCGCTTCCGCGTGTCAGGGATCAGGGAGGATCCGTAGCCTCTGTTCTCAACTGCTTGTTGCGTCAGTTGACACCAGCGCAGCGCGAGAGACGACAGGAGGTGTGTAAATGGCCAGAGACGACATGGTATGCCTTCTGTCCTGGTCCTTGCCGTCTCCATCGTTGATCGACCGTGTCCCTCGCCCTGTCCTCATCTCTAATTATCCGACCTACCGGTTTTCATCCCTTGTCTCGTCCCCTCTTGTTTGCTCCTTTCGACACAGGCTCCCAAGCCCCTTCGTGCCTTTGCCCTCGTCGTCAAACCTGCTGACTTGCAGGCCATGCGACCCTCCCGGGTCCCTTGCCAAAGGTAGGTGCGTACTGCATACCATGGGCTCGAGACCATGGACTGCGAGTATGCACTACCCAGGTACCTTATGGGCCGCGGACTGCATAGGCGGTAAAGAAGTATATGACACGACTTGCCGTCGCATAGGTAAGCACAAGCACAAGCACATGGCGGCAAGGCGACTGTTTTCCCATGCACTGCGGCCCGCCGCCAGCTCACACGGGCAGCCCCAGCATTTCGATTGAACTCGCCCTCTCCGAATAGGAATCCACCCCGGGATTAGACCCGCCCCCCCGGCGCGACCGGTCAACTGCCAAACTCAAGTCACGGCGCACTCCACCGTCCGTCCCGGCCAGTCAACGGTCCAGGCCATCCAGCGCCCAAAACTCGACCCGCGAACATATTGCCGCCAGAGTTCCACGTCGTGTCGGCGTCAATGGCCGCCTCAGCTTGGGCCAGACCGGCAAACTCTCCGTTGTTGATTGCTGAAACCGAAGCCGTGCTGCCGTGTCCGGCGTTGGCCGTCTTCCGTAGGACATGACTTCATCAATCCGCGAGACGCACAACCCTTCGCACTTAGACGGGCGTATTCGGTCGAAGGGCATAGCATTGCCTCGTTTCGAACCCCCGGTCAAGGGACTTGACTGGATGCGCAACGGCTTTTCGGTACGAGTTCCTCGTACATCCTCTAGGCGGTGTCGGTCTCGAACCATGTCCATCCAGCAATTATCCCAACCTGAGGGTAGATCCGCTTCAGTTGTCGTTCGTCTCGTCTGTAGGTCCGACCAACCCCGTGCACATCTGCCGGTGGTCGGCATGGCATTTCCCCATCTGCAGACCCCTCTACCTCGGATCTGTCAGTGAGGGAGGGACCTCCCTCAGGTTGCCCTGGCCAGTCTTAACCCCCGTCACCCTTGACCCTGCGTGCTCTGGAGGCGGCCTGGACTGCCTTCGGTGACGTCGTCTGCCAGCTGACAGTCCGCCCGCTTCATCTTACGATCAGGCCTGGGTCCACTTAAATGCGGCTACATCCTGTCTTGACAGTGGAATCATCTCTCTTGAGTGCGTCGAGACAACAACGGAATATTCCACGATTACCACATCGCCCTCGGCCAACTTACAACCCTAGACACGTCTCCGATCCCAGAACCCATCTCCATTGTCGATACTGTTTTCCCACCCGTCGGGCGCCGTAAGCGCAATCCAATCTCCTTGTATCGGCCGGCCGTGTCCTCGATGACACGACGACACCCCCTCCAACAGACCACTAAAACACCTCCTCCTGCGGGTCTCGCGATTTCCAGAACACCCCGTCGAACATCATTCCCGACGAGACATACGGCCCTGTCCGTGGCGCCTCTTCCCCCCACATAAGAGCCCCATTTTGGGTCTGGTTTGCGAGAACGCCCCCACTGTTTGGCCCTCCTCAGGCAGCGGATTCCCGACGGAGAGGATTTGGTGATGCCACCACATGGCAGCGCCTTGACCTTAGTAAAGCCCCGGTCGAAGTAGTCCGGTTCCGCGTCCATATCCTCGGTGCACGTTTCAGGGGGATCTCGCCACTCGACGGGATCGCCCTGTAGCGGTGGCCCAGGTTTCCAGTCCCTTGATCCCTCGTAGAATAGTGAAGATGGGGCCCTCTGACAGACTTACACCAATCTTGTCTCAGTGGTTTCCAACCAAGCCAACATCCCCAAACGGCGTCATAGCGATCCCGCTTCACCTCCTCAGGCAAGGCGCCCGCTTCGAGGGCATCTGTCACTTTTCCAATCTGATTCATTGACACATGCGAGTGAGTGCAGTAGTGTCTCCCGCTAATATTCTGTCCCTGCATGCTGCGCAGTCAACATTTGGCGACGTCGGCTCCGCAGGCCGGGGGTACCCATCACCAATTTCATTGTCATCCCAGAGGACCAGGCATCTACATAGGATGATGCTCGTCTCCTTTATCACCCTATCCCACATCACTAGACACTGCGATGTATCATTTTTTTCCGATGTTAATTTTCTTAAGACTAACCGGGCCGTCTCGTATATCTTATGACTTATCGACGGAGACAGCCGAGGTTTCTAGAAATGGTCCTACCGAACCCCTCCTACTCAGGGCGCGAGAGGGATCGCGCCTCTCATGAATTCGCCGATTTGGCGAAAGGGTCGTACGGTGAGCTGTGCTAGACAACCATGACGTCCAACATAGTATATAAAAGCTCTGCCCCAATAATGATGTGTGCCCGATCATATCATGCATGTGCTAATCACTCCTGTCTCGGCGGCTAAGGATTGACCACCTTGCCATGCTCAGTTGAACTCCTCGGGAGGGTACCGTTGCCCTCGTCCGGCTCGGTCGATTTGGTCCCGAGACGGTTTGGTGTTGTTGCCTTCATCTCCAACACATCGTTATCGCTGACCTGGCGCTCGTTCTCCTCGAAGGTGAAGGCCTCGGAAAGGTTCACCGCCAGGAATGTTTTAGGCAACTTGACCCTGCACAGCCGAATTAGTAAATCTGTCACAAGCAATGAGTGTGCATCAAAGGGAATCTTACTGGTTGAACTTGGCCCGGAGTGTCTTGATAACCTGCAGCCAATCCGCGTGGGGCGTCAAGCTCCGCCTCGGGGCGCATCCGATGCAATGTCTGCTGTCTAGCTGGACATGCAGTGGATCAAAGACGTGGCAACCTGGGCTGATGGTGATGCGAATACTGTACGTGAAGGTGGGTTCGTCGCCTGGTGACCCGTGAACGGTCGTCTTGGTTTCCGATTCGTACAGCTCAAAACTGATCTGGGAGAGGTAGTCGAGCTCGGGGATCGTGCTCCGCTTGATCTTGGTCTCGATACCACCTTCTATGATGCAATTGAGTAACGTGTATATGTGTGACTCCTTAGTAAAGTAGAAGAAGGCCTTGGCGTCGTCGGATGCCTGCATTTCCTCCAGGTCCTGGACAATCTCCTTGAGCAAAGGCAATGATGTCAGAAGGCCGATCTCGAGCTTCTCGCTGTCTGAAATACCATACTCCTGGGGGCAGATGAAATCAAACAGGACCTTGGCGAGCCGGTAGAGTTCTTGCAAGGGCTCGTTCCGCGCATCCGTGTTGGTGGTGCTTTGGTCTGTACCCTTGTAGAGCCGGAAGTACTGTTCCGGCGGCGCCTCCTCGTGGAAGTGCCGGAGGTTGTTGAGGAACGACCGTCGTCTAAAAAGCTTCTTGACCGAGGCAGATCGGCTACCTGCATCGACTTTGTCCGAGCCGTCAGGTGATGGGTTCTGGCTCTTTTCCGGTTTGACGTCCTCCGAGAGCTTGCTGTCTTCTGATACCTTCGGCTTCGTCTCTGTGATGGCATACCCGTCCTCCTCTAGCATGTGCTTGGGTGGGGTGTACACCCACTCCAGGAACTGCCGGTTGTGTAGCGCGTCAAATTTCATCGTGTCGTATAGCTCGGAGATCTTGCTGGGGTCGACCTTATCGCCATCGCAAAACTCAGCAAAAAGCTTTTCCCACCGCTCCCGGAACAGCTCTGCATCCTCGCCACAGCACCACCGAGACTGAATGTTGTTGACGGCGTTGACATGTGACAGTGACGATGCGATGGACGAGCTAGAGCCATCACCCGCCAGCTTCTCGGTGCTCGGGTTCGAAATGGCGTTGAGAGAAGTCACAGCCCCACTGTATAGCTTGCCGTAGTTGTAGTGCATGACGCGACGGTGGAATTTCATCAGCTGTACAACTCGTGTCTGCACCTCGGACGGTTCCGGCATGTTTTCTGGCCAGGCAAACTGGGCCGGCCGCTCGTTGCCTTTGCGCAGAAGCCCCTTCAGCTTCTTCTTGACCTTGTCCATCTCATCTTTCGCGGCGTTTGAGTCATCGAGAAGGTCCTTACGGATCGTGATAAGATCTTGCGGGATATCCTTCTTCCCTAGGAAGGAGGCGGCCCATATCTGGGCACTCGCCGTGACACGCCGTTCAGAGCTGCTGAAGACGTGGACTTCGTCTAAAATGTCCCTGTTCAACAACATCAAATCGTTGCGCATACTTTCACCGAGGTCCTGGGCCTGGTATCGTGCCGAGTGGGTTGGCTCCCCTCCCCACTTTACGATAAGCTGCAACTTATCGAGAACCAGGCTCTCCTCAGCCGCCGTGAACTTAGACATGGTCATACCAGAGAGTGAGTCGTGGCGCTTGGGAGCCCGATGCGGTTCTTCCTTGGAAGACGAGTTACCCTCATCCTCCGCAGGAGTCGACTCCGCGTGCTCAGGCAAGCCTGGCATCTCCTCCACGATAGGGGCTGGATCCGTCTTCTTCTTGCGAAACATTGGCTTAATTTGGACCTTCGTACCCGCCCAGCTTCCTTTCTTTACCAAGACGTTGCGAAGAGATCGAAGCTTGCCTCTGTCTTCGACATCTTCCTGGTATGCCGCATCGACGGCCTGGATCACACTCGCCAACGCAGCCTCGCCAATCAACAGGACTTCCTCCTGGTGACCTTTCAAGAGATCAATGAATGGTTCCGTATGAAATGTGAATTTGTACTTTTGCTTCGGTGTGCGATCTGCGTGTCTAATCACAGATACCATGCCCTTCAGCTTCCAAGAATGCTTCGGGGGAGGCGGAGCTGGCATGCTGTCTTCGTTCTGTTCCGAGGGTGGTGGGTCTGCGGTATCAGAGGTCTGTTGAGTCGAGGGAGACGTAGAGACTGCCCCAGGAATCGAAAGGTCAAGAGGAGGTGGCATGTGGGTGGATGTAGCAGAGCCTTGAGCTTTGGTTGGCAGCCCATTGTCGGCAGGGAAAGGAGTTACAATCCCGCTGGGAATGCGACGGAATGAATCGGTGGTTTGAGAATCGGTGCCATTAGTCGTCGCATTGGTTGAGCTCTTGGTACCATTCGTGGTTGAGGCACTGGCCTGGTCACGATCCTTGAATGCGTTGGCGGCCCGAGTGAAAGGATCGGTATCTGATGGAGCAGGCGAAGGGATAGGAGGGGTGACACCACCACGACGAAGCTTCTCTTTGATAAACATATCCTTGAGAATGCTTGCAGAATGGTCGTAGTAATCGTCATTGTCCTTGACGAAGCTCCAGCCATTGACGTCAATCACATAGCTCTTACCAGATGCGCGCAAGAGGTCAAAGCCACACACTCTCTGGCCAAAGGCGGTCGAGATCTTGCTCGCAATTTCCTTCTCTTCAGCGCTCAATGCCGTCACGTAGCGCAATTCCTTGCCATGCGTGTTTCTCCTGACAACGCCGTCAACAACAGGGCTCTTTCGGGTTTCCGCATGGCAGTAGGTAGGCCCGACAGTGTACGCCTTGACATCTTCGGCATTATCGACCTGCATGAAGCTTTCGTAGAGGTAGCTGCTGTTGGGTTCGGTTATGGCTCGCGGAACTGTAAGGTCAGGGATAAAGTCAGAGCTCTTGTTTCCAATCTTCCTGAAAAGCTTGCGCGCTCCGCCGCCGGTGGTCGTCGGGAAGTAGATGATGATGTTGTGGTCCTCGCCGCTGGTCGGCTTCTCAACGAATGGCTTCCTAAGAAGCAGACCGTCGACGCTTAAGACATCCCCATCCTCGAGTAATTCCACCTTGCGGGGAGGTGTGAATTTATTGGGGTCGACAGGCTCTAAGGTGACGCCCGATATATCCTTGATATGCTTGGCCACCTCTGGGGTAAGCATCTGGGGGCCGCCATCACGGCTCACCTCGAGGCGCTTCGGTGTGCGGACCTGGATTTTGTCGAGCAAATGAAGACACACGCGGCGATCCCAGAGGATCTTTTGCATCGGTACATCATTGACGCAAAACGGCTTCCGAGCCTTGACATATGCAATAGCCTTGTCGAGAGGGAAGCCATCTGAGTAAAAGGAGATGAGGTAGTCGCTGGGAACTGTTAGTGATCGTAAAAGGAAATACAGCACGTGCCTGTTGCAGATAGTCGATGCACGCCACCCACTATGCTGTTTCAGCTCACCGAGACCTGGGACTCACCATATGGGCCAATTCTCGACCTCTGAAACATGCAGATTAGCACGGCTCTGGCAAATGCGACTTCTCTCCTGAGCAAACTCACCTTCGTCGAGGATGACTTTGTCACCGAAAACCACAACATCAAATTCGCGATTGGCGATCAGCCGGTTGAGAATGGTCCGGCTGGGCTTGCTGCGGGCCTTGACATCAAGCGCACAGACGCCAATGACACCCCAGCGTGCCGGTTTAACTGCTCGAAGTTAGGGCTCTGGATGCGCGCGAAGTTGTTCACAGACGGCCAGCTTACCTTCTTCCCTCTCGCGATGATGGGGGCCCCGATCACTGCTCGGGCTGTGGCTGCTCGTTGCGGTGCTTCCGCTAAACCGCCTCTTGGCCCGACTTCGGGACCGGTCGGGCTGGTTGCGCAGGTTGGGTGTACTGTTCTGCATTGTCTCGGCACGGTGGGTTCGTCTTCTCAAGTCAAGTGGCTGTGAGTGAGAATCTCGTGGGGCCAGGTGGTGTCCCGCGCCTGCTTGGCTCGAGTGAGAAGCCGACGACGTGGTGACGGTGATGTTGGACAGTCCGGCCTCGGACTGGGGTTGCGCGATACCCTTGGACGAGGGCATAAACCCAGATACGGAACGAGGAGGCGTGCCCAGCTCTGAACCGTGCCCAGAGGTGGAAGGTGTGATAACGCCCCGAGCTGAAGCTAGGGAATAGAGAGAGTTCCCGGAGAGCCTGTTGGTCTGGGGATCGGACGAAGAAGGCTTTGCAGCTGGGAGAGAATCTGGTAAGACGGTGTAGAGAGAGTTGTCGGTGGCGGCTACCGACAGGCGATTATGCAGGTTGTGGGGATCCTCGCCAAGGGCGTGTTGGGAGTCGGCTAGTGTCAGGTCCTCGCTCCAGGCGTCGGATGTGGTCGACTCTCCGCGGGCACGGGTGAGAAGAGATCTCGGGCTCCTCAGGGATGAGGACGAGTGTGGCGGGATGGAGTAGCTGGCACGGCGGGCGTGGACGTCCGATGTGCCGGGTTCGACGCAACGGCTCTTTCTGGTGGCGGCGGAATTGGCGAGGGGCAACGAAGACGAGTGGGAGGAATGGCGGGAGAGCCTGGTCTGGGGTTGCGCGAGAGGAACTGAAGTTGGCTGGCGACGAGAAAAGTCGGGAGAAGCGTCGTCGGAGGGGCTAGTCGGGCAGGTTGGGTTATCTACGGCGACGGTGCCAACAAGACTCGGGCCCGGTCGGTCCACGGTGTCCAAGGTGTCCACGGTGTCCATGGCATCCAGGGCATCCATTGTGTGCGTCGCGCGTGCCGGGTGCCGGGGGAAGCCAAGAAGAGCCGAGTGCCCGGAGCTGAGAACCTACTATTCGTACGTGGCAGAGCTGGGAGTCTGGGGCTGGCAGCCTTCTGGAGCTGTTCACCGTTCTTGAGTTTGGAACTTGGAGCTTGCGAAACTGGCAGTGGTTGATTTCGGGGTTCCCAGACTTCTGACTCGGGGGGCGGCGCGAAGTTTATCTGGGCCCGGCTTGACCGTCATCGGGATGCGGTTGCCTCGTGTCTCAGCACATATTTGCACTGGGAAACCTGTTAAAAGAGGGCTGCATCCGGCTGGACGGGCAAACGGGGCACCGAACACCAGGTCTCGCTCGGTACGGGTACGGAGTACGGAGTAGCTCAAGATGCAATTATGATTAGCCGGGCGTAGACGGTCTGGGCCATGACGGCTTCGTTTCAATGGACGTTGTGGAGTGGATTGCCGCCAATGCAGGTCACCTCACTGAAGAGGAATGGCACAATTTTTTCTGTTGGATCGGGTGGTCGAATCAGCGGTCGTGATGACGCAGTGCGCTAGAGAATAGAGATTGCCACGGCGGCGAGTTGTCTGGTTGCGGTTTGCTGGTGCCGTGCTTTGTGCTGCGACCCTGTACGGGGTTCGTACTGTACTGTGCTGGGGCACGGAAGGGCGATCCAATAGCGATTCCGATGCAGGGCTAAAAGTCGCCTGCAGACGATTGGAGGTTTTTCTTCCAATATCAGTCACGATGGATGACAGTTGGATTCCTCTGGTCCGCTGGCGGGGTGTTATGGACCTCAACACCCTGGACTGCTGGGATGGCGGGGGCGAAGAGGAAGAGGAGGGGCACCACGCAAAGCCTCCACAGCGGCCTTGGTCAGAGGAGAAGAGACAGACAGGAGGGTCTCAGTGGGCAAGGGGTTCAAGGAAACATGGGTGTTTGCGTCTTTGTTTGGCTGCATGCAGCGGCGGTCCGGCGCTTGTTCTTGAAGAAGCAGAGACATGGA
Organism: Neonectria sp. DH2; assembly: GCA_003934905.1. Lineage (NCBI taxonomy): Eukaryota > Fungi > Ascomycota > Sordariomycetes > Hypocreales > Nectriaceae > Neonectria > Neonectria sp. DH2. Next base: position 1,606,919 of record RQWH01000003.1, on the reverse strand, counting down.
CTCCGAGACTGATGATGCCGAGAAAGTGAGACCGGGTTTTAGAGGGCACACTTCCGTCGTCATCGATGCGGCGGCTTGGGAGGGTAGCGTCCGGCGTCCTCGGTGCAAACGGTGTCGGGTTAGTTGGGTTGAATTGGAGGGCGCCATTGGGCCAGCTGCGACCATCCAGGGCGAGAGGGCTGACCACGAGGCCAAGCCCGGAAGGATTGCAATAGCACTCTAGCTATGCATGCCGGTGACCTAGGATGTGGCATGCGGCGTGTGCCATGGACTTCACATGAAGAAACAGTGGCGTGTTTGCGGATAGCATATCGCGCGTAGGTTGTAAGTGGATGCACGAATGGGCACGTCTAGGTCGTGGTGCCTGGTTCAAAATAGTTTGAGCCTCCAATCAATCGATGACGAACCAAGGGTTCAAGTAGCTACTTAGGTTTCTCTATTCGAGCAAGTTAGGGTCCTCGGTATTATTGGCCCGTGAAGCTACCTCTTCAATAGCCGGCGCTCTATCCTAGGACCTCAACTCAGTCGTCGCCCATCAATCAACACGATGCTATGCTCTACTCTCTTTAGCAGTACACGCCTATACAGCCCACAGCCACCTACTTATCCTCTTGGCTCTTTCCACCCACCAAGATCAATTAAAAATCCACGTTTCAGCCGATATATATCCTCCGGGTACGTACTGGCTTCAGCTGTGTCTACCCAAGCGTTCGTAGATTTCCATTTGCTGTTGTTTGTGTTCTTGGCCTTTTGCTGCTGGTTGGTGATGGAGGTGGGGTTAGCTACTTAGGTAGTTTTGGTCAGTGCGGTGGTGGGTTCCCAAACCTTTTTCGTCAATGCCCTGGTCGCGGCCTCTGGTTGGCTGCAGCACCTTGGATCAAGCAGAGACGGAAGTGGGTAACTTTAGCAGAGCGGCAGAAAACTTGCCCTCCCGCGACACCGCCAAAAATTTCTGGACGTGGTCGCAGCCTCACCAACCGACGAGCCTCATATGACACAGCCAGTGGCACGCCCAGGCTCTCTCCCTCAACCGACGAGCTCAAGGCCACCATGCCGCACTCCGACCTCGATCGCCCGCTGGTCAAGCGCCAGAAAACGACCACACCTGCCAACCCTACGAAGCCTGCCGCCAATTCCTCCAGGATCTTTGCTCCCTTCCGAGTATGTCTTCTTCCCATCTGGACCCTGCCTGTTGTAGCATCCTACTGGAATATTGACTCTCCTCTTTGATAGACTGTTGGCCTTGTCTCTCCTACCGGTGTTCCCTTCACCTCGATACCTCTAGGCAAGACCACATTCCAGATTTCCACCTCGGTTGGCAGATCTATCCAGACCTACGATCTACGCCGCGGCCTCAATCTCGTCTTCATCACCCGGCCCCAGACCCTTGCCGATATCACCGCAACGCTTGCTTGGAAGGAGAAGATATTCGCGGCATGGGGTGGATCGAAAAATGGCGAGTCTCAGGGTATCTGGGTCTTCCAGAGGGGCAAGAAGGTTGATGAGCTCCAGCTCCCCTCCGACTTGGCTGAGCCCATCAGGCAGATCTTGGTCCTGGGAACCTGGACCGTCGCCTGCGCCTTGACCAGACTTGAGGTCTTCAAGACAGCCACCCTCGAGCACTACACCACCATTCATACCATGGCTGCCAACAAAGGCGGCAACGAAATCACCGGTGGGGTTGTCTCCATGCCCACCTTCTTGAACAAAGTCTTTGTGGGACGGAAGGATGGCTGGGTTGAAATATGGAACATCAGCACCGGAAAGCTCATCTACACCATCCTGCCTCCCTCCCCCGAATGCGGTTCCGTCACTTGCCTCGAGCCAAGTCCCGCCCTGTCCGTTCTCGCAATCGCATACTCTGAAGGTCCCCTAGTGATCACCAATGTTCTCACCGACAAGCGGATCCTGCAGATCGAGGCCGGTAGTGCATCGGCCCCTGTCAATTCCATCTCCTTCCGAACTGACGGCATGGGTGCCGGCCACGATGGCCGAAAAGACGGTGTCATGGCTACGACAACAGCTGCCACTGGCGACGTGACCTTCTGGGATCTTAATGGTGGAGGCCGCGTCATGGGCATCCTGCGCAGTGCCCATAACCCGCCGTCCTACGATGGTCAGGCTGTTCGCGGAGGCGTCAGCAAAGTCGAGTTCCTCCCTGGCCAGCCAGTTATCATAACCAGTGGCCGTGACAACTCACTCAAGTCGTGGATCTTCGACGAAACCCCGTTCACTCCTGTTCCCCGAATCCTGCACTCGAGAAGTGGACATGCTGGCCCTGTCAACTGCCTCCAGTTTCTGCCCTCCGACTTTGACGGCTCAGATGCTGGTAACAAATGGCTGCTCAGTGGTGGTCAGGATCGAAGCCTTTGGGGTTGGAGCTTGCGGCGTGATGGCCAGAGCACGGAACTCAGCCAGGGCAACATCCGCAAGAAGGCTAAAAAGGTGGGAATTCTGGCTACCAACGCCCTTGCCCACGGGCCAACAACCACCTTGGAAGACCTCAAAGCCCCGGAAATTACCTGTATGGCATCTTCCTTGAATCGCGACGGCGGCATCGGTGCCATGCCTGGTAACCAACCGATATGGCAAAAGTCTCAAAACCAGAAGAGGTCTGGGGACGCCGAGGCCAGCGGGTCAACAGGCTGGGAAAGCGTTGTAACAGCCCACAAGGATGACGCATACGCCAGAACCTGGTTCTGGGGCCGAAAGAGAGCAGGCAGGTGGGCTTTCCCCACAGGAGACGGTTCCAATGTCTCTACAGTCACCATCAGTCCTTGCGGAACTTTTGCCCTTGTGGGTTCTGAAGCTGGTGGTATTGATATGTACAACTTGCAGTCTGGCACGCACCGTCAGCGGTTCCCGTCAAGGCTGACACCAGCCCAAGCACGTCAGCTCAAGATGCAGCAATTGCGCCAAGCGGACGATGTGGTACAGCAACAGGCTGGAACAAGACAGAAATATGCTGCAGGCACTGGCAGGCATACCAAGTCCATCACTGGCCTTGTTGTTGATTCGATGAACAAGACGATAGTATCTTGCTCTCTCGATGGAAAGATCAAGTTCTGGGACTTCCTAACTGGCAGCCTCCTTGAGCAGATCGACTGGGCTCCCATGACATTTCCCACAGGATGCAGATATCACCCCGCCAGTAACCTAATTGCCTTCTCCTGCGATGACCTGTCGATTCGAGTAGTGGACATGGAGACCAAAAGGACAATCCGAGAGTTCTGGGGCCCGCAAGAAGCAATCAATGACTTTTGCTTCTCCAACGATGGCCGCTGGATCATTGCTGCCTCCAAGGACTGTGTCATTCGGGTTTGGGATCTCCCAACCAGTCACTTAATTGACGCTATCCGACTGGAGAAGCCATGCAAAGCATTGGCAATGTCAGTCACTGGCGAGTACCTGGCTGCTACGATTCAGGATGAGCTTGGAGTCACAATCTGGACCAACAAGTCCTTGTTCAAGCATGTCTCTACACGGCAGATCTCGGAGAATGAGATTGGCGAAGTCGCCATGCCTACCGTTTCCGGCGAGGGCAACCAGGGCATGCTGGAGGGCGCTTTCGAAGACGACCAGGCGGAGAGCGACGACACAGTGTTTGCGCCTACCATCGAGCAGCTAAGCGCAGACTTGACAACGTTGAGTTTGGTACCCAAAAGCCGATGGCAAACGCTGCTACACTTGGACCTCATCAAGGAGCGGAACAAGCCTAAGGAGGCCCCAAGGCTCCAGAGAAGGCTCCGTTCTTTTTGCCGTCGGCCAAGGGCGACAGCATACTCGGACAGCAGCAGAAGTCAGCAGACGAGGATGGCAAATCACGGATCACAAGAGTTGAGAAGGCTCGATTCGAAGAGGTGCTGAGCTCTAAACTCCGCGTAGGAGCCGCAACCGGTGTTTGTAAGTAACCCCCTTTATCAAATACGGGCTATCAAGATGGTCAGACTAACACATTCCGCAGACGATGAGTTCATCGAGCACCTCAAGTCCCTCTCCCCCTCGAGCGCAGACCTCGAGCTGCGCTCCCTTTCCATCGGCGATGGCGACGAAGGCTCTAATGAGCTCCTTCACTTCATCCGCGCGCTGACAGCTCGACTTAAAGCCCGCCGCGATTATGAACTCACCCAGGCCTGGATGACCGTCTTCCTTCGCTTGCATTTCGATGTCGTCATGGAGAACGAATCCCTCTTAGCAGCGCTGGGCGACTGGAAGGCGTATCAGGAGAAGGAATGCACGCGGCTGGACGGGTTGGTTGGATACTGCAGTGGTGTTGTTAGCTTCTTGAGGAGTCCCCGGACATAGGAGCGTTGAATTATCATCTCTAGCCTTTAGCGGCCTTATTTTGTTGTTGAGCCCTGGTTGACCTCTTTGCAAAATATGTATGGTCAAGGAGAAATGTGAGAAACGCATCTATTCAGCTGGCAAACACTATCCCATGATCCCATCAGCCGAAGTGTGTTCTATCGGCGTCTACTCGTTGAACTCCGCCCGAGATTTGTAAAGTACAGATTCCCATGTGGCCTTCTCTTGCTAAACCATTGTCGATGTGGATCCTCAAGATCCTGCTTCGTGGTTTCCGTGTCAGTCGAAATGAATACAATCGACATGCCTCCCGGGAACTAGCCAGTGCCGGAGCATTGGGCCATCTTTCGGGAGACCCCCAAAGCAGGGTGCTGATTGATCAGACCTTTTAGACCTGCTCAGCACCCCAGCCAGCATCATCGGCCTCGCGCATGTTGCTCGGGGGCTCGATGGAAGGAGCGAACTCGAGGGCAACGTAAGCGACACCAGTAATGCCGACAATGCCACCAGCAATCTTGCTGAGAAACAGGTCGCCGAGGAGAAGACTGCCAATGAAGATGTAGACTAGGACGTGTGAGCATTGCGCGGAGGAGATGGAGTGCAAGGTGAGACCTACAGACTCCACGGCCGATGAAGGAGAACAGGAAGGACGCGTATCGGGAAAGCTGAGGGGGAATCTGGAACTCTGCGCTGCGTTAGAAGGGCCATTGCCATTTTGCCCAAAGATAACTGTACCGAGAAGAATGATGGAAAGGCCAAAGACGATCATGTAGCAGCCGACAATGATCGATTTACTGCACGGGGGTTATTAGCGCGGTTCATGCGATGGACCGAGGGCGCTCCACGAAGGGAGGCAAAGGAGAGAATGAGGTGCGCAGGCCAGGTGGAAACGGCAGTGGGATTCGGGACGCGACGTACCTGAAGATGTGCGTGACACCACCGAGAGCGGCGATAGCACCGACAATCAGGTTAACAACGCGACTGCGAGGCGGTTGATGGTTAGTTACGATGACGTCCAGTGGGGAAGAGGGAGAGTGGAGGCGCGCGCGCAGTCGCGGACTCACAAGATGTCAGAGAGCTCCATTATTGCGGTTTGTAGCGGCAGTTCGAAGATTGATGGTGGATGATGGAGAGCGAGAGAGGGATTCGACGGGTAGCCTTGGGAGTTTTGTTGGACGATTCCAGGCAGCGGTTTAACGGATGAGGAGGACGAGGCGTAATGCGTGGCCACGGGACGATGTTGAAAAGTCAAGGAGCTGCGTGTTACGTAGGTTGCAAGTAACTGAGCCGGGCTGTAAGCTTGCTTCTTCAGTGCGCTAGCGGACGTGCTCCAGCCACACGGGGCCCCCGCCACACTTCACCGCCTTCCACATGTGGGAAGGCCGGCCTGCCCTGTCGATGCGCGCCGGTTTTGGCCTAAGCGTTCCCGTCAGCGAATGACATGGATACATGGGGGGCAAAAAGCGACGAGCTCCGAGACAACGAATTCCGTCCCGTCAGGTTTCCAGCTTCAAAGCGGAGGATTGACATGCTTCCAGCGAGTGATGCTTCTTCTCTCGCTTCTTCGTCGAGGCCCGGCTGCTCAAGGCTCGGGCCGCTGTCTTGCACGCCAATGGCGAGGCTTAGAACTGAACGGCCAGTTCCGACGGGCCATGCATAGTCACGCCAATGCTCAGCTTCAGAACATCCGCAACATCGGCATCATTGCCCATGTTGATGCTGTACGTCTTAAAACAGGACTTCCTGAAGACCTCTTGCTCACAGGTTTTATCAGGGCAAAACTACTACCACGGAGCGGATGTTGTACTATAGTGGTGTTACTCAACGAGTCGGAGGTAGGTCATGTCCAATCTCATACCACATGCAGCTCATCCTTTGCCTCACTGCTGCACTGTCTCCTTAACCACACCCGCTAAAGTAATAACTCTTCCGCTGATTCAATTAGACGTTGATTCTGGAAATACCGTCACTGATTTCCTCGATCTGGAACGGGAACGGGGAATCACCATTCAGTCCGCTGCCATCACCTTCAATTGGCCTCGGCATCAAAACCTCGCCCCCGGGACTACCTCGAAAACCATCAACCTGATTGACACCCCCGGCCACCAGGACTTTCGTTTTGAGGTCGACAGATGTCTGCCAATTCTAGATGGCGCTGTTTGCATCATTGATTCGGTCAAGGGCGTCGAAGCGCACACCGAAAGAGTATGGGCCTCGGCCCATGAATTCAAGGTCCCCAGGATCGTGTACTGCAACAAACTTGACCGCGAGGGTGCCTCTTTCAAGAAGGCCGTGCTTGAGATCGGAACAAGGCTCAAGGGGTGGCCCCTTGTCTGTCAGATCCCCTGGTGGGAGAAGGAGGACTTCGTTGGTGTGATTGACGTGGTTGATCGGGTGGGATACCGATGGAAATCAGAACGAGAAAAGACCCGCTATGATTTCCCTGAGCTACAGAAAAAGCTTTCTAGCTCAAACCAAAGCCTCCTGCCTGAGATTGAGCGGGCGCGGCAGGCTTTGGTCGAGGGCCTGGCAGATTTTGACGAGACCATTATGGATGAGTTCCTTGAGGAGAACCAAAACATTGATGGATCCCTCATTAAGCAAGCCATCCGAAGGTGCATTCGAAGCGGCGATGGCCGAGCCATCCCCGTGTTTGCAGGGTCTAGCTTTCGTCACATAGGCGTTGAGCCACTGATGGACGCCGTGAATGACTATCTGCCAAGCCCGGACGAACGCCCAGCACCAGAGGTGCGAGTTGGTTCCAAGAAGGAGCGACTTGATACTATACTAGCCGACCAGAAGGCAGGCAAGTCTCGGATTGCATCTATTGCTTCTGTGTTCAAAGTCTTCAACCACCCGAAGGAAGGCGTAATCAGCTATGTGCGAGTTTACCATGGCACTATGACCAGGAATGCCTCGAGCTTCAACACCAACATGCTAGTCCACGAGCGACCCATGGGCATTCTTCAAATATCTGCTTCCAAGGCCCAGGATATCCCAGAGCTTTCTGTGGGACAGATTGGAGCACTCAGGGGTCTCAAGAAGGCTCGCACCGGCGACACCCTCATTACTACCGTGGGCGGCAAGCCTGTTCCCGAAGGCTTCCGGCATGTGCAGATCCGGCCTCCAGAGATTCCCCCGCCAGTTGCGTTCCTACAGGTTGAGCCGTACGGAAATGTGGCGGCCCAGCAGCTCCAGGTCGCGCTGGAGAACACGAGCCGTGAAGATCCCAGTCTTCGATGGAGCCGTAATCCCAAGACTGAACAGTTCACCATCCAAGGAATGGGCAAGCTCCATCTAGATGTATCACTGTACCAGATGAGGCAAAAGTACAAGATCGACGCCGATTTTGGTCCCATCGAAGTCGACTACAAGGAGTGTGTCACCACACCTACACGACCCGAGCACACAGTGTTTGACCGTCCTGTTGCTGGCAAGGCTGGCAAGGCGTCTTGTACGGTCACTCTGGAACCGCTCGAAGAACACCACCGTGAGACACTGCTCGAATCAAGCATCGAGAGAGACGGCAACATCTACCACATCGCCATCCCTCCATCAGAGGACTCGAACTCGCTGGTATTTGACGTAGAGGAGGCTCGGCAGCAACTCCTCAACGGAGCCATTGCAGGCTTGGCCAGGGGTCCGCGACGAGCCGCACCGATCCACGGATGCCACGTCACCGTCACGCTGGACACATCGCCAGGGGGTTGTGAAACTCCCACGGGGGGACACTTCAGTAGTGTTGCCAGAACAGCAGTGCAGGCAGCCCTGCGGGATGCATTCGAGAAGGAGCAGATCAGTATCGTGGAGCCCATCATGCTCGCTCACATCACCTGCCCCGAGGTCGTGGCCGGGACCGTCCAGCACGACGTGACGGCAGGTGCTGGCGGACAGGTTCTGGAGGTCAACGACCGGTCCGCTGAGTCGACGGGCGATGACCACATCGACGTGAGCAAGATCTATACTCCGCCCGACCCGTATGACTCGGTCACGTCGTTGCGCAGCAAGAAGTCGACGGCTCGGATGGTGGAAATTGTGGCCAAGGTGCCGTACAAGGAGATGCTAGACTACGATAATCACCTGCGAAGCAAGACAGCAGGCCGACACTCGATGACAATGTCATTTGACTCGTTTGCCAAGGTTGTTGGCCACCGAGAGAAGGGACTTTGAAGCGCTTACTGTTCAAGGATGCCATTTGAGAGCGTGGATGCAGGCTCTATTCTCGGTAACATAGTGGTGTACAGTAAAATGCCAGACCGGGCGGGATGTCTAGGGGTGTAGGATACTCATGGTTGTAACGAAACTGTCAAAACCTCAGGGTGATGTGAGATGAATAGATACGTACGGTTATGTTGGTAAAAAGGCGGGAATCCTTTTCCGACCCCAAACTAATCTCCTCTTGAATAAAACTCAATGATCAGCTGTATAAATGAGGGCATCCAGGTCGCATTAGGCTGTCAGCAGACTTATTTCAAGAGTGACGGTCTTCCTTTCGAGAAGCTCATGACCAGTTATGGCAAGGACGCGGGCTGACATGCATGTGAAAGAACCATCATGTTAAAGATGAGAGAGAGTCTATAAATATCTATGTCCATATATCGGCATGCCAAGTCATCCAATGAATACCTTTTGCCTAAATACCAGAAAGAAAAAAACAGAACCATGTACCCTGGACACCACCAACACTCCCAGTCCGTAGTCAGAAAACAATGAATGCCACGCTATGCTATGCTCCATGCAAACCCCAGCGCCAGCTCAAGCCAAACTCGAAAGAGAAAGAAAAGAATTGTAAAGAAAGGATAGTCACTGTGACATCTTAGATGGCGCGCTTGTGGATGCCGCACTTCTTGAGGCACTCGTCGACACCAAGGGCGATGCTCTTGGGGATGGCCTTGCGAACACGGTCAATGTCCTCGCCGGCGATGCTCTGTCCAAAGGTAGCAGCGATGACATCGTCGCTGAGGGCAAAGGTCTCATCCTCAACCTGGCCGGTACCGAAGTCCTCGGAGGCGAAGGCAGCCACGAAAGTAGCGGGCTCGCAGTCGGGGTTGAATTGGGTGTGGACGGAGCCCTGGTAGAACGGGGTCATCATGTTGGGGCCAAGCTCGGTGCGGATGACACGGCGGTTGCCGTCAGCGTCGTTGACGCCGTTCTCAGGGACCATCTCGGTGATGAGGCGGCCCGAGGTGACGATCTGGAGCTCAGCGGAGCGAGGGTGGACGTGGAGGGTGTTCATGCCGCAGGCTGTAAGAAGATGTTTGTTAGTCGTTGTGATTTCCTTGAAGTAGTGGGTAGAGAAGAGGAAGCCTTACCATCAACGCGGCCGAAAGCCATGCCGGCGCCAGTACCAACAAGAGCAGGAAAGGTCTTGCGGTTGGCGGCTACGAGCTGGCCACCCTTGCCAGGCTTGGCTTGCTCCTGGTTGAAGTCGAAGACGAACTCGTCATCCTTGAGAAGGGCGAAGCGATCAACGGCACTAGAAAGAGGCGTGTTAGGCGAAGTCTCCAGACAAGCTGGGCAGGTGGCATTGGTACTTACGTATCAGCAAGCGTGAGCTGGGCAGTCAAGCTGAGCTCTTGGGGATATCCGCCTCGTCGGGAGTTGTGAGGAGCAGCTGAGGCGAAGGAGGTAAAGGCCAGGATGGCGGAAATGGTAGCGGCGGAGAACTGCATGTTGAAGATGGTTGTTGTTGGTAGATGAAGATGGAGATGTAATGGGTTATTGAAGCAGATAGATAGGAAAGCTAAAGAGGCTAGGTTTATATGAGTGGAAGTGGAAGTGTAAGTGTGAGTGTAAGTGAGGATGTTGTTATTGTTGTTGTTGCTGTTGTTGTTGCTGTGATGTGATGTGATGTGATGCTGTGTGAAGATGTTTCGTTTCAATCACGGAACGAAACCATCTTCTTATACATGATCGTCCCGCACCCATCTGGAAGGCAGCGGCAAGGCGTGAGCGAGCAAGAATCTGACAGTTCGATGCTGTGAGATTCCAAAGATACTCCGCCGACACATGGCTTGGGCTCGGCAGGTCAGACTTCCGCGGTCAGGATCCCGGCCTGGCGGGGTATGCATTTGGGCAAATTAGAAGGCTGTGATGCTGCATTGGGAAAATTTACTACGAATAGAGAGAACAGACTGTGTGTGTGCGTGTGTGTGTGTGCGTGTGCGTGAGCGTTGGCAGTTCCCGCAATTAGAGGTGGTGAGGCTGTGCAGAGGTTGGTCAGTGGCCGCAGCGCCTCTAGTAGCGTGGGCCCGCTGTATGTCATAGGCGTTTGATTGGGGCCGGCGCCTAAAAATAACGGGCGGTGCTCGGCAAGCGCCAAGCGACGAGCCGTGGCACCCCAAGATGGCGGCCGACGCACCTGAGAGTTCTATTTTCTGGGGGAATGGAACTGTCAGCATGCGCGCGAAGGAAGGAGCCATCGGGACGGTCGGCTGCTGTAAGCGGTCAGCAGCGCCTCCCGGAGGCACGCTGATCCGGACGGAAAGCAGACGGAAAGGTCGGAAGCAGATGGACAACACAGCAAAGCAATGCGCAAACCAACAACACTCTACGGATAGACCTACAGCCAACCCACCTTGGCCACGCATGACCTTCGGTGGTTGTCGTGGAAGCAATGGCCATCTGCAGCGCCGTGACCGCCATGCAATGTTTCCCCATCCGTCCAACGTTTCGTTTCAATGACCACACCACCATCTCTATTCTAGACTGACTCTACCCTACCTGCCTGTCTGTCACACGGTCCACCAATGCGGACGACTGTCATACATCTGTCTCTCTCTCTCTCTCTCCCTTTCTGACTATGTCAGCATCCTCGGCCGCCTGAAGTCGGGACAAGAGCGGTGAATATAGCGGGGGGAGAACCGTTGGGTTGTCAGCACTTACAAAGGCATAGGAGCACTAACGAGCACTCAGCATTTGTCCTGGTCGTCGGGTACTACTGTGCCCAAGGTACTCATCAGTAAGGAATTCCCAGTTAGTGAGGCAAATCGGACATCCACGTTTGGGATCACGATCGCCCAAGAAATCATCTCCCTGCTCGTAATAGTCCTCACCTCTTTGCTCTTTGCGGTGCGGTTTGGACCTCGAGAGGCAGCAAGTCAAGGAGCAGGATGACTCAAGCATACTTGCTTGCCTTGATTTAATCAGCCAATATTCGAAGAACACTATCGTTGTCATGTCGACATCAACATCAACATCAATTAATATCAACACCATTAGCATCGCCACGACCGTCATTAAGATCATCACCATCATCACCATCAACCATTCCCCCCCCCCCCCCTTCCAGCCAACAACAACTGCGCAGGAAATTCAATAATGACTTTCCTTCCCCCAGTATCCCCTCCATTCCTTGGCCTTCTTTTCCCCCTCTCCACAGCTTCCCGGACGCCACTACCGACTCAACCGAGTCGCGAATCTCGCTCCACGGTCCACGGTCCACGGTCCACGAGTCCAAGACATGGCTACGGATACGAAGCCACACCAGCGGCTTGAGCCGTGTATGCAGATCACTCAACGGTGCGTCATCCCAAGTGCAGCATCAACTTGACGCGACAGGCAGCACACTCACACGACAGAAAGTCTCACAACGCCATCCAAAGCCTGCTGCTGGCTGACTGGGCTTGACCCGCCGCCACACGCATGATGGCTTCGGGACAGGAGCCATTTGCCCACCTTGCAGAATGCAAGGAAATGTTTCCCGCTCATCGTCATTATCCAAGCTACTCAACTGCATCCCAGCTGGAACCCACCTTAGGCACACTGGCGTGCCACCAACCACAAAAGCCCGCCCGGCGAGCCGAAATTCCGCACATTTGCAATTAAAGTCGAGACGACCGACCGACTCAACAACGCAAGGAAGGCCTCATCATCGAGACCATATATCCAATCTCCAGGTAACTATAGTAGATTGACAATATGCGGGTGCGGAGACAGGATGAGTCTTTTGCACGGGTCGCAGCGGACCCGATGCGGTCGACGACCAGAGCTCAAGTGGTCCTGAACTTCTGGACGTCTAGACTCCTCCTGGGCAACAATGAAGTCATTCAGACATGCATGTGGAACAGCGTATCACGCAAGGGGCCGAGGCTAGGCTGCGTTTCAGGGCCCGAGTCTCCATCGTTGTCTTGCCATCGACCACTATCCACTGGTCATTGCCTATCAACGGGGCCCCTCAACAGGCTCAAGTCTCAACAGCAAAGGCTCCGTCACGATGCGATTCGGCAAAAGGGGTTGTTTCCCCTTCGCCTCCGCAGTCAGTTGTGGCTCTCGGCCAAAGCTGAACTGTCGTGGGCCGGACCTCGCCGCTAAGACGGGACAGGCATCACGTCTTGCATTGGCCCAGGAACAGGAACAGGGAGTCAGGAACCAGGGCGCACAGGAGCCATCCGGCCATGCACCCGATCAGTCGCCCGACCGGGGTCATTTTAAACTTGTTCACCACCAGCCAATGTGGTGCCTGTATTTCCTTGTTTTCCCCAACCAAGCCACCAGCCAGGCCCCATTGGGACACGCTCGTTCAGGTACACTCAGGCACAGGAGCACAGGAGCACAGGAGCACAGGAGTGCAGGAGTCAAGGACAGGCACCAAACTGCCAGGGGCCCGTCGCTAGGAACAAGATCATGCGTGTGGCACAGCTCTCGAGGCAAAACGAGGGCTTGTTCCTTATACTATGGAGCCTATCGCCAACATGCTTGTTCGGCCGACAACGAGTTCCCTCATCCGGCCGTCCTCAACAGGGACATTGTCTCATTGCGGGCAGGAGAGCCCAGGGCAGCCCGGGGGGTAACCTTGGTCCTTGGACAATGGCAAGAGGAAAGGGTACCGGTAGGACAATGATCACAATGGCCCAGAAAGCCATGGTTCAGTGTGAGGCCTAATCTGCGACGAGGAGCACCCCCTGACGCAACGGGGCGCAAATGCAACATGATTGGCCTCGCACTCGCAAGGAGGAGATGAGTTGCCTGTCTCATTGGGCAGCGTCTCATTACCCCGGCCCCGGCCGCCGAGAATCGACTCCACAATCGAACCGGCATGGGCGGGCCAGGGGCGGACCTCGACGGAGGCGATCATCAGAGTGGCAGAGGCAAGCCAGACAGACGAGAGTCGGCCAGAGCCAGACCATTACCCCAAAGCCAGACGGGACAGGTCACCCACTGCTAAGACCGACCAGGACCCGGACCAGAGCCAGGCCCCTGGCCAGGCGAATCCACTGTTATCAGCCGGGGTCACTCAACTTCCTGGGGGCAGGACCACCGGCCTGAGGCGAAAGAGGTCGTAGTTCGTGCCCCAGCGGCGTAGCCTCATGGAGTCCTGGGTCGTCAAATCTCCAGCCGCTGCTGGTGGTGTTGCGCGTGCTTCTGGTTTGGTGCTGGTCCCGCGCCGCTGCTGCGACTCTCATTTCCTTGGGCCCATCCCATTTGCCCTCGCCCAGTCTGCTTCGGTACTTCGCTTCCCTTCCCGCTGCCACTGTCGTCTGTCGATCTCGTTGTTGGATTTCGTATTTCGTTTCCCCGACCCCATCGCACTTCGCTCCTTTGAATTCCTTTGTTTCCCTTGTATTCCGTAAATACTGCTCGTGCTGCTGGTCCACGACTCACTACCCTCGCTTTCCGCCTCGTCGGTTCCGTCACTCACTCGCTTGCTCGACGACCCATACACTCATTCACCTTTCGAACCAGGTTCACCAGGTTCCGCTTTCAGTTTGCGACGCGCTGTGGAGAAATATCGCTCACTACGCTCGCCTAACACTCGTTCAACGACGACAAACCCAATCAAACCAACCAAATGAAGTTCACATCCTTCCCGGCTGCCATCGCGGCGGCCGTACTACTGGCCGCGCCCTCTATGGCCGGCAAGGCTCATCGACACTCTCGCCGCGTCGAACATCCGCTACCTCACCCCATGGAGGCCTCGTTCCTTGAGAAGCCCTTCGAGAAGCGCGTCCAGAAGCGTGGAGGAGACTGCCCGTTTCCCACCGACGACTCCAACCTGGTCGCCGTCACTCCCGACGAGAAGAACGCCGGATGGGCTATGAGCCCTGATCAGGAGTGTACGCCTGGGAGCTACTGCCCTTTCGCTTGCAAGCCCGGCATGGTCATGGCCCAGTGGGAACCCGATTCCACCTACGACTATCCCTCTTCAATGGTAGGTTAAATCGCGTGTCGTCTTTGATGGGCAAAACTCATACTAACCCGCGCCTCAGAACGGTGGCTTGTACTGCAACGATGACGGCGAGATCGAGAAGCCGTTCAAGAGCAAGCCCAATTGTGTAGAGGGCAGTGGCGCCATCGAGGTCGTCAACAAGTGCGGTTCTGAGATGTCATGGTGCCAGACTGTCCTGCCTGGTAACGAGGCCATGCTCATTCCCACTCTTGTTGGCAGCAGCGCCACGCTCGCCGTTCCCGATGAGTCGTACTGGTGCTCTACCGCTGCTCAGTGAGTTTGACCTCCATAAGTCGAGATGCGACGATTCACAGCTCTCCAAGATTCTAACTGTTCATCAGCTACTATATCAACCCCCCTGGTGTTGGCGAGGAGGGCTGCATCTGGGGCTCTGAAGACGAACCCGTCGGCAACTGGAGCCCGTACGTCGCTGGTGCCAATACTGACTCCAACGGCCAGACCTTTGTCAAGCTCGGCTGGAACCCCATCTGGGAGGACTCCGGCTTGAAGAGCACGCTGCCGGACTTTGGAGTCGAGATCAAGTGCCCCGACGGCGGCTGCAACGGCCTGCCCTGCAAGATTGACCCATCCGATGGTGAGGGCTCTGTTGAGAGCTCCGAGAGCGCTATTGGCGCCGGCAACTCGGCCTTCTGCGTCGTCACTGTCTCCAAGGGCAGCACTGCGCAGATCATCGCCTACAGTGTCGGCTCTGACTCCGGCTCTAGCTACAGCGTCAAGTCGTCTTCGGACGATGAGGAGGAAGACGAGGCCGAATCCACCACCGAGGAGGCCGAGTCATCTACCTCCGTCGCCGAGACCACTTCGGCTGAGCCCACCACCACCAGTGAGGAGTCCACCACCACTACCGAGGAGTCCACCACTACTACCGAGGAGTCTACTACGTCAACCACCTCGACTACTACTTCGGCTGAGCCTTCGACCACCACCACGTCCACGACGTCCACAACCACCACCACGTCGGAGGAGGAGACCACTACGACGCCCAAGCTCAAGACCAAGACCACGGCCACGTCAACGCACTTCACCAAAAAGACCACCAAGACCACCACCAAAGCGGAGAAAACCACCACCAAGAAGGCCCGTCCCACCGTCAACCCGGGTATCTTCCACGAGAACGGCACCACCACGGCCAAGGCACACGACACCATCACCGATGAGCCCTCGGCCACCGACGCCGGCTCCGCGGCTGCCCCCACAACCTCCAAGGAGGGCGAGGCTATCCGTCATCAAGGCAGCGCCGCTGTTGCCAGCTTCGTCGTGGCCTTCGTTGCCGCTGCTTGTTTCCTGTGAGGCAGAGCACCCCGAAAAGAACCTCTTCGCTTCCTTCTCGGCCAGCCTGCTAGTTCCCTGCCCTCTCGTCACGGCCATTCCTCGCCTGCTCTCGTCCCACCTTGGCACCTGGCATTCTTCGCTTCACGGACTCCCATTTTCCCAAAGCAGCCTTTTTTAAACAGGGCCGTCTTTCCAATGTTTATTCTTACATATATTACCAAGCCAACTACCCTATCGGCGATAGTGTTTATTACCTTAAACCATATTTCCTCTACACTCCAGTCTTGGACTGCTGTAGTGGCGATCAGGACTCCCCGGTTCCTCACCGAACCCTGGATACCCTTTGATTCATATCGAAAAGTCGTTTCACCGCGAGAACCTTTCTTTGGCCCGCGGGCATTATTATACATTCTACGCTCCCATTCACGGTTGATATACCCTTTTACAGCAACAGCATTGGAGGTTTCGAATCTTGGAGGAAGAGCGAAAATGAGCAGCGATATTCCTGGTTTTGATGGATTTTTAGTTATTTTTTGACGATGTATGTATCCGAATTCTCGTTGCGTGTCGGAGAATTGGAGGATGTGGTTTGGACGGAGACAGATTCGCTGCGTGGGACGACCCTTCTGGGGCGTCCCGGGTCCTTGGACCTTTTTTTGCTTTTTCTTCTGAGCAGAAAAGAGATGATCAGACATGTTTATTACGAAATCATGTTCCTATATACGGAACCACGGACAAAGGAAATGTGGAAGATCTAGCCAAGTCATTTTGCTTCAGACAGTGGTTGTGTGCCTCTCATTCGCGTGACGTCTCCAAACCGTGTGATGGGTTTCCTCCTGGGTATCATTTGTTGTTGTTGTTTGACCAACGCTCTTCTAGAAGTTGCAGTATAGATCTCTTTGCCGATGTCCATCCTGACCCACGTCTCCCTCTACTCCTTAACCCAGCCTGGGACCTCGTCTAGGTCGAAGTCCTCCTCGTACCTCCTGTCGCGAATCGTCTGCCACACGTTGGGCCATCCCGCACGCACGGGGCTGCCCTTAGCTTTAGCGCCAATGATGGCGAAGCGGCCCTGGCCGTGGGCGACGAATCCGTGCATAAAGCCCTGCTGAACAAGCGTTGCTACCATCATCTCCACGTCCTCCGGGGTGACCTCTGCGTTCCCCCAGACCATGCCCTCGTTGGGCCGCAGAGCCTTGGGGCCGCCAGGAGGAGGCGCCAGTGTGGAGGTTCCCGGGTCTTGGGCATTGTTGGCGAGAGCTTTCATGAGGAGCGGGTTCACATGTTGTGGGCGGCCGAGGGCATTGGGGTTTGAGGGGAGCCAGCCCTCGAGGCGGCGCTGGAGGTAGACGGCGACGGTGAGAAGGTCTGCAAGGTCGAGGGTGGAGGCTTTTCTCGAGGCTGCGTCGGTGGGAGGGACGTAGGTCAAGATGAAGGCCTTGCGACTGAGAGACCTCCACAAAAGCGGACGCAAGCGGTGGGTGAGCGTCAACAGTAGGCCCTTCTCGAAGAGCCACGTCTCATGTGTCGCAAGATGGTGTTGGAACTGGATGAAATTTCCAGATCGGATAGCCTGGCAGAGCGGGAAAAAGATGGGGGCAAGAGACCGGGCCTCTGATCGCTGGAGAAGAGCCTGCGAGGGGAAGCGGCCGAGGAGGATGTTGCACGGGATGAGGTAGGTGAGGATGTTTGTGCGATGAGACACGAGCTGTGAGGGAGTCTGTAAGTAGGCATCCTGGAAGCAAAGAGCGGCGCGGAGGTAGTGGTTGTTGGAGAAGTTGAAGCGGCCAAGGTAGTAGAGGAAGGTGACACGTTGAGCGGCTGGATAGAGGGACAGCGGCGGGGAGATGGTGGAGATGTTGACGAAGATCATATTTGCGAGGTGCGTCCTCCGACACTATGAGCACATTAGCCGTGTCCATTGAATCATGATACCGTCTTTAGGCAGTGGAATGATCAAACGTACTGCAAAGAGGAGCTTGAGGACGAGGTTGGCAAACATGTAGACGCCAATCTTCTTGCCCTCAGGCTTGCTGTAGCGACCGCTGGAGCGGTCGGTCAGACAGGTAGTGAAGATCTTCTGGATGATCTCTGCGGAGGACTCGGCGATGGTCTTGTCCTCGTCAACAGAGCGGAGGTGGCGCGTCAAGTCTGGTCGCCGATTGAGCGTCATGGTGAGACGGGCGAGCGTCTCGGAGAGGGACATGCTGGTCTTGAGGAGCATGGCGCCATAGGTTGGGTGGGCAAAGGCCGTGGCGCATGAGCTGGCATGGTGTTAGAGGGTCTGTCCATTTGAGGGATTGGGTCGAATACAGAGGCTAGTCGAGGAAGAGCAGACAAGGAATGAGAAACAACGTACTTGACCAGCCCGCTGAGCAACTGATGGGCACGCAGCAGATCCTCATAGTCGATGTCCCGCCAGAACACGAGGTAGTCCTTGATAAAGGCCACAAACCCCGGCCACGCGGTGGCCTGGCCCTCGGGCACATCGTCATCCTGGGGAAGCGACTTATCGATGAGGCTGTCGAGACCCTGCTGGCGGAACTGGGAGCGCAGCTCCGCGGCGAGGTTGTGATACTGCTGTGGCGAGCCGGGTTCAACCTGAAGCCAGGCGCGCAGCTCGTCGCCGTTCTGCGCCCGGACAAACTGGCGGATCTGGGAGAGGAACTCGATTATGAGCGGCATTGTGGGCGGTGTTTTCTTTGTTTATGAGTAGGCGCGCGTCGGCGCGTGATGAGCGACGTTGAGGATGAGGGTGAGAGCGAGAGCGAGGGCGTGAAGTGATAGGCGATGAGTGAGGTTGAGAGAGGGAATTGTCCAAGCTCCACCGTGGTCGTGAAACCTCCATATCCAACGGGAGGGACAAACTTTCAGCCTACCATGTATGGGAAAGAACCCGACAAATAGTATAAAACAATGTGATTCGCGTCGTCAAATAGTAGGTCTTCACTCAATATTACCATTGGCCTCTTCACGATTGTCTACAGCGTCATTGTCTAGACGCCCCGTGCAACGGAATATCTCCATGTCATCCGTGCCCCTCAGGCGTCAATGAAACTACCCTACAGTGTACGAACACACAAGTAACTTACGTGTTCACATACGTCAAGCATCTGAGCCAGGTTACTTTATTTGTTTGTTGGGATTTCTATTTGGGGACATTGCGAGTCGGTCTTGGGATTATCCGTGCATTACAGCGCGTTTTCATTCCCCGTCTTGCAATCTCGTTCAAGTTCGTCTCGTTTCTCATCACAATACTCGTTACACATTTTCCACTTATACCGACTCGATTCGTTGCACAACAATCGCTGATGCCGCACCACCGCCGTTGCAAATTGCTGCAACACCATACTCACCGGGCTTGAGCTGATGCAACAAAGTGGTCAAGATTCGCGAACCCGAGCTTCCCAGGGCATGTCCGAGCGAAATGGCACCGCCGAGAGGGTTGACATTGGCACCCTCTAGCCCGAGAATCTTGGCGTTGGCTAGGATAACAGCGGCAAAGGCCTCGTTGAACTCCCAGTGTGCGACCTGGTCCTTGGTAATGCCGGCACGCTCGAGGGCAATAGGCACCGCCTTCGAAGGCGCAATGGGGAAGTCGATCGGGCTCATAGCGGCGTCGGCAAAGCCGCAGATCTTAGCCAGGACGCGCGAGCTGGCGCCGTACTTCTGCGCAATGGCCTTGTTCCCGAGAACCAGGGCGCTGGCGCCATCGTTGAGCGTCGACGAGTTCGCGGCCGTGACGGTGCCTGATCCGTCCCGGACGAAGGCGGGCTTGAGAGTCGGGACCTTGTCGAACTTGATGTCCATGAAGCCCTCGTCGGTATCGACGACGACGTCGCCCTTGCGGCCCTTGACGGTGACGGGGGCAATCTCCTCGGCGAAAGCTTTGTTTGCCCATGCCTTCTGCGCATTCTTGTAAGACAGGATGGCATACTCGTCCTGCTGTTCACGGGTGAGGTTGTACTTCTTGACAGTGTTCTCGGCGCAGTTGCCCATGTGGAACTGATCGTAGACGTCGGTCAAGCCATCCTTGATGAGGCCGTCCTCCATTTTGACGTGCCCGAAGGCGGGGAGCCCGCTGGCACGCGACACGTAGTACGGGACCTGGGACATGTTCTCCATTCCACCGGCGATTTGCGCCTCGGCCAGGCCCAGCTGGATGTTCTGGGCAGCCAGGGCCACCGACTTGAGCCCGGAGGCGCAGACCTTGTTGATGGTGGTGGCCTCGACCGACTCGGGCAGGCCGGCGAAGATGACGGCCTGGCGAGCAGGCGCCTGGCCCACCGAGGCCTGGAGAACGTTGCCCATGTAGACATCGGTGATCTTCTCGATTGGGACCTTGGACTTTTCGAGGGCCGACTTGATGGCGACGGCACCGAGTTTCGGAGCCGAGACGGTCAAGAAGGCGCCATTGAACTGGGAGACCAGTCAGTGAGATGGTCGAAAACAAAGCTGCAACGCGAGAGAATGGCATTGGTTACCTTGCCAGTGGGGGTCCTGGCGGCGCTCAGAATGTAAGCATCCTGAATCTCTTTCCGAAAGGCAGGGCTCGTGGAGAAGCGCCGCGTCGAGTTCACATTCACATGTCCGGCGACTTGGGCCAGCCGGCTGACGGAGCGGAGCTGGGATGTGACGGGCATTTTTGGAAGAGAGGAGGAGAGGAGTGGACGGCTTGTGATGACAGAGGGAAAGAGACCAGAGACGAGAGAGAGAAGCAACAGCAAGTGATTAAGCTGCTGTCCGCGGATTAATATGAAAGCCTGCCTCGGGTATTCGAGCTGGAACAATGACGGAGAGGACGGCCAGGACCCTCGCAGCTCGGTCCTCTTCGGCTTCCAGCGGGGGTGGTTCCGAAAGAGTGGCGGGCCACCACCTTCTGTGCCGAGCCATCTCCGGAGCCGATTCCTTAAACATCCTCCACTGCGTCCAGAGAGCCGCCTTTCGCTCGCCTTCACCTACCCAATGCGACGTTGCGAGGGCTCTTCACAGCATCCCTTGCAGCCGCCTGCTGCCAGATTGAGCCGCAAACAACCTTGGCTGCGCGGTCATCGTGCAGCGTTGGCCGTGCCTTTCTTCGGCGCTGGTACATGTTTTCCCGAGCCTGTACAAATCCTACTATGTGTACGTGCAGGTTGCCTTGATATGACACCCGGTCCTCATCCGTCACTGCACACTTCGCACAGGCGGCATGTGATCTACTTAGCTCCAGGCCTTCTCCAGCTTCTCCAACTTCATCGCCCGTGATAGAGTCACGTGTACCCCTCCTGGCTCCTCTCCTTGTAGAAAACCGGGCCTCTCCCCAAACGGTTTGTGATTGGCAGATTGCCACCGACAACTGGTGAAGGCGCCGATGACCAATCTCCATTTCCGCCCATCTCCGTCCATCGAACGGAACTCCCTGCTCAGCCGTTTGTCTGAACGTGCACCTCTGAAATCATCTCTCGTTTTGAATAGAAATACTCCCTAACTAGCCAGCTCCAGACCAGGCCTTCCCGCAAACATCATCGCCCGTGCACCTCCCCGACCCCCCCTCAACTCTTCAACACCGACGACACATCGCCCCCCGGCATCCTCTCTGCTCCCCCATCTGCCACCATGTCTACAGCCGCACGACGTCGTCTCATGCGAGACTTCAAGGTCAGAAGGCCTCCCAGCGAGCTCCCAGCGGTAACTTGAATGCTGACTTTGGATATAGCGGATGCAAACCGACCCTCCCGCTGGCGTATCCGCGTCCCCAGTCCCCGACAATGTCATGACTTGGTATGTCGCTACCGCCCAGCGCCTCCGTCGGCCGACCAGAATACTCATCCGCCTTCTCTAGGAACGCCGTAATTATTGGCCCCGCCGACACGCCCTTCGAGGACGGCACCTTTCGACTCGTTATGCAGTTCGAAGAGCAGTACCCGAATAAGCCCCCACAGGTCAAGTTCATCAGCCAGATGTTCCACCCGAACGTATACGCCACAGGAGAGCTCTGCTTGGATATCCTCCAGAACCGATGGAGTCCAACCTACGACGTTGCTGCCGTTTTGACCAGCATCCAGAGGTGAGGAGACGGCGTAGCCAGCATCCAGAGCTGGGCGGAATACTGACAATGGGCAGTTTACTTAACGATCCGAACACGGGCTCCCCCGCGAACGTCGAGGCGTCCAACCTGTACAAGGACAACCGAAAAGAATATACCAAACGTGTTAGAGAAACGGTTGAGAAGAGCTGGGAAGATTAGACAAACAAGGAAAACCACACACACGGCAGGGCAGTTTCAGACGATGGACACGCGAGCAGCGTGATTCACATGAGGGGGCTGGTTTGGCTTGGTGTGACATCTGACCACCTCTCTACGTATGCTCCTTCGCTCGGGAAACCGGACCAAGACAGGCGGGGCAGTTTATCTGGCGTTCTGGTGCGCGGAGTTGGACTGATTGCATTCGAGGCGTTAGCTGCGCCGAGGGCGGAAGCGTACTCCTCGGCTCGGGGGGCTTGTGTATACTACAGATAAGATATGATATCACGAGGCTCATCACCTGGTAGGAGAGGGCGTTTTCGCGCTTCGGTATTTCAAATAACAAGTTTGTATGTACTGTAATTATGGGAGTAAACAGTGATAAAGAGGTGGCCAGCCATGTTACTAGTACTAGTAGGCAGACGTCTAATAAGAGCGAGACATGCACCCGGCGTGTTGCGAGCGTGTTCCATTGGGTTGGGGCGGCCAGGAGCTGTGGAATGACCCCTCCTCGTCATTCCGCCCGCGTCTGGTCTCGCGCCCTGCATTTGTAGCAATCTCACCTCAGTTAGTAGGCATGGACATTTCCGGGACTGGACGCCCCGCTCTCCGCCACTTGAGTCCTGTATTTACTACGTAACGCCCTGTGGCAGGAGCAGTAGCGCTTCAAGCAGCCCGCGCCGACGCCTGTCAGGGCAATGCCAGGGCGCTGTTCAGGGGCCCGAGTCCAGCGCGAAGTACCTAGAGTCAGTCGGCTGAAACGGGGTCCGGGGCCCGGCGACTCACAACTTGCCTTACGCGAGTGCTCTTGGCGCGTCGCCCCAATCAACTCCAACAACGTAACCCACCAACACCGCCTGTCGTCGTTGTCGTTGTCGTTGTCGTTGTTCGTTGACATCCAAGTTCAACTGTGTGCGCCGCAGCGTCTCTGTGTTGCTGATCGCACCACCACAACCCCACGGCCGCCGTGTCCTGGCCCTTTGTGCTGTCGTGTCCTGTCTTCGCCTTCGTCCTCTGTCCTCTGTCCTCTGTCCTCGACCGCTTCTATTGTTTGCTGCTCGAGGCTTCCTTCGCCAACGCTCGTCGCCCGTTTTGCGGCCCTTGTGCAGCAGCCCGCATCCCGCAGCGGCCACCCCCCCCTGACGCTCCAACAATCGCAGCCGATGATAACCCCCTTCGTGTGACATTTCGAACCCAAATCGCGCCCAACATGTCTACTCCAAACAGCATCAAGGTCGTCGCCCGCTTCCGGCCCCAGAACAAGATCGAGCTGGAGTCGGGCGGCAAGCCCATCGTCTCCTTCGATGGCGACGACACCTGTACCGTCGAAGTATGTCCCTCGTCCTCTCGTCCCTCCTGGCCCCCGTGGCCATGCGGACACGCAAGACTAACCGGCCCTGCAGTCCAGGGATGCCCAGGGTAGCTTCACCTTCGACCGAGTCTTCGACATGGGATGTAAGCAGCAGGACATCTTTGACTTCTCTATCCGCTCTACCGTCGACGACATCCTCAATGGCTACAACGGTACCGTCTTCGCCTATGGCCAGACCGGTGCCGGTAAGTCGTACACCATGATGGGAACCAACATCGACGACGACGAGGGCCGAGGTGTTATTCCCCGCATTGTCGAGCAGATCTTCGCCAGCATTATGTCGAGCCCCGGTACCATCGAATACACCGTGCGAGTCAGCTACATGGAAATCTATATGGAGAGGATTCGTGATCTGCTAGCCCCCCAAAACGACAACCTGCCCGTCCACGAGGAAAAGAACCGCGGCGTGTACGTCAAGGGCCTGTTGGAAATTTACGTATCAAGCGTCCAGGAGGTCTACGAAGTGATGAAGAGAGGAGGAAACGCCCGAGCCGTCGCTGCCACCAACATGAACCAAGAGTCCTCGCGATCACATTCAATTTTCGTCGTCACCATCACCCAGAAGAACGTGGAGACGGGCTCGGCCAAGAGCGGTCAGCTGTTCCTCGTCGATTTGGCCGGTAGCGAAAAGGTGGGCAAGACCGGCGCTAGTGGCCAGACCCTCGAGGAGGCCAAGAAGATCAACAAGAGTTTGAGTGCTCTGGGAATGGTCATCAACGCCCTTACCGACGGAAAATCCTCACATGTCCCCTACCGAGACTCCAAATTGACCCGTATCCTTCAAGAGTCCCTGGGTGGTAACAGTAGGACAACCCTTATAGTCAACTGCTCCCCCAGTAGTTACAACGATTCCGAGACGCTGGGTACCCTTCGGTTTGGTACCAGAGCCAAGTCAATCAAGAACAAGGCCAAGGTCAACGCTGAGCTCAGCCCCGCCGAACTCAAGGTGCTGCTCAAGAAGGCCCAGGGACAAGTCACCAATTTTGAGAGCTACATTTCGAACCTGGAGGGCGAGATCCAACTCTGGCGTGCTGGAGAGGCCGTTCCCAAGGACAGGTGGGCAGCTCGAGAAGCTGCGAATGCTGTTGCTGGAGCCAAGGCCGATGCCCGGGCACCAAGGCCTTCGACCCCCTCTCGACTAACAGCAGAGAGCCGCTCCGAGACTCCTGCGATATCTGAGCGCTCTGGCACTCCCAGTTTACCCCTAGATAAGGATGAGAGGGAAGAGTTCCTCCGCCGTGAAAATGAACTGCAGGACCAGATTTCAGAAAAGGAGACACAGGCTGCCGCCGTTGAGAAGCACCTCCGCGAAACCAAGGAGGAGCTGGCATACCTAAAAGAGCATGATAGCAAGGTTGGAAAGGATAACGAAAAGCTTACGACCGAAGTGAATGAGTTCAAGATGCAGCTGGAGCGACTGACGTTCGAGAGCAAGGAGGCTCAGATCACCATGGATGCTCTGAAGGAGGCAAACTCGGAACTCACAATGGAACTCGACGAAGTGAAGCAGCAACTCCTCGATGTCAAGATGAGCGCCAAAGAGTCCGGTGCCGCTCTCGACGAGAAGGAGAAGAAGAAGGCCGAGAAGATGGCCAAGATGATGGCCGGCTTTGATCTGGGCGGCGACGTGTTCAGTGAGAATGAGCGCTACATTGCCGAGGCCATTGAGAAGGTTGATGTACTCCACGATCAGAGCGCCATTGGCGACAACATCGCACCAGACGAGTTTCAGGCACTCCGCGCGCGACTGGTCGAGACCCAGGGCATTGTTCGACAGGCTGAGCTGTCTATGTATGGCACTTCTTCTAACGACTTGGACAGCCGTCGGAGACAAGAACTCGAGACTCGATTAGAAGCTTTGCAGCAGGAGTACGAGGATGTCCTGACCCGGAACCTTGGCCCCGGTGACGTCGAGGAGGTTAAGGCCAGGTTGGAGAATGCCTACTCCAACCGCCAGTCGGCCCAAATCCAGCTCGTGGACGAGCTGAAGGAGGATGTCGCCCATAAGGCCGCCGAGAACACGAGGATGAAGACCCTGATCGACGACCTACAACAGCGGGTTAAGGCGGGAGCTACGGCACCAATGGCCAACGGCAAGACTATCCAGCAGCAGATTGCCGAGTTCGACGTCATGAAGAAGAGCCTCATGCGAGACCTTCAAAACCGATGCGAGCGTGTTGTCGAGCTCGAGATCTCCCTTGACGAGACGCGGGAGCAGTACAACAACGTCCTGCGGTCGTCCAACAACCGTGCACAGCAGAAGAAGATGGCCTTCCTTGAGAGGAACCTGGAGCAGCTTACTCAGGTCCAGCGCCAGCTGGTTGAGCAGAACTCAGCCCTCAAGAAGGAGGTTGCCATTGCTGAGCGGAAACTCATTGCGAGAAACGAGCGTATCCAGAGCCTGGAGAGCTTGCTGCAGGACAGCCAGGAGAAGATGGCTGCAGCAAACCACAAGTCCGTATCCCCCGTAACCTCAACTCGCCTGACAGGACTGACACAACCCCTAGATTCGAGGTCCAGCTGGCAGCGGTCAAGGAGCGCCTCGAGGCAGCCAAGGCTGGCAGCACGCGTGGCCTCAACTCCCCCGGCTTCAGCTTTGCCAGCGCGGGTAGCCGCATCGCGAAGCCCCTCCGAGGTGGTGGCGGCGCCAACGAGGGCGCCCCCCCTACCATCCCGACAATCCAGAACCTCCACCAGAATGAAGGGAACAGCAACAAGCGAGCTAGTTGGTTCTTCAACAAGGGATAGACGAAAAGCCTCCGCCCCCTTTCCGCGGGCTTCGGGCTTGGGCGGCGTTGTGAGCAGGACCGGTAGAACATCCACCCCCAACCATACCCCATACCCATTCGACGAGCTTCTACTTTTCTTTTGTGACTTTTTGCAACGAGGGCCATAGAGAACCGGGGGTGGCAAGCAATGATTGGATTTATGACACGCTTTGTGACGGGACGAAGGATGAGTTGATCAAGTGTCTGAGCGTTGAGAGGGCGACTGCGCATGCGCGTGGACGAGAGACGACTACCGAAAGGCGGTGGTTTGCATGGGCGGGAGTTTTGTCACGACCAAGCACCTCACGCATGAGTTAAAGACGCTGAATGAATTGAGTATCGAGAAATCGTTGCTATTTGATATGGGGAGTAGAACTATCTTAGAAAGATTCTTTTGACATATAACCAACCAAGGCGTGCGCAACTGAAACGATCCAAACATATAAAGAAAACATAGGTACTAATGCAGTATCCAAAAAGGCGTCGCAATGCGTCCTTCCATTACAACAGTGGAGGGTTTGGCCCGACATTCAGGTACCCCTGTTTTGACAAACATTATAGACAGAGCATGATCATTGTCGTGATATCCAAGAGCTCGTCAAAATGCGTGGTTCCGCGGGCGCAATTCGAAATCCAGGTACCTGTATTTGACAAAAGAGCACATGTATTTGAAAGCAGAGCCACGAATATCTAGAGAGCGAGTCATGATCCTGGGCCACGCGGTGTGGAAGAATGACTGTGTCATTACTGGTCCTTGGCAAAGCCGACGATGAAGGCCCACTGGCAAATGAAGATGGCGAGAATCACGAAGCTAACGCCCACGCTTGCAGCCAGGATCTTGACGTAGAGGACGATGAGACGGCGCCAGGAAGCACGGCTGAATGTGGTCCAGGCATCGGTGAGAGAGACATAGCCCATGCCACTGACGACAGCGGGTTCGACCTTGCCCTGAAAGGTGCGGTCGAAGGGGATGATGGTCTCCTGGGTGTCGGGGAGAAGGGAGGCCTGGACACGGATGAGGGAGACGTAGGCGGGCATGACGATGAAGACCTGCACAATAATGGAGACGAGTAAAGTGACCAAGAACTTAACGTTGTCAGATATGGTGGGCGCGGTGAAATGGCGGTCGGGGCCCAGGCTGGGGAGCTCGAAGCGCAGGACAACAGCAATGAGCCAAGGAACCCAAGCGGCCAGGTGGCTGGAGAACCAGAAGAGCAGGACAGGGCGCCAAGTGGCCTCGAAGGTGGATCGGAAGGCGGGCAGACGCTTCCAGAAGTGCAAGGGAGAGCGAGGGGTCATGATGATATGAACCCAGGCGGTGCTGTACTGAACCAGAAGGAGGAAGGCGATCAGGGAGCCAAGCGGGCTAAACCATTCCCCGAAGATACCCAGGAAGAAGCCGACGATGGAGGCGTGGACGAGGCACTGGAAGACGAAGCAGCCGAAGGCGCGGAAGAAGGCAGTGAAGCCACCGTGGGACCTCAACAGGCGCAGGGTGGCTCGGAAGGACGAGGTGATGGGGAAAGCATCGTGGACGAGAGGGCGAGTGGGAACGGCGACTGAGGCGGTCTTGTTGCCAGGCGTGGGGATGCCGACAGTGATAGGACCAGCGCGCACGGAGCCAGAGGCTTCGTCATCGAGGGCGACGGGCTCATAAGCGGGAGGGTTCTCATCCTCAACGATGGCGAAGACCGGAATGACCTTTTCCAGGGTGTAGTTGGACTGATAGAGGGCGAGTGTTAGTCGAGACCCGACGATGCTTGTTTCGGATGGCGTGTCGCCTATGACTTACGAAGATGATGAGGGGCAAAAGAAGGAGGATATCGCCAAAGTAGATGGCCCAGATCCACCCGGGAACCTGAGGAGCCTCAGGAGCACCGGGAACGGGATCGGAAGGGGAGCCAGAGGCAGTATCCCTAGCGAAGTCGACGGCGCGCCTCATGAGGGCGGGACCGACGTGGGAGAGCATGATGGGCGGCTACGGCTGATGACGATCCGGATGGTCCGTAACGTCCGGTCAGGAGTAGCTTAAAGAAGAGTAGGTGTGAGGTTCCAAGAAGGGAACGGGATGTGAACAAAGGAGGAGAATAACGATGTAGCAAAGAAACGAGAAGCAGCTGATGAAGATCAGTGGGAAGAAGAGGTGACTGAGGCTTGATCCGCAACCACAAGGAGAAGTTGTGATGATGGTGCTGACGGACGAACGAACGGAGCGGCGCACTTGGGCCTGGCACTGGTCTTTAAAGCTGACCGGCAGGTGGGCGTTGGCCACTGAGAACACTATTACAGGCACGCCCCACCGGAGAACAGGCGCCTTTCCAGCGCTTGGCAGACTCCGTAAGGTCCGGTGCCAGGCCCCAGGTGTGCCAGGCCCCCAAGGCACACGTTGGAGGTGGGGCGGATGGAGGCGACCTCAGGCAGCATGGGCCAGGCAGGACCAGGCAGGGCCAAACAACAGCGAGCGGAGAGGCGAGACGGGCAAGAACACAGCCACGCGTTGGCAAATCCTTCGAGCGGATTCTGTGGTGAGGGGTGAGGGATCAAACAAATGCAGGGATGTGATGAAGTGAAGGATGGATGGATGCACGATGTAAATGGATTTACTGTACTCATGGCTTAAGAGCCAACCAGCACCCAACATCCAGACAAAAACAGGCATCCAGAGCGCTGTTCCGTGCCGCAGAGTTGTATTATTCACGGCTGGCCTTGCCTCTCGCGCTCTCAGCCTTAACATTCTGCCTGCTCTGGTACAAAGTTCTCTCTCATGCACACAGTTTCAGGCGGGATTCGTGACAAGACTGGACAATGTTCGTGCATGTGGTGCACCTAGTAGTTATGCTATTCGCGGGCTCCTGGTCTCGGGCACTACCCGATCCGGTAGTGGGCGAGGTTAGGGCGCGCCTTGTGCATACCATGCACGCAGTAGCCCGTCTAAGGGATTCACGGTCCGGTGCCATCCAATCCTTCTCAGACGCTGAAGCTCATCAAACAGCAGTGAGTGCCTTGGGCAAGGGCCGCTTTCGTTCCTCCATCTCACCGACTTCCCCTGTCCATTTTTATCTCTCTTCGCGTTGTTCGCGCCATTATCACGTTGCAGAATAATGCAGAAACGTGTTGGCTTGGCATCAGAGCCTCTCGGCGACTTCTATTTTCAGCCCTAGACGGATTCCGAAGCGATCAACCCACCAGCAGTTGGACGGTTGGTACCGGTCCTCGGGGGGGTTTAAAAGCCCGCCACACCCCTACACTCGTGAGCCGTTGGTTGTTCCTGAAACGCTTTTGAGAGACGCCACACAACCAACAGAGTAAGTTACTTACTCTATGCACCGAGTGCACAGACAGTCGGCATCCGTGGGTTGGTTGATGGGTGATGATTAATAAACAAAGTGGTCTGGGTTTTAAGGAAAGGCATCGTGCAACCGTGATACCGCATTTGCTCTATTTATTGCTTCGGAACTGTGCAAGTACGAACCCGGGTTATCGATAACTGTCTAGACGATGGTGCGATTCTCCGATGAAGGCGCTTTGAGGCGGACCAAAATAGCGGATGGCTTGCCCCGCAGTTTAGATCCCCCCATCCATCAGGCTGAGACCGACGTCATTGGTGCACCTACCTCCAGAGCTAGGTCGGCCAGAAAGAGAGAGCTCCATCTTGTGTTCGTGGTCCACCCGTTGAATCTCTCCTCCTATATCAAACCTACATCAGCCGCATAGCCCTTGCCAGATGTCACACATGTCGGCCCCGTCCATTCCGAATCTACTCGGCTCTCTCCGAGACGGCCGCGGCGGTCGTCCTGGACGCGGCAGAGGCCGTGGCGCCCATGGCCCCTCCGCCATCACCCACGAAGCCGCCATCCAGGGCACTGACACCGATGCCGCCGTCTCCAGGCTGAGCGCCGTCGATATGGGTTATCTCGACGACCCGTACGCGCCCTATTTTGTCCAGAGCGTCGACGGCCCCGCGCCAAGGCGTCTGCCCATTATCAACCGAGGTGGGCCCAGCATCCTGAGCTCACGAGCGAGAAGCTCCCTCTGTGCTACCCCGAGCTGAGCTGAGCCGGCTGTAGGGACGTACGCGCGCACCACCGCCCTCGACACCCTTGTTGACTCGTTTCTCGCCGACGAGGATGGCGCAGAGAGAGGCGCCACGGAGAAGCAGATCGTGTCGCTGGGTGCCGGCACCGATACGCGACCGTTTCGCTTGTTCGCCCAGCCAGGGAGGACAGATCTGGTTTACCATGAGATTGATTTCAACACGACCTCCTCCAAGAAGCTACGCACCGTGCAGGCCACCCCAATCCTGAGGAATATCCTGACCGACATCTCGGCGGATGAAGATAGCTCGTCATGGTCCAGTAAGCCAGCATCGGGAGGGAAATATTACTGCCACGGCGCCGACCTCCGTTCTTTCTCCAACCCAAGTCCTAACCCCGACCCCGAGCCGGGTTTGGCCCCTGAGGCCGACTCCCAATCCCCCGAATTCACTCTCCCGGGCCTCCGCACCGATATCCCCACGCTTCTCCTTTCCGAGTGCTGCCTCTGCTACCTCTCCCCATCCGAGGCCTCCGGTGTCCTCGGCTTCTTCACCTCGCGAGTCCGTAGCCTGGCTACCGTTCTCTACGAGCCCATCAAGCCCGATGACGCCTTCGGCCGGATGATGGTGTCAAACCTGGCCGCGCGACGCATCAGCATGCCGACGGTGAGCGTGTACCGCGAGCCCGCCGACCAGGAGGCCCGACTGCGGCAGGCCGGGTTCGAAATGGTGCACCACATGACCATCGAGGACATCTGGGAGACGTGGGTCGCACCGGAGGAGAAGCAGAGGGTGGATTCGCTGGAGGGATTGGACGAGGTGGAGGAGTGGAAGTTGCTGGCGGGCCATTACATTGTGGTTTGGGGGTCCAAAGGGAGTGGGTTTGGGCTGTGGGCAAGTGCGGGCGGAGGAGCATAGGCTCATTATTGCACCTAGTAGGATACCCAAAAGAAGGTTGATGAATGCAATCGAGCCCTTTGGTTCTATTGTCCCCTGTCCCCTGTCCATTGTCTATTTGATTGGCGATGACTTCCAGCCATGATGGTGAACCTGAGGAACCGAACCCAAGACTAAATTCATGTCGCCATTTGGGAAACCTAAAACAAATATGGTGCCTCCAGTGATTCAGTTCTTCGAAATAAAACCGTATTGTTCTGCTTGTAGAAATCAACACGGTCTATTTTATTGTGCTTCGTTGTTGACTGCTAGATTATGTATCACGTGATGCCAATCTCTCCACGCGGTCAGTGGGATATCCTCAAGCTACCCGGCGTCGCGGTGGTCTTAGCACAGTGGGCGAAGGTACCTAGTACCTCACTGCTCAGTACTTACCAAACTCACCTCGCCTCTCCTCACCATACCTCGCCCTTCCTCTCATTCAACCTCCGTTAACTCTCCATCTCGGTCAAACTTTCATCGTTTACAGCAGACGCAGCATCTGGCGGGCATCATCCGCTGTTTGCTCTCCCCGGCAACATCGTGTTCCTTGGTCGCCATTACTCGCGATCCGTCGCCAATTGGCTGATCCTACACGGAGCCCTGCTGCGTCTCTCACTTCAGCCTCTTCGCCGTCCAACATCACGGCCCGGGTGACGGCATTTGCCAGCCTCCTTGGACCCAAGACTTCACAGGCGTTTCCTCGCTCAGGCATCAGGCTGTGTGGCCTTGCAGGGAAACCTGTTGTTGACTCCTGAATCGCAGCCACCAGCTTCGGCCTGCCGCAAAGATGTCAGACGGAAGGGATAGCAAGTCGTACAAGTATCGGCAGGAGATCAGCCAGGTAAGGCTACATTTTCCCTTGCTTGCTTTGTCCGAGGCTTGTTTGTTTTGCGAGCAGTCAGAAGCCCTGCACGTCACAGTCGCTTGAATGTATGTTGCTGCGAGGGGCCGTTCGCAGTGTCGCGGGCCAAGTGGCTGTTTGACTGCTATTCATTTTGCAAGCTCCTTCATTTCTCCATTTGAAATTCGGTCTGGGTTTGATTCGACCAAACATCCGTTGTTAGCACCCTAGGGCCAGCTTCACCAGCAACAACCGTTGCGGAGGGATCGATGGTAAACCATAACCCCAATACCAACCACCGACCAAATGTATGGTTCAAAAGTCATTGACTGGCTACTTGCTTGCGAGGCAGCGCAAGCAGGTTCAACACTCCCACTTGACCGAGGTTTTCCTAACTCGCCAACTACCAACGCTGGGCGGCATCACCTGTCCAGAACACGGCATCAAACGAAACCTGACTCAGAAGAATGCATCCCCTCTCGTCTTCTTTACCCAATTGGCCACCAACAAATCCACCACAATGACACTGATCATATGGGTGGTGCTCATTCATACATCACTGAAGTTTCCATCACAGAAACGATTTGCGGCTGGCCTCATGACGATGGAGTCAAAAATGGACCGTCGACTTTTCACTTCCCAGATGTATTTAAACCACAGCCGAATACCCTCAGTCAAGATGGACATATCAATCTTCTCCTACACCAGCTGCAAGAAAAGGATTCTCTCAACATGTCTCAGCCGAACATGGGTGGCTCTGGGCCCTCTACTAAAGGACCTGCTACTGTCGTTGACCACGGACCGAACGAAACATGGGAGCAGTTCAAGACTAGGTTCACTAACATTCTCAAACAGATGATGTATGTCTCTGGTGAGACTGCTGAGCCTCCTGTCGAAACTACCAGCATCATCGAAGATATTGTTCGGCAGCAGGTCATCGAACTGGTATGTATACTCTGTCCCGTCCTCACTTCTCCTTTAAACTGAACCAAGCCAACAGCTCCGAAATTGTACTGAACTTGCCTCTCGACGTGGTTCAAAGTCTATTGGCATCAACGACCTCATCTTCCAGATTCGTCATGATCAAGCCAAGGTTTCTCGTCTCCGAACCTTCTTGTCCTGGAAGGATGTTCGCAAGAACGTCAAAGACTCCGACGACAAGGGCGCCGAAGGCGACTTGGCAGGTGGCGAAGACCCCGTCGAAGGAAATGCCGGAAACGAGGAGGCCGCTAAGAAGAACAAAAAGGCCAAGGTTGGCCTTCCCTGGGAACCGTCGTCCTTCTTTGCCGTTGAAGTCCCCGAGCGAGAGGACGAGGAGGATGAGGAGGAGGAAGAGATGAACTATATAACCCTCCAGCGTCTCCGCAAGGCCGACGAGCGCACCAAGGCCATGACGAGAGAGGAGTACGTCACCTGGTCCGAATACCGCCAGGCCTCCTTCACCTACCGCAAGGGCAAGCGCTTCCGCGAGTGGGCGGGCTTTGGCATCGTGACGGACAGCAAGCCTTCGGACGATATTGTCGACATCCTTGGCTTTCTCACCTTCGAGATGGTCCAAACGCTCACCGAGATCGCCCTCAAGGTCAAGGAGCAGGAGGATATGGCCCGCGCCCTCAACGGCGGTGACAAGGACGGCACCACCAAGAAGCGCAAGCACGAGCAGGCCCTCTTTGACCCTCCCAGCGAGGGAAAGACTCCCATCGAGCCTCGCCACGTCCAGGAGGCTTCCCGCCGTCTGCAACAACGGCCCAAGAAGGGGCGGGCCATGCTCAACCATACCAGGATCCCCCAGCATACGAACCTCAACATCTTCTGAGCTGAGGCTGGATACCAGGACCTGGTGCTCACGCTGCTTTTTCTCGGCTCGTGATGGCGTTTGGGAGTAGGGCGGCGATCTAGGCCCGAGGACCTTGTGGACACAGGACAATAGGTCTGAATGAACAGGAAATGAATGAACTTTGCAACTCCATGGTATCATTGTAAATGCAACCTAAATGGACCCCGAACTCCTTCTAAATGCCCCAACACACATCCGACCAAGCAATGCTTCGATCCACCCGGATTCACCTATTATCATGACTCAAAGTAAATGCCCGGCGCCGAACCACGGCATCGTTCTCGCATAGTCGTGTACCGACTCTCTGGAGACTCATTGGGATATCCTCCTCGCTCTCACTTCCAACCGCATCATCCTCGACGCCCTTCTTCTTCCGCAGTCTGTCCATGACATGCCCTGCGCGCTCCCGAATAGTCTTGGTTCTGTCCAGGCCGTTGCCTCCCGACTCACCAGCGGGGAACGTCGTGGGCGCCGTGGCCACCTCCTCGGCCGGGACACCCGCAGTGCTACTCTCAACTGTAGGTACAGCAGCCAGTGGCACGCGGTTCGTAAGGTTGCGCTGCCTGTAGTTGCCATAGTCGGGCTTCTCCAGCATGCCGCTGCGGAATGCGTTGACTCCCACGAGAAGCTTGACTAGCTCGACCAGCTCCTCGAGGTACTCGATAATCTCCATCTGACCTGCCGTGCTGGCATTCCACGAGAGGAAGCGTTTCTGCGTGATGAGGTTTGCAATCTGCTCAGCCAGCTCGCCATTCTCATCAAACACGGTAGGGGCACCTCCCGCTGGGGTATGTGTGCCACTGCGCGAGGCCAGCACCTCGCGGACGTGGTTGACAAGGCGGAGCTGTGCCAGTCGGCTTGATGGAATGAATTGTGGGAGGGGTTGCCATGTTGTGAGTGCTTCGTTGACGGAGAAGAGCACGATCATAATGCTTGCGGCCACGTTCCGGCGATAGGCATGTACCTTGGGATTGAGATCCTCCAGGA
The DNA here is from genome assembly GCA_003934905.1 of Neonectria sp. DH2. NCBI lineage: Eukaryota > Fungi > Ascomycota > Sordariomycetes > Hypocreales > Nectriaceae > Neonectria > Neonectria sp. DH2. The sequence goes on along the minus strand of RQWH01000003.1, from coordinate 1,572,150 downwards.
CAGAGGAGCCGTATTCCTTCCGTAATTGAATCATGTTGTCCATTCTATCAATGATCTGATGGAGAACGTAAACAATCTCCTGGTAAATGGGGGCTAGCGGTTTAAAACTGCCCTTGAGACGTGGCTCAGTCGAGCAAAACGGGAGAAACGTCTCCGCAGCGGCGAGAGCGCCTCGAGCTTTGGCACGCGCAAGGTTGAAGCGTTTTTGGAGCGCGGGAGCCCGAAAATCAGGTTTGTCAGGGCAGTCAATGCCGACTGCCATGGCGGACTGCATGTTCTGGACCTGTCTGACAGAAGCAGAGAGTGATTCAAGAAGACGGTCGCGTGCTCTGACGGGATAGAGAAACAGTTCAACTATCAAGGCGACTGCGCCCCCGACCACAAAAGCAGTGAGTCTCTTATATAAGTTCTCTACTGCCGTGCCGTTGCCATTCATGGCAGCTGTAACTTGTTAGCGACTAAACAACCATGAGAGGGAGATAACCGTACCTAGAGCGACCACAACCATCGTGAAAGAAGAGACCATTCCTGCTTTGACGTATTTGGTGCCAAGTTGGATGTAGAATGAGGGAACGATACCGACTGCCAAGATGACTACCATGGCAATACGGTTCCCTCTCCCGATCTCATAAGACAAGTAGCCCCAAAGCGACCCAGCGATGACGCCGCTGAGTCGGAGAAGGAAGATGAAGAAGGATGTGCCAACAGCGACCTCGAAGACGAGGAACAGCTGCATGGGAGCCCAGATGCCGCGGACCTCGGAGTACCAGTCGTTCCAGGACGATACCAGTGCAGGCCAGCTGACGAGGAAGATGGCGATTGCCAACTTAAGCGCATACGCAATGTCGTCTGAGTCCTGCACCCACTCTAGCGTATCGGCCATTTTGCCCCTCAACTTCAAAACCCAACCACCGTTTCCTGTCTTGTCTTGTTTGGCATTTGCTTCCTTACTCTCGGCATCTACCCGGCTTGATGGCTTCTCGCCCTCGACTTGCCCAATGCCTCCTTCTTCGTCCGTAGTCTTTTGTCGGGTAACATTATCGTGGTTTGAGGAGTGCGCCTGGCTCTTGGGCTTCAAGCCTGGAGCGGTTTTGCCTCGACGAACTTGTTTACGGGCGGTCTCAGGTAGAACTAAACCGTCGCTCTCGCCGCCCGTTTCTAGCCACTGTCGAATGCTGGTGTGTCGAGGCAACCATATCGTCGATTTATCGTTGTTGGCTTTTCTTTGCTCGACAACATGCCTCACATGGCGAAGCATCTGCAAGACATGCAGTGCAGATTGACGGAATGCAAGCACGAAAGAAGAAGCCAGAAACGTCTCCATCCGGGGCATGAAGTCGATGCCATGTCCAGTGTTATCCATCGCAGACCGCTTGAGCTCAGTCGCGCAACAAGCATCGAAGGAGGACAATGCCTCGTTGAAGTAGTCTATTCGCAGATCAAGCTCCTGAAGATGAATCCCTGTTGGTGCTGGAGCTCCCGAAGGGAGCTTGGGCACATCATAACAGTATGCCAAGCACGAAATAACTAGTACCACAGCCTCCTTCAGGGCCACTTCGAATTCCAAAACTGGTTCCCGAATTCGCTCGAGAATGGATTCTAGTAGGATAGCACTACTGGCCTCGAGCTCCCTGATGGGCTTGGCGTTTTGTACCCTCCTAAGGTAGTCGTCTATGGTTGACATCCGCCTGATCTCGCTCAAGTCGCTGGCGTAGCTGTCCGTCGTGGTGAGATCGTCTCCTGTACAGCGCGTCTCGTTCTCAAGAACAACGAATTTATTCTCGCAAGCGCCAATCAGGGTAACGGTACTCTGGACCAGGCTGGACATGTATGCCGTGCTGAGAGGTTTCATGCTACTGGGAGGGAGTGGAGAGATGGAACCCTCGTAGTTGATCTCCCTCTGGGCAGCCTTGCAACGGGCGAGACGGGTACGGAGCTTCACCTTCCTCGCCGTTAGACTGGCGACGGTGGTTTGCTGGATAGGGACAGTCGAGGCTCGATACCGACCCTGAGCAGATTGAAACGGGCTGGGGAACTCGCTGAGGAACTTCTGCCACGGGCCTTTCTTCTTGCGCTTCTGCTTGTCCCCCGCGCTCTTGACTGTTGTCATTGCGGCAAGTCCATCTCCGCCAGGGGTGATAAACCAGTGGGTGGCCCTTGTCAAGGTCTCCATGGTCTCTGACAAGGTGTCGATGGTGGACAAGCCCAGAAAGCTGCTTGAGAGTTCGGGAAACATGGATACGTTGCAGACGAGAGTGACGCCACCACCGGCCAAAAGGGGATAGTAGACGTTGGTGAAGACGGCCAAGGTGACCTGCTGGGCACTGCCGAGGAGGACGATGATGGAGGCGATCAGAATGAAGGCGACCATGAGAAAGAGACGAGGACTGGAAGACCGCACATAGCCATGAAAGAGCACCGAGACAAGTAGGAACATGGCTCGGATGGCGTAGGCCGCGGGTTGGTTACTTTCGAGAACTAGGCTGGAGAGATAGAGACCCAGAAGAGACCAGCCAAGGCCAAAGAGGGAGCCCAGCAACACCATGAGAAGAGCCTCAATCATCATGCCCATGCGCTGGCCGGGATGGGCAAAGATGGTGACCATGGGGCAGAGGAAGGTTGAAGGGCCGAAGACGGCGGCGGCCTTGGGGTGGATGACGATAATGACGGAGACGATACATGCGACGGAGCATTTAACGATGCGCTGCCAGAGGTCGTTTGTCTGGTAATCGCCCCAGAGGACCTTGGCCAGTCTCTTGACTGGTTTCGGGAGAGCGGGCATTGTGGCTGTGGTGGGATTGGCGATGATGGAGATGGTGTTGGTGCCGCGTCATAGGCCATGCCGTGTCATTCCCGCGACTTGAGGACCGACACCTTTAGACTCGGAGAGGAGGAGATTGGCGATGAGGGTATCCGTACAAGCCATGTAAGGTGGCGGGGACACGACCGTTTATATGGGATTGGAGGATGGATTGGTGGTTGTTGATAGACGACGTCGGAGGGAGAGATAAAAGCAAGAAGGTGCGCTAGGACGGCAAGTGCTAGGATGGCTGATATGTCGTTGGGCGGGAATCATGCTAGAGAGCGGGGGCGAGGATTCTTGGTGTCTCGGCAGGTCCCAATTCAGACCAACTCGTCACTTTTCCGGGGTGCAGACGTCTCGATTAATTACAATGCTAGTTCTTCAGTGGAGAGCAGCTGATGCATCTGCGTATCTTGGATCTCGAGGTGATCCCTGCATTACCCTGCTTTCTTTTGGGTTTTTTTTCTTCCTCTCCTGCTGCCCGACATGAACTACGACAACCCGACGGACAGTCCAAGCGACCGATGGTGGGCTATCGGCACTCGAGTAAATGGTACCTACATGGCCTCCTCCTTAGACTAGTAACGCCTAGGCTACTGTTGTAGATTATCATGCAGTCGGCCAACGTCCATCGACTGATTGGCCGGCATCGGCCTTGGACCGCTCAAAGCGGCACACGACACTAAGTACGCCGTCTAGATGTGCCTACGACTCGTCATTAATAAAGCCACGAGTACGAAGTAGCTGCCAGGCATTCATAGAGTTGTTTCCCCAAAATCTCTGATAATACCCTTGCCAGGGTCCATCAGCCATAATCACCCTTGCTCAATTCAGGAAATTACCTTGCCTCTACTGTAGAAAAAGCTTCTACATAAAAGCCATGGTATTGGATGATGTGCATGGATCGCATTGTGTTGCTGCCCAGTGAGTATGGACAAGGGTGAACCATTAGGTCAGACCTGATTGCAGCATGCACGTGCTGTAGGAATGCCGATTACAGTGGTCAACTTGCGGCTCTTCAGTGGGAACAATACCCCGACGACAGAGCTCGAGGGGGCGCCCAATCACCGCGCCTTCTTGTGCCCGCGACAGTTCAGGCCTGAGTCCTCCTGCAGCCTCCTGGGCTGGTACGTACTTACTTCTCCAACGTCCGTCCGTCATTCCCGGCGCATCCATCCCGTCCCGTCCTGTCCATCCCACCACCGCGCGACCGCCATCAAACCATCACCGCCTCTCACCAGCCTCACCTCCGGCGCACAAAAGTCCTCGCCGCCATGCTCTCCTTTATCCTCATCCAAAACCGACAGTACGCACCCCTTTCATTTCCCTTCCCCTTCCGCCATTCCAAACTCCCATCCAACTAACCTCTCTCTCTGTCTCTCCAGGGGCAAGACCCGCCTCGCCAAGTGGTACGCCCCCTTCAGCGACGACCAAAAGATCAAGCTCAAGGGCGAGGTCCACCGCCTCGTCGCCCCCGCGACCAAAAGTACCAGTCCAACTTCGTCGAGTTCCGCAACAACAAGATCGTCTACCGCCGCTACGCCGGCCTCTTCTTCTGCGCCTGCGTCGACACAAACGACAACGAGCTCGCCTACCTCGAGGCCATCCACTTCTTCGTCGAGGTCCTTGACGCCTTCTTCGGCAACGTCTGCGAGCTCGACCTTGTCTTCAACTTCTACAAGGTCTACGCCATCCTCGACGAGGTCTTTCTGGCCGGCGAGATCGAGGAAACGAGCAAGCAGGTCGTCCTGACGAGGCTGGAACATCTTGACAAGCTAGAGTAACCTTTCTACAGCGGTAGTCCCGGCGGTGGACACTTATGCTGCTGCTGCTATTACTACTCCCTCGTCCCCCATTAGACGGGGCATCGCGTCTTCTTGCACATATCATTGGGAGGCAGGCGGGAGTTTGGGCGTTCCAGGACCTTAAGAAGGTTTTCATTTCATACATATACCACCGGGACCTATCTATCAATCCCTTTGAAACCCTGCCTCGATATATCCTTCCTGCATGAGGAGCAATCTGGCGAGCTGACTGCCAATTCCTAGCGAGCAATGAAACCAAAGCAGATAAAATCAATATGACGGTTCGCAAATGTACCCCTTCCGTCATGACCAGAATACCCCCAAGCCCTTATACACTTCATTGGCCTGTGCGCGCCCCAAAAATCATATCCAGTTCGGATTTGAAGTGCTCTTCGAACCTGCCTTTGAACTTGCCTTTGAACTTCACTTCCTTCGAGCATCCTTGTGCTTTCCTTTGAACGTCCTAACTAAGCATCCCCTCCCCGTCACTCTTCCTTCGCATACCACATATCAAACGCAGTTGGGCGTAAGCATGTGTTGACCCAGGTGTTGTTCGAGCCGCCAAGAAGCTCGACGACAGCTGCATCATAAGGTGGGCACTCGACCTCCTTCTCAGTCATGTGCGCCTGAGGTGGTGTGGTTGGTCCTGGTTCCGAGGCCGACGAGCTAGGAGGCAGGCTTGAATACCTGTAGGTTGAGTGGAAGTCCGGTGATGTCGGTGTGTACCTGGCATTTGGAGACATCGGTTCGAACCCCCCCTGAGGTTTGTGCTCTGGCGCATCAATCTCATCAAGCATGCTCACCAGAGTCTCCCGATACGAATTGTCGGCATTGCCCCAGCTTGCCCTTTCACCCCAACCCCATTCATTAGTCCGTTGTCTTTTGGAGCAACCCCAAGAAGCTGGCGGAGGGATTTCTTCGAGATTTCCCGGAGCAAATCGCGCGAAACCCGAAATAGTTGGCTGAGGGCAAAGAGATGCAAGGTCAAACGAGTTGCCAATTCCATGGGAGAGCTCTGGGACAGGGTCGGGAGGCCCCCAGCTGTTAAGAAAATCTTTAGCTCGCTCTTCTGCCTCCTTCACAGTGTGGTTGTTGCTAGGGCTTGACTCTGCACTGGATCTGGAGTTGTGGATGCTTGAGCTCTAGATGCAGGTTAGTCCTGAAGCCAGAGAGAGACAATATGAAACACTCACCCCCCAAGGCGAGAGTCTTCCATTCCGGTTTTCCCCAATCACAATTCGACCTGGGTGCTCGTCATCGTCCGCTGGAGCTGAACGCTTCCGGTTGGGTGGGCTGGCCGATGCAATCTTGAGCCTGTCCTTGGGGCAGCTATAGATGTAGTGATCACCCTCGGAACCGCAAAGGTGGCAGATATAATCTGGCTTGGGTGGGAGATCAAAGGAAGGGTCCGAATTTGTGGGGCAATCCTTGATCAAGTGGCCTGTAAGCTCATTAGCAAGAAGCCCAATCGAGAGGTTCCAGGTTACTCGCCTCCGATACCGCATCGTCTGCAACGGTAGTTTTTGGGGATTGGGGAGATTGTGTCACTTAGCCGGCTAACAGTCTCAAGGTCAGGACTGGTCTCTGCTGCTGGAATATCTCTAGAGTCTTTCTTCAAGTCGAGCGTCAAAGAGAAGATGTTCTTTCTCTTGAGAGAGAGAGGTGGCGACTCCGAAAGTTGACGCTTGGGCTTGGGCTGAGGCGTCGTGATGGATTCCAGGTCAATTGATGGATATTGGCAGTGTTGTGGAAGTGGGTTGGGGTATCGGTCCAAGATAAAATCCCTAACCTCATCCATCTCCACGATGAAGTCGTTGATGTCAGCTTCTTGCGTCCTTTCAAGCGCTCGATCGACGCAGATGTCCCAGAGGCAGGTGGCTCGGAATTTGCTACATCCCGAAATGTTGAGATAGCCACTCCAACGCTTCATGACACTGAGCTTGGCATCACCGCTTGGGCGAGGAATCTGGTTGCAGAGCCAAGCAGTGTAGATGGAGGCCATGCTGCCGGGACTGAGACGCTGATCAGCGGCAGACAAGCGCTTCTCAAGGGTGTCTTGGCGCATCCTGCCGAGGTCAGCGAAGTTGCGAAGGCCAGTGCAACCGACGACCTCGCGCATATTGGCGAGGATCTCGTGGTCAGGATCCATGTTGTCGAACGTTGGTGGAAGTCGACGAGGAGAGAGAGCTGCGGTAACTCCAATTGAAAGCAGTATGGTAGTTGGAACGAAGAGAGAAGTGTGAAATGTGAAGGAAGGAGTTGTCTGGAGTGGGAGTGTAGAAGGGGGAGATTTATGTACCCCAGGCCGAGGGGGGGAGAAAGAGGCTGCATTCGGTTGAAGTCAAGGTGAATAAGGAGTCAAATACAAACGCGGGTCCCGTCCTGGTCAACAATGGTATGTTGGGGCGTTTGGATAGGTAAGGATGGAGTGAGGTGAGAGTGAACTGAGAGAGCGAGGCGGGAAGGTGCAGGCGAGTGGTTGTGATACCGCAAGTGCGCAGCAGTTTCCCAACTCGGCTTGCGTATGAGCAAACAATTGCCCAAACATCCAATCCAATTCAAATCAAGCCTGGGCGGGCTCGTTGAGTCCATCCCCGGTTGGCTTTTCGACCAAAGCCTCGAGCGATTCTCGCGCCGTCAACGTGAATCATCAGACAGCCAGCCACTCACGTATCTCCCCGCCGCCGCCACCGAAAAGACAGGCATTGCTCCATACCCCATGCCGTAATAGCTCGCTTTATAAAGCATCACTCACACTGAAGAAACCAAATTGCATGAATTTCGAAAGAATCCGCGTGAAAACTCCATGTGTCGTACAATAAACCTTCCGGTGCTTCAAGCCATCTACCTCGCTTCGCATCCCCTACCTCCGCTTTAAAGCCGCAAACCTCGCCTCCAAATCCTTGATGTCCGGCACGTCTCCCTCGGGCCCCTTCTTCTTCGCAGCCGCCTCCATCTTCTTGTTCGGCTTCAGCTCCACCGAGTCCAGCGTCACCTTGGGGTGCACGTTGTCCGTCGTCATCCGCGGCGGCGTCACCGTCAACGGGCTCGTCGGTGCCGCCGCCAGCCTCTTAATCGGCGTGCTCACCGGCTTGGCATCACCGGCCAACAGCGGATCCGCGAGCACCTTCTGCTCCTTGCCGCCTGCATCGTCGTCGTCGTTGTCGTTGTCGTCGTCAAGGTCGTCATCGTCCAGGAGAGCAGGCGGTGGCGTTGCTACTACCCGCTTGGGCCAGTCCACGCCGTATGCCTTAGCAATCTCCTCCAGATATCCCACAACCAGCTCTTCCCGTGGCGGCTCCACACTCAACTTCTTGATCACTCTGGGGCTGACCTTTCCGTCCGAGTTCTCCATGGCCGCGTGCACAAACTCCTTGCCGTACTTATCCACCAGTAGCCCCCGCACTATAGCCAACTCCTTGATCTCCGTCTTAGGCGCTGCGTAGATGAGACTCTTGATAGCTTCCTCGAGGCCCGGGTCGCAAACCGATCCTTCCAGGAGGCCCGCTCTCGCGAGCAGCAACTCGCAATACAGCTCTAGGATCTCGTGTAGCTCGGTGGTGATGTCGGCTCGGATGATGTTCTCGACGCGGATGCGCGCCGAGTCGATCTTTTCGGCCTCGAGGAGCTGGGCCATGGCCCTTCGCGCCGTCTTTCCATGCTGCTCATCGCGCTGCTGCACCATCCGCAGGCGCGCGATGGCGAGCTTCAGCTGGACCTTGAGTTTGGCCTGCGCGAGCCGGGCGTCGTTAGCAATTGCGTCACTGGTCCAAGTCGACGATGGGCATGGCGGGGTAGCGCGCGGGGGGAGAGCTCACCAGCACGTTGGCACCGGCGGGCGCCATGGCGAGGACGATTAATAGGAGCTGTAGCGGGATAAGAGAGAGGAAATACTGCGGATGGCGGGAGAAAGGTGCGAGTGTCGATCGGCTCAGGCACGGAAATGACTGTGTTAAAAGAGGGAGGATACGCTGTGAGGGTGTTGGCAAGGCAGACGTATCGGGGGTCTATCCGCCTATGGGCTCACGTAGCTGCCTCAGCCCCACCACGGCCCCATGAGAGCTTCACCAACAGTTACCACGCGGACAACCCAGGCATCCCTTGTATTTACAAGAGTGACCCCATATTGCCCCTTTGCTTTCTTTAGGCAACCAAAGCAAGTTGTTGGTCAAGGCAGTCACCTTTCAAGTGCATGTCATTTCAAATTCAACATCCCCGGGATGTAAATTATCCGACAACTCGGACCCAGTCTGTCTATGTTACACTTCCATACCTACAGCCCAATCCCATCTAAGGAATGTGAAGCTCGGCCTGTAGATACGATACCATGCCTAATACTGCGGCACGGCTCCAGATAACCGTGAGAGATCCTTCATCGCCATAAACGCCGTGTCCAAACCCTGTCAGCCATCGTACTCGTACATCAGCCGGATCATTTGCAACGCTTCCCACAGCGTGCGTTTGTGCAATCGTTCCTCTTCTCTAAGGCAACAGATGCACCGGTCCCTATACGGGTTTCCATCTACTCCATATCTGCATCCTCCACAGCTGGGGGCACGCCGTCGATTGCTTCCCCATCGAAGACCTTCTTGCCCTCATACGAAACCCTCCGCCACCCGCATGCTTCCTTGTCATCCTTGATCAGCTCCATCGTGGGGAAGTAGTGCTCGTTCTTCTTCATCGTGATGACCCATGGTACGCAGTCAAACGTAACCGCCTTCAGTCGGAAGTCTGCAGCATCGTTAGTGTTCTATACTTCAGGCTGGACGGTAAAAATCAGGGCAACTTACAGGTGTTGTCAGGGATTTCTCTGGTCGCAGCGATAAACGATTTGAGGTCAGGTGTCGGGGTGCCGTTCACATGAGTGATGAAGTTGGTCGGCGCTACACCGTACTGGTAGGCTGGAGAACCACGAATGCGGCTCGACACATAAACTTCGCTGTGCAGCTTGCTGATCTGCTGACGGACGGCTTGGTGGGGCCTATGTAGGATCGCACCGCAGAAAGAGACTGCGTGATCTGTCTCCGTGCCGTCCGCCGAGACGGTTGGGAGCTGGAGCTGCATCTCCTCGCATTCCCGGACAATCACCGCGTCTAAGAATTCATGTGCGTACATCACATCAAAGTCGGAGATGGTGGTGCACATCTTTCCGTTCAAGGTCAGGATGATGTCGCCCTCGAGAAGAGACACAGGGTGGTTGGAGCGCTCAAATGTCCGCTTGCTGACCATGAACAGCTGATGATGCGATCGGTTAGCCTGCGTGACCTTCTTGATCCATTCGTCAGAGACGCCCATGACGGACGCCTGGGACATCTGGATAGCCCTGAACTCGACGGACAGGATGCGCAACTGCGGGGTCTCTCCTTTCTGGATAGTCTCGATTACGGGGAGCAAGGTCTTGGTGCTCAGGCCCAAGTAATACTCCTCGTCTCGCTGGCTACAAGGCGACCGCTCGCCGAGATACGAGAGCCAAAGCGCCTGCACGGTTCCATCGGGAGCAACGAGAACACCGCTGTTACAAGAAGAGCCCAGGTTGCTGTCAATCGTAATGGCATCCACATTGACGGCTCTGTATCGAGGAGCGCCCGAGTTGGCAGGGATGGCAACGGGTGTGATCTCGGTGACGGTGGTTGAGCCGTGTACAACGCGGCCAATGCGGTTGTGGCCGAGGAAATAGGTCTTAGCTCCTTGGGTAAGGACTTCATTGCTCAGGCGGGCACTCTTCACTGGCGCATCAACGAGCGACGGGTCGTACTTGACGATGGCGTAGTTTTGAAGGGGGTGTAGGAACACCACCTTGCCATCCACGATGATGGAGTCGGCGATGGTGACAGTGATATCGCAGAGGTCGTAAGGGACAATGGCTCTTGAAATCAACACCAATCCCTTCTCGGCGTCAATGACAAGACCCATGCCCCATCTCCGGTTCTTGGGAAATCCGTCCAGCTTCATGGGCATGGTGCAGTTGATGTGGACGAAGCTTCGGATTAGGTCCGCAATGCCTGGGTGGGGCATGTGGTCCAACTCGATGAAGGAGGCCGATCGTCGAGCTGGGGGGACAGGCGGTAGCGGATCACCCAGGTCAGTAAAGTCCCACACGCCTGACTCGTCGTTCCGGACAGCCAGCTTCATCTTGGATGCCCAGTGGCGATCCACATAAATGATAGTCGTGTTCAGGGTGTGCAGGTCCCGTAGATGCTTGTACGTGACCACAATTCTCGCGCGGTCGGGGATTCCCTTCATCACTTGGACGAAGGTATCGAGGTCTGGTACCTTCTTGTGATCCACAGTTTGAATGATCCAGCCGTTGTCGGTGTTTTCGAATCGGAAAGATCCGGCCGACTCGCAGACATAAACACCCTTGACAGGAACGGCGTAGAGTCTAGCCTGTTGGTAAGAGAGATCGTGGAAGCTGGCACCAGCCACGGAGACAAAACGGTCAGGGGTGATCTTGTGAAGATCTCCGACCTCGATGTCCACCTCAACGTCCTGGCCTCCGCGCTGAAGGTGCACCTTGATCGTGTTGCCGACGTTGGAGTCAAGAATGTCGTCGAGTCGAATGAACTGGGTGATGAGCTCCCCGTTGACTTTGATGAGAACGTCGCCCTCCATGATCTTGAGGTCGGAAGGGCCTTCTGGGAGAACGATCTCAGCAACCAACATGTTCGTCTCGTCTGGGAACTGCAATCGCATAGCCGCTTCCCATTCAGGAGTTAGGCCTAGTCTGCGGACTTCGTCGAAAGGCTTGAGAAGGAACTGGCATTGAATGTCACCACGAGTAATCGGGTTCCCCGCCTGAATGCACTGCAGGGCTCGCAATGGTCGGTCCAGAGGCAAAAAGTAATCGGTAGAGGCACCATCGCATCGTCCACCGGCCAGTAGAGCTACGGCACAACCGTCCTTGTTCACGACCGGACTACCCGAACTACCTCCAGTGGCGGCGGCGTTGGCCTGGTAGTAGCACGTGTTGAAATCGCAATAGCCCTCGCCATATTCAGGGGCGTTTCGATCCAATCGACTGATCACGCCAGACATGATACTGAGTTTTTCACCGCCATCGTTGCCGACAACTCGGATTTCAACACCAACTGGGCCAATATGTTAGAACTTGTCTTCGTTTGTAGGGTCGCCGGATTTCGAAGGTCACGGGGATGCGTACCTTTAGCAAGGTCAGGACATAGCTGCAGTCCATCGACATGCATGTACTTGATCGCCTTCGGATCGTATTTCAAGATGCCGAAGTCGTGAACGGGGTCGCGGTATACGGGGTAGCAGTCGACTTCTTCGTGGTTGGAAAAGACACAGTGGCCCCAGAACGGGCCAGCGCCGACGACGTGACGATTTGTCAGAATGTATCTAGAGGGGCGGAGCGTCAGCCAAATCGATGCCAGAGACTATATTGCAGCATCACATACCCGCGTTCAGAGTCGACAACATATCCAGTAGCCTCGCTGGACACGGCAGGATCGGTATCGAACGAGCAGGTCTGGCAGAAACGGATGGCGACAACGTTGCGCACCACCTTCTGAATGGTATCCTGCCACTCTCCCAAGCTTCCAGGTGTTCCGATAAACATAGCGGCGTGTGAATGAAGGTCGTCGGTCAAGTCAGAGTGGTCGTCGAACTCGAGAAGGTCGGGTGTGTTGTCGTCAGCCGAGAGCTTTCCGTTTCCGTTCACGGGCCTCTTGGACGGGGGAACCTGGTCGGGCGAACTCGGGGCCTTTCTCTTGGCCCTTGCCGAGGCCGTGGAGCCGTTCATGGTGACGGGGTGTACTGGATCGCGACGGGAGACAAATCGACGGGTGCGAGCAAAGGTACGGGGCGGGAGACGCGAATCGAGTATTCGAGGGACGTGGAAAGCGAACGAGATGGGACGTTGAGATATTCGGCCTGGGGAAACAGGCAGGGCGTGGTGCCAAGGGTCAAGGTCGCAAGGTCAGGGTTCGACGCGTCGGGGAACAATAGAGCATCCAAGCAAGCCCGGTGAGCGCAGACGAGGGAGAAATATGAGCAGGTCGAATCTGCAAAAGAACGATGCTGGAGGAAATCACAGCGCATGTGACGGCCCAGGCTGAACAATCTGGGGAGAAAAATGATGCACACCTTTTGGCCTTGTACTTTGGAGGTATGTATGGGCCTGGCCTCGCGGGAGTGTGGATCAGCAGGATTATTGCATAGAAGGCCCTCTCTAACCCCGGGACAGTGGGCCCGAGGCCCCCAAAGCCAGTTGCGCCACCCTTTCGGCCTCTGTTTGCTGGAGTCGCCCCTGCACTGCCGCTCGCTCGCCCCTGCACCCACTGCGACCACAGGGGGACTCGGGGAGGGACTCCAGCGCTCCAGGGCTACCTATCACACCCAGGGCAGCCCGCCTCACGGATGCCACCCGCTTTTCGTCCGCTTTTCGGCCATTCCCACTTGTCCCGCTTGGGGCTCGGGGGGGCCATTGTACCCACCCGCGAGGTCACCTTATGTAAGGCCGACGCCACCGTGCATGCCGTCACGCCGCGGGAACCTGGACGGACTGCGATTTTGCACCCCCCTTTGGACGTGCGCGGAGGTGTGTAGCACAACACCAACCAGCTTCTGACCTAGCCGTCCTTCTCAACCAAGTCAACGTGGTGGTGGAGGGTGATTGAGACATCTTCCCGCTAGCTTCTGCTGGCACTGCGACGGTGCGTCAGTCTTTCGCACATAGAGAGACGCGTCCGTAAACCTGTTCATGGCTAGTCATGCATGTCTTAGGTATATATCTAGGACAGCTCTGCACACCTTCGCGCACCTTCAGTGCTTCACACACATACACCCACAACATATTCACCTCCGTCATCCGTCCACGCGGCTCGGATCCGACGCAGCTGACCTCAATTATTGCGGGAGGTGGGTGCAGTTGCGCCCTCGTTCTCAAGCCCGGCCGCCTTGTACTCAACGTTATTCCGGTTATCAACACCGTTTAATACACCGACGACGCTGTACACCCCGATGCAGCCGACTCTGCCTGATCGATGCCAAGGAAAGCCGGAGCGACATTACACGCATCTATCCAAGACACCCGCCATATTTGAGACACGGAGCCAGACGTGGACGGGTCCAGCACCAAAAGTCCGGTGGCATCGCAGCCTCTGTTGCACCACACTCAGATCCCAGCTGACCATGAACGTGTCTCGTGCGTGGTGTACAGGTGGGTGATGTGTTTTCTGTGCCACAAGCCAGATAATCTTTTCGTATGTGAATATTGGAGGATGGGTTCCATGATGCCATCCACCCGTATTTTCTCTGCTCCTAGTCTTCGTCTCCTAGACATCTTGGACACCCATAATGGCCCCCTTCCTGATCACCAGACTCAATTTTATTACATGTGGCCTCAGAGTCCATTCCGTTGTCTCCGTGCCAAGCCTTGAAGCACGTCTTCTGTCGATCTCTGCCTCTTCTCCGGATGCGAGATGCACGCCGGCCAGTGGATGAGGTGACCTCTTCGCACCCTCACAAACCGTGTATACAGAGCCCAGGCGCAGAAAACTGCCGCGACACTGATAGTAGCTGGCCATTTGAACTGGCTCGGCGATGAGAGAACAATAGTCAGCGTGTACGAGCACATCTCAAACACGTTCTGCCAGCTTGCTTCCACGGCAGAAAATGCCCCTCGAATCTCCGCTTCAACTTCCTGTACACAGTAGTTAGTGGTCTGAACAAGATCTTCCGTGGGTAGTGCCAACAACTCACCTCTTGAACAATGATCTGAACAGACAGATCGAAGCCCCAAAGTCCCACCCGACTGAGGATTATCCCACCCACAAGTCCCAAGGTCGAGAGAAGCGTGTGGTCCGCGAACTTCCAAAACATGGACATGCCGAGAGCGAGGCAGCCTACTTGCCAACTCGAAAACCACAGCCCTGCGCGAACAGGGCCTATCTTGACCATCAACCATGGACCAACCCAAGTGGCCAAAACCTCAAAAACGACCGAAATCGTCCTTGCAACGGAAATCTGAGTCGGGCTGTACCCAGTAGCGAGTAGGTAGGTCACCATTTGGCCATTAAAAGCCAGCACAGTGAAGTACAGCAGTGCGCCTGCAAAGGAGGCCATGAAGACAGGGTGTCTGAAGTAAGATACCGTGTCCTTGCCAGCTTTCTTAATAGACTGCGTAATGAAGCTCCATCTTAAGCCACGTGCCCGGTCCGTGATTTGGGCATGTTCTGGTGTAAGGTCGGGTGCTGTCTTCGGTTGTTGTAGCTCTGGGACTTGATAATAGACCTGTTTGAATGAGTTGGTGATATTTCATATTGGCTGATCATATCAGGCATACCTTGGCAATGGAGACGTATTCGATGAATACCGATATGCAATTCATCCCTAGGTTTACGAGGATTGCAGTCTCTGTTGAGATGCCATCAATAACACCGATGAAGAAGGGCCCAAAAAGCTTGCATATAAGGTCGATGCGCCTCATTTGAGAGTTCATGGCTAGGTTGCAAAATCATGTCAGTAGGAGTAGTCGGGAGTGTTTCGAAGACAGCGTGCTCACATCGAAGCGCCGTGGTATCTTCTTTAGCCACTACAACGACCTAAGACAACATTAGCACGCCTTAGATACGCATGTAAGCTCATGAGAAATTTACCCAATCTCGCTCTACAGACACGAGATTCATCATGGCAGCCAGTTTCTCAACACAAGCCAAGACAACCAGGAAGACAAGAAGGCCAGCCCTCAGTCCCTGGGAAACATCTTGCGCTCTTCCTAAGATCAAGAAGATGATGCAAGACGCTGCAACGACAGTACGTTGCAAGACTGCGCCATGTTAGCGAATAGGCATCAATTTGTATATCTAAGTCAGTGGGGCTCACCAATGGACAGTCTCACGACCTTCAGCCGATCCTCGCGATCAATGTACTGTCCAACAAGCGAGGACAAGACAATAGCTGCCGCTCCGCGGACCATGGCATACACTGACATGGGCAGAAGCGTGCCAGGAAAAATCGAGGCTAGGTACAGGACGCTGCCGAACTCGAAAACGCGGGAGTTGCATGTGGACAGGAAATGTGACATGTAGAGGCGGTTTGTGCTATTGCTGAGCGTCCAGCGATTCTCGTTGCGTGAATCTGAAGCCTCATCGTCGGCGTTGTAGGCACTGCGTGACGACGAGCTGTGTTGGGGACTGTGTTGGGGCGCGAGCAACGGCCTCCGCTCCTCGTCGGCAGCAGTCGCCTCGGCAGTCATTGGGTCAATTGGCTGATACATATCGAAGGTGCAGTTAAGAAGAGGCTCTCCAAAACAGTTGAATTAGTTCATGTCAGGTTGATTGTTTTAAAAAATGGAGTCCAACCATCGGTGTGTCTGGGACTTTCATTGACAAGAGTAGGTAGGTAAGAACCACCGACTATCGGCGGATGTGGAGACGCGGCGGCCCGTCAAGGTTATTTCCTAATGGGCTGATTATGTCCACTCGGCATCAGTAGCTGCCGGCAACTAGCCCCTCCTCCATCATGACCAGTCGGCCTATTCCCGACAGATTGCCCGATGAGGTAACATTATTTATCCTGAGGTTTCCAACTGGTCTTGTCGTCCAAGGCCACCTCGCGTCTTGGTATCACATGTCTGCTCAAGACTCCCCAGACTTCCCTCTTCACCTCGAGACGACTTCATTATGAGCAGTTCGACGCAGGAGTCGCAGGGTATTGAAGTTAACGAGGACCTAGAGCGAGAACGACAGCGTGTTACGGTAAGTGAGATATGCAAGCGATTGCGTTTCCACAACTACTATACAAGGACGCAAACAGCCAATGAACCCCAAACTCCCTAATTACCCAGTCGAGTATACATCTCAAATAAATTCACAAGTCAGGACGACCGCGATCGAGTAACATCCCCAGCTTCCAGTGCATGCCGTACCTGCGGCGTATCCTCCCAGCCTGGCTAAAGCTGAGGTCCCTCTTCGCCCCGAACAGGGAGAGGGACGCTGGGCAGGATTTCCGTTGGCAGTTTCGGTTCGGTTCCTCCTCTTTGTTTTTCAACATATACTTCAATTTCCCCCTTGCTATGTATCAAGCACTTAGTCCGCCTTGGCGTTGTTGCTTTGTCCCAACAGTCCATCCTTAAGACCCAACGAGTCTTCGCGGGGAAAGAGGTAGCCGCGTGACCGGCGGCCACGACCACGGATCCAAGTGTAGATGCCGAAGACAACGGCAACGACGACGCCACAGGAGACGAAGGGGCGGTCGACAAAGCTCATCTTGATGTCGAAAAAGAACTTCTCAAACGAAGAGATGGTGTACTTGGTCAGAATAGGGTTGGGGCCGTAGACGATCTTGTCGAGCGTCTCCATGATAAAGGTACGGCTGACCATGATGTGGTTGCCGGTCGAGGTGCTGTCCCAGTATCTTTTCCTCTGTGTGCCGTTAGTTAGTACGTTTTCGAGGGCTTCATGTGGTTTTAGCTTGACTTACGTCTTCCTCGTTGATGATAACACGCTCGCCATCCTTGACATCGATGCCATAGGTGCTACGGAGCCATCCCGCCCAGAAGACACCATCAACCCAAGCAAAAGCGACTTCCTGGCGGGCGGCAGAGTCCATGTCGATCTTAATGGCTTTGGCATTTCGCAAGCCGCGCGAATCACTGCGCTCTTCGGCCTCTTCAATCCGCATCTGCTTCGAATCTCTGAGCTTCGTGCGCTCAAGCTGGAACTCCTGAACCTGTCGGTCCATCCAGTCGCTAGCCGCATCCTTGAGCTCCCGGATGGAAGTCTTCAGGCGGTCCTCATCGTCACGGTTGAGAACAGCGAGGGCAACAATCTTGTGCTCCATGATTTGACGGGCGTTGGTAGCGGTCATCTCAGGGACCAGAGGCAACCAGACCGACTTCATCCAGGCAATCAAGGTATCAACTTCCCTCATCTCATCCGGAGTGATGGGCGTGTAGTACGTTGGCCGACCCTCTCTCGACACCAAGAATCTAGGCCAGGTGGTGATCTTGAATCTCGTGTTGAGCTCCGGGTCATTGGTCTTGACAATCTTGCCGCGCCCAATGAGGTTAAGGGGGATCTGCTGAAGCGCCTTGAAGTCCTCGCTGGTGGTGGCATGATCGTAGAAGTAAACAAAGATGACTTCCTCCTCCTTTTCCATCTCCAGAAGGGTTGCAGCGTCGACATCGAGAATGCCGCCGGCGACAGAGAGGGCGTTTTCAGCATACTGAACAAAGTCACCGAGACCCCGGAGACCCTTATACTCGGCGCTCTCGGTTCCCTTGAAGAAGCGAATAGTAGGATAGGCACGAGCATGAACCTGCTTGCAAAGACGGGATTCGGCGTCGCAGTTGACCTCGCCAACATTCAGCTTCCCAGCCATGGTCTTAGCCATCTGCTCCCATGCGGGAGCCATAGCTCTACAGTGAGAGCACCAGGGGGCGTAGAACTTGATGAACCAAGGATCTTCGGTCGATGTGACAAGCTTCTCAAACGTTTCTGGCGTCAAGGGGACGCTGACGCCATCCGGGTTGTAAATCTTCGTAGGCTCACTGGGCCTTGTCTTCTTCAGCATCTCTCCGGTGCTAGGCACCTTGAAACCTTCGCCAAATGGCTTCTCGATGGCACTGTCCTTGGTCTCCTTGGAAATGGTTTCCTCTTTAGAGGCCTCAGTTGTCGCCTCTTTGGGGGTGTCACTTGCCTCGTCTTTTGTCGACTTCTCAGCCTCGTCTGACTTGGCGGGCTGCTCAGACTTGTCGGATCCGTCGGGGGTTTCGGGCTTTTCGGTGATATCATCCAGAGACTTTTCAGGAACCTTCTTTTCCGTGACTTCCTTCTCAGTCGTCTCCGTCTCAGTCGCCTTCGCGTCCTCCTTAGCCTTCTTTTCGGCAGCCTCCTTCTCCTTCCTTTCGGCCTCCATTTTCTTGTAGGCCTCCTTTGCGACCTTCTTCTTTTCAGCCGCGTTCTCGTCCCTAACTTCGGGCAGCTCAAGGGTCGTTGGTCTGGAGCCGGGCTTGACCTTCTCCAGAGCCTTCTCAATGGCAGTGCTCAGAACCGTGGCGTTCTTGACACCCCTCATGCTCTCGAAGACAGCGCCGTCTTCGTAAATGATACTTGTCGGGTAGGATTGCACAGAGTGATCCATGCATAGGTCATAGTAGGCAACACAGTTGATGGTGGCGAACCGGAAGCCGTAGTAAGCCAAGAACGTTGCGTCGTCAGCATCGGCCGCAACGGGCTTCGAAGTATAGTAGAACTCATAAATGGATTGGAAAGTGGGAGCAAAGTCGATACAGTGAGGGCAATACGGGCTAGCCATGGATCAGCATGAGGTCAGGGTCGTGTAGTTTGAGGCCGTACCTATAGTGCTTCACGAAGATGTACTTGGTCTTGGCAATCTCCTCCGCCCAGTTATTGGGGGTCAGCTCCAAGAGCGGGGGCACTCTGATCGCGTTGTAGTAGGTGGCCTCTTTCGTATTGTCTTCCTCCCCGGGCATCAGCTGGGCACTCGCGAGAGCCACAGCGCCGGTGAGGAGGGCGAGGGGGGAGAGACGCATGACGGGCAAGGTGCACCTCGAAGGCGCAAGGATCTCGGGTGGACAACCGGTCAGCGGTAGGAGGTTTGCGAGCGCGAACGAGATAAAACACGTCAATCGAGGTATGCGAAGTATTTCGGGTCGTCGGTTCGTCGGAGGTAGGTCGAAAGAATGCTAGATTGAAGAAGTGCGATGGATGGTAATGCTGTGTGATGGTGGTGGGCGCGTGGCTGATCACCTGCCAGAAAGGAGGATGGTACTACCACGGCACGAGCATAAAATAGAGCAAGGAGTGTAAGACAGAAAAAAATGCGCACACTTCGCGCAAGTTCGTCGACGAAAATGGGCAAAAGAAGAGCAGTGAATAGTCTCAAGAATGCAGTGAAAGCGGAAAAGACGACGCTCAGGAGAAGAGGCCAAGCTGGGGGTCCTGTGTCAAGATCCGGTCAGACTGGGTCTGGGCTTCCACGCCACGCAATGCCAGGCGCCTCAACACGCCACAAGACCCCACGGCTCAGCCACATCTACCTTCCTCCAAGCTCACCTTATCAGCTTACTAGTATCTAGTAGGTACTTAGATAATCTATTTAGCGCCCCCGTTTTGGGAGGCAGCAGCATCCTTGTCCATCCGCTCCCTCCTTCAACGTCCTAACTGCCCAGAACACCAGGCAGCCACGACTTCCTGGATTACAAGAAATCCTGTCACGTACAAACACGGATCAGCAAGTTCACTTTTCTGACTTCATCACATATCAAAGTGAGCTTCATCCAAGGTCAATTAGCCTCGTCAATTCCCCCCTCGGTTGCTTTCCTCCCGAGGGCCACAACCTCCTGTCGTGTCCCAGACTTTCGGAGAACAAACCACAACCCGAATTTCCGTAACGTCCCACAACCGGAGAGGACCAGTTCAGAGTGCACTTTTCTTATTCAGTGGATGGAGTGAATACGAATCCTTTCCTAGGACGCAATGGTCGGTCTATCTGAAAGCAGTCCTCTTGAAATAATGGAGCGACCTCACAAACGTCAACGAGTCGAGGAGCAAGAATTCGAAGGACCGGAGTCATTGAAGCGGCCTATCAGCCCTCCTAAGAAGAAACGCGCAAATGCATCCGTCATCAGTTCACCATGGCAGCTCACTTGGATTCGAGACCTCCCAGAGGAACTAAACCGTAATGCGGTTACTCTGAAAGACCTTCTCGGTGACCCTCTAATCTCGCAATGCTGGGAGTTCAACTACCTGCATGACATACACTTTTTGATGGATGCGTTTGATCCTGACACAAAACATCTCGTCGACGTTCATGTAATTCACGGCTTCTGGAAACATGAAGACTCCAGCCGTGTGAAATTGCAGGTAGGCTATCCTTTTCTTTCTCGGAACGGTTGGCAATGCCCCTTATTATCGAAATATCTCGTTTGCTACAGACATACAACCAGCCACCATTTCAATGCAGAATTCTGAGTTGAAGTTGTCGGGGCTGACATGTTTTAGCAAACCGCGGCCGAGTTCGACAATGTTCAACTCCATGTTGCTCCGATGCCTGAAATGTTTGGCACGCACCATTCCAAAATGCTCATTTTGTTTCGTCATGATGACACCGCTCAAGTCATCATCCATACTGCCAACATGATTCCCAAGGACTGGACTAACTTGACCAATGCTGTCTGGAAATCTCCATTGCTCCCCAAAATATCCGAGCCGGACAATGCGGTTCCAAATACAGAACACCCTGTCGGAAGTGGACAGCGCTTCAAAGTAGATTTGTTGAGTTACTTGAGATCATATGACCGGCGCAGAATCACATGTAAAATCCTGGCTGACCAACTCACCGGCTTCGATTTTGGGAGCATCAAAGCATCTTTGATAGCCAGTGTACCTGGGAGGCATGAGCTACATGACACGACTCAAACAGGGTGGGGATGGTCGGCTCTAAAACGATCTCTGCAATGCGTCCCTTCCCAGTCTCCGGATGAGTCAGAAGTTGTTGTTCAGATATCCTCCATCGCAACCCTTGGGGCAAAGGACGATTGGTTACAGAAGACGTTATTCGGGCCACTGTCCCGGTGCCGAAACCAAAGTCTTGCTCGGCCAAAGTTCAAGGTCGTTTACCCAACGGCAGACGAGATCCGGCGGTCACTGGACGGATACGCATCTGGGGCGTCGATTCACACAAAAGTTCAGTCATCCCAGCAAGCGAAGCAACTCGAATACCTGAGGCCCATTTTCCACCATTGGGCGAATGATTCCCCAAATGGGAAGAGTAAGCTATCACATTGCAGAAACATGATAACCGAGACGCTGACTGTATAAAGAATTGGTCGACAACGCCCCAACCCAAGACGGTGGGCGACAGCGTGCGGCACCACACATTAAGACGTACATCAGATACAACAACAGAAACACCATCGACTGGGCTCTGCTTACATCTGCCAACCTCTCGAAACAAGCCTGGGGCGATGCAGCGACCGCCAATGGGGAGGTTAGAATTGCCTCTTGGGAGATTGGAGTTATGGTGTGGCCCGAGCTGCTGGACAAGAATGCCATCATGGTGGGGGCCTTCAAGACGGACGAGCCGCAGGTCGTACAGGGGGGACAGGAGGATGCAAGACCGATAATCGGAGTAAGAATCCCGTACAACACACCATTACAGCAGTACGGAAGCCAAGAAATACCCTGGGTTCCGTCAATGGCTCACAGTGAGCCAGACTGGATGGGCCAGGCGTGGGCTGTTTAGGACAGGAGCGACAGCAATCGCCATGATCCGTGCGGACGGCAGCGGTACTGATAATCAATTGCCCAATGGTATCATCGGAGATTTCACTTGTCAAAGAGCCGCGCTCTTATCTGACAATGCAAGCTAAGAACTACCGAAGTCAATGCTCCGCCGTAGCAGAGACGGGATCCAGACAGTCGCGAACGATCCACCCCCGCATGCTCCCACGGAGATCTACGCCAAGTACAGAGTAGTTACGGAGAAGGCAAATCATGTTCGGCGGTCGGCGTTCGGCGACGATTGAGCTAGTCGCTTGGCTAACTGTTACGGCTAGGCGAAATCGACCCTGAATGCGGATTGCGCGCGTAAGCTTTTGTCAACGAACCAGTGGAGGAGTGACTCAATCGCCGGGCCGAGGTGGCGACAACTCCACCTGCAGAGTCTCGCCAAAGGGCGCGCTTTTTGCTTTGGTTGGCGGTTTACCCCCGGCTCAAGGCCAAAGGTCGTGCCATGTTTAAAGGCGCCATGTCCTGGTCGTCCTCGTGCCCGGCCGAAACAGATACCATCACCACAACCATTGGACATTCATCTGATCAGTCAATCGATGCAGTTTTGTTGCTTTCGCCTTCCCCATACTCCACTGTGAAGCCCCAATCGCCTGACCCGGGGACGTTTTGCACTTTAAGTCGGTGGCGTTCTCCCAACCTCAAGTCGGGGTTTACTTCCAAGACTCAGCGTCTGCAGGAAACACGCATCTTGAACAGACTTTGCAGCACCTTTGACTCTGCCAATTCGGCCGTTTTGCACAATGGTGAAGCCTCAGCTAATTTCGTCGTCACCTCACGGCACTCGCTCGGTGCTGGGATCGTCCTGGCGGAGCGGATCGCCGCTTGCGGAGCAGTCCCTCGCCAGAGATATTGCCGAGTGCTCAGACGACGATGTCACGGACACAGCCATCGACGACCTCTCTGAGTCGGAATATGAGACTTTCCCTCCCATGTATCGCCGAGCAAGTGGCGTCGCGTTCGGCGGGTCGAGGCCTGTCCTCAACCCCCAGACCTTCGACGAGCCGGCCATGACTCCCCTCGAGAGGAAGCAGTCCCGCAACGCAGAACGCAGCCTTCTCCGGGATAACCACGTCTTGCCCCCCAAGCACCCTCATCGCAAAAACACATTCTTTTCCCGAGTGTACCGTTCCCTGTTCAGCACCAAAGTGCCACAGCCGCAGGACGAGGAGAGGCCTGCAATCGTCGTTGGGACCTCGAGTGAAACCTCACCGCTCTTGGCTTCTACCAACAGCGCCGCGTCCAGCTCATCCGATGGCGGTTTGAACGAAACCTGGGGGCAGGCCGTTGCGGAACACCGAATCCGCACGACATGGCAGCGTGAAACCAAGACTATTGTGGCCTATTCGACGCCCCTCATCATCACCTTTCTCCTCCAGTACTCCATCAATGTCACAAGTATCTTCGCCGTTGGCCGTATCGGCAAGATTGAACTCGGTGCCGTCTCATGTAAGTGGCCCGCTCCAGTCTCCTCGTCAACTTCTTCCCCATAAAGTCGTTGTACGAAAAGGCATGTCCGTGTGTACATGCATATGTGCGTACCTAGACTAACAGAGCCTCAGTGGCCAACATGTCTGCTGCCATTACCTGTTTGGCCCCGTTCCAAGGCCTCGCCACCAGCCTCGACACGCTCTGTGCCCAAGCTTATGGCTCCGGCCACAAGCACCTCGTAGGATTGCAGTTCCAGCGCATGACATGTTTTCTGTTCTGCCTCAGCGTTCCAGTCGCTGTGCTCTGGTACCACGCTGAGGGCATCCTCTATCTCATAGTCCCCGAGCCCGAATCTGCCCGTCTCGCCGGCCTGTACCTCCGCGTCATGATCTTCAGCATCCCCGGCTTCATCCTCTTCGAGGGCGGCAAGCGATTCACCCAGGCCCAGGGCCTCTTCCATGCCACGACTTGGGTCCTCATCATCGTCGCTCCTTTCAACGTCTTCCTGAGCTGGTTCCTCGTTTGGCACCTCGAATTGGGCTTCGTTGGTGCACCCATCGCCGTAGCCATCACCGAGAACCTTCTTCCCGTCTTTCTCTTCCTCTACATCCGCTTCATCGACGGCCACCAGTGCTGGGGAGGATTCAGCCGTCGCGCCTTGAGCAACTGGTGGGTCATGATCCGCCTGGCTCTACCCGGCATGATCATGGTCGAGGCCGAGTGGCTGGCGTTTGAGATCATGACACTCATGTCAAGCCGCTTTGGGTCCGAATACCTTGCTGCGCAGAGCGTGCTTGCCACGGTCACGACCATCTCATACCAGATTCCTTTCCCCATGTCCATTGCTGCGTCCACGCGAATCGCCAACCTCATTGGAGCCGGTCTTGTTGATGCTGCCAAGACCACTGGCATAGTAGTAAGTCGACCTTCGGGTGAAATCCCACTTCGATTCTCCGGGCCAGTACTAATAATTTGTGATTGCTAGGCCTTCGCCGCAGCCTGCGTCATCGGCATGTTCAACCTCGCCCTCTATGGCAGCCTACGCTACTACATTCCTCTCCTCTTCACCACGGATCCCGAGGTTATTGAGCTCGTCGCCACCGTCATCCCCATCGTTGCCGTCATGCAAGTCTTCGACGGCCTAGCCGCCGGTGCGGGCGGCATTCTTCGCGGTATCGGCAAGCAGGCCATGGGCGGACCCGCCAACCTCTTCGCCTACTACGCTATTTCACTGCCGTTATCGCTGGGCCTTGCGTTTGGGCTCGACTGGCGTCTGTCAGGTCTGTGGATCGGTGTCACTGTGGGAACTATAGCGTAAGTTGCGAGACAGAGAACCTAGTCGAATTTATACGCGAGGTGCTAACCTGTGTAGGGTCTCATTGATTGAGTACATTTACCTGACCAAGGTCAATTGGCACCACGCAGCTGTGGAAGCGGCAACCAGAAATGCGACAGCTTAAACGACGGGTCTGGTTTGCTAGGGCGTTGACAAGTCCCGTATTTTCCCTTGCTCTTGGGGCTTGATTTGCGGTTGTCTATGGATGACTATGTGAAACATTACCAGCTTGGCGTTGAGGGTTTAAAATGAGAATCCTAGAGCGATGATTTATCCATGTTGTATCTACTCATTAGATAGCTATTGTTCAACTGAACAAGTACTCTCTTCCCTTCCTCAGCAGTGTGCAATCCGCCTAATACTTTGACGAAGCTGCCAGAAACACACAGCTGGAAATGGTTCCTTCATCACGTCGATCTCATTCCAAGGACTAGGAGGGATATCATACAAGACAACCATAGCTTCTATACTATTACACCCGGCTGGCTGTTCTCTCCTCCCGCTTCCATTCATCCACCTTGGGGCAAACCCAACACTAACCCGCAGGGTCCCAGGCTGTCCCAGCCGGGTCTTGGGATTTACATCCTCCGCTTAGCTTCGAGCATCTTTGCGTCTTTCTTTTGAGCGTCTCCATTCCAAATTCGCTGGCCCGAAAACTCCGAGTCCTCATCTCAAGCCGGTATAAAATAAAAAAACCAAGCAAAACCAAAACCGAAAAGCAGAGCAGGATCGCGCTTCGTTTAGCCGAGCATGGAGTGGGTGCGAATGCCCTTGGGGCCCAAGTCGCTGTTGACGTGTTAGTATCGTGACGCTTTGTGGACAGGGGCAGATGGGATGGGTGAAGCTTACTTGTAGTCGACCCTGCTCAGGCTCATGAGCCTCTGTGCCTCGATGGACTGGGCATCCATGTTGGTGTGCAGACAGAAGGCAATGCGAGCCGCGACCTGGGCTCCGAGGAACATGGACTCCTCGAAGCCGTTCTTGGTCCACTCGGCCAGGTACGTCGGCAGGTTGGCCGTCTTGATGCTCGTAGGCGTCTGGCTGTGGAAGTGGTGCCCGACAGCGGGGCCGCCAGCCTCGGATCCGGCCTGGGGCGTGGCGACGGCGGTGTTTCCGGCAGCGGCGTTGGCGGTCGTGGCGGCCTGGAGGAGCGGGTTCACGCCGCTCGACGGCAGCTGATGGGGCACGCCGGTGAAGGATCCCGTAGGCGTCTGCGAGCCGGTGCCGGTCGGCGTGGCCACGTTGGAGGGCAGCTCCGAGGTGAATATGGTGGCAGTGGAGGGGGAGATGAGATAGCGGGCGGTCAGCGTCTGGATGATGTTCTCCTTGAGGCCGCGCAGCCGCGAGCCGTTGCCGACGAAGACCAGGTTTTCCCAGCACGCCGGGCGCATGTACATGTCGTCGATGCTTTGGATGGTGCGGTAGATGGTGGTGACGATGCGGTCGATCTCGGCCCGTTCGGCAAACTTGAAGCGCTCCAGGCCGACCTCGATGTCCCGACGGATGCGTTTGGGTCTCTTCTCGGTCTTCTCAGGGGCCTCGATGGTGCTGGCAATGGCGGTCATCGGAGCAGCCTCGGTTTTCTCTTCAGGCTTGGCTTCGGGCTTGTTCTCCGTGGCCTCTGCTGGATTGGGAGCCTCCTTTGCAGCGGCACCATCTGCCGGAGGAGCACCGACGCCGGTAGTTTCGCCTTCCTTATTCTCGCCATTTGTGCCGTTCCCAGTAACTTCCTTCTCCTTGGGCGGCAGAGGTACGTCCTCGAGGATGACCTCTTCAAAGAAGAAGATGTTGTGCGTTTTCTTCGCGTTGGGCAGCCGTGGGGGCTTGTTCGCGCCCGCATCGGCATCCTTATCGCCCTTGGCCTTCCTCCCGGGCTTGCTCTTCTCCTTCTCCTTCTTCGCGAGGAACTCCTTGGTCTGACCGGTGGTAACGATCGCGGCCACATCCAACACGCCCTCGTCTTCAGCGGTGCCATTGGAAGGCTCGCCCTCATCCAGGGGTTTGTTTGCTTCGAGGGCCCCAGCCACTTCGGGGGCGGGAATGACCAGCACTCCAGAGGTGTTATGCACAGGCAACTCCATGAGGTTGGCCGCTGTACCAACGTACGGCAGCACCTCGCAGATGGAACTCTTCTTCAACTGCTCCGCCATGTCGCGGCTGAACCCCTTCCCGTCCAGCAACCTGAGCAGGCTCTGGGTGAAGAATTCTCCGCCGCTGATCTGCCCTCGAAGACCGGCCTGGCTCGACGCGCTGACCTCCATGTGGTTCGCAACACGGCCGTCGTGAATTGCCGTCACATCGACCTTCTGATAGCCAATATCCACCACAGTCATGTTGGGCCACTTCAGTCCGTACTGGGTGGCGATGCCGCTGTGAATTACACACAGGGCGGGGGTGCGTGTGTTCTCGAAGATGTATCGCGCAATAGTCTCACAGTCGGGGCGCGTCCATTGCGGCGAGGCCATGAGCATGATGGGGGTGTTGTGGTATGTGGTGGTCAAGAGGCCGTGGACGTGGTCGAGGAAGGCCAGGAAAGCCGGCATGTTGACAATGCGACCAGCTACGATGCGCAATTAGCCTCGGATCCTGCAAGCATCTCAAGGGTATCACCGTCTATCGCAATCGGTCCAACCACCAGCCAGGAAGTAGATCATACCTTGAATCGGGTAGACGGCGCCCTCGTCCTCGTCTATATCTTCCACCCACTCCTCCTCCTCCCGGCCGTTCACCACCTTTATGCGCTTCGCCCTATAGTAAGGGGCCCATTGGTCGCCGTCCTTGAACATCCTGGTCTGCATGCGACGCGCGGGAAGGGTCAGCTCGCTGCAGCCCAGCTGGGCCATGGTGGTGCGGCTGCCAGGGCAGATGATGAGGACCTGCTCCTCGCGCCATTTGCCCGTGGTGCCCGACATACTGAAGAGCCTTCTGCGGATGGAGCTCTTTCCGGAGGTGTGCGATTTCGGGATGGAGATGCGGGTTCGGAAGTCGTCGAAAATGGGGCCTCGCGTTGGTGGTGTTGCTCCTGGTGTTGCTCCTGGTGTTGCTCCGGCTGCTGCTACTGCACGCTTGCTGCGTCGCGATGGTGTTGGCGAAGCTTGGGAATCTTTGCGCGCGCGGCGGCGTAGCGTGGATGTGGCGCTTCGATCCTCTGTGGCTGGGGTGGTGGTGGTGGTGGTGGTGGTAGTGGTGGCTGGAGCTCGAGTGGAGGAAGGGGTGCCGATCACGTGAGCATCTGTCCCACGTCCATGATTCGCGGTAACCTTTGTCATCGTCGGTACCTAATGGATGGATCGTGTATTAACGTTAAAGATTGTTGTCTTGCTTCAGCTGGATTTGTTGTAAGTGTTCTGGCCTGTGGAAAAGGAGCAGCAGGACTTGAACGAACAGATGGATCCGAACCAAGAATTCGGTCTCGTCTCTTTTTTCCGTCGAATCTTTGTCAACCAAACTTGACACCCGCTGCCAGCTGCCTGACACTGCTCAGCACTTCTAAGTGGGAACGTCGATTACAACGAACACTCTCACATCAAACCCGGAGTGAATCATGCCCCTTTCCCTCAGTTTCCACTGAAACTAAACATCCAAGACATCAAGAGCTTGGAAGAACCTCAGACGTTCAATGCAGCTGCCTGAGACCTTCACCCTGCACGTCACCGTGGTGGGTCTGCGCACGCCCAGCTTCCTCCCAACAACAAACTTCCTCCCTACCACTCTCTTCTTGAACAAAGACACCTTGCACCGGAACTTGAAAGTGGCGAATTCAACAGCCTTCAAATGGCGCCCCGCCGCATCTTTCTTGAACCTCCGTTTGGCATCCCAAAGGCATTGAAACTTCCTAGTCCCGTCTCCGTCTAGAGCGGACGGTGTCCACAAGGAACCCGGACAATGAGCACCTAACACCCAACAACGCCTACGTCCTCCGACTACGTCCTCCGACTACGTCCTCAGAGCACAAATATGATATGGGCTTCAAACTTCAAAGGAGAATAGTTTAACATCGAAAGACTCACAACCATGCCGCCCAAGGAGCCTGCTGTCTCCCCTGCGACACCCATGCCGAAGGGGTACGGGTTCCTCCGGAAGGGCAACGCCTATCTGACGGCAAACACCCGTCGCAAGACTCACGCTGCAAGGGAGAAACTTTATGTCGTCATGGAGAAGAGCAAACCCCTCGGCCTTCGAGCACCGAAATGGATATTGAAGGAGGTCCACGACGAGGATCGCGCCACGAGGGATAAGCGCCAGGACCAAGTCCGAAGACGCGACGGCGCAACCAACAAGGAATTCGAGACTGCCATAAGGGAGCTGTTCCCGCATATTCCAGAGGACGATCTCCAGAAAACCATCAAGAGGGCGTTGGAGAAGCGCAGCGGGAGGGTCGGGCGTACCGGCTTGCTACCCCTGAACCAAAAGGTTCAGTATGCCATCGTAGCGCATGTGCGCCATTCCCACACCCGGTATGACACACTTATTAGAGGAAAGATGAGCAGGAATGATGCTCGGTGCGCGATCAAAGGCGAGGCAACCCAAGTTCTGAGCCGGTGGAGAGGCACGAAAGCGGCAAACGAGCCCAAGAGAAACCCGAGAATGAAAGCTTCGGCGACTGGGTCTGTGAACCAGGCAGCTTCACCGATACATCCGCCGAAGCCCTCGGCCGGAAAAAGCAACGACGAACAACAGCCGTTGCCCGGAAAACGAAAACGAAGGAGGAAGAACAGCAAAGCCAGAAGGCTTGCCGCGAAGCAGCCAGCTCCTCCTCCGAAGCCTCCTGCCGAACAGAGCAAACCGGAACAACAAAGGCTGCCCTGGAAACCCCGAGTGGGAAAGGTCACGCGGAGATCTACTCGCCTGAACAAGTCTGACGCCCAGGATCTGGAAAGGTTAGACGTGTTCATAGATGATGAGGACGACTCAGAGAGTTCGGATGCGAGTACCGAGGACGAGGGTGCTAGATCGAACGGGCTTCAGGAAGTCATCGATCCGTTTGAAGATGAGTTTCTGGTGGATGACAGTGAAGATGAGTCGGATTCAGAATGGGACAGTGAGTGAAATTTTCGACTAAGCATTGCTACTGTCACCTCTTTCCCTTTCTTTACCATAACTACTACGGTGCGTGTGCAATTCCCTTGCCACCTTCAGGAAAGGATATCCATAATAAGTCAATAAATATCATAAATATACATCTAAGAGTTCCCAGAGTCTCCGTGCCTAAGCTAAGGCTAAAATTTTAAAAGATATAGATCCAATATCTTAGTGCCTAGCAACACTCTTTAGGTTGTCTTGCTAGTGATGTTGATTGTAATCTCATATAGGTCTACTCTTGCTGCTTCGTTGAGGTTTTGTCGTGTACAAAGGTAACCAAAGGTGGTACTTCTCTGCGTTCGTAACCAAGACCTCCGGCAATTCTTGGCTTGACTGTCGTCGGGCAATGATGGAGGACCATATCACAGTGCTGGTAATCGCCATTCACATCGTCATGTTACGCTTGGGTCAAGGTAGTGCATAAAAGCCCACGTTATATTCAACGGCATTAAGCGGATAGCACGCTGCCAAATGCTTCAGCTCACGAGTATTCGGACAACAAACTCCTTGTACCGATCTGCCGCTCCATAAAGCCCTAGCATCGATATGTGTGGTTATGCTCCATCCCATCACATAGCAGTATATCAATAACTTCGTCCCGTCCATGGCATCAAATGCTCCTAAGCTGGTATCAGCTCTTGTGCTGCCCAAGTATGCAGATGTATAATATTATTCCCAACCAACGCCTGGGACAAGTGCCCACCAAAACAACCCGTCCATAATATACGCCACCGCCAAAGTATTGACATGAATGTGAAAACAGCTTCTCTCAAGATCAACCAGGTCGTCCAGGATGAACGTCACCGGCTAATATTTCAGGTCTTGCGCCATGCCCCATGTGCCTTCAAAGAGTCGTCAATTCGTTCGAGTAATGTTTATGCAACCGTGATTGTGTTGGGCGTTGCTTCCTTCGGTTCCATCTTTTTTAGTTCGTCATACTTCTCGTCTATCTCGATTTGCTCCACTTCTTTCGTGGACCTCCGAGGAGTCTCGTCTTCAGCAATATCATCAATGACCGAGTAGGGTCGGTCTGAGGTAGGTGTAGTTAGGGAGGATCCGTCGAGGCTCCACCGGTCTTCGGTAGCACCTGTGTAGATCGAAGATGCGCGCTTCTTTGAGACCGAGTCCGAGCTGTCTGAGTGCTCGAGCTGGGTGGCACTCAGAGCACGCTCCAGATCCTTGGAGTCCGTCTTTGTTTCACTGGCGGGTGTGGTGGGTGTGGTGGGTACCTCAACATTGGCGACTTCGGTCTTGGTTTCTTCCATTGGCTTAATCTCTTCGGATTTGAGTTCTTGCTTCTGGTTGCCATCGTCGGGCTTGATTTCCTCCGCCGGGAAGAACTCGGGTTCTGACTCGGAATTCTCCTCGTTAGACTTAAGCGATTCGGGCTTGGTCCTCTGGGCCTTCATTGATGGAATCTTAACCTCCATGGGTTTGAGGTAAGGCGATGACTGGCTCTTGATTGAACTCTCGTCATCGGACTTGATGTCGGCCTCAACAAACTCCTGACGGAGAGGGCTCCTCAGATGGCTGACGTCGCCGATGTCCGTCTTACTCGACCGAGACGTCCTTGCAGGGCTCCTCATAGGCAGCGGGGGAGGTATTCTCTTGGGAATCGTTACCATGTTGCCCTTAACCTGAATCACCCGCGAGGCAACAGCCTGTGTCCTAGCCGGTTGCACAGCTGCCACTTCGAATACCACGGGCTCTTCGTCGTCTTCGGAATCGTCCAACTCATCCTCATCATCTGCGTCGCGGCTCTTCTTGTCGCTTTCGTCGTTATCGTAGTTGCTGGAGGCCTTATCGGCATCATCTGTTGACGAAGCCCGATCAACCTTCAAGATTGCCTTTTCCACGGCGGTGCTACCCTTGCTAGTTACACTGACGGGGGTATGAGATTCACTGAGGTTTCTCAAAGGAGTCAAGTCGACCTTGGTGTAATCCACTTCCTCCTCTTCCTCTGTCACCTCGGGGATTTGTGTCGGGGAGGATCGGCCGAAGCCATCTTCGCTCCGACCGGGGCTTGGTGTTGTCTCGGGAGTGGTCCCGACATCAGTTTGTGTCCCCGCATCTGTCATCTGACTCTTGACAGTTCGCGAAGACATGAAACTTCCGCGGTTGCTCCTGGTGACATAGGTGTCTACGCTCTGTCTGTTGAACTTGGAGAAAGCCGGGCTTGTCGGAACAGGGTTAAAGTCGAACTGGCTGCTAGTTGGACGCAGTCGAGATCCGGCTTCTCTGATCTCGAGACCAGCCATCTCCAAGGCCAAGACTCCATAAGGATCGGGATCATCGACGTGGGGGATACCGAACGCATTGGCAGGTGAGGCAGGCGTCGAGGACATGGGAGTTGCAATCATGGCGTCGCCTGGCGCGGGCTCGATATCAATCTTGTCAATGACGGCGGAGTCGAAATCTGACCTTCCCTCGGCCATCTTAATGACCTCGAAGAGGGGTTTCGTCTCCTCAACGCTTCGGGAAACGTTTCCAGCGAGGATATCCATTTGCGACACGGGGCTTGAGTAGAAACGTTCGTTCTCGTTCCCTCTCTCGGCCAAGATGCAGCCATGTAGGTTGACGGTCCGAGACTGGCCACGCGCCTTCATGTAAGTGAAAACAGTGTTGCCCAAGTCTTTCCACCGGATGTGCGACTCATCCGAATCCAGGGATACCAATGGACCACTGGTCAAACCGACATCTTCGCCTAGGGTTACGCGCGGTCGGGTAATCGACTCAAGTGCTGCGAGGTTGTTGATGACGAGAACACAATCATAAATGTCGACACCGATAATGAAGCTGAGAGTGGGCGTGTGCAGCATGATGCCAGATGGAGGCGACCAAGTGCCGTCGGATTTTCGGGCGATCAAGATACCCGAGCCGCCGGAGCCCGTCATCCACAGGCCGCTGCGCATACATGTGAAGATGGCTATTCCGGCGGCATTCTGGATGATGCGACGTGGAATCTTTCTCGTCATTTGAATTGGCGTCTGGGGTTCTTCGGGTAGAGGCTCGTCTTCGTTATCTTCTTGTGGAGCGAGGTATCCATCGGCTGGAGCGGAGGTTAGCAGAAACGAGGGCGGCAGGCAGACAAATACTCACTGGAGAAGGACTTGAGGATACGAGCGGCCTTGTCGCATTCGCCGTCTAGCGTCGCCGGCCAAAAGGTCTCGCGCTGGATTCGCCCATTGAGACTGATTCGGGCATTGGCATTTGCGGCGGCAGTGTTGATCTTGGCTAGGGCACTGGGTGAAGGTGCAGATGTGGTGCCGATACTGGAGCGGTTAGAGGACCAACCAAACAGGCCAGGGCGAGGACCTGAGGTCCTCTTGTCCCATGAGGGCAGGAAGGCGGACACGCGCTGCATGGCGGGCCGGTTTGCCTCTCCGTCGCCTCTGTGTTGGCCGCGCGGGGGCACGACAGAGAGGACGGGGAGGGACGGATCGTGCCTCAGGCCAGATGAAGTGGGTGCGTCGGAGATGCTATGGTTGTTGCTCTTGTAGCTATATCTGTTGAAGCTCGTTCTTTTGGAAGGGAGCGGAGGCGGCAGTGATGACAACACTGTCGGTGCTGCTGCAGGGGTGTGAGATGGTTTGGTGGGCGTCGGTGTCGAAGCGGAGGAGGTTGATGCGGATGTGGCGGGTGAGAAGTAGGGAGATGACGATGGAGTGATGATGGAGGCGGTCGGGAAAGCGATGGTGTTGTAGGCGGAGGGAGATGAAGACGGGATGACAGGCCTCAAGGTGCTGCTAGTTGAGTTGGTGTGTGCCGGGGTCCGAAATCCCTGGGAGTGGCAAAGGTAAAGCCCGTGGCCGTCGCGATCGTGGCCGTGGCCGTCGGCGTCGGCGTAGCGGACTCGGCTGTTGTTTCGGGCGCAGGCGATGGAGTTGGCGCTGTGACCGGCGGCGCTCGCACTGGCATGGGCTGGAGCTGGCGCTGGACCCGGGGCGAGAGCTGGAGTTGTCGAGGGAGAGGGCGAAGGCGAGGGAGAGGGCAAGGGCGAGAGCAAGTGCGAGGCAGGGTGAGAAGCAGTGTGAGAAGCAGTGTGAGAATGAGACTGAGTGTGAAGATGAGGCTGGCGCTGAGACGGGAAGATATGCTAGTAGTGGCAGCAGTCAGTTATTAGGACCTGTCAGCGACGACGGTGGCGTGGGCCATTGAGCAAGCCATGGAGCTATGCAGCAGATGGAGCAATGCAGCAGACGGAGCAATGGAGCAGGAGCGAGTGTAGGATGTTAAAGTATTAAGTGGAGAGAAGGAAGAAGGAGACGATCGGCCAGCCACCCTTTTGATGGATAGAGAGGAGGGACAGATCCGAAATCCAAAGAGTGAGAACGAGAGTCAGAGTGAGAGAGAGTGTGAGAGTGCAGAGTGTGTGCAGTGCGTGACCCGGGCGCGCAGGCGATGGACGTCACAAAGGACTAGGAAAACCGTGCTAGGGGGAAAGTCTGGGCAGGTGGGCTCAGTTCAGGAACTTCAGGTACAGGGACCGCCGGGTACAACGGTACCTGTTTGGCGTGCGTCCTGGGTTCGTCACCTCGGCCAAGCTAGAGGTGCTAGAGGTGCTAGAGGCTAGAGGGGCTCGAAGGCTAGAAGGTACCATTGGGTGCCATGAGATCGGAAAGGATGGATGGGATGGGATGACCGAACAAAGGTAAAAACCGGGGGGACGGACGGGACCAGTGCTGAGTTGACTCGAGAGTGGAGTCTACAGGGGGTGGTTGTTAAGGTGTTAGAGGTAGAGAGGGAGAGATTGATAGAGAGATCCAAAGAGAGAGAGAGAGAGAGAGACGGAATGCCAGACGGGACATACCGAGGACAATGAGGTCGTCGTCATGGCTTGGCTGCCCTTGGAGATGCCGCCGACGCCGAGGCTGTTCCGCCAGCTTTTTATTTTGCCGTTGCTGGAGAAAGCTGTTTTGTTATTGGAGCTCATCAAGCTGATGCTCGGCCATCTCCTCGTCGACCCGGTCGTAGCAGTAGCCGAACGCCCGTGTCCTCTCCTGGCGGTCGTCGCAACAGGCCTCGCAGGCTCCATGTTGCTGTGGCCGTTGCCGTTGCTGACGATGGTGGCTCGGCCAAGCTGACCTGGGGCTTGGGCTTCCGGGGCATGGGCTTGGGCGTGGGGCGGCGTGCTAGCGCCGGTTGCAGCGGGCGTTAGTGCGGTGCTGTACCAGGATTTGCGCCGGCGTACCACTGCTGCCCACCTCAAGTGGTCCTGTTAGCTTCGGTTTCTGGCGGGAGGGTTTTTTTTGGGTTCGCCCATTGTAACGATGACAGTTGGTGTATGTAGGTATTCGCATGTACTGCGCGGTACGGGTGTGCTGCGAAGGGAACAAACAGGGCGGGGGGAGGGGGTTGGAGCGGGTGCTGCGGGTGCTGCGGGTGTGCGAGGTGAGTGCCATAGACCTGTTGCGTCGGGTACTTTGGCGTGCAGTGTGTGTGGTGGGTGTCCGGTGTGGGTGGGCGGATGTGATGGATGGGATATAGGATGGTATGTGTCTGTGTCTGCGTGACAGGGCTTGCGTTGCGTTGCAGCGCGCATCCATAGCACGTACATACGCAGAGCGTACGGCCTGCCACGCCTGCCAGGGGTAGGGAAGAGGGAAGAGGGCCGAGGGCAACGATGGGGCTAGTAGATCTGGATTGGGACGGGGGAGGGGAATTGGGAACGAGATGCGCAGGGCGGGGACTTGCAGCAAGCGGCGGCATTGCATCCGGAGGCGGGAGATATTCATCGAATTGGGCATCGGGAACGACCATCGTGGAAAGCAGATGGCGAAATGAGAACGGGAGGAAAAGAATAATGGGTAAAATGGGATAGACAGACTCACGCTCTACGCCAATGCCCCCCATGGCTAGATTCTCCCTTGAGAGTTGGCCAACTTGGTCCACACAAGGCCTCCGTGGTTTTGCTTTTTGCTAATGGAAACTACCCACCGCCCTCGCGATCGAGACCGGTATAATTACAATCGTACTTCGTGCGTAGCGTCCGTCCTGCCCGTTGGCGGGAGCGGGCGAAGGAGCAAAGAGGAACAAAAGCAACCCCAGGAACGAAAAAGAACAACCCACACCAAGATGGAAAAAGATATGAGGAAGGGGAAAGTAAGTAAGTAAACAAAAAAAGAGGGATAATAAAAATAAAAAGGTGCATGGTATACATTGACCGCAGCGAGGAGAGCATGTGAAGTGTAGTCTCTCTCCTCTTCATGTCCCACATTCCCCGTCTACGTACTTGGTGAATTTTCAAAAAAGACCCGTTTCCCTTTTCCCCCGAGGCACGCAACTCGTGGCCTATCCAATATCCCCATGTCTCCCGGTGGATTTCGAGCTGATGTGATCTGTATTGTCTCTGAGAGAGCCCAGCGAGAACGGGACGGTGCCCTCGTCCATACCTGCTGGCTGTGGGATCCCTGTGCGCAAGCGTAATGAGCCCCGGCGCAGCAAGAAGAAAAGAACAAGGAAACAAAACAAAGCTCCGCATCCCTATCTGGTGGTCGTGGAATGCAAGACGGAGAAATGCGTTTGTGATGGAGTTCATGTACCTAGCCGTCGTCTCCATGATGGCTGGCGACGGGCCATAGAACTCCCTCCCCGGATGAACCTAGACGCTACGCCAACTGCTCCCTTCCGTCGTCGTTGCACTCGGCACAGAACATATTCACTAGGCACGCAGTACGAACCTTTTCGCATCATCGATCCTACCCACCCACGGTAGCACTACATAGTTATCTAGACCTTTGGAGCAGAGCCCTGACTCGAGGCTCTGATCTTGCCCTGATCGACTAACACGGAGCCGGACCGATGAACCTAAAAACCTCTGGATTTCCAGAAGGCGAACTAGACGACCAATCGGCCTGACTGACTCCTGCCACCACCGTTAGCATTGTAACTGACTGACTCTGCCGCGAAAACAATACTGTATGTACATACTCTGCCTAGGTGCTCGTGGTTGAACATGTCAGTTCCGTCCCCAGCCACATTCCTTTGCGCCCCGCTTTGCGGTGCGTGTGTGCTCTCTGCAGTGCGCCAGTTCATGTCACCATTCGTCGCCGAGCCGGGGGCATCTCCATCTCCATCCCAACGATCCATGACCCATGATCGATCCTTCACTGCCATGCCGCGGAAACCCAGAGCCACATGTCAGATTGGTGGGGTCGTCCTGAGTGAGTGAGTGCGGACGGGACAGACAGTCCCCATCCGACCAATACGAAACTACTAGTAGGCCTACGGAAGCAGTCGTCACCCACCGCTGACGGAGCACAATATGAAGTCTTGGGACACCAGGCCCGTCGCGAGAGAAGGAAAAAAGAAAAAGGAAAAAAGGAAAAAAGGAAAAAAGAGGAGCCGAAGCGAGGGAGAAGCAAACAAAGAAGCCGAATCCAGGAACCGTAGACGACAACCTACGCGCCACCGCCAGCGGCGCCTCCCTTTAGATAAACTCTATCCAACTGGTATTCCGCGTGGCATCTTTCCTTTCTTTACATTCCAGTCGGGAAGTCCATTCAAGGGGTAAAAGCCACCTGGGAGGCGAAAAGACCAAGTCCGAGTTGAACAACGACAAGCCACATTGGAAATACGTACTCCGTACGTAGCTACTTTTTCTCTCGGGTTCCGCAAATTAGCCGCTCGTGATAGATTTAATTGAGGGAATCCCAGCCCCAGTTTTGCCAAAGAGGGATCACGACAAGCCCAGGCGAGCTCGGGGTGGGTTGGGTTCGCCCTGGTTCGGGGGCTATGTCAGCAACCTAGCAAGATGATATGTTTAGATCCTACTAGGGATGGAGACAGTACGTCGATCAGGGTCCCTGTCCCTACCACGTATGTGTATCATCCGTGCTTTATTTGTTATTGTTTGTTGTTCTTTTTTAGACGAAGAAGAAAAACCCCCTCTTCGGAGATTTCGGGCGCCCGGACTCCGGTGAGATGAGATGATGAAGCAGTTCGCGCTCGCATGATGAAGCTCGGAGAATGGAGATGAGAATAACTTGGAGGATAGCAGAATGGCATTTGCTGTCATTGCCAATTTGGTCCACGCCAACGCAACATGGCCAGTCCCAGTCACAAAACATCAATACTTGAAATAGTTCTCTGAGGCAATCCTACTAAGCTTGCGGCTTTGGATATATTACGAATCCTTCAAGTTCATCTCATCTCCCGTGGCTCTGAGAACAAGGTAATTAATTACTTCATGATTACGGCAATTACCCCGTGCAGTGTTAGTTCTGTCCGGTCGACGCACGCTGCATGCACT
Source organism: Neonectria sp. DH2 (assembly GCA_003934905.1). NCBI lineage: Eukaryota > Fungi > Ascomycota > Sordariomycetes > Hypocreales > Nectriaceae > Neonectria > Neonectria sp. DH2. The sequence continues at coordinate 1,534,169 of RQWH01000003.1, read as the reverse complement.
GCACGAGCACCGGCATGTCTCCTGCATGCGCATTCTGCCCGACCGCGGACAAGCGAACTGGCTGACCCCGTCCTCCCAATAATTGGCGGCCCCCTTTGATGCATTGCATGAGTATTGAAACCACCGAGCTAATATTCTTGTATTTCGTCCGAATTCACACGCCATCGGGCGCAACCCAACCCTCGTCCGTCGTCCCCCCTCCCTGGATCGTGGAATCTCCTCATCATTCCAGCCTCAGCCCCCTCGACCAGGAATGCCCTCTGCGCAAGGATCACGCTAGTTCCCGCAATAGCCTCAACCAAAGGGCAACCCCCGCTCCCATCAGCTCTGGCCTCTTTCTCCAAATTTGCCGAGTGAAAGAGGGGGCTTGCGCTGTGGAGAGCGGCCCAGGCTTTTCTCCAACGCTCGGTGCTGCTGGCTCTATCAAACTGACTACTGCATCTCCTTTCACTGCTGCATGCACTACTGTACCGGCAATGCAGACAACGGCCGCTGTTTAATTGTGTGCTTTGTTGTCATCGTCATCGTCGCCGTGGTTCCCAGCCTGGCAATTGGATGCTTCCTGCACCTACTTGTGTTAGAGGTGGTCTCATTTCGGACGCCGTTTAGGCTAGGCATATACGTACATTTGCAAGGCGTTCATTGCTTATTCCTGAAAACTAAACACAGGTGGTCTCCATGGCACCTAGGTTGCGCCTCTAGTTCTCAACAATCACTGTGAAGGCTGAAGGCGGCAGGCAAAAGCAAAGCAAAATCCCATTCCCGAATCCATTAGTCCTTCGATGGTTACTCACAGCGGAGCCATCCTGTCCATTCGTACTTCGTAGACGTCTCACTACCACCTTGAAAATCCCGAGTGCGCCTGTCTCATCATTCTGTCCTCTTCGTGTCAATCAATGTCTCATCCTTCCTGCCCATGCGCTCCAATAATCGACGATGAAGCCGTCTTCGCACCAAAGACGCCTTCCTGGGCAATGTTCACCCCAGCCCTCCAAGGCCGGGACGCCCAAGCCCATCACAATATCGAGAAATTTCCGGGAAAACGGGAACATGGTGAAGATGTCGCCGAGGGGGCGCCCGTGAGAATTGAATAGCCGGATTTTTTTCTTTCCCTACCGAGGAGAAATTGTAACCAAAATAGCAACGGTAGTGACTTGTCATCATATACTCATGACATTAAAAGCGCTTCTTCAGGTCTCCGGCCCCGTCGCCGAGCCCGAGTCCGCCGCCGATGGACCCCACGGCATCCTGAGCGGCGTCTGTTGATTGAAATGTTAGCTCTCATCTTCTCTCCCACAATGTCTCACTTCGGCTTCTTCTTCTTCTCCCCCCGCAGCCCTGTTCCACTTGCTCGCTCGCCGTCCACTCACCTGTCTGGTCGTCCACGGCTTTCATCCCTTCTTCCTGGAATTGCTTTTGTCCGTCTGTGAATGCTGCCTTTGCTTTGGCCTTGGCCAGGTAAGTTCTGTGACATGTCTCAGCGGTTTTCCCTCATTTGGTCAACTGCTCCGCAGCCCACGGGGATCTTCCCAAATCCGGTTGGATTTGGTTCTTTTTGCCCTCTTGCATTTGTATTGTGAGACAACGCATGGATGGAATGCTGCTGGCTTACCCGATTTGCTCAATGTAGGGATCGAGTGCTCCCGAATTGTATGCCAAAAGGCCACCAGCTGCAACAGCAACTAGGACGACCAGGCTCACCAGGATCGCTGACAGTGTGGAGTCCATTTCGATAGATAACCTTTGATAGCAAGGTGGTCGATATCCGTAGATGTAATTGATTGACTGCCGGGGACTTGGATGGAGGTCAATTTCGTATCTTTCAATTATCTCGTGCCAATTTCGTTAATTGATAAAAAAGAAGATCTAGATAAAAGATGCCCGTCTTTATTTATGGCTAACTGGTGCTATGAATACCAGTTGACCAGGGCACTTGTCGATGAAGGGTGACGTGCCACTGCAACGTCAGATGTAGATCCATGTGGAAACAAGTTTTCTGCAGAACCCTGCTTGGCCTCGCCTGCTCGACGAACCTGCCTGCAGGATTGGTGGAAGGATAGATAGCACTGTAAGCCCAGAAATCAACACCGTCATTTTTACATTACATGCATGTAGTCGTTTTCTACGCCGTGTTCCCTGTTTCCTGTTTCCTGTTTCCTGTTTCCTGTTTGGGCCGGTTCAGATAACGAGTTCTCGGCTTGTTTATCCCGTCTCCTTGGTACATATTGATGATATCAAGCGTCACCGCGCATATGAGCTGCTAGAGTCCATCCTACTATATTGTGTGTTCGTCACCATCATCGTCCATCCTTCTGCCTGCGAGGACGGTCCAAAATTCGCACAGGACTCTCCAGTATCATTACGGGAACCTCCAGTTTAGACAGGGACACTGGCCGCCCTCTATAATATATCTTTCTACCTTGGAACTATCAACATGATGTTCCAAATTCAAGCTGTTGCCTCGCAGAATAATCCAAATGGTTTTCACGCCGTTGCGTTCATCCTTCTGCGAAAAGAAACCCCTGATGTGGACCGTTTCCAGGTTCTCTAGCCGCTGGTTCATCAATTCAAAGATAAGTTCCCAGGTCATGCTCGAGGGCGTGCCGGAATTCACGAGTCCCCTCATGGACCGTAAAGCGACATGCTTGAGTGTTGAGCAGTGGGACACGAGGAAAGAGGCAAGTCCGTCCAGACAGAGAAGGGCATCGAGTAGATCGAGGCTTTCTAGATGGCTAAGATGAGCATTTGGGAGAAACTGACCATCCACTGGTCTCCACGACTTTCGAAACGCGTGTATTCGGAGCTCGCGAAGAAGGGGCATCAGCGAGATAAAGTTCTCGAGCTGGTTCTCCCTAGCCGACTCGCTACCTTCAACTGCCAAGCGCAACTGCGTCAGGGTGCCGAAGCTGGTTTCGACAGGGTCATCCAGAGCCGACAGCAAGGTGAGCATTTGGAGCTGCAAGGGCTCGATCGTCAGGCTTCTCAGCGGTACCTTGAAGCTTCTCAAGACATCGAAGACAACACGTTGGACATTCATAAGTTCTTCCCCGGCCAGATCTACTGAGATCTCGTCGTCAAACCACCCGCTGACTTGTTCGATGGTCCACGGACACTCTGTCCACGTCAGACAGACGGATTCCAGGTTGATGAGGCGCCGCAAGGCTGGCTCAACAAGATCCAGGGCCAGATGAGGATTGTTTTCGCCAGAGGGTTGAGTAGCAAAGTAGTTGTCCCACTGTTCAACAAGCGGCAGCAATTGGTGGTGCTGTCTCCCCCAGTTATGTGCGCTCTCTCGTCTGATTTGGTCATGGTCCATTCTTGCGAGGTAGAACTTGACCGCCTTGATACGGCTTGCGCACTCGGGCATTTGTGACAAGCGTGCGAGTCTTTGCGCGTCCCGCCTCCAGGGCAATCCAACAAATTCACCCAAGGTTAGTTGGGACCGTGTCGCTCCGGCGAGGAGTCTCGAACATGCTCTGAAGTTTTTGAATTCAAAATGTTGGAGAAACGAGGCGATGGAAGCAATCAGCTCGGTTGGCAGCAGGTCAAGTCCTGGTTTCCGGGTCTCCATGGTCGGTCTAGAGCTGAGAGTGAGTTCGTAATTGCGGCCGGGTTCTTGTTGTTGTCGTCGGCTGGTGAAGCTGGTGAAGCTGGTGCAAGAGGGGCCAGGCAGCCTGTCATCATTGAGGTGAGGGGTTGTTGGTCCCGATACTCACACGCTCCCCGTGGCCCCATACCATCCATCCAGCGTTGAAATTTGCTCAAATCAATCCCATTCTCACAGTCACAGTTGCGAGTTCCCGCCGCGATCCACAGAGTCCCTCATCCACACCGTTCGAGCCATGTTCAAGTAGGTCGTCAACCCCCTGAATGCCTTCAACCAATCCTCATACCGCCCGCACCTCGCTCACCTCAACGCAGGGCCTTCAAAAACCTCCCCCCCAAAGCCCGGGCCGGAGTCGGCGTCGCCGTCATCGCCTGGGGCACGGCAGGCCTCTACGTGTCCAACCAAGTAGAGGAAAATTTCGGTTTCACCCCGACAGAGGAGGACAAGGCTAAACTGAGCCAGTACACGCCCAAAATCATCACTGTCGAGAGGAATCAAGGGCGATGAGCGTCACTAGTTGGCATGGACAACTTCAGGCCAGATAGATTGAGGGTTGATACTTGCTTGCACACGCTCAAGGCATTCATTCGCATCACACATCGCTTCCATGTCATTTGCACACAAGTAGTATCTTTTTACAAGACTGAAGACTGATGTGTAATCAAGCTACCAGTACATCTCGCAATTTTCTTCAACTCAGAATGTGTCACTCACAGTAACAGACCGAGTGTATGTCAAGGAGCAAACATCATTAACCAGCCCAAGCCATGAAGTCGTCACCTCCCTCTATCTTGATAAGTCTAATAATGCAGCGACAACTCCTCCTCCCCCGTCTAAATGCAACAGCGCACAACAACCCCGAAAGAACCGACCATTGATGCATGTGAGAGCGAGTCGATCGTTCCGACGAATCAACTCGTGAGCCAGAAAGGAAAAAAAAACCAAATGCAACGCCTCCTAATGCAACCCCCTCCACCCCTGTTTGCTTTTGAGAACCACATCATGCTACCGTCCTCCTGTATCCAGCTCAGTCTTGACAGCCGCAGCTCCAGCGCCCACCACTTGCGGAGTAAACAGGCAAGCCATCTCCAGTGTTAAATCCATAGCTCCATATTGATCATCAATCTCTCCGACTGATCCTAACTCTTCTCCTCTTGATGCTCCGTCAGACATGACCCAAGCCCTAACCGACTTCAACAGCTGCATGACTTGCATAAATCGCACGTCTGGAGCCATTTGAAGTTCGGCCGGCCGAGTATGCTGAAGCATGTACTTTGCCAACCAGTAAAAGTGAATTCCATCTCTCGAAAATCCGTGTCGCCGAGGATTGTTTGACGCCGGCGTTGTTGGTGGGAACTGTGAAGACATGTCCGCATCCCAATTCGATTTGAACTTGTCTAACGCACCGTTGAGCCTCTGGAGGCTTTGGTGGTCTGTATTTTGAGATGCCCCGTTCACGGGGGAACCCCGTCGGCTGTGGGCTCCCGCCGGGGTCATCCAATCGCTCGGAGGTGGTGTTCCGTAGTTGGCCGCATTTCCTCCAACTTGCACACGTCGAATCAAAGCCAATAAGCCATGGATCAAGATGAATTTTCCGTATAAGTTGGTACTTCCGGGTTGGATCCCATATGATGGATGGAGAAGGGCCTTGATCGCCCAATCCATCACTGGTTGCTTGGGCCGTTGCGTACCGTATGCGTTCTGATCCCGGGCGGCATCAGAACCGTTGAGGCCTAGTGCAGAAACACAATCCTCCGGTTTGTCAGCATCCCAGGCTGCGTCGTCGCAGGGAAGGGGCAGGTGGATTTCAAACACGTCAAACAAAGGATGTGAGTTGAAATAAAGCCCCATTGCCGTGTCGCAGAGGAAGATGCCAAACATGAGCCGGTTCCGCCGTTCCTGGTCGATCCATGTCTCCCAATTGAAGTCTCGGAGACTAAAATTGTTCGAGTCGGAATTGACTTGGTGCAATACTGACGCATAGTATGGGTCTTCTGAAGACTGGAACATGTTGAACTTCCGAGCGTTGGATGCTAGATATGGATGGATCTGGCGGGCCCGATCTCGTTGTTGCGGGGTTCCATTCCATATCAAAAGAATACACATGAACATGACAGCTTGAAGCTCTTCGATGTCGGTCCGAGAGGCAATCCTCGGCTGGGAATCCCGCAGCTCGGTGGAAAATACCTTGCAATCACGCTCCAATGCAAGGCACAAAAAGTCCATCATTTCGCGAACATTAGATGATGTGACACGGTCAGAGTAGCAAGCACCGATGCAACACATGCCTGCAAGTAAGCCAGTGTACGCGTCAACGATCTTGAATGTCGGAATATGAAGGACGGGTACGTGGATGTGGAAATGGGTAAACTTGTCCAGGAAATCTTTGATGTTGTCGGGTGAAAAGTAGAGATTCATCCCCGCGCTTTGGGGGTCAATCGCCTGATTAGGAGGATAAAAGAAGTTGAGGATCTGGTCGGAGAGTTGATTATATGGATTTTGGAGATTAGAGGACATCCCCCAGTTCGAAGGGAGGGGGCTGCTGGGTCTGGCGCCTGTCGTCCCGGGCTCGGCATTAGGCTCGGTTTTGGTTGCGATCTGCGTCTGTCCAAGATTAGGAATGAAAGAGGTGTTGACGTAGGTTTGATGCGCACCAGCCTGGAACATCTGGGACCAGTCAAGGCCAGATTGTTGGTTTTGGTTTGAACCGCCATACATAGGCATGCCGTTCTGTCCCGGAGGCATACTGTAGCCAGGGAGCTGCTGCTGCTGCATCGAGCTCGAGACATCGTTGCCATAGGGTTGCGAACCACCCATGACAGGCATGTTACGCCTGTCCCCGTTGTTACCGTTGTCAAGACGTCCAATCGAGCTGGATCGCGACAAATGGTTCTGGTCTCCAGCCATGTTGTTCATACCGTCCTGAACGGGAACCATGCCAAAGGGGTGGACCATGTTATCTCCGGGGATGTTACTAAGCCCGTTAAGATGGTTGAGGTCACCATCGTGACCGAGGCCGGCGGCCTTTTGAGCCTGGGCATTCTTCTTAACGTGAGCTTGAGGGTGGGACAAGTGGCTAGCTCCGGTGGGGTTTCCACGACGGATAGAGCACTTTTGGAAGTGACGCTTCAGGATATCACTTCGAGAAAACGTATCGCGGCAAAGCACACACATGTAAGGGCGGTCGCCGGTGTCTGTGGAGGGGGATCTGCGTCAGCGCGTTAGGAAGACGGGAGAAGCGCAAACCAAACTTACGTCGGAGAAGGTGACGCTTGAGATGCTTTGCGTGAAGGTAGGTCTTTGTACAGTGGGGGCACGGGAATTTTCCATCCGCGTCCTTGACAGGAATAACGGTGTTCTTGGTGGCACCGGTGCCGGCGGCGGGAGCAGCAGGCCGGCCAGGAGCGCTGGGCAAGATACCGCGTCGACCCTGAGAACCCACAACGTGAGTAGGTTGTTCACCATCGTGCTGCTGGAGAACGGAGGTAGGCTGCATCAACGAGCTAGGTCCATAGGGCGAGGAGACGCCGGGTTGGGACATGATCCCGCCAGGAGGCATGGGGCGCAACACGGGAGGCCCTCGGCCACCGACAGGTGCGGGAGCAATAGGCTGCGGGTGAGACGCGGTCGTAGTCGACTGGGGCATCATGGCGCCTGAAGTGCCATACTGCTGAGGAGGAGGGTACTGGCTCTGGGGCATTGAGTAGATGCCACCTCGTCCTCCTGGCTGCGACGTCTGCTGATAGCTGGGAAGACCTGTCGAGCCAGGTGTGTTGGGCGTACCAGGCGTCCGCGGCGTGTGCGGGTGGCTACCATAGAGAGGCTGCATGGCTGAGGCGGGAGGTTGCAACGGCGGAAGAGTCTGGGGGAGAGGAGAGCCGGTTTGTAGCTGGTTGGGGGCGATAGCGGTGGGCGAAGGATAAGTCTGACCAGAGGAAGTCGTGTTTACACCATTGGGGGGATACTGCGAACCGTCCATGCTACTCTCGGTAGAAGCGCTGTGGATGGGACGTGTTGAAGGCGACGCAAGACTCCGGGTTGAACAAGACTGAGCTTGGCGACGGGAGGGCGGACAAGATCAAGTCGAGATTGCCGAGGAAGAGAAAGTCCAAGTTTGCGAGGTGGCGAGGCAAACAAGTGATCACTCAGCACACAATACAGTGCAAGTTGCAAAGCTCCGCAGACGAGGTTCCCGGAAGGTGGATGAGGCTCGTGGCAGGTCCCTCTCGAGGTGGTGTTTTGGGGAAGGGTGCAGAGTGGAGAACTGGGTCTCGAACCTTTTTATTTTTTTTCGGCGGAAGCTGTCAGGGCGCCAGGCCGGAAGGGTGGACTGCGGAGGGTGGGTGGCGTGGGAGGGAGGGTGTGCAATAGGAAAAGCCAAGAGGTGCGCGGCGAGAAGGATAAGTGGATCCGCGTGGGAGTGGATGCGGTGGGTGCGTAGTGACCGCGAGTGAGGAAGAGGTGAGGTGAGGGAACGACGTAGCGAGGTAACAGCGGTAGCGGTCGAACTTCGTGGTAGGGCGATTTTAGCGTGCTAAGGAATGTCCAATGATCCAGCCGGCCGAATCGTAGCCCGTAGTAGTAGGTACAGGCAGGAGGCAGAGGGAGACGCAGAGGAGAAAGTGTGCGGTGAGGAGTGGCGGGAAGCGGTAACAGAAACAGCAGCAGGCGTAGTAGCAGCAGCGGTAACAACAGCGAGAGCGGAACCGTTGAGATGCCTGAGCTGGTGACCTGGCGACCTGGCTTGCCTGGCACGCAGGAGCAGTGACTGGGCAGTGGCAGTGACCAAGTGGATAAATGCTTGCGAGGGAAGTGGGCCCACGGGGAACCACAGCGAGGTCAGAATGAGATGGGATAGGCCGCGGGGCTGGGATCTGGAGGAGAAGAAAAAAGTAGACCAGAGGGGAGGGTCGCGGGTGTCGTGGGTCGTGTATTGTGGATTGTGGATTGTGGATTGGGGTTGTGGGTTGTGGGCGTGGGTGAGGGCGTGTTGGACGGGGCCGGGGCGCCAGATGCGCAAATGGTGAACGGGAAAGACACAGCAGGGTGTATTCAACGAGGCCGACGATGAATTTGAAATTGCTTTCGACGGCGGATTGGGTGATGGGTGAAGTTGAAAATTGGGAGAGAGGAAAAGATTGCGGGAGGGGAGAAATGGGAGATTGAAGAAGATGAGAGAAGAAGAGAACGCGGAAAGAGCGAACGAGAGAACGCGCGCCCAGAAAGTGACCAAGCTGCCTGCCTGCCAGTGAGAAACGAGAGACGCCGACAGAACCAGCGGTGCAGCACTGCGAACGCACCGGCCGAAGTACCAGTGACTTGGCCACAGGGGACGCGCCTTGACACCTGGCTGCCAGCTGTTTGCAGCAGGGTCGCAATTTTTCTGGATTTTTCGGGCAATTTTTTCTCTCGCTCGCTGTTTCTTGACACGACTCTGCAACGCCCCCGGCTAACCAAATCAGACAGCCGTGTGCTTTGGTCTCATCGGGACTAGGGTGAAATCTGTCGCGCTGGACCAATTTCGCTCCTAGCGTGGGTGCCATTGCCGCTCTAAGCCGCAAGAATTGGGGCCTAAGGAACGACCGAGCTACCTTGGCGTCACCTCCCGACTGCAGCAGTGCCCAGGCACACGCTCGGTATCCCGGCCGTACTCACCGCTGGCCCGAGCCCTCATCGGTATGCTGGTACGTAAGGCAAGTACGAGGCACATCCTGTGCTGTGCCTACCGGCATCGCGCCCTTCTTGCAGGAAAGAAGCCTTTGTAATAATAGCACGTTCTGGTTCAGACTCCTTCCAGTCATGACTGTCGCCTCCGAAACTATCTCATCAGACGCATCAATATGGTCACTTTCATCAATCTCGTCACTCTCTAGGCCTTGTCACTGACTGCCTAGGTATTTACGTTGTACCAAACGCTCCAGTGCATATACTGTCCAGAATGTGGGAGGCGTCGACTTGATATGCAACCCCTCCGCTCAGGTACCAGCATCGAGTATCTCCGCTACGATCCAACGATCCAAGCCAAAGACTCAAGGCACTGCGCGGCATCGGTATCGGCAGCGGTATCTCCGTCCGACACCGCCCGGTCAGGGGGGTGGTGTGGCTGCATGGTCGGTGGTTGGAGGGCATCAACTCGAGCGAGGCTGGAGGCTGCTGGTAGGTCCGGGACCAGACAAAGGTGCGAGCGCCCTCCTTCAACAGGCGTCATTGCTGCCAACCATGGTCAGCTTCGCCGCATCGACATTGCTCCCAGTATCAGGTTGTATCCAATGTCTGTCCCGTGCCAGGGATCCGGCGGCACTTGCACCGATGCCCATGATGCTGCCTCGCCTCGCGCCATCCCGGATGAGGCCAGGGAATCGTTCTGCACAAACCCAGGATCATGCACAAGGGGATGAGAAAACACACTACGAAAACACACAATAACTGCGCAAGTTGAGTCTTGCACTCGGTCGTGCTCGGAAGGGGTGGGGCGAGTGTATTGATGGAGGTTGGGTGAGGTTCGTTTAGTAACGGGTACACAGAACCAGCACGCGTTTCTTTGACCTCCCGCACAGAAGGCCGAAGTCTCGCGTACCGCCTTGTTATTCCCTAGATGGTCTTCTTCAAGCGTGCACCCTCCCAGCGCCCGGTGCGCGATGCCCTGGCTGATTCCCGGTATTGTTGCCGGTCGGGTTGCCCGCCCACGCCGACGATGCTTCACGCCAAACCAAGTACCCTCACCGCATTACCTCATACACGACTCGGGACGCCGAGTTCGCGCCGGGATCTCTCAACAAGCTCATGCAGCCCTTCTCATTTCGATTTTTCTTTCCCTTCCTCCTTGCCTAATCGTGTGAGGGCAGTCACACTAGTGTCAACGCTACTGGGCCAAGGATGATGGCCAGAAGTTCATGGAAATACGGCATTCGACAAAACGCGGCGGCAATGTCTCTGTCGGCGATAGAAGCATAGCTGAGACGGTCCCAGTGTGTTTTGCCCAGCCAGGTGCTCTAATTTGGACTGGTCGATCTGTATCCTCTCCGCACCTTGCCGGGGTTCGGATATACAGAGTTCACCTTTCCAACTCTCCTTTGTGTGTCGACTCTTTACCAGTTCGGTCCGCGGCCAATTGGCAACGCAAAACAACGCAGCGTTCATGAGCGGCGAACCTTGGCTCCCAAGACAGCTTCACAGCCCGTGATATGGCACAGCATGCTAGGTTGTTTTCGACATGCCATGGCATGACACCTCACAATAGAACGCGCCTGATAGTCTACAGAGCGGTTTTATCACATAATCCTATGCCGCATTCAGGCGGAAACGCTTGGCACTTTGTTGCAACCCAGGTCTGGCCTGTCCTTGAACTGGCACTACTATGCACCGCCCAAGGGAGGTACAGTCCGTACGTAAAATGTACTGGCATCGTGACCTGGCCAGGCAGACTATTTACCCACCCCCCCCCCCCCCCCCCCCCCCCCCCCCCAAGCGCTATGTTCACTCACGGGCTGGAGCACGACTCGTGACTCGAAAATGCCGGGATCCCAAAATGATGTGCAGGATCCACGAGTCAAGCGAGTCTCTAGGCCTCCCCAACCAACATGTCCCTGGATTGCCGCGCTCACCAACGGCGGCTGTGACGTTGTTCGATCATCATTGGATTCAACGCTTACAGGCCTCGGTATCCCTTGAATTCCGTCTCTCCAAAGTCCCTTTGGTTCGTACGCTACAACGCAGAGTGAGTTGCTATGGACCAACTCAACGACCAACGCCTCTATGGTCAACCTCGCGTGCCAAGAAACGATGAGCTGGTTCAACAATCTAACCATGGGCACTCGGTTGCAGGGCAAAAAGCAAAGTTACCGCCAGGCGAAACTTGGTCCAATTTCAATACATTACAATGCGATCTGCAGAACAGAAACTCTCTCATTATCTAGCCCTGTTCGGAGCCGTTCTGTGTAGTAACGAGCAGTGTAATCCTGCGCGTCCGCTCCGGCCCTGAAACGCACAGCACGCGCGGATGGATTAGCACGAGGCGCGTTGGTCTCTCACAGGCTCGCAGCTAGGGGTCCTTCATCTCACATCGGCCCTGGGACTGTAAACGGGGCCGTCCAATGGCTCCCGAAAACACCGCGGTCGTGCCCACCGAGGCAGATCTTGGTGGAGCCTGTACCCCTTGGAACCCCTCACCCTCCCGCTCAGTGCAGCTGCTTGAGGGATTCGAAGAAGGCAAGGGAAAGCTTCGATGCTGGCTCCAGAAGCTTGTAGTGGAGTCATTCCCGCGAGGAGGCGCATTTGGAGAAGCTGTCGTCTTTTGAGCCGCTGACGCCCACCTGTCACCAAGCTCAACGTCTCGCAACCTCGGTGCCCGCTCAGGCCACGATACCACGATGCCCTGGCCAGAATCCCGTATCCGGACGTCTCTGTCCGACACTTGGGCTCACACCGCGCAAAGCGCCTTTTTTTGTTTTGTTTTTCCTTTCCAACTCAGGCCACACCCAGCAGGCGTAAAGGATACGTCAGCGTTGATTCTCGATGCGAAGTGGCGGGAAACACCGAGACAGGCGTCATTCCCGAGAAACAGCTAGCGACTAATCCCAGCGCTACTACGTTTTTTTTTCACGTCCTCGCGCCTTGGCCCGCGATGGTAGGGAGGCTACCGAGATTCTCAATCCCTGCCTCTGTGGCGCCGCCTTCTGGATCCTCTTTGCTAGGGACGAATGCTGTGGGACATTGTCACAACCAGAGCGTGGGACACAAGAACTGTCAAATGGCAAAAGGGCGGATACATACATACCTGGTCGGTTTTATCAATCTCATCGATCTCATTAATCCTCCATCCGTATTCACAACGCCGACCGCAAATGCCACCAAACAACCAACCCGTCAATGATGCACCGCAGCACCAATGCTTCGCCGACATCGCCAATGGGTGCGGCAACGGTCGTGCCATTGCTGTTGCGTCATGACCTGAGGTGTCAAACTATTCCGCGCAATCCCTAGGTGCTGGCGAGGATTTTCCGAGACTTCACCGACTCGAAATACCGCCCTTCCCCCCTCTCCAAACACACTCCGTCCACACCGTGTCTGCCTCCTGCCTTTGAGTCAAAACCAAAAGAGCTCGTCCTGGTTTTAGCCACGCTCGCTCGACACGAGTCAATCAATCAGTGCGCGACTTCACACACGAACATGTCAACCAGGGAGCAAGACGGCTGACAAATGGAACAGTCAGGCTGGACTGGACGCATTGGGAACTATAGCCGGAGGCCAGGGCTGGTGGCGGGCGCGAGTGCCGCCGGCAACATGGTCAATATGTCATGGCTTGCCTGGACGCAGGTGCTACGTACTTGTTGAGCCGTGAAAGGATGATGCTCGCATCATCAGCTGATAAGTGCGCGAGGGACACACCCTCGTGGCAGATCCCTGCACCAACTGTCGGAACTGCTCCATCAGGACTTCCGATATCATTCAGTGGCTGACGACAGCGGCAGGGATATCGGAATTACGAGGTGCTAGTTGCGTAAGTAAAGTGTACATTTCTCCTCGTCCGTCGAGCTCCTTTGCACAGAATACATTTGTGCACTACGATGTCCAGCGATGGAGGGGCGACGTTGGAAAGTCTGAAAATTTCGAGCCCACCACCACATCGTTTGCGGAGTTTTTATGTGGTCGGCTCGGATGCATCCATTACATACACCACAGTGGCCACACAAGAGAACGGAAAAAGAGGGCCATGTCCGGCAATCGTTGGAGAAGCGGGCCAAAGTGGAGGTGGAAGAAAAAAACTGCCGCTGGGTGGTACCGGACGGAGCTGGTTGAGGCTCCGAGCTCCTGCTGGGTCCCTCCCGCTTCCCAAGTTCCCATCAAGCCCCGTCCGGAGCCCACATTCTCTAACGCGTAACATTGCCCGTGGCCGACCCAAATAGAAGGGGACTCAAACAAGCCATGGCGATGGCTTCACCTCGAGCGTCCCCACGCCCGCTCCAAATCCATCGATGCACTGTCTGCTTGCCTGCAGGCTTTTGAGTCTCCGGTTCGCCGTTCGCACCCGATCGCAAACCGGCGCGTCGCTTGCATGTCGGCTGCGCGAGTCATATTTTATTAGCCTCGGAGTTTTCAACCTCCCTGATACCGGCGTCGGTTGAAGCCTGCATCGTCCGCACCTCATTTGTCCAACCCAGCCGGCTAGTGACGAGCCACCGAATCTACCACAAGAGATTGGCATTGACCTGCCCGGACTTGCATCTCCAACGCGAGGAAAGGGCGGAATCGTCGAGAAGTGCACGGCTCCAAGCCCGTTTCGGCGAACCTCGACGACAACGACGACGGAGGGGGGCTGTCGAGCTAATGGGGTAATGCTTATTTCAGCAGAGCCAACCTACGACATATCGAGTATGATGGACGTCACATACGCCTAGCTCTGCCGCTCTGTGGTCTGTGGTCTCCTCATGTTTGCCCGAAGTACATCCTACAGCTCTAGTGCGGAACCTTGCCGGAAAAGCGCAAATTTCGAACTGACCGTGGTGTCCGTTTCACCACGTCCCCACCAGCACCCAGGTTCTTTCGCCAACAGACTTGGATGTACCACGTGGTGACTTATCGGCTGCGATGGGTGGCTTTGTGCTGCGGGAGGAAACTTCAGCCGGCGCGATAAGTGAGAGCTGGTGACAATGACGGCGAACCTCGCTGCCTCGCACCACTCCCATCAAGACCTGGATGTCCATCCCGTCATTCAGTTGGTGCCCGCGCCAGCCCAGACGTGAGGCACGGCCGCACCGGGCGGGATGTGGGAGCCCTGTACTTGCTTGACATGTCGCGCCTCGTCTTTCTGGGGGGAAGTACTGGATACAACTTCCCTTAGGTTTCTCCTCGTTGGTTCACAGGCATTTCGCCCCCAGGGAAATAATTACTTCACGCTAGCCTTGGCCGCGACAAGTCTCGAACTACGAATTCTGCCAGGACACCAACAAGCTGTTGTTGGCGAAGCACCTGTGAGGGCAAAGAAGGAAAGAAAAGAACGCTTCCTTTCGTCCGTCACGAAGCTCCATTCCTGGCGGCCCGGTATGTCTCGGTCGATGACGGCTGACGTGCTTGCTTTTGTCGTTGGGCGAGATCTCTCTCCCTTTCTCTTGTCTAAGATGCTCCCGTCTCACTTGACTTGATGTAGCAGTCATGTCTCGCGGTTAAGTCCACTGGTCAAGTACCAGGTTTTAGTCACTACCCCCCTCACTCCCTACATGTGTTCATGCCTGTTATGTCATATGTACGATCGAGGCCCTCGAGCCCGAGTCGTTGCATCGATACGATGTCGGGCGACTGTCTGGCGGAAAATACCGTTGGATTGTGACCGACATTCGTCAATGTCTCTCGAAAATTGCAGTAGAGCACCCTTGTTAGGCGTCGAGAAGCGCGCTATTTGTATGGACATGGATGTTATCACCCTGAACTATTCGGACCTGCATGGTCCATTATTCCCTGAGGAGGAATATGGCAGACAGGGAGGTGTGCACCCCCACGTCGCCGAGACGCAATGGGTGACATCGCCCTGGTCGAGGAGCCGTTGGCCGGAGGCATTGGGACGCATGGATGGGTGTCCTGCGCCGATTTTTTCCCGCACACCTACCCGGGCATTTCACAAAATGTTGGCTGGGATACGGGGTCTTGGTATCACCTACGTAGGCCACGAGCCTACGGGCGTCGGGGTTATTCCTGATATGAAGCACGTCGTAGACAGTAGGCCCGACGCTGATCGTCATGATCCCTGAGATGGTGTTGGAATCGCGGGAAAGCCTTTTGGCGCATGTAGACACGTATGATACGGCCGAGTGAAACGAGATAGGTAAGTGAAGTTGCAACTCGCGGCTTACAGTAATAGACCCGACAAGGTCGACAACTTCCGGGCGGTCCTACCCGGGAGACTGGCGTGTGCGGCGCATGTTGGAAGGGAGTTGTTGCCGTCCTTTCCATCGACATAGATTTCCCGAGCAGTTTCCTGAGCGGGGTTTGGCATGTCCCGAATTACCGAGGCTTTTGGGAGCTTGGTGTCGTCCTGTGGTCTGCGTCTCGTTGTGGTCGCGTCGTTTCATGCCGCGCGTGCGCTCGTGAGGAGTCGTCGTAGGCAATGAAATGGTTAACTTCCTCCGAGTTTCCAACGATCCAACAGTGACGTCCACCCGTTCGCAGCGCAGTTCGTCTTGAAACGTGGAGAACGGGATGGAGCATAAACCTCTTTTTTTCTGGGCTCCTCCCGGGTGATGGGTCCGCTCTGTGCTTCTAGTCAGGCACATGGAGGAGTAAAGGACCCTGGATTTTTCTCTCTAGACGTTGGTGATGGGGATGGGGATGGGCCATCTGGATGGAGTATGTCCCCGCATCGCCCGCCCCAATGTACTTTGTACCAGCAGCCATCCGTGCTGCAAGTGCGCCTCCATCGAGACCTCCAAGATCTGGGTTCCACTCGCCATGAGGAGGAGATGGAGATGTGGTCCGTTGGGGGATCCATACACAGTAGCTCGGTGAGCTTTCGGTGGGCTCTGGCCTCAAGGACTGGATTGGCTGTGCCGACGTCTCCCATTTAGACGGTGTGTTTTATCACGTGAGGCGATTTTTGATCGATGAGTCAGCATCTAGAGCCACTGATTTTTTGGCATCTGGCGATGAAGTGGTACCGTATCGTCCAAACTCGACGACGAGCAATTCTATGTCAATGGCGTGTTCTAATGCGCTGCGGCCTTCTGCCGGCCGGTTACTGAAGGCGTGTTCTCCTGCGAGGCCGTCCATAACCTCCCAGGTCACGACGACCACGCCCCGAATCGCCTCCCACTTCTCCACGACCGCACCGCAATGCAAGCGCAAGACCAAGGACAACAACAAGACCCGCGGCGTCAGTAGCCTGTACGCCTCGGGGCCCCGCGAGCACCTGTCCATGTCTGACGTGCCGCTGCCGAAGCCGCGGGACTTCAAGCCGGCGGTCAAGACGGACCCCAACCACGGCCTCTGGGGCTTCTTCCCGGCACCGGGTAAACTGCTGTGGACGCCCAAGGAGACGGAGGAGCACGGCAGGGCCTGGAACGTCGAGGAGCTGCGAAAGAAGTCCTGGGAGGACCTGCACTCGCTGTGGTGGGTGTGCTGCCGGGAGCGCAACATGATCGCGACGTCGCGGACAGAGCTTTCTCGGACCAAGCTAGGGTTCGGAGAGCGGGAGCTTGACGAGCGAGATGACCAGGTACTGTTTCTTCTTTTTGCGTCGTCTAGATACCTCGATGATTTCGAATGCTAACTTGGACGCATTATAGGTCATGAGGACCCAGCGAGCCATCAAGCACACCCTGACCGAGCGGATGTACACTTGGCAGGACGCCGTCCACGTTGCCATGTCGGACCCCGAGATCGACCTAGAGGGAGGCGAGGGTCAGGTCTACACTCCCTCTGCCTACGAGGATGAGTACGAGGGCGCAGACTGGGCAAAGGCTGGCGCCGAGGCTAAGCCGGAGCCAGAGATCAAGGACGCATCCCCAGTTGAGGCCGCCGAGGCAGAACCGCAGGCCCCCAAGGGGGAAAAGGAGGCGCCTCGATAGGTATGAGTGATGGCAACCCAGAAAGGGCCTGCATTGTGGTCGCGTGCGTGCGTGCTAGGGCGGGGATGGGAGAACTGTGACACTTCGGCTTGGGTGCTGGAAAGTTGTATCGCTATGTACATCTAGAATATGTAAGATACATTCAGACGCAAAGCATGCGTGCGTTTATAAGGGCACGGGGACACAAGAAACGGGATCGTTTTCCACCTGAAAGAGCTTGTCCTGTTGCGTGTTGCGTTATGTGATTGCAAATGAGCCTACACGGAATTTCGGTGACAGCCCGTGATATAGGGTAGGTGACTTGGCCAGAGCTACCCGACACAAGTGTCTGGAAGTCTCTCGCCCAGCCCCTGTGGACGGATAAGGAAATGGAGGTAATCATGTTCACCGTTTTTGTCGCTGTGCTAAGTGCCCCATGGCCCAAAGCGTTGGACCAGGCTGGGGGGAGGTCATGGGGCAGACAGCCAGAATGGGCGTTTTTTTTGCATGAAGACAGCTGGACGACGGGACCCTGCATCAGACAGATTCAATGCGTCGACAGCCCAATCACAGATATAAACCTGGGCTTCAGTTTGATTTGATCGCCAGCCGGAAGAAGGACGACGTAAAGGAGGCATGGCTGGTAATATAAAGGGTAATAAGCACGTGGTATCATGGGGAGATGAAAGACGGCACGAGTAAGGTGAGGTCGGTCAACTAATAGTTCGAAGTCGCCAAAGACCAGGCCCGTCTCCACCCAAGCCGACTCCGTTGATGACCCCCTCCCTCCCGCTCATCCAACCAACCCGCCGCAACCCCGCCACTCGAGCTTCGTCCCGTCCGCTCTTCATACCGCCTCCTCCCAACATAAACCACCGCTCTCACCTGCTCCATCCTCCTCGCCCACATCATCTCTCTCTCCAAACAGCCGCCCATCATGGATGAGATTGCAAAGGAATACGACGTCATCGTGCTGGGCACTGGTATGTCTCTCTTCCTCTCTCTCTACCTCGCTCTCTGGGTCTCGTCTTCTGCTTCTCTCCTTGCCCCGAGGAGACCCCCGCATCCAGCCAGAGCTTTGCTCGGCGTGGGGCGCTGCATCGCAGGACAAGGGAAGCTTTGGTTTTTTGGTTTCTTTTCTTTTTGCTGACGAGGCTTAGGATTGACCGAGTGCATTCTGTCTGGGTATGCGAGAACCCCGTGATGCCTGCTATGCCATGATGCGATGCTGTGATGCCGTGCTGCTTGGGTGGTGCTGGTGCTGGTGCTAACGCCAACGCTGCTATCGGTGTCGGCGTCGGCGTCGGCGTCGGCGTCGGTGTCGGTGTCGGTGTCGTTACCGCTCCTGTCGACTGTTGGCTAATGCATGCTTCTCCCAGTGTTCTGAGCGTCAAGGGCAAGAAGGTCCTTCACATCGACCGCAACGACCACTATGGCGGGTGAGCTCAACTCCTCCGTGTCCCAGATTAGATTCAACCAAGCTGACCCCTATCCTAGTGAAGCTGCTTCCGTGAACCTCGAGACGGTATGCATCACCCCCCCCACTCCCCGTTCCGAATCCACCCCCTCCTAAACCCATATTTTTCTAACGACGACGCCCACAACAGCTCTTCAAGAAGTATGGCAACTACCCGGCCGGCGAGGAGCCATGGAAGAACTACGGCCGCCTCAACGACTGGAACATCGACCTCGTCCCCAAGTTCCTCATGTCCTCTGGCGAACTGACCAACATCCTCGTCTCCACCGACGTCACCCGATACCTCGAGTTCAAGCAGGTCGCCGGCGGCTACGTCCAGCAGAGCTCCGGTCCCAAGGCCACCGTTGCCAAGGTCCCCTCAGATGCCGCCGAGGCTCTCAGGTCTCCGCTCATGGGCATCTTCGAGAAGCGACGCATGAAGTCCTTCATCGAGTGGGTTGGCACCTTTGACATCAAGGACACCGCTACACACAAGGGTTTGTCGCCCTCCCCAGGCTTATGCTCCCATGACGAAACACATCTTGGTGGCCTTGTCCTCAGAGACCCACGCTGACACCTATGTGCTATCTATACAGGTCTTGACATCAACAACTGCGCTATGAAGGATGTCTACGAGAAGTTCGGTCTCGAGGCCAGTACCCGCGACTTCATCGGTCATGCCATGGCTCTCTACCTCACCGACGAGCACATCTCCAACAAGGGCCAGGCGCCCGAGGTCATCGAGCGCATCCGTCTCTACGGAAACTCCGTCGCCCGGTACGGCAAGTCCCCTTACATCTACCCTCTCTACGGACTCGGCGAGCTCCCCCAGGGCTTCGCTCGTCTGTCCGCAATCTACGGCGGCACCTACATGCTCAACACCAACGTCGACGAGATCTTGTACGATGGCGCCAAGGCCGTCGGTATCAAGGCTACCATGACTGGCGTTGAGGAGATGAAGTTCGAGACCAAGGCCAAGATGATCCTCGGTGACCCCTCGTACTTCCCTGGCAAGACGAAGGTCGTCGGCCACGTCGTCCGTGCCATCTGTATTCTGAAGCATCCCTTGACTGGCACCAACGATAGCGACTCTGCTCAGCTCATCATTCCCCAGTCCCAGGTGGGCCGCAAGAACGGTAAGATTCCTTGCCACCACCCTGTCTCTGCTCTCCCTGCACCAATCCTGACATGCTATAGACATCTACATCGCTTGCGTCTCGTCTGCCCACAACGTTTGCCCCAAGGGCTTCTGGATTGCCATCGTTTCCACCATCGCCGAGACCTCGGCCAACCACCACCTCGAGCTCCAGCCCGGTTTGGACCGCCTCGGCAAGATCGAGGAGCAGTTCATGGTACGCCTCCTCGCTTACTAGAAGTGATAAATAAAAAGACACTAACATGGTTTTCCTCATTTAGGGAGCTCCCATCCCCATCTCCGAGCCCCTCGAGAACGGCACCAACGACAACATTTTCATCTCCAAGAGCTACGACGCCACCAGCCACTTCGAGACCACCACCGACGACGTCAAGGACATCTACCGCCGCTGCACTGGCGAGGAGCTCAAGGTTGAGGGCCTGAGGGAGGGTCTCCAGGTCGCTGAGGAGCAATAAGCGCCCGGTCATCTGAAGTGACGTGGGTAACGCGATGTGAAAGTGCGCTTGGGCAAGGCTCGTGCGTTTCGTTTCGTGGTGTGGAAAAGGACAAGCTCCTTTACCTTGGCAATTGATGTGTCATACACATAGCATGCCATACAGGGACGCGGGGTGCTACTGTAAATGTTACGCACAACGATGAAATATACCTCTTCGATATACACCTCACATTTATAAGCATAATCTTGAGAACAGAGTCACAGCCGCTATTGGCCGACCGACCAGGCTGTCTCGATGGTTTAACTGGTGACTCGCCTCAATTTTGGTACTGACATCTCATGATCATGATATATAACGTTCCGGGCAACCCCCCCTTCTCTGGGGTTTATCAGAGGGTGCCGTAAATATCTAGCTAGCCGACCTGGGGGGTCATCGCAAGAAAACACGCCAAAGTAGAACACTTTGTTGTGAGACTCGCTCCCCCGCGGAACAAACCATCCCATACGCCCTAAACTCCCAAGCAACCCACGACCCGCACCTGCGACATGCGAAAAGAGAAAGACAAGCCGGAAGGAAGCAAGTACTTTTTGATTTTTTATCGTCGCTGAGTCTTGCCCATGCCACGCTTTCCGGCAACCTAGAGAGTTGAACGTTAGTTGTCTGCTGGTGGCGAAAGGCATCGATATAGATGTGAAATGAGTGAAACTTACAAGATGCTTGATGAGGGAGGCAGTGGTATGACGATCGCCCTCTCCCTGTCGGGCCATGCGGTTCAGTTTCCTCTGGTTGAGCTTTTGGATGCGCTCGGCCTTGGTGCGGGCGGCTTCGTCCTGGACACCGTCCTCGAGACGGCTGGTGGCCGGGTGACGGCTCATTGAGCGGGCACGGCTCTTGGAGCGCATGCGATCGCGCGGGGTGCCGCTGCGGCCGTCCACGTCCATGGCGTCGGGGTCGTCGGTGCCCAGACGGCTGCGAGGCAGCGAGCGGCCACGGGGGCGGGACTTGGAGCGGGCTCGCTCGGCGATCTCGGTGGTGTCGACACCAAGGGAGTCGAGAGCGTCCTCGAACTCGGACAAGGGCTTCTTCATCATCTTGCGGGGGATGATGGCCTGGTTCTTGAGTCTCTTCTTCATGAGGGCCTCGTTGCGGATGAGCTGCTGCTTCTCACGGATGATCTCGGCCTTGCGCATGACCTCGGCCTCCTCGTCATCCTCAATCTCCTCATCAGAGTCGTAGAATCCTTCCGCCTCGAGCTTCTCCTCCTCCTCTTCAAGAGACGCCAGCTTGGCCTCAATATCGGGATCGACGAAGTCGAAGACGTTCTTGCCGTCGAAGATCTCGGGGACCTTGTCGAACTTCCACTCATCGTTGGCAAGGAGGTAGTCCCCACGAATGTCAACGTTGTAGACACCAGCACCACCGTTTTCATCCTGGGTATCCCGGGCAGTTCTTCGGCGCTCAGGATCGGTCCTGTCGTACTTCTTGCGCTCCTTGATGCCCTCAGGGATGAACGTCTCCAGGGTCTTGCCTCCCATGGGCTGAGCAACGTGGATTCGGGACATGACGTCGGCCAGTCTGCCGCCAACGGCGC
This sequence comes from Neonectria sp. DH2, assembly GCA_003934905.1. Taxonomy (NCBI): domain Eukaryota; kingdom Fungi; phylum Ascomycota; class Sordariomycetes; order Hypocreales; family Nectriaceae; genus Neonectria; species Neonectria sp. DH2. The sequence goes on along the minus strand of RQWH01000003.1, from coordinate 1,512,387 downwards.
CGGCAGCGCTGGTTCCCGCCTTCAACTTCTGGTTCACTCGCTCGGCGATCAAGCGCTCGCAAGCGGCATTCTTGACTTCCTGGACACCCTCCTGGGTGTTGCAAGAGAGCTGGAGCAACTCAACCTCACCAGCCTTGAGGAGGCCCCTGACCTCGGTCTGGAGCTCTTCCTCAAGGTCTTCGATTCGGGTAACGTCAATCTTGTTGATGACGATAAAGACGAGCTTGTTCGAGAAAAGAGGCTTGATGCTCTTGAACAGCTGGATCTGGGAGGTCACAGTGTAACCACACTGCTCCGAAAGATCCATAAAGTACATGATGGCGGATCTCAAGTGAGCAATGGCGGTGATACTAGATCCTGTCAGTATATTGATCATGATTGCGATTCGGATTGATCCACATACCTTTGCATCTCAATCGTGTTCATCTCCTCGAGAGGGTGATCGAGAATTCCAGGGGTATCAATGGCCTGGAATCGCAAGTACTTGTAGTCGAAGTGGCCGACAAACAGACTCTTGGTGGTGAAGGCGTAGGGCTGGACATCGACATCGGCGCGGGTGACACTGCGCAGGAAGCTGGACTTTCCGACATTGGGGTAACCGCAGATGACCAGGGTTCGGGTGTTGGGGTCGATGGAAGGCAGACGGCCCAAATGCTGGCGGACCTGGTCAAGGTACATCAACGGGTCCTTGAGGCGCCTGATGAGAGTGGCCATGCGACCGAGGGCGGCCCGCTTGAGCTGCTTGCACTGGTACAGCGACTGGCCGTACTTGAGAAGACGGACATAATCTCTGGAGATGGTCTCGATCAGATGCTTGGCTGTGGACATCTGGCCGAGGGCGATTCTGAAGTGGTCGGCATCGTAGAGGGTGTTGAGCAGGTCCTTGTGGAAAGGGTGGATGTCCTGCAGCCGGGGAAAGCTCTCGAGGATGGCGCCAAACTTCTCGGAGAAGGTCTCCTGGGTGAACTTGACCTTACGGGTGTAGAAAGCTGCGAGGATATGTGGTTAGCGACGGTGAAAGCGACGGGGAGGGCGGGTTTTTGGTGGTTGGGGCAATGCGAACATCGAATACGACTGATCTGGAAACCAGCGCGGATCTGGGTGGGCAGCTTGCGCTGGGTCCTGCTCAGCACGATGTCCAGGAACTCCTGCTGAGTAGGGACGGGGGGGATGTCCTTCCAGGTCGTCTTCATGATGGGCGATCTGGTGGTTGGTTTTTCTTATTTTCTTTGCTGCACGACAAGCGGGAGTCGATGCAAGACGAGACTTCTCGAGGCGAGGCGAGAAATGGCAAATTCAGTTGGGCGGTCAATTTTTTTTTCCAAAGAGGTGGGTGGAGTCGTGGCGGGTCACCTTATCGATAAGCACAAGCGTGGGATAACAACCGAAGTCACTCCGCGCCCGAGCTCTGCGGAGGAGGTACAAGGCTCAATTTTCACCCCGCCGAACCAACCCCACCAACACACTGAGAGAGGGTGGGTGCTCGGAAGAAGAAGGCACCGCGGCAGGACGACGAGAGGATTGACAACTTCCGTCATTCACTCACCACCGGAAGGATATCTAAGTCACCGAGAGTCGATTTGCCCCAGGAGGTAAGGCTCGCCTTGTGTCGGATTTGGCTCTTCTCGCAGCAACTTTCTAACTCATCCAAGGTCTCTCTTCCTGTCTCTCACACCCCACCACCACCACCATCCACTCCAAACCACCTCCGTTGACTACCTACCTCCACAACAACATCTCCCGCAATGACTTCCCAGCTCGCCCCTTACAAGCAGGAGTTTCTGCAGGCCGCCATCTCCGGAGGTGTCCTAAAGTTCGGCAGCTTCGAGCTCAAGTCCAAGCGCATCTCCCCCTACTTCTTCAATGCCGGCCTCTTCCACACAACCCGCCTGGCCGGCGCCATCGCCACGGCCTTTGCCCAGGTCGTCGTCGACGCCAGGAAGGATGGCTTGGAGTTTGACATCATCTTCGGCCCCGCCTACAAGGGCATCCCCCTCGCTGCCACCATTGCCGTCGAGCTCGGCAGGCTGGCTCCTGAGACCCTTGACACCGTTTCGTACTCGTTCGACCGCAAGGAAGCCAAGGACCACGGCGAGGGTGGTAACATCGTTGGAGCTGCTCTCAAGGGAAAGAAGGTTCTGATTGTCGACGACGTTATCACCGCCGGTACAGCTAAGCGGGAAGCTATCGATAAGATTCGCAAGGAGGGTGGTATCGTCGTGGGCATCGCTGTTGCTCTGGACCGAATGGAGAAGCTCCCTGCGGCCGATGGTGACGAGTCTAAGCCCGGGCCTAGCGCGATTGGCGAGTTGCGAAAGGAGTACGGTATCCCCATTGTGACCATCCTAACTCTGGATGATATCATTGAGGGCATGAAGAGCTTTGCCTCGGAGGATGATGTCAAGCGGACCGAGGCGTATCGTCAGAAGTACAAGGCTACCGACTAGAAAGAAAATTGCTGTGAAGAATTGATAAAAGAGACAACGTCTATTTGCGTGGACAACCTCTGCTGGGTTTAAGAACAAGAGCCCACTAACGCCCGAGCTTGAGAACTCGATTCTATACATGTCCCACCGTAAATTTGACATTGTTTATCATGAGTTGGGAGGTTCTCTTGAAATCAAAGCACAGGTGCTTGATTGTAGGAATTCCCGTGAGTTATTCTAGAGCTGTACCTCGACTGTTTTAGTGTGAACGGTAGATTTGTTCGTGCAAATAAATGACGGGAGAAATTTCCATCATCATGAGGGGCGGGAACTAAACACTGGCGAGATCATTTAGACCAGCTACCTATGCAATTATGAAAAGTCTTCGCGGATGCTAAGCGGCCCCTGGATGCAGTGGAAAAAATGGAAGTAAGAAAAAAATGCAATTAATTGGCGTACGTCCCTTTCTTGGAGGAGACCTTGAAGCATGTGTGGGTTCCTAGGAGTCGGGTTCGCCCTCATGCTAAGCCCGCTTAACGTGGGTAGGCACTTCCTTGACCTTTTGTTTCGGTCCACCAAGATCAAGGACCTGGAAGAAGTTAGGATTTGATTTCAAGCTCAACAGATGGGACAATGGCTTACCATAGCATGCCAACCTTCGCCGGCCAAGGCCTCCGTACTTGGGCCAAGATCCCTGAACCCAAAGCACTTGTAGAACTGAACAGAGTACTGGGATCGTTAGAATGCCACCAATATCTGAGCAAAGACTTGCAAGGAAACTTACTGGCTTGCATATCAACGCGACTCGATCTGCCATTCCCGATTCATTCATGAGTTGGAGATAGGACTTCATCGCGGTCTTGCCAATGCCGACACCCTGCACCTCGGGACACACAGCGAATGAATGAAGGCATATTGTCCTCCCTGAAGATTGGTGACCCAAAGTTGAGCCCTTCGACGCTGCAGGGTCCCGCCACTTTTCGGGGAACGCCATGTCATCATCTGTGATGACAGGATGTTTACCAAGGGTAGCAATGATATGGGCGAACATGATGTGCTTGGCACGATCAGGGCGTCCAGACTCGACTGGTCGACTGTGCTTCATAGTTGCGATCCACCAGTCCTTGGCATCATCTGGTCTGTAGCTGTTGAACAAGCCATAGCATACTCCTCCGGATTTCCGGATGCGATACTCGATCTGGAGGATTGATTACATTAGCATGAATGTGAGAAAATTTACATCACAAAGCTAGTAGAGAATGGTGACTCAGAAAGAGATAGGGTGGACTTATGGCATACCGTTTCTCTGGAAGCTCTATGCTTTGGATCGGACAGAGCAGCGTACTCGAGCGTCACGCAGGTTTCAATGTCGTTCTCCGTCAGGGGTGATAACATCGGGGCCCAATGAAAGGGAATGACCTTTTTCATAAGACCGGCCTCGGAGTTTCGCTTCTGGATTCTTAACTGGGTGATATTTCTCTTGACCGTGACCAAGTCCTCGTCAGCATCGCAGGAATCATCGATGGCATCGCCATCTTCGTCTGTATCTCTCTCAGACGGAGCACCGCCGGAGAAGATCATGTCCCGAGCTGCCGTCGCGAACTCATTTTTTTGATCCATGTTGGTTGTGAGACGTTGGGGTCGTTGCGGGTCGTTATGTGAGCCCGTTCCTACTCCGGGTTTCCTTGGATCATGAAATCCCGCCCTTGCAGACACGAAGCCGCTAATGCAGTTGGCAGGTCGGGGGTTTTGCAGAAGTCTGCAGACGAGGATTTTCCGAAGTTTGGACGGCTCGTCTGGTAAGTGGATGTTGGTCTCTGCCTGGTAGGTTGATACCCCTGGTCTTTGGTCTGTAGATATCAAGATTGAGAATGACGGTGACGATGACGATGATGATGATGTGGATGGCGTCGACGAGAAACGTAGCATCGCCCTCCAGTCCCGATCGTCGGGGGAAATAGAGGCAAGGCAGCAGGTTGAGCAACGGAATGCGGAGAATTTAGTCACTGAGCTGAGACGTTGGAGTCAGTGAATCACGGAAGGGTTCACGATGTCGGGTCACGGGATAAAGGCGTTAGACGCCAGAAATCAGAACCCTGGTTTGCCTGGCCAGCTGGCTTGCTCGTCGACCCAAGTGGACCCACGGGCCCGAGGGATCGGACGATGAGGACGGCGCCGAGATGGGGCATGTGGGACTACGACGGTATGGAGGGGGGACTGGGGACCGTGCCTGAGCCAACTTTCCGAGGAATGGGACCAGTGGGAGCAGGATGGGAATAACTCGGCTGTGTGGTGTTGGTGTTGGTGTTGGTGGGGTTGGCATAAATCGACACGATCGAGATGGGTTGAGGCAGGTTGAGGCTGAGTGGTTGGAGAAGCTGTTGGCTTTGTTGGCTTCATTTTGGTGAACGAGCCGGACGAAACGAAACGAAATGAGGCGAGAGGGTTTTTCGGCGTGTGACCTCATTGGGATGAACTGATGCGGTTGCCACTTCCCGCTCTCAGCGTCGTACGTGCCTGCCCAACTGCCGCCGTGCCCGCTTGCCTCAGTTGGCGACCGAGGACAAGATACCAGTACATAGATAGATAATCTGCCTTAATATGATTCTCACTTTTTTGGGTTTCCTCATCAGGGCTTTTCATCAGTGCTCGTGTCTGGGGAAAATGGCTGGGGAAATTGTAGTACGGACAACACAGTACAGAGGCTAACAATGTAGTACAGGGCGGGGTGGTTTACCAAATTCCGGACCCTCCACTCCGTTTTTACGAATATCTACCTATAGGTACTACCTATTGCAAATGCCGACCTTATGCTCCATGGCCGGTAAGCAGGTCGCATGTAGAGAACCACAACTTTTATGGATAATTAACAAGGGTTGACAGTCTGAATAGGTAGGAGGAAACAAGTCCGTTCTAGGCCGCCTGCGTTCTCTCTCGAAGCCAAACAATCCCCAAGAGACGGCTCGGGCTCCTGCACGATAATGACTCAACTCGATGTAATCGAGTACCCCTGCGCACTAAACTGCAGGCAAAGCTGCAACCGCTACAGTGCATACCCTAAGGTAGTGAGTCGGAACGCCCTTCCGTGCTGGTCTGCGGGAAGGCCGTACATTGTACCTGCGGACAGCGGATACCGGACAGTGGATAGCGGAGGGCCCTGGACCAACGCATCCCGCTGATTCCACCCGCTGCCATGCTTGTTCTGCCAAAGCGACCAGCTCAGAAGTCACAGTCCTTGATTTGAAGTCGGAACAGGACCTAGCAAGGCTGGGAGGGGCCATCTAGCGGTAACGGGCTCGATAATCTCGATACAACCGACTACGAGATACTGAAGATGTCGGGGAAAACGGCAAGTCTGGTTGTCTGGACATCAACCTCATCGCCAAACAAGGATAGTGATGCTGCAGAGGAGATCATCATCCTGCACCTCGCTTTGGCTCCTTGCCGGAGTCGGCCATCGATCATTGGCCCCCATACGACCCGTCCTGGGACCGGGTCACTCCCTGGAGCGGCAGCAGCCGTGGCGATCTCAAGGCAAGCTTTGCTAACAAATCACCAACAGCCGTGGTATCCTGGTCGGCATTGGGTGCTTGCCTGGGCGGCATCGATGCGTTGTGTACGAAACACGTACAGTAAGTAGTATATCGTTTACACGCATCTGATTGAATCGAGACTATGTGGCCATTGGCTCGGGAGACAACGACGAATATCCTCTCGAGGTTCGATGTCAAAACTGTGCCCTCTGAGGTTGATATGACGGCATGGGCGTCGTGGGACGGCTTTGCCCTACTATAGGTAGGTAGCATCAGTCAGCCTTCGGCGAGCGGACAGGCGCTCGAATGATATTACGGCATCACATCCCAGCCCCGTGATGATTCAGTGTGCAGGGCAGCAAGCAAACAAGCAAGCAAGCTGGTAACTTAAATAGGAGAGCAGGCAGCAGGCAGGTAGGCAAGCAACGCAACGCAACGCAAGCTGAGCAATCAAACGGGGACAGACGAGAAAGAAGGAAGGCGGGCAAGCAGGGAGGCAGACGGATGGACAGCTAGGCAACGGGCTCATGACGCCGCAAAATAAGCCGAGAAGCGTTGTGATGGTGGGTGGCTGATTGTTCTTGTGCTCGTTTGTCCGTTGTCAGACATCGGATCAGGGCAGCAAGCCGAGGCTCACGATGGATGGATGGAAGGAAGAGCAAGAAACCACAACGTCTTGGTGTTCAGGTTGTTGCCTTTTTGCGAACCTAGGCCTTCTGGTGAAGCTGCCCGTATCGCTGGCGGCCTGGGCCGCCGCCAATCACCTGGCGGCTCACTGAAGGCCCTGACGTTCTACTGCGGGCTTGATTCTAGTCCCCCGGAACGCACTGAGAGCTAGGTAGCTAGTGTGGAGGCGGGACGCGGGCGCTCCAGCGCTGTCGTCACCGCCGCGCCCGCCGAGGCCCACTAAGCCCGCAGGAAATTTGCCCCTCCAGGGCCTCCTCCTCCCCTCGTCCACTAACTCTCCCAGGCACCGTCACTGTGAGGTTGGATTCATGCCCTCCACTTGATGATGAACACTTCGTAGGCCACCTACTAGCTACTAGATCCAACCTACAGGCTGCAGTAGAATCCCAGAAGGTCGCCCATTGCAACCTTAGAAAAGCCCTCCTCGGGTCCGTCAGCTTTCCAAGGTTCCCCAGCCAAGCTTCCATCTGTGGCTGTCTCCCAAGTAGGACCCCTCCCAGAAGTCTCAGAAGTCTCAGGACGCTACTACGACAGACCTACTACCTGAGGTACCTCAAGGTAGTTCAACCAGCCAGCTTGTCGTCGCTTTGACCTCGATCGAACCCGTCCTGTTCAAACTCCATCCATCCTAAAGCGAGCGACTCCAAGATCCGCGTCACGACTCAGACCTCCCCACTCCGCCTCCGCCTCCGACACTTACTTTCTCTTCTTTTCCTTCTGTTTTCTATCTTCCCTCTCCCTCTCCATTTCCCCGCCCCCAGATCTTCTTCCCGCCCCTCCTTCTTATTTTCCTCTGGATCCTCAGGTATCCATCTTCCATCACCGAACCCCAGGTAGGCAAGCGGACAGGTACGTAGGCTTGAGCTTCGCTTGCTACCCGTCTACTATTTCATCCGCCCGGGACTGTCTGCTGTGTTCGACTACCCATCTACCTACCAAGAGCTGGCCACTAGACTCTGGCCCTTCACAGTTACGACTACAGCCTTCACCGCGATCACAACCAGAGCTAGATCCGCAAGCAGGTCCGCAAGCAGGTCCGCAACCCAGCCACTCGTCCATCTCCCATCTGCAGTCTCCCTGTCCAGCCTCGACCAACACCTCATCTCGTCTATCCGGATAACCAGCCGAACACTCCGAGCCACACATCTGCCCACAATGTAAGCTTCTCTCCACATTCAGCTCTCCCAGTCCAGCCCGCTGACCCGTTCTTGGCAACCAGGCGCATCACACTCAACATATTCAACCCTCAGGCCGGGGAGCAGGACAGCCTGCTCACCCTCGAGATCTTCCCCGACATGACCATGGCTACTCTCCGCGAGTCTATTCATGCCGAATCCACCGTCCCCGCGACCTCACAACACATCTACCATAATGGCCGCCTCATCTCCGACGACTCCAAGACTATGGAGCAGCTGCAGATTACCGATGGTGAGATGCTGGCCGTGCATGTCCGAGATATGCGAGGTAGCACCGGCGTTCCCGACCAGGCACCCCGACCCCAGCAGCCTCGGAGACGGGGCAACAACGAGCAAGACCCTGAACTCATCCGCCTCCAGGTCCTTGGAGATCCCGCATTGAGGCAGCAGCTTCAGAGACAACATCCCGAACTGGCTTCCGCAGTGGAGGACCCAGGTCGATTTGCCCGCATATACCATGACAGTCAAGACCGTGAGAACAGGGAGCGTCTGGAGCGGCAAAGAGAGATTGAGAGACTCAATGACGACCCTTTCAACATCGACAACCAGAGGAAAATCGAAGAGATGATCCGTCAGGAGAGAGTCATGGAGAATCTGCAAAATGCCATGGAGCACAACCCGGAAGGTATGTCGGATATCCCCACAACGTACCTCTCATATAATCTCTGACTTGCTCTCAGTCTTTGGCAGAGTCCACATGCTCTACGTCGACGTCGAAGTCAACGGCAACAAGGTCAAGGCGCTGGTAGATTCTGGTGCCCAGGCCACAATCATGTCCCCTGCTTGCGCCGAGGCTTGCGGCATCATGCGGCTGGTTGACACCCGATTTGCCGGTGTAGCCCGCGGTGTGGGAACCGCGACCATTATCGGACGCGTTCACTCTGCGCAGATCAAGATCGGGAACCTTTTCCTGCCTTGCAGCTTTACCGTGATGGAGGGCAAGTCTGTCGATTTGCTGCTTGGCTTGGACATGCTCAAGAGATATCAAGCCAGCATCGATCTCGCTAAAGATAAGCTCATCATCCAGGGCGAGGAGGTTCCCTTCCTGGGAGAGGCTGAAATCCCTAGAGAAGAGGAGACAGTCACGGAAGAACCTACTCTGCCCGGCCCTTCAGGAACGAGCATCGGGCAGCGTTCGGGAGCTGTGATACCGCCAGATGCGCCGCAACAACAGCCTCCGGCCGCACCACAACAGGCAGCCCCTCCTGCACCAGCTCCTTCTGCGGCGCCGGCCCAACCGCCAGCCTCGAGGCCCAACTTCCCACCCGAAGCCGTCGAAGGTCTCATGGCTATGGGAGCCACTAGGGAACAGGCTCTTCAAGCCCTGCAAGCGGCAGAGGGAAACGCTGACGTGGCCGCCAGTCTCATCTTCTTCTCGTAATCTGGGACACTTGGAATGGCATTATGAATAGCATGACAGGGGATCAGGACAAGGACGGAAGTTCAGAGTTTTGGAGTCGTGAGGCGGATGATAATTAGATACGGGCTCTGGACAGCTCGTGGCGACGGGTGGATAGAGGAATGGCTCGGCCCGCGCACATGCGGAGAGATTACATTTGCTTTTCTACTTTGCTCGCATCAAATAACTTATAAGAGAGACCCCTTTTTCAGACAAACCCAGACAAACCAAGAAAAGCCATGCCAGTGCACCGTTTGAGGCGGGTATTCGTCGTCGTGGAGCTAAATACAGTACCGCCCAGAAAACTAAGCCCCCTTTATCGGATTTTGTAGAGGCAGGGCTTCAGGACGGAAGCTTCGTTCACCTCCGGCTCCTCATCAATGGCATCTATCTTGCGGATGATGGGCCTTCTCCCCTTGGGAGGCTCTTCCGGCTTCACTCCCTTGCCCTTGGTCGGCGCTGCGCCCTTCATAAAGTGCATCTTGACAAACATCTTGTTGGACAGATCGATCGCCTCGCGGTCGCCCTGAAGGACGAACCCCGGGACTTGAGCACCTCGACAAAGGCGGACACGTCCGTCTCCCGGCGGCGGTCATCCTGGCCGTCTACCTCGACGGCTAAGTCCTCGTTGTTGTTGTTGTTGTCGCCGTCGTCACCGGTGCCCTTGCCCTTGCCCTTCTGGATCTTCTTGCGGTTCCCCACGCTGTGGCTGACGGGTGCGTTCTTTCTGCGGATGGGACCGAAGCGGCTCTTGATCTCGGCCACCCAGAGCTCACCCTTCCAGTGCAGGATGCGGTAGGCCTCCTCGACGAAGTCGACCCAGTTGGTGCCCATCAGAGCCAAGCAGAAGACGGCGACATTGATGGAACCGTCCTCAAGGGGTAGGTTGGCGATGTCGGCCTTGATGACGAATGGATTGGGGCTCTGGAGGTCGAAGCTCTTGACGGTAATGCGAAGCTTCTTGCCGTCGGCCTTGAGGGCCTCGCCAAGGCGGGCGTCGCCGCACCCGAGGTCAGCGATGGTGCAGCGCTGGACGGTTCGGGGCAGCACCGTCCGGGCAAGGGACAAGGGCGGCGCGCCGGAGCGCTGCTTGCCGGGGGCGCGAACACGGCCGCGGGCGCGGATGTCCTTGAGGAAGCTGTCGACGGGGTTCTCGGGCCAGACCTTGACCTGGCGGCGGAAGCCCTCGTGGTACTCTCCGAACATCTCGGGGGACTCGGCGAAGAGCTGGTAAGCCTCCTCGGACGGGCGCGTGTAGAGCGTCTCGTTGAGGTGTCGGAACCGCGCCGAGATGAGCTTTTCTCTCATGGCCGCTTGGAGGGGGGTGAGCTTGGGAGCGGGAGGTGCGGCAGGGGCCTTGACGACGGTTTCGCTCTTTGCGGCTGAGGCAGGCGAATCTGAGGCGGCCTCGGCATCGTCTGTGGGCTTTTGCTTCTTGTCCTTCTTGTCCTTCTTGGTCTTCTTCTGCTTGGGCTGGGCCTCACCCTCCTTGTCGCCCTCCTTCTCACCCTCCTTCTCACCCTCCTTCTCACTCTTCTTGTCGCCGCTTTCGTCCTGTTCCGCGGGGGCCTTCACCTCCCCTTTGCCGTCCTTCTTCTGCCGCTTGGCAGCCTTGTCGGGTTTGGGGACATTGGTCTTCTTGCCCTCGATGACGGATTCCCACAGGTCGGCGACCGTCGAGGCCGTGACTTCTTGGGGTGCAGCAGCGCCAGCCCGCTTGCGCTTCCTTGGTTTTGAGCCGGGCGTTCCCTTTCCCGCAGACTCCTGTTCGGGCTTGAGGCTGTCCGCCGAGACGGACCATCCTGGTACAGCAAACATCTTTGATGAAGCCGGGGATTGAAGGTTGCCTATGTGATTTAAGTCTTCGTTGGTGTTGGTTGTGGTTGCGGTGGTGACTTTTCTTCATCTGATTTTTTTACACATGCGTCCCGAAAAGGCAATCGGGTGCGCAGGCGCAGGTTGGTCTAGAGTGGTCCGTGCACGTGCAGGCTGGTGCGACTTCTGTGGTGCAAGCTCCTCTCCATGGGTTAGGAGTATCAACGACATCTCTGTTGAAACTTGAGATTGAAAATAAATGTGATTGTTTCGGAGATTAATCTGACAAGCTTTCAAGGTAATTAAGTTGGTTTAATTTAAAATCCGCCAAGAACGGACGTTGTATAGCAAGTGAAGTGCTGGGAGGCAGTAATCTGGGCAGGAACTGGTTAGGTATGAAAGAGAGAAACGGTCGCCGGGTTGATGTATTTCTAAAATGGACGTTATGCCTCTTCCCATAAATCGACTCTATACCATACTTGTGGCATGATGGTTTAAAGTTGAGCAATACATTTAAACCGCCTGGGTCTTGGAACGTGTGTTGGGATGATCATGGGCTCCTATCTCATAGACTGTTCGCTATCACGAAAACCCTAGAATTGTACTCTTTGACTGAGCTTAGAAGCAATTCCAAGGTCGCATCTAGCCGAGATCTTAAAGCAAAAATTTCAGTATCCGTTGGAGCAGCGGGTAGTCCACGGCGCTCTGAGCATACACTCCGTCCCAGTTCACCACTATTTGGTTAAACCAAGAACGTGACATTTAACGCGTCTAGTAAGCGCCTGAAGCTAGAACAACGAACTCCCAGCACCAGCTTACCGGGTAGCACTTTCGCCTAGAACCCTTGCTGTCGCGATTATAGCTATTTCTTCTGTTCGAACAATATGCGAATTTGACTCTTGTCTTTTCTTGTTACGATAAGTATGGAGCAAAGCAGGTAAAGAAAATAATTATGAAAAGGCTTTGGTGTATGCAATCAACAATATAGGACTAGAAGCGAAGGCAACCCGTACAATATGGACTTGATTCGCAAGGGAGGTTGGGTATGAACCTAATCACTATATGGCCGGACATTGAATCGATGACGTTTAGAAGAGGGGCATGCCGCGTCCGGAGATACTGCTTCGCTATAGGCAACTGGCCTTTCCATCTCCGAACGGGTCGGGGTTGACTAGTCCCTTGAACGGCGATGATTCCCAACTCGCTGGTTGTGGCACCGGATCTCACCGTGCATCCGAGATTGTACGAACATGCACCGGGAAACTTCTCATCGGCCATAGATAAGAAGACATGCGACTAGCCGCCGGCACCGAGAGAGGCCGTCCCCGGGGCCGTAACTGCGACACTGGGAGACTGGTGACGGGTAGGTTGGCGAAAGCCGTGTCTCCTCTCCTGCAGAGCATTTGTCTTGAATGACTGGCGGAGTGACAATTCGGTATTGGTCCCCCACTGCTTATGTGGATGACAGGCTGCGGTGCGTGCGAGATAGCTGCAGCAGGGACTGTAAAGTCAACTGACACGAGTGGTGATGCCCATGCTAGGAGCCGCCTTGGCCTCGAGACAACGAGGAGGGCGAGGCGGCTCTCAGCCGAGGATTGGCTAGAGCGTCGGAAGCGGTCACACTGGTTCGCCCCAAGAACATGCCCCGACCCGCGTGACTGTGCTATTTAGGACTGCGGATGCATGCAGGGGTTCACATATAGTGGGTATCAAGACGAGATGCAGAGCAGAGTCGCATCGACACGGGGATCAGAATGATGACTCTCGAGAGGCATCGCAAGCGGGAGACCGCGTCGGTACCGGCTATAGCAGGACACAGGGACTGTATAGCCACCGACCCCAGTGCCGATCTTCAACGGCGTCAACTCTTCGAGGGGTACAATAGTCCGGTCTGATGCACGATCCCGGGGCATTGGCGTGGCTTCCCGCGAGCAACCACGCACTGGGCGTTTCGTCCGAACACGAAGCGCAACTCTAACTCATGTTTGGGGCCCGTACCGACGGCGGTGGCGGCCCGGTCGTGGAGGTTGCCGGGCAAGCACGTTGACTCAGAGAACAGTGATGAGCAACCGCACAAGGCTATAGTAAGGCCTGGGTGAGGTTTGACTCTTGATGGAGACTTAGCCGTGTTGCTGGCGAACGGTGTGGCGGACCTAGCGGTCAAGAAGACGACGGTTAGATAGGAGTCGCCCCGGGATGGAAGCCAATACCGCCCTGCAGTAATGGCGTCTGTACGTCAGAATACCATGCCCCAACTAAACCAGCTGAATGCTGTGACACATTGCCTAACTTCCTCTATTCCAGGCAGACAGAGAGGGCTCGTACTCGTAGAACAGTCCAGATACGGACAGCCCTTCAGCGGCGCCAATTTGCCACAGCATCGTCTACATGGTAGCCACACCTGCATGAAATAGGACGGAACAGACACGACTTTCCCCAGGCTGAGAGTGCTGAGCGGGTCCTAGACCCATCCACATGTCCATGATCATGATTAGGGGCTGGAGGGCGGAGAGGGGAACAATGGATCAATGGGCACCTCGCTCCCGCAGCAGAGAAACGGCGTCTCGGCAGCAAGCTGCAGGCTCACAGCATATTGGAAGGAGGCCTCGGGATGAGGTGGGTTGATGAGCCACCCCTGCACAAGCTGGCGATGAGGCAGAGATCCGACCAAAGGATATATGCCGGGCTAGATGAGAGAGTTGCGCAAGGGCAGTGCCTTTGATTTTCGTACCGTCGTGAGAGACATGGCATGCGGGCAAAGGGACCTGGGGATGTGCGCGAGACGAGCGTTGTGCAACACTGTGTAATGTTTGTGTTACACAGCGGCTTGGCTACAAGCTGCATCAACTGCGTCTGGGCGACCAAGGCAAGGGTGAGGGAGATGGGTACTTGTACGGATAGGCACGGGATTGGCACTGAGTCTGGTCTGGGCATGGGGGTGTTGGGAGTTGGGAGTTGGGAGTTGGATGTTGGGCGTTGAGTGTTGGGTGTAAGTTGTGGGCTGTGCTGTGGGAAGAGTGGGAATGTGTCAGACAGGCAACCTACCGAAATGGAGATGTTCTGTGAGCCTCGAGCTTTGTGGCTAGCGTAAACAAGGACGAGGATGAGGGCAAGGACGCAGAACGCAGGACTCGGCGTGGTATAGCGGAGCACGGGCGCAGGAAGGAGGAGGACGAGGAGGAGGACGAGGACGAGGACGAGAAGGCATCTGGCGGTGGTTGATGGTTGATGGCGATGATGATTGGCAATGGTATTGGCAGTGATAATGCTAGTAGGGATGGTCGTAGTGGTTGTGGTCGTGGTCGTGGTAGTAGTGGAGGTGTTTCTGCGAGGCTTCGGTTCAGATTGCCATGGTGTCATAATCGTGCAACAGGGAACGAGGGTTGCTAATAAGGTTTGCAGATGTTCGGATGCTCCGACGGAGGAAGGAGCGGGCCATGGTCCGAGAAGCGCCCGAGTGAGAGCCGGCCGTGTAGTAGGGTTCGGGACTCGCTCCGCCGGCCCCCTAACCCGCAGGGGTCTACAATACGGACATTGAACGGGACTTGAGGGAGGGTACGGGAAGTAAAGCAAGAAAGGCTACTCGTCATTGAGCCCCCGGATTGTTCAAAGAGGATGTTGAAAAAGAAGGGGTCGGCTACGGTAGGTGAGGAAGCGGAGGAGACTAGTGGCTGGCTGCAGGGCGAGTTGCTTTTTGAGGCTTGAAGGTGCAGCAGCCTCGCGTATGGTAGGTAAATAGTGGATGGATGGCTACAAACTGTGCAAGATCGAAACCCTGTCCAGAGCCAGTACCGTACGAATACAGCGGGGACAAGGTTAGGGCGGATGCATGACTATAGTGGCGGATCACGCCGCTGTTTCAGTGTCTGTGGTTTACGATGGAGGACTGGCAGCCTGACATGTACTGTCGCCGGTTAGCAGGAACTTTGCTTGTAGGGCTGTAACTTAATCCCTAGGATGGGATATAGCAGAAGGGGGTGTTGGATCATGGGAAGAGGGAGAGGGAAAGGGAAAGGGAAAGACGTTTGTGTGCGTGTAAAGCATTGCATCACATAAACCTGCACCCCCGCATCAATAGAGCTGGCTACTACTACTACTACTACTACTACTCGAGCGTGGGAGACCATGGGCCAGGAAAATGCGTCAATAGAGGAAGAGGGAATGCAAATGATGAGTGGATGGATGTGAGAGAGGCAGAAAGGGTAGCACGGCGGCACGACATTGCCACCCATCTGCAATCTGCAATCTGCAATCTGGAATCTGGGCCCGTCTAATTAGTCCTTCTCCATCCATCCGTTCATCCTCTTCTCTTGTCAATGCTACGCATGCGGGTTGGTTCGTAACCCGGGCCTTCAATCCACTCCCACGTTAGGATGGACGCAGGCGCGGCGATTTTAGGGGTCTTGGCTTTTGCACTTGTGTACTGTGATTGTGCCGAACTGTTTTTCTTTTTCTTCCCCCAACCAACGGGCGGCTAATTACTGTACTCTGGACGCACATTGCACCCGTGGTCCATTGCCAGATGAGAGGCTGCACCTAACTACTACGTAACGTAGCCTACCTGGATCCGCATTTCGATGGCGGACCTCGGTTCAGTGAGCGAAGGTGGTGTGCGTGAGGTGTGTCTGTGAAGGTGTGTATGGTAGACCCTTTCCTTGGGCTACCGTGCACCAACCTTGTCTAATGCGTCCCTCCTTAAGGTCAGGAAATGGCGTAGGGATTTTGCATCTAAATTGGATGGAGATGTAGATGGAAGCCCTGGGGGTTTTGGAGATAGAGGGCAGTCGATGCTCTGTATGTAGTCTACGGATACTTCGTGGTTCGTTCCAAATACGCCCGTTGACCAGACGTTATAGGCCCACATGTTAATTACTTAGTAGATGCCGGCCTTCCCCCTCCCCCACTACCACCAGCGGATGGACTGGACGGTTTCGTCTCTGTCCCTTGTCCCTGTCAATGCCATTGGCCTCGTCTTTGTTTCCTTTCGATCTGGAGTTTGCAGGCATTCGGTATTCGTACTGTAAGCAGGTAGCCAGCCAGCCAGCCAAGCCGTCCACCCACCCTCGTTGCTTTACCCTTGTCTGGCTGTGGTCTTTGGTGACACCCACCATCTCGTCTCGTCGGTTGGCCGGCTACGAACACAGCCAGCTCGCACTCACACCCAATGCCCTTGATCAGATCTCGCGCGGCCTTTGCTTTTGTGTGTTTGTCGGTGTCGGTGTCGGTGCCCGGCCTCTGGGTCTTCTTCCTTCTCCATTCTCCCTCTCGTTCTTCCTTCTCACTCTTCCGCTCCCTTTTTCTCTTCTTCTTTCCACCGCTTTCTCTCTCTTATACCGTCCATCCACAGCATCAGCAGCAACGACAAGGACGTAGCCATCACCATCCCCTCTCCTTTTCACGCCGTTTTGCTTCGCTTGGTCCTCCAACTCCACTCCTCTCCTCGTCGACCCCCCCCACACCCACTTCCCGACCCTCCTCACCTTACCTGACTTTGCCTTAGCCAGGGCCAGCTACTTCGTGCACTACCGACCCGAAACCGCCGTGCAAGGTAGGGACGTCAGTTAGGCTTTTAGCTGTTAGCTGTTAGCCGTAAGCTGCTTGCTAGCTCTTGGCTGCCAATTGCCGCCATCATCACCAGCGCCCCCCACAGTGTAAACCCTTCACCATACCATTTCCATCCTCATCTCCATCTCCATATCCACCTACCGTCCATCGCCTAGCTGCCTCGCACCGACCTTGTCACTTGTCCACCACCACATCCATGGTCCGCTAGCTATCTGCGGCAGTCTTGCACCTTAGCTTTAAGCCCGCCTGCTTTCGCTTTTACTCGCTGGCATCCAATTCATTCATAGTCACCTTCACCACACCCACCCTTTATTAGGTCACTTATCACACACAGTCCTTCTGTTTCTCTCTTGTTCACTCACGTTACTACTTTTCCCACCTCGCTCTGACGTTGAGCTACCGGACTGACTACCGGACTCCCTACCTCTGTCTACCTACCCGTCTACCTCTTTTGGCCACTCTTGCCCGGCATCCTCCCCTTGCACAACAATTGCAACTATTCGTCGGAGATTCGACCCGCTCTCTGTCGAGAGAGACAAGAGACAAGAACCCAGACACAGACTACAAACACACAAGACAAGACACGCACAGACAGACAGACACACCACAGGCACACACACAGACACACACACACAGAGAGAGAGAGAGAGAGAGGGAGAGGGAGAGAGAATCAAGAACCTGCCGTCCCCCAAACCCTTGCTTCTGTCGCTCCGCTGGTGCCCACTGCCCCGGCCCCCGAGCTGGATTGGTAAACCGCCGACCATCGAGTTACACCACCATGTTTCACTCCCTCCAGGAAGCTTCCTTATACTACTAGACAAACCTATCTTGGCCGCCGCTGTCTCGCTACTCTCCATTTCCCGCATATTATCCGCCCACACCTTCCCTCTAGCCTAGATCTTGCTCTTCCCCCGGTATCCGGCCCCGTCTCCCGACCCGTATCATCCGCCATCTCAGCTCTCTTCGTCGCCTTCCTGTCTCGGCCTGCCATCTTCGTCCCACGCCTTTTTTTTTTTTTTTTTGCCGGCCCTCTCGCTCTCGCTCTCGCTCAATTCCAATTACGCCGTTCGTCATATCTTTCTCTTGACTAAGTAGAGACTCGAATCGCCTTCTCTCCACCTTTCCCGCTTTACTTCCTTCTCTACCTCGCTTCCGCGAGCGCCGAAACTCTGCCTCGGCCTCGCCGCTTTCTGTCTCGATCCGACACATCAGCAAGCATGATGTGAATCTGCCAATTGCATGCAGATCTGTATGAATTAAGACCTAGCAAAAGCTGCAAACCACGGCTCGCAACATCCCCATATTGCCGGCATGGATCAAAGCGCTGGTTCTACGGCGTCTATCGCCACTGCATCTCAGCAACCCGCTCCGGCCTCTGCTCAGCAAGACGATGATGGCAGAGATGATCCCAATCCCAAGAGAACCAATGTCAGAAAGCGGACAAAGACAGGATGTCTTAGTAAGTGAAAAGCCCCATTCACACAAAAAGCGCCTGGTTGATGGAAATGCTAACCCAGCCTGCAATGTAAAGCTTGTCGCAGAAGGCGCATCAAATGTGACGAGGGCAGACCAACGTGCAACAACTGCATCAAATCCAAGCGGCAATGCGAAGGATACAGCCAGCGCGTCATCTTCAAAGATCCCATGGGCTCTATGCAGGGCGGTCCGTTTGGGCCAGCCCTGTACCCTCCAGGATCACATCTTGTCAGCCAGATGCAGGGCAAGACTTCATCACAAGGACCGTTGCCCATTATTGCTCCCAAACCCCCCTCCTTTGCTTATCATGGACATGACAATGCACCGTATGGACACTATACTCAGGGGCAGGCCGTTCCAGCAGTGTATGACTTCAGTCCGACCCAAGCAGTGCCACCACCATATCCGCAATCCAACAACATGGTACCACCTCAACCTCCTGCCGGGTATGTCAAAATCAACCATGATCCTCGGCCTCACCACTTTGGACCGCCTCCCAACGTACAGGACAGTGATGCCTACTCGTCTGCCCGGCGGCCGACGATGCCCGATGGGCCCGACGAAAACCGAGATGACCGTGCTGGGACAGTCCACGAGCAATTTTCGGCCTACGACCCGCCGGACGACGATACCTCTATGGGAGAATCAGACGACGAGACCCGAGATCCTCGAGAGATCTTGGGTCCCATGGTGAAGCAGTTCAATGGGTCTTGGGATATGAACGGCACCCAGGTCCGGGCCTTTTCTGCATTTGCGAAATGTAACGTGCTTTCGGAATACACGGCTTCTGCCCAAATATCGGAACTAAAGGACCCCAGAATGCTGGCCATATTCATGCATTTCATCCAGGTTACGGGCCCGAGCATGTCACTATATGAACGGCATCCATTCGATAATGGAGGCGAAGACACCTACGATCCGACTCCTAGGGGAGCGAATAACCTCTGGAGTTGTGAGTGTACCGCCCTGAACAGAGAGATCCCAAGCTAACATATCGTCAAGATACTTTCCCCATCATCGCTTTCAATCATCCGGCGCTGCTTCACTCCATACTTGCCCTGGCCAGCTTACAGATCGCTAAGCTGCAAAAGATTCCCGCCACCGCAGCTATGAAGCACTACCACCTGGCGATCCGCAGAATAGCGAAGAACGTGAAGACGCCGCTGAGGCGAACGCAACCTCCAACACTCGCAGCGACTCTTTTGCTAGCTTACTTTGAGGTCTGGTCGTCAGATCACACCAAATGGTGTAATCACCTATTCGGCGCAAGGATATTGCTTCGCGAGATACCGCTGAGAGACTTGTCGCGGAGATGCTTGCCAATTAAGCGCCTCGCCCAGAGAAAGAAGGACTCCGATGATCAGAGCCAGATGAATTCTTTCTTCCCTGGTTTTCGTGTGACTCCCCAGAGCGAACTGGTTGAGCTCGACTACGACCTCTTGCGAACATTGTCGGGTCAGAATATTACGGCAGAAGACTATGGTCTTGGCGAAGATCAACCCCTTGACCCAGCAGCCAGCTTCACATCCGATCGAGATATTGAGCAGTACGAGAATCTGCGAGACTTGTACTGGTGGTACTGCAAGATGGACGTATATCAGAGTATGCTAGGTGGCACCAAGTTATTGCAAGTTCCCCGTCGTCTGCAGAAGCCTCTGCCAAAGCTAACAGGTTTTGAAGTATGGAATACGAATGCTGGACTCAATGCCCACCTCGCGCATCTATGTCGAAGCTAGAAGCAATGTAAGCAAGCGACTGATTTCTTTTGAAGTTACCTTTGACGCTGACATCTTGCGCAAGATACGGAACATACGACCATCTCATGCTCTTACTTGGGCGGCTCACGGATTTCTCTTCCAAAGATGTGTCTCGAAAACGAAGAGCAAGCCGCGCCAAACCTGCTCCCCCAGGGGCGCCCTCTCCTCCTACATTCGCAGGTATCATGCCCACGGATGGAAACTTCAAGGTCCCGATGGGGTTTACGCCTCCGCGCGATACATCCCCGCAGAGCGACGCTACCGAGGAGCAGGATCCCGATGCCAACTTTCAGGCGGCGCTTCAGGAGTGGGAGGCCATCAAGGAGGCGTTCGAGGCGTTCGAGAAAAGCCTAGGACCCGAGTTCCAGCCTTTAAGACCAGAGTACTCAGATCGAAGAGATTCACCGTTCGGGATGACGCTGCAGTATCGGACTTTCTCGGTCGCAGGAATCTGGATGAACTTCTACATGGGCATGATCCACATGTATCGAACGCATCCCTCGATGGCCCCAGCAGCCATGCAGGCGGCCGGCATGTCGGCACACCAGACGGGAATGTTCTCAAATAAAATTGGACGCATCGCCGCAGGCTTGTCGGATGATTGTAGCCAGATGACCGAGATCAGCACCCTCGTCAGTGCTGCTTTCATCGAGAGCTGTTTCTGCCTGTTTGTGGCAGCCATAGAGGTATGTCCCCCTCCCCGAATTCACCGGACACTTGATATTGACACTCCTTTAGTTTCGAGACGATGCTCAGCGGACGTGGGTCGTGCGCCGGCTGCGTGACATCTCGCGACTCACGGGCTGGCAGTCTGCAAGACAGATCGCCGACGGCTGCGAGTCGGCGTGGGTCAAGGCGGCCCAAATCGGCCGCGGTCCGGAGTACGCCCGCGTGGAGGAAACCGGCGTGCCGATATCTGTCTGGCAGAACCCCGACGCATCGACCGCAAGATCCAAGAGTTCGGGCAAGGAGCTGGCGAGGAGCGACGCCTCGTGCTCGCCAAGTCCGAACGCGCCTCGTATGCTCTGGGGCTACTCGGAGTGGAGCACGACCTTCAGTTCCTAGAGTTGAAGGATGAGGGATGAAGAGCTAGAGTTAGACAAAGAAAAGAAAAAAAGGAAAGAGAGGGAGGGGTTGATAATGCGAGATGAGTCCATGTTTTCCATCTTTGAGTGTGCATAAAGTATCAGAAGCTGGTCCCAGGATCCCAGGAACGCAAGGAGCTGGGAATGTTGGCATGTTGGCATGTTCTACAAGAGGGGCTTTTTTTTATAGATATCTGGCACCGTCGCTGTCACTGTCAGTACCCTTACATTAATGATACATAATTGCGAGCCCGCTCGGGTATAACGCCTTGTGTACGTCTCCCTAGCAAGTAGTTGGGCCCTGATCTTAAAACTCGAAGGACGTTTCTCTATTTGTTCATGTGTAGACCTTTCTTCTCTCAGTTCGCCGGCAGCCGCTCCACAACCGCGGCCATCTCCTCATCTGTGTATATTCTGAAGCCCTTCTCCCGGGTCACGCTCGCAAGCTGCACGTTCTTGGCGTCTAGTTTCTCCTCCATCACCTGCTTCAACGTCTTGAGGACTAGGGTCTCTGCGTCAACGAGGGTCAAGGACTATTAACTCGTGGTCAGCCAGTGTCTAGGAAGTTGTTGATTAGGTGGGGAAAATGAGGATCTACCTTGTGGTACTCGTTCTGAAGCTCAGCCTGGGCACCCTCAGAGCCAGAGCCAATGGCCTTGGCATCGTAGCGGTAAAAGGTGCCGCTGGGCTCGGCGTGGAAGAGCTGAGGGCCGTCCTCGTCGAAGCCGGCAATAAGCAGGGCAACGCCAAAGGGACGACTCATGATGGTCTCCTCGCCGTCAGCACCCTCGCCGAAGCGCAGGGCAAGGTCGCAGATGGCCTGAGTGCAGCTCTCGACACGGAGGTTCTCGTTGTAGTTGAAGGCGTGGTTCTGGCACTCGACGCGAGCGTGCTCGACCATGGAGCGGGCGTCGGCCTGGAGGCCGGACATGGCGCAGCCGATGTGGCGATCGATCTCAACAATCTTCTCAACCGAGGACGTCTCGAGGAGGGTCGAAGTGACGCGCTTCTCAACGCCGAGGATGACGCCCTCCGAGGTGGCGACGCCGATGGCCGTGGAGCCGAGCTTGATGGCCTCGAGGGAGTATTCGACCTGGAAGAGTCGGCCTTCGGGGGAGAAGGTGTTGATCCCCCGGTCTGTAGTGGCGAGCGAGAGAGGTTAGCGAGATGCCAGATGGCTCAGGGCGCTATGGGAGAAGCAGAAGAGGCTCGCAGCGGGCACCGGGACAGGCAAAAGGGACGGGGGAGCTTGCCGTATTCCGATCTTGCCATAAACATCTTGGCGGTGTTGTTGTTGTCTGGAGGGACGAGAGCGCTCGGGCGGGGAGAAGGTGATGCGAGACGGCGACGAGGGCGAAAGGTCGAGAGAGAGGGTGTGAAATGGCGGATTGAGCTGGGCCGGGCTTGTAGTCTAGTGGTCTGCGGGTGGGAGACGGGAAGGCGGAGGGAGGGCAACGGGATGGACGAGCTCTGGTGGAGTGAACGTGGGAGTTGGAGTTTGGAGGTGCTAGGCAAGCAGTCCGCCTACGTAGCCGTAGCCGCAGCCGCGCCCACACCGAACCCAGCGCTGGAGCTTTACTGTGCACAGTGAGGGGCTCCCTGTAACGCCAGGGCTTTGAGTGCTGGCTCGGGCGCGAGCTGTCCCATTGGCCCTTGCCACAGATGCCAGTGGGGTTTCACCGCCACATCTGTGGTTTCCGAGCTAGCAATCCGAGTTAAGCCTGTTCGGGCGTGCTGGCAGTGAATGCCTTGTGTATCCTGAGGCCTTGGTAGAAAGCCGGGGAGGGAGTTCCCGTTGCTTGACTTGTAGATTCTCTGACTCTGCAATATTCAAAAAGGCCTTGAGATTATCGAATACTATCTTCACGGCTCTTTTAAGAAAAAATCCGACCTCTTTTGTTAAGTACAGAACAGTTGATGGTTGTTATCGATAAGATACCCAAGCATAGATAGTTACCCTCTTATCGATCCCAGAAGTCCCCTCAATTTGTGCCGCCGACGCGACAGACACGCCCGACAAGAAACCCCACGTCAATGCTCACGTCGCGCGATTGGGCACTTATACCAGCGTCAACTTCAACATTCAACACTCAACTCCTCGCGATTCCCCTAACAACCACAACCACCACACCGAGCCCTCCCTAATCTGCCTCCAACAGCGCTGGAAATCCGAGGGCCCTTTACAGATGTAGCCCGCCAACATGGCATCCGGTGCACCACGAGCATCGTCCCGAGCAAACGGCCAAGGCGACGACCGGCCCCGCGTCCCCGCCACCCATGCGAGCAACAGCTTCAAAAGCGAACGCTCCGAGTCCAGCAAGGGGCCCTCGCCTCGCCCGGGCGCCTATCCCGGCACGCACAAGCGGACGGCGTCGGGCAACCCGCGGACGAGCAACAGGAATGTCGAGGAGCGTCGTTTCGAGGAGAGGAGGGTCACAGAGCGCACCTTTGAGGCGCACCTGGAGCGAGTGATACCGAGAGCCGCGAGCCCGGATAGGACCCATCGTCGGGGCGGCCCTTCGGAGAGCAGGACAGCGCCGGATGCGCCTCGACACAAGACACCCGAGCTGAATGTCAGAGCAGAACCCCCGCTAGGTATACCCGTTCCATGACTGAGCTACTCGACTTGGCAAGGCCGCCGTGAGGACTAACTCTTCGTGAAGCACCATGGAACCCCGAAGCCACCCTACTTCCTCATACCACCGCCCCCTTGGCCTCTCGAATATCGATCCCTCCGCTGGCCTCGACCGTACCGCAGGCCCCGCAACCGAAACCGCTTGGCGAGCTGAGCCTAGAGCTCCAGGAAGCCGCCATCGTGGAAGACCTCCTCTTTGTCTTCATGGGATATGAAGGACAGTACATCAGGTTCGCCAAGGGATACAACCCCAACGAGGAGAGAGACAGGCTGTCCGGGCCGACGTTCAGGATCCTGCCTGGTCTCGACCCTAGCCTACACGATCTGACACAGTCAATGTTGAAGACGGCAACGTATTACTCCGCCCTCGAGGCTTTCGTCGACGTCCAGAGTCGCGAGGAGTTTGGCGCTGTCAACCATGCTCTCTGTGCGTCAATACGAAAGTTACTGCATGACTACCTAGTCATGATTGCACAACTAGAAACGCAATTCCTCACCAGCGAAACATTCACTGTCCATGTGCTCAATATCCACACCATGTCGACGAGCCAGATGATGCTGCAACTATATTCGCTTGCGCACGAGCTGCTCAAGAAGAACGCGTTGCTGGATGACGAGAGTGACGAGTCGGAAGACGATCCGGACGACTATGACAATATCCTCAAGAACTTGCAAGATGGCGGCGAACTCATGCCCGGCAACATGACAGGCAAGAAGATCTGCAAGGGCGGCGTCGTTCTCGGGCTAATCACGAAACGACTTGAGTCCATGTCAGGCGACCCATCGGCTCGGGCGCTTCTCACGTCCCTGCTCCGAGATGCTAGCAAGCCATACATGGCCATGCTCAACGAGTGGCTCCATCACGGCGGGATCCATGACCCCCACTCGGAGTTCCTCATCAAGGAGCAAAAGAGCATCAGGCGCGAGAGGCTCGAACAAGACTACACCGACGAGTACTGGGAGCGGAGATACACCATCCTCGACCAGCACGTGCCGCCGCAACTGGAGGGCGTCAAGGACAAGGTCCTGCTGGCTGGCAAGTATCTGAACGTGGTCCGCGAATGTGGCGGCGTTGACGTCAGCAAGGTCGTCAAGGACGTGCCGGCCTCGTTCGACGACAGCCGCTTCCTCGAGAACGTCAACAACGCCTACGCCCACGCCAACGGGTCCCTAATGCAGCTGCTCCTCACCACCCACGCCCTGCCCGCGCGTCTGCGGTCCCTGAAGCACTACTTCTTCCTCGACCCGTCAGACTACTTCTCCTACTTCCTCGAGCTGGGCGCCTCGGAGCTGCGCAAGCCCGTCAAGTCCGTTAACACCGGCAAACTGCAGTCGCTGCTGGACCTGGTTCTGCGCCAGCCCGGGAGCATCGTCTCCATGGACCCCTTCAAGGACGACGTCAAGGTGGAGAAGAACGAGACCCCCCTGATTCGGTCGTTGCAGCGCGTCGTCAACATCACCGGCATCGAGCAGGGCGAGGCGCTCCAGCCCCTGGCGAACGAGCCGACTGAGAAGGATAAGAACGCCATCGGCTTCACGTCACTGCAGCTCGACTACTCGGTCCCCTTCCCCGTCTCCCTCGTCATCAGTCGCAAGACCATCTGGCGCTACCAGGCTCTCTTCCGCTTCCTCCTCTCCCTGCGCTACGTCGAGTCCCAGCTCTCCGCCACCTGGCAGACGCAGACACGCGGCATCGGCTGGGGCCACAAGGGCACCGTCCGCAGCCTCGAGATCTGGAAGCGCCGCGTCTGGACCCTCCGTGCGCGCATGCTCGTCTTTGTACAGCAGCTGCTCTACTTCTGCACGGCTGAAGTCATCGAGCCCAACTGGACCAAGTTCATGTCGAGTCTAAAGACCGAGGAGGGCAATGCCGGCCCAACGGGTTCCGGGGGCGTCAACCGGACCGTCGATGAGCTGATGCAGGACCATGTCGACTTCCTAGACACCTGTCTCAAGGAGTGTATGCTCACTAATAGCAAGTTGCTGAGGGTATGTGTCCAGTAACCCAACCTCCATCAGTGCCCCTATCCCCGCTAACCACCCTCCATCTCCAGATTCACTCCAAGCTCATACAGACGTGCACCATCTTCGCCGCCTACACAAGCCGGCTCACTCGCGAGCTCGAGAAATCCGACCCGGACCTCTCTGGCTTCAGCAAGCCGCCCACGATGACGGCCGACCAGTGGAAGCGCTTCCAGACCACCAAAGCCGCCCAGCGCTCCTCCACCTCGGCCCATCACGACGCTTCAACCGCGTCCGCCGCCCCGGGCGCCGACGCCGACGCGCGCATCGAGGGCCTCTTCGAGATCATCCGCAACCTGGAGGGCAGCTTCAGCCGCCATCTACAGATCCTGCTCGACGCCCTCAACCACTACGCTGCCACCGAGACCGTCGTCCTGCTGAGCTTGTGTGCACGCCTGAGCACCGCCAACCAGGGGACCGAGTACGCGGGCCTGCGCCCCGAGGAGGAGTCTGCTTGAGGCCATAGAGTTCGGCTTTGTGAGAAGTAGTGGTTGCATGACGATTCAAGAGTATACGCTGGCTGAAGAATTCAAAAAGTAGGATGGCGTTGGGTGGACTAGAGACCGGGACCGTTGTGAGGATTTGATACCACTGAATTGATGGATTTAAATGATCACCTACCACATCCTCTCACACTACGGTACATCTGCCGTCGCGTACTCAGGTTGGCTCACAAGCAGAAACCCTAGGTCAATCAATAGTTGGCCAACAACGCTATGATTTAGAACCAAAGCTATTTTTCTTCTTCCTCCACCATAGCATTGGTTATCTCTCGTCGCCCATGCTATTTCATGAGTGCTATGCCTCCAAAACAAAAATCTGCCTCCCATCGCCGGAAAACCTCTCGTGAGAGCTAGGTGTATGTCATTGCCTAATGCAGCACAAACCAGATTCCGTGATATCTGCGCTCCGTGGTGATGCTAGTCGAGTCCCCGAACTGACTCTGCGCTAATACAGAGAAGAGCAGATTGGGGTAAAATGAAACGGAAAAAAACCTCCCAATGCGCCTACCCAATGCCCGATAAAAGCCTCCCCAAATATCCGTGTAAGTCGGGTATCTTCGTCATTCATTTGAAAAGACTCCGCAGGTCCATCAGCTTTTGCCTGGCTGCCTCAGCCTTGTCCAGCGCCTTGTTTTGGCCATCCATGCTTAGACTTGCCAGCTTCTTCTTCTTCTCCTGAAGCTCCAGCATCTTTTCTTCGAAGCTGCCACGCATGATATATCGGACGGTACGCACTGGTCGCTTTTGGCCCAATCGATGCACGCGGTCCACAGCTTGAGCCTCCGCTGCCGGGTTGTATTGCGGCTCCATAACGTACACGCTGTTTCCTGATGTCAAGTTGAGACCCAGTCCACCAGCCATGATCGAGACGAGGATAACGTGCACGTTGTTATCCTCTCGAAATTTGTCCATGGCCGTTGTGCGTGCCGTGCGGCTCATGCTGCCATCGAGCCTCACAAAGGTAATCCCGACTGCGGTGAGAGCAAGCTCGATGAGATCCAAGTGGGACGTCCAGCCAGAGAAGACGACCGACTTGTAAGGTGGCTCAGTCGGGTTTTCGTCACTTTGCGCTTTTGATTTCAAGAGATCCTCAACCAGGGCTCGTGTCTTGGTGTGCGGCCCGTCGTACTTGTCGAGCTTCTTTCCCGGATTCTTGACCTTTGCTTTCGCTGGGCCGTCGTGCTCGGCATCTACTTCTCTTCGATGGACCTGCACGAATGCGTGCTTGACGTAGACATTGCAAACAGGGCAATGGCCACAAGAATCGCCCGGGTTCAACGTCTGTCTCACCCGTTCCTTGTAGGTCCTAATACAAGATCGGCATATGACATGGAAACAGGGCGTCATGAAGCCAAGAGTATCGTCTTGCCCCTCCACATCGATGTTTGAGCTTTCAATCGAGCCAAGTTTTCTGCTACACTCAATGCAGGCGTCGTTGTTGGTCTCCTGCATTAAAGTGAACATCTCGTGGGCTTTCTGGTCGGAAAGTGACGGTTTGTCCTCATCGTCATCATCGTCGTCAATGTCGATGGCCATTTCTGCGGACATTCCTTGAAGTGCTTCAAGATCCGCCTCGTTGAGTAAGTCTTTTCCGTGCGCACAAAGCAGCCGGAGTCGCAAGATAGCCTTCAAGATATGGATGTACGTGTTTCCTCCAAGAGCTTTGTCATTAGCACCAGCAAGCACCTTGACACGGTCTTGCGCATTCTTCGCGAACATGTCGTAGATGCTTCGCTCATCCGGGCTGAAATCAAGCCTCACAACAAGGTCCTCGCGTGGAGGCAAGTTGATTTTGTCCTTCAGGCGGCGGAGTGTGATTGTATCCACAAGAACGCGCAGTTTCGGCACGATCTCAGGATCGCATGCCTTGAAAGGCTCCACAATGTATCGAAGGAATTTTCCTCGATCGTGAAAAGGGTGCAGACGAAGAAAGGCCAGAAGCGCTGCCAAATCATCCAATCGATTCTGAACAGGCGTACCAGTCACAGCCCAGCGCCTGTCTGCTTGCAGGCGACATATGGCCTTGAACTGTAGAGTTGAGTGCTCACGGATCATGTGTGCCTCGTCGAGCACAATTCTGAACCAGCCCATCTGTTCCAGAGGATATAGGCCGTCCTTACCCTTTCGACGCGAGCTAAGTTCGTTGGAGACGGAGCCGTAGGTAGTGATGACCAGATCGAAAGTAGCAAGCTTCGCTGGATCCTTGATCCGATTTGACCCGTGATAGATGTGGTAGTTTAGGGTTCCCGGGCGCATGTGCTGCTTGATTTGCTCTTCCCAATTTGTAACTGTACTGAGGGGGCAGACGAGCAGCGTGGATTTTACGTTCCGGACCAACGGGGTAAGGTTGAGACTCGGTTGAGAGGCCAGGACATCATGCCTCGATGGCTTCATCTCCGGTACTTCTGGCTGAATCGGTGCCCGCTGCTCCCACTCGTTTGCAGCATCCGTGGTTGTGACGAGCAAAGCGAGAATACTCAGCGTCTTTCCAAGGCCCATCATATCACCGAGGATCCCGCCGCGGGTTTCTGCTGGCGGTTTTGCCTGACTTTGACCGGTGATGACATTGAAGAAGAGGTTCTGGCCAGCCGGTCCAGTCCTGGTTTGCCAAAAGGACACCATGTTCTTTTCCTGGATTTGCTCATGTCGTGGTTTCTCTTTCGTCATCATGAAGTATAAGCCCTGCCTCTGATGTTTAAGCAAAGGCGTCGTGATGCTCGGATCCGGGTCTAATTCCAGCAAGTCATCGCTTCTTGTAAGAGAATCGAACACGCCCATAACTTCTGAACGAATCTCTTCAACGGTGCGGTTGGCATTGAAGGTATTGTTTGTTGTTTGTCCCTCCATGGGATACGTCCTGGGTGCAGGAGGGCGGTACTCCAGGACATGTGGGTTCTGAACTCGAATCCCCTTTTGAACCAAATAGGGAGCCAGTAGCTTCTGGTCGTATCTGCTGAGGTGGGCACCCACATTTCGAGCGTACTTGACAGGGCCATACATGACAATGTCAAGGGAGTATGATCGGGAGGTTTGCTGGCCAGGCTCTTCACCGGGCCGCTTAGGCTGAGGCGGGATCCGACACTCAGTCCTCAGCCGAATATTGGAGTCGAGCAGGGGAGCAACAGCACGAGCACTTGCAGACTCCACGAGGCCGATGATCTGCCGAGTGTGGTCGTAGGCTTGTATTTTCAGAGAGGTATCGCCCACCTGCCTCTTCAGCACAACTTTAATTCCCGGCTGATAGCTTGGCCCCAAAGGCTCTGCATCCCTGGCTTTGGGGAAGGGACCCGTACACAGCTCAGGCTCGCCTTGATCATGCCATAACAAACCTCCTCGTCACGAGGGTCTTGTACAACGACAACGTCGTCGTCGTTCCCTAGCAGGGGTTAGTGAAAGCTTGAGGGTGAATACAAGTAGGGTGTTGTCGTACCACTGGTCAGGTCGACGGTCAAGGCCTGGGAGGCGGTTGAACCGTTGGCTTCCTTCCGTTTGTCCTGGACATATTCTCCCAAGATGCCGCCCCCGCCCCGGGGTGCAGCGTGTGCGTCATCCTGAGAGCTCTCTAGGTCCTCGACCTTGCGCCGCTTGGCTTGGGGGACATTCGATCGGTGCTGAACATTATTCATGCGCTCTATCCAGCCCCCCACGCCGTTTGTGTCGTTGCCATAAACGCTGCTAGGAGTTGATGCTCGACTGGATGGGCCGGCGGAGGGGATCTCGTTCGGGTTCGAGAACTGGAAAACGACGGAGTTGTTCATGTTGGTGTCATGCTGGATTCTAGGGGAGTTGTGGGGCGAGGAGAACTGTCGCGAGGTGGGATTCATTGGATCCGGGGTAGTGGGAGTTCGACGGTTTGGTTGCAACAGGGCAGCCGGGTTCCATGACGGAACGGCATTTGTCGTTCGAGGTGTATGGCCTAGGCAGTGTCAGCGTGGAATGAGCAGCCGAGGGCGGTTGAGTTGTTGGGCATGCCACACGCAGTCTGCGCGTGTGTGCAAAGCTGGCAGTGCTTAGGCAGAGGGAGGAAAATGTACCATTAGTAGCCATCTCTTAACAAGACCTGGGCGGCCGATGACAGCGTGCAGAGAGCGAGTCAAACGATGCGCTTCGCAGCTCGAGAGGTGGAGACGTTCCGTTCACATCACAGAGTCTGAGGGTTTATTTGCAGGTCGGCATGCGAAGGACGGAAGGTGACAGTCGAGGGCGAAGGCAAGGGCGAGGTGTTTGGTAACGAGTGAAGGTGGGCTGCAGGTGGGTTGCAGGTGGGCGGTCGCTCGGTGAGTGAGTCGCGAGGTTGAAGGCAGCAAACCGCGATAAGCGACTCGTTATCGGGCGAGGCGGAAAGTGGCGGAGCGATCTGAATGGAGGGACTTGGAAGAGTCGGAAGCGGAGATTCACGTTTTGGGAGGCACCTGGGCCGAGATGGCAAAAGCACAGGCGCCGGGAAGTCGTGGTGCGGATCACCGAGTCCGAGAGGTCGAGACGAATGAATCCAAACACACGCTTGAAGAAAACGCGACGGGTACTTCGTACGTCTGCAACTGCTGCACACACACGGCACGGGCAGACAAAGCAAATGGATGCTTCTGGCTGCAGGCAGAGGTCATGCAGGCATGCAGGCCTTCCCCCGCGGGAGGCGAGCACGTGAGCGTGTCACTTGCACAGCAGAATTTAGTGTCAATTAGCTAGCGGAAAGGTTTGCCCAATCCAATCCGAACAGGGCGTGCAATGTGCAACGCAGCAACGGGTCCAGCCTAGGGCGACGAACTCAATGTCGACAGAGCAGCCTTGGCAACATCGACGACACCTCTACCGAAGCTCTCTACTTACATGCTGGAGACCATCTTACATTGAGGGGCAACCGATCTACACCAACGAGTTCCACGTGCCTCCCCAGCTGTAAGAATACATGCTACATACTAATTACGTAGAAGCTATGGCGTTGGCGAAGCGGGCTAGGGGCTTGCATCGGCGGCGCTTCTCGAGTGGGGCTGAGGATGAGGAGGGATGATCAGCTGGGGGCCCTTGTTGCCTTGTGTGGGCAGATGAGTTGAAGCATTTGAGCGCCTTTTTTTCTCTCCAACCAAAGAATGGCCTGAGATTCGCCGAGAATGTGGAGGAGATCCAGGGGCATTAATCAAGGCATCGGGAGTTGCAATCGTGCGAGAGATGCGGTACGAATACACGAGAACTTGGACTGTCTTCTACTTTGCTCAACATCCTCCCGAACCTGCTAACTATTGACAATTACGTGCATCAATCCCCAGCTGTAGCAGTTGGTACCTACTTAGGTCTTGCAGCTTTGTACGGGGTAGGTGTTGGAAAGTTGGATAAAGGCCATGACAAGTAAACCCGAGATGGGGTCTTTTTAAATCAAAGTCCCTGCAATAGATTCTCCAAGTGCAATCCGTGCCTTTCAATGCTGAATGATGTGATCAGATTCCAAGTTTCTTGCAATTGCTCTGTCCGTCACCACCTCATGTAAGCCTACTAGGAATCCTGAGCAAGATGCATCGCACCGCTTACATAAGTATGTCTGGCTTGTGGGAGCAGACGGGGAGACGGGACACAGAAGAGAAGGTACGTAGCTCCACCCTGGCGTTTCCCACACTTCAGAATTCGTGCCCCGCCTCCAACTCACCCTCCATCCATCTCCCCACCAAGCCAAACCTCCACGTCAAGCCTTGTGCCTTGGTCTTGGTCTGACATTCGCGCCTAAGCACTTGCGACATCAGCCGCCGGCCTCAACACAGCTCACCGCTAGCATCTTCCGTTTCCTCCCGTCCAACTGTCCGTCAACCTTCTCGCCTCGGCGGCCATTCAACATGGACATCACCAACTTCGTTGTCCAAGGCCGCGACAAGGCTCTTCTCTACGGCGACTACTCAACCTACCACGGCCTGCTCTCCAAGCGACTGCTCAACTGCCGCAAGAAACTGGGCCTGGCTACCAAGAACCGTGGAAAGTTCCATCCCAAGAGCACGGTCACGCCTGACGAGGTGGCCCAGAACCATGGGTAGGCAATTATTGCCCTTCCTTCCCACTCCAGCCTAATGTCCTGTCCAGATATGTGCAACTTCTGTTGCTCACCAGCGAACGTGCTTGGGCTCAGGCCATGAGCATCAAGTCGGCTCACTCCACCGACCAGAAGGGAATTACTGGCCGCACCCGATCTCACATCGTCTCCCGCTTGACCAAGGCCGCCCGAAACGCCGACGACCTCGTTGATGTTTTATCCCAGTCCGATGTCTCCGGTGCCAACTCAACCGATCTCCTCGAGGCCAAAGCATACGCTGCGTTGATCCGCGGCGCTATGCTGTTTGAAAAGCAGAGCTGGGAACCTAGTTTGCGAAGCTATGCCACGGCGCGAATTGTCTACAGCGCGTTAGCCACAACCACCAAGGGCGACATCTACAAGGACCTTCTTTCCGAGACCATCGATCCATCAATCCGCTATTCCGCTTATCAATTGAATACGCCCCGAACTGTTCCTATCCCCGTTATTGCCCAAAGGGCGTTTCCCCATTCCGATACTGCTCTGGTCCAGGAGATTAACCAAATCGACGCCAACCTCTTGAAGCAGGGTGAGACGGACTTAAAGAAGGAGTCCCCTGGCGCTGAGGATGCACCAAAGACCTTGACATGGCGTTCCCGGGAGGTCACCATTGAGGACGCCCAGATTGCGGTTGCCTGGGGTTTCGTGCTCGCCTCAAAGGAACGGCTTGCTACTACCCTTGCCGAACCCAAGGACAGGCAACCAAACGATCTGTCTGCTGCTTACGACGAAATTCTGTCGGCAACTCAAGACGCTGTTGACGCTACCAAGCAGGCAATCGATGAGATGAGGGCAGAGGGCATTGAACAAGGCGACCCCCGAATGCAGAGCCTGCAGATCACGCGAACTGCGGTCAACTTTGAGATGATTAGCTGGAGAATCGGCCGCAACCGTGTTTTGACTGGGAGTAATGACGGTGCAGTTGAGGAGTATGGCCCAGTCAGACGACGGAGGGCCAAGACCAGTGAAGAGCCCACGAAGCAAGAAAGAGAGCTTCCAACTGGAAAGAAGCTTGGCAAGCTCAAGGAGAAGGTCGCTTTGTACGCCGGAATCTTGCAAAGCATCGATTCAATCAAGGAGCTTCCCGGTGTGGCCAATGACCAGGAACTTGCGAACCAGATCGACTCCTTCGTCAAGTACTTTGAGGCTCTCAAGTAAGTCATCGACCAGCCATCCCTAACAAAACTAGTCACTCATCAACTCTTAGGGCTCTTTCGGTTGCACGCTCTCATGCCATCATTGGCAATTGTGCAAACGCCCTAGGCTTGATTCACCATGCCGTTGGGCTCTCTGAGGAATCGCTATCCAAGGTACCGAAGTCTGAGGAGGCATCTACCAAGGGGGGTCCTCTGAGCCTGAGTGTGGAGCCAGAGGCCGTTGAATTCCTTCACAACCTTCTCGATGGCGAGCGTCAGCGTCATCGTGCTATTGTGTATATCGATGAACTGCGAACGGACAAGAAGGAAGACGCGGAGGACGACGTTAAGAGGCCACTTGTTGAGACTCTCCAGGATTACCCCATCAACGGCGTCGAGCTAGCCAACATTGTCGAGTATCCCCCCAAGATGGCTCTCATCCCTATGAAGCCCATCTTCCTAGACGTCGCATGGAACTACATCGAGTACCCAGGCAAGGCCGAGGCGGAGCGCGAGGCGCCAGCAAAGGAGGGGAGCGCAGACGCCGTCGCACCCGGTCCACAGCAGCCTACTAAGAGGGGATGGTTTGGCTTTGGGAGGTCATAGTCAATACATTTACACACGCGGCACATCGGGGCCACGGCTGTTCCCCAGCCTCCAGTTACGTACGGCAGATTTGCGTTCCTCTGTAATCTCACCCTTCGCTTGAGGCGTGTCTTGGGCTTGGGCCTCTTGCGTCGTTCTTGTCCGTGCCTCGAGCATGGTTACCCAGGCGGCGGGCCTCGCTCCATGAAGAGTCCATTCCAGTGAGGAATGGACCCTCGGGCCTTCCAGGCCAACAATCTCTGCTAGGCTGATATCGCCATTATTTACTTGCTCTATCTAGTCCCGCCTTTGATGCAGCGATGTTGATTTCTCTACCTACGCAAAGTCCGCCATGACTTCCCTGCAAGGTTGGCACATTTGGCTACTCTTCTCCTCCACTTCTTACGCCTCCTCCAACTCATGCATTAACACCCTCATGCATTGAGAAGCCCTCTGCCCGCTTCAGGATGCCGGCGGTCGCGATACCTCGGCCGCAGCGCCTGCAGCAGCCTCCGTCATGGGCATGGCCGCAGTTCCGCCACCCAGCGCCGGCAACCATCATCGCCCTCGCCCTCATCCTCCTCCTCGTCTCCATCTTCGTCTCCATCCTCTGGCAGCTCGCGGAGCGCCAACTCGCCCAGCGCCGCGGCTTCGTGCTGGACCCCGCCGCGCCCTCCCTCCGCCCAACCTCGGAGCTCGAGATCGAGACGAGGCAGCTGCTCTTCGGCGACCGCGCTGCCACCGGCGAGCGCATGCCGCTGCGCAACCCGCAAAGCACGCGCGTGCGCGGGTCGCTTTACAATACCTTCCAGATACCGGCCCCGCATGCGACCCGCCTCAAGTTCTCGCGGTCGATGATGGAGCTCAACGGCGGCAACCCGCTTGGGAGCGGCGAGGACAAAGACGGTGCGAGGAAGGCTAAGACGATTCACTGGCATGGGGTCAACCGACTGAATACCGCATGGGCCTGGATGTTATGACACAAGACGCTCTTTACAATTTCCTTACAATGTCACGAGTAGTGAGATACTAAAACACAAATACTTAGCTTTAACATGAGAGGACCGCCGGACGAACAGACACCCTGTTTCCACTTCATCAAGGGCATCATAGGAAGCGAGGACACTAAAAACGGATGAACATCACACAAATACTGGCTTGGCACGTTTCGGTTGTATGTTTGAGGGGGGAGGTGTCATTATCGTTCTACCTATGGAAAGGCCTTCATTGTACAATACAAGAACACTGGCCCCCGAGTGTCATGCCCAACATCTCATGAAAACCACCGAGATCTCTTAAACAAGTTTTGAAGCTCCAACGCCTGTTCCGCCAACCATGAAGACAGAGACATTGGTGAAAAAAAGAACCCCTAAATGCGGCTGAGGCGGGATATGAATACAATTGAGTACATGGAGACGAAAAGGCTTCTATGCCGCACACCCCTCGCTCGTGGATATCGGAACACATAATTTTTGTAACATCTTTGAAACGTCAAGACCCTTAAGGCTTGGTCTCATCCTTCTTCTCGCCCTCCTGAGGCTGCTCGCTGGAGGTCTGCTCGCCGCTGGAAGCACGGGCCTTGTGCATCTTGTCGAAGAGGTTCAGGCTGGCAACCTGGAGATCGTCGGTCTTCTCCTTTATCTCGGCAGCGGTGGCAGTGCCATCGCCAGACAGGTTCTTGGCAACGAACTCACGGAGGGTGGCGATCTTCTCCTTGATGCTATCGGCCTCAGTCTTGTCGAGCTTGTCAGCGTACTCGTTAAGAGCACGCTCAGTGTCGTTCAGGACGCTGTCGGCGCGGTTGGCAGCCTCGATAGCAGCCTTGCGCTCCTTGTCGGTCTCGGCGTACTTCTCAGAGTCCTCAACCATCTGCTGAATCTCGTTGTCGGACAGACCAGAGCCAGAAGCGATAGTGATGGACTGGTCCTTGTCGGTAGACTTGTCCTTGGCGTGGACGTGGACAATAGAATCGGCGTCAATGTCGAAGGTGACCTCGACCTGGGGAACACCACGGTGGGCAGGGGGAATGCCAACCAGCTGGAAGTTTCCGAGCATCTTGTTGTCCTTGACAAGCTCACGCTCGCCCTGGTAGACCTTAATCTCGACGGCAGTCTGGAAGTCAGCCGCAGTGGAGAAGACCTGGGACTTCTTGGTAGGGATAGTGGTGTTGCGGTTGATGAGACGGGTGAAGACACCGCCCAGAGTCTCAATGCCGAGGGAAAGAGGGGTGACATCGAGGAGGAGAAGGTCCTTGACCTCACCAGAGAGAACGGCACCCTGGATCGCAGCACCAATGGCGACAGCCTCGTCAGGGTTCACAGACTTGGCGGGGTCACGGCCGAAAATGCTCTTGACGGACTCGGCAACCTTGGGCATACGGGTCATACCACCAACGAGGATAACCTCCTGGATGTCCTTGGGCTGGAGCTGGGCATCCTTGAGAGCCTTGCGGACGGGGTCAATGGTGCGGCTGATGAGGGGGTCGACCATCTTCTCGAGCTGGGCTCGGCTGAGCTTCAGGTTGATGTGCTTGGGGCCAGAAGCATCGGCAGTAATGAAGGGCAAGTTGATGTCAGTCTGGAGAGACGAGGACAGCTCAATCTTGGCCTTCTCAGCAGCCTCACGGATACGCTGGATAGCCATGCGGTCACCAGAGATGTCAATGCCGTTGGTCTTCTTGAAGTCGGCAACAATGTGTCGGACAAGGTGGATATCGAAATCCTCGCCACCAAGGTGAGTGTCACCGTTGGTAGACTTGACCTCGAAAACACCGTTCTGAATCTCCAGGATGGAGATATCGAAGGTACCACCACCAAGATCGTAGACAGCAACGACTCGGTCAGCCTCCTTCTCGAGGCCGTAAGCCAGAGCAGCGGCAGTGGGCTCGTTGACGACACGGAGAACGTTGAGGCCAGAAATCTGACCGGCGTCCTTGGTGCTCTGTCGCTGAGAGTCATTGAAGTAGGCGGGAACAGTGACGACGGCGTTCTTGATGGGCTTGGAGAGGTAGGCCTCAGCGGTCTCCTTCATCTTGTTGAGGACGAAGCCACCAATCTGAGAGGGAGAGTAGTTCTGGCCGCGGGCAGAAACCCAGGCATCGCCGTTGGTGTGCTGGACGATCTTGTAGGGGACCTCCTTGATGTCACGCTGAACCTCGGCATCGCTGAACTTTCGTCCTATTAATCGCTTGGTGGCGAAAAGGGTGTTCTCTGGGTTGACGACGGCCTGGCGCTTGGCAGCGACACCGACAAGACGCTCACCGTCCTCGGCGAAAGCGACAACGGAAGGGGTGGTTCGGGCACCTGAAGGGTATGATGTCAGCGAAGCTCAGGTGAGTAAATTGATTGAGGGAAAATCTCTTACCCTCAGAGTTCTCGATGATGCGAGGAACCTTGCCCTCCATGATGGCCACGGCGGAGTTGGTGGTGCCCAGATCGATACCGATCACGGCACCAGTGACCTTGCCATCGGAAGCAGTCGACTCATAACGAGCGAACTTTGATGCGAGAGGAGATCTGGCGAAGGCAGCCGACCGAGCGACAATGGGGGAAGCTCGGGGAAGCTAGAGTATGAAAGTCAGAAGGAGGTCATGATGCGCAGGGAGGCATTGGCAACTTACAGCCCTCGACAAACGCGAAGCCAACATGATTATGGTTGTGGGGTATAATACAGTCGTAACGAAAAGGATGGCCGAGAGGTAGCACGGAGTTTGATGGGGTTTAGGAAAGAAGAAGAGAGGTGTGAGGAAAATTTGTTTAAGATACCACGGGTCCACGGGTCGCAGAAAAAGAGGGAAGTCGACAGAACAGCGCGCCGGCTCAAATTTTTCGGGCCATGGTTATTCCCCCCGGGGCGTTCCCGAGGTAAGGGCGAACGAAGGCCAAAGAACCACACCTGAGTCAGCAGCTCCGAGCAGCGACACGGCGGCGTTGCCGGAGCGAGATTTTTATTCCTGCAGCCAAACTGTGGGGAGCTTGCCACACCAGGTAGCTTCAATTACGTAGCTCTACCATGAAGCTGGTCATAGAAGCAGGCCAGGCATCATAGGTCTTTACTTTACAGTTCCTTCCGTCAGTAGAAAAAGGAAGGGGATCCCTGTTGCGGAGACCCGAGCTCGATATCTTGTCCACCCTGGCTGACTGTCTGGTTCGTATTGGTTGTCTATCGTACAGTAATTGGCCTCTCATTCGTTTCTCATTAGCAAAATGTCAAAAGCCGAAATGCGGAGATTCTTCCCCCTCTACACTGCAGTCGCTTAAGTGTCCCCGTCCCCGCTAGTACCAGGATTTCTCCGTGAGGTACCTCACCAACCACTCCATGTTGAAGTAATTAGGAAACATCTCCCATCTTCCATCGGAGCATCCCTAATCAGTCCTAGAGTTTGTGCATATGCTTCATGTGCTCCCTGCAGCTAGTCCGAGGTCCATTTCATCTCTTCAACATAAGTAGACATGCCATTCAGTGAGGAGGGGTTGGAACTTTCATTGCCCCTCGCCCTCGTCAGAGGATGTAAGTGGCCTTGCAAACATGACATTTTCCACCACACTCGATATCAGAAGCAGCTTAAATATTGGAATCAATAAGCTTTCACTTCCTCTGTATCGGGCTTCTATGTTATCCCCTTTTTTCTTCTTTTTTTTAATGACGAGATGAGCCTCTTGTAGTGATGCTACTGTAGAAGGCTCTCTGCTAAGCACGGCCATCGCGGGACAGCAAGGCAGAAGTACTTAGGAAGGCAACTTGCCGCAAGCGTCACCAGCTGCGCAAACCCGGGCTCACCAGCTGCTCACCGACGGGCAGTGATGGACATGGCACCAAGCACAGTTCATTGAGAGGAAAAGTCGCCATCGTTCAATCACTGCTGAGTACCTAAGTAGGTAGGTAAGGTACTTAGTAGGTAAAGTAGGTCACCGAGATGCCTCAGTAAGTAGTCAGCAATTGCAGTCTCCAAAACGTAAGTACCTTCCCTTACTAGTGTTTCCTGGTGGTACAACAGTGGATGCCCGCCCGCATCAAGAAGTACCGCCGGCTTAGGCTTTCCTCTAGCAGGTTGAATCGCCGCCTCCATGTACATGTACGTACAGTAAGTAGGACTACTAGTAGGTCATCCAATCTCCTCCGACAGCAGGTCAGCCTCAAGCCAACCCATCCATCACGCGAGAACGTCATTCAAAGCTCTCCAAACCATACTCCTCAACGAACCATCGCAAACCCTTTATCGCTAAGGTATTTCGCTTACCCATCATCACGACTTGCATTCTTCAACTCTACGGGCACTCGAGCTCCGACATTTTGCCTTTCCCCTTCCGTCCGCCTGCCCCGACAGCTTGCCGCCTTGGAGTTCGACCGGTCTTGGGCGCTCTCCACGAAACAAATCACAACCAACTGCTTGGTGTCACGACATCCTCCATTCGCCGGGTGGCACATCGCCCTCTCGACCCATCGATCCGGCCACAGCGGTGGTGTTGAGGACCATGGCCGTGAAGGATGAGGGCGAGTACGTATACTGCAACGCCGCCACCATCAGTCGCTTGCGCATGCAGCCCGAGCCACGATGCTAACTCATACTGCTCAACAGTATTCATCCCACCGAGTTCCTCATCTCCCAGCGGGCTCGAAAACACTACCGCATCCCCGTTCGCTCGCAGTATGTCGATGCTTGCCAACGGCAGGGCCTCATTGCTAACATCGCTTCAGACATTGGCAGCTTCGGTCCCTAGTCAGCGCCGAGAAGGACAACATAGTCTACTTCCCTGGAGGCACTGGCAGTAACCATGTCCAACGTCTCAACACCGCCACCCGCGAGTGCGAGACACTCAAGCTCCTGACATTCGCGCCGCGATGCCTGGTCGCCGAGAATGGGTGGCTCTGCTGTGGAAGCGAGAACGGCGACTTTGTTGCGATACGACTTGATGACGGAAACGATCGCGACGACCGCGCCGACCGCGTTGACCGTACCGACCACACCGATCGCGATCCCCGCATCGAGCGCCCTAACCTTGCTTTTGCCCTCGGTGCAATCGGTCCAGACG
The DNA here is from genome assembly GCA_003934905.1 of Neonectria sp. DH2. NCBI lineage: Eukaryota > Fungi > Ascomycota > Sordariomycetes > Hypocreales > Nectriaceae > Neonectria > Neonectria sp. DH2. The sequence continues at coordinate 1,472,480 of RQWH01000003.1, read as the reverse complement.
CTGAAACACTCGGAGTCAGTCTCGATTCGTCCCGCGATGACTCCATCTTCTCCCTATTGTCTCGTGCCCGCCGATCCAATAAGAGCTTGATTGCGAAGAGTATGAAGCTTGCTAAGGACCGCGTCAACTGCATCACCCTATGGTTTCCGCCTACATCACTGCCAGCCTGCGACAAAGCATATAACGAGCCTCTAGCAATCCTCGCCAACAACGATCGAACAGTGACTCTCGTCAGCCTGGAGGATTTCGAGAAGAACGAAAAAACCGAACCCTTGGATGTCATTACTTACCCTGACTTTGTGAACCGTGCCATCATCTCCCCCAATGGCCAATTCCTGGTTTCAGTCCTCGACGATCCCTACCTGTATGTTCACCAGCGAGTCAAGACGATTACAGAGTCACCATCGACACGATCCGTGGAGGCCTCCGAGTATCAATGGGAGCAGACGCAAAGGATACTGCTTAAGAGCCAGAAAAAAGACGATAGATCCGACAGCCGAGGCAGCTTTGCCGCCTGTTTCTCCAGCTCAGGTGCTTACCTAGCTGTAGGTACCCAACACGGCACCATTTCGATCTTTAACGCAACCCTTCTTGATAACCCGAATGCTGACCCTCTCATCACCACATTCCAATCATCGCGGCCGCAGAGTGGACCTGGTGCGGTCCGTGACATGGCGTTCTGTCCAGGTCCTTTCGATATTCTTGCATGGACGGAGGACCGCGGGAACGTGGGCATCATCGACATGAGGAGCAACTTCATTGTCCGCCAGATTATCAATATTGACGACCCTGGTTTTGAGCACATCAACGTTCTCGACCGAAACACGATCGATCCACGACTTTTGGAAAGCCGCCGGGATAGAAGGGGTAACGCATCCACGCCAGCTTCAGCCAACAACACCACCAACTCGACGGAGGGCCGTAGGCGCGGGGCAGACGGCATCGATAGCTTGAATACCCCTCTTACGGCCAACGAGACACTTGTGCTTGAAGCCATCCAGAACGATCGACGTCGACGAGACCGAGCAGCACCAAGAACGGCTGCTGAGGAGAGGCCAACGCCTCTCACGAATTCATTCTGGGCTGATAGATCAACTCGCCGTACAACTACGAACGATGACACCCAGAGACCCAGTGAGCGGAGAAGTAGTAGCATCGGCCGCACCATGAGTGATCTTCTCGGCACCTACCGCAACCAGGATCGCGCCCGCACTTCTCGGCAGCTCCTACGGGATGCAGCCGAGTCCAGTGAAACTGGTCGACGACCAGACCGGTGGATGGAAAGCCTAGGAGAGACGGTTGCGATGTTGCGGGAGCAGCGGCAGAGGCAGGATTCGTCATATCTCACAGTTCTAGAGATTCTCCAAGCCAGAGAGAGGTCCAGCGACCGGGATCCAGACGACTCCTCCGTTCTAGGGCCGCTGGTTAACCAGGTTGTCACGCGTTGGGAGGAGAGTGCTCTTAGGGGGACCCTGGCGACCGATCATGGCGTCTTTGAGGTGCCTCCCTCGCCCGACAACACCGCGGGCCTTGCCTGGAGTGAAGATGGCCGTGTCCTGTAAGTCCCATCCTCACCTAAGATCCTCACCTCAAGCACTGACACATGTGCTAGCTTCGTTGGCGCCCAGAACGGCATCTATGAACTGCGCCTCAATGTGCAGAGCAGAAAATTATGCCCAAGTATTTCGATGCGATGAAGAGAACATCAAGTCAAGGTTGATGTTCTCGTTCATAGGCAGGCGTTGGCGTTTAATATGCTTCGACTCAAAAACTGATGAGGAATGAAGGGCAATTGGGATTTTTGCATGGACATCCGAGATACCTCAAGCACACCGAGCATCTTTCGACGGGCGTTTTTTTATTCACCCACTGGTTGACTGCCCATTCGTTGTAGTCTATTCGCATTCATATACCTTGTGGAGCGTGCAAAGTGACTGTGGTTGTCTTCGTGCTTATGCTTGCGCAGTACTGTACAGAAGCTCCTCGACCTTTTCTGCGATTGCTAGCGAGCTCGTTAATCCAGGGCTCTCGATACCCAGTAGATTCACCCAGCCTTCATATCCCTCCTCCTTCTGGATAATGAAGTCGTTGAAGCTCTTCCCCTTGAGCACAGCACCGCGATCGGACAGCTTGGGCCGGATGCCCGCGTAGTCGGGCACCAGTAGCGTCTCGTCCACGCTGGGCAGGTACTTCTTGATCTCGCCGATGGCCTGTGGCAGCCGGGAACTGTTGACGGCGAGGTCATCCGGGCGGTCGACCCACTCGACGTCCGGGCCGAAACGCAGGCGTCCGGCGAGGTCCAGCGTCAGGTGGGTGCCCAGTCCGGCCGCGCCGGGCTCCGGGGCCGGGTATATGAGGCGAGAGACGCGCGGGTGCGACGCGCTGTATGAGAAGTAGTTGCCCTTGGCATAGTACAGCTGCTTATGCCGGGCGGCCGGGACAATCAGGTTGTGCATGTCGACGGCGCCGAGCCCGGCCGCGTTGACGAGCGTCTCAGCAGTGATGCTTGAGGTTTCGCCCGTCGCCGCGTCTTCCACCTGCACTTCCCATCCCGCGCTGCCTGGGACCGTCCCGAGAGGCGTGATGCCGGTCACGGGAGAGTTGAGTGCCGCCACGCCGCCGGCTTCCTCGAAGAGGCCCAGCAGACACAGCATCAGCCCATGCGAATCGACAATGCCCGTCGTCGGGCTCTCCAGCGCAGCCACGGCGTGGACGCCCTCGCCATCGCGCCTGATCTCCGCCTCGCCAACCCAGCGGATCGGTACGCCGAGATCGTCCTTGCACACGGCGTGGATCTTACCCAAGGCCTCGCGCTGGATGTCGTTTTGGGCGACGATCCACTTGCCGGTGCGGCGGAAGCCCACGTCGTGCTTCTCGCAGAGCGCGTAGAGCAGGTCCTTGCCGCGGATGCAGAGCTGCGTCTTCAGGCTGCCGGGCCCGTAGTAGATTCCCGCGTGGATGACCTCGCTGTTGCGGGAGCTCGTCTCGGTGCCGACGGCCTTGTGCCGCTCGATGAGGACGGTCGAGGTGTCGTCACGGCGGGAGAGCTGGCGGGCAACGGCAAGCCCAACTACTCCGCCGCCGATGACCTTGAGAGTGTTAGCATGACTATTATCGTCTGATATTAGAGTGCTTTTGTAAGCCTTCAGTTGACTGTGGCGGGGAATCGACCTCGTGATCACTGTCCGCGTGATCTCGGTTGGACGAAGTTGAGCGAGTTACCTATGCCGGTTAACTTACCACGTGGGTGAAATCCGCCCTCGCAGCTGGCGTCGAGCTGAAATTGAGCCTCTGAAGGCCTCGCAAACCTGCTGGAAGCGATTTCGTCAACGGTCGCGACAACATGATCGGAAATGATGTTGGAGGTGAGAGTGCAGGGTAAACGAAATGGCCCCACTGTAGGAACTGCGTGAGGCGGACATATCAAACCATACCGCAACTACAGCAAATGGACAAGCGACCATTAGGCAGCTATTTGTAATTTTCTGATATTTTTGGTGTCTTGATACGTTTACTCATATCCTAAGAACAATCCGCTTCACACTGGCAACGTCCACGAGTGTGTTGAGTGGAACATAATGTACTCGGACATCTAAACTCCAAGATAGTTGCTGTGCGCAAGATACACACAACCGGAATAAAAGAGCCGTGAGGCATCTCACACTTCATACTTGTCCTATCCTCAACCCCTCCCCAAACGCCACCATGATTTATCGAGCATAGGTCGATATTACTGACTTTCGTTGTCCTACTCGACCACGATGAACTTCGTGATCGTAACGTATTTAGGACTGTTCATAACACATAATTTTCCCATAGCAAGCCGCCATCATGGGAATTTCTCAGATATCTTTTGGTGCTTCCGCAGTGGGCTTCTCCTCTTCCTTTTCTGCCGCGGTTGACGACCTCATCAGGTGAGAGGGATGAGGCGGTTCATGCGTAGCGGGAGAGCCGGCGGGTACATCAGTTAACTGCTTCTCTGCAGTCGGTATTAGCAGCATGCATAGAACATTCGCGCCACAGGGAATGCTTACCAAGGTCTCGGATGCGCATGCGGAGCATCTGGTTCTCACGAACCAGCATCTGTGTCTCAGCTTGGTAGAATGCACTCTCGTCGCGGCCTCCCAGAACCCATTCACCGCTGTCACCGCCTATGGAAGTCGAGCGCATTCTTGGGGACGCCCCGCGGCTAGGTGTCCTAGACCGGCGTTGGAGGTCGGCACGAGCCATGTCGAAAGAGCTTCGGGGATGACGAGAGCTGGCAGAGCGAGAAAACGAGCCACCGGACGGCCCGGATGTGATGTTGGCATGAGAGGTGGATGCCTGGGGAGTGCCGTGCCCCGATCGCTCGGAGATGGTATCGTCGACGGCTGAGTTTTGACTCTGCGGCTGGCCGGCTTGAAGCCGCTGAAGCTCGAGCTGTTGCTGTCGGATCATCTGGAGGAGTCGATTCTGTCAAATATTAGTTACACCTGTGCTCCCTGTATTGAAGCTGGGGAGACATACGACATGTGCTTCCTGTTCCGCCTCGAGCTCCTGGTGAAGCTCGCCCAGACTGGGAGCCCTGTGATGATGGGGATCCGCTAGTAAGGGAGACCCGGAGAGTGGCTGCGGACTCGAAGCCCGGTGAGGAGCCTGCTCGTTGACCATCTCCCCCGGGGCTGGCACCGAGGGATCGTTGAGCTGTAGGTTCATGAGGACAACGGATCGTCGACGACCGGTTTGTGGGGAGGAACGCTGTCGGGAGAGGGAGCTGCTGGAAGATCCTATCCACAGTCAGGAGGAGAGCGAGGTGAACACGTGAATTCGGGGCTTGTACTGGGCGTGGGCTCATGCTGGAGTCCTGCGTTCATGGTCGCGGCGGCTTGTAAGGATATCGAAGCCGAGCGAGGGGACATGGTGGGGGACTCGCTGCGGGCGTCCGCGGTTGCATCACTGCTGGAAGCCATCGTCCTTTGCCGATGGAGGTTGCGGCTGGGACTCTGCGGTGGGTAGGAGGAGTCGAGTTGGAGAGTGAGCCACAGAAGGATGCGCGATGACAGTGCAAGGGCGAGCCGAGTATCGGGGTTCGCGGGTAGGTGTTTGTGTCGTTGGAGGTTGGATGGAGGGGTCGTGCAGTGGCTGTAGGTACGCGTATGGTCTGGACGAACCACGTAATTACTGGAGTTCAGCGCGGGGCTACTTAACAAAGGTGCTGTATTAGGTGAAAGAGTGCAGAGCCTCTCAAGGCAAGCGCTAGGTTTTGGGCGTTTTAGAGGCCGAAGCTGAACTGGAACAGGCGAGGGCTCGCAATTGTGATGCCGAGGGTGCTGATCACCGGCGTCTTGGAATGGAGTGGTTTTGGTGATCACAAGGGAGCATCTGTCGATTGCGGACTTGCTGTGGCGTTGAACGAGGCCCGTGACGTCGGTGACTGACGACACTGGTAGCACTCGCCGAACTCAGTGGCCCCCCAAACACGGTGGCGCAACGTGAATATCACGACGTAGTAGGTATCCGTACTATCTAGTAGGTACGAATAAACGTCTTGTATTTTCAAACCCGACCCGGGCACTGCCGTGCTATTGACAATGCTTGAGTGAGCACCTTGGATAGTGCGACTTCTGTGCTGCCGTGCTGTGGGCGATGTCCTGCATTCTAGGATCTGGGTGTATGCACCGTGGAATGGAACTGCACCCACATGGTGCTGCGTGCACACCAAATGCTGCGGGCAATCTGACGCAAAGCACATCAATCTTGGATCATCGTTAGGTCATTGCGCAAATATCCCACCATTCACTCTCCCGGGTTGATTAACCGCCAGCCTCTGACTGATGTTCGGAGCGCAGGGAGAAAAAGCAACCGGGTTTTGCGTAGAGAGAACAAATATTCCACGACACCCACTCTTCCAGCATCATTGGTCCTGAAGGATGATGGAGAATCAAGTCCAGACAGGATGACAGGGTTGACTAACACAGAGCCAGGGACCATCCTCCTTCATCCAACAACTGGACTCGTGGATTTTCACCGCCCCCCAGAAGATGACGGACATCTTGCTGATCGATGATCATGACCAACAGGCCAGAGGAGCCGCTCCGATGGTTACGCTGCGTAGGGCGGTTGGGCGGCTGTGGCTGCGAGTCAGACTTGAGACGAACTTGCCCCGTGCCTGCATGTGTCAGAATGATTGCCAACGTTAATCCGAGTCACTTTGCGAAACACCCAGCGCCATCACGGACACAGGATGGACGTCTCTGTGCTCCCAGCGCCATTGCTCCCTTGCTCCCGCGCCACAGCGTGCTCGCCATGTGTCCCAGTGTGCCATGATATCTGGCCCGATGGAGCGAGGGCGAGGGTCGAGGACGAAAGGGACGGCGGAGAGGGACGACTCTCAACTTCCGGGGTCCGGGGAACAGTGCTGAAAGCCTGAAACACCAGTGCCTCCAGCGTCTTGGGGCCGAACAGGCCATGTGATGAGGCTCTGATTTGCCAAAGAAGAACCCCTCCGCCAGCGCGCCCAGGCAGGCTGGTGGGATAACCTTGCGAGCGTCTACGGATACGTACGGATACTTGTAAGCCTGCTCTGCGCGCGTTGTGGGCTGTGGACAAGCTCTGTGGTGATGGCCGAGGCTGGCCCATGCCCAGCCAGAAAAGCCCACGACGCCTGGGTCGGGCCCGGACTTGGTGGAGATGACCGAACAAAGAGAGGGTCCCAGAGGGTCCTGCCGCAGGCGGAGGCGCATATTCGTTCCTTTTGGCGGTTTCACCTGGTCCCAAGGGCGAAGGAAAACTCAACCCAACCTTCCAGCTGCTTCCAGGGGGAACAGCTGGCCAAAGCGAGTTCGTCGTCGTCGTCGGTGCTCACTGCAAGTCGCCCGAAATGACTGATCTGAATCAACAACGTGGGGGCCCTTTGGCCAGGAGAACCAGCAGGCCGCAAAAGCAAAGACGTGCGAACCCATTCCTTTCAACACTCTACGTGGACGACGCACAACCACAGGCCGCAGTTCTGGTGTTGAGCAGTGAGCACGCTAACCCGCACCGATCAGCCCCAGGAAGACGTGCCGCGATCTCACGAGCGAGGTGGTATTGCCGTCCGATCAGAAATGCCCGGTGCAAGACTTGCTTGCGCTGCCCGTCCGTTGAAACCCAAGTACCGGGGGGTGGTAAACATCCCGCTGCGCTCGGCACTTCCTAGGGCCGGGTGCTGTAGACTACGACGGATTCCATGTTGATGAAAACCGGGGCTTGGCAAGCTCTCTTCACGCTGCTCCACTGGAAAAGGGAGGTTTGAGGGAGAGAAAAGTCGCCTGGCCCCTTGTCCGTATATGGGTCTGAATGCAACCGAGATGCCCACTCAACACACTAAACTTGGGCTCACCCTCATGGGCATCTAGACGGCTTTTGACGCTCAAAGCTATCAAGTAGGGCGGCATCGTTTAGAACGCCCCGCCATGATCGCTAGCCATAGGGCGAACTTACAAGACAACCATCCGCTCATTTTGGACATGCCCACGACCACTGACGCACAATCTGCGAAGTGAACCGCGCTCGAGAGCCGTAGGTTTCAAAATATCGTCCAGACCAGCTCTCGACTGTCCAAGTTGGTGCTATTCTTCGTAGCTAGCAGTGATTGCTGATTTCGTCCCGGTCAGGGCCAGGGTGACTGGAGCGAACATGGGTTCGTACCTCACGGCCGGTGCACGTACTGCGGAAGGAGGGCTTCATAACTGGGGGCTCGTTCGCGAAGAGCCGGTGCTAATGGCATCAATGCTGCAGACTGCTGTCCAATACGAATACTGGTAGACCGAGCATCTGCAGAAGCATGTAAGAACGGATGTCTGAAGTACAGGATGCGACCATCAACGAGCCAGACAAATCTGAGCCTAGCCGAGGTTGCTACTGCAGGAACATGGCGAACGATCTGCATCTCGCCGAGGGCCAATTTGAGGCCCGACGACGCAAGTGCCCGCCCGCGCCGAGCCCAGCCAACTTAGCCAAACAAACCAAGGCAAGAGATTGAAGTTACAAAGTGGCTGGTGGCTGGTGTCGTCCTGATGACGGCCAAGTAATCGAACCCTGCAAAACGTGCTCCGAACCAAGGTCGGGATGGGGCACAGTCGCGGCACCAGCCATCCCGCCACTCCTTCAGCTCTTCGCAAAAGCAACGATAATGGCTGGATGTCTTGATGGCTGCTGAGGCCCGGGTGGTTGGGACCTGGGAGCGGAACCGCGCATGGCACGGTACATCGTACTCTGGATTAGGAGGAAGACACGGTGTGACAAGGTGTAGTCAACCGTTGTGCAACGGAACAGGGAGCTTCGGTTGATGAAATCACTGGTCTGTCTGGCATGCGGAATGGATGAAAGCTGCATCTTCTGGCACTGTGGGGTTTTGCACTTGGGCTATATGTGACCACTTAAGAGTCCTCCCTGCCTGCCGCCCAGCGGTGTGTGTATACGTATGGTATAGTGCTTGGTGCATATTTGGCGATGTTTGTTGTGATGCAAGACAGGAATCATCCTGGCAACTGAGGGACTGATTCTCCGGTGCGAGTGCATGCGTGGATGTCCGTTGTGCAGCTGAGACGCCCGGTGAGCCGACACAATCGAATCGGGGAAGCTGGGGGACGTGGGTCGTGCTCTGGCCTTTGGGGGGCGTAATCTCGAGGCTCCTTCGCGTGCATGAGGATATGTGCAGTACAGTAAGGTTTCTGCGGGTTTCCGTCGCAGAGGGATCCAATCCAATGCTGCTGACATTGGCGCCTCGTTCATCTATTCATGTCCCTGGTGAATGAATATCGTGGCCGGCTTTACGGTGGCGGGTACGCAGAACAGTCGGGAGAATCGGAGATAATGTCCCCGGCTAGACTGACTGTTAGGGGGCGCCGCCCGTCACGTTGGGGTTGATATTGCGCGCCGATCCCGAAACAGCCAAAACAGTAGCTTGCTGCTTGCCAGTGGGAGAGCGGCCTAAGCCCTCTCTCCCCGGGCACTAGCTGGGGCATTCTCCACCGTGTTGGTGACAACTTGACAAGACGGCTGGGCCAAGAGAGGCCAGGAGGAGGAGAGGAAACGAGGGTAAGGGTTTGGGGGGTGTTTGTTGGTTGAAGGCTTGAAGCCAGTTTGTCCGTGAGCCCGTTCAACACCAGCGAACCACTACGTAGGTGGAAGAAACTAGACGGGTGGGCTGCGACCACCCTGGTTCCCGTCGCAAGACGCTGGTCTGGCACCGATCGAGTCGCTGACGGTGACGGACCGATGAAGTCAGAGGAACTCGTTGGAGCGCCGGACTGCACCTTAAGTCGTACTGATATGGGGAGGGTCGCAGATTGTACTGGAAAGGAGCGGACCGAGCCACAGGCGCAATTGGAGTTTGGGACGGGCTGATATGATAAGATGCGACGGACGGCGAAGGAATCGAAAGACAGGCCATGATAACCAAAGGACGAGCCGTCACCACCGCCACGACCGTCAAGTCACCTGCCAGGAGACACGGCTACCAGTGCGACGCTGCTACGTACATATAAATCCTGCCGCTTGTCAGGGATCGGGATGGAAACATGGTTTCGCTGCAAGGGGGAATGGCCGGGGACATCTCAAAGACTCACAGACTCACACTTTCCTTCCCATGTTGCAACCTCAACACCCGCTCGGCCCTTGTCCGCTTCCCTTGCTGTTTGCCCCGGCCCCATGAGGCCAGTTCCGCGACGCGCTCACTCGCTCGCTCGTTCACTCACCCACTCACTCGCTCGTTCACTCACCCACTCACTCACTCACTCACTCATAGTCACGCCGTGTTCTCTCTGTCGTTGAGTGAAGTGAGTGGTGCAGACCTCGCAAATGTTTTCCCTTACGTTGTCGCCATGCCGGCCAATGATGGCAGCCATCTCGTATCCCACCGCAACCTGCGGGCCCCCTTTCTCGTTGCGCGTCCTTTTGGGAGCTCATACGAATAAGTAAATAAACTTTCATCGGTATTACACACAGAGTAGCACCCAGTCAGTATCCGTGCCGTGTCCCAAAAAAAGCGACATTTTTGAACGACGCCCAGGTCTATGGATTGCTTGACAGGGACCTTGGGTAGCACCGCCCCGTCTGTCCCAGGCATCTGGGCCCCCGTTGCGGCCACCACGGCTCCTTGGCCGACTACCATCGAGACTAGTAGGCACTGAGTCGAAAGACGGGAGCCGGGAGTCGAAAACCTAGAGTCTAGACGGAATTGGTCTGGAACTGACGGACCCAAAGAGGAAAGGAAAGGATAGGGAAGGGAGGGGGAGGACCGCCCGAGTCGAAGCCCATGAGCAGGATCCGACTCAGCGGCGCCAAGTCAAAGGTAGTCAGTCTGCCTCTTGGCCTAGCCGCTGGTGAGGTACTAGGTGGTGGTGCGCTCACAGCACACAAGGAGGTACTGCTTACGGATACAACTTGCTAGGGCAGCGAGGTAAGGTGCCACAGCTCGACGTCGACCGACCGGGCTGGTTTGCGGCTTGCCCGCTAGTCTGCCCTGGTTAGAAGCCGTTTTGTCGTTGACTAGGGGGGGCCATCCTTGTTGGAGACGGGGCTTTTTGATGGAGTCATGGCGCGCCACGGCTGGGCCCTGGCGCGCTCGGCTTCCATGTTCCTCCCCAGGACAGGGCTTGCAGGGCTTGCCTTGGGCTTCTAAACCCTGTCTCTCGGTGCCAGTGGATGCCAGTGGGTGCGGTTGGGTGGCGCTCGAGTGGTCTTGTGGGCGCGCGGAGTGTGCGTGGAGTGTGGGCGCGACGAAGTGGGCTGGTGGGCTAGAGTGGTTGAGTGGATGCTCGGAGGGCTTCGTACCTGCATCTGTAGTCCCGTAGTTGCATGTTATTAATCACTTGAGGGAGAGAGTGGTGCTTTCGGCCGTCCCCTACATAGGACTTCGATCGCTGTCGACCAGTCCTCCGTCCTCTTTTGATTTCGACGTCTCGTTACTACACCACTCCGTACGTACGAAATATTCGTGCGCCAGCCCATCCATCCATCGCGCGCGCCTGCTTCCCTCTTTCCCTTTCCCTTTCCTCCTTCTTTCTACTCGCGTAGGTTGGCTTCTCATTCGCTTGTTGCAACCGCCTGCCTTGTGTGTCCTGTGTCTCTTCGTCGCTCCTTCTCCTCCCGACCCCCGAGTCCATTCAACGAACCGCTTTCTCTTCTTGGCAAGAAGTCTAAAACCCGCCGGGCTGTCTAACAAGTCGATCGTGGCCGAACCGTTTATTTTGTTTCCTCTTTAAAACACAAGACTCTCCACAAGACTCAACGTCGGGATCCCGCATTCCATCCATTCCTACCTGCATCATTGTCTCGCTGCTACCTACATCCTCGCCTTCACTTCTCGATTCCGTCGGCTTCACGCGAACGAAACCCGCTGGTTCTCGCGCACACGCGCACCCGCATTTGGAAACACCAACCGACCCGACGACTCTGATAATTACAGTCTGATTCCATTGAACATCGTCCGCCGTTAGCAAGTGTCGCCATCACCGATCCATGCCGTTCTTGCAAGTTCAACACCTGTCTCGACGACGATAATTGCCTGGCCGTCCCCTCGGGGCTATACTCCTCCGTCGCCGTCCTGGAACACTCCCATCTTAGGTCTAACTCACCATCATGTCGAACCGAGACTCGGTCATGTCGCACAGCGGCATCCTCGAGACTCTCCAGAGCCATCATCATGGCCCATCGCGAAGAACCCGCCCCCCGGATCTCGACCTCATCGCAGCCGAAGAGAACCGCGTGCCTTTGCGCCCCGAGAAGGCAAGTAGGCGGGAGTCGAGATTGGGACTGAGGAACATGTTTAGCCGGTCTAAGACATCTAGGGAGATGCTGCCGCCCATTTCGCCTCTCGATATTCCCAAGTCTATGTCAAGCCGCACATCCGTCGCGGACATGAGCAGCTGGGGCTATAGTCAATCAGCGGGAGCATCCGATCACACACCAACCACGCCCCGTAGCCCGAGGATATTGTCCACCATGTTCGAAAATTCCCCTTCAGGCCCGCCTCCGGTTAGGGTCATGGGGCCCGCGAAGGCAGCCCGAGGACCTCTTGCGACCTGGAACCCTCCGCCGCTGTTCAAGGCATTCCCCCAAGCCATCAAGCATATGACTTTACCTGCGGCATCCCTTCCAACCGAGGTTATTCTGCGTATGCACGAACGGAGAGCCACTGCGACGAGTGAGAATCCGATGGAGCAGCCCGAACAACAACTACAGGGCGAGAAGCTCAAGTCAAAGAAGAAGCATCGCCATAACATATCATCTAGCTCAATGCCCAAGTTCGAATGGACCAACAAGATCTATGTTCTCGCCACCTCGGGATACTTACTCCAGTACGGGGCAGATGGACCCTTTGATCGACTACCCGAGAAGATACTTCACCTCGGCAAGAACTCGGCGGCTTTTGCCAGCGATGTCATTCCCGGCCGCCACTGGGTGGTCCAAGTCTCCTCCGTCATGGAGTCTGATGGCACAGCGACAGCGGATTCTCGATCCCTATTTTCCCGCATGACCTTCCGAGTCACCGAGCGACGCCAAGCATCCAACTTTCTGATGGTTTTCGAGACCGCCGAAGACATGGAAGGCTGGATTGCTGCCTTGCGCCGCGAGATAGAGATTCTAGGGGGCAAGAAGACACTTACCGAGACGGGCTCGCCCAAGGCCGAAGATGAAGTTTCGCAACTAAGAGAGCAACCTAGCCAACGGACACTGGTTGTGAGGGACCCGGAACGTCTCTCTCGGATTCTTCCCCAGAACTTTGGGTGGCATGACCCCATAGATAACGAAGGCTCTGTGGCCACTGTGACGGACCCTGAGACCGTCGTCGACCAATCCTTGGACGACATTTCTACCACCAACAGCTTCGTGTCTCACGACGGCAGACAACTAGATAATCTGCGAGACAGCTCGAACCGCCTCTCTTTCATCTCATCGGGCCAGCGAACCATTGTAACATCGGCAGGATCCTCATCCCCCGAAACGTCACCGACCGTTGACACGTTCCCCACACACTTTGACGAGAAGCCCCATCAAGAAGCATTGTCCCGACTCGAAGCAAGGCCTCGGCCGAATGCTGCTGCCATTTCGGACCGACGACAGTCGATGCAGGTCATGACCCCTTTTGTTGACCTCCGAGGAGGACCGGCGAACCTTCGACCACAGTCCACTTACAGACCTGGACCTGCACCCAAACCGGTCTTGTCCCCCCCTCCGAGAGTACCAGTCACGCCCAACTTTAGCGTACCTAAATCATCGAGTCGACGCTTCTCCTACATGAGAAGCCAGGAGCAGGGCATACCCACCCAGCCCGTGATCCGAGAGTGCGAAAGCCTCCCACGTTTGACAGCTCGGAAAGCGCCGCCAACAACGCTGGCTGTGGCGCGACCGCTCTCCATGGTAGCAGACCAGCCCTCCCCGATGGAGATGGTTGATGCACGACCTGCGACCCGTCATGGGAAGATACTTATCCTCAACGAACGAGTGAAGACCAAACCGGACCCCTATTCAATACACCCAACCCGTATGGTCTGCCGTCGCGGCGATCAAGCCAAATAGCCCCCGACCAACCGCATGTGGAAGTCAACCGCCTCACCAACTCTCGCAGGCTCTCGAATATGCGACCCTGGCGAAAACCTGATCACCAACCTTTGACGGGACGCAACTTCACAGCGCCGATAGGCCCTGTGCCGATGCAGAGAGCACGCTCCCGGCCGTCTTTACCTGGAGTCGAGGAGCAGCCCCGATGCCGCTCCTCCTTGGACATGCATAGCAATGCTCGCAGCGAGACCTCTTCAGTCAGGACTCGGTCAAGGAAGCGAGCAAGCATGCATTCTATGCACTCGGAGCAGTCGTCCCGATATAGCATTTCGACGGACCTGCCCATTCCCTTCGCGCCTGAATCCCTGCCGGAGCCGCCACCTCCGCCAACGGCGCCCCTTCCACCAATCCCTACATCGGCCAGCAACCCGCACCTCAGAGCAGACTCGATCGAGAAGGCCTTGCTTGCAGGTCGCCGGAGTATGCCTCAGCTGAACGAGGGACCTCCACCAGCACCACCGCCCACTTGTGCACTACCACCGATCCCACAGCGGCCACCAGGCATGTTTTAGACTCGTGGCTCGTCTACCTTTTTCCTATTTTGTGAAACTTTCTCTGTACATATAATGACGGTCATCGAACATGTGATGCAATTTTCTTTGTCGAGCAGGATGGCGTTGGGTTGAACGCCAGAAAAGTGAATTTGGGGGCTTTACGATTTCTTGGCTTTGAAAAATTCTTGTATTATTTATACCATTGGACTGGATGAGGGCGCTTTGGTGGACATTTGGCCATGGCGAGCCTCTAGATGACTTTATGTACTTGTATTTAGTATGGAACGGTCTACCGGCGGAGTAGACGAAGGTCACAGATGTGGCCGGTGTTTAGGGGTAGAAGGCCTGCTTACCTAGTCGATTGAGCCGAGATGAATACTCTCTTGGAGCAGCTACAAAATGTTCTACGTTGATGAATGTCTGCGTTGCTGATTGCCCTGTCTTGAGTTGGTGTTGAGTGGGATAATTTGAAGTCGGAGGTGCGGTCCGGGCTGGTTGACGGAGGGTTCTCCACCTTGTCCGGACCGAGCTTGGCCGGGAATCGGGAATCGGGCCACGGGATGGGAACATCTGACGGAAGGAGACCGGGCGGCTACTAGGCTGGACCACCGACAACTTCGTTCGTCGCACTGGGTGGCCAACAAGACGCGAATAGACGCGTGAATCGCTTTCAACGTAACTCACTATGGGGCGATGGGACCCGGATCATGGCTGAAAACCCGCGTTGGATCCATCCATTCATTGGCCGCCGCGCGCGAAATCGAGTGGCTGGGAGAAGCTCCCTCTCTCCTTATACCCAACGCTTCGGCCTGTGCTGCTGCGGGAGCTCCCGCACCAACTCATCAATCAACTTTCTTTCCGGTCCGTCCGACCTCGCCTTCTCTCTCGTCCACGTTACGTTTTGGAATCCACGAGCTGCATCCCTCCCCACACTGGCTTTATGTCCTTTGGCATGCTTTGAGCGTTGAGGCGAGCGAGGTACGGCGATGCGAAGACGGTAACAGCACAACAAAAACTCCAGGCCCCTTCGGCATCGCGACCACCATAAACAACGGGTTTCTCCCTTTCTACGAATTACCACGACTGCAACAAACAAACAAAAACACGAACGGCAAACCATGCCGGCCATCCACTTCTCCCTCCCGCCCTCGGCGACGGTCCGCTCCGCCGCCTCCCTCGCAGCGCGCCAGGACGACTCGTCGGCAACGGAGTCCTTCGTCGCCATCCCGTCGGCCTACGACGCCACCAACAGCTCGCCGCACCCGGCCGTCGTCGCCGGCATCGTCCTCGGCTCTGTCGCCGGCTTCCTGCTTCTGCTGTACATCGTCTACGCCATCCTGCACGGCGGGCCCGTCCTGATCTCCGTCCGCGGCCGCTCCACCAACACCGCGTCGACGACGCTGGGCACCTCGACGCTGGGCACTTCGACACTCGGCACTGAGACCTCCTACGCCTCCCGCAGCGTGCTGAGCTTCCGCTCCCGCCGTGACCGACGCCGTCACAGCGCCGCGCCGTCATCACGCACCCGCGAGACCGTCCAGGTGCGCACGCGGTCCCGCCGCCGCACCGGGGAGCCGCCCTTCGTCGAGCCGCCGCGGAGCCCGTCGCCCGTGTCCACGGCACCGCCACGTGCCGTGCCGGCCTCGGAGGTGTCGGCCCTGTCGTCGTTAGATGAGATCGTCGTGGAGGAGGAGCACAGCCCGCCGCGGCGCCAAAGTAGCCGGCGGCACGGCAGCCCGGGGCGTGGGTATCGCCGCGACAGTTCGTATCGCGATGGCGTGGACGCTGAGCGGTACTATTCTCGGAGGGACTCGCCTCCTCGGAGGGGCAGTCGGCGGAATTGAGGGCCTGTCATTGTGACAAGACAAGCAAGCCGAGGAGTTTTCTATTTTGGGTTTGGTTCAGCATGGTATGGCATGGCATGGCATGGCATGGTAAATGGGATATGAATTATGATATGAGACTGGGAAGCTGCACTAGAAAAGTGCGAGTAATATGAATCTAAGCTTGACGATGCAACGAAACGAAAAGGGAAGCGAGAGAATCTTCGCACTGGGCTCATTCATGGTGTACGAACAGGCATGTGTATTCGGACGACGGAGAGGCACAGCGATGAACAATATAGACCACGGTGGCCTTTGAATATCCCATCTGAAGCGCCAGTGCCAATAGACAGAGGGCCTCGTCATCATCATCAACCTATATATCAAGAAAAAGAAAGGTCCATGCCTCCCCTCGCCAGCTTTCTACACTCAACATGCCTGTTTTCATGTTCTTTTTTTCGGCTGTGGACCCTCCCGCGTTACCGTCAACCATGATTGACAATGCATCCAACACCCGAGAAAATTCGACAATAGCCTCCAATGTCTCTAACCCAAGCTTTTTTTGGTTCGTGAGGGAGGATATCGTCCTCTGCCCTCAACGCAGTCATCCAACCAAATCACAAGACATATCCGGAAATATGAGGAAACCACCTATCAGCTGGGCTTGATAGCGTGAACCACCAAGCCAGCAAGCAAGTACATCTCGCGCCAGCACCAGCACAAAATACAAAAAGAACACCACGAGTCGCCTACAAACCCATGCTCCCATCGTTGTTGGGCCCGCCCCCGTTGCCTTGTTGGCCTCCAAAGAAGAACGTGTCAAAGGGGTTCATCTGCTGTCCATCGCTAAAGTCGTGATGAAGGCCTTCCCAGTTCATGCCAAATCCGAGATCTACCTGGGTTGGTCGAGATTCCCAAACTCGCCGTTGGGTGTGGCGCCCAGGTTCTGGAGGAACTCCATTGTCTGCGCGTCCGGATACTGCTGCGGTTGCTGTTGTTGCTGCTGCTGCTGCTGCTGCTGCTGCTGCTGCTGCTGCTGCTGCTGCTGCTGCTGCTGCTGCTGCTGTTGCTGCTGGCTAGTATACGAACTACCACCTATCGAGTGCTGCGACGGCATCCGGCGCGGGACAGGTGGCGATGGGACAGGGGACGGATCTTGCTTGATACCCCTATCCGATGGGCTCGGGCCTCCGCGGCTGCGCGGCTTCATGATGTATCCGTCACCGGCCCTTGGAACAGGAGGCGACGGCTGGGCGCTCGGGTCACCGGCAACGGACAGGGTAGGCGATGAGAGCGAGTCTGAAAGCGCCAGATCGAACTGATACGATGCATGATCAGAGTTCTGATGTCGGTGGCGCGTCTGCGTTGAACCCTTGGACGAGTCCGGCGTCGTGTTCCAGGCCGAGGGCTCCCGGCGCGATCGTCGCGAGTGGTTCGTGGGCACGCCGAATCCACCCGTGGAGCTGGCCATCTTGATCGTGGCCTTGGCGGTCCGGTCAAAGGCATCGCGGCACGTTTCCGCGGGCGGGCACTTGTCCATCATGTCGCTCAGTACCGACTTTGCCGCGAGAATGGTAAAGTCCACCTCATCCATGGTCTGCAGTTACTGTTAGCTTCCTCTCGACGAATGATAAATGCGCATAATAGTGCTTACCAGGCGACTTCGCACAATTGGCGAGTGCCAGATTGCATACAAGTACGAGATGCCTGCCATGAAGAGGTGGTGGGTTGAGAGATAGGTGTAGCTGACGAGGCCACTGAGGTGAAGCTGTCGGTACAGTCGAAGAATCTTCTGGCCAGCTTCGGCGACCTTGAGGTAGATGCGGTCCTCGTCTTCTCGCAGTTCAGCCTGGAAGGCCGTCGGGCTGTTGACTTCGGTCGATGTGTTGTACTCTCCTTCGAACATGGCAGGGACGCTGAGAGCCTGGCGGTACAGCATGATGATGGCCTGCCAGTAATTGAGCTCGAGGAACTCGGTCGAGAACATGACCCCCGTCTCCTGCCTCGTCGGCGCAGACGTCTTCCATTGATACAGCCGCCTGTCGATGTCGATGCGCCACGACCTGAACGAGTCGAACTGTACGAGGAAGGGCGAGGGAAGGTGGATGTGCATGCCCGGGTTGCTGCCCTGGGCTCCCGCCTTGGCCATTTGCGTCTGGTTGTACTGCAACACCTGGAGGATTTCCGACTGCAGCAGCCGCAGTCGGAAGTAATGGTGTGCGACATGCTTGTAGCTGGACTGAACCTGGTCCGCGGGTGGATCCAGCAGCCCCGTCGGGGTGATGTAGTCGTCGTCCAACAGCGAGGGAAACTCGGTTGTGATGACCTGATCGCTAATGCCGAACGGACGGCCAACGCATGTGCTCACCAGACGATCTAGCGAGTACGTGCACCACCAGAGCCGACGTCTCATGTCTCGAATCCACAGCCGCCGTCCACGACTTTGAACACCATTTTCCCGTAGCCCAGCAGCTTCGGGCCCATCGGCTTCGACAGAATCAGACATCGAACCGTCCACGTCTCTGTCGTCCTCATAATGCAGCCCCAAATCGACCGCCAGGCGCACTGCAACTCCAATGATATACCTGGTTCGGGTCAGTCAGCTCACCTCGAGACGCGTTTCGTTCAGACTTACCAGAGACCGGGAGGAACGGGACGAAGCAGAGCAAAGTTGGCCAGCAGGAGAACCGCCTGCAACACCTCCAGCCCCCCTCCGCTGTTGCTAAGACACGATTCCAGGTGAACAATGGCGCTTGCGTGATACTCCTCCGGCGCGCTGTGATTTCGCGCTTGGTCGATACTTATGTGCGAATCACCCGACGATTCTGTCTTGACCGGCTCGCCGACAATGACGCCGCAACCGATGGCGAACACCATGTTGAGCAAATACAGCTCCCGCGAGCCACGGGCCGCCGGATCCTGCGTCGCATACACCCTCTCAAACGTCTGCATAAACTCCCCTCGGTGCAGGATCGGGATCTGGGGGTTGGAATGCTCGAAATAGAGCCTCGCCAATCTTAGTCCAACCTCCTTGTCCGGGAAGGTTGCGGGTTTGATGGTCGGACGCGTGTGAAGGCCAAAGAAGGAGTCGCGCAGGGACGTTCCATTTCCTGTGGGTTGGCGTGAGCCTGGACGATCGCTTGCACCCGTCTGACCCGTGACGGAGTATTGAACAGCAGCGAAGACAACCCTGGCGAAGGAGACACCAGAGGTCGATGCCAGCGATCTAGGCTTCGAAGGGCTAACAATGTTGAGGAATCCGGGGCCCTGACCGGCCTTTTTTGGTTTGAGCGACTCAACTGCTTGGCTCTGGGGTCTTACCATGCCCCGATCACCAGCCTCCGACTGGCCCGAATAGCCCGTATCGGGGGCGGAGTTTATGCTGGCGGTATCGGTGCTTGGTCGAGAGCATATTTCGAGGTTCTCGGCCGGGGGGAAAGCGATGTTGTTGGAGGACAGCAGGTTCTCGAGCTGCTCGACTCGAGTCTCGAGATAGAAGACATAACTGCGCGCCGGGTCAGCAATCAGCTACGACATACAGCCTACCACGGATCGCTCCCGAGGCACCGCGCGCCCATCTGGCGCAGCGCTCGCGAGCTCCCCGCGCGTCTCTCGGTCGTACCTGCGTGGGATTTCTTTCTTAGTGATGGGGTCGTAGCCGACACAGGCGACACCGGCCTTGGCGCAACTGGCGCAGCTGGGGAGCTTCTGGTCGCATCGGTTCTTACGGAGGCGGCAGCGATTGCAGGCGCTGACGTTGCGAAAATTACTGCTCTGCCCCGCCTTGGAGGCGGTTATCGAGACGGAGGTGGAGGAGGCGCGGTCGGGATGTTGGTCGTGAGGACTGGGCTGGCCGTTGCGCGGCGAGCCGTCGTCGATGGAGGACTGTCTCTGTCGCTTGGCGGGTTGCGTGCTCGGGGACGGAGGGCCACGCGCAGGCATGGTGACGGCCCGCCGGGCGACGGAGGACGGACCGGCGACGGGCGGCGCGGACTACGGCGACGCGAGTGACACAAGGGCGGGTGGACGGGCAGACGGGCTGGCTGATGAGGAGCTGGATGGTTGAGGCGGAGGCGGAGGTGGGCGGACGATTTGAGCAGTTGGACGTTTGGACGGTCGGATACAGGTCGGTGAGTCGGGGCTAGGCTGTTGCGAAGCGGAAGAGAGGTGAGCGCCGGGCGGGGAGAAGGTAGGAGAGCAGGGAGTCGGGGCAGTCGGAGGCCGAGATGAGGCAGCGACGGCGGGCGGAACGGATTCGAATTGGACTGGGCGGGATTGGGCGGAGGAGTAAGAGAGGAGGAGGCGGCGGCGGCGTGAGGAGGGAGTGGATTGGGGATGGATGGAGACGCAATTGGGGAACAAGCAGGCAGGCAGGGAACAAGCAATCGGCGAATTTCACACTCACGGGAGTTGTTCAATGGCTCGTGTCGGTGGCTCTATGCGGGGGGAATCCTATCGTGGTCCGTGGATCTTGGTTGACGCGACCCCATGACCTAGTCCAGCGAATGTGTGGTACGTGATACCAGACAACGAGCGGCAGAAGCGGCGGCGGCACGACGGCGGCGGCAGCAAAGTAGCAGATGCGGTTGCAGTTGCAGTTGCGGTTGCGGTTGCAGCAAAGTTGCAGCCGGCTCCAGGCCGGAGGGCGATGGATCAAGGGCCCGAATGTCTCAAGCGTGGCCGGGGTCAGCTTGCGGCGGGCGACGGTGGCGGCGGAAGTCAATTGAGTCGAGATACGAATAGCGGGCAATGGGAGTCACGGAGGTTGAAGACTTTGGAACGAACGGGACGGGGAAGGGGTTCCCAGTCACGTTTCTAACGACCCGGAAAATTGGGCCGGTAGTTCGCAATCGTGGGAGTAGGAGCCCAGTATCACTGTAACAGTGAGAGAGAGCAAGGGTCGCAGAATGGAAAGCGAGAAGAAAGAAAAAAAAGTGACGGGATCCCGGGGGCCTGGGGGAGAAGAAAAAAAAATTGACGGGGGGTAGAATAAGACGAGACAAGGCGAGAGGGCAGGGGATGATTTGATCAGTCACTGAGGCGGCCGGGGGAGGAGGGTTGGTTGGTTGGTTGGTTGGTTGGACTAGATAGAGCACACGGTAGTTGAGGAGAGAAGGTGCGCTTTGATGCCCAGATCCAGCCAGATGGAGAGGGAACTTGGGCACGAAGGAGGAGGGATTGGGGAGGCTGGAGTGCTGCCAGCTGTGTCTGTGTCCGTGTCTGTGTCTGTGTCGCGACCATCGAACTTGGCGGTCTGGTGTGGGTGGATAGCAGCTATCCGCGACAGGGAAGCTGATGGCCGACGATATGTGTCTATTGATTCGAGTAGTCGAGCACGCACGAACTGGATTGATTTGCTAGTTTGCGGCGGGCGGGATAGTCTAGTGGAGGTGACAGATGTGAGTGTGCAGGGCGCAGTGAGAAGTGAGAATTGATAAGCAGCGAACCAGCCCGCCGGCGCATCCCCCATCCCCCATCCCCCATCCCGTCCCCCAAATTCCACGATGCCTAAGTCTATCTACTACGGAGTAGTATGATATGACGATGTGCCGGCCGGTTTCCCAGGAAGGCATTAGACTACGCAGCACCCTAGCTAAACCAGTTCCCCAGCTTGGAATTCCTCAATTTATCTCCGAGGCTCTCCGCGTCTGCTAATACCGCCGCCGCTGTTGGTTTCCCTCCTCCTCCTCCTCCTCCTCTCCCCCTCCCCATCTTTAAGAAAGGGCCGGGTACAGCCTCCCCTGTCAGTTGCTTTGTTTCCCTTCCAATCCGCTGTCTGCATTCCCCGAGTCGCGATGCTTCCCCCCACCCCGGCCGAAGCAAGCCAGGCAAAAAAGCAACAAGCCTCCTCCATCCATCCATCGCCATCAATCATGTGGCCCTCTCCTCTGCCGTCACCCGGTTTGCCCTCGCCCCCAAAAAGGAAATCCTGCGGCGGATGGCTAACAGCCCGGGAAGAAAAGCCTCGCGTGTTGTACAGGATCGTACAGCTTACAGGTGCGCGTCTCAGCCTCCATCTCCATTCCCCATCACCCGTTACCCGTCACCCAGCACCCAGCACCCAGCACCCATCTGAAAGCCAATGTCGTTATTCACGCATGCCCTTGCGCGCTCTCCTCTCTCTCCTCCTCTGCTTGAAATAGGACAATAGTTGTAATAGTACGAATAGGCATCTTTTTCCCGGGCACGCACCCACTAGCTTGTTAGCTGAGTACCTACCTACCTACTAATATCCCCCCCACTTCCCAACGCCAAAAGCTGTTTCAACATTGCACGCCTTACATGGCTTCAGGCAAGCTGTGCTTTCGTAGTCTACATAGCAGGATGTCCAGAGCAAAAACGTTGCAGAAAATACAACAAGACAGCGCAGCATCGCAGAGCGGGTCTTGCGCACGCACACACACACGCACATGCACGCGCACACGCACACGCACCCCTGAAGGTAAGGTCCCTGAAGGTAGTACGGAGGGAAGGTCAACGATTCCCGAGCAGACATGCCGGCGCCGTATTCGTATAGGAACAGGCAGACAGAGACAGAGACGATCAAGTGACTGACGACTGACTCCACGGCAGAAGACCAAGTGCGTTGTCGTCGTTGTCGTTGTCGTTGTCGTTGTCGTTGTCGTTGTCGTTGTCGTTGTCATTGTCGTCGTCGTCGTCGTCGTTCCTTGCTCTTCTTTCCTCATCCATATCCAGCATTTTGACGGTGAGCTATCGTCGTCCGCCACGTCTAGTTGGATGATTGGGGGCGCGCGCTTGTCACTAGTTCAACATGTATACCGTCTCTCCTTTGTCACGGCTTGTCTCTTCTAATCCCCTCTTGTCTCACTCAACGGGGGGAGAAAAGAAAGAAAAATAAGAAAATCCTTGTGCACTTTTATCCACGTCAAAATACTACTCCTTATTAGTGTCCTTTCAGCCAGTCCGTTTCCTTCGATTGAACAAAGACAAGCCAAACAAAGACGAAAAAATACGAAAGAAAAAGTGTCCTGGCATTTCGAGGTGTCCAGACGAGCCTCCGAAGCAACCAGGGTGCTGACCCCCCCACCTAGCCCACAAACCCACACCCCCAACGCTGCATCGCTGCATCCTGCATCGCTGCATATCCAAGGGCCCCGTTTCTGAAAGCCTCTACGTACTAGCCCGCGTCTCTATTCGCAGTCTCACTTTCGCAGTCTCGCAGTTTCCAGTCCCGGTCCCAGGACGGACACCAGCAGCAGACAGCAGCCCGAATCGTGCATCCCGGCCCAGCCCCAAGAGCCGATTCGGCACCGTCTTTCAGGGATCATGCGCCCTAGCACACGAGAGCCTGTCATTCTGCTCCTCTCGACTCCTCCCTACTCCTCCCTTTTCCCTTTTTCTTTTCCAGGAAACAGATCTTTCACTCTTTTTTCTTTCTTTTTCCGCCGGCGTTTTTGCTTTCCTGCTAACCAATGTGGGACCTTCGTTTTACCCGCCGTGCCTGTTCTTGGCCGGCGCTGTTGGATGAGACCGGCCCCGGCACCCGGAACTCGAACCTGCCTCTCTCGAACCGCGGCCATCAGACTGACTTCGATGTGACTATCACTTATTACTTGAGGGGTTCGTCTGAGTCTGGGTCCATGTAACCGCCGACGTTTTTACTAGGCAGAGTTGGTATATGTATTGCGAAGATCCCTGGCTTTTGCCCTTTTCATCAATCGGTCCGGGGCCCGATAGTCCAAGTCTCCGCGTTTTCGCTTCTCCGTGTCCCCGTGTCTCCACGCCTCCGCATCTCAACCATACTTCCTCAACGTTGCTCTTTGCCTTAGCCACTCACCGAGTCCCGCCTCTTGTGCACTTAATTAGTACTACATCGAGATACGTCACAGATTGCACATGCTCCTTATGAATCACTAATGTCAATTGTTTCCAATTATGCTATGCTTTCCCCGCCTTGCACACGCAATTAATTTCATGTTCTTTGCACCGTAAGTCTTGGTCCCGCGAGGTAGCCAGACTTTATCCTCTCCTGCTTGATCATCATCTTCTTCCTGTCCCAGTTCCAGTTCTTCTTCGTAACAAACAAAAAAGCAAATAAAAGGTTTCAAAGACCCGTGGGTCAGACGTCTTCGCCCATTTCACAACGCCCCCAATCTTCTCGCGCAAGCTTCCCCGCCTGCTCTGCTGCCGCGGGTTCCGTCATGTCCAGTCCTGGTCATGTTTGCGTGTTGGGCTTCCCGTCATGTAGTTGTGATCCAACTGTCGCCTTCCCTCACCCAAGTCGGCTGGTTGCGGGAATCGGGTCGAATGCGTGTCTCCAGTTTCCATCCGTCGTCGTTGCCCAGAAAAGCCATGTCTATTACAAAAATATTCCCAAACAGATCCCGTCTTTAGTAAAAACGCCGGTCCCAATGCTTCGTCGCTGTCATTTTAAGGGGGTATTGTCGACGTAAGCGTTCCTCTCGCTTTCCCGCCCCATCCCAAAAGAAGTGTCGCGCAAAATCGATTTTTATCGTCTCATTGCATGTGAGCTCGAAATGCTCCAACGCCGGAAAATGCGGTGCCCGATTTGCTCCTCTTTAAGCCCTGTTGTTGTTGATGTTGTTGTCGTTGTTGTTGTTCTCATCCTCCTCCTCGTCGTAGTCCATGAAGAGGGTCTCGTCCATGAGCGGGTCCTCCTCTTCTGGCACCACGGTGTCATAAAAGCCTCCACCCTCGGTGATCTGAGAGCTCAGGTAAGCGCCCACGATCGTGACGAGGCCGGTGAACCACCAAGCCAGTCCCGAATATCCAGTCTGTAGACCCAGCGAGTAGAGCACTCCCGACAGCGTCGGTCCCAGAGCTCGGCACAGGCTCGCAGTTGACGCGGCGATGCCGTTGATCGTTCCTAGGACTTGCTTCGACGGGGCCGAATTCGCCAGCAGGATCGCATTGCTGGGGTATGCCATGGTCGAAAATGTGCATTTCCAGATGACGAGGAGGTAGATAGCGGGCATCCTCATCGTCTCAGGGAGCAGTACCAAGTACGGGGTGACGAGGTACAGGGCAAAGTACGAAAAGGCCAAGATTCGGAACAATCGGAGGGAGCCCAGTCGTCGAGTTACCGGTGGGACAATTAGGTAGTTGGAAAGAAGCGAGTAGACGCCCTGCACCGACATGATGACGCCGATCGTCTTGGTTTCCAGGCCGAATCCGTCAGTAAACCTGAAGGGGAGTTCCTTAATCGGGTGCTCGGGTCGAGAAGTGCTTAGAAAGACGGGGAACAGCTGATCGAATGTCATGGTGTGGCTGCAAACACGCATTAGCAGGGCGCCAAGAGCCAATGGAAACTGGGCGACCACTTACAAAGCCAAGATGCCGTATGAGATGATGTTCATGATGACCGGCTTTGTGAAAATCTTCTGCTTCCGCTCCTGCTGGACAATCGGCGCTTCCGGCTCGAGGGGCGCACTTTGGAGAGACCTGGTGTCAACTTGAGGAGACAAGCGCGGTGAGTTTTCCTGGCTCTGATAGGCGGGGAGCACTTCGTCGTCATCCGAGTTCCGCAAGATCGCACGGGGTGATCCGGTGCTCATGTACCCGATCCGCGGTTCGCCGTCCAGGAGTGCCTGCTTCTCGGGACCTCGAGCTCGTCCGCTGCACTTGGCAACTCCGCAAAACAGTCGCGCCAAGTAGTCGCCCAGCTCGCGTCCACGATCCCGCTGCGACTTCTTGGCTGAGTGTGTTTCTTCGAGAAAGAGAAGACCGATAATGACTCCGACGAAAACAGTGGCGGCGCTGAAAAGGTTAGGCAGGAGGTAGGGGTATTTGTCCCAGATGGTTCCACGGGCGAAGATTTCAGGATAGCTGATGCAGGGGCGCGCAAGAGCTCCTCCGATCATGGGGCCAATGATAGATCTGTGTTTCGGTCAGTATGAATCCAATGCGAATCAGACCACCGCAACTTACCCAATGCACCATACCATGGGCATAATTGTATAAGCACGCGCTATTCTTCGTTAGTATCTCCCTTTCGTTTTTGTGTCCAGGCCGAAACTTACGTTGTTGCTCCTTGACAGTTACGAGTTCAGCTACCGTCGTTTGCAAGACTCCGATATTTCTAGGTCCTCGTTAGTCTCAAGTCACGAAACCTCCTCAAACAAGGCACCATACCCATTGAGAAGGCCTCCCAATGCGCGGGCGAAGAGAGCCACGGGCAAATTGGGAGCGAAACCGAAAGCGAGAACGCTCAGCGCAGTTCCGAGCAGGCCAGTAAGAAGTACAGGTTTCCGGCCAATCTTGTCGCTTAATCTTCCCCACAACACTCCCGTTGAGAACTCGGCCAAGGTGAAGGCGGAAGTAACCATGCCGGCGTAAACGGAGATCTTGTTGGTGTCGTCGGTGATGTTGAAATCTTCGATCATGTAGTAGATGTAGGGGAAAATTGACATGAATGCGATCGGTTCGCATATTCTGCAGCAGGCTACGCCAGTCAGCCTATGAGCTCACAATGTGGTTGGGAGGTTGTTCTCATACCAAGGACAAACATTTGCTTGGTCGGGAATGTGGGTTTTCGGCCAGCATCGCTGCGGTTGGCCGTTTCAAGGTCACGACTCCTCCCCATGTTTGCGACTTTGACTCGACCTGGTCACAGCTCTGGTCGTCTGATACGGGTGTGTTTGTGAAAGGGAAGTTGGTGTAACGGCTTTGCTCTCAAGATATTGTTGCGTAGCACAGTGAATTCCCGAGGTATTCGGATCGGTTTGTGGTGTTGGCGGGAAGATTGGAGCTAGTAATGGTGAAGCTAGAGGTGAGGCTGTAGGTGAAGTTGGTGTTGATGTTGTTGGTTTAGGTTGGATGATGGTGCGTCGTAGGAGGTGATGGGCCAGGTAAAGTAGAAAATCAAGCTCGTGCCAATACCAAAGCAAGGAAGGAGTATATGGGCACAGGTCTGAGGTGGCGGAGGAGGATAAGACACTAATGAGAGTAGAAGGATCACGGAAGGGAAAGAGAAGATTCATGACGGGGAGTGGATACACTTATAAGAGAGCGGGAGAGTGCGTGGGAGTGCGTAAGAAGAGCGTAGCGACACCCCTCGGGATGGGGTACAGTTCCGTTAGCCATCTTGGAGCAAATTAGACCCAAGATTGGAACGGGCGGTGACATGAGGACAAGAGGGCAAATCTCCTGTCCAACAAAAAAAAAAGGCAATGCGGCGAACGGCTCCAGCTCTCGGGGCATGACACTTGGGCGGTGGGGCCTCTTGGAGAGCGCCGGGACGCCAGACAGCAGGCGGGATCCTGGTTGACAGGGCAGACCGGGCCTTGTAGGTAGTGGGAGTAGTTATCTAGGTTGTCTAGGTCTCTTGGGTCGGGTCTGTCTCTCTCTCTCTCTCAGTGTGTGTGTGCGTGCGCGCGTGTGTCTGTCTGTCCGTCCGTCTGTCTGTCTCTTGGCTTGGGGGATCCACGGCCCATGGGTCCACGGTCCACAGGATGGGAATGGGTGTGTGGCATGGGGCTCTGGGCCTTGCTCTGACTCTGACTCTGATTCTGATCATGGCTCCAGGGCAATCCACAAGTACCTCGCAAGTACCGCGCCAGGCTTGGTCTCTTTTGAGACCTGCATGGGGCCCCGAGAGGCGAGCCGGCGAGCCACCGAACAGGGGGTCTTCTCTGGCTCCTCGCTGGGTTCGAACGAGGCGGACGAGACGGACGGGGACGTGTGCCGAGTAAAACGCCATGGACTGACGGCCAAGTTCGAGCTTAATTATTGGGCGCGCCATCTGGAGCCCACACGACACTAAGGGTGCTACCCCGGCATTTCCGTCGCGTGGCTCACGAAACAAGGCGCCTTTTCTTGCTGGCGACGTTGGACCCGATGCTCGTCATGGTGGTTTTTTTCCCTTCCTTTCTCTTGTGTGTGTGTGTGTGTCCCCGGGGAGCTCGGTACCGCACATGGTATGGGATCTAGCTGGACGAATGGAGGGGTGTGTGTGTGGGTGAAGTGTGAAGTGTAAGTGCGAAAAGAGAGTGTGCGTGTAAGAAGAGTGTGATTGTGTGTGTAAAGCATGTCAGTCAGTCACCGTGTGAGCCTGCTCTGCTCTGCGCCCACCAGCAATGCCCGGGCCGCGAAATGCCAACACGGCGTCGGTGAGGACCACAACAACCAGAATCCGAGGACCACAAGGCGGGCTTTCACACTGCTGTTTCGCTGATAAAAATCCCAACCCAAAAAAGGTCTGTCGGCGAGGAGGCGGTGAATGCTGAATAACGGTCCCGACGGCAGCCTGTGGTCACACGGAAACGGCCCCCGGGTCACCTCAGCTCAGCAACGGGCCAACAGGAGGGGACGGTTCCGGATGGGCCGCCCTCCTCGGTTCTCATTGACCAGCAGACGCCCAACACGCTCCAGCAAAGTGGGAGCAAAAGCGGAAGCAGAGTGCGAGTTCTCGTCGAAACATCCAAATTGAGAACCCGAATACCACCAAGCCCCCCTCTTTCCTCCATGGCGTGTGCCATCGCCCGTCCAGTTCGTCTTGGCGGTGCACCGTACGGTGACGTCGATCTGGGCAGTGGGCAGTGGGCAGAGAGCCCTTTGCTTGCTGGGGAGTTATCGATCCAAGACATCCGATAGGAGAGCGTTGTTTCCTCGTCCTCTCTATTTGTCTCTTTGCCGGGGCAGCGGTTGGATGCCGTGGCTCCCGGTGCAGGAGGCTGCCTAGGACCCTAGGTAAGTATGAGTATGTAGGTAATAAGTAAGGCAACTGGGTATATTCCATGATGTGGTGATCCTGTCGTTTGTTGTCGTTGCCGTTGTCTCATTGTCTCAACGTCTTCGCTTCACCAGTCGGCTCCCTTGTAAACCTCCCATGCGAACCACTCGCGGAATGCAGCAAACACAATCAGCCACCGCCCTGCCTAGTCACGACCATTTCCAACCCTTGAAATTACGATGTGCAATGCCAGCAGATAACCACAATGCAACGAGGAGTCATTCGGGATTCTACTGGTGATGAAATTGCCAACACCGTCGTGGCACAGCAGCCCCGTCGTATCGCTGGCATGTTTCACGATGCACACTCGGGCTCTCGCAGAACCTCATTTGACCTATTCGTACACCTGCCTCTCTGCGCTCCTCACCTCGGGGAGACTTGGCACGGGACCGACTAGACAGATGCAAGCAACGCGCCAGCGGGGCTACGTGATGCCATGCGCGCGTCGAATAAGGCGGGCTGGTCTCGGGCCAGATGCGACCTCTCACACATCCGCCGGCCGAGAAAGACCTATCTAGGCCGAGATTCCCATGTTGGGGATAGCAGCCAAGATTGTCCCGAAGCGCGGATTGTCGACTGAATTCCCATACCAAGGTGCTCCGATGAACTTCAGGTGCAATGGGAATGGCTACACCACACGGAACTTGGCGGGGCCGCTGACACCCATGCGGGTGTTGGGGTTCCTTGACAAACGACTCCATTCCCAGCACGCCGCCGGCAGGCAAAGGCAATCTTCAGAGCCGAGATGTCACATTAGATGGATGAACATCGGATGGCAATGAGAAGGGAAGCCAGCCTTAACCACGCGTTGAAGCATCCACAGTCTGAACAGTTTGTCTCGTTACACGCACGCAAGGCGCCCCCATAGTGGAATCGGTGTAGAGATTTCCGCTGCCCGCGCCCCCCATGCTTATGCTTGCTTGCCTGGCCGCCTCGGGAATATCAAATGGCGGTTTCTCCATGGTTGGTGGCTAAACTGGCGGACCTGAGAAGAAGATGGAGATCCCGTGCGATGATGGCCCATGGGCGAGGCAAGGCTCGGTCAGCAAGGGAGCCACATACCCGGGTTGACAAGACGGGCTCCATCGCGGGGCGAGGTTCTTGGAAGGTGAGCCAGGAAGCCAGGGAAGCCAAAAGGCAAGCGAGAGGGTGATCCTACCCAATGATGAGAGGATCCATCGGGGGGTTTGACGATGGAAGGAGTGTGTGTGCGAGCACAGGGGGAGGGGGGGTAGAGGAGGGGAAGAACGAAAACGTCCTCGTCACCACTGGCAGGAACCCGAGACATTGTCACCGCCATGCCCTGCCCATGCCCTACCGGACCCTTTCGCCTGGCCCCGGGCACGTGGAGCCGGTGGTGCCAGCCACCATCTGGTGCGCAGCCCAGAGCTGAGACTGGCGGTGATGGAGGGCTTCTAGCGGTGTTGGTTTCAAGAGCCAGGCTCCCCCTTCCCCCAAAAGCCGGGAAATTGGGCATCACGAAATAGGCCGACTCAAGTCCCCATGGCCCCCTGACTCGCTGCTAGCGACCGGCCCTGTACAGAGGCCCACCCGCACCCAACCCGCTGGGCCGTCAGCCCCAACGACAGAGTGCCGGAAGGGCTGCCGACTCCACAGATGCAAACTAAAGTGCGAGGCCCAAGGTTCTAACTTGGAGGATTTTGTTGTTCTGGGGAGTAACTTAATTAACAGCAGAGGCAGAAAGCGGCCGTGTTCAAGGACGGGGGCCGTGACCCGACAACTCAACTGCCAACTACCAACCGCCAACTGCCACCCGACCCCTTGCTGCGAGATCCTTCTCCGTAGTACGAACCCCCTCGGTACTTCGTACATGATCAACGGTGAAGCTTTGGCAATGCCGGTCCAGGGGATACGGATTCGGGGCGTGTAGGTGCTACGTAGACTGCTAATTACGACTACGAGGTGAGCGCAGCATGTCCCAGACGGTATCATCGCTGTTCCCCTCCCAGTGCATCCGGAGGCTCCACGCAACGCAACGCAACGCAACGCAACGCAACGCAACACACCCGACACACGCGCAAGTTTTCCCAAGGCTTTCCCAGGCTTTCCCTTGGCTTTCCCTTGGCTTCCCAGTCTTTCCCAGAGGAATGGTCAAGCCCAAGCCCTCCCCTGCCCTCCCCTGCCCGCCCCTCCCCCCTTTGTGAATTGGCGGCTGGCTTCCACGGATGCAGGTCGGTGTTCTATGTATGTACGTACACAGTAGTGATTTTCCTGATGAGTCGTAGCTTCGTACACGCCCTCGGCACCCATATAATTAGATACACATGTACGCATGTCGTGCAGCAGGTACTTTAACCAGACTCGCCTGAATCCCGACGACGTGGACGCACTGAGGCGCTTGCCGAGGCGGCGCCAGATCTGCCTTACCGCGACCCAATGTGCAGCATTTTACTCTCGTCGGTGAAGCCCAAGGGCAAGACGTCAAACGGTGCTGCATTATGCGGTGCTGTCCCCGTACACCTCGTAGCCTGTCGACTGTTCGCCTCAACGGCGATGCGGCCCCCCCCCCCCCGCCCTCCAACAACAACCAAAATGGCCACAGGTCAGCGAGCTCACCGCCAGCCGACCGCGGCGCCCGGAGTTCCCCCAGGTCCCGGGTGTCGCGTAAGCCGTGACGACCACATCCTCGCAAACCCCATTGTCCCATTGTCGTCATCGCAAGAGGCGGGCGCTTGGCTCCGTCCAATCGCCTGCCGCCGTCCTCACCTTCCATCCCTGCCTTGGGCTCCGGGTGCCCTCTCCCTGGTTTCCGGTCCTAGCGAGAGCTGTAGCGTCTTGGTAGGCGACGGTACCCTTCAGGTCTTGTGCTACGAGGAGGCTACCTGTCTGGGAACCCGTCGCATGGCGCCCCACCGCAGGGGAAAAGCCGAGTGGGCAGACGATGGTCTCGAGGGATGGGCCCAGGGGAAAAGGGGCCGCGGGCGAGCGTCCCGGTGGACTGGGTTGATCTGATGCGTCGGGTCCCGCTAGTACGGGCTGTCTGTGGAATGACGGATGGACACTACCGGTCCTCCGCCTGTCAAAGAAGACAAGGGTAGGGAGCAAGATCAGAAAAAGGAAGAAGAGAGAATCACGGACACAAATAGCTTGCATGGCCAAACAAGGGATACCGACGGGGAAACGAAGAAGGAAAATGTCTGGCGTTTCAGAAGGCTATGTACGCACCTAAGGGCTGCCCTCCGTACGGACTCGGAGTATTCGTATGCTCTGTATTCGTACCGGAAACAAAGAGAGGATCGCCGCGTACCGGACGCACATTTCCACCCGCGCTGTCTCTCGGCCCATTCAAGCCACCACGCCGCCGAGGCGGCTGGCTGCCTACCTACCTGCGAATACGCGCCCTCTTTGTTCACCGGCTTGGCCCTCGCTTGGTGGCACTGTCCACTGTCCGCTGTCCACATCCCACGACTCCACGAGACGCCTGGAATGACAAAATGAGAGGAGGGTCCATCCATCATCTCGTGTTGATTGCCATGGCCCCGCAAGCGTCGGCGTAGGCCGTCGCGTTGACCATAGTGTGTAATAACCCCGAGGGGTCCTACATAGTAAGAGGGTAGGGTAGGTTCCTTTGGCCTGGGTTCATGGGCCCAAGGGCAGGACTCCAAGAGGCTTACTGACTACTACGTAGTACGTTAGAGTGGGCTCCTGAACTCTAGGCTTTGGGGCGACTGGGACGGGCTGGCCATCGAGCTCAGAGCTGAGGAGCCCCCCGCAAGCGGGCGTACGAATAACTGACTGCGCACTGAGAAGTGCTGTAATGAGTCGGAGGACCGGACATGGGTTGTCAGACTGACCGCTGGTCGCCCCGATTATTCTCGAATTCTCGAAGGTTTCGAAAAGGGGGCAGGGGTGGCTAGGGTGGAGAAGCCTGAGGAGGTGGAGGGAGGGTGGGTGGTCGTAGGGTGAAGTGAGGGGGGCGTTGATCTAACATGGCCCCGGGTTTCCGCTTCACCAGTTGTCACGAGCTGGTACTCAAACACACGTCCTCCTCCCTTGAGTCTCTTCTTTCCCTTCTGACGGAGCACAGCTCTAGCTGAGCTCATCCTTGCAGGGGCGGGTAGCATCCCGTGATTCGCAGCAATTTGCCATCACGGGGAATCTGGCCTGGCTGATCCGGACGAATTGGATCTATCCGAGACGACAAGTCCGCGACCGAGGCGGCGAGGCGGCGAAGCGGCGACACGGCGACACGGACGGCTCGTTGAATTGCTCTTACGCACAGCACACACTCGCGCTCGAGCTCGAGCTCGCCCAGTCCGGAGTCGAGGAGCCCAGACCTGCTCTGGCAAACGCTGTTCATACATGTTTTTCTTCCCGAGTACGTAGTGCTACGTAGCGCCGACGACCGTCGCTCAAAACCGCAGCGGCCGTCACCATTCCGTCGTCGCACATCTCATGACGTCGGCCGCGATCACCACCATCCTTAATGACTTTGAGACCGCTCACCCGCTCACCTACTCACCCACGCCCGCACACCCGCACGCGCACGCACGCACTCATCACCGACACGACAAAGGCTG
Source organism: Neonectria sp. DH2 (assembly GCA_003934905.1). Taxonomy (NCBI): domain Eukaryota; kingdom Fungi; phylum Ascomycota; class Sordariomycetes; order Hypocreales; family Nectriaceae; genus Neonectria; species Neonectria sp. DH2. Next base: position 1,439,323 of record RQWH01000003.1, on the reverse strand, counting down.
AGAGTCTGAGACCAACCGGGTGAGCACGGTCCCTGCGATCGCTGTTGGGAGGATGGGAGGGACTGCCTGTTGGCCCTCGGGGCCTTTGAGTTTGGGCCTTCGGGGCTTTGGGTGCCTTTGCCTTTCCTGCATCTTGATCTGGCATCTTCGAGACAAGGGCTGATCCAGATCATCGGGTCTCGTCGCGCACCCGCTCTTCCAGAGGGGGCCGTACGCCACGTCAACGAATCCGGGCATCTGATCGGTCCAATCTCGCCTCTTCTGCAGCCTTGTTTCCGCCGGGGTCCTGCTCCGCGCAAACACCCCCGATTGCCGTTTTCGGTGAACCCACCTCACCGGTCTCACGAGGGGGCCTCAGCCGCTTCACCGGGAGGGAGTCCACGCTCGCCGCAGCCCGCATCCCACCTCCGATGGCCTGGACAATCAATGTTTCTTTCCCGGGATCGTGCAGCCCTGCTCGCGATTCCGTGCTGTCGATCCCCGCCGCCCAGGCAGCCAGCCCAGACGCCAACCCGGACGCCAACCCGGACTCCAATCCAGCACCCGTCGCCCCCATTTCCAATGAGACACACACTTCATCGACCCAGCGCTCGGGTCTCTCATCGTCCCCGACAACCGCACGGCACAGTCGACATGGCACGGCTGGGGTTTGGGTTTGCTTTGGACAATGACTTATCATGACCCTCAAACGGACAACCCCCCAAAACGCCACCCAATCCTCTCAGTTGCGACATCTAGACTCGAGTCTTCAAGACACAATGACCTGTCACATCCGGTCTCGAACGTTGGGCTGATCGGTGATAGCAGGGGCTTCTGCAGCTTCTGACCGACCACCCAAACCAAGTTCAACAACACCCCAGGCCTCTGGGGAATCGAGCTGAGCCCTTAACCCTGTCGAACTGAGCCCGTCTCACCGGTGGCCAATGGACTCGGTTTGTCCGTGCCGTTCACAACAGAACACCGCTTTAATGCCTGCAAATTCCCAAAGGATTGACCGGCAGCAGCCCAGCGCCACTGTGATGCATTGCTAGCATCATCAGCCCAAATAGACGTCGATGGCGTTGGGTTGGGGTTAGCAGGTGTGCAAGAGATACAGGGAGGTTGTCTCGCGCCAAGCCATGTTCCTTGCCTTGAGCGACGTAACACAAGAATGGGCCAACACGCGATTTTAGGCGCGCCCGCAACCTAAGCCTTACTATTCTTCTTACTGTATTCGTACAACCATGGTCCCCAGTCAGTAGGTAGCACAATGCCGCGGTAGCGCAACGCTCTTTCGCTACCCTGTAGTCTCTTTCATCAGCAGACGTAGTTGTCGATGAGGAAAAACCCTGGGTTCTTTGGTTTTGGCATCATCATGGTTGAGGTGTAGGTGATTAATGAACGCGCTGAGAAGGCGTTCATGGGTACAGCTTACCTCGCGTAGCACACGCTCGCTCCACCTCCCCTACAATTTCGATTGTATAGACGCCATGGTCCGATGAAACAATTTGGCATGGTGCCTCGGACGACAGAAACGGCATGTACCTGTCGAAGCGAAGGGGGTCAGCGGTGAGGAGGCGTTTGCCCTCAGCAACCAACTTCCAAGGTTAGGATGCTTTGCCAATCCGAACGACCAGGAATTCGGACGGTTGACTCCAGTCATGGCCGCGTATGCAACAGGGGATGCCTACTGGCGAAAGCATGCATCTTGATTTGCAACGGGTTCATGCCACTATGGTAATCTCATCCCGCAAGGGCTGACTCTATCAATAGGTCCTTTGTCGGTCAGCCAACTCTTCTTTCAGACATTAACGCCGGCAATAAGGCACGGCCCGAAACGGAAAGCTTTGTCTTCAACTATCTAGGTCGTGGGGCGATGCCTAGATCCTGGAAGATTGTTGGCCATCGTGCCTATCTCATCGCCCTCAAGGCCGGCCAATGCTTATCCCATTCACTGATACTCGGACATGGTACGGATTGCAACCCGGACTACGCCCGGGTTCGCAGACATTCCTGTACTGGTGTCCGTGATATGGACCCCTCAATGGCAACGGCAAAGGCAACGGCAACGACAGCGTAGGATCCTGGGGGTTTCCGGTCGGAGTGGGACGGGCTGCGATGCCAGCCGCTTCATCCGGAAGAGGACCCTGTATCAGTGCTGCACATGGGCCAACGTTCCATTGCCATTGAACCAGCCTTGAGGTGCCAGAAGTGGCCTCGATCGACACGGCATATCAGCCACTAGGCTCCTTCATCCAGCTTTCCGGGCCAGGCCAGGTACATGTGCAGTCATCGGGTGCTATCCTGCCCCGACCCTGTACTGCGGCCGGCTGAGGTCAGGCGGTCGACGGCATCTCCTCCCTAATCGAACGAGTCCCAAGCACGATGCATTGATGCATCGATCCATTGATCTTCCCCTTGGTACGACCCTCTTCGAGAATGCGGGGGGTTGTTACCCCCCTGACCCACAAGAGCTCACGGTGGTGCCGCCGCAATGCTTGTTTGGTGAGATACCTGGTTAGCCCGGTGCGTATCTACGCCATCAACCCGCAACGCCAATTGCTTGGTACCCTATCCCATGCCGCGATTTCAGTAGGCAGTTGCAAGGCTAGGTGAGATTCCAACAGGCGACCCCACCTAATGGATCGGGAAGCGCATGGTAGCAGCACGGAAATCCTCAATAGGATTAACGTGTCTTACACCCCGTAGCCTCCCCGGTCCGAACGAGGCCAACCATGGGTTGGTCCCATGTCAAGTCTTCGCGATAAAGGCGTGCTTGAATATCCGGAAGGATTATTTGTTGCGGTACGGGCCATGATGCTGCGTATCCAAGGCGCACCCTCCCGTCGAAGGCAATCAAATCTGACTCAGAAAGCCGGCCGCAGGCACAATGGCACCCTAGTGACGCCGATGAAGATACCTGAGCAGTACCGTGTGACGCTATTCCGGAGGAAATGTCCCAGAAAGTTCAGCTCGCTCACATAATTACTCCGACGACGTGGAACGAGCTCTTTGTGTAACGTATACCTGCATGAGGGTTGTCAGGTGTACAAGCAGGTAGTACAGCATCCGGTGAGAACTGGTGAGGCTTGGATGCTAGGTGATGACTATTGATGCGTGATTCCGAAGATTGCAAAGTCATGACGCCCAGTGGATGAACAGGGCCACTTGCATACCCGAGTCGCCTCGTATTTTCGGGCACAGTAAACCGAGTACGTTACCAATGAAGTCATTTTGTAGAAAGTAAATATAGGCTCGGAAGCCTTGGATGACGTTGAGGAACCAACACCAATGCGGAGTACAGTTCGGGGTAGACTAGTCTATAGGTCGGGTGTCTGGGAGGCTTGGACTGTGCTAACTTAGCCGCATGCACTGTCTTACACACTGTCCGGGCCGGTCCAAGAGCGACTTCCAGGCATCAGCGGAGTCTCGGCCTGAAGCCTCACCAATCCAACACACGTCAGGCTTCACTACCCCCAGCGCAGAAGTGATTCGACGATCCTCCCAGGGCTCGACGACCTCATTTCCGTAACACGGCATAGCTCATTTCGTTTGACCGGCCACAAAAAGCCTCTTTCGACATTCGAAATGGCTGGCAAGAAGGGAGGCGGCGACGGCAGCAAGAAGGCAGCGGGCAACGCTCGCAAGGCCGACGCTGCGGCTCAAAAAGCTGCCGCCGAGACTGCCCGCGACGAAGTCGCCGAGGCTGACCAGTGGTCGAAGGGATCCAAAAACAACGCAAAGAAGTGAGCACGCGCCGCAGCAAGGACACGAAGCATCATGCAGAGCTGACATGCTACACAGGGAGGCTGAAGCTGCCAAGAAGGCCGAAGCTGCCAGGAAGAAGGCTGAGAAAGATGCCCTCCTCGCCGAGGACGACGCCAACACCCCAGCCAAGGCACCCAAGAAGTCCAAGGCCCCCGTCAAGAAGTCGCGCGGCCTGGACCTCGCACAGCTCGACGATGACAACAAGCCTTCCGCTCTCAGCGCTTCTGGTATCGACAACGCTTTAGATGCGCTGTCGCTGACGGCCGGTTCGGGCGAGGACAAGGTCGATAGGCATCCTGAGAGGCGATTCCCCGCTGCGTTATCCAAGTACGAGGAGAACCGCCTCCAGGAGATGAAGCAGGACGGCAGCGGTGTTGGTCTGCGTCTGGACCAACGCAAGCAGAGGATTCGGAAGGAGTTTGAGAAGCATCCCGACAACCCCTTTAACCAGGTTTCGGCGTCCTACAATGCTACGCGGGATGATGTAGCCAATATCAAGGCCCAAGAAAAGTCCAAGATCGAACAGCGACTCGGGCGATAAATTTTGCGCCCGAGTTGGACACGAGTCCTGTCACATGCGAGGGATCGGTATTGATGAAAACTTACGGCCATGGAGGAGAATCTACTTATTAAATAAAGAACTGCTGGCCAGTATTCAGCGCGCTTTAAAAGATTTTGTTACAACCCACGAGCTTGAAGCCTGAATGATTCCTGCTGCGAAAGCTCTTCTGCTTCCGCGACATCATCGTTGGGTGGCGCATCCGTAACCCCACCAAAGCGACCCCGCCATCGGCCTCTTCTGTCCGGCAGAATTGTAGACCGCCTCATACACCGCCCAACCGTGTCGCATGCGTCACGTACACACGAACATCCCCAGTTTGCGCCACAGGTGTGTATTTTTTGAACACAGTATCGCTCGTGTAGCGGCCAGATCGAAGCAGCATGGCTTCCCTTAAGATGGGGACCCTGCCATCGCTGCGCAGACAGCAACTCCTCTCAGAATTGTACGTACCAAAGCCGCGTCTTCCTCGACTCTCCCCGCCTTCGTGAGCCAGACTAATTGGGGAGAACAGCGCCGGGCTCAAGCAGGCTTGCCCGGAGGGAATGTTTGTCAGTCTGACACCGGGAGACCCTACACTGTGGTCTGGCGTCCTCTTTGTTCGAAACGGTGAGCTCGGCGATCAGGCTTGAAGCGCGCAGGGCTAATCTTGATATCAGGCCCTTACGCGCCAGCGGTCCTCAGGTTCCAGATCTCCTTTCCCGACTCGTATCCCCAGCTCCCGCCGCTTGTCACCTTCTCTTCCGACATGTTCCACCCTCTCCTCACGCCCTCGACAACCTACACATACACGACCGATATACAGGATAGCGGCACCGTGAGCGCGTCCGATCAGGAGCGTCTACCCCCCGGTGGTTTCAGCTTGCGCCATGGCTTCCCAGACTGGTTTGGACGAGGAAGACGAAGCATAGAGGCAGCTAGACGGAGCGCCAGTCAGCAGTCCGCAAGCCCAGCGCCTACGCAAGGCACGACTAGTAACCTGACCACGCCGGCATCAAGGGCGTCTCCGGGAGGAGAGGTGCCTCTCTATATGCAAACAAGCAGGAAAGGAATCTCGGCATACGAAATCTTGCGATACGTACGGAGCACCTTTGACGACGAGGAAGTACTCGATTCCGTGCCGTTGACAGCGGCGGGCAACCCAGGGGCTTGGCACGCATGGCGAACCCATCGACGGGCAACGGGGAAGCTATCGGACGATTCAGCTCCAGCAGAGGATCCCCAGGCGCACGATGAAGAGACCCCGCAGAGCTCTGAAAGTGCCTCGAATTCAGACAAGCGAACACAGGCCGCTACAACCACGAGACACCCTGGCGAGTGGAATTGGGATGGGGTCTGGGAAGACAGAGTCAAGACGGCTGTCAATACGAGTCTGTCGGAATCTATTCTCTATGGCGCAGCGACCACGTCTGATGATATGGTAAGTCACGGAATCATATCTTCCAAGGCATGCTTCTAACGACCCAGATTCGATTTCTAGAAATGGGAGACAATGACGTAGACTCGGTGAAGGAGAACATCAGACGAACCCTTGGAGGCACAGCATGAGCTCGAGTCGGTAGGAATTGCTATAACTGTGTTGATGTGCGTTACCTTCCTGAATCGTTTGCTCCTGTCAAATCCACCCACAACAACCACTATGCCAGAGGCAAGTGCTGGGTTTCTCAGGAGTTTTCTACCTGCCTGCCTTGTCGTTATTCAAACTTTCTTCTTCGTAGCAAGAGCGCTGCTGATACCCTTTAAAGTCTTGGTTTATCCTAGTTACTGCTTTGAACCTGTTCCCTCTTTGATCAAATACCATAAGACTTTATTGTTTGATTCTAGCATGCTCTGACATGGCGACTGTTCTGTGATACAACGACCAGGATAGCTGGTTTCAATTCGTCACACATCGTTTCCGTTTATTATCCCAGCTCTTGTATATCATCTCTCGTGTTCTGGAGCCACGAGTAGCCCCATTGTCAGCGCATTCATCTGAAACAACCCCAAGCGGCACCTCTCGCAGTCTCGCGTCACGTCACTGTCAGTGCCATCAACGTGCTTAGGCCCAACGTCTAACTCTCGGAGTACCGAAGACCTCGATCCAGCCAGTGAGTGCCAGAGGGAAAGGGTCTTGCAGAAGGGTTAACTTGGTCAGAAAACCGGCTCATATTCAAACGACGATCGACAACGCTACACCACGATGGCATCCACAACTTACGAGGCGCCTCTCAAAGAACTTCGCGCAAACAGACAGCAGACAGCATGGGACAAACCGAGCCCTCTGAGGATATCCAAGCGGCTTAGCAGTCACTGCCAAGAAGACGTGTTCGGCTGCCCGAGTGACTTGACCGGCCATAAGACTAGGGGTGGACCTGGATTTCAGGGTGGTAGTGACTCGTTGGCAATGCAAGAGCACAGGAGGCCCGATGGTGTCCATCAAGTGGCGGGGAAAGAGAACAAAGTTGCTAATCACAAGTCTCGTGTCTCTTGTTCGGTGGGACAAGATCAACTTCGCGCCTTGCAGGAGGATAAACACAGGGCGTGGGATGGCAGCCCGCCTCACCACCAGGGAGTCGCATCATCTAGCCCCCTGACCGTGAGAAAAACACGACGAGGACGCATTGGGGCCACAGACCAAGTTCAAGAGATAGATTCTTAGTGTGGGTCCTCCCCTGCTGCTACGTTTTCAGCTAGTTGCGGCATTCGTCGCGCAGCAAAGACGCGGCCCCCTCTTTCCAACCTCCACGGTGTATCTGCAGATTCCCCCTGGCCGTTGAAACCCAGGATCCATGACAGTAAGACGCCCTTGACCGGAATATCCACTCCGGTGGAAGCTCTCGATTCCGTATGGCGTCCTGGACCGGCATACGTGTTGGCTCCCCATGTCGAGGTCACGTCGGAGATGGCTGCACTTGAGGTTGGAAAACACACCTGGTGGGTGGCAATCGGGATCTCTGGTCGGATCTCAGCTATTCCGAGCGGGGATATGTATCACGGGGTCCAGGAGTTCCCGGAGCGGTCAGAAATTCGCATGGGACCGTCTGGCCAGCATCGGCGAGGTTTGTGGAGAGTGTGGACATGGATTTGTCCAGATGTTTGAATTATGGGGTACTGACAGGGCCTTCAGGAGACCTGTTTGAATTTGGTAGCCTCTACGACATTGGTATCGAAATACTGCCCACCGGAAGTTCATCCATTCTCCAGGTATTGCGAGAGCAGCCCTTTCCAGTGTAGGTTTGTTGTGCTTGCGGGAGAGTCGAGACTTCACAGGCGTCGGCTAACAAGGAGCGCAGCAGTATTTCCGCAGGATCAAGTATCCTTGTCTTAGCACAGATCCAAATCGATGTCAAGCACGCACCGCAAGCCCGGCAGTCCCGGCGTGGGCACGTCCGCCACAACTCAGAGGATCTGATAGAGGACCTTGCGGCGGAACTGGGAGACGCCCGATTGGGGTATGCGCATATCCGAGTATCATATCGTCACTCGGCCTTTCCGACCTTCAAGGACGCTGCAAGTGTGGGTGGCGGCGTGTCCAGCGTCCAAAGCAGGGTCGACACAGTGGCTACAGCATCCATCAACCTCCACAACTCTCAGTCGCCGTGGTCGCCTCCTCCAGCGCGAGTCCTGGGTACCCTGCTCCCAACCCTCCAACGACACTGGGGTGTGGAGAAGGCGATAGTGGCAATGCGGCAGATGGAGAATCACACTTGCGCCCCACGCACACTTCCCAAGGCGAAATCCCAACTGTGGTCGCAACTGGATGTGAAGGATGATACACATCATATTGCCATGCCGACGCCCTCCGCGCACACGCACGCTGCGCCGCCTGTGCCTCTGAGACATGCCAGCCTGCAAAGAGACGTCCAGGCCCGAGAACCCCAGGTGGCGATAGGCCTCTTCGAAGGATTGGGACTAGTGACGCCAGGAGCCGCGTCGGTGACATCGCGAAGGTCATCTTGGACGTCATCGCCTGGAACAGCTCAGGCGGGGCAGCGCAGACAGCCATCCACCTATGTGACAACAGGGCGCGTTCCTGGTCCGTCACCGTCACCGTCACCAACGGAACCAACAGGCGCGAGACGGCGATCTTCAGCCCATTCAGAGCAACAGGCCAGCCGCCAAGGTAGCGGCTTGTGGAAGAGGCGATGGCTCGGAGCCGAAACACCCAGTCTGAGGGGCTTGCCACCACTGAAGGTTGATGTATCAATGGCGGCTCGGGACCACGAGGCTAGTACTAGTACTACCAGTAGAAGCGGGCCAGTGCGGGAGGGAGCCAAGATCAAGAAGGATGCAGGTCGATGGGGATGGGGCGCGTGGTTCTAGTGTTAAGGGCAGAAAGAAACAGGGGGTCCGTTGTCTTTGCAGAAACGTCGATATCATTTTTCTTATGTCTACTCTAGTTCGTCCTTCCACGGAATGGAGACCTGAGCACCCTTCCGCGCAACTGTCAGGGCTGCGGCCTTGTTAGCGGCGGCCACGGCAGCCTCGATGTCAAAGTCACCGTCCTTGGCGGCCACGGCGGCGAGGGCGTAGGAGCCGACAAAGGTGTCACCCGCCGCAGTGGTATCGACGACTGAAGTCTTGGTCGCGGGCAGTAGCGCGCTCTTGCCAGCCTTGTTGGCAAAGTACACACCGCGGCCCCCGAGTGTGATGATGACATTGCCAACGCCGCGCTCAATAAAGACGCCACCCACACGGACGAGGCCCGTGAGGTCGTCCAGATCTGACTCGGAGCAGCCTGCAAGGATAGCGGCTTCGGTCTCGTTGACAACGAGATGAGCAAGGCCATCATAGGCGTCGGCGGGCAGCTCCTGGGCAGGGGCCGGGTTCAAAAGGACGGGGACACCGGCCGTCTTAGCGGCCTTGAGTGCCTGCATGACAGTGTCGAAGGGGATCTCAAGCTGCATGATGAGTAGGTCAGGTCGGGGCCCAGGCAGGGTCTCGAACTCCTCAGGGCGCAAGGAATGGTTAGCCTCGGGGGAGAGGATAATGCGGTTTTGGCCCGAAGGCTCGTCAACGACGATGATGGCGATACCCGTCTTGAGGCCTTCTCGAGCAGCAACCGCATCAACGGCAACGCCATAGGAGCGGAGGCTATCCAGAAGCAGAGTCCCGTAGGTATCTGCACCCACAGCACCAACCATGGAGACGACGGCCGAAGGGTGGGACAAGTCCGAGGCGCGGGAGAGCTTGCCGCAGGCGACGGCCTGGTTGGCGCCCTTACCGCCAGGGGAGGTGGTGAAGTGGTTTGAGGTTAGAGTCTCGCCGGGGAGCGGGTGGTGGGGGACATAGGAGACGAGATCCATGTTGAGGGACCCCAGGATGGTGATACGAGGGGGGGTCGAGGAGGCCATGGCGGGCATTAGCTGATCAGGTGTTATCTGTCCGGGGGGTTGGTTGATTCAGATGAGGCCCAGCGATCTAGGTAATCTGATGACTTGCAACGAGGTAAGATTGCCGAGTTGGGAAGGCCACGCCGGGAATGGGGCCGAAGTTGGAGGAGCTTTCGAATGGGGGCGCACAGAGAAAGGTAGAGAGGGAATAAAGGGGGCCAATAGGAAAGCAGTGCAGTGCGTGAGACAACAGAGGAGGAGCTTGTGTGCCTTGTGGTGAGACCTTTGGGTTGGCTTGAATATGTGAGGTTCAGTTTCCTTAAGTGCGGTGAAGGAGTGGAGTGAGTCGCCGCGTCGGGTCGGGTGGGTTTCGTCGGGTGGGTTTCCTCTGGCGGTCTAGCGGGCCACGATTGTTTTGAAATACTACTTAGTACTAGGAGGAGTACTACTAGGTAGGAGCTCCACATAAAATACGGAAGTACACAGGCCTACTACCTACAAGTGGGTACCCCACTGGCAGGTGCCTACTTACTACTAGTAGTAGGTGGTAGGTACATTCATGCGTTTACCGATCATGAGGTGAGGCCAACTTGAAGTTAAAACTAGGTAGGCAGTCCCACATTTCTCTTTACCAACACCTGGTTCATTTGAACTCAGCTCAACTCCTCTCAACTCACATTAGGAGCACCGGCTGGACTGTATATGGCGCCGTCTACACAGTTCGTGCACCATAGTCCTACATGTTCGCTCTGTCTTGACACTTCCCATGTGTCGCCCTGTGCTGCCATCGGTACAGCATGCACAGTAACTGTCCCGTCACGCGCTACAGCAGCGGGCGGGCGGTCATGCAATGCGCCGCTGGCCAAGCGAACGATCGATCCGCGAGATCCTGTCAACTCCTGCAGTATCCGCCTTCAGCCTTCGGGGCCAAGGAGTCGGTTTTCCTTTTTCCCCGTTCTAGTCTCCCCTCATACACCCCGTTCATTTTCAGTATCCCTATGCGCACTCCCTCCCACTTGACAATGATTACTTAGCTGCATTCTCGACTTGTAGCTGAGCAGCATGTATTTACCTCGCTTCCTTGGAGGCGCTCAAGCCCTGTGTACTAGTGTCAAGGGCCGACCTCTCAGCCGGGATAGAAAAAGAAAACACCGATGGAGCTGCAGCAGCAAAACCTGGCTTGGAAGTGGGGAGGAGCAACAAGCAAGCGGTAAAGGGGTATCTCTTTGGGAGCAATCCACTAATCAAAACGAACAGCAGGCAACTCAGAACGGAGCGAAGGCGTGAGGGTGGCCTGTCAAACCGGGCTGCTGGGAATCTCAGTTCAGTTCTCCTCGCCTCGCCCGTTTGTACCTAGTCCTGTTCACCACGTGGGAGAAGCGAGAGGAGGATGCGCAGTCTGCGGACGACGACTGAAATTTCGCTTGCTACATCCATACATCCATCCAATCAATTACCATTTTCTCTTCTTCTCTTCTCCCCTTAACGCGCTCGTCCCCCTCAGTTGTCGGTCTGCGCGGCGGCGCATGCTAATTAGCAGCTAATTTCTTGAACCGGCGGGAGCCAGTCTGCGCTAACAAAGAAAGTCTGGGAGCTTGGGGCCTCTTTGCCTGAACGCTCAGGTAATGACCTACCAGCTACCAGCGCCATAGCCGTCCGTTCCATGTTTCCCAGCCAGTCCAGTGTATAGCGCAGTACTTCGTACACGACATGCTTGGACTGGTTCTAAGCCAAAGGATCGGACTATCTAGTGGCGGGCCACCAGGACACTAGCATGGCTAGCACGGCAACCCTGTCGGGACTCGGGTCGGCTAAGAACATCAACTATTCGTACGAATCATCTGCCGTCACGTCAGGTCCCCGATTTTTGGGTTTGGCCCGCATATGGCACATGGCATGACACAGTCTACCATCTATCCACCGGTTCCACTCACACCCACCTGCCGCAAGCGGAGTGCGATAGGCTGTAGGGTGACCGCTGTCAAGCCTTCTTTGCCTGACGACGACGACGGCGACGACGGCGACGACGACGAAGAAACAAGATGCAGGGCGAGCTTGCGAGGAGGGGGAAAAGGAATTATCGCGCCAATCCAGGCTAACGCGGCAACTATCGTACACCTTAACCTTGGCCTTGCGTCTCTGCCTGTCTGATATAAGCGGGCCCTCCTCGTGTGAGCTCGTTTGCCCGTCGTTTCGTCTTCTCGGGCGGCCCGGTCGAGGACGGAGTCCAGAAACGCCCTAACATTAGCCAACAGCTTCATATTCTCTCGACTCTCTCTGCATGGAAAAGTCGATCGACGAGATGCCCAACTCCGCCTTGAGTCCATTGAGGCCGCAAGAAACACCCAGGAAACACCCAAGTGGTCCCCAAGTGGTCCTCATGTGATCTTCAGAGTCGTCCTAAGTGGTCACCGGATGACAGATGGACCCCGTACGATGAGGGCATGGACACTCGATGTAGACTCGGGCTGACACATCCTCAACATCGTGCCTCTCAACCTCTGCCAAGCCAAGGTCCGAGAGTGGTGCCGTCACAGCCAAAACGTCGGTTGCGACATACGCCCCCTCTTCCGCCCAGTCCTACTGTCTGTCTGCCCGTCGCCGGAGACACGTAGGCTGACTAGAGCGGTCATCAATGCCAGAGGCATTGCTGGGGGCCTGTGATTTGTAAGTTGAACTCCGGACTGCGTGAGACAAGCCCAGAGTCAAGCCCAGAGTCAAGCCCAGAGTCGGTGCGGTCTGGAACCGCAACTCATCCAAAGTCCGAGCCCTTGAGTACTTGCGGGAAAGAGGTACCTGCCTTGTTTGCACTTGCCTCATGAGTCGCGTTGACATTTTTGCAACCTGGGCCACATGAAGTAGGTGTAAGGCACTTGCTTCCGAGGTAGGCAGGATGAACAACGCCGAAGGAAGGACCAACTCGATTCAGTCCAAGAAAGGCATCCTCAAGCTGTCAATCACTTGACAAATTCTGGCCCGGTTCACTTCAGTATCTTCAAACTTCTTCAAACTTCTTCAACCTGCTTAGCCTCACCCACCCCTTCAGGCTTCGTAAAAACCCCAAACTATCCAACCTTTCAGTTTTTGCAATCCTTCAAGCTCAAAAACTTTGCTGACTCTCGCCACCTTCACCACCTTCACCACCCCTACCACTCCCCCGGCTATTCAGACGACCCCCATTCAGCCTTCATGGAGCTCATATTCTCCAAGGCCGTCGTCGAGCTTGGCGTAATCGTCTTTATTGTGATGCTTGCCATAACACACTGGCTAACAAAGCCGACACTTCCTCTTCCTCCTGGACCTCCTGGAGAATTTCTTCTTGGTCATACCCGTTTGATCCCCAAGGACAATACAGCAGCAGTCTATGCAAGGTGGTCAAAGGAGTACAGTATGTCCCATCAACCCCTTGGCTAAATTGTCGGTGGTTTCGAGAGACTCTAACGGGAACGGGAACCAAAGATTCCGATATTATCCACGTCAAGTCGCTCGGCCAGTCCATTGTCGTTCTCAACAGCGTCGACGCAGCCAGGGATATCCTCGAACGCAAAGGCGCCAATTTCTGTGACCGTCCCAAGTTTACCCTTCTAGAAGTGTAAGTCTCTCCCCCTTCCCGGGCTCCACCTTGCCCCTGCTACTGGACCGCCAACAGTTTACACAGTTTGGATTGATAGCATGGGTTGGGGGAAGACCCTGACCTTCCTTCCCTTTGGCGATCGATGGCAGATGCACCGGAAGTTGCTGCAGACTTCGTTCAGCAACACAAACGTCCGAAGGTGGCATAAACTTCAGGTGGCTGAGGCGCGGCGGACAGTTGGCAACATTCTGCGACGTCCTGATGGTTGGGAAACCTCCCTTCGCCGACTTGCCGTGGCCATTGTTCTCCAGGTGAGCTACGGGACTGAGGTCCCGCACGACGATGACCCATACATCCAGATCGCGAACGACGCAATGTACGCCACTGGTAACGGTGGTGCTCCGGCCAACAGCATTGTCGACTTAGTTCCCCCAGGTACGAGGCGCTTCGGGTTTCCCGTGTAATGGAAGGCTCCAGTCGAAATGGCTTCTGATTCTTGCAGCTCGTCACTTACCCGACTGGCTTATTCGAGACTGGTCTCTTCGGTTTGCACGACAATGGCGGTGGGCCATCCAGAAACTCCACGACGTCCCATTTGCCGTTGCGCAGGCGGAACATGTGAGTAGCCACCGGTCCGCTTGCGACCCAGACCCCGCCCTGACTCGTATTTGCGTCCCGAGAGTATAATAAAGCTGCGACAAGAGTACTGACTGACGCCCGCTGACAAGGATAACATGGGCGACAATACGTCGTTGGCACATCAATTGTTGAACGTGTACGAGGCCAACGTGGCGCTGGGCAGCAAACAAGAATGGACACTCGACGACATCAAAGGTGCGGCAGGAGCTGTCTTTATTGCAGGGGCCGACACAGTAAGTCAACCTGAGCAAAATGCTGTTTACTTTGATTACTCAACAATAAACATTCCAGACATGGGCTACCTGTGTTATTTTCATTCTCAATATGGTGCTTCATCCGGAAATCCAAAAGAAAGCCCGAGACCAACTCGATTCGGTTATCGGCCCCGACAGGCTGCCCGAGTTCTCGGACAGGGGCTCCTTGCCTTACATCGAACACATCGTCCAGGAAATTTATCGGTAAGTTGCCCGTCCAACGTTTTGAATGTCTACCTGGCGAGAGAGATTTGGAAATGGGAATTTAGAATTTAGACTGAAGCCATGTTTCCATGACGAGCAGCTGGTCGCCTCTGGCGCCGCTAGGTAAGCCTTACGTTGCTGAGCCGGACCCTGGCAACCTGACGCCGGCAGTGTGCTGACGCGAGCCCGCGACACCAGGGATCCCTCACAAGTCGCTTCGGGATGACGTATACCGAGGCATGTTTATTCCCAAAGGTATGTGGAGGAAGTGCCACTGCGTGCAACGGCTATGAGGCATCGTGACTCACTCCAGGTGTTTGCAGGGTATGATGCTTGGCATGTCGCCATCTCCCAACGACGTGGATGAGTCTGATAAGCCCCAGGACCGTGGTGTACGCCAACGCCCATGCCATGGCGCACGACGAACGGATTTACCAGTCGCCCCACGACTTCAATCCCGACAGGTATCAGCCGCTGGCCAACGGGGCACCGGGTGAGCCATTCCCCGTTGGGAATTTTGGGTTTGGACGACGGTAAGTAGTGCGAAGCCCCAGGCCCACTGACCCTGGAGCCCGTTCCGTGCTCATGCGTTTTCTCTCTCTCCTCAGTGTCTGTGTTGGCCGCTTCCTCGCCGACAACAGCGTCTGGATCATGGTAGCCACCATGCTCTCCACGCTCGAGTTCCACAAGAAGGTAGATCAAGCTGGGAGGCCCGTTGAACCGCGAGTTTCGTTTACCAATGGGGGTACATGGTATGTTGCCCTTCTCATCTGGCCTGGTTCTCCCCTCTCTTCTCGCTCCTCGCTTCTCGCTCTGTCCTCGCCCCTCTATCCCCACAAACCCCATGCTTGACCGTGACGGGACGCTCTGCTAACATGGGTGTTTTGGGGGGAAATAGCCACCCCCAGCACTTTGAGTGCTCCATTAGACCCAGAAGCTCCAAATCATTGGTCCTTGTTGGACCAAACTAGGTAGCGGCACGGGTACTGGCGAGTTACGTTAGTTAGCCCACGCCGAACCGAACCCCGGGGCCGTGGGAAAGCTGATTTCTGCGCTCGAGCGGACCCTGAGTCGACCAACAGACGACTGCCATTCAGATACCCAAACAAAACAAAAATCCTATCTCAAATTTGTTCCTTCACGTCACATGCTGCTGGATCCAGCCTCACATGTACTTCGTAGCCCTGTGATGGCCGGTTTACCCGCTTCGTACCCCCTAATTCCCCCTTTTCTCCTATTTGTCGCGTCTCGAAGGCAACGGGCTAACACCGGACAATGGCCACCGGGAGGCGCTTAGTAGGTGGGAGGGGACCATTGCCATGTGGCGAACAAACAACATACAGCCCCCGGTCACACTAGACTGAAGGCTGTGCCAGCAAAGCACCGAGCTGATTATTGGCCGGCTGCCCCATCCTCAAATCCATGGCTGTGAATTTGCTTTGGGATTGCATTGGCAGCATGCCGGTAGACATCGCCACCAGGCGCTGTTTCTCACTAGCCTCCAAATGGGGAGGGCTCTGGGAAAAGAAAACTTGGCCCCTCGAACAGGGACATCGACCGGAACCCTGAGATCCACGCTTCCCGCACAATGCCAACTCCATGGTCGGACCCGCGATTCTTCGGCCACGCTGGTAATTAAGGCGTAGGACTTGGGCGGCCCAGCCGGGATGCAGGTCGGCACCCAGGAGGATTGTGATTGTAGCCTTCCCCCCAGGTCAGCCTGGAAGCAAGCCCCCCACGGGTGTCGAATGATGAATCAGATTATCCTGCTGCTACTGCCCAAGTGACATCCGCCCTCTTTCTTGCACCTATGAAGTCCATGCAGCATGTAAATCGCGCACAGATGCTGGACCGGGAGATCTCACACAAGGAAGCATGGCAGGTAGGCTGATGTCGCATCTCTGCCAACCCACTTACTCACCGCGCCGTGTCCCAGAGGTTGGTGGTGGAGTGATACCACATCTGGAGCCACACCAAGCGCCCAAGGCAGCCTCTGTCTTTGGTCGGCGTCTCCAGCCCTGAGGCTGGCCCGGCAGGGGGTGGTGCATTGTTCAGACTGGCGGGTCCCGAGCCCTAGTCTGACGCCCCCTCCCGGGGAGAACGAGCGAGACAAGAGGCGACTCTATTCATAGTCAACTCTTGGTCATAGACTCGCGGTCCTCATGGGTCGCCATTTCTAGCCTCCTTGCCTCCCCTCGTGGAGCTCTGCTAGCCAAGCCAAGGTTGATTTTTCGAGACAACCCATTCTAGCTCGACGACGCCGTTTGTCTTTGTTGGACCAGACAAGGGCCAGACAGGTTGTCTAGATAGCTCTCCACCTAGCTCCGCTAGTGTAGACTTGAGAACCTGGCTGCGCGAACAGCAGACGAGGTCCAGAGCCAGGTTCAGCAAGGGTCGCTCATTGCGCAAATTCAGCAAGGAATGCCCATGCAACATGCTCAGTGAGAAAAGAGTACATCGTATGCACTCACTTGTAATAATTACCCTCCAAAAAACAGTATCGTGGACTTAGGATGCCCTCATGTTAAGGGGTCCCTGCACCTGCTGGGACTATTGCCTCTACTCACGCCCATGGCCCACATAACTATGGCTGTCACCTGGGCCGCAGCGCCCTGCAAGTTGAGCTTAGGTTTCGTCGTGACAATCACTCCGACAAGTCGGTCTGTTGGATGTACTTCAGATCGGATGCAAGGAGTCGGGGTGGGGGTTCATCGTCGTCTTGATGGTTGCGCGAAACTTCGCCCGAGTCAACCGGTGTGAGTCGGTACAAGGTAGACACTGGACAGCGAGAACCGTCCGAGAGCGGCATTGGAGGGATTGTCCTGGGTGTCAGGTTAGATACTTCTGCCAACAACAAGCGTAACGCCGTGTGGCTGTCGGAGTGCAGGTCTCGGCTCAGTGGCTTTTGAGCCGCCAAGCTGCATGCTGAACAAATTCTCAGCAACAACATGACCAGTCAATATGTGCTTCGACGCCTGACACGGGGTCTGATCTCAATCGTTGAATGAGACATTGGCGGAACCACAAGCAACGGGCTCAGACTTCTGTGCCGTCTGGACCAGCCAGGTGGGCAGGGCCATAGCACATCCTCAGTATCACAGTGACAGACTGTCAGTTTGATAACCCGGGATTCAGAGCGGTGGGAGTAGTCAGCTAATGCGATTTCGGTGAGATCAATGATCCATCACTCTTGTGACTGCCGCCAGTGCTTTTTTAAAGGGCCCACAGCCGTGCCTTCTTACCCGACATCCCTTCCATTCACCTCTGTAGAAGTCTCGCTCATGTCCAAAGCTTTTTGGACTAGACAACGTGTACGCAACTGCCCAATGAAACAAATGGATCACCAAACGATGCGGGTTAACAGTGACCTGGAGGCAAACCTCGAGCCCCTGCCGTCTGGTCAGATGCTGTCCTCGGACAGTGTTCAAGCCACAAGAGGTGCCGAAGATGGCAACAGCGAAGTGTCCATGGAAAAAGGACCATTATCCCTTTCAAAATGGTATCGGAAACTGCTTGACGCTGGCGTGGAAGAGAATGGGATTCAGCCCATCCCGGCAGAGGAACGAACGCAGACGCAGTACAACAACTTGTTCACTGTTTTCTTCACCTGCCTCCTGTGCGTGTTGCCGTAAGTTGCCCCAGCCCCCTACCTCAAGGAAACGTTGTTAACAACAGTAGGTTGCCAACGGGCGCTCTTGGAACTGCAGTTTATGGACTGAAACTCCGAGACGTGTCGTTGATCATCATCTTCTTCAACATCGTGACGTGCATCCCACCGGCATTTATCGGTATCGGAGGGGTTCAAACGGGCATGCGGCAGATGGTCCAGGCTCGATATTCGTTTGGGTAGGAATCCTTTCTCCGCCTCTAATCTTAGGAAAGAGATTGACAAGAGAAAAACCAAAAACAGGCTCTTCTTTGGAATGATCCCACTCCTGCTCAATGCTGGAACGGTGACTGGCTTCACGCTGATCGGGTCCATCGTTAGCGGGCAAGCCATCGCAGCGGTGAACCAAGGTGCTCATATTAGTGTCAACGTTGGGATTGGGATCGTCTGTGCCCTCAGCTTCGTCACTGCGTTCCTTGGGTATCGGGCTATCCATATCTGGCAGCGGTGGCAATGGCTACCCAACTTGATCGGCATCGTAATTGCAGTTGGATGCGGAGGCAAGCATCTAGTCCATCAGGCTGAAGCAGGGCCGGCAACCGTAAAGGGAGTTGTCGGGTATGGTAGCTTGATGGCTGGGTACTTTATGACGTTTGGTGGGACGGCCTCCGACTTCACCACTTATCACAGTCCGAAGGGATCCAAGTGAGTGGTTTCTCTCCATCAACCCCCCTTAAGGTTTCGACGACGCTGACGGGTTTCAAGACTCAAGATCTTCACCTATGTGTACCTGGGGTTGCTGACCCCTTCCACGCCACTTCTCATCCTCGGTGCGGCGATAGGGGGTGCTATGCCTAACGTTGACTCATGGCAGACAGGATGGGACGCTTACGGGATTGGTGGTGTCCTGGCCGAAATGCTTCGACCAGCCGGCGAGTTCGGAAAGTTCGTGCTCGTAGTTCTCGCGTTGAGCGTCGTCGGCAACATGGTTTTATCCAATTACTCGGTCGCACTGTGCCTGCAGATGCTTCTTCCGATATTCGCCAAGGTTCCCAGGTTTATTTTCATTATCATCACGATGGCCCTCATGATCCCCATGGCCATCTATGCCGCGAAGGAGTGGGCGACATCCCTTGAAAATTTTCTAGGCGTCATCGGGTACTGGGCTGGGTGTTTCGATGCCGTCGTTATCGAGGAACTGTTGGTGTTTAGGAAGATGGACTACACATCCTATGACCCACGAATCTGGAACAAGGGGCGAAGTCTTCCTCCGGGATTCGCAGCCATTGGTGCTTCGCTCGTGAGCCTTGCGCTAGTAATTCCTTCCATGGATACAACGTGGTTCACCGGGCCCATTGGTGAACACATTGGCGACGTTGGGTTCGAGGCGGCATTTGTTGTCACGGCCCTCGCATACTACCCACTGCGCAGCTTGGAAATCAAGTGGTCGGGTCGTGTGTGAGAAATCGGGACACCCAGTGGGTGGGTTGTGGGGCTGATATCAGGGTCCGATGAAGTCGGATGCAGGCATGGAGAGAGATCCGGGGTCATGGGGTTGTGGTATGAGTTGCATGGGAGGAGGAAGGGCGGTGGGATGTTTCATTTGATGCTGACCTGCGCGAGATCGGAGAATACATCCCCGAACGAGTTAAGAGAAAACAGAGAAGTATGTAAACGAATTATTGAAACGGTTCAACAAAAGGGGACCGGTTTCTCAAAAGTGAACCAGGGGCGGGAGCTCGAGATACTTATATGGGTGGTATCCTGCACTAGGGATGCAGCTTCCCACATAAAACAACATCCTCGCCAAAGGGATGCCATGACACATCCGATAGTCTCGCAACTGGGATAGGGGTGCCAGCGGAGTCCTGGAGGCGACGTGGAGATACGACGACACTCCCTTGGCCGAGCCAGGTGGGTGCAATGGTAACGATGATGGAGTCGACCAAGGCGTGGAACTTTGGATCCAACAACGAGTTGATGATTTGGCCACCCCCCTCGACCATGATGCTCGACAGGCCTTCTCGGAACAGTACGTCGAATACGACGTGCCAATCAAAGCGCATCCTCCCGCCAGGAGCAGACGATGTGGCAGCTAAGGAAATATACTTGCCGCCAAGTTGTTCAAGAAGAGCTACGTTGGCGGCAGGCAAGGCATGCGCTTGCACCCCAGTCAAGACAAAGGGGGCTAGCCCGTGGCCGAGGCGGGCGAGCTCGAGGACCTTATCCGCTGGGTCTGGAGTCCAACGAAGATGGGGGTCGACAATGATGGGACGGGGTTGGCTTGCAGCGCCGGTGATGCGGCAGTTGAGAGCAGGCGAATCGGCTAGGAGAGTGGAAACCCCGATCAGGATGGCGGCATGACGAGAGCGGATGTAATGGGTCATAGCTTTGGATCGGGGCCCAGAGAGCCGGGTCCGAACGCCGGGGGCAAGGGATAGGGACGAGTCGAGTGAGGTTGCGAAGGTGAGCGTCACAAACGGCCGGGATATCGACGTTGGAGCCTGCGGCGGAGGCAGTCGAGGTTCGAGAAGCGCTGCCGAGGCGGCGGGGAAAGTGAGAAGCTCCGTCATTTCGGTGGCGGTTCCCGGTCGACAGTGAAGAAAAAGGCTCAGTGAAGAAAAAGAGGGCGAAGAATAAGGAAGGAGGCTTAACGTTAATGCGCGTGTATAGTTCCTAACCAAGGACCAATATGTTGAGTGAGTGGTCGAGACTCAAGAGACGTTGGCAAAGGCGTCGGGAGAGATGCCGGCGGCAACTCAACCGACCGTAGGTGACCCACGCTCCACGCCCAGGATGCATGTCGAGCCGATGTACTTCGTACTACGTAGCGCAAGTGACGCGGGCGGGCCTGAGGCGGGTCAAATACAATGACGCATTAATGCGGTGATGCGAACGTCAACAGACGTCTGCGACGACTACTTACCAACAACGGACAGGGTACAGGTACCTACCTACCTACCTGCCTAGTAGCAAGCGGCGGTTCCGAACTTGCAATCCTGGTATGAACTTGTGCCGCAAAGCTGAAAGCCAGGGGCGATTGATTGCGTGGGAGAAGGACGGTTAAAATTTTAAAATTGGATGTCGCACTTCCTGCGACCTTCCTGTGCGACCTGAGTTTATTTGGCAGTCGCGGAGGCGGAGGCGGAGAAGCTACTACTAAGCGGGTTGGCAGGTTCGACTCCACTCAACTGTCACTAAATGGCAGGCAGCCTTCCTACTTCAGCGTTGACCACGGTCGCAAGTCGAGCTCAATCGTCCACACACTCACTACACACACTACGCTCATGGATAAAATTTGTACGTCTAGGTTAGATCATTGCTGTCTTCTATAGGTAAGTAGAGACGATCATTCTAAGAGATTGTGGCAAACTGTTTTCTTCCCTTGTGTTTTTGGCCTCGAGCCAGATGTGCGTGAAACTTTCCCTCCACACCGGCCTCTCGAACAACGTTTACCCCTGTCCTGGCTCCCGCACTTCTCGGGCCGACATGTCAAGGCTAATAAAGGACACTCCTCGAAGACACTCAGTACAAGACTGACATGATCGCACACGAGCTTTCTTTCTAGTTTGGTTCTCCAATCCGTCTTGGCCCTGATTTCCGGGTTTCAGCTCGAGGCGCTTCGTAGTTATTTCCCATCACGACACATATCGGGAGACCTCGGAGTCCCAGTAGGGAGCCACCTTTCGCTATACACATGCAGCTCGCAGCTTTCTACCGTGGTATAATACACCACTTCATCAGCACTCCTTCTCTCGGCGTTTTCAATCAGGAAAACTCATTCGCCGAGGTATTAGCGTCGCATTGGAATATGAGCACGCGTCGTTATCGATGCCGGATGTCACTAGAAGTCCTCTCACGACGATGGGCCCGTAGCCGTGCGGCTTCCACAGCTCAAGATGCGTTACTCCCGATACTAGCACACCTCAACACACCGCCCAGGCCTTGTGCCTTGGTGTATACTAGGTCTGTATCCCCAGGATTCTTAGCGGGTCTCAACGGGAATATGCGCCACAACAATCCATAAACGGTGGTTTGGCTTCCCACCTGCACCTGTGTGGACTAGCTCTCAATGCCAGGTATCGCTGCAGCGAGGAATCTACCAAGTTGTCACCTCGGAGTACTTACGTTTCACTTCCTCGTTTGGGAGTTTGTCTGCCTACTTACCCAGATACGCTAAGAGCGGGCCTGGCTGGGCTCCTGCACCCCCGGCCAAGCAGTGGGCCTCGTCCGAGACCTGTCTTTGAGTGATAGGCACAACACCGGAATTTTTGTTCCGAACATACACTAGTTAACGTTCCCTAACGTCTCTTAGTCACAGTGAGTATTCAGAGGGAGAGTAGAGGCTCTGTGGGTGTCCTCACTCTTCAGAAAAGGCATCAGTGACTATCAAGTCGCGACGGGGCAACTAGGCCACTCTCCCCGAGTCCCTATAGGATGGGAGGTCGCAGATCTACTACACGTGCCTCTATGATTAAGGGGTACCCTGTCGCTGCTATCCATAATGTCACCTTTGCTGGCTGAGACCTTGGCCCTTCGCTCCCCTCAGCGTGAGTGCTTGATCGATATTGTCCATCATTGGGAAAATAATATCACTACCACCCCAAGGAGATGTGGCAAACCCCGGGTGGGTGGTGAGACAATCCAACAAATCAACCCAAAATCCCATTGACTCGTCTGCTTTTCTTAGTGTCGCTGGGAATACTGGTAAACCTCCTAGACAAAATAGCGTGCACTCAAACAGCGGGAAATAAACGAAAATTAATTAGCCCCGTGCCAGCAAGCCACGGAAAATGAACAAGCCTACCCGGGGCCATACGCTTAGAGCTGGAGCTGCCAGCTAAGGTCCAATATATTTCCTTGTTTCTGTACTTTTCTGCCGTAGTTGCCTTACACATCCTTTGGATAAGGTAAATTTGTCTCTGTTCTCGCAAACCTATCAAGATGGCTTCGGAATTACCTTGGCTAGCAATGGATTCCCATCATCGTCAAACTCTGCCCACTGAAAGAAGCCGCAGCTCTCTTTTCCCGGGACGTTGCTAGCGTAGCACATCCAGAAGTATCTGCCAAAATTCTCTTTTTTCCGTTGCACAACGTGCAGCACGCAGGGCATCACGCAGGTGCATCTCGGCGTGAGACTCGGGTGCATGTTTGATCGATAGTCTCGGTACGTGATATTGATTCGCACGATTCCCGCAATGGGATGCGGGTCGATCGACATCGCGGCCGAAATACAGTGTTTCCACTCCTCTTGCATCTCAGCGTGCATCACGAGAAGCGAGTTATGGGGGAGATGGATCGAGATCTGGCCCTCTACATCAGGATCTTCGGTTGGCTTGTTGTCGCTGTCCTTGGGTACGACTCTGCGCACTCGGAACTCGCGGGCAACACCTAGAGACAGGGAACCGATGACGGCTCGTGGCCCGAGGTAAGTCAGCCTATCGCTATGCCAGCCGACATTTTCTTGAGGGCCATCGTAGCAGTTGACAAAGGCAGCATTCGGAATCCAAGGGTCTGGTGGTTGGTATTTTAACTTCCTGCCGCCTGGATATCGAGTTCTTATTCGTTTCAGCACCTCCTCATTGACCGCTTCCTGGACCTTGGGCTTGATTTTCGTAAGCTGTGGAGTGATCCGTCGAACATCCTAATAACTGTTAGGCTTTGAAGGGTTAGAGACCACAATGGCAACCCACCGTCAACTTGGAACCGTTGTAATGATACTCGGTTTTCTGGCGCCTGATTTCGTCATAACTCTCGACATAGAAACTGGAAGTATGTGGACTCGAAACCACATTTTCAAATAGCTGGAAGGTTATCTTCTCATATGTTTTGGATTCTTCCAGCAATTCTCTGAGAAGCTCGTTGGCGTCTTCGGGCGGGAGGAAATTGTGTACGATAGTGCACGGTGTATACTCGGCGACATCTTCAGGGTCGTATAAGTGTAGCGTGCTGCCTTTCTTGGACCTGAGCTTCTTCTTCGCCGGAGACGTTGCGTCGCT
This sequence comes from Neonectria sp. DH2, assembly GCA_003934905.1. NCBI lineage: Eukaryota > Fungi > Ascomycota > Sordariomycetes > Hypocreales > Nectriaceae > Neonectria > Neonectria sp. DH2. The sequence continues at coordinate 1,415,425 of RQWH01000003.1, read as the reverse complement.
GGGGGTAGCGTATTGTTTCAGCGATTTCTGATATCCGATGCCCCGGCTGCCTTTCTTGGCCTGTGGCGGGACTTTGAGCGAAGCCGAAGCTTCCGAAACAGAACCATCGTGCGCTAGAAGGATGTCGAGCAGGGCATCTTGGTCAAAGTTTGGATGGAGAGAGGACAATAGGGCCAACTTGATTTCGGTCGGTTCCTCGGGTTCCTGGGGCGCTGGGCTTGATTTGCGTTTGGGACGCGTTAGGAACGCTTTCATAGTCTTAACAGCCGGGAAACGGTATCTATAGAAAGAACGTACTACCTCTCTCAGAGAGGATAGTGAACAACCCAGCACGAGTCTGGGGGAAATGAGGAGGCCGGCCTTTGCAACTCGTTATTGACACGAAAGGGCGTGGTGGCGTTTCCAGCAGACACGCGAGATCACGTGTAATTATGTGGAGAATGTTAGATGGACTCGATAAGTGCATCGGCAGCGGCAGTGACGCATTTCGGCTAGTTGCATCGGTCAGGTCCCCGCGGTTTGGCTCATTACCGAGGCACATGCCATTGCAGCTTCCACCTTCATGCGCATTGGCTCGGCCAGACAAATCATGGTGAATTGTAGCTTCTTTGCTATATCATAATAGCTCTGTTGTCAATGCGCCTCGTCACCGGCGCTCTCCTCCGGCATCATGGCCGCAATGCTTGAGTTTCGCACGCACGGGTACAATCCCTATGCCGTCAAGTACTCGCCGTATTACGACTCGCGCATCGCCGTCGCAGCTTCTGCCAATTTCGGCATCGTGGGCAATGGCCGCGTCTTCGCGCTGGGGTTGACGGCCCAGGGCATCCAGGTTGAGAAGACGTATGTGCATCCCCTCTCGGGCGTAGGTGGCGCCGCCATCGGACGGCCAGACACTGACAATATGCTCCTCTTGCAGGTTTGATACCAACGATGCGCTCTACGATCTAGCTTGGTCGGAGATCAACGAGAACCAGCTGATAGTCGCCTGCGGCGATGGATCGCTCAAGCTCTTTGACCTGGGCGTGGACGAATTCCCGGTCATGAACTTCCATGAACACAAGAGGGAGACGTTCTCTGTCTGTTGGAACCCCGTCACCAAGGACACATTTGTGTCAAGCTCGTGGGACGGCACAATCAAGCTGGTCAGTTACGCCAGTAACCTTTCCTCTATGCCAAACTGACCTCGTCAGTGGTCCCCAACCCGGAACCACTCCATCAAGACGCTGCCCGTCGGAAACTGCACCTACAGCACGTCCTTCTGCCCCTCCAACCCCGCCCTGATCTCAGCCGTGTCCTCCGACTCCCACCTCCGTATTTTCGACCTCCGAACTCCGTCTTCGGCCAAGTACCATCTAACGGCCACCATCCCCGTCCATGCGCCGCCCTCGCAGTCTGGTATGGCTGTTGGTCCACCTAGTGCGCCAGCCGAGATTCTTACCCATGACTGGAACAAGTACAGAGACACTGTGATTGCCACAGGCGGCGTGGATAGAGTCCTGCGCACCTTCGATATCCGAAACCCAGCAGGCGGGCCGCTCTCTGTTATGCAGGGCCACGAATATGCGGTCCGGAGGTTGGCTTGGAGCCCCCACGCGAGCGACACCCTGATCAGCGCTAGTTACGACATGACAGTTCGTCTTTGGAACGATGGGTCAACACAACCTCAGAACCCGACAATGGGCCCTGGACTAGGCTCGCAAATCGGCATCATGAACCGCCATACTGAGTTCGTTACTGGAGTGGACTGGTGTCTGTTTGGTATGGGCGGCTGGGTAGCCTCGGTGGGCTGGGATGAGAGGGTTATGTTGTGGGACGCCAACATGCTGATGGCCCAGCGAGGTATATAAGTTATCGGGAAAAGAGGCTATTATTATCGGCGTTGATGCAGGATTTAGATAGGCTTTCGTAACGACTGGTCGGTTTGGCGTTTGGGGCAGCTACCAGGCGACATTGATCGCTAATGCTCGATAACATAACCTAGAAAGCCGCATTGATTGGGGACATTATCATGATAAGAGCGCAGAAATAGGATTTGCCGGACATCTACGAATACATCACCGATTTTCCGAAGCACAGCTTCTGCCTTGTGGTGTTTCCCTTCCATTTCGACTTAAATGATATAACGCAAGTCAAGTAAGTAATATGTCGTAACGTGTGAAATCATGATTAAGATGATTGTTCTAAAGTAGAGTTTTCGTGACCTAGGCCACATGCATGATGCTGCCCTCGTAGTAACTAAATTACAAGCCGTGTACCCATTTTTCCCTATCTTACACGCGCCTATACCATACAATAATGCCCAGTAGAAGTACAAAATCCACCCGACAACCAACATTTGATTCCTCATTAAATGCGTGTGCGTAGCTGACGTGCGAAGCGCCAATGCCAACCTGCTACTTCACCCTTAGAAACTCGAGTAAGAGTCGCCACCACGGTCGCCACCACGACCACCACCACGGCCACCGCCTCGGCCGCCACGGCCACCACCACGGCCACCACCGCCGTGGTCGTCGCGGTAGGCACTCCTCGCCATGGAATCGAACCTGTCACCAGATCGATCCGAACCTGATCGAGATCCGCGTCGATCATCGCCGCCTCGGCGGTCACCACCACCGCCACCACCACGAGAACCGTCCCTATCATCAGAGATGTTCATGCCAGGGGCACGAGTCAATCCCATGAGCGTTGCCCACCTGCGGGACACGGTGGGGGGGTTTTCCAACCCCAGCCGTGGATGGTCCACTCGTTCACGTCCTCGGCAACAGCAGACTTGTCCGTCGCAGTGCCAAACATGGAAGTGTAGGTGGCGCCGAGGAGGTTACGAGGCATGGATCCAAAGAGGCCCTTCACTTCGTCGTGGATAGGAGACGTCTCGCCAGAGGCGTTATCCGTCTCGGCGCTCTCCAGAGAGGTGTTTTGCGAGATGGGGAGTCCCTTCAACATCTTTCTGGCACTTGGGACAGAGGCGTGGGGAATGATGAGCCAGCCCTGACCCTCCTTGTTCTGTCGTCCAGTGCGACCCAGACGGTGAATGTACGACTCTCGGTCTCTAGGGGTATCCACCTGGATGACGTGTGTGACATCCGGGAAGTCCATGCCTCGGGCAGTGACATCAGAAGACATCAAAACTCCGCTTCTCGCTCTGCGGAACATATCAGCAGCCTTCTGTCGCTGCTGCTGAGTGAGCTTCGACTGCAAGGTGTAGGAGGACATAGGGTAAGAATCGGGAGGGGCATTGCGCCGGCGCTGGTAGGCCATTTCGCCGGCAAGCTCAACCAAGGAGGTAGTGTTGAAGTAGACAATGGCCTTGAATGGCTTGGCCTCAGGGTCTTGTTGGGCCTTGGTGTGCTCACGGTCCATGAGCTCAAACAGAGAAGGGAAGACATTGGACCAGGTGGTGACGGGAGCAATGTGTTGGGGAACTTTCTCGTGGGTGAGGGAGTCATTCTCGGCAATGGTCTGGACGAATTCGAAATCATCAGGGCGGACCATGGTGCGGGCGAGGCGAATGACATTATCGGGGATGGTTGCCGAGACCAACATGGTCTGGCGAACCTTCTCAGTGGTGCTGGGGAGGCACTTGATGATCTCATTGAGTTCCCTCTCAAAACCAACATCGAGCATTCGGTCGGCCTCATCCAGAACGAGGGCGGCCAAGTTCGGTGCGTCGATGCCACTTCGGTCGTCCTGAAGGAGATCGTTCAATCGACCAGGGGTGGCAACGAGAAGATGGCAGCCGTCTCTTCGGGTCCTGCTCAGCATACCGCGCTTGTCGGTACCTCCAACGGCACACTGGACCACAAGACCGGTGTTCTTGACAAGGCGGCGGGCTTCTTCGGCAATTTGTTCGGCGAGTTCTCGAGTAGGGGAGAGCACAATGCCACGAATATCATCAGCCCGAGCGTTGTACTTGGCGCTCTTGGAGGCCAGGGAAGGGTCCTCAACAAGCATCCTCTGGAGCATAGGTAGGAGGAAGGCAAGGGTCTTTCCGGTACCAGTCTTGGCCTGGGCGACACTGTGACGGTCAGATGGGAAGAATCAGAGACACCCAGGGTAATGCTTACATGTCAGTTCCCTTGAGAGCAGGAGTAATGGTCTTGGCCTGGACGGGAGTCATGCTGTCGTAGCCCATGCCTCGGGTGATAGAGTCGATCAAATTGGGGTGAACACCCTCCAACTGGGCGAACAAGGTCACCTCCTCCGCGGGAGGTGCGGGAGCCTCGGCGGTGGAGTTTTCATCTCGCTCGGCGGGAGAGTCGCTGCTGTAGGCCCGGGAGATGAATGACAACCTGTTCAAGGGAGCAATTGTGGAAAGAACAGGCACAATCTGTCGCCTGGCGGCGGGCACAAGCGTTCGGGTCTGGGAGAGAACCGAGGCGGTGGCAGCAGACCTGGCCTGGTTGGCGCAGCGCCGGAGGCTGTTTCTGAACATGGTGATTAGAAACTACCTGTGATGGACAGCCGTGAAATTATGCAAACGAATACACAAGACCCAGAAGTGGTGATGGGAGGGAAGAAAAATTGGTGTAGAGTGGGAAGAGAGAGGCGAGTTTGTCGCGTCGCAAATTGAGTTGAGACTGGGAGTTTTTTTTCTCACAGCAGGGTCCATCCATTAGTCCAGTCCCGCCAGTCCCAGGTATCTTATCGGCTAAGTGGACCAATGCCGGACGCTAGCCGCCAATCGTCACGTGGCGCTTCCATGCTGGGATTTCCGGCCATTTGCCTGGCTTGCCCGATGAGTGGCAACGCGCCGTCTCCGATAGGTGCATGTGCGCCTGTGGAAGTGCCGATGGTCATCAATTCTTGTCAATTCTTGTCAATTCTTGTCGCTATCGAAGGCAGGTTCATATACTCATGGCGCTCACGTCTATCTATATCTCTAGTTCTCTACTGTATTCTCCCACTCAACTTGTCAAGCTAGGCGGCGCCTTTAGCCCCAACAATTGACAGACCCTCGCCAACGCCGTCCGAGATGCCTTGAGCAACACCATTAATCGTCCATAGCATCGCTTCCAGGAGGACTTGTCCCACCTTTCCGTCGTTCATCTGGCACATCGTTTCGGTTATGGAGACGCTCTGCTTCCCAATCGAGTTGACAATTTCCACTCCGTGGCCCACAACGGTCTCGGATATCTTGTATTTCCGCTCCATCCGAGCTGCGTACTTGAGCAGATACATCAGGTACGGCATCAGGAAGCTGAGGACGAAAATGACGTTGACCACGGTCATCTGGACTCCACGGTGAAGAATGGACCTTGGCTGGCTGGAAGAGGACAGACCGCTGGAGCCGGCTCCAGGCCGAACTGTGGCAAGGTCGACATGAGCGGCGTCTGAGGGCAGGGCGCACTGGATGCGACTCAATTCGCAAGCGTCGAGATCCGAGGGAAGCGCCTTGAGGAGATACGTCACTCCATCGATGAAAGCTTTCCGTTCGAAAACAACGTCCTCGTCTGCCATTGCGGGCTTGCCTCCGTCAATGGAAATGTTCACAAGGCTGGTACCTATACCGAAACGTAGTCAGCCTTTGACGTTAGTCGGTGGGGGATCTCGTAGAGTCTGCCTTACCCTGCCGCGCAAACTTCCAATGGACCCCGGAGGCAGCCCGGACGGTAGGGTCATCATCCGCTGCTTCCGAGTAGAGAACCCTGCTCATGGGTTTTGGAGACACAGCCGTGGAGTCCTGGTCTTCACGAGCTTTCATCTGCTCCAGGATCTCGGTAACCCGTGGCTCCTGGGTCAGAGGCGTGACATCGGTCTCTGACAGCGGCCGAGGCTTTGTTTCGGACACAAGGACGCCTGGTCGCAAGGTGTGAAGGCTGATGCTGCGGCGCAGGAACTGGATAGGGCCCATGCTGGACTGCAGCGACGTGGGAAGCATGGCGACGACGTTTGATATGGTGATTCGATCGACCTTGATCTCTTCAAAGCCCGGCATGAAGGGTCTGAGGCCGGAAGACATGGTGTGGTGCGAGAAGCGCGGTGAGAGATATAGTCGACTCGGCGATAGTGCGCAAAAAGCGAAGAGGCGGTTGGGTTAACTGAGCGAGACCTTCTAACGGTTCGGCAGCCAAATCATGATGGTGAAGCTGAAGTCGTAGTCCAAACCAGTGGGATGATAAGCATGTGAACGAACGGTCGGGTCAATGCAAGGAATCGAGGATCAGAAGCGAATCGTGGTCCGGTGTCGATTAATTGCCGCCTCTCTTCCCAAGGAGCGCACCCTACGAAAGAATCAAGGCCAGCTGATGGGCGAGATAAGTGTAGATGACAGGCAAAGATACAGCAGACACGCAGTTATCTCGTCTAAAAGTACTAGTCCATCTATCTGACCCTCCGTGAGTCCGTGCTAATGGCACAAAACTCGATGCGCCATCTCCCGGCTTTGACATGTGAAAGCCACAGCCCACTGCAGAGAGAGAGAAAACTGTTGGGCCAAGAATTCCCAGGCTCTGTTTTTAGATTCAAGTGATAAGCACTTCCAATAAGCACTCGACAGGTGGAGAAGGCGGCGACATTTCTACATGCTCCAAACCACTCCACCACTGTGTCATGGCCTCTGACAGGTCCCCAGAATCAACTCAACGTGACATAGTGCTACCTGCAGTAACACAGCGGAGTGTGTATTTCGTACAAGTAGTGTGTAGGGTTGCAGTAAACAAAAGCCCATTGTTTCATTAATGCTGCACATCTGATTTCCTATCGAATGATCCCTGCCCCTTTCGCCGTGCGCCAAATAATTATGGTGCTCTGCCAGACTCGCCGCGCACTGGTCCAATGTACAATCTGTCGTCAATGATGCCATCTCGCTGCCACATATAATCAAGTCCCTCATCTATGTCCCGTTGCACCCAGTTGCATTTTCCTCCGAGGTTTGTCTCCGCCGAGACTTCAGAAGCCTCTCGTCGCCGTGTTAAACTCCGCGTTTGTCGGGCGTTACATCATCTCTCTGCCCAATTCATATGACCATCCTCCTTCCCGTCTCATCTTGTCACGCGCTGCCAGATCTTTGCGGATGTCTTCCTCTGTCAGTCGGTCGGCGCCGCTCCAGTTGGCACTTGAGGTTCGGGCTCGGAACTTGTGAAACTTGTCTTTGCTCTTGCTGAAGACCTCGTCCATGTCCAAAGGCGCGGGGGGTCCAAAGATCTGCGACGGATCCATTGTCTCCTGTCGCATGAGAGCTCGTCGAAGATCGGGTGAATCAACCCAAGCAGCAACAGTCATACCATGGGCATCGTCGTCATCTTCATCCTCGTCATCCGTCATGATTTCTGGGAGCTCGATGGACTCGCCGTTTTGGAACCGTGGCGATGATCGAAGAGCAGACTTCGGTGGCGGCTTGACGCCGTTCGGGCGAGCTGGTGTCTTGAACGGCTGACCCGCGGAATTCGAGGTGGGCGCAAATGGAATCGCGCCCTTCGAAATTTGCGCCATATCCAAGGGGTGCGCGGTCTTTGTCTGGGTTGTGTGCTGGCTGGTAACCGTGGCCTTGAACAAGTCACGCGTTGCACTCTGGGGAACATTGGAGTAGCCGTTCTGGAAGACAGATTTCGCCTGCAAGTCCTAGTTATGGTTAGCTTTTGTTTAGAACAACCGGAGGCTGGAGAATCATACCTTCTTAAAGGCGCCCGATGGACGAACGGGCGGACCCTTGATATTCGGCGGGTTGTCCATCTCCAGCTCGTCTGCGAAATCATCACTCGTTCGACGGCGCTTTGCATCCTTAGCTTGATACTGAGGGCCACCATATGAAGGGGCGTGTCGGGCTTGGCCAGTCTCGTTACTGTCCTGGGCGAGTGCCCGCTTGGGCCCAGCCTTGGAGGCATTCGACAGAACAGTGCTCACGGGGCGCCCAGTGTCCTCCTGTCTGTAAATACCAGAGTTCATACGTGACGGGGGCCGGGCAGGTTGGCGGTCATCTCGCTGGGACGAGCCGAATCTGTCTTGTGCCGTGCTATGGTCGGGAGGACCATTTGGTTGGGATCGCACTGCTGGAGGCGGTGCCCGGGTTTGCTTTGCCTTCTCAATAGCAGCTTGCCGTTGAGTGCTTTTCTTAGCCTCAGTTTGCTCACGCTCCTTTCTCTGTCGCTCTGCCTCCTGTCGACGTTGCAGCTCCTGCTTTTTTGACTCCTCCTGTGCCGCTGCTCTCTTACGTTCAAACTCGACCTTGGCTTCCCGCCGCCTCTGCGCCTCTCGCTCGTCTTGCTCCTTCTTCCTCGCCGCCGTGTCCAGTGCTTTTGGGCGGCCGTTAGATGTAGTAGAGCTCTTGAGGCTTGGCATCGATGGCTTCGTCTGCAGAGTTGCCTTGCTTGCCTTGCTTCCTAGTTGCTGTTGAGATTGGGAGCCAGTATCTTGGAAGCTGGCCGACATCGCACTACTGGAGGGTTGAAACTGGGAATGTTGGGATCCCGTGTTCACTCTGATAACCGTGGGGGCTTGCTTGGCCTTCGTCTCCTTACGCGGCTTCCCTGGCCTCCTAATTTCTTTGTTGCGGATGCTTTGACCAGGCCCAACGGAGCGGGAGGCGGATGGTGGAGGAATCGTAGAAGGTGCATCAACCATGTCGAAGTCTTGGTCAGTTGACTTCGTCACAGTCTGCTCCTGCGCCTTGACCTTTCGAGGACTGGTCCTGGTCGGCTTGGGTGTCTCCTTGGGGGCCGGGTTCTCACTCTCCTTCTTCGAGGCAAATTGTTTTTCCATCGCAGCAATCTTCTCTTGCTCCTTGCTGAAGACGCGCACCTTTTCTCGCTCTTGCTCTCGAGCTTTTTCAAGCTTGTCCATCTGCTCCGCCATGTGCGTCGCCTCCTTCTCACGACGTTTTTCCTCTTTTTCACGCTCCACTGAGGCTCTAGTGCGTCTAGGAGCAGGACGAGCAGGGCTTGCCGCCCGTCGAGACAAAGGGCTGTCCACTTCCATCCTTTGTGATTCATAGCTCCCCTTCGGGACGATGGACTCGGTAGATGGGGCAAAATAATGACCAAGACGAGTCGTGGATGGAGACAGAATGGATGATTTTCCCTCGGCGCTAATCGCAGCGCTGCTTGCAAGAAGACCCTTAGAGCTCTTCAAGATGGACGACAACTTATTCTTGACTTGCTTCAAGGGGCTATCGCGGAAGCCTCGAGATGGCGACTTGCTGGGTGTCTGGGAGCGACCGTTCTCCAGCACAGTTGCCATAGCCTGGGGAGGGTTCGATACAGAGACGGTCTTTTTTAGTGGGCTGCCGTCATTGTGCTCGTATGTGGAAATGGTTGGAACAGCGGAGACGGATGCAGCTTTCCCATGCCCGAAGATACTAGGTCGCTGAGGCATGGTCGACCCTGAGGGGAGAGGGGAACGATTGTTTCCGTCTGTCTCCTCGTGAGTAGGTTCGGCTGCTGTAGCCGTGTCCATGCTGTGAATCCCGTCCATCAACTCGGTAGAGTGGCTTTTGGGGAAAATCGGTCGAGCGTTAGGTACTTCCGGTTCAGGTAGCGCAGGTTCAACAATGGGTGGGTCAATCCAATCATCATCGTCATCTTCTGGGAAGGCTCCAGGAGTTGTTGTCATCTCTTGCTTCTTCGGTGACGGTGACTTCGGCGAAAGAGATTTCGGTTCCTGGGCTGGTTGTGAGGCAGCACTCGCAGGTTGTTGGAGTGAAGTAAGACTGTGGATCGATTTCGAGGGTCGGCTGCCATTTGGCTGTGACTTGCCGAGCATGTTGATCTGGTCTTGCAGTCTCTGAGTGTACGTTTTGTTGTGAAGCATGGCAAGATCGTGGGTTTCGTGAGACTCATGTGTAGGGATATCGGGGAAGTCATCCACGTCCATCTCGTCCTGATCCTCATCATCCGTTTCGTCCGGTTTCGCGTAGTTTCCAAGGCTCTTTCCTCCGGTGTGCCTGTTGTAGTAGCTTGTCCTGTTATGATCGAGGTGGCTAGTTCGAGATACTCGAGCTCCAGCGCTTTTTCCAGCCGCCAGAGGCTCTCTTGCGGGCAATGACGCAAAATTCAGACTGCTTTTTCGGACAACAGGGCGAATGGGACTGGATCCATCAGAAGGAGATCGAGCGTCTCCAGGTGACGGTTCGTCAGGCTGAGTCTCGATCTGCTCCACCTCATTAATCGTCTCCGGTTCAACCTGGGCCCTGGCCGGGGAAGAAGGAGTGTGCCGAGATGCGGGGGGTGAGGTCACAGCATCGTCGGTTTCAAGAGGCTTCTCGACCTCGGCAGGAGATGTGGTGACAGCCATTTTGTCATCAGCCAAGACTCGCGTCGTCTGGTCTTCTTTGGCGGTTCGAAAGGTATTATTGGGGGATTCAAAGGCGATCGTACGTGTTGGGCTCTTGGGGGGGATTGTAGTTGGTGCATGAAGCGTGGCATGGTCAACATGCAAGATATCATCCTCATCAACAAGGTGGACATCCATCGAGCCGACATCCTGACTTCCGTAGTAGCCAGAGTCCTGAGTTGCTGTCTGGGTTTGAGGCTTTGGCGAGAATACATTGCGACGCGGAGAACTGGCCTTTACGGGGCTCGGCGATCCTGGTTCTAGTCGGGGAGTTTGGGTTTTGCCGAGTTGATGTGTGAATCGAGTCGCTGTGCTGGTAGGTGTCGCGCCGAAAACGTTGGAAAGAGGCTGTAACCCATTAGCACATGTTCATAATCCACGTTAACAGTAGGAGCTCACCACTCTGGGCTCACCAGGGTGCACTTTGCGCACGGTACGGGGAGTCTTTCCGCGAAGTTTGCCGGGTGTCTTGAAGGTCTCGGCGATGTTGCTACAACAAACACGTTAGTGGCTGCGACTCCGCAAGAGAGCACATGGGAACGCGTACGTCTCGTTTTCGTTGAAGATGCTGGCCATATGCTCGTTAAGCCAGTCAAACTCGTTCCGGGCGGAGTAGGTGAACTCCTCAACCTCTGAGTCGGCGATCTGGAGTGCAGACGCGCGCTCCTCGGCGACCCAGGCCGTGGAACCAACTTGAAGGCGCGGTCCTCGCATGGCTGCCATTGTGCTGGATTCGATGGGGGTGACGCGGTCGAAGAAGGGGCTGAATTCGACTATGGTCGTCTCTTGGAGATCATAAAATCATCGGGGTTGTGTATCGGAGTGCAATCGTCGTACTTGAAGAGCTTCGAAGTTCAGCGGATTTGTTTGATAACATAGAGAGCTTGGGGTAGGACGGACGGTCCCATTCCAAGTCGCAATGTTTTGATTCTGTCCCAATAAGGGTTAGCGCTTGTCCAAGTGGGACATGCCCTAGAATCGCGTCCTCCACCCCACACGTGATGATGTCAGCAGGCACGTGCTGATAAGGAGGTGGCTTATCGGCGAACCGTCCCGCCATTTGTTTACTTTCGAGTCGCGTCGTCCCCAGCAGGTGGTGCACAGCGACGAAACAAAGCATACAGTACTCCACCGTTGACATCCGGCTTCGACCAAAATGAGGGTCATTGAAGTGATTATCGACGTAAGATATGACCCGGTGGAGCTTCCGTGATGGCCGTCTGACTATTTTCTAGGGCTTCAAGTCGTACGCCGTGCGTACGGTGATTTCAGGATGGTAAATAAGCACTGAAGAAGGGGTTACTGTCGCTAACCATGTCCAGGGACGAGAGCTTCAACTCCATCACTGGCCTCAATGGCAGTGGGAAATCAAACATCCTGGATGCCATCTGCTTTGTCCTGGGCATCACCAACATGTCCACGGTTCGAGCGCAAAACCTCCAGGTCAGTCTCCAGGAGCCAAACCCCTCCCCTGCAACCAACTGACATCTCTATCCTAGGATTTGATCTACAAGCGTGGCCAGGCTGGCGTCACCAAAGCGAGTGTCACGATCGTCTTCGACAACAGAGATACGAAGAAGTCACCGATCGGTTTCGAGGAGTATGCAACGATCAGCGTAACTCGTCAAATTGTTCTCGGGGGCACCTCGAAGTACCTCATCAATGGACACCGGGCCCAACAACAAACAGTCCAGAATCTGTTCCAGTCGGTTCAGCTGAACATCAACAACCCGAACTTCCTTATCATGCAGGGTCGCATCACCAAGGTCCTAAACATGAAGGCGGTTGAGATTCTGGCCATGATTGAGGAGGCTGCGGGGACGAGAATGTTTGAGGACCGACGAGACAAGGCACTGAAAACCATGGCCAAGAAGGAGATGAAGTTGGTGGAACTCCGCGAGCTGCTCAAGGATGAGATTGAGCCCAAGCTCGAAAAATTACGGACCGAAAAGCGAGCATTCCTCGACTTCCAGCAGACTCAAAATGACCTCGAGCGGCTCACAAGAGTCGTGGTTGCATACGACTACGTCCGATCTCAGGAGAAGTTGACGCAGTCCGCTGCAGACCTCGAAGGCAAGAAACAAAGACGGCGAGACTTGGAAGAGTCTGCAGCACGGCTAAAGAGCGAGATTTCCAACCTAGAGGAAGACGTTACGAAGGTCCGAACCCAGCGGGACAAGGAACTCAGGAAAGGAGGGAAAGCACAGGCGCTGGAAGAGTCCGTAAAGAAACATACCAATGAGCTAGTGAGGCTCGCGACTGTATTGGATTTAAAGAATTCAAGTCTGGCGGAAGAGAAGGAGAAGAAGATGGCAGTCGAAAAGAGCGTAACCGAATCCGAGGCGATACTCAAGGACAAGACAACGGCATTCGAGAATGCCAAGGCCAAATTCGATACGGCAAAGGCTGATCTCGAACAGCAGAACAAAGACGCCGAAGCTAAGGAAGAGCTGCTCCAAACTCTGCAAACGGGTGTGGCATCAAAGGATGGCCAAGAAAATGGTTACCAAGGACAACTTCAGGACGCCAAAGCCCGCGTCACCACAGCTGCGACGGAACAAGAACAAGCAAAGATCAAGATTTCCCATTTAGAGAAACGGGTTAAAGAGGAGGAGCCTCGGGCCAAAAAAGCAAAGGAACAAAATGCCGACCTACTACGTGACCTCGATGGCCTGAAGGTGCAAGCTCAAAGGTTGGAAAAGGAGCTCGGTCGGCTTGGGTTTGAACCAGGTCAAGAGGAGGAGATGTACAAGCAAGAATCAACTCTGCAGCAAACTGTTCGGAACCTCAGGCAGGAATCTGACAAGCTCAAGCGACAAGTTGCGAACATCGACTTCAACTATGCTGATCCCGTCCCCAACTTTGATCGATCCAAGGTCAAAGGTTTGGTTGCTCAGCTCTTTACGTTGGATAAGGAGCATACCCAAGCTGGTACCGCGTTGGAGATCTGCGCTGGTGGTCGCCTCTACAATGTTGTCGTTGACACAGAAGTCACCGGTACTCAGCTGCTTCAACGGGGGAAGCTCAGGAAGCGAGTCACAATCATCCCTCTCAACAAGATTGCTGCCTTCAAAGCTGCGGCTCAAACCGTTGCCACGGCTCAGAAGATTGCACCAGGCAAGGTCGACCTTGCCCTATCCCTGGTTGGATATGATGAAGAGGTCTCTGCCGCCATGGAGTACGTGTTTGGCAACACCCTAGTGTGCGCTGATGCCGAAACTGCCAAGAAAGTCACGTTTGATCCCAATGTTCGGATGAGGAGTATAACCCTCGAGGGCGATGCCTATGACCCATCTGGCACGTTGTCTGGTGGCAGCTCACCAAACTCCAGCGGCGTTTTAGTGACTCTTCAGAAACTCAACAGCCTCACTCGACAATTGAGCGAAGCTGAGTACTCTCTGAAGGAGCTTCAGACGAGAATATCCAAAGAGAAGTCCAAGCTTGATCAAGCCCGTCGGATCAAGCAAGATTTAGACCTGAAGAGCCACGAGATTAAGCTCGCCGAGGAACAAATCGGCGGCAACTCTTCATCCTCCATCATCCAGGAGGTCGAGAGCATGAAGTCAACTATCATTGAGCTAAAGGAGAGCATCTCCGAGGCCAAAGTGCGTCAGACCAAGGCCTCCGCCGATATCAAGAGTATCGAAAAGGACATGAATGACTTCGACAACAACAAAGATGCCAAGTTGGTAGAGCTACAGAAGTCTCTCGACAAACTCCGGGCTGGTCTTGGCAAAAACGCTGCCGCCGTCAAAACAATTCAGAAGGAGCTCCAGGGTGCTCAGCTCGACGCCGAGCAAGCTGGGGTGGATCTTTCTGCAGCCCGTGAGCAGCTTCAGGAAGTGGAGGTCGGAATTAAGGGGCAGCAGCAGGACATCGAGGATCTCGTTAAGCAACAGGCCAAGCTTACTGAGACGCACGACACTGTACAGGCTGAGCTTGATGACGAGCGTGCAAAGCTACATCTCTTCGATGATGAGCTACGGGCTTTGGAGGATGCCACCCGCTCCAAGAATGCGCGAATCGCCGAAGAAGGCCTCGAGATGCAGAAACTCGGTCATATCGTGGACAAGTTCCACAAGGAGCAACAGGGCGCCGCTGAGAATGTCACCAAACTGGAGAAGAAGTGCGAATGGATCCAAGATGAGAAAGACAACTTCGGCCGGAGCGGCACGCCTTACGATTTCCGGGGTCAAAATATCGGCGAGTCCAAAGCAACCCTCCATAATCTGACGGAGCGTTTCCAGGGGATGAAGAAGAAGATCAACCCCAAGGTTATGAACATGATTGACAGTGTTGAAAAGAAGGAGGTCTCGCTCAAGCATATGATCAAGACGGTCATTCGCGACAAGCGAAAGATTGAGGAGACGATTGTCAGCCTAGATGACTACAAGAAGAAGGCTTTGTATGAGACATGGGAGAAGGTCAACGGCGACTTTGGTCAGATCTTCTCAGAACTTCTCCCAGGTGGTAGCTTTGCGAAGCTAGATCCCCCAGAGAACAAGACCATCAACGAAGGCCTCGAGGTCAAGGTCTGTTTGGGTAAGGTATGGAAACAGAGCTTGACCGAGTTGAGCGGTGGTCAGAGGTAAGAAGACTTTCCCAGAAGGTTCTCGGTATGAAGGAAGACGCATGCTAACCACACGGTATATACAGGTCACTCGTCGCATTGTCGCTCATAATGGCGTTGCTTCAATTCAAGCCTGCGCCCATGTACATTCTCGACGAGGTTGATGCTGCACTTGATCTGTCGCATACGCAAAATATCGGCCGTCTCATCAAGACAAGGTTCAAGGGCTCACAGTTCATCGTTGTCAGTCTCAAGGATGGCATGTTCCAGAACGCAAACCGCATCTTCCGGACACGGTTCAGCGAGGGTACCAGTATGGTACAAGCCCTGACGCCAGCGGATCTGAGATGATCTCACAGGGTTGCTCGGCGTCTGCATGAGGTAATGACGGAATATATGGGCGTCTTTGTACGTGAGGCGTGGGTTGGGGCATGGGAGGGCAGCGTTGGTGGTTTGATAAGATACCGATCGATGTAATGAGGACACGGATATATGAGGTTTTTGTTTTGAATGAATGGAACTGTTAATCCATTTTACACACCCACCCCTGACCCTTTGTAATACTAGTACATGCATGCTACTATTTGACGTGGCGATGCGAGCCGCGTTTCAAGACGTCTATCCTCATACCGACTTCAACGTAGGACTCGAGCTCCTCAGACGTCGTAGCATCCGGGAACATGGGGCACAGCTGCATGCCCAGACATCCCATCTTGGGTGCTCCCTCGTCAACATCTCGGAACTTTCTGAGAGCGCGGTCCGGCTCGACCTTGTGACGGACACCCGTGTCGGGGTCGACGTTGGGCAGTTTGCACCTGGATCGGTCAGTTGGTTCGTGTTCGGGCCATTGAACTAGCGTGTGGATTCCCTTACCGAACGGTTCGGCATGCGACGTCGAACCCGCACTCGTCGTTGGTGGACGGGTGTTTGAGGTTAATGGCCTTCCACGTTTCTTCCTCGTATTGCTCGGCCCCGGAAACTGCTCGAGTTAGTCATTAAGGCTGAGGCAAAGGGGAGGAGTTGGGGGGCAGCGGCGCACTGATAATGTTGGCCCGGAATCGACGTGCGTCAAGTCCCTTCATGGTCTCGTCCTTGAGGAGCAAGGTATCGAGGGCCTGCATGCTGGTCAAGCTAAGCAAGTGGAGGGGATACTGTCGGGTTGTCAGCCGGACGAAGTCTTTAGTCGGATTTGCAGATTATAGAAAGCACTTACAGCATCTTGGAAGTGAACAGCCGGCTGATAACCAAGCACGCTCGCTGGCTGCGCACTGCGGAAGACCTCTCTCTGCTTCGACGGGTCCATCCTGAACAAGCCGAGGCGATGTTTAACGCCCAGGTACTGGGATAGCTCCGGGGGTACTTCCACCCCGACATTGAGGGCAAATGCGATGTCCTTCCAGATCTTGACACTTGCAAACGTGTAGCCGCGGGCCTTGATCTCCTGGTTGTCGGGAAACGCGACGGGCAGCATGAACTCCTTCTCCGGCTCGGCCTGGAGGCCACGACTCATCTTTGCCGTCACCCACTGCACCAGGCCTCGTGGGCCGCGGTCCATCCAGGGAAACCTCACGACGAGGAACGCATCGTTGACGGTGCCCAGCTGCCTGCTCGTCTTTGCGGGATCCGGGACCCAGAGGTCAACTTTGACGTTGGCCAGAAGAGGCAGCTGCCTCAGGGTCAGAAACTCCCAGACTGACTTCGACTGCTGATCGCCGGAGGAGGCAGCGGCGCCGGGAGCGGGAGGAGTGCGCAGCTGGGCAAAGGTGTACAAGCGGTCATGCTCGAGTCCCGTGGGCAGGACCTTGCTGCGGGCCAGCTCGATGCCTCTGCACGACTTGACCGGGTAGACGTACAGGCTCTGGACCTTGGGCGAGTGGCCGGACTGGGCGCGGTGGGCGGGCGACAGCTGGTCCCGGAGGTTGGTCCGCTTGGGCGGCAGGCCGACCCGGGAGTGGGTCTGGCGGAGGGCATCGCTGCGCTCGACGGGGATGGGCGGGAAGAGGATAAAGATGGGGACGGTGAAGGCGACGAGGGTGACGACGAGGAGGACGAGCGAGACGGCGTCGAGCTGGTCCAGGAACTCGGGCAGCGTGGTTGTCAAGTCGCCGAGCCCTTGGACGAGGGCAGAGCCATGCACGGCGTCTGCGAGCTGGCTCTGCAGCCCGGCGCCGGGTTGGGACATGTGGATGCTGATGGTCTTGTCACGGCCACAAGCTTGCAGGTACAGGTATAGGTAGGTGTATGTGTAGTTGTTGTTGTTGTTGTCCGCTGGTGGCGAAGGCGGACGAGGAGAGATTGGCGATGCGGATACCTGGGTGGACGCCAAATCTCCGAATTCATGCGGGTTGTTGCTTGTTGGTTGTTGCTAGTTGCTAGTTGCTTGGGTTCCTGAAGCCAGATATGAAGCGAGGTGTTGTTAAACTTCGTCTGCGCTCCGTAGTCTCGCCCTTTGTTGGGCTCGACGACATGATAGGCCCACTTCTCAAACACCTGCCGCCTTCTGACGGTCTGAGCGCTGCAGGGCGCTGCCGCATAGACCGTTTGGGACTGGGGTTGTCTGTAACTGGACCTCCTCCTGTCACAGTACTGCGACTATGTATATATGCACGGAGTCGGTACTCACGTACTGTAGGTGAAATCCCAGGGTGAGAGAGGAGCAGTCCAGTACGTACAGTGCAGTAGTTCCAGGGCGAGGCGTGAGACCCACGATTGCATCTCGCTGCAACCCACGTACGCAATTACAGTAGACGGCATCGATCGAGCCAACTCTGCGTCATGGTGGAGATCGCCGGTGGATGATGTGAATGGTTCGCACGGGATTTTCCACTGTCAGGTCCAGGGTAGTAATTCCGTCACTCCGGAAGCATGCAGCCAGGATGGCCATCGGTGCGAAGCGTATCCACCACCCGTCGACTCCAGCTGCACAGTTGAGGCACGCGCCTGGGTCTCGGGCCCGCCGTGCTATTTACGTGCTCGCGTCTGGTTGCGGGAGTTTTCGTGTAAGTGTGCAAGCATGTAAGGGTGAAATAGCATGCAAGTGCAGCCAAGTGTGCACACTGTGGCAACTATGGTTGTGCCTGTCAGATCCGTGGCGCACCTGAGAGCACGCGATACCATGGTAGCTGGAACCAAGTGGGATTTCCGCCTCACACATCGATTCGTGCCTGGTTGGGAAAATGCGGCATCCGTACACGCAGCTAGTGCTGTACGTTTACTGTCACTTGTACGGAGTAGACTAATTACAACACAATCTCGATCGTCCGTCCCACCGCATCCAATCCCTCACCCCATCCTGCCGGTCTCAGTCCGAAAGCCTGCAGAGGAGAGGCCAACCCATCGAGGGCCCCGAGGGCAAGGTGGGAAAGGGACCAAAAGGCTTGGCTTCAGCGTCTGTCCTGTCTGCATGGGACCACCAACGAGCTCTGAGGCCTCTGATAGGTAGAAATTTACGAGCCAACAGGTCTCCAAAGGCGGTCAACTTTGTCCCTCGTAGCTGATCTGGCGTGGCTTATTACAGGGTTAGAGGACGTCGTCTCATCCCGTTTTGATATGTTTGTTGGGAGCAGGTGTCACCTCAGCTGAACTGGGGTAGCGTCTTTTGGGGGACGCAGAAGAAAAAAGAAGGAAACCAACGCTGCTCTGGGAACGCATTGGCGCTTTTCTCTATCATAATATCGTCATAATAGTCATCTAGTTACGTCTTTCTACCTGTAATCATTCCGAACGAATTGCCCCGGTAAAGCGAAGTCTCGCCGGGGAATGGACGTTCAATCTTGGGCACAATGGCCGCAATGTCAGGGCCCTAAAATGATCTTCCCGCTCCGAACAGCTACAGGCCAGGACCTGGAGACTATCGTCGTCCCACGTTCCTGGGCTCCTAGTCCTAGCTGATCTGCCCAAACCCGAAATCGAAAGTGCAGACCTCTAGGGTAAAGGTAGGAACGAGGGCGGAAATGTCGGGACGAATCCCCGCAAAGCCGCTCGTTCTGCCCTTTCTCAGCTCTGTGCACTTGTGCAGTGACGAGAGGCAGGGAGGTGAACCCGCACTGATCGCCCCGAGCCCGCCGAGGGGAACCATCCGCACCACCATTTCCGGTTCCCGTCATGTTTCCGTTGACTGACTCGTGGAACACTAGGAACCGGGGGAATATTGTGGTGCATGACGGGATATAGGTCCCGATGTGGCGGCGAACTGACATGGATGGTGAGAAATTGGGGGTAGAGGCAGGGAAGACCTCTTCAAGCGTCGATATTAGTATGCAGAGTCCAAGCATGGATGAAGTACGAAGTACGAGGTACTGGTCTGTCTTCGAACGTCGTATGCTGGGGCCTGCAGGGCGTTGAATCTCGCAAGTGTACTGGTTCATGCTGGCAATGACCAGGCGGAGTTTGGACGGCCCAAGAATAGGTCATCCACCGCTGGCATACGGACGCACTGAACGGCTGAGACAGAAATGAGTAGCTAGTCCTTCAGGATCGAGTATCGAGCATCGGCGATGGACTTGGATGATGGGCGCGGCGGCGACGGGCAGGGCTTGCAATCCCCCCCGCTCGCGCGGAATGGCTGTTGGCGTGAGCCGTCGCCCCTCACCCGCTCTGGGATACTGGGTTGACTGAACTGGGCCGTCCACACACACACGCATGTGTTATGACACACGCGCGCCCCCCGTCTGCAGGGCCCGAGGGCGGCTGGACAGCAAGAGACGGCGACGATGAGGCCAAGACTCATTCCTAGTCAACCAGTCAACCAGTCTCTCCTTTGCAGGACCTGGGTTGAGGAGCCCTAGGTGGTGCGGGCGGGCTGCCGCAAGTCAGCCTGCAGGGCAGATCCTGGGAAATTGGAGGAACGAGGCAAGACGGACAAGAACATGAGAAAGCTCGGCGGCCTCGCACTTGTGACTTGTCCAACGTCCGCCCGCGGGGCCGTCTGCGGGATAGTATGTCCCCTCATTCGACCTCCGCGAACTTGAAGCCACAAATTGCCGTCTCATCCAATGGGTACCGAGGTTCATCGCGGCACGTCACCGAAAGGAGCTATCCAAACAACAAATGCTCGCGACTGCGCTACGTTATCGACATCGGCAGTCAGTTAGGGCCCGGTCCGGCAACCGGACGGGCAAAGAAATTGACCAGGAGGAACTAAGAGCGCGGGAGTGGGGCCGCCATCGGAGATGATCATCTGTTTGTCGAGACCGATATGTGTAGTGCTATGCTAGGAAAGCAGGGTAATCAGCATGCGGGTAAGTGAGCGATGAGCAGTAGCAGCAGTTCGTACATTGGATACGGACCTGAAGGCAATAATGCGAGACGTAAGGATGGGCTAGGTCGAGTGTGTGTGACCAGGGTTGGAGGGATATCCATCAAGGATGCACACCCGCAGACTCGGTGGAGGGAGATGCCAGTTCCACCCTGTCTGTGTCTTGGCCGTTCGGGGGAGGTACAGTAGGTCATCGAGACCCGCCATGGAGGATTCGAAGAGCCCACACCCCCAAAAGGATCCAGAAAGTGGTTGAAAAGAAAGACTGTAAATGGCCATGGCCATGGCCGTTGCCGTTGCCGTTGCCGTTGCCGCCGTGGCCGGGAACCCAGGACACCCCTCCCCGGGAATGGTGGTATTTCGCCCAGGATTCGCAAGGCTGGGGTTGCAAGCCCGCCTAAGAATAAACGCCTTGGTTTGACAACCTACTCTGGTTGGCAGGCAAGTGCGACTTCTGTGTTTCGTAGGGGGCGTTCTTTCGCTTTCTCTTAAGTATTTCGGGGCCTTCCTGGTTTCCATGTCGCGGTAGTTCGTAAGCAGGCGATTTCTATACGAAGTACTTCGCACGAATACGCGGACCTACTTACTACTAGGCACTTGTGTTCGCCGGCCGCGGCTCCTGGCACCCTCAGTGACCTCTCCCGTATGCCGTTCTCCACTGGGTTCACTGAAGTGATCATCCATGGCAGATGGAGCCCACCCGAGTCCGCCGAGCCCACCCTCCACACTTACGGCTCAAGCAGACAGAAGGCTTCTAGACCGTAGACCCCAGCTAGATCCCTGAGCCCCCGAGAGCTGGGTTGATGCCAAGACGACCGTCAGATTTCCATTTCCAGCCAGGGACTGGAGTCGTCCCTCCCCATCCTGGCATTCGGCTGCCAAGCTGCTTCGGCCTGCTCTAGTGGGCTGTGGCAGGCCGTACCTCGTTCTGGCTGGCCAGGGCGCTTGTCGGTCCCCACGCCCGGGTCCTGGGTAGACGCCGGCGCCTCTCTTAGCACCGCTCTAAGGCTCGTTGGATGGCGTCTTGCTTCGAAGTGGCCTGACACGTCTTGGCTGTAAATCGAGCTCGTTGAGTGCCGGGGGTTGGAGGGGAAGGGACCGCGCGATGCCGTTCTCTCCCTGGTCTTGGCTTGAATGCGTTACAGAGCACACGGGCAGTAGCCGGTCGCGGCAAAGTCTGGGTTTGGAGAATTTGAGAAGGAGTGTGTTGCTGGGGGCACGACCAATTTTTGCTAATGGCACAAACAGAAATGCCTCCCTAAAGCCTAAGCCCAACACCGCGCCCTAAATACTTGGAAGAAGATCTATAAAATATCTAGACCTATAGCTTTATAGCCAATTCAAGCCATATATTTATTTAAGTATTTTATTCCACAAATGCTAAGCTTTAAATGACTTTATAGTAAAAATAAAGATATCTATGCTACGTACCTTAACTGCCCATTTAGCGAGCGGGGGCATAGACTGAAATGTGGCTGTAGTAGGGGCGGGCATGCATACTATAGTCTAGGCACTTACATTACCATGTAAAATAGCTGCTAGGCTATGTAGCTTTTGTTCATGCCTAGCAACACTCTTTGAGAATTTCCCATCTAGAATGAGATTGGGGATTTGCCCACGATCAATCTTGTCAACCCTTGGGCACATCGGAAAACTCCGCCTCGGCCCCTTAGTTCTCCCGAATCTCTTTCTCCTTTATGTACCTCTTTCTTTCCCCGGTGTGTCCGTTCCAGAAGGAAGGCGCCCCCTCCAGTCCAACGAATTGGGACTCTGGGGAAATCCTCTTTCTCTGAGAAGGAACCACTGGCGTTGAGCATCGTCAAGCATACTTACCTACCTCCCACGCCAGCCTTAGGTAAGTTGGGCATCATCTGCCACCTAAACCTCTGTTATTTCTTCCCCGCAGCATCGAATTTCAACGCCACGAAAGCTCGCTGTATCTTTGTCAGGTGAGACTAACTTCACCATTCCTTCCGCCACAAGCACCTAAAAGTCTTTAAATTGCAACGTACATACTCGAGAAGGGTTCCGCTCCGCAAGGGCAAGCCACCGGATGCTACTGATGCGGCAGAGCAAAACAGCCGCCATCACCATGGCCGACATCAACGCCTATGTACGATAATACGACAAATAAAGATATCATCCATTTTGTCTAGTCCAAGATTGGCTGGACGAACGACGGAGCCGCTGCTTTGATGGGCCACCCCCCTTTAGCCTGGGGGACCATGCAGCGCCGCCGCTGTGCGCCGTGCGGACGGGCTTAGTTCATCAGTGTGTGTCAGGCTTCAAGATTGCCCGGATACCTGACAGCCGGCTCCTCTGTGGAGTCAAGTGTTGGCTGGGCTGGCTCAGGTTGACCAGTCCAAGGAAGATCATCATGGTGCTAACATGACTTGTCATCTTGTGACTCGCACCGGTATCGTGCCGCTCTTGAGCTGTGGGGGGGTAACGAGCGGATCGAAATCTTGGATGCGAATACTTTGACAGACGCACCGAGTACAGAGATTCAATTCGCCCAATCAGTTCCCGCCTTGTTCACTGCTGACATGCTTCTAGAACTTGGGACAGGGTTTGACGGGAAGCTCCCGATCCGTAACAAAGCAAAGTGGCTACTGGCAGGTGTCCTTGTTGGCACGCATCTGTCAAGACTGGCATGGATCCTTGCCTGTTCACCTGCAGCACGTGCGCCCACTCGCCAACAAAGCTTCATCTAAGAGTCAACTTGTCGGCGCCGGGTCAATGCCTGTCTGGTTTGCCACGTGAGGTAAGGCGCCCATACATGCTGTGCTATATAAAAGTCTCTGGAGGCTGAACCCTTGCAGGTGCATTTTCTGGCTCTGGTGGCTGCTACGACTCTGTTGTGATGGGCTGGCAATATCAGCCGATCAGTCAACAGATAGTCTCCTTGGTAGCGCTCCTACCAACGAGGTACGGACCGCATGGGCAGGGGGCTTGCTGAATCATTCATCGCTGCACCAAGAGACCCTCCAGATATGGGCTGGTCTGAGCATTCGGGGCTGGTCCCAAAATTGCAGCTGAGGACCTCGACGGGGCCATGCTTGCTGCAGGGCCTTGGGGTATTATGACTTGTTCAAACCTCCAACGTCTCCCGTTTCTCATCTGGCCTGTGCTTCAGGTTGGCCCGAACTCTCCCTAGTGCCTAATTAAGCCCAGACCATAAAGACGAGGATCGAGGAAGCCGGGCAAGCATGTTCAGGAACCATGGCGGATGAAGGTACTGTGTACCTACTCCCAAGTTGGCCGATTTGTTGACCGGCGAAGGGAATTGGATCAGGAATTTCCGTTCCCGTCCGTCCTCTGCGTCCAGGCGTCCTCCGGTCCGACCGAAAGAAAGAAAGGGAGATGGCGTTCACTGGAAACCCGACATTACACGTTGCCACTTGGCCGATGGCGGTGCTGGTATGCCGAGGTCTGCATCGAAGACATGTTGCTTGTCTGGTCGAAGTAAAAAACGTAGCCAGTATTGGGTCGGGCCATGCGACGGCCCATGAGTAGTGCCGGGAGCGGCAGCTGATCCAAGCGTCGAAGCGCCGTTTGCTGTGTGGGTGGTTGTCAGAAGTTGGGACGGAAGTGTGGGTGTGAAAGTGGCTGATCCTAGGGCACACGAGGCCGCTCTACCAATTCTCACGGTCCTGACAATGGGACCTATCAGATCGCCATCTACACCATGCCCTGGCCAAGGACAAGGCCGGATGCCACACCAGGATGCCATGCTGCGCCGGCGGTTAGTGTTAGCCCTGGTACCCACGCTGTAGTGAGGAGGAAAGGAGGGATGGGTGGATGGAGAGCCACCCTGTCGATGGCTTCCCTGATCCTCCCCTCGCAGACGGATAAGGCCCAGCGTTGGGGCTGTGGACAAATTTGGGACAAACCAGCATGCCGTCTGACAGCAGAGGCAAGGTTTGCATCAAACCCCGGCCTCTGAGCTAACCCCAAGGCCCCTCCCAAAATGTTACATCACCGCCTCTTGGCCCTGTCGATGAGCAACCCCTGTCCGCGGTCATTTCCAAAAACCTCTGGCGCTGGAGAGAGCGCGGTCGATGCCAAGCGCGCGGCCGCAGATGTGAGGTGCCAAAACAGGCACCATGGACGAACAAGCAGTTACTCCGGCCCCGACGGACGCTACGGGAGCCTGATCCACAATCCATCCAGAAGTTCAGCTTGAGTTGGCTAAAGTCCTTGTCGCCCTGCCTGGGAGTGGCAGTCGAGTGGCTGTCAAGGGGCATCGAAGGCAGTCATCGAGGGGCGGACATTCGAGGGGGACTAGTAGTTGGAGAACAAGGGATGTTTGACGCCGTCGGTCCAGCCCTCCGGTTTGCTTTCCGCGGTCTTAAGCTCATTTGGGACAAGCTTCACTTCATCAGGCTGGCCAAGCCCCAAGCTCCAGACTAGACCCCGAGCCTGCACGTACCCATCTGCTATTCATCGTCATCTCAACGAGCACAGGTCCCGGAGCCAGAGTGGTCCAGTGTCCCAGAAAGGCCGGGATTAGCATCACGGAGCTAGTTAAGACTTTGGTCGGAAGCTGGCAAACTGGCAAGACAAGGCGGCAAGGCCTGGCCTTTGAAAGGGTTGAATGGACAGGTACCTGGCTCGAAGCCGGGTGTGCTCCTCTCCCCTCTAGTCCTCCAGTCCTCTAACCCTCCAACCCTCCAACTCCAACCCGCAGCCCGCCAACCCAGTTCCAGCCGCCCCGCGTCCACTGCTGGAATAACATCATCCATCCGTCGACCATGATCCATCCGCCATCCTCTACCCACTACTAGCCTAGGTCTTATTCTTATTACTCCCGCCAGGGCCACCATCTATCCCCAGAGACCGACCTACTGTCACTTATTAACCACACTTGTGTCATCGTTATCATCCTTGTCTGTTGTGTCCGTGGTTGCTGCTGTTCTGCTTTCTCCGCGACTGCGACTCCTTCATCATCACCACCATCTCGGTGTTGCCCGAGAAGGACACACGCACCTACTTGCGTTAGGGGATCCTGGCTTGCTCTCTCTCTTCTCTTTGACGCCTCTGTCCGTGGTGGCCCCCAACATCCTGTTCCTCCTCCTACCACCCACACACCCACACACTTGTTTCTCTCTTCGGCCGGCGTTTCTTCCGCACTTGCTTCTTACTTCCCAACTGACACACACCCACACACCCCAGCAGACCCATTCGTCCCATCCACTCCTCTGCAGAATCCCCAGCCCGGATCCGCAAACAAGGAACAACAGCAGCTGCAAGTATCCGGGCTCTCTTGTCAACTCAAACAACAACAACACCACCCGCTCTGCTTCCCCCCTACTGTCCCTCTGTTTGTTGCCACACCGTTACCTCAACGCGCGGACCGTCCGCAACTAGTGGTCTGCTCTGCTCAGCTGCTTGGTCGTGGGACGTTTCTACTCACCAAAGAGGACAGGCCTCGCTCTTGGCTGTCTCCCGAGACCCACGATCATCGATTGACACCCCGTCAGGTCTGCATGCAACAGCACTCTCCCGCATAATACGACATCTCCGGTTTCTATCTCCAGGAGGTCTGCTCAATCCAACTGGACCAACACACTGCCCTCGACCATACGGTCCATCCTATCTCGTCCCCGCTGCCCTCAGACTCTGAACGGACACACCTAACCGGTTCCCGGGTTCCCGTCCAGCTTCTGCCCTACAAAGGGCCCTGGGGCATCTCCTGCTATTGTGTGACGGCCTGCCTTCTATCCTCAGCCGCTATACAAGCCCTGCCGGTGCGACCAGCCCCTCCTCTTCCTTTACGGCCATTTTGAAAGCCCCCCACCAACAACCAAGCGGCGCCCTTGCAACCCACGTTTCACTAACCCGCGGACATCTTGCCGCTTTCCTGGATCTATCCGCATGCTCAGGGGTCTTGACAGACTTGACCCTGTAGTCTCCTTTTAACCAAGGCTCTGGAAAGCTTTGGAATGGGTCACATATTCACATACTGACATCAACCAAACCCCCATCCCTTCCCTTTCCTCCACGCCCTTACCACTCCGCCGGTTTCCTACCAGGGGTTGTCAATATAGACTAGGGCTCAACCGTGGTCCTGGTTAGTCACTTCTACGGAAACAGGCAGAAATTGGCAGCTGTCCCCCCTGGAAATTCTCAACCCGACTCCGTCACATCGGGATACTTTTCTTCACACCCGGGCCCTATTTGGCTGTCATCCTGAAGCTCATATATTCCTAGCACCCCTTGGCAACCAACGTGTCGGAACCGCGGCGCTGGTGTTAAAACAGAAACATCCTGCTCTCCCGCGACCATTGGTCTCTACGTTTCTGACGCATGCCTGCCGAGGTTGTGACCCAACCAGTGCTACTTTTTCGGTAAGCATGCGAACATCGCTCTTGGCCTTCGAACCTCGACCAAGCCGTTCTTTTAGAGCCTCGAAACGATCTGTTTATTTGAGCGACTCGTGATTCACTTGTTACCATGGGCGACTACTATCACCACTTTCTCTCCTCAATGTCTGGGGCGGGAATGAATCCTGTCACCACCCCCGAAGATATGTTCGTACCGCATATGCATGGTCAGCCGATTCCTACACCGTCAGCTTCAATGTCCGGACCATATCAGCAGCTGGGTTATTTCACGGGGTTTCCAGAACCGATGATGTTTAATCCGTCCAAGCCACAAAAGAGTCGGAGGAAGTCTGGCCCTGCAAGTGGGACAGGCATGGACCATGTAAAGCACCGCCGGACGCGCTCGGGTTGCTTTATGTGTAGGAGTCGGCGAGTCAAGGTTCGCACAACCCCTCTTGACGACTTGAAGAAGATGGCTAATGGTGTTTAGTGCGACGAATCGCGACCGATATGCGAACGTGGGTTTCAACATATCATCGATGCACAACAGAAGCACTAACTCTGACTAGGATGCAAGAAAGGCAACCGCGAATGTGTTTACCCCGAGGCTCCTAATTCAAAAGGAGCTGGTGGCAAATCAAAGGACCCATCCGGGACGCAAACGAGCCCCTCGTCTTCGACTGCGGATGATGACGAAGAAGAAGACGAAACAGAGCAGGAAAGCAAGCTTGAAACAATACTAGACGACGAGGAATCTGAAAGCCGGTCGCAGAAGACTTCTCAATACTCGAAAAGTATAGGAAACGTACCACGACGTCAACCCTCCGAGGCCCCATCGCAAAGCAGTACGAAAAGTTCATCACCATCGACTGCGACCGCAACCCCGATCAGTCTGGCAACTACCTCGTACCCATCTGCTGAATTTCCCCTTCACCTCGGGCCACCCGATTGGTCCCATCTTCCTCCAGATTTTCAACGATGCTTGTTGCACTTTGTTGAAAACATGACGAACTATCATTACTGCATCTCCCACGATTCGGACCAATTCTTCAAGACAATACTCCCTAGCGTAGCTCTTAGGCATGAACCGCTACTCAACGCCTTGGTCGGCTTTTCTGCCTACCATCTTACTCTCCAGGACCCAAATGGGAAGCTGCAGGACTTTTTGCAGTACTACAATAGGAGCGTTACATTATTGCTGGGAACTCTGAAGCGGAAGGAGAAGCACAGTGTAGCAACACTCCTGACTATCTTACAGTTGGCTACGATCGAGGTAATTTCAGAGGCGGTGGTCTTTCGGTCGTGACTATGGGCTAATATTCGCATCAGGAGTACTTGGGCGATTGGGTCAACCTCATGGGTCACCAAAAGGCGGCTTTCGAAATTCTTACCAGCATGTTCACGCCGCAGACGATTATGCAGACCCCTATGGGGCGTATGTGTCTCCAGTGGTATGCCCGCTTCGACAACTTTGTCGCTCTGATGGGGGATTCCCGACGGACTTGCCTCGTGAGTGGTTCACTGCCATGGTGGATTTCAACCAGTCTCAGATGATGACGTACCCGGAAGAGTTACGCTGGAAAATGGAAGAATGGTCTGCGAGGCTTCGTCTGATTTCTTACGACATGTCAATCTTGTTCTCACGGGGTAGTCGTGGCCAAATCCCCGCCGAGCAGTTCATCGTTGAGCATGATCACATAACCAAACTGCTCCTGGAATGGAAAGAGAACAGGGATCCTGCGATGTGCGACAACAGATGCCTCGTTACCGATTTTCCAACACCAAGACCTGCAGATCCCGACGATATTGTTGATCCGTATACCCCTGGAATTCTCTACGAACCTCCGTTATTTGCGACGACGATTCTTTGCGCCGAATGGAACTCCATAATGATCATGCACAAATGCCAGTCATCAAATATGACTCCTGAAATCTTGTTTGGAGAGTTGGGTCGACTCGCGTACACGACGTGCCAGTACTTCGAGACTTTGGAGTACTGGCCTTTCACCCCAAAAGGCGTGTTGGTTCTTATTCAGGCGAGCATCGCCATTGCCGCACTCTTTTTGCCTCAAGATGCACGACATCACATGTGGTTTCGCCGAAAATTCGCGTTAATTGAAACGATGGGGTAAGTTTATATTGCAGCTCAAATGAGTGTTTCTCCTATCGCAGTCAGGAAGTCGAGGTTGACGTTACAAACAGATACATTCACCCAATCAGCCTTCGAACGAAGATGGCCGAAATGTTCCGAGAGCCGTCGTGCGCCCAGTGGTGGCTCCCGAATGGTGACCGGTTTAGTCTGGTGTTGCAAAGTATCCGAAGCTTTGCTGACGAACGGAACGCTGCTGCTGTGACAGCCCAACAGGAAAACCTCCGGGAGGTCAGACATATCTTCGCAAAGCTATCGTTGAACTCACCAGGTAGCGGATCATCTACCATGGGAGAAAGCCCAGCGACCTGAGGCCAGCGTGTGAAAAACAAAAGCTCCAGCTGCTCTGTGCAGAAAATCAAAGTGAATCAGCTTTTGGCTTTTTCATGGACATGGCGCAGGCAGCTCGAATTGAAAGATACCACAGACAACCTGAGAAATTCTCCCAACCAAACATCCAAACCCAGGCGAGTGAGTTACCTGGGGTTATACGGATTCTTAGGCGCAAAGGAAAGAGGTCCCCAACCCGAGTTTCAAGGGCGGGCAGTCGCTTATCAAACGACTGCTGAGCTGCCGGTTCTGTGCAACGCCTCTCTTCGAGACACCTTTCGGGCTACGCCACCGCCTGGGAAAAAGATAGGAGTGGAAAAGTGAAACCAGCTGGTCCACCTCACCATCCGTCTTTGGTAGCTGAGAGACGCAGATTGCATATAGAACAAATAGCAAAGAGGGGCATTTTGGGTTTGGGACTCCCGGCCCCAAGCTTTGAGGGAACTGCATTCATTATCCCTCCGCCATGCGTACTGGAACACTCTCTTATATATACCCTCATATCTTTTTGAAGGGGATGTTATTATACACAGCTTCAACTACAGTAAACGGCCACACAGCTCGCGTCTGGATAAGCCAGACTCGGATCCCTCCTTCCTGAACGCACTTAAAATGAACAGAAGTAGATTCGACCGACCCGACGACTTATTTCTCATCTGCAGACTCTGCTTTCGAGGGAGCGTCAGCTGGCATCGTGTCTCCGTCAGCCTTCCTTGGGTCGGTCTCTGCGACTGGATGCTCAGAGGTTGTTTCCTTAATGGGCTCTTCGGCCTCTTTCGACGCTGGCGTCTCAGATGATGCTTTGGGCTTCTCTTCAGTTGTCGGGTCATCCTTGGTTGTGTCATCCTCTTTCGCGTCAGAAGCAGCTGATTCTAGAGCCGGTACAGGCTCCTCGGCCGGCGTATCCTTGTCAACTATAGACTCAGGCTCAGGGTCCGCTGCGATGACGGTTTGGTCTGCGTCCGATGCTTCCTCGTCTCCATGCTCTTGCTTCTCACGTGTAGGTGAGTCTTCTCGGGCGGGTGACTCGTGGCCTTCAGCCGAGGTTTGTGCCACGTCGGATTGCTCAACAATGACGGGGACATCCGCAACCTCGGGCTCTTCCTTGACAGTTGGGGGAGCTGAAAGGTGCATTTCTTTTAGCTTTCGTGACGCACTATCGGCCTCGTCTTCCTCTGCCTCTATGACTGTTGTGACAGCGCTTCCAACTGACGGACTGCCCCTAATATGTCGTCGAGTGTTTGTCCGAGCAGGGTGTAAGTTGTCATCGTCACTACTAGGGCCTCGTTGGTGTGCCTGGGGCTTCAGGATAGTTGGCGCAGGCTTCTCAACCTCGTGCTCCACCGAGGGAGCTTCCAGGCCCTCAGCCTCTGGAGGGAGCTTGTAGTTTTCTGCGGGCAGCAAGTCGTACAGGTCGCAGACGGTTTTGAAGAATACGTAGAGGCCCGTCTGACCTTCGACTGACCAAAAGACCCCGCGATGCTGAAACCAGGCATGCGCAAATATGCGATGCAGGCGGCGAAACACGTTGACCAGATTCTTGACCCCAAGGTTCTTGCTGTGATTATCGCTGAGGACGACGAAGCGGCTCGGGAAGATCTTCTGGTCAGTCACGACGTTGGCGGCCCAGTCGAGAGTGTGGCAGCAGTAGTCGATTGCGCAGCAGCTCTTGGGTTGCTCGTGGACGGCGCAAAGGAACTGCCATTCGGAGGCTCGCATCTCGGGGCAGGTGCTAGCGCTGCATGGCGGGGTGTCGAAGAGGAACCCGACGATGAGAGAGTTGCACTGGGAGATGAGGAAGCGACAGAGCTCGTAGAGCCAGATGGTGCGGTCGATGCCGGTGGGAGGCTGCGCGAGCTGGAGGGCGGTTTCGCGGGTGAGGGGTTGGGTATTGGACGCGGTGTGGTAGCAGTGGAGGGCGGCTAGGTGTTCTTGTAGTTGGAAGGCCGAGTCCAGCTGTTGGAGGTTAGTTCTTGAGGGCATCTCGAGGCGATCCCAGGCGCCAAACCAACCTCGTGAAGGGGTATCAAGGGAGGCCCGGCAGACATGTCGCTGGCCTTGGTGCCAGGATGTATGCGCCGCCTAGAGCTCGCGTCAAGCAGCGTCTGCTCCGAGTGCGTTGTCTGGGGGCTGGCCGCCGGGCCGCCAGCGGGCGAGTTGGGCCCAAGCTGGATCTCAGCCGGCGGCGGGGGCTCGGTAACCGGGGCGAGCTCGGTGCTAGCGACATGATGGGTTGAGGCGAGGCCGCGGTGTTGTGGAATCCGGGAATCGCGGTTGCGACGACTTCGAGGAGGAGAGAGCTGGGCGGTTAGGGCGAACGACGGCGAGGCTGTGGTTGGGCCAATCCTTGGCGGCGTTACGAATCGTCGCATTTGGTGAGAGGAGGCCGGTAAGTGCATACGTGTGGATCGGGTGCAGCTAACGGGGGCCGTGCGAGGTGTCAGTATGCGAATCACCTTCGAGAGACTTCGACATGGCTGTGGGATGCTACAAAACCCAGTTGAGCTTCAAAGACGAATAGTGTGGCCTTCACAAAGGGTAACTACAAGTGTCGAAATAAATTTGAACCCAGAACAGGCTGCTAACTTGAATAGTCAGAGCCTTCTCGTTTTGACGCTCCGCTTCCCTCACAACATTCGCGGCCATGGATTTTGATGACGATGCCCCGCCAGAGCTGGTCGACACTACCGCCAACAATGCTCAGGAGGAAGTCACAGTCAAAGTTCCAATTACTATCGTGACAGGTACCGGATTTCCAATTTTGCCTCTTCCATAGCCAACATACCTGACAATATCTAGGGTACTTGGGGGCGGGTAAAACAACCTTGCTGAATTACATCCTTACGGCTCAGCATGGCAAGAAGATCGCCGTGATTATGAATGGTTTGTACGACTGCACTATGTCAGACTACCCTTGTTGACCCGGATGACAGAATTTGGAGACTGTACGTCCTGGTTTGACCTTTGATGAGGTTCTTCTCTAAGTGGAATATACAGCCCTCGACATCGAGAAGTCCCTCACTGTAAGCAAGGGAGACGAGAAAGTCGAGGAATGGCTTGAGGTTGGCAACGGCTGCATGTGTTGCTCAGTGAAGTAGGGCGCCCTTTCTTGTCCCCGGAAATGGCTAACAACATCAGGGATACTGGTGTGAATGCTATTGAGTCATTGATGGAGAAGAAGGGCGCATTCGACTACATCCTTCTCGAAACCACAGGCCTTGCTGATCCTGGCAACCTGGCGCCCCTGTTCTGGGTGGACGATGGCCTAGGCAGCACGATATACCTAGACGGTATCGTTACCCTGGTGGATGCGAAAAACATCTTGAGAAGCCTAGACGACCCTAGCGGCAAGGTTGAGGGCCATGATGACCACGACCACCACGGCCCTCTAATGACAACTGCTCACGTTCAGATCTCTCACGCAGATGTGATTGTCATCAACAAGGCCGACATGGTCAGCGAGAGTGAGCTCAGCGATGTACGAGCCAGGATCGAATCCATCAACGGATTGGCAAAGATCCACGTGACGGAAAGGAGCGTGGTACCGCAGCTGGAGGGCTTTCTACTCGATTTACATGCATATGACCAGTTTGATGAATCGGAAGCCACCGCCAAGGGGCACAGCCATCTTGATCCAGTGAGTGGGCGGATACTGAAGTGGCGGAGATGAGCAATATGGCTAACGACCTAGACAATATCAACCGTGACAATTCCTGTCAGTCGCCTACGGCCCGACCAATTGGACAGGGTCGACCGTTGGTTGCGGGCCGTGCTGTGGGATAGCAAGCTTCCCGAGACGGAGGAGGCGGACACGTTTGAGATACACCGCTGCAAGGGCCGCTTGGTGTTTGACAACGGAGACGTAAAGATTCTGCAGGGGGTCAGGGAGGTCTTTGATATAAATGACGCGCCGGTTGATCAGGAAGCGCCGGCGAATGGCAAGATCATCTTGATCGGAAAGAATGTGGCAGGCATAGACTTTGAGGCAAGCTTCAAGCAAGTCGTCAACTGAGTCGATAGAGTTGTGAATAGACCCCGACCCCGCTGGAACCACAATGCCTGACTGCGCGGGGACCGGAGATGTGCATCGCAGAGTCACAGAGTCACATAGTCACATAGTCACAGTATCCGCATGATCGTCCCGCCAAGTTTGCTGTGAACCGTGTATGAGCAAGCAAGCGTGTAGTGAGCAAGCATGTATCTATGAGCAAGCGCGCTCGCTGGTGCGCAAGCATCAACGTCACAGCCTTGGCCCACACTAGAGCCTGATTGGCGGGCACGTCGCTGTCGGTGCGGACCCACTTGAATCCGGCCACGGGCTCCAGGTGCATCGAGCCTTAAGCAGCCTTCTCCAGACCAGCGCAGCAAAAGTGCAAACAACATCTCTTCAGGCAAAGACGCTGCCTAACGACCGACTCCGACCCCGAGAAGCCGCGTACTCCGAACCGAGAACTCACGAACATCGATCCCTCGCCGTTAGTCGCTCGCGCGATCCTTTGCAATCATGAACCGGCCAGGTAGGACAGCTCCCGATCACCTCGTTCCTCGTCCACCTTGGACCCCGCTGCTTGCCCAACCTGCGATCCCACGAGCACGTTTCGCCGTCGAGAGGGAGATGACGATCGAATCAGCGGCGTTGCGCCGCGTGCGCTAGCATCTTGTGTCCCCGCAACCTCCTTCGTGACCCATGCCCCTCCCTTGCCTGATGCCCGTCCGCCGCTTGGGCATGATCTGAAGATCCGAGGAGCGAATTCGAGCCGACGCGAAACGTGAAAGAGGCAACGGGAAGGAGGCTTTTGCGTCGTTCTAGTCTGGGCTGGCGGTTTCTGGAGCGATTATTCGAGCAAGGCTGACCAAGGTCTCGGATGGTAGGGGCAGTGCCACAAACACTCCGCGGAATGCCTGGTGGCTTCGTAGGTCAACAACAACAACAACAACCTCAACCCCAACAACCAGGACGAGCAGGATCGAGCCGCTTACCGAATGGGAAGCTAGGTATGATTTGAGATGTGCGAGTTGACTGGGTGGTCAGTTGTTCTATTGCGGGGGCTGACTGGTGCGCCATGAATACAGCGAACAATAGCTCCGGCTGGGCGTTTGGAGGAGGCGTGCCAATGGGCGCCGCTGGCCTTCCAAATCCCAACCGTCAACTCGGCGGCAACGTCAGTTTTGCTCAAAGTTTGAGCGGTTCGCAACCAGCAACACCACTCGACTTGTCGTATGTTCTTCCTCATCACTCGCGCCGTTGCTGTTTGCCCTCTTTCCGCATTCACCCACCACATTAGTTCATGATGGGCATGTAGCCCGCAATGAAGCCAAGACTAGTCAAGAAGCGCAATGAGTCGGCCTATGTTTGGCCAGCGCCCGATGAATCATCGGGGTTGGCCTACTCAGCTGTCGTGAAGGGGTACTGCTTGGCTGCTTGCTGACGTCCCACCCCTCCACACACCCCTCTCTGTCATGATCGGTTTGGGATGTGTTTGTACTGACACAACATATAGGGAATTTCCTTCATTATCCAACAACTCTCAACTCTCGAACGCTAATCAAGCTTCGATGTGGTCAGGCGCTGGGTCTAGGAACATTGGCGGCCCTATACAGCGCAACCAGCCAACACCGCTCTCCTCCCAGCAAGGGGGCCAAGACGATCTTTTCAGTCCTACATCTTCTCGCATGCCTCCGGTGCAAGGGTCCTTTCGGTTCGGAAACCAGGCCAACATGGGTGTCCAATCACCTCAGGCGCAATCCACTAGCATCGACGACTTTCCTCCTCTCAACCGGGCCGCCAATGGAGAGATAGGGTCGGAGCGTGGCGCGAATCTGATGTCGTCTCTGGGTTTCGGTCCTCCAACCGGGGCACCGGGACCTGCGCCGAACAACCGAGGGAATGGTCTTCTCAATGCGCTTTCGGCCACAAGCCGCGTGGGCGAAGTAAGATCGCCCCCGGGAGTGGGAGCACTTGGTGAGCCTTGATTTCTCTGTTTCTTGTACGCGAACTAAACCTCGAAGGCTCTTCTCGGCCACAGGAAGCAAAACCTCCCGGACTTGAAGATGAAGAGAGACAAAAGCCGGCACCATTCCGAGAGGAAACCTCCAGCTCAGTTGCGCCTATACCTGACGGCTCTCCGCAAGAGCTACAGAGCCGCCATCTCTTGGGAGCGATTGTCAATGATGGTTCTGCAGAGAATGCGAAAGATGAGACTGAGAACCCGAACTCTGAAGTAATTGACCCTCTGGCCGGTATGCCTGCGGTGGATAAATGGGGAATTAAGGGACTACGGACCTTGATGAACAATTATCCCGACTACCATGCGATGGTTGTGGGTATGGACCCTACTTCGCTTGGGCTGGATATGGGATCTCAAGAGTGAGCCTTTCAATCTTGAACTCGCAGGCAGCGCATGCTAACGGCGACAGGCTTTTCTCGACCCAGATCTATTCTCTGTTCGACGATGCTGCTCCCAGACCAACGGCGCATACTGGCAAGTTTCGCTTGCCTGATTGTTACAGCGTGACCAATGTGCAGCCGATCGAGAGCAAGATCCAAAGCTTCAACGAGGAGACGCTGTTCTGGATTTTCTACAGCTGCCCAGCCGATGTCAAGCAACAGATGGCTGCAGTGGAACTGTGAGTAACGAATGCTGTCGATGTCCGAATGACATGTTAATGTGGCACAGGCACTCTCGAAACTGGCGATGGCACAAGAAGATGCAGGTGTGGCTGACCAAGGACGAGCACATGACTCCCCAAATATTGAGCCCAAACCATGAACGAGGTTACTACATCGTGTGGGACACCGGGAACTGGCGGAAGGAACGAGTACGTTTCCCTCTTTGTCCTTGTTTGTCCTCTCCAAGTATATATGCTAACACGGCTTGTACAGCGGGAGTTCACGCTGCACTACGGGGATCTAGATACGACTCTCAACCAGCCGCCTCAGCAACCGTAAGGGTAATGGTGTGATTGAACCGACATTGTTGGGGTGTCTACGGGTCGTTGGGTGATTTGATGCTTAGCATGGCTGGTTGAAACTGGGGGAAGTGTATCATCGGGCGTTTCGCCGTCAAGGCAGGGCAACTGTTCCTTGCGGTAATGGATCGGGTCTGTTGGCCCTGGGGTCTGGGACGGTACGATCTGGTCATCGAGGTAGACGGTTTGTCACCTGGGTTTGAGGGCTGCACCGGGTTAATACAGGATGCTTCTCAGTGGCGTCAAGCGAGCGTTGTGCTTGTGCATGTCTGTCCTTTTGCACCGTGATGGGCTAACCTGCACCAACTGGTACGGAGAGTTTATGATGTGGTGTAAGAACAGATCAAGCAGACAACTGAGTTTTGCTCTCGTATGGTACCTTTAACCTGCCGGAGCCTATCTGGGGATGCCGTGTGTAGGTGGTTTCGTCACTGCCGGGAGGTGGAATAATTACGCTCCGGGGTTCCCTCAAGGTGGGGGCTTACCTACCCACGTTGCCACACGCTACGGCGCGGCGAGGCTGGAGCCCCCGGCTTCCAGAACCTGGTCTTGTTGGATTAAGAATAGATGGGCATCGACCCACGACGGCGGCTCTCTGGCTTGTGGACTACCTTGTGAATCTCAACCTTTTATAGGCATCGACGCCTCAACTGCCATCGCGGTCGACCGCTTTCCCACCTTTCAACAACCAGCCGCGCTTCCAGTCGCCTTATCGGGAGACCGTAGACTCGTCAGCGACTATGTCGAACGAACAGATCTCACTTCCGTACTTCGTGGCCATTCTGGTCGTCTTCGGCCTGACGATACGATACCTCTTCTTCGGAGGGCCCGCCCCCCAACGGCCCGCCCGATCACCGGAAGCCTTCCTCAGGTCAAGGGAAATCGCAGTGGATAGGATACAGCAGATGTTTCCGCAGGCGGAGAGGCGGAGCATCCTCTGGGATCTTCAACGCAACGGGGGCAACATCCAGAACACCACCGAGCGGATTCTCGCCGGCCGGCTGGACACGGTATGCCGCCATATCCCCCGCTCAACCTTCCTAAAGGGGGGTTCCAGGGCGATAAATACGAATGCAACTTTGCTAACAGTGACGCTCGTGTAGCCCCCGATCACCTTCCAGCCTCCGCCACCCCCCGGCGGTAGCACCAGTGCAGCGACAGCGCCCCGACAACCGGAGAAGCCGGCGCAGCCGGATCTGATTACGCGGTACAACCTCAAGGAGAAGGTCACGTCGGAGAAGGCAACGGAGGAGGATGAGAGGAAGGGCAAGGCGTGGAGTTCTAACCGAGAGGAGAGGCACGCTTCGCTGCAGAGGAGGAGGGACGAGATGATTCTGGCGGCGAGGAGGAAGATGGAGGCTAAGATTGCGGCGGAGAGGGCGGTGCAGGAGAATTGAGCTGGGGATGACTGAACGATGGCATACGACGTGATAGAATAATTTTTTGAATCTCTGACTACGTTTGCCCTGCACTGTGATGGTATAGGTCTTTCGAAGACTGGTAGCAGGGCCTCCATTGAACCTAGCTCTATCAGCCAAGTTCGGGGCCCCTCAAAGACGTCACGACAACGGCGGAAGACGATGTGGCGGAAGAGGCCGCAACCCTGAAGAGCTGAATCTCCCAACTCGTCAGCAAGCCTTGCAGTGTCTTCTGTGAACCGGATGATTGGCCTGTGGGGTTGCGCTGACGTTGGGGTGCGTTGATCACATGCATGCGAGTCTCGTTGGGTCATCAGTCCTTCATGGGGAGCCGCCTCTTTGTGTCTGTCCAACCGGGTCGACCGTCGACGTGGGACAAGCCAAGCTGTCTCGAGGACAAGCCAAGCTGCCTCGAGGACAACCAAGTGCAGTTGTGGATCATGTGAGTTGTTGGCCCGAGTTATGGCTGGAGCAGAAATCGGGTTCCTGGTCAAACGGCTGTGGCAGTGTTGGCGCAGACTGTGGCGGGCGTTGGAGGCCCCTGGGCTGGGTTGAGGTGCCGAATGACGACAACGCCACAAAGCTTGGTTGTGGATGCATTTTAATCGGAAGTTCTGCTGCTGGGAAAGCTAACTAACGAGCAGCTGTGTCTCAGAGGAGTTTGCTCAACTACGTAACCAGAGGGTAGAATTGCCAAAATAGTATTGATCGCTTGTTGCTTCTCAGAGTGACCGACCGACCACCTACACACGTTCGCAATGAGTTTGTCAACCTGCATGCTAATGAATGAACCAATGAATTAAGACTCTGAAGAGAAGTGAATAAAGTAAGTGAGCACCCCAATGGCATCTTTCTTTTTGGTTCTTTGGCCTTCCTGTATGTCAGTAAACCAAGGACAAGGGATTATGCAGTAGATAGTCCCCCTGCTGCTAATTCCAGTACGCAAGTGGGGTAACAATGTTATTATTGTCGTTGCGATGGATCTTGCTTTATTGTTCCGCTACCCATGGTGACCCCGCCACTCACAACGTTGTTTTGTTTTCTTTTCGATGCAGCCCCAGATGCAAGGGCCACAACCAGCCTCTCCCAGTGACGGATGAATTTGAATGTCCAAAATCCCGGAAACCAAACGAAAAGGCCGTTCAGAGTCCAGAGTTTTACGGAGCACCCAGGACGTATTTGAGGTGCAGCATTCGTACCGTACGCATCTTGTAAAGCAAGGTTCCGAGGTTCCAAGGCCCAAGACACAAGGACCCTGGAAGGCGAAAACCGGGGCTGAGCCACAGTCCCCAGACGCGGCCCGTTGGTTGTACACTTTTCGGACTTTTTGGTCTGTGCTTGGTGCCTGACGGAGGTACATGTACCCAGCAACGCACGCCGCACAGCAGCCAAACCCACTGCTACACAGCACGGTACCGCTACCTACGCACTGCTTGCTACACTCTTCGTGCACAGCGCCTAGCTCCTCTCTCACCTCCAAGCTGCCCTTCGCGACCTTGGACTCCCGATCGTCTTCCTCGCTTCATCTCTCCTCCCGCTGCGCCCTCAGACCTCTCTCCCGGTCCCTATCATCCGTTGCCAACTCCGCCTCATCCCCCGACCTGACCTCACTGTGGTAAGTCGGCTTGTTCCTTCAGATCTGCTGCCCAATCCTCGTTCCGCTGGGGTCCTTGTGTCGCATCCCGAGAAGGAAACAGAGTAGATCCGCCTGCCTGTCTCGTGCCACCTTGGGCCAAGGATACTCCATCCTTGGGATCTACAGTACTAGAGTCAGCCGCTTTCTGACTGGCCGGCCCGAGATCGTTCCCAGGCCGCCCACTGCGTGCCTCCCTTCTCGCTTTCGTCGTCTCGAATCCTGACCCTCACCATCCTCCACTGCGATTTTCTGTTTCTCAACCCAGTCAACCACCCGCTGACAGAGCTGGACTAGCTGTCAGCAAGTAAACCCGCCAATTCTCGACTATCTCTCAACGACAAGCAACCACGAATGTATGCCTTTTCGCGTGGAGGAAACCGACCCCCACCTCCAGACCCGGCTCGCTCTCGCTTCACTTTCACATGACCCTAAGCAACCGACAAACTGATGCTAACTATGGATTCCCTTGACAGAGACATCGCGTACACCCGACTCTATTGAGCCCTGCAGCTATCTCGACCTTTCCTACTCCGAAACCGAAACCCCTCCGAATTTCACTTCCGAATCAGATCGCTTGTTACATCAACGGCTCTGGTGAAGGGTTCCCGGCGCACTAGAGCCATCGACTGCGATGGGGACACCCCGAGACTACTACGCAGACCTGGAGCTGCCTGCGTCGGCAGATGTTCAAGAAATCAAGAAACAGTTCCGGAAGCTTGGTATGAGCTTGACTTGCGTTGGAAACTAGGACTGGCTAACCCGCCCCACAGCATTGAAGTATCACCCGGATCGCAACCCTGGCCGAGAGCAAGAGGTGAATGTTCAATTCCAGATCATCCAACACGCACATGAAGTCCTCTCAGATCCCGAAGAGAAACGCAAGTATGATGCGACCCGAAGTCGTTCCAGATACCCTGGTGCCTCCGGTGTAAAGGGTAACCCCTGGTCAAATGCTGGTGACCAGTTCCCACCTCCTCCTCGCCGCAACCAGCCAAACCGTGCTAGTGCTGCACCCTCTGGGGCTGAGAGATGGCAAAATCGCTTCGCCCAGGGCGTTCCCCCAACCGCGAAGCAGTACACTGCCTCGGATCAGGAAGCGAAGAAGAATGCCGCTCGTGCATTCGAGAACATGCGCAAGGCCCCCCCCAAGGCTCCCCAAAGCCTGCCCAGCAGCCTCGAGCAAAATCACCGCCCCCACCACCGCCGCGAACAGAGTCCGCAAGACAACGCGCTCAGGCTTCATTTGGAGCTAGAAGGACAGGCTATCACCCTCGGTCAGCTACGCACGGTGATGAGCCTCCGGTCACAAACAACAATTATACCACGAGACAAGCCCCTGAGCGCTTCGCCCAAGATGGCCCCAACTTGGGACGACCTCCTCCAGAACCGATGCCAGATCCGTTGAGCCAGTTCAGAGACGACTCGGATCCCCGGCAAAGCACGCCGTACTCTAAGCATGGTGGTGAGAAGACCAACCCCTTTGACGGCGTTCCCTTGGGTCGAGCAAAGAGCACTCGGGACCCGCCTCGTCACGATCCTCCCACCCCGGAATTTGCTACACCTACCAAACAACGCAGTTTCAGTGTTCCGAAGGAAAAACACGCTGAAGAATCCATTCCGGACTTCAAGGCCCCCACTGAAGCACCAGCGCCTCCGCCCAAGATTCCGATGGACACTCGTCCGAAAGCTCCTCTCAGGAAAGCTCGTACCGGCCCAAAACCTTCGTTCGCCACTGTAACCCCCGATACGCCTGCCGCTCAGCCACCCAAGGCTTCTCCCTTCGAGACTCGTGAGTACATACAGCTCTCCGAAAGGCCCATGAAACTGACAGTATACCAGCATCGAAACCCCAAACCAGCACTCCTGGCGGGCCGTCAATGTATGAGACACCACTTTGTTCACATGTCAACCATTCTTCTGCGTCCTTTTCAAATTGCAGCATGTGCCGCACCTATAATACCCATGATCTTCGCCCAATTCGCACAGAAAGCCATCAAGATGATGCAGCACGCCATTCCTACCCTGACCATGGCCCTTCCGTCGACCCATCTCCTAGTGGAGGCCAAGACTCTCCTCTTCAGTTGACTCCCTTTGAACGGCAACAGCAGAAGTTTCTGGCCAAGCTGATCCAGAATGCGGCATCTGGGGGGTCGGCTGAGAAAATAAATCACAGAGACCAGAAACAGGGTCATTCCGTTCCCACGAATTTTGCTAATGACAACATTTCCAATAGCTTCAGCTTCCCCGTCAACGACGATACTTTTGCCCAAACATCGCCCGATCATCACCCCTTCTCGCGAAGTAGCACCGACGACATTAACACCAGTTTTGTAAACGACCAGGACGCGGATTCTTGGCAGTTTAGTGCAGGGGGTTCGGAGCAGGGGAGTCCTACAAAGTCACGACCTCAGTCAGCGAGTCGAACCGGCCGCCACTCGCCGAACAAGCGTCCCACGATTAACCGCACTGACACGTCCAGTGTCCCCTCCGAGTCTGGAAAGTCGGAGCCGGCTTTCAATCCCGACGGCTGGAGCAACGAGTTTGGTCCTCATACCTTTGTCCCTCAGCCGTCTCAGAGTAAATCGGCTTCGCCAAGCCGATCCATGCGAGGCAATTCTAAAAAGCCGAAATCTGTGAAGACGCCAGGAAAAGCAACTGTCGTTGACGATAGCAGCAGCGATGAGGAGGAGCTGCCTTGGCGTGGGCGCAATGTCCAAGGAGCACCAGTTGCGGCGGAGAGTCCTCAGGCTATGGACATCGACAGCCCTCCTGCTGGTCAGGCAACACCAACGCCTGCACCCGCATCAGCACCTACAACTGACCCAGCTTCTATACCACTCCCCTTCAACCCAACCGAGCTACCAAATGGCGCTAGGAACATCAATGTCGAGCCTTCTAGGCCAGAGTGGCGACCTGGGAATCTCAACGGCGAGCCCAAGCCTGCGCAAAGCCCGACCAAGGAGTTTAGTGCAAATGCTGTGGGATCGGAGGACAGTGAAGAATTCTTGGCCGGGTTCAGTGATCTGAAGAATGTGGCACCATTCATCCGTCAGGATACTGGGCTGAGATCCTTCACCGACTTGAAGGACACCTTGCCCTTCGACAGCAAGCCCTCAGCCAAGCTCCCTATTAAGTTCGCTGAAGCACCTCAGCTTGTGTTCCCAACTGCTCCTGTCGCTCCCCACCTCCCGCCACCTGTCGCCCTCAACGGAATGAAGCCGAATATGGCGTCTTGGGAGAAATATGTCAATGAATTCGAGAATTATCTGCAGCAATGGGACGAATTTAATGGCAAAGTTGTCGATCATTTCGCCACTCGCAAGGCCAACATTGCAAACACAAGGAAATCGAATGGCTACTCATTCTTGGAAGCCCGGAATGATGGCGACGTTCAGGAATATTTTAATTGGTTACAGCAGGACGGCGTGGTACGGAAACGGTGGAGTGCGGCATGCGAGGAACATGAGCAACGGTTACGAGAATTTATGGCGTTTAGAATGAAGATGAAGTAGCCGGCTCCTTTTGCTTTAGGAGTTGGCACGTTTTGGGATCGAGGCGTCGACGCATGATATGATGCATTGCTTCCAGGAGGGATATGGGATATGGCTGCGGAGAGATAGCTTTGGGACTGCTAGCAGTTGCAGCGCGCATGTTTCGATGTTATGACAGCAGGCATTTGTGGGATATCTGCAAGATTTGACGAGAGCACGACCATCATCGACATTCACGATCTGGGTTGACACGGGCTGCATGATGCAAGCATATGGCGCGAGGCGTGATGGACTTTCAAACCCGACCATGGTTTCTGGCAGCGGCTGCAGCTTTGCACTGACGCCAAGGTCACGATGTTTCGCTCATGCTGAAATGGATGGCTTTGACTATATGGTTTTGGGGCATGGCTGTGGTTTCACGGAGTTGGGATTCTGGAATGTGTGACACGAGACACGAAATGGCATAGATATAGAAAGGGACGGCATCTCGCTACTTGAAGAAGGCGCTTTAGTGCTATTTTGCCTCTCACTGGGCAGGACTGGGCTTGTTGTGCGACAGTATGGGTGGGTGTGTGTTGGATCCAAGGAGACAATGGCAGGACGTATTGAGCCATTCAACGACGACGGAATGTATTGTCTGATAGACTCAGCCAAGTACCTAAGTTACTAGATAGCTCGATTATTCTGCTATTCATCCCGTCTTTTTAAGGTTATCCCTTCGCCTCTTCAGTTTCCTTCATCCCCTCTGTTCCAGTCCATTCCTTGACACAAAACACAACAGCACCAACGGGGAAAGCCCTATTCAACCTTCTGCTTCCAGGGCAACTCACATACATAAGACCCTAAGCCGTTTTTAGACTTCTGTGCCGGCAACCTGCTCTCCATTCACCTCTATTGTGCCCCGGCTTCAAACACCCAACACAACCGTTGTTTGCATCCGCCCTAGCGACGGTGCAAACACTGATTCACCGCGATCTCACTCTCGTTCTACTCTCAGACCATAGATAGGGCCTCTTCGTATTGGCCCATGTTCGCGAGTGGGGGAGTTTGTTGACTCCGCGTTTGGTCCACCGCGAGAGCCTTTGTTTCCTCGCCGTACACCTTCTTCTCTGCGACTCAACCTTTCCCTCCGCAACTCACGCTTTCTTTCACATCTCACATCTCCCTGTTGCCTGGTTACCGCATTCACTTCCCTTCTTTCACCCCGAAAAGCGAGTTCATCACTTTGCCAAGAAAACTTCACACTGCACCTAAACCCTCCCTTCCGCCTCCCACTTTCGGTATGTTTCTCCTCCCACCCTCGCGCTGTTGTTCACTCGTTTTCTCCGTTTCACGCACCCGACTTCAACTGACGACGACACAAACACAGCGCAACTCGCCACCCCCTTGGCTATTATACTCATCAAACACTTGTTTTTCGTCGTCACTTACTTCACCCACCATGTCCGACGCGGAGAAAGGCGATGGTAAGGTCCTTCCATGGACCGAGGAGGCCAAAGTGAGTGACCCCTCTGTGCTGTTCTTATCTCCGCTTTCTCTAAGTTATTCTCGAAAACAGTATCAATTCCTCCTGCGCATCGTTGCCCAGTTCAAGGAGGATGGCAAACAGATCAACTGGTCTCGTGTTGTCATGCCTGGACGCACCACCAAATCCCTTCAGAACATGTGGACCAAGATCAACAAGCAAGTCTCTGATCTCGAGGAGAAGCACAATAACGGGAACTATGATTACCCTGCTACTCCAACAAAGAAGGTTGCTACCCGTGAGTCTCACCACACGCAAACACCCAGATGAAACACGATGGCAACTAACGCTTCTTTCTTGTCTAGCTCGCAAGCCACGCGCGAAGAAGTCTGAAGCCGCTGTCAACTATGATGATGACAGCGATGACAACACTGCGAGCGTCAAGAAGGCCACGCCTCGCAAGCGTGCCGCCACCAGTGAGTACCCGCGTCATGAGCGTGCGTTTTGTGACATGTAACTGACCATTTTACTCCAGGCTCGACTCCCAAGCGCTCTGTCAAAGCCAAGAAGGAGGACGAAGGCGACGACATCTCCGCGTCCATCAAGTCCGAGGACGATGATGACCAGGAGTAAAGCCGAGTCTGTGCCACAACCATCCCCTGGACTTCCAGAAGTGAGATTTGCGGATGAAGCATGTGGTTTCTTTTTGGAAGTGATGTGAATACGCGAAGGATTCCTTTTTGGTGACTTGCTCTTCGACAATATTGTCAAGCCTCTAGGCGCAGCAAGCCATATTTTACTTTGGCAGGATGAAAACAACTTAGGAAGGCCACAGAGCTAGATCACCAAGCTATGAATGAGAACCCAGAGTATCATAAA
This sequence comes from Neonectria sp. DH2, assembly GCA_003934905.1. NCBI lineage: Eukaryota > Fungi > Ascomycota > Sordariomycetes > Hypocreales > Nectriaceae > Neonectria > Neonectria sp. DH2. The sequence continues at coordinate 1,370,666 of RQWH01000003.1, read as the reverse complement.
CCATGTCGGATCTAAACGTCCGGGGTGGAACTAAATTTGACTGACCACTACCCCTGATGACTTTCGCTGCTTTATTCGGCTGCGGCAATAGGTGAATAAAAGGACCTGGTTTGCTTTTCCGTCTTTCTCGCTTGGCTTGTAAGACTGCTACTTTAGGGTAGTTTCCAGTGCATCTCCAAACCACACAATACACCGCCACAAGCAGGCCCTCATCGCCAGCCGTATCTTCAGAAGAAATCCCAATCCTGGCTTGTGGTTTTATAAACGTCTAACTCCCCAAGTATCACAAGCTCTCTTTGCAGTACGTTGTGATTTGGGCGGTTTCGCCGCTTAGTTGACCACTAGACACCAACACACTCATCCCCACCTACCTGAATAAAATTGTCGAACTCTAGGAGAAAGTATGTGATTTGCTTAAAAGGAATATATTTCATGGAGTACTACTTTGTTGCTACAGTTGTTTGACAAAATTTTCCAACGATGAACTTCCTGTTGATTCACGCATTTTAGACCTTCTTGTCACAACAGCTCAAAGATCCCATAAGCTCTAAGTGTAGAGCTCATCCGTGAGATTGTTGAGTGTGAGACCTTCCTTGGCGATATCGTCAACATCAACAAGGAAGTTGAGCGGCATCTCGACGAGGGTGCCGCGGATGCCAGCCAGCCACTCCTTGACCTCCTGCACGCCGCCAGGGAACTCCTCGCGGACGATGTGGCCATACTCGACCTTGCCTTCCTTGATCTCTGCGACCTCCTTCTTGTCCTTCTTCGCCCCGGGGATGATGAAGTGCCGCGAGAAGAAGCTGTCGTAGTCCTTCCACGTGCGGACGGCGTCGTTGGGCACGGGGTGGAAGGCCCGGCTGAAGATCTCCGTGTTGGACCGCGCCGTGCGCTTCCAGAGTTTCTGGAAGTTGGCACCCAGCGGATCGACAACGAGCTGGTCGGCTGGGGAGTCCCAGTCGTAGTGGTTGGGAGACACATCGACTGGGTTCCAGTTCTGGTTGGGGCGGTCCCAGCGTTGGTCTGGGATGAGACCGATGTGCTTGCGGAAGATGTAGCGGCGCAGAGAGGCAGCGAAACGCGAGGCTTTGTAGCGGCGGCCGTCCATGAGAGAGTCGACAGTCGTGAGATCCTCGATGACAACAGCGATTTCCGAGTCGTGGTTTCCCAGCTGGGACCGGTCGTTGAGGTTGGCAGAGCCGCAGATGACAAGGCGGTCGTCGGCAATGAGGAGCTTGCTGTGGATGTAGAGCTGCTCGCTGACGAAGGCGTTGATCTCGTCCTCCGGATTCCCGTCCCAAGAAAGGGTGGCAACATTGGGGCCGCCGTCCATGTATGCGGAGCTGATCGTGTCGAGCGTGGCGTCCTTGACATGCGCCGCTCCGCGCTGATATTGCTCGTAACGACCCTTGTTCTCGCGGTGGTTTCTGTCAGCCGGATTCCCGATACGGTCCTCGTACTCCCTTCTCGCATCCTCATACGACACGCCGGCACGAGACTCAGCATCGGCCATGGTCTTGGACGTGTTGATCCGATCAAACGAGCGAAGGTTGAAAAACTCAATGTAGTCGCTGGGAGAACGAATGCCGGCTGCCTTGAGCTTCTCGATGATGCTGGTCCGACCACGGCTGATCGAAGCGTACTGAAACTCCATAATTGCCCGGGTTCCAAGAGCCTCTTCGGCCTTTAAGTCTCCGGCGAACGCAGGTACGGCGGGCATCAACACGAAGACCTTGAAACGCTGGCCCTCGTTGTAGGCACGCACGATTCGCTCTACGATTGCGCCGCCGATCTGATTCTTCACGCGCTGCTTACCTTCCGTAGTAGTGATGAAGAACTGGGAGCATTAGAGTGTTTTCATAATGAGTGATGGTTGCGGATGCCATACCTGGTTCTCAATATAAACGAAGTGCTCAGCGGTTGAGATGGCATGGACATAGGCACTCGCGATAGAATGCTCAGTGGGATGACCAGCACTCCACTCAGAGCAGCTACGCTTGTGTCAGCTCATACGTACAGAGGAAGGGTGACGGCAATGTGTACCTTCGAACGAGTTGAATTTTTGGCATTTCATTCCTATGAGAGCCTCGACCATGATGCGGCCCATCGTCCGTGTGAGACATGAGCTTGCTCAGGCCTCGGTTGAACTGGTCTGTCAGACCGCCGAGATAGTCGTCGTGGCTCTGGTGACCGCGCGAGGCCTCGTGGTTGACCTCAAGTTTTGTGTACTTGCCAGGGTTCTTGTTCTTGTACTTCGCCGCATAGATGAAGTTCCTGCACACCGTTAGTATGCTCTGGAAAGCTTTCTCAAGCAACTAACCATCGGTCGACAAAATGCTCAACAAGGTTGCCAACGATAGGGCCATTCATGCTCAAGGCCACATCAGACCAGCCCATTCTGGAGCTTTTGGTTCGGTCGACTGTTGAGAGCGTCAGCTAAACCCATCCCGCTAGGTATCTCGGCTCGCATACGTTTATTCTGGTCCCAGTCCTGCACGTCGGCAAAATCGTATACTCTTGCGTTGTTATAGTCTTGCCCGGGAAATATGACGCCTTCGAGGTTGGCGGGCTCTACATCGGCGATGGGGTGCGAGCTGGTGTCATATCGGCCGAAGCCTGGGTCCGTGTTAGTGAAATTAGGCAAATTGGAGGAATGAAGAGCCCATACACATGTCGAGACCGCCCATGAAAACAAGCTTGTGATCGATGACGATGAGCTTCTCATGATGAGCCCAGTAGAGAACGATGCCGTCCCCGGTACCATAGACAGCCTTGATGGCATCGCCGGAGGCCTTGGCGAGGTCCAAGTTGGTCAGAGCCTTGAGTGACTTGCCCAGCTCCTTGGTCAGGTCGTAGCCAGTAGGGAGATGATCTGGATGTCTGAAGACTTTGATGTTGGGATGAAGCGCTTCAAGGGCAGTCCTGGTATGCTGTTACAAGTAAGCTGGTGTACGCAAATGCCGTAATTGGCCACGAGGGAATCTTACCGCAGAATTCAGAGTTAGGGCTGCCTCAACCTCCTTGTAAACGATGACGTAGACCTTGACACCACGTTGGGCGGCGGCCTTGAGCATGTTGTCGAGGCGATAGCGCTCGTTCTTGGCGGGAGGCCGCCGCAGATAAAGCTCAGGGCTCAGCCACCAGTCCAGGATCATGATGCTGTCCTGGGCCTCTGAAACGGGGGAAATATGTCAGACGAAGGATGTTTACGATGATGTTTTTAGGGTTGCAACTTACTCTCAAGAGCCTCGGAGACGGCCCAGAAATAGGAGGCGCCATCGACATACCACTTCGGGATGCCGGAGTTCTCGGGCGCGAAGGAGCCGAAGCGGTTCGAGCTATGTGACTCGGGATGAAGATGGTTGCACTCGTCGCCGAGATGCGTGTGAGAATGACGATCCTCTTCTTTGCTGGGACCGCCAAAGTTCGACTCGATGGTGGCTCCGACCTGTTGGGTCAGTCCCTCGACGCGGGCGCCAACTTGCTTGAAGAAGTCCATAGCCTTATCCTAAGCCTCAGCCTCAGCCCAAGCCAGACCAATGTCTTAGTCCTTGGTTATTGGTGCTTAGGTGGATACTAGAGCAAGGTGAGATTTATCCAAGATGGGTGTGTATGCGAGTGTATGTTGAGCAAGTCGGCCAAGAAATACGCTGTGAGGTGATGTTGTGAAGCTGAAATTGAAGCTGAATCACAGTCCATGTATCATGCATGAGGGGGAATGCGGATAAGCGCGGGGACGGCTGAGATGCTTCTGTGCCCCGCTTTGCTTGTTCGTATTGCAAAGACGGATGAATCATGATTCAGCTCGGAGAGTATTCAGATGCTAAGGGAAAATGTCTGGAATCTAGGTACCAATCACTCTGTATGTCGGAAATAGCTGGATCTTGATTGATGAAGAGACCAACATATGCCATTAATACTCTTCGAATTAGCTACTTTCGCGGTACTAGTAGTCTGCCAAGAAGGGAATCCCAGCTTAGTTGCGCATCCATCACCACTAGGTATGTACGTAGTAGATGCACTAGCCACACCAGCCACACTGCCTTGGTCGATATAGCCTCATAACTTCCACCAGCCTCACTCACTAGCCACCGACTTCACTTCGCCTCCTCTGGACTTCATTACCCTTCGCCTGGAGTTGCTTTGCCAACTTCTCTTCCTCCTCCAGCAAGTGGTTCTCCTGCCCAACGGGACCAACAGTGGGATAAAGTGCCTCCAAGGGCACTTCGCGAACATTGACGGAAGATTCCTCCCTGGTTCCGATGAGTAATGCCTCGATAATGTTACCATCGCCATACTCCGCATCCTGGAGCACTCGCATCATGACCGAGGCGCACTGCTCAGGCGTCATAGTAAGGTCATCGGGGCGCACTCGATCGCGGCAGTACTCGGGGTGGAAGATGGGGTCTAGAAGCAGGACGTGACGCCTTGTAAGCGACCAATTCAGTTGGTAGATGGGGCAGGCAAGCAATGTGGAAAGCAGGGGAAACGCACATAAACAGCCCCAGGGCAGACAGCCGCGTTCCTGATACCAAGGCGCTTTCGCAGCTGGCCCAGGGATCGAACAAAGCTGACAATGGCCGCCTTGCTGGCAAAGTAGAGGGGCGTCTGGAGCGAATGGACGTAGCCTCCAAGACTGGCGATCCAGAGCAAGTTGCCTTCGACGTTCCGGTTCTCCAGCCAGTAGTCAATGGCAATCTGAGCGAGCCGGATGGGCCCCATGGTGTTTACTGAGAAGGTGTGATACACGCCTGGCGAGGCGTCCACCTTGTCCTCAGCCAGAGGCGAGATGCCAGGGGGGTTCCAGAACGTGCTAGAAGGGGGCTCGTAAACGCCGGCGCCGTTGACAACAATATCAATGCGGCCAAACTTCTCAAGAGTCTTCTCCCAAAGAGCAGAAATCTGTGCCCAGTCACTGATATCCGTTTTGTGAAAGTCGACCGAAGGAGCCGTGGCGTCCTTGGAGGTATACTTTGCCACAAGAGCCTCAGCGTCAGGCGTGAGTTTCACATCGGCGATCATGACTGAGCAGCCTCCATCAAGAAGCTTCTGCGCAAAGGCTAGACAGATGCCTGAATCTCAGTCAGCTCTCACAAATCTACAACCGCACATGTCCGTTAGATGTAGGGATAGATACGAAGATCTGTCTGCAAAGGGACACGTACCAGACCCAGCACCGGTGACGATGGCACATTTGCCCTTGATATCGTAGGCGGACATATTGTCTAGGTAGGTATTATTCGTGGTAGGGGATAAGTAAGAGTTGAGTTCGAAGCAAGTTGTGCGTGTGAATGTGTGTATGTAAGGGAACCGAGGGGGGAACCGGGGGAACTGGGGGAACCCGGAGAATTACACGGGGATATCATAACACTGAGTTGTTCTCTTAAAGTGCGGAACAGGTACTTAGAGCCGGCTATTCCCTCCCAAGGGTACACGTAATGTGAGCATGCCTCTCAGCGGCCGTTCAGAATAGTGCGGGGATTCTGCAACGCTCCTCTTTTGGATAGGGCATCGGCTAACAGCCCATCACAGTACTTTAATGAGGCCCTGACAAGAAAACTCCCCATTACCAATACTACTCAAATGCCGATCGCTGCTTCTTCACCGCTAGAATCTCTCCCCATGTGATCTTTGTGAAGGGCACAACGTAGTGTTTGCCAAGGATGCAAAACGATAACAAGCAATCATACCACGGCCAAGTCAGACCGGACTTTGCTTCCCCTGTGGGATAGCAGGGACCCATACAAACGGTCAGCGCGGCATTGGGTAACTGCCATAATGTCGGCTTATGGGCTGCCATTGTCGTCTCCATTGAATGTTTCGGGTCGCTATAAATCGTCCCTCGAACATGGTCGGAATCCTTATGCCGCGATAGTAACAATTGTGAGTTCCTTTTAGTCAGGAGCTGGCCAGGGTCAGAGTTTGTAATGATAATCTTCACCTCAATGAGGTGCAAAAACTAAAATTGTGTTCCGTCTGCGTTGCATCTTCCATTGAGACTCCTCCTAGGCGACCGAACCAACGGGATTCTCGGGTTACTCGATGTTACGAAACCCTCGATGGTCTCAAGTCCTCCACGAAGTGCCCGACTCCTCCTATGGGCTCAGATACTGAGTGAAGAGGGCCCCTAAGCAACGCGTTTCACAACCAAACCCTTCTCCCCGCTCTCGATTCGCAGCTGCACGATGGCGGATTCCGAGAAATGGGAAGATGTTAGGCCTCAAGGGCTTGTAACGGCAATCCTCAGCATGGCGAATATTGAGAGGGTGCCAAGGACGACGAAAGTACGAACCAGATGATAAGGGCCAGCCCGAGAACAGAAGTGCGCGTGTGATAATTAGGAGTTATTCTCCGTACCTAAAAACCCGTTGTTGAAATGGTAGGCCAGGCGTTGAATACCAATAAAAACCACTAATTAACAAGTGCGGCTTGGGTATCTGTCTACAATGGCGACAGTTCACAACAGTGAGATGACATGTTAGACTTGAATTCGGAACTCTCAGAGAATAACCAGAACGACCCCGAAGATGGCTCCACCTGCGCCGGCGACTCTCGGCCCCACTTCCGACTCCTGGCTTTGATTTCTGGTAGGAACACTCCGTGTGTACTTCGTATACAAAATAGGGAGTCGTAGGGGGGAAAGCAATCCCAGTTTCTAACACGCGGCGTAGCTTCTGAGAATACAGCAGGAGCCCTGCCCTAGTACTATCTCGGTCCTTGGTACCACCCTTGTTAGGCACTGTTGGGCTGACGGGTTTCTTTCGGCCGGATCCGTCTGTTGGCCGTTCTGGAGCGACCCGACACCATGGCACCAACCTCAGTAGGGCAGCTAGCTTTGAATCCCCTTTTTACTAGGCTCAAACCATCGAGTATCCCATCCATGACCCTTGAAAGCGACATTGTGTGGCTGGCGACAGCGAGCGCGGCTGTTGTCTATGCACTGAAAACTTCAACCATTTTCTACTGGCTTGGTTGGCTTCGGCGGGCGGTTGATTTTCAGGGCCAACTATAAGCTAGACTCCGAGATCTCAGTGTCTTGTTGAACTTGTGGTGTGGGCGTTTATGAGGAAAAGCCGAACCCCGAGTTTGTCCTTGAGGCTTTGATGAACACCACGGTTCATCCCGCCTCCCGTCGGAGAGAAGGGGGTGCGTGGAACGCCCCGTCATGCCACTATCGGGTGCAGACCTCAGTACGAATACACTGAGCCGCAAGAACAGTACATGCGCCATTTAACTATCATTTTCCTACCAAACTCGACCTGTCGCATTGATGGGTTGCCGTGTTTCCCATCCCGAGTCCAGAAGTGCAACTGTGATGGAAGCTGCCCTAGATCCAATGCAGCGGTGCAGGTACGGCGGTAGGCATGTAGTCAGTCTACCTACAGGAGAGTGCCGAACTAATTAGCGCCTGTTGGGCCTGAATGAGTGGCCCGGGTCCCGGGTCAGCGGGCTGCGCAAGCGTGCAGTTACAGGGCTTTCGCTCCAGGGGGGGGGGGGCAGATTCATGGCCCATGGATGGATACGAAAGAATTGGATCCGTCACAATCCAACAAATCCACGACTCAGGCTTCTTTTCACCCGTTGCGTCCAAGTCGAATCAATCACATCTCGACGTCACCTTGTTTCTCGGCCGTGATTGACTGATTCCAAGCCGCCCCCCCCCCCCCTCGGGAGAAACCCCCATTCCTTATTTCTGACCTCCCCCGCTCCGGCTCATTCAGTGAATCATCCGTCTCTACAATTGATTCGAAGCTTTGTCTGGGTTTGTCCCGATATTGGGGCACCAAACGAAGTCACCGAGAGTCAATATCCCCTCATCGCATCTGCTCTGCATCTCCGCGTGCACACCTGCTCCTGCTTCGGTTTCCGCATCCGCATCCGCCTCAGTATCAGCATCCGCTTCGGCTTCGGCTTCGGCATCTTACACGTAAGCTCTCGCCGGACGCGCACCTTACACGCCGTGACCTGCCACCAACTAAAAACATCAATCTGCAGGGAGTCTCCCACTGTCAGACCCGTCATCGCTGCTCGGTCGAGACTCACTCAGCCTGAATACCTCTATACCTAGGTAGGTAGATAAGGACGTTTGTCGAAACCGTCGATTTACCCCGGATCTGTTGGAGAAACTCCTCCAGTTCACCGCCTCTCTCCCGTTTCACCTCTCACCAACAGCCTCATCATGTCCGCCTTGGCGACCGTGTCCCTCTTCTCCCCGGCCCAGCATGGCCATCTGATACCCTACCTCGCCGCCATCCACGCCTCCTGCATCACCCACGACCGCACAATCGCCACCTTTCTCCCGCCCTTGTCCCACGAGAAGCTCCTCTCCTGGTGGAAGGAGCGCATCGCCGAGGTCAACGACGGTAAACGTCTGATTTTTATCCTCCTCAACGAGTCCGAGCCCGGCTCTCGCGCCAAGGGTGCTGAGGTCATGGGCGTCGTCATGCTGTCTATGCCCTATTCTGAGACGGGGCCTTTCCGCGGCTTCGTTGAGAAGCTCCTGGTCCACAAGAACTTCCGTGGTAGGGGCGGCGCAAGGACTCTACTTGGCGTTCTCGAGGCCGAGGCGGCCAAGCGTGGCAGGTTGATGCTGGTGAGTAACGGACCCTTGGTTTCTTGACCGGTTTGCTTTGCCATTTGAAGATGATCGCTGATACGAATACTCGCAACCTCTAGCTCCTTGATACCGAGACTGGCAGCGCCGCAGAGGAGGTGTTTAGGAAAGTAGGCTACGTCGAGCTAGGCCGGATTCCCAAGTACGGCCTAAGTCCGACAGGAGAGCTGAGGGATGGGACTTTCTTCTACAAGCAATTGCAGCAATGAGTGCTCCTGTGGCAAAGGCGGGCTTTTCTGTCCTTTGGGTGAGGCTTGCCACGAGCCATGTTCCATCTATTTCAACACCTAGATTCTTTCTTCACAAAAGTCAGGGGAGAAGAGCGAGGCGACTCGGGTTTACTGCTGTTCTGGCGATGGGTTCTGGCTGGCGAGGAGCTGCGGGTTGCTTTTCTAGATCTCGTAAGAATCGACGCGATATGACATGAATTGGTCGTCAGCTATGCGTGCGTGCTTCTGGTGGTTTCTAGATAGACGTTGTCCATCCTTATGGCCGACCTCGATGGTAACTTGAGCCGTGGCTGGATGCCTTGACATCCTAGCTCCTAGAATTGGGACCATAGCAAGTTTGTTCTAGCTGAACGCTTTGCGGATAGGTTGAGTTCCCTGGCCACTCAGGGATACTTGGAGAGGCGATCTACCACCTAAGCTTTGCTGGACCACCCCGGCGATGTAGTAATATGGATAATAAATAATGCTTCAAATTCAGGCGCTGTGCAATACAACCCTCCGTATTACCTGCTATGTCGTCTAGCCCCGGTCACTTTCCTAAACTGCATATGCTCCCTGAAATGTTGTTACAGAATTCCAAACGCCACTGGTCAACAGCTTTTGCACACAATCTACTCGTCATCCGCCAGCTCCTCTACCTTTGGAGCCACATATTGCCGCTGCTGAAGCCCATCAGTGGCCACTTGGGTGTCAGTGCCGGTCGTCGTTGCCGTGGCGGGAGAGACCTGCCCCGTGGCGGCGGCCAATGCCGGGTTAGCGCTGGTGGGTGCCGCCTTTGACTTCTTCTTCTTGGGCTTCACGGCCTTGTACTGGTCAGTTTAATGCATCAAGTGAAGCTCAGGGGTCGGCTTACCTCATGCCAAGCCCATACAGGCTTGAAGCTGTCCATGAACGAAACATCCTCCCAAAGGTTGGGGAAAAGCCATAGGCCAGGAGCCACGGCGAAGTACGTGACCAGGAAGAGAATAACACGGAAAATCGCCATCAAAAAGAACAATCCCAAGAGACCCAGCAACCCCCAGCTCAGGTAGTAGACTCCCTGGCGCAGCACCAAAGGCCAAAGAGGGTATAGTACAACAGCGAAGATGGCAACAAGCGCAAGACCAGCATAGACCTTACGCATGATTTGGCTTCCCTCCCAGAGCCAGGCATAGTACATCTCATCCTTGGCTTCCTGCTGCTGTTCGATCTTGACGTTCCACTGACCCTTGACACGCTTGGCCTTCTTTCCGTTGGCAGCGGCCTGGGGCTCGATCTGAGTGACCCGGAGGGCGAGCATACTCAGGGGAAGGAGCTTGAAGGCGTTCTCCAGGGAAGCTCGGTCGGTGATTTCAGGTAGGATAGGGTTCTTCTTGCGGGCCTTCTCATACGCGGGAGACTGGAGGGCTCGGAGAGCTCGCTTGACTAAGGTGGTGGGTTAGTGGCTAGTAACTTCAGCTGTCATGACAGACATACCTTTAAACATGTCCTTGCGCTCGCCGTTAAGGATACACGTTCGGGGCTTGAGCTCCTGCCCTCGGAGAAAGTGGGCAACGGCCAGAGCCTTCGGGTTCGGGGGTCCAGGTGTGATGGGCTGGGCTCGACCTTGGCCACCCTGAGGCGGGTGTGGGTGTGGGTGGTCGTGGTCGTGGTCGTGGCCCTGAGCTTGGCCGGCCTGCTGTTGCGCTTGCGCCGCGCGCATTCGCATCTGCTGAGCCTGAGCCTGCTTCTTGATGTGCTCGATAAACTCGGGCACGGTCATGCCATTCTTCTCGGCATCGATGGCTAGTTGTCGCTGCATCGCTTGGATCTGCTCGGGAGTCGGGCGCTGGCCAGGTCCGGGCATTCGCATCTGTCCGGGTCCTGGCATCTGGCCGGGCTGAGGAGGCCCAGGCATCTGGCCGGGTTGAGGAGGAGGAGTGGCCATGGTGATCGTAAGGCTCGGAAAGAGTGTCGAGAAGAATGATTAGTAGAAGTGGAAGAAGAAGAAGAAGAGGAGGAGAGGGCGGCGGGCGAACGTGGACCGTTGTGGTTTGCGCTGTGAAAGAGTGTGAATGCAGATGCGTGCTGGCCTCTTTAGCTTTGTCTGACGTCGCGCCAGGTGTTCACTTCCCTTCCTCAGCCCGAAATTTCCAGCTGCATCAGAGTCCCGCTTATCGCCACGTGACACGCCTACCCGCCTGGCACCGAGTGCCCCCTGCTAAGTTAAACCGCCTGTCACGGCCCGGCCAGTAGACGGCTGCCACTTTGGCGATTGGCGACTTCCGCGGGGGTTGCCTCCATTTCACATTCGCGAGGCTTGTCAGCCTTGTTTGCGACGGCTTCAAAACCACCACCATGGGCGACCGCTTGACCCAACTGCAGGATGCTGCCGACCAGGTGAGTGCGAATGCTCTGCGATGCTTTGCGATACATGCAGACTAACAGATGCTCGCAGCTGGCGCAGCAATTTGTCGCATGCTTGCACTACGTCCACAGGCGACACGACCTGGAGACTCTTGGACCCAACGACAAGGTCCGCGATGTAAAGCAAGAAGAGAACCAGAAAGAAGGTAGAACTGGACCCGGTTCCTTATGCAACAACTGCAGCGAAGCTTACTCTTACGCAGTTGACCCCCTTCCCGCCGATGAGTTTCGCGCCGGCATGGTCGAACTGTCACGAGACCTCATCATAAAAGAACAGCAAATCGAAGTCCTAATCTCGTCACTGCCCGGCCTCGACAATAGCGAGAAGGACCAAGAGCGATATATCAAGGAACTTGAGGATGATCTGAAGATTGCCGAGGCCCAGCGACAGGAGGCGATCAAGGAGAAGGATCAGATCCTGGCCGAGCTCGATACCGTGATTCGAAGCATCCGACGACCTTGAAGAAGCTGCATCACGGTAGGCAGTGAATCTTCCGGATTGTGGATTTCAAGTATGCATAGCGTGGAGTTTGGGTAATGGCTGGGATGAGGACTAGAGTTCATGGATCACGGAGTCCTTGATCTTAATCTATTCATATTATTTAAATGGTATTACTCAGTGTGCGCCTGGAGGACCACTATCTACCATCTACCATCATCATCTATCACCGGCCATCCCATGGTCATATTGACAATCCGAATGCAGGAAACCATGGCCCTGCAAAGCCCTGGTTATCTCAAGAGCTACCTCATTAGTGGAATGCTCAAGTGGACTTGGACTTGAAGAATTGAGGGTAGATGTCGCGAAGTTCTCGCAGATGCTGGATCTGGAACTGCGATGCGGCAGTCTCGGGAATCTTGAGTCCCTCTTCAACCAAGTGGGCGGCCGTCCACCCAAACTCCATTGCGTTTGCGCAATTTTGATAGGAGTCATCTAAGAAAAGTTAGATTGACCGATTGGTGACGGCATCATTTTACTTACCAACGAAGAAACAGTCCTCCGCTCGCTCCACGCCGGCTTCTTGCATGGCCTTCTTGTACATTTCTGGGTCAGGCTTGCAGATCAAAGGCCGCTGATCGTAGTCGCAGAAGGTGAGCCCGTCAAAGAGATCGTCAATGCCCAAAAGCCGAACTACACGCTTGCCGTGCGTTTTGTAAGCATTCGTAAAGAGCCACATGGTGACCTTGCTCTTGTCAATGTCCTCAAGCAGCGCCCGAAGCTCAGCGTTGGGTTTGATAATACCCTCGAGGGGGAGAGCATCGTCGACCTTAGTGTTGTAGTCAAGAGGGTCAATCTGGTGGTGTCGCACAAGCCCCTCGATAGCGAGGCCATAGTTGGTGTAGTACTCCTGGTGCAGTTTGACGGCCTCCTCGAATGGAAGTTCAAGGTGTTTGGAGAAATACTCATCAATGAGCTTGGCCATTAGATCATGGACTTTGGTACCTGGACAAATGGATTAGTATATGGAACTTATTGAGTAATGCAGGGAGCAAATCATGGGATCCTCACTCCTCGGATACAGGCAGTTGTCGATATCGCTGCACTCAGGTTAGCCATGAAATCAGGCTCCGGGAACGATGGAGTAGACATACAAGAAGAAAACCGGCTTGCCGGCGGTGAGCCCATTGGTGCTTCCCATGATTGTTCTGGTCTGTAATCTGGTGTTGAGGCGAGTGGCGGTGTTGTGGATGTGAGAGAGCGGTGTCGATTTGGAGACACTGGTTAAGGCAGGGAGAGAAGGTTTGAAGATGCGATTGAGAGATAACAACGTAGATGCACGTGGTCCTCGTTGGAGCATCGAATGGTCACTGGAATATTGGGTTGTTGAGCGTGTCTAATGACGATGCGATCCACAGCGAAACCTAGGGATTTGCCACGTTGATATAGCTAGAGCGGGATGGGCGTTTGTTAGTTGAGAGGGGACGTTTGCCCAATGACTCCTTCGGCGTCGGGTGCTGAATAATAGCCTGCATCTGTACGGCTTTTGAAGACACCTCTGTTGGTGTTGATGGCGAATCTGATTTCATGCCAATAAATCAACCGAATCCCTATCTCATATGCGCAACATTGGTTTGTTTACGGCTTCTTGATGACATGACACACAATGGCAGTACTTTTCGCGTGCCTTTCGTCTCTCACATGCAAGTCTCGTCATCCTGGGGCGATTTGAGCTGTGAAGACCCCACAAAAGTTTGCCATTCTAGGAATGACATTGGCAAGAATTTTGAGTACAGCGAAGGTAATTCAGTAGTATCAATCAAGTCAACCAAGTCGGTTTTAATGCGACATTTCCTGTCGGGATAGAAGGCAGAGAGATGGCCTATCTACTACTAATGTAAAGCTTGGTAACGTTGACAGATGTGAGTGAGGAAAATGCAGCCGCGCTGAGGCAGGAGCGACGCACGGTGACAGTGGCTACCTGTTTATTTGGGGTGCACACACGGTAAAATAAGCCCAGCATCATGTACAAAGCCGAAACCTCCATTAATTCTTTGCACAGGTGTCAAACCCCGGTTGTTTCGTCTAATTAAGGCACTGGCGGGCTGGCTTGCGCATCTGACCCGGAATTCTGCCACTCACACCGCCTAATTATTCCCAAAGCCACCTCGAGCTTGGATCAATCCCCTTGGTCCTCGTGCGAAAACACCAACTTTTCCTCAAGCACAGACGTCGTCTGAACAATCTTGACCCACGCGCTTGCGAGTTTGGTAAAGGAACTGCCCAGATCTCGTTATCTCGCGTGTTGGTATTTCCCACCCACCGTATCACTTGCTCGTTTGAGTAACCTCCGGTGCTCGCGCTCAGTTCAAGCTCTGGGTGACGCGACGGGCTTTTGCTACCTCTTGTCGCGATGGCGCAGGGTCGTGTTGTTCAGGGGCATCTCGCTGGTGGAAGCGCTCCCTCAGGCCTGGCAGACAGCCAGCGCCGCGAGTTCCAGCAGTACGAAAAGATCGTGCGTTTCCAAGAAGCCGTCCTCTCTGGTAACCACCCAAGCATCAAACTTCCACCCCATCTGATTGCCACGGCACAATCATCCATCCATCCCATAGATGGCACCATCAAGCCTGATGCGCCAGCCCGCCAGTTCGGGAACTCGAAGTCCTTTTCTGCAAATGCGCAGCAGCCAGCTGTGTCTTTGGGCGCTACCCAGCCTGCAGTGGGCTCCGGGGCATCAGCCGCCCCCAAGTTCTTTGCGACGGGAAACACTGAGATCAATCCCATTCTACTAGAGAAGTCAGATGACCTCGTCAAGGCAGAGTTGCAATTGCAACGGCAGAGGCTGGAGCGGGCTCTGAGGGAAGAAGTTGACCAGCGCCGTGCGGCGACGAAGAACACAGCACAGGGAGAGCCCCTTGCTGACTTCGACCTTTCTGATGTTCTCTCCAAAGCTCTGACGCTCGTCCAGGCCTCCTCAGCTCCGGTTCCTGCTGATGAGAACGTTGGTGCTACTAATCACGATACTTCAAGTGATTCCTTCGACGATAACACATTTTACTCGTCTCTGCATAACACTCCCGAGTCGGTTTTGATATCCCGCGTTCGAAACGAGTCTGAAGAGGCACGCGCCCCCATTGTCCCCGAGATCCAGAATACTCCTTCCTTGCGCAATGATTCCGCTAGACGCAATCCCCCGGCGGCTACCGTGCCGATCCCGACCGCTTCCCGAACAAACCAGACCTACTCCCACCCCTCCGCCAACGACAGCAGCTCACGAATTGTTCAAGTTCCTGGGCTGAATATGAATAACCACGTCGAAGGCAGGATGGTGCCATCTGGGCCAAGCCAGAATAACAGCACTGGTCAGAGTCGATCTGACGATTCTGGAAATATGGAAGTGGACCGGCAGGATGTTATCAACCGACCGGTCCCTCGCCAACATCCCAGTGACTCCTATCTTGACAACCATCCCCCTTCTCCGCTCATGCAAAGACACGAGCGGTCGCCACCCCCTCAAATTACATATGTCTCTCCATTGACAGCTGCCAGACGACCAGCCCCGGTGGCCGAGCAAGTATCGAACTCCTCCAGAGGGACTCCAGCACAAGTTGCTGCGCTCAGGAACGAACCTGTTACGGTGACGAGTCCAGAAAGCTCACCACAAGGCGGTAAAGCATCGGAAAAGAAGAAGGGGAAGAAGAAGAAGAGAAAGGCAGACAGGCAAGCGCCAGAGGCCGAAGCGGTCCCACACATTAAGCCTGAACCTCGATCTCCGTCACCTATGAATGCTCCGTCATACATCCGCCCGAACAAACGCCAGAGATACTCCCAGCGACCACCAAATGAGCCTGGCTACGAGGAGTTCAGATACGAACCCCAGACTAGCAGTGCTCCGCACGACCCCTATTCCACTCGCTTGCAGAGGGACGATCGAATCCCTATAGGCTATGAGAGAACGGCTGTTTATCCCCAACGCGCGGCGAGCGCTGTTGGGGTTGGTGGCCCTGTCTACGGGAGGGAATATACCGACGACCGATATGTTTCTGGAGGCCCATATCTTGTTGCTCAACCCTCACTTGTTCCAGCTTCACATCCGGACCACCACCAAGGGCAATTGAGCTCCCAGGTCAGACCTGCTGAAGGATACGTGCGTCCTTCGTGGTCTTACCAGGGAGCCTACGACCCACGCCCGATGAGTGTTCGACCTGAGGGTGAAGCATTTCTAGCACCACCACGCCCGCCGCCAACCAGAATCGTTGTAGATGCTTTTGGACGTGAGTACATTGAGCCCCAGCACCCCACAGTCATTCGACACTCTGCTGCTCCTCCCGTGCGAGGGGACGATCCTCAGATCATCTACGAGCGAGCAGCGCCTCGAGCTGTGTCTAGACACACCGGAGTCGAGTCGTACGAGCAAGGAGGGGCGATTTATCGGAGGCCTTCGCCATCGTTTATGCCTAGGAGGGTCGTGACGCAGCCTGAGTACGTTTCCCAAGATTATAGAGACAATCGCCAGCAGGAATACTCAGCACGACCAATGCCACCATCCAACGAGTTTGTCGAGGTGATGGCACCACCAGAACGGCGACATGTTGAGGAAGGGCAGAGGGAGTACATCAATAGGGCTACGAGCGTCCGTCCAACAGAGCCAGTGAGATATGAGGTCTCTCGCGACTATGGTCGGGTACAGAGCGTACGCCCCGATGCACCTATCCGCCACTATGCGTCGAGTGGTCACCCAGATGGCCGTCGCGAGGCTGCGCAGCCCTACATGCGAGACTATGGATCACGGCCGGTGGAGGCTGCTGTAGTTCGACAGGAGTATAGTGTGCGGCCGGTGGAGCGGTACTACGACCAGTCGATGCGAGGAGGCGAGGAGATTGCATTTATCGAGCGGCCAAGAGGGGCGACCCAGGAGATAGTGTATGCAGACGATGCGAGGCGGGATGTCTATCGTTGAGATGCAAGCGGGTTTGGCGCCAGGAAAGCAAATTAGGGAGGTTTGAGTACAATTGCTGAATAGGTTTCGATGAATAATGATAATCCTTGAGGGGTTGATACAACGTGTGGTCTTATCACTATATGTGACGTGTATTAGAGGTTCAGGGGCTGCGACTCGTCTCAAGCGCTGAAAAGGCTATGTTTGAGGAATAATAGTGCAGCATCGCTTCGGGAAATCATGGATGCTTGGCCTGAACCACACCACGCCACCGTGCACACATCCACGCAGATGCCCACGCAGACATACTCACCGTACCGCTTCAATTTATTGCTGCAATAGTGAAGGTTCCAATGCGATACACTGTATGTGGGGGATTCTTTTGTGCGATTAGGCTTTTCGTTCTCGATTAGCAAGGTGTTCAAGAAATCTAGTCGTGTGGCTGGTTATAAGAGGAGGCCATGTCCCCAGTTTCGTGACCGTGCTAACCACCGTCCAAAGACATATGCAGCAACACTTGAGTTCCCGAGACAGCAAAGTCCGGCGTTGAAATTCCGCCGCATTACTTCGAAATGAGTAGAATTCGGACCAGTCAGGGGTTCGATGCCCTTAGTCGAGAGGTTGAAGAGGGCTGTAAGCCGTATGAGCGTTGTGGAAAAGGACCCGGCCAGACTGTCCCCCTCCTAAGTGGGAAGATTGAAGCGGACCAGATACTGGGTACGCGTGATGGAGAGCATCCCAACCAAGCCGTCCCCCTCCGGAGTGGAAAGGTCGCTCGGCTCCTACAATGGGCGCGCAAGTATCGACGCCCGGTGCAAGAGCAGCCAGAACTTCCAAATCAAGCTCCGGCACAGGAGCCGTCCCAGCCTCAACATCCCTTACAGAAGCCGGCAGAGCCACAACACATTATAGTTACGTCTCAAGAGGATGGCATGGCGAGAAACGGATCTGGATCCCCCCTCTGCGACTTGCCGAACGAGATATTGGTGGAGATTATGGGCCATTTACCTAAAGAATCCCTTTGGTCGCTAAGGCAGTCCTCGCCGATTTTTCTCAAGATCTTCGACACCAAGGTCTTCCGTCGCTTTCATGGGGAGCCCGGGGTAAAAGACCACTATGTGCCATTTTTAATTAGCTCAATGACAACTGCCGAGCAGAGCGAGGCAGCCAAACTTGTACGACTAGATCGACATGAACAGCTTGAGTCCGGGCCAAGATACTGCGCCTCGTGCATCGAGGTGACAAATCGGGGAGAGCAGGATCCTCGGCTGGTTAGTTTACGCGAGTCGCGCTTCTGCGAAGGCTGCAAGGAGAGACATGCCGGCATTTTCTTCTCCGCTGATAGCATAGAGAAGTACGATCGCGGTATCGGCGAGCTCATTTGCATTGGGAGGCTGGGGAAGATAACGCTCTGTTCCCACGATTCGCATGAACCCGTGACGTGGCAGACTATCGAACGAAGCATCCCAATGTGCGGAGACTCGCACCAGGTCGTATGCACAGATCGCTCACATGAACCTCGTGTCAAACAAAAGGAGGCAGTCCACGGATCGGCTTTCCCACGACTAGTTCTGACTCGGGGTGCCATTGATAGAAGCATCGATATGACACTTGGGTGGGATTTCCCTTTGCTGGACATCGACTCAAAAAACACTCCCAGCACGGCAGCCATTCGAGAGACGCTTGCGAACTTGGTTGGGGGTGCATTTCATAACTACAAGCCCTGCAAGCACATGTCGGGCGGCGAGCAGATTCGTGCTTTCGCAAGCTCGGGCATATGTGAATGCTTCAAGCAGCCAGGCAACACTAAGCATCCCAAGGACCTGTGCGGGTGTAGTCGACAACCATATCTCGATTGCACAGACTGTGGAGCCATCTACGCCTGGTATCTCATCGCTGGGCGCATCACTCTGACGTATCGGTATGTCTGGAAAGTTTGGAAACCGACAAGCCCAGGCTGGCTTGGTCTGCTGGACGGCGTGCCGCACAGAGGCGGCATCTTCAACGAGAACAATCGGCACTTGCTCTGGTGTGACAGTCCTGGGTGTGCGACTGGGAGAGGACCTCGTTGGGAGGACATAGTCAAGGAGGAGATCTGGCTACACTGCATCAGATACGGTCGGGGCGTGGGCATGAAGTGCGAAGAGTCCCAAGACTACCAGGTACTCTTTATGAGATTTCATGGCAGTGCAAAGTGCTACAGGATGCCTCCACACACCCTTAAACCTGCCTATACCCCTGATACTAAAGCTATTCTGCGTGATATCAAGTGTGCTGCTGGGCAGGACAACACCGAGCACGGGTGAGAAAGGCGGAGAATTGTTCCGCAACCTCGCCGCTAATAAATCTCGCGGGCCTTATTAGCCTCTTCTCCAAGTCCCTTAGTGAATTCACTAGAAGGTTAATACAATGATTGGCGGTTGTCATTCGCAGCGAGGGTAGAAAGGAGGTTTGATTTCTCTAAGCTAATTGGCTCGGGGTCCACGAGACCCGGCCCGGAGCAGATGTCTCAGGCCGCCACGCCCAAAGGCACGAGGTGCCTTTACACGTATTAAAGGTGTTAAGAATAATGGTATATTAGCTATTATAGTGAGAATTAGGTAAGTATCATAATTGGTATTATGATATATATTACAATAGATTTTCCTTTTAAAGTTGAAGGGAAATTATTATTTATAGTAATCCTAATAACTTGTTGTATTAGTGAGGGTAACTTAAGACAACTAGCAAGGGAAAAGACACCCAACCGCCTTAATCAAGCTTGCCACAGGGGAAAAGACATAGGATGTCTTTTGGCTTCTTAGAGGGCAAGGTAAAAAGTCCGTCAAATCGATAGCAATTTTAAATCAGTGAAGACCATCAGATTGAGACCAATCCGATGAAGAGGGACACCCAAAAATTGACTCGAAAACGAGCATCTTTGGCTCTCAAATTCACTACCTAAGCTGATGTCCTTCCTGACTTCCTTGATGGACTCTTGTCAGTCCCCAACCTTCCTTTTATCTTGGGCCGAATTGGACCAATTGTTCAAAAGGGTCCCTAGCCAATAAAAAAACATTGTAACGCCTGCACCTTATCTGGACCTCAATGTCTGCTGCGCCTAGCATATTATAGTTGCCTCGCTTGTATTCTATTTATTTTGCTTTATGACTTTAAACATTCACTCCGTTCAAGCTTATCCTCCGGTCATTGCCTCTGGCATGAACCCACTATTTGGCGGCATACGGTTAATGGCCTTCCGCAGTGTTCAGTTGGGCGTTTTTCTATTTTCAGTGAAACAAACCAAAGTATGATACGCAGTCGCTGAGACATATGCCTTGGATGTTCCCGTAGTGCTAAGACACTGCTTGTAGCCTTGCCCAACACCTTGAGGTTGACCTTGGAACGATAGCCAGGGAATTCCGACTGGTTCCAACAGTATTGCTTCCTCTTCGAGAGTTGCGGGCTCGGCCACGCAGGGCCACGCAAAGCAACCCAATATGTCTCCGCCGGCTGGTCCGATAGGCGGTGCACTGGTGGACATTAGTCAATAAACAAATTGTGAGAGCTCATGGTGACGAGTGCATTTATTTACCCATCTGAAATTGACCAGCCTGAAACATGTTGTAGGATTTCTGAATGCCGTCGACGAGGAGGTTGTGGCAGTGCTTGTATCAAAGGAGCAATTGCGTCGGAACAGTCTCCAGCCCGGGGACTAATATTGCTGATTAGGAGCCGAAGAACTACAGGGGTTGATGAAATAGGGCACTGAGGTTTGGGTCAAGACGACAAAGATGAAGAGAGGAAACGATGAGTAGCGGCAAGAGAATGTGATATCCAGCCATGAGATCCGGTTCAGCATATGATAGAGACGTGGAGTGAAGGCCAACTCCTCTCTTGTCCACACCACTTACCCGATCACTCTGTCGCCCGATATGGGAAACTTCTACTGTCTTACAGACCTCGTGCTTCTCTTCCTGTCGCTGGATGCGGAGATCTTCAGATTGTGGGCTGAACTCTTGATGCGCACTGTATTGCCCTTGTGTTACCCAGATGCCGGAGTACCATGGTTTCGTACTGGCGGCAAACGGGATGACGGCAGCTGAACTGGCTGGTGTATTCATTGTACCTCGTCGAATTCTGCGGATAGAAGACCTAAACTGAACCATCACATGTATCTGGCTCGATGTAAATATGGGGACAGTATTCTCATAGCTGTTTCAAACGTATAGAGATTCGAAAACATGCCTTATCTCCGGTCTGGTTTCGCACTATCAAGATCGAGCGAGATGCACCAGTAAACCATAATCCAGGCCTGCAATTCAACGGGGCTTTGGTTGTTTGATGAGGTGGAAACGCACCGCATTCGGACATTGAGGTGGCCGCACAATCGAAGAAACTCAATGGCAGATTTCCCGGCAGTTTGCGAGGCCATGGTGGGGTGGGATGCAATGTCGTTGAGGGCAGGCTCGTCTCAGTCAAACTTCCGTCGGCCATTAGTAGCAGCGTAATGTGGCGTAGGATGTATTGGGCTTTGAGTCACTTCCAGTCTATCTTGGCTCCTCGGCTAATAACAAGCCAACCGGTATTAGCAGAGCTCAAAAATCCCGGATGAGAAGGTAATGTGACAGGTGACAAGACAAGTGTCTGGACAGGTGATGGGCGAAGAGAAAGATAGTCATAACTCACAAGCGACCTGGCATATATATTGCCCTCATCGGATAGCCTGCCGGTCGTGCAGTTCCGATACAATCCAACACCTGCGTAGCTAACTGCACGCCGGGGGAACAATAAACTCGTTGCATTCGAGAAAGTGCACGGTTTTGATTCGTCGAGCTGAGTTTGAGTCGCAAAGGCATACAAGGTGATAGCCGCTATTGTGAAGGAATACTTGAAGCCGTCGGGAAGTTTTGGATCAAACGCTGATCTGGGAGCCTAACAAGAACGGGATACTTGCTCAAAATATGCGGCGTAGAGAAGCACCATTCTATTCATGTTAGTAGCATTGGACTGAACGGTGTGCATATCAGTTGGGAATGGAAGGCAAATTCTCTTTAGTGATCTCCTAAACGTCTGCTTTGAGGCGTTCCGTATCAATGAGGCGGAGCATTCCTGCAACCCTGGTGGAAGCTGCCATGATCTGCTTTCCGCGGACTGTAATGACAAGGCCTCAAAGCCGTGTCCTCTTCTAGCTGAGGAAGAAATTCCGTGTGCTACGTGAGTGATTGCCGCGTTTATCTTCGGTGTCCACGACTTATTGTTCCATGGAGGTAAAAGTACCAATATAACTGAAGCGTTGGTCTGTGGTATCGCGACGTCGTCCATGGCGAATAAATCCATCTCGATGGCAGCGCTGCTGTCCTTATTACAGGCATAATCCGTGGCGCCGGTGAATACTTGATCGCTGCTGTGTTGTATATGAAGGATGGACCACGGAAATATGACCCCGAGGAAGCATATTTAGCAGAGATAGAGTGGAATGAGCCGGTACTCTTGGAAGAGGATGCTTTCGCAACCTAGCACCGACCTTGAAAGAACCCAGAATGAGGGAGAGATGTTGTAGACGATCCGATGCTATCACCTAGGGAAGAGGAGCCAGTGAATCAAGCACCTGACGCTGGCATGTAGAGAGGAAGTCGACAGTAGATCGAGAGAATGACGCCAGTATGTGGAGAAGATTAGCAGAGTCGACGGTAGATGGAGTATTCTACCATGTGGGATTCTTAACGAAGACAGATATTATGGCGAGGAACAAGGGGTTGTCTTCTGAAGGCTCGTTAGTTGGGTTGACAAATTAGTTCTTGGTCGACTAGATATCGGTACGGGGCACAGCACACCCTCTCCACACTACAATAGGCGACAGCGGCGTAGATTGCGTTATCCCTGCGTCGGTATGGTCCCTCTCGAGTAGCAATCTACGGTACAGTACGGCTCCATTAGAACATAGTAGTCGCCATGCCCGAGTGCCTTAATCCCGTCCCCATGCATCATCGTCTTACACCATGACGACTGTCGTCTAATTGTTCGTCGTCATTGCTATACATCCAGAAATCAGAGTAATACTTGAGTGATGGCTTCCGTTCGTACCACTTGCTTAAACGATAGGATGGGATAGTCTTTCGCCCAAGACCGTGTTAGAGCGCAGCCAGATGTCCGCTTGTCTTTGTTTCCTCAGAGGCAATTCCTGCTTGCTCTAATTATCATCGGCCTCCATTTTCGCCCCGCTCTGAGTATTGCCTGTATTGCCTCCCTTTTGCTTACACTCTCTATTTTCCACCTCCTAAATTAAGGTATGTACATAGTCGAGTTACTGTAGTTATCCGCTAAAGGGGAGCAAGGAAGACTAGAAGGAGCCGTTGCGGATGGCGAGGAGAAGTCTGGAAGAGGTTAGATTCGGCACAGCCTTAAGATGAAATTTATGAAATTTGGCATGAGGCTGAGGGGGCCGTCATGAAAGAAGATAGATATGGAGTAAATACATGGAGGATAAACGGCCTTCATCACACGGAAATAAACTAAGGGAAGCAGATGCAACGAACGACCTGCCAATGTGATCGGCTAGGGCTAGTCGCTCTCTACTAGCAACCAAAGCTGCGTCGATCACACGGATACGCTTCGATAAAAGTAAACCCACTCTCCGCGTGCTCTTACAATACTTGTATCAAGAGAAACCTGGCCTCCTGCATTCTAACCCTGGCCCGGTTGATACGGAGCCTGTAAACACCGGCCACAGGCCCGCAGGGGCAGACGCGACAAAACATCCATCGCTAAGCCGGCACGAGGCAATCAATGAGGTCATCTGTGGTGCGTGGGCGAGCGGGACTAGTGAGCAGAGCAGGGGGCGGCAAGCTTTCAGAGCGGCGGCGGGACAGCGATAGCCTGACGACTGGATGGATGGTTCCGTGTTGATCGTGTGTGCCATTCCCGGCTAGATTTGAGTCTTGACTTTGAGGACGTCAGGTAGACTCTAGCGGTAGAGCGGCAATTGTGGACAAAACAGCCTGGGGCACATACCGGTGCTCTGCTGTGTCTTCTGATAAGGGAGGGCACCGGCTGTCGTTGTGGGTAGATTGCAGTTGTGGTGGAGACAGATGGTGCATCACTGCATATTTACGGAGTACAAAGTATGAAGAAGAAAAATAACATCTGCCATGAGATGAGACGACATGACCCTGCGAACCCAACAAGCCTGGGAGCACACCAAAGGTCTCGTGGACAACCCCCGATTAATCATCAGGCAAGCTCACCATCAAGAGGTTCGTGAGAGGCCAAGCTGCCCTCGTGGATACGCCTCCAACTCTACTTGGGCGACTACGGACCTCCAGTTGGAAGTGGAGGCCCTCACAAGGGACAGAGCCGGGCCGAGACGGGCCAGTCAGATCGCGTGAGAGCCAGCTCAGATGGGTTGGGCAGGGCAGCAGAGCTTGGGAGTCCGAATAGTACGGACCATTCTGAGACACGGTGTATGCCGAGTGGAAGAGCGGCAAACAACAGGATTGCTGCATTGATGGGGAGGGAGAGTGACAAGGTGAGGCAGCATGGCCGTTTTCGTGGTCGGAGGACTTCCGAACAGTGGCACCTGTGTCCTTGGCTTTCGGTTTAGATAGGTACGCCAGAAAGGTTATCCCGAGGTCCGGATTTGTTGAGAAAGGCAGGCAAGCAAGGCCAAGAAAGAAAGAAGAGAAATCCCACCCTTCAGGCCACGCGACAGCTCTCGCAGGGTGGAAGAAAAGCAAGGGAGGGAGGGAGTGGGAGTGGCGTGGCTCGTGATACTGGAATTGATGCCAACGCCGGGAGTGCAACGCTGTTAGACCCGTCGACGCACCCCGAAATGACGGGAAGCAAAAAGCATTTCCTACGCCCTCCTGTCAAGACCACACATTCTAGTCAAGGAGTCTAGGCCTTTGCTTTGAAAGTTGTCTTCCAATACCTAGGCAGGGACGCATCCTACGTAGGTATCTCGAGGCTCGCAGCCATGGCTGTCCAGCGGTCCATTATTGGAGTTGAGTGGTATGGAGAGAGTGGGGTATGATGGAAGCTTCAGCCAAGACGCTGAGCGCAGTGGAACTGAAGGGTGACGACACGACTAATTTCCTTGCCAGCGGGTGGTGTTTGGGTCCCTCTGGTATGCTGCCGTGTGGAAAACTCGAAAACTCGAAAACACAGGAAACGCCGTCTGTCTGTTGCGTTGCCGTACAAGGAACGGCCTCTACGTGCAACCATAGACGAACGCTATGTTGAGTTGTTGATGTTGCTGGCTTTGGGCGGATGTCAGGCAATCAGTGTCATGCGGCCATGCGGTCCCCCTTGTGCTAAAGCACCCAAGGACGCAACCCTGGTTAGCGGCGTCGTACGGTCCAGGTCTCCAGGAGAAGACACCTCGCAAGGTGAGAGGAGGTGAGAGGTGATAGGCGAGAACGAGGTGTGAGGAAGTGCCGTCTTTCATCGTCTGCGGTGGGCGCTCGACTGTTCCATAGCACCATTCACGATTCGCTGTGCTGGGTGCCGTCCCGCCTGCATGGACGACACTGGAGACACTGGGTTGAGCTTCACTGGCTCTCGCTGGAACGCGGACGAGGGAGGTGCGCCGGGATCCACTCGAGCCCTGTCGCCTACCACTAAACGCGCTGGAACGCACCTCAGCGGACGAGGGACCCCGGGAGCCTTCGACTCATGCGCGCGCCCCCGGTGGTCTAGCACTCTAGTGGCTCAAGTGGCTGTGGTCCACATCGCAGCACCGTGCACTGCTTGACTGCAGTCTGCATCCCACAGAGTAGATGGCGCTCCAAGCGACCCGCGCTGAGAGAATCCATGGGATGGGTGTTTGGAACTTGGAACGACGGAGATGGCTGGAGAATGGGGGTCACTGCCGTTGTGGTTGTGGTTGCGGTTGTCATTGTCTCTCTTTCTCTGGCAATCTGGCTCTCGGACGGAATCTGCGTGGAGAGACGCAAGGGGCGGGGCGGAACCGATCTGGCTCAGGTCCTGCTTCGGCTTGGCTCTGGCTGGCCTTGCCCTGGCACTCGCTTGGACAACCCATTTTAGCCTGTGGTCATCATGACCGTCGAGTGCATTGTGGATTGTTGTGGGAAGACTTGACGGGTTCCAAGTTCCCCGGCGGCGGGAAGTTGTGGCTTTGTCCTGTCTGTGAGCAAGCCCACCCACACATCCAACGCGCGCAGAAGCCAGAAGGTACCTAAAACGCACCCACCCATGGACAGACAGCCACTGCACCTGCTGAACGGCAGGGGAGGTCCCAGAGTCCCAGAGGTACATCTTCCTTTGCCTGACCTCGTACTGCTGACTGAGGTCTTCCGCCTCCGCTACTCCCCTTCCAAACCCTCAGGTCGCCGCCCTCTCTCCCTCATCAGACCTGGAAAGAGCTCACCACCATCGTTCCTTTCCTCCTTCTTCCTTCTCCCCTCATCCCCATCCCCATCGCTCTTCCCCCTTCCCCCCCTCCCCCCCCCCCCCCCGTTCTTGTCTGGCTTCTACGATACCCGCGCTTTTTTCTCTTGGCTCTCATCAGACGGAAAGAGCCCAAGACCATTCTTCCTTCTCTTTCCTTCTCTTTCTTCCTCCCTCCGTCTCTTCCCCCCCCCTCCTTCTCCTACACCTCGATCGACCACCACCACCCATCGACGACGACGACGAACAATGAATAAGCTGGCCAACATGCGACACTGGTCGGAGAGGATGAGCCCCAACTTCGGAATGGGCCGTCCCAATATGCCCATGAATGCTCTCAATGCCCATCCTAAGAACGCCGTCCAACCCGGAGGGCCGATCAGCTCACCTCAGGCCGCCGATGCCACAATCCACTATTCGTTCAATGTGCCCTTTGCTTCCGATCTCGTCGGGCCCGACACCGAGGACATCCTTCACGCCACCACCGACGCCGTCCTGCGATGGACACACCCCGAGGACGCGCCCGATGACGTCGAGATCCACGAACTGCCCATCCACGCCCAGAACCTGGCCAACCTCCGGAGGCTGTGCCACGAACTCTCCAACGGGCCGCTACCCATCGAAGCCCACGTCCTGTCCACCACGCCCAAGAACGGAAGGGGCATGCAGGTCACCACCGTCTGTCTGTCGGGTTCTCCAGAGCTGGTCCACAAGAGCCGAGAGACCATCTTGAATGATACCCCCATCTCGCTTGTATGTCACGTCCCGCATCTCCATCATATCCGTACCCACGCACCGGGCCAGGGCATCATATGACGACCGTCCTAACAAGTCTTGCAGCGTTGCACAATAATCGATGTCGATGGCCAACTGGTCTGTGATCTTAACGGCGGAGTCCTCAAGAAGGCTGTGACAGATAACCTCGACTACATTTCCAGCTATTGCGGTGTTGACATCTTTCTCCTCGGTCCCAAGTTGACCCCGATGGTCGATGGTATGACCGGCGAGGCCGAGATGCGAATGGATCAGCGATGGAGAGTTGCCATTTACGGCGATATCTTGTCGTCTGAGCATGCAAAGGCTCGAGTCCTGATCCACATTGACACTTTGGTACGGGCTTTCACAACTCATTCTTGTAATTCCAATCCTAACTTCGTCTCAGCTCGGCCGTATTGTCGACGGTACCAAGCTCGAACTGTCCTGCCACCAGCTCGTCTGTGGCCGCCACCGCAAGAACATCAAGCTGATTGAGTCGTCCACCGGGACTGCCATCTACTTTCCTCCTCCGTTCTCGCAAATGTACCGCTACTGCCCACCGAAAGCGACCCGCCGAGACCCCGCCGATATCTTCATCACTGGCGAGACTCCCCAGGCCATCGAGCTAGCAAAGCAGAAGCTTCACGAAACCGTTCAGCGGATTAGGCTCTACGTTAAGGACGTCACGATCCCTGCCGCCAAGATCGATAGCATCCTGCTTGGTCGCCTGGACAAGGTCCGCAAGATCCTTGAGGCGAATGGAACATACATCATGTTCCCCCCCCTGGCAAGCCAGCGCAACATGGTTCGAGTCCAGGGCAGCGAGGGTCTTCACGTTGAGCGGACTGTTCGGGAAATCATGTCACTGGCTGGCCAGTTTTACAGTGCTGGATGGTATATTCAGCAGCCCGAGACCCGACAGCTTCCAGGCCCCGCCGACATTCGTACCATGCTCGGTGATATTTGCGCCAACTCAGAGGCAGATCTGTCTTTTGACAAAATGACCTTTACCGTCACGGGATCCGATGATGCTGTCAAGTCCGCTCTCATGGTCATTTCTGAGATCAAATTCGTGGCTCAGTCTCAGTACCAGATTCGAGTCAAAATCGAGCTTGCCAATGAACACAAGGAGTTTGTCAGCGGCAAGAAAAACGGCAAAATCAACAAGATTATGGGTCAAAGTATGTACGAACCCATCTAAATCATCAATGTCACTAACCCCTGAAAGGCAACGTCCAAATCATTTTCGATGGTTTCAACGAGTACAACTTCAACATTGACGTCATGGCTGCTGGTTACGAGTCGATGAAGCAGGGCCTGACCCTTGTCGAGCAGGAGATGCCTGCCTCAATCTCCTTTCACGTCCCTGACCAATACCACAAGCGAATTATCGGTATCGGTGGTCAGCATATTCAGCGAATCATGAAGAAGCACTCAGTCTTCGTCAAGTTTTCCAATGCTATGGATCGAGGTACGTTTTTGGAGCCGGCTTATTTTACCTGCACTACTGACCTGTTTTAGGTGGCATGGGACGCGAGGACGATGATGTCAAGGTTGATAATGTCATTTGCCGAACCCCCGCCCGTAACGCCCAGAATTTGGACGCTGTCAAGAACGAAATTCTGGAGATGGTTGATCGAGCTGTTAGTACAGCTCTTGCAGTTTCAAAGAAGCTTGTCTGATCGCTGACCCTTTTTTTTTAGGACTCTGAGTACACGTCTCAGATTGTTAGCGTCGATCGCCTCTTCCATCGTCAGCTCATTGCCCGCCTCCCCGAGATTGACGAACTCGAGCAAAAGTACAACTGCAAGATCAACTTCCCCAGCACCGAGCAAGCTAGTGACGAGGTGACTGTCAATGGGCCCCAGTGGCAGGTTCCTCACTGTGTCGATGAGTTCCTGGGAATGGTACCCGACAAACACGAGCTCATTCTTGCCCGCAGCCCCGAGCTAATCAAGTTCCTCGAGTCACCCGAGTTCGCTCACGATCTTGTTCCTAAGCTAAAGAGCCAACATGAGGTTGAAGTGACAGTTCACCAAAGCCCTGAGGAAGTCACCGAGGACGGTTCCCCCACAGTGACGCTGCTCTGGGGCTTCACTCGAAACAACGCTGGTGGTCTTCGCGATGCCATGGACTTCCTGCAGTCCCAGTTTGCGACTTCCGGGGCCGAGATCAACATTGTTAAGGGCGCCCTCCCCCGGCCTAAGTCCGACTCTTTCGAAGACTCGCTTCAGTACTTTGACTCGAAGCTTCTTCAGCACGCTCCTGCTTCCGTAGCTAACGACTCCCCCATCAAAGTTGCTTTTGGTGACGAGGTCGCTCGGGAGCGAAGCAGCATTCTCGATCGTCTTCGAAAGCCTGGCAGCATGACCTCGATCTCTTCTTTCCTGGACCGCAGAAAGAACAGCTCTCACTCGGCTCATGCCAACTTCTTCAAGGGCTCGAGTAACGTGTCCAAGTCCTCGCTCATCTCGATCGAATCGACTCGCAGCTTCAATGCCGACCGAAACCCTTGGAACGATAGCGGCGTGAACCTCCCAGAGGATGATAACCCCTGGGCCCCCCGCCCCTTCGGCAACCACGTCGACAACAAGTTGACAATCCCGCAACCTGGCGATGCTACGCCTCGCCATAGCGCCCGTGCGTCTGGTGACAGCGGGCGCCCCTCAACTTCTCATTCTATGAATTCTGGATACCCCGCCCCCATTGGGCCTTTCCGTTAGATTCCCCCGTGTTAGAACCTCTACATGCAAATACCCCGGCTGGATATATACCCTGGCGTAAAAATACCCTGGAACGTCTCCTTCTGCATCGGCCGGTTTATGCCCTGCCCTGTTTGTTTCTGCTTCGTTGTCTTTGAGTGCGTTGCTACTGTTTTTGCTTTATGCTGGTTTTGTTTTGGTTATCGGGATCGGGGGTCTTTTTTGACGACTTGAAGTCCACTCTTTATACCCAGTCACGCAACGAAAACGCTGAGGACAAAAAAATGGAGGATACCCCTGGTTACCGAGCGAGAATGATCTTTGGGACATGGTGGATTGATTTTGGGAGAAAGATACCAATATCAATGAAAACAAGAAGAAACATGAAAAGTCATGTCTGGGAAAGGCAGCGACCATACACGGAGTCGAAGCTGGGTTTGGGGTTTGTTCTACCCATCTTTATGACAGACTTATCTTGTTTACTTAGGTACGGAAGGATGTGTTCGCAATGGAGAATGCTCGCGATGTTCGGGAAGCCCATTGCGGGCTTCCAGATGGACTCAAAGCGAGTCCGCTGAGCGAGAACGAAAAGTTAGAGAATCGTTATACTGTTATACGAGCTCGAGAACTCAATGATACCCGCGGTACCCCGCGATTGCTCTGCAAACACGTTTGATTTGTTTCCTGCCCGATGTGAAGGTTGCAGTCATAGTTATACTATACTCAACTTGGCCCGCTCCCGCGAGCCGGGACTGCATAACAAGGATTCCTCGCATCTATGCTACGAGGTGTCTCTTGTGCTGAGGATTCGATTCGGTGGACAACTGGGACCCCCGATGCTCACAACCGCATTGACAATAACATACGCGAACTGGGGGGAAAATAGACCCAGGAGAAGACAGAGCCAACTCTCAGCTAACGCCTTCTCGACGCCTACCTGTTTTTCTCAAAGGGGTTGGGAGTATTACAGCAGGCAACGGCAAGGCTGACTACAACACACTTGACGCCGCAGTAGATGGTGCTTGAGGTTGAGATCCACCACAGCCGCTCTCAAATGGCGGAGTGAACGTATCTCGTGTGCTAACAAGATGCACCCGTGAAGGGACCAGGGACTTTCTCTCAACACAGAACGGAAGTCACACCACTTCAGACAATCTCGACAATTAATAATAGCACCACTCACCTGTCCCAGATCTTATCCAAGTCCTAGTACCTCTTGTGGAGGACTTTAACCCAGTCATCACACTACGGAGAGGAGGTTCCCAAACGAGTTGAATTAACTGGCAGAATCCAGATGTATTATCAGACACAAGATCAGGAGTATGCCCCTGCTACCATCCGTGGTACCAACACTGTTGGCCTTTGCTATGCGTGCTGCATTCCGCTCATAAACCCACATGGTCTGTAGCTCAAAGAAGACCCATGTTCACACACCCGGCTACTTGATAACCTCCACACCGACACCACCCTTCGTCAAGACATCGATCTCTCTTTCACCCTTCGATCCCGTACGATCTTCTTGTCTTGCTCCGCAACTTCCTTCATTGCCCTCTCCATCGCCTCGTTGAGTATCTCTAGCTGCTTCTCGGGTGCTTCGTATTCAGGTTCCTGCTCCTGCCTCGCGGCTGCGGAGGCAAGACGGCACCGTCTGCAGAAGCGCTCCGCCTGAGGGGCGTCCGGGCCAGAGCGGCATTTCCACTAGCCGCCGCTCTTCTGCCGGACAGGAGTATCCCATAGGGAGCTAGGCTCGTGCCATTCTTTTTCCCACTTCTGCGGTTGCGTC
The DNA here is from genome assembly GCA_003934905.1 of Neonectria sp. DH2. Classification (NCBI taxonomy): domain Eukaryota; kingdom Fungi; phylum Ascomycota; class Sordariomycetes; order Hypocreales; family Nectriaceae; genus Neonectria; species Neonectria sp. DH2. The sequence goes on along the minus strand of RQWH01000003.1, from coordinate 1,339,431 downwards.
GGGGAGTGCTTGCATAGCCATTCAAGGTGGTGGATGATGTTGAGTAGTTGCTTAAAGTGAGATGCTTGAGAGCCGGGCCTTGGATCCAGGATCTTGTAGCTCATGAAGATGGGAAACCATTCGGGAACGACGACGGGGGGTGGACCCGAGGAATGACCTTTCGCCTCTAGCATCGGGGTCCGTTGGGTTTCATACTCAAGTGCAGGTGTACGTGGCGGTGGTGGTTCAGGTTGCCAGTGCGCGCGAAATGCCTTGTTATACGCGGCCCTAGTCGTATCCCAGATGTTGTCGAGAGGCTCTTGGTATTGGCTCTTTTCCTCGGGCTTTTTGAAGCCATCCAACCAGGATTCCTCGCCAATTGCAGGATCGGCAATGAGCCGCGTTCGAAAGAGTCGTTTGTCAAGACCTCCTGATTCGTGTAGAACCTGGCGGACATGCTCAGGCGGCCTCTGGTCCGCTCCGTCCCATTTATAAGTGAAGACTCCGGCTATCACACCTTCTGACTCGGCGTGGTTGATAGAGACGTCTTCCATCCTGTACACCAACTCGGTCTCGAGATTTCGCATCACTTGCTGTTGGGCTGGTGTCAGGGGCGGTGGTGAAGGGGGTCTCAGCCGGCCTTGACTTCTCCTAGACCTTCTGGCAGCCGCTGATTTCTGGCGGTTCTCGCGCAGAAATCTTGCTAGAACGGAGTCGGCGTGCGTGCGTGCTTCGACAACGGGAGCGTAGCTCTCGTCACGGCTCTGCTCTTGGCCGGCGAGGAAATCGACAAGATGCGCACCTTCATCAGCGTATTTCTCCAACAGGTTTTCGGCAGGAAGACTCTTGGCTGTGTTCATTCGCTCGAACAAAGCTTTGTCGGAATCTGGGAACTCGTCTCGGGAATGAGGCGGAAACTGATACTCGAAAGGCGGCAGCTCCAAGTGAACAGGGTCACCATTAGGCCGGGGGCTATCAAAATGGTGTTCCGACACGTTGATCGGTTTATCCGGGTCGCGATGCTCTCCTGTTTCATGGCCAAGGAGGTCGCATGTTCCTTCGTTGTCGAGGGTGGTCGCGAACGAAGAGCAGGCAGGCTGGGGATGCCCAAACGACGGTAGCAACGCTGCTGGCTCGGATGCGCGCTGCGCCGGAGAGTTGGGCGACGAGGCCGGCATTTCGCGCTCGTCTTGCGCGTGGAAGTCACGCTCTGAAAGACATGGTGATGAAGGGTCGCGCTCGATCAGGAGCGAAGATGGTGGTCGCAAGGAGGTACAGTATGAGTCGCGACAGCTTTGCGCTGGGCTGTAGGCGGAAAGAGGACGATCTGCCTCGTGCGGCTCGAATGGTGTATCTTCTAGCGACGACATGATCTAGAGATGGACGCGAGACAAAGAGTTTGGGCTGTGGATGATGTAGGCAGATGTGAAGGAGTGAGGGAGTGAAGGAGTAAGGGAGTGAAGGCGTGAAGGAGTGAAGGCGTGAAGAAGTAAGGTGTAAGATGTAAGGACTAACTCAACAGTAGCTGAGAAGGAAGTAAGGTAAACAGAGGCCAAAAGCGGGCGAGCAACGAAAACGCCGTCGAGTCAAGAAAACGGCAGTAAACAAACTGCGCAATAGAAACGTATTTTCCACGAAGCGAGATGTTGGAGAAAGGTGAGGAAAGAAACGCGGAAGTTGCGAACCAGTAGCACGTCCTCGTTTGTTGCTGATAGGGCACACCTGCCTCTTTGCATCCAAGATCCAAGGCACCTCGCGTGGATACCTTAGGCTGAGCGGAATGTGGGAGTTCAAACTACGGCGGCCGCGTTTTCTTCGTCGGTGAATCATTGGCATCGTGACGGACTGCGAGGCGTACGTCAACAGCTGCTACACACACCATCCAATGGACGCGGTACCTAGTTTGCTACCATGGAGTAGACCGACACTGGGCAAGCTACAGGGCCAATAATGAAAAGTAACTGCTGTGATTGCAAGTGTTTAAGGCAACGAATGCTGACCACTAATAGAAAGAAAGCCTTTTCAAACCTGTCTTGGAGTTTGTCTATAGTTGCATCCACCCACGGGAAACATAAGTAGGTACGGTATACAGATCCTTTCTCTGTTCCTTCTAGAATACATTTTCCTGAAACCGCTCCATGCATGTTGCATGCATACATGATACCCAGCACTTGGCCCAACGCCGTCCCACCCCATTGATATACACGTTATACAGCTTTGTTACACACTCAGTCACCACAACTACACACCAAGCTTCACTCCGCCAGTGGTCCCACCTTGACGTGCTCCCGGAGCTGCCTTGACTCCAGTGCCGCCGTTTGCTTTTCTCTCCGCTTCTGCTCCGCCTCTATCTTGGCAAAGTGACCGCGAGCCCCGTGCTTCAGCTTCGTGATCATATCGGTGGCTTTGCCTTTGTCCAGGCTTTCGATGTCCACCGGCTTCGCCTTCCCGCGCAACTTGTTGATAAAGTCCACCTGGCCCTGGGTTGGGGGTAGTGAACGCCATCTCTGGTAGCGGTGTATGAACGAGTGAGGGAATGCGCTGGCTGCATAGCTGTCCGCACCATGCACCGCGTCGATGAAGGTGGCTGCGGTGAGAAGTTCTCGAGGGACTGCGTACGGCGACTTGGCTACGCCAGCTGGAAGGGCTCGCACTTCCACTGCTCGGTAAAGAGGGTTCGAGGTCCCAAAGTCTTCGCTGAGCTTTTCAATCCTAATGTATGAACCACTCGGGGCAGAGAGAATGAACTTTTCTTGCCCGACTTGAACCCATGCGTACTTGCTAATGGTTCGAATGTGCTTCTCTCCAGAGGTATCAGCAATTAGGTCCAGGACTGAAGAATAATCCGTGAAGGTCACGGTGTCAGAGCCTGGGCCGCTGGCGGTGTGATACGACAAAGGACTTTGTGTGCTTTCCTCGCCTTGGTCCTCCACGACTCGAAGCTGCCGCATGTCTTTGACAGACACCTTATTCACCAGCACGTTGGGATCCAGACCGAAAAGTGTCGGCGTAGTGACGATCCCGGTGTCCAAGCTTGACACAAGATCAATTACGTGGCAGTCCTTCTTCCCTGGGTGCAGTCTCATGCCTCTTCCAATCATCTGCACGAGCAGGTTTCGTGATCTTGTTGGCCTTCCGAGCACGATGCAATCGATATTGGGGATGTCGGTGCCCTCGGTGAACACGCCGCAATTGACCAGCACCGGGAATTCCCCCCTCTTGAAAGCGTCGAGAGTTTCGCCTCTCTCCACTCTGTGTGTATCTCCTGTCACGAATCTGGCGTCGAACCCATGCTCGCGAAATTTCTGGGTCAGCTCGATGACATGAGCCACATCGACGCAGAACACCAGCGTCGATTTTCGTCCCTCAGCTTTTGCTATCCAACTACGAACCGTAATGTCGTTGATTTTGTCGGTGTTGACAACTTTGGAAAGCTCTCCAGCCTGAAAATCGCCAAAATTGTTGCTCTTCACTTGTCTCAGGTTAGCCGTCGACTCGACCGTTGTAAAGATGACATCTGAAAGCCATTTCTCGGAAATCATGTCGACATAATCCTTGTGGTAGACGATCTCATCAATGGCTGCACCAAGCTTTACGCCATCGAATCTTGAGAAAGTGGCTGACACGCCGATCAAGTTCGGGGAGCCATCTCGCTTCTCGTCGAGACCAAAATGCTCGAGGGTTTTCAAGTATCCTGGCGCAACGATGTGGTGTGCCTCATCGACCAGCACGAGCTTGAAACGTGAGGGATCAAACTTGGCTAGCCGATGTTTGGACGTGATGCTCCGTACGCTTGCAATGGTGATGTCAGCGGTGCCGGATGCATGGACATTCCCCATCTCAATCTCGATGCTCTTATTTGGATATGCAAGCTGACAGTGGTTTGCCGCCTGCTCAACTAGTTCCCGCCGATGGGCTAGGATGAGGGTACGATCAGCATCCTCGGAAGTTGACGGCATCCGGTCAATAAGTTGTGTAAAGATGACCTGTGATGAATGAGCTTCAAATCAGTACAAGAGTAAGAGTTCAAACCACCATACCGTCTTGCCGCTTCCAGTGGCTAGTGAGATCCCAACTCGTTTGTGGCCGCGTTTGAGTGACTCCAAGACTGATGTGATGCATTCTTCTTGATAGTTGCGAAGTCGAAGCTGTTTCCTTGGGGCGACTGTGGATGCGCGGGCCCTTAATACCCACGACTTGAGGACAGGCACACCCAGCCTGGCATTCGGCCTCAATAGACATTTTGCCACCGCTTGTAGCATTTCACATGATGAGATGCGCAATACGAACAATCGCGGCGCATGCGACTTGGATGAAGTCCTTCAATATCCGACAGCTGGAACTGGATGTCAAAGCTGCTAGCGCCGGCCCTTATGTAAGCATTTCAACGCTCATCTAGAAAATTGTTCGAGACGGTGAACCCTGTTAACCAATGCCGATTGATCACCGCCTCTCGCCGTTCTCTCTCTAACACCGGCCTCTGGTAATTTTTTACTAGGCTTAATATCCACTCTTCAGGTCGAGCTTCGATCCTTTTTCAGTCTCTACTACCATGTTTTCGCCTGCTCAGTTCCTTGACGTTGTCAGCAACCAAAGGGCATGGACTCAGACGCCGACTATCCGCTCGGCGAGGAGGAAAGCGAGCCTGTTCACTCGTCGCCTTCAAAGATGAGGTACGAAGAAGCAGAGCCGCTTCTAAACCTCAACACAGTAGAAGATTCTGGTCCAGAGTCAGACCTATACCACCCAAGCGAGGCCGATACAGCCACCGCGAGCGAGGATGATGCTGAGCGCTTCTCTCTCAAACGGCCCGCAGGAGAAGCTCTGACACCTCGAGCGTTCAAACGACACAAGGGTGTTTTAAACCCCGACTATCTCGATTTGCTCAACGCCGACATCGAAGATGCAGCTCATCGTGTGTGTCTCTCGGGTGATGCGGATATTGAACCTAGCCAACTGGGCCTCACTTCCTGGTCAGCTACGGAGAAAAATTTGTTCTTTGAGGCAATGGCACGCTTGGGGCAAGACGATTTGCCCGGAATCGCATCCCGCATCGGGACCAAGAGTGAGATCGAAGTCAATCACTACCTAAGCGTCCTCCAAAGGACTCAACTTTTGCGGCAACGGGAAGGCCTGCGCCCGGAGATTGATTTCTCGGAGTATCCTGCCGCCGTTGAACTCAGCCAGCAGCTGTGCCATGCCCTTGACGAAGCTGCCGATGCGGTCTCTGTCAGACAGGAGCGCAAGGAAGAGCAGCGGGAAGAAAACAAATGGGGAGAGTGCTGGGATATTAATCCAAGACTCGCCCGGAGGCTCGACAATGGTGAGACGATTGCAGAAAGCCAAGAAGTGGCCTTTGCTGGAGTTTTGATCAGTCACAACTGGCTGAGGCTTTCGGAACGCATCTTCATGAACTCTTCAATTCCGAGCGACAACTGGAGCTTCATCGAAAACCACCCACCGTCCATGTGGGCAACCACGTTTGAGGATTTTCACTCCCTAGCTGTATCAATCACCAGGAGGCTCGTCCAGACAACCATCTTTATGAGCATGTCAAGGATCAGAGCCAAGAAGGACCTCCGTCCACAGACCCGCGATATCGTGAAGCTGCAAGATGCCGAAGCAGCAATTGCGTCACTAGGCATGAGTCCAAACTCCAACGAATTTTGGCTCAAGTGCGCCCGCAGGCTTCGTCTCGAGGTTTATGAAGAGCCCCCAGACCGAGACCGAGACCGAGATGAAGAGGTTGAGCTGGAACCGCTCTCATATGACGAAGTTGAAAATGCTCTTTCGGGAAATGACAATCAACTGGTTGTCGAAGTTGAGACAGCGCCCCCACTCAACGAGGAGGAAGAATTGTTTGAGTTGTTTGATGACCGCATCTTGGATGACCATATCTTGGACGACTCCGACTTCGAGGCGCCATTCAATCTTTCCGACGATGAGGAACACGCTATCAACCAGGAAGCAAACGAGGTGCTGCAATACTCTGCGGCCGACTTCCCCGAGACCCATCGGACCAAGCAATCATTAAAGAGCCGCATTGCCACGGAACGAAAACAGGAACAGTACGCAGAGGACTGTGACGAATACGCCAGCTACCAGGCAGAGGCCGACATGTGGGAGCTGCTCCAGAAGAAGCCTCCCATGGAATTGCCCAAGGTGCACGAGCCCGAGCCGGTGCCTCGATCAAAGCTGGACGTGGAGAGTATTTTTCCTCTGGGACGGGATTGGAGAAGCAAGATCGGGTACCACAGCGAGTGGGAGACGGATGAAGGATTGAGAGCGACAGAGGGGACGTAAGGTTGGTGAGCGGATGATACTACATGGCATATCCACAATATCATGACTACTTAGCTGGCTTCATGCATGATAATGAGTCCATATCATCTCATGGAGTGGTCCTATTCATTCAATAGTATTCTTTTTGGGGGTATCTAGTTGTCACCTTGGTGCTGCAAATGCACCATATCCTTTTCTACCGTCTACCTCTCCTCCCTCTTGCACGCCCCCGTGCAGCTCGAGCTCTACTGGCGTTCGCATTCGCACCCCTTGTTGTTCTCGACACGGGAGTCCCACTCTCCTCAGCGCTCTCGTCCCCCTCCTCACTTGACCCACTCTCATCTCCATCTTCTGCTTCTTCTTCCTCCTCCTCCTCGGTCGTCTCGGCCTTTTCCTGCTTCTCGGCCTTGGCCTGACTTGCGGCGCCCTTTCGTCCCCTTGAGCCCCTCTTGCTCTTTGGCGCCGGTGAGTGTGCATCTGTGCCGTCCTCTGTATCTTCAACCGAAGTACCCCTCGTCTTGGAAGTGGCTCTGGTCTTGGAACTGGCTCTAGTCTTCGAATTGGCTCTGGTCTTGGAACTAGCTCTGGTCTTCGAAGTAGCCCTGTTCTTCGAGGATGCCCTCGTTTTTGAGGTAGCCCTTGTCTTCGAAACCGTGTCGCCTCGCTTGCGCTTTTTGGGCGGCGAGGGAGGAGGGGACAACTCGAGCTGTGGCGGGGACGTGGCAGCTTCGCTTGGGTCTGCGATGGCGCGCTGCATCATGGACCCGAGGAACTGGTCCTTGGGCAGCGAGAACTCGACGTATCGGTCTTCGGTTTCGTCCTCATCGAAGTTCTCTCGTTCGTCGATGACTTCGAGGTTGTAGTAGGTCCGCAGCTTCTGCCAGATGTAGGGAATGCGCGTGTGTGGGTATAAGTCGGGATCGAAGCCGTGATTTCGAAGGTGTTCGGATATCGCTATCATTCGGAAGTGCCTGTGCATGCCTGCGCGTTGTCAGAAGGGGTCGCACGAGCAGCGGGAGACGTGTGACTGACCAGCTGGCTTCCAGCGAATGACACCTTTGAAGAGGGAGGCGACTTGGTCGTCGGTCCATAGCTCATTGAATTTGTTTTCGGGTTCTTTGGTCTCGCCGGTGTCATCGGCATTGTCGCCGGCTGGGGAAGTATCGACGTCCATGGCGTCGTCGTCGCGAACGGGAGTTGGCGTTGCGGCGGCTTGGCTCCCGCGGGCGCGCTTTCGGGGAGGCATTTCGGTCACGCAGTTTTTATATTGCGATTGCTGCAACCTGTAGAAGCTTTCAGGGCGCGATTGGCGATGGCGGATGCGAAATTTGTTGTTGGGTCGAAGTTGTCGAAAAAAGTTGAAGTGTCAAGCTTGTGACGATCAATCATGAGTTGGATGTGGTCATACAGCGGAGGCTTCCATGCAAGGGCCACTGAAAGCTACCCGGAACGGGACGTTTAGCGCGAGTGGAGGGGTCAACTGGCGGGAAACGCGCCCTGAAGTGGCCCATTGGTGGCGCGTCGCGGGGATCAACTCCACTGACGTCGAGGAAATCCATCCCAAACATGCAACCTTTCACACTCCACGCTGATGTATAACGCTGGGCGCGGTTCCCGACAACGGCCATGGCTGATGAAGAAGATTTAGCGGATGTGTTCGCCATTCCCGACTTATGGCAGTCCTCCAAGTGGCTTGACCAGCTAGACCAAGCCGACGACGCTACACCTCCGTTCTTTGCGACTGGACTGAAAGGTACAGTTTCCAAACTCGCCGCCTTTTTGTTCGCCGTGCTAACTCCTGAGTTCAAGGATGCCATGACGCTAGTCTGTTGCAGCTTGCGCCGGTTGCTGTCGAGCAACATGGCTTCTTCAAGCTGCCGCCTCTCGAAACGTCCAACCCCACAGACTCAAAGGTCAACGAAGCCTTCGACGACAGCCAGGCGACAACGGAGAGCTCTCCGGACACTGAACTCGCGATCGATGTGTGGCTTGGTCTGGATAAAGCACCAGAAAAGACCTCTGAACACAGGACCTGGGATGCCTTTCTGAGCGCGACACCTGCGACGACCCAGCCGCCGCTGATCACCGAAGCCGGCCCTGCGACCTACGATGCCTTACTCTGCTGGTCCATCGATCCCCTGGGACTCCAGAACTCCGATGTGCCCGTTGTGGAAGCCAAGACATACTTTTCTTCGTTACTAGCTCTAGCCATCGGCCAGGAGTCGGTCTTCTTCCTGAGAGACGACAAGGGCAAGTCGTTTACCTCGGCTTTGCCCAAGTTGCGAATTTCTGGGTATTCGAGGCAGGTTCTCCAAGGTCTAGAGAAACAATGTCTCCGCTGCGGGTCGATCTTCCTGGAACTACGATCATTCGTCCAGACCACCTATTCTCGGCGTTCGACACGATGCGGTGTCGCTCTCGCTAGCGCCCTTGATCAGGTTCTCAAAGATTCCCAGCAGCATGTGGCGGTGCATGGGCATAACCCGCGCTCGCTTCTAGGCCTTCAGTCAACAATTAAGGGCTTGTTGGCTATTCTAGAGCCTTTCCACAGGCTTACGTCGAAGCTCCACCGAGGGTATTCTGATGAAGATGTTCTCTCGATCGTCTTCCACGAAGCATACTCAGTAGACCATCGCGAGGAGCAACTGCGTGAAATCATGCGAGAAGTGCTGCGGCGGGTCTCTCGCCCCTGGATTGATTTTCTCGAGGAATGGATTGGTACCAGACGAGAACAAGGGATACCTTTCACAAAGTCAAGTGTTGGGGAGAGCAAAGGCTTTGTCAAGGTCGAAAAAGAAATATACATGGATGACTTCGGCCAGCAAGTGGAGGATGTCGACTTCCGCTTGGATGAGGCCAAGATGCCGCATTTCATGCCGAATGATATCACCAAGTCGATCTTCGAGACAGGCAAGAACCTTCGCTTCATCAGAAGCTGCCATCCAGAACACCCCTTGGCAAACCATGAAATCATCGCGTTGACTCAGCCTCCAAGGACTGGGTGGCTTTATGATTGGGATGCTATTTTGCAGTTGGAGAGTCGGGTGTCTGAGTACCGGGATAACCTATTGGGTGCTATTCAGAAGAGCCGTGCAAACTCTCAACCGCCTCCTGAAATTCAAGGAACCTCATTTGCATTACAGCCCCAGGCTGAACTACAATTCTTTGGTGTGGAAGAGAAGAAGATTGAGGAACGTTTGCTGGCGTCGATAGACCAGTTCAATCAACCCCTTGCAGATGTTGATGCTGAGGATTCGCTGAGTCGTGTCGTTCGTCACCGTCTTTCCGGCCGCTATCAGTCTCCTTCCAACTCCTCCAACTTTGCGCCACATTGGTCCCTGCTTCCTGTCCTATCATTCGGTGGCATCGCTTCTGCTCAGGCTCAAGTCATTAACCAGGAGAGTTTAAGACTTCTATTTACTCACCATGACTTGAGAAGTCATCTCAAAATGCATCGTGATTTCCAGCTTTTTGGAAATGGAATGTTTTCCAGCCGCCTGTCTCACGCTCTGTTTGACCCCGATCTAGAAACTGCGGAGAGACAAACTGGCGTTGCACGTCAAGGAGGCGTCATGGGTCTTCGACTGGGAGGCCGAGACAACTGGCCTCCCGCAAGCTCTGAACTTCGGCTAGCCCTTATGGGGGTTCTGGCAGAAACCTTCGGGTCAGAAAACGGTTTCACCAAGGAGAAGCTAAGCAGCATATCCAGAGATTCGTCGGAGTTGCCGGGAGACCTGAGCTTCGCCGTCCGTGACTTATCAGAGGAAGAGATTGACAAGTGCATGAACCCGGACTCTTTGGAGGCACTGGACTTTCTTCGCCTATCGTACAAAGCGCCAGTCCCTTTGTCTACCGTCATCACGCCAATGATTCTAATGCAGTATGATCGCATCTTTAAGCTCTTGTTGCGAATTCTACGAATGCTTTATATCGTCAACCAACTCTTCAGGGACGTCAATTCAAGAACGAGTCGATGGGACGACCCGGAAAACGTCTCATATCGATTTACCCGGGAAGCACAGCACTTTTTGACAGGAATCACATCATATTTCATGGACGCAGGAGTTGCGATTCCATGGCAAGAATTCGAAACGAAGCTGGATAAGATACAGTCTAGCTTAAGCAAACCCACTCCCAACGGCTCGCAAGAAAAGACAGAAAGCCCTGATAGTCTTCGAGAGCTTCACTCCCAGGCCCTAGACCGGATTATGGTCGCCTTGTTCCTAAGGAAACGACAACAACCGGTGCTCAAATTGCTCGAGGAAATATTCACAGCAGTGCTCCAGTACGCCAAGTACTCCAGGCTGCAAGCCTTAGGAAGAGGCACAGATGGCGATGGATCCACGAATCCCGGAGACCTCTATCGGAAATTCAAGAAGAAAGTGCAGATCTTCATTACTGTCTGCCGAGGACTGACAGAAAAGGGCCGGTTGGGTAATAACAGAGGGGGGGATGACTCGGGTCTGAGGCAGGACGGCGTAGGCGAGGATCACATGGTTGCACAGCTACTGATGAAGCTAGACATGAACGAGTACTACTCAAAGCATTAGTGTTTGTTTCAATCTCAAGGAATTTTTAATTAAAAGTCTTTGGATCAAAATTGGGTTCGAGTATTCATCTTTCCATGTTGGTGATGGTGGTGTTTTGGTGGTGTTTTGGTGGTTAGTCTTAAGTGCCCGGCCAATACCCCGCCACGGTGATGGGTTGTGGGTGGACTGCCCCTCATCGCGTCTCCACGCGTTTGATCCATGCATCGTCACCAGCAACAACATCATTTGTATTGTCGGTCAGCGCCATGTCCCGATCAAGCGCTGCCGCGCGAAATCTGTCCCTAACAGAGGAACTGGAGAGACTCGAGCAGTCCATCACACTGACTCTGCAAGGTACCGCGCCCTTCGCCTCTGGGTGTGTGGCTTTGGCTCATCAGCGATCTAGAAATCGACCACAACTTCAGCAAGTCGCATCGAATCGTGACGACTAGTATCTTGCCTCTCGTCGAGAAATATGGCGACCATTCGCGTGCGGTTTGGGAGGCGTCAAAGGTAACAGCTCTCGTCTGGTGTGACGAGTCCAGACCGCTAACAGTGGTCTAGTTCTGGAAACAATTCTTCGAAGCATCCGCCAATGTATCCCTCTCCGGCTACGAGGAGCTAGCCAACGATGAAGAAACTACGACCTTGGAAGAGAGCACCGCGATGAGGGACGAAACTACGGCAGACTATACGGCCCAGCATGACGAGGAGGATGCAACGGCCACAACCGGCGCGGAGCATTCATCCTACCAGCTAGATGACTCGCTGCTCGATGATGCAGAGCTCTCAGGCAGCACTCCTCGCCCGCCATCTACGAAGACTTCAAAGACGCGGTTCTCACATCTCGAGTCGCCATATGAGACCATGAAACGGGAGATGCAGGACGAAGAGCATCAAACGACCGTTTTGGAAGATGGCGATGACTCAACTGTGTTGTTCGCGCAGCATACGGCCAGGTTGCCCGACATGTCGATGACGCCACGCGACCGTTTCAACGACGACGACGACCAAACCAGCGAGCAATCGACACACTACAACAAAGACCCCTTGCTCCATCGAATCCTAGACAAGACCTACCGTATCCAGGCCACGCCGCACAAGCCAGCGTTGCGGATCTCTCCATTGAAAAGCGCCCAGCCTAAGAAGGAGACACCCGCGTGGCAGGGCTCGCCAATGTCGTCACCCGAGATGGCGGTTCCCAAATTGCGCAGCGAGGCCTTCATGTCACCCATGAAGACCAAAGCCCGAGAGCGTTTGGCGGCAGCGACCCAAGGGCCGAGAACGCCCGGCGTCAGCGTGCAGACACCAGCGACTGCGAGGAAGACCCGGGACGCCTTCGCCGCTGACGAAAGCACCATGATGAGCGGGAAGCAGAAGTATGAGATTGATTGGGACAGCGACGAGGAGGATGATGATGTCGATCTATACGCTGGCATGAGCCCGCCCAAGACGATCCAATTCGCCCTCCCCCCGTCTAAGTTGCTGCAGACCCCTGGTGAGTTATCATGCTGGCAAAAATTAGTGCGTCACGAGAACTAACGAGTTTGTCAGCGCGAGAGGCAAGCCAGAGAATCGTAGGCGATATTCTCATTGATGCTGGTGCCGATCCGAACTCGTCAGAGTATAGCCCAAGCATGGTCAAGATGAATGAGGACATCCTTAACGACAGCTTTTAAAGACACCTGGGAAATAGAAAGAGAAGGCCTCAGCAGCCAAGTGATTAATCTGACTCTAAACAGTTGATTACCAAAATATAGGAAAGATACCCCTGAAAGTTGTCTTGCCACTTGCACAAAATCCTGTCATGCGATGGCCCATCCTTGTTCTCCTCACACCCAAGATCGTGCGGAACCATCAAGTCCTTTTGCTTTCCGATTGGACAAGCAGGTCGGTCTACCCTCGCCCGCAAAACAAACACAGCCCGGGTTTCCAAACCTTGTATCCGTCCCGAGTATCACATCCGACCCATCCCAAAAATCACCGGGGCGCGGACAGCTGGTTTCCGGCCCTTGTCGTCAACCTTTCATCATAAAGACGTTAATACATGAAAATGGCAGCAAGTCAGAATAGCCATTGCGGTGTTGACTACTAGACGCTAAAGCGCACCTGGGACTTCAAAGCCTGTTCCTGGAGCTTCTTGACGTCGATGGGGGGTGCCGCCTTGGGCTTGGACTCGGTCTTAGGCTTGCTCTTGAACTTGCTCTTGAGCAACGCCGCAGTCGAAGAGTAGGAGGCAACGGAGGCTGTCTCGGGGTCGGCAGCCTGGGAAGGCGAACGATCTTGTTGCTCTTGTTGGTTGGAGTGGAGGATACCGCTAAGCATATCGTTGGTTTGTTTCCGGCCAAAGGAGGCTACAGGTCGAATAAGCATTGGTCATGGTTGCTTGTGAGGTTATCATATCTGCTTACCGTTGGAGCTGTTGTTGGTGAAGTTGGCGACGCCCGACATGTCGAAGAGTTTATTGGTGTTGGTGAATTGGATGTTGGATTGGTGGGTAATTGTGAAAGAGTTCTGGAGTAGGCAGCGAAGAGCTGGGACTAAGAAGGGCTTGAAATGTTCAGAGCTAGGACTAATGAGAAGTCTAGGATGTGTTCAGTTCCTGTTATGGAAGTATGCTGATTGTCTGCCTGATATCAAAGCCCTCCATCTGTGCGGTCCTCATGTCTTTATAGTCGATGCCTAGAATCACAGGCTCGGATACATGACGAATCGTCGCATAGTGTCAGGCAGCCAGAAACGCGGTTAGGACTGAGGCTTCCTTGCAACCTCGTCTTGCGTAACATCACGCCTAGTCATCGACAACGCTTGCGTGAGTCATGACGCAAAGCTCAAGCACCGAACTCTGCTTCAGCCTCGTAAGGCGACCGGGGTTGAGGAAATTACTGAACCCGGAAAGATGGATGGATGTGCCAGCAAAACTACGTGTTGGGCTGACGAAAAGACTACGGGTGCTGGTCAGCACGACACGCAAGTCAACTCGATTGGGAATAAAGGCGGACACGCGTGACGCTGGCGGAGAGAAATTTCAACCAAAGAGTAGGTGTGGGCGGGGGAAGCAGGATGCAATGAGATTGTCCTTGTGCGGCGCGTCATGCCTCACGGCTCATGTCCCCGTATAAGGCCAGCTCGCCATTCGGCTCCGAGCCGCGCGAAGCCCGGGGAAACAAACCGTCCGGTTGACTCACATGGTCCTAGGGAGTGTGGAGAAGGCCAGGATGGTGTACCGGAAGGGGGGTGGGAGGTTACGAACCCATGCGGGCGGGTGTGCTATCACGGCTGCTAAGCCGGGCCTGGTCAACGAGAGCCGACCAGGAAGACAACTGGATCGAGTTAGCCAGCAGTCGACTGTCGCGGATAGCCACGACAGTCTCTACGTAAAGCCAGGTAAGCCTTGCGTCTTGGCGATGGGGATTGGAACTAATGACGCTTGTTGATGCGAGGTTTGCGTACTCACAATGGGTGGTAGGTAACGGCGAAGACGAAAAGTGATCGAATACGGAATACCTAGAACTCCAGGGATATCACAGCCATCGAAAGAGAGAGAAAAGACTCACAGTAGTTATGCCTTGTTTCGTGATCCCTACAAGCAAGGCTGTGTCCATGTTACTCACAGGATATAGCCTCAACCCAATTCCCAAGGCAATCCTAAAACGGGTGGGTGGGTGTGGTGGGTGCCGTTTACGCCGAAGCATGCTCCGTTACGACCATCACGCAACGTACTGGGCCTCGGAAGACAATTCCCTGCTGCGCTGCGGGGACCGTCCATGGAGGCACACCGCAATTGTAGAGTGCATCGGCTTACACACACACACGATTTGGGCCTCATTGCGCGGTAAGAGTTTGTGAGATCCTCGCTCACTCCAATTGATATCCGAAAGAACCAGTCATAGAACAGCCAACCCTCGCATATCCAGGTGTACGTCACGCCGGCGAGCATGCGTGTCTGAGTCTGTCGGTATGCAATCGATTCGAGGGTCTATACTCGAACAGGAAGCTCGTAAGACTCCCTCTCAATTGGAGTGAAGTCGAGGGGTTAAGCTACCAGAGCCGCGCGCGGGCGCTAAACGTGGCTTGTGATGGGGGTTGAGTGGCTGACGAGGACTTTCGCTGAGTGGCTGGAGCCAAAAACCGGTCCCAATCTGCACAGCCAATAATCCGCCCTCAAAAAGTTTAACGCCCCGCACCATATCGATAAGGCCGAGTGTGCATCTGCTTATCGCTTATCGCTTATCCGGACAAATTTTCCCTCCCAGTAAGTGGGAAATTTTTGGCAACATTGTATTCGTACTGGATATCGGTCCTGCAGATGCTGGTCACCACGCGCAATCATGGATGAGCAACTGCATAAGCCGCATCGCAAGTCGTCCAAGGACAAGAAGGACAAAAAGGAGAAGAAGGAGCATACTGGCGGTAAGTTCCATTGTTTCCTGCGCATTTTCCCCGTCGGAATGCATGCTAACGTGGACCAGAGCGCAACCCAAAGGCGTTTACCTTCTCCAGACCCGGAAAGCTTCAACGACAGGCAGCGAGATCGCAAGATGTACAACGGCCCTCTACCTAGTCTAGCCCTATATCTACAATGCTAACGCTCCCAAACAGGTCAGAGAAAAGCGACTCCATGTCCCGCTCGTCGATCGACTGCCTGAAGAGGCACCGCCGCGCCTCGTCACCATCGTTGGCCCTCCCGGCGTAGGCAAGACGACCCTGCTCAAATCCCTCGTCCGACGATATGCCAAGGAGACCATCTCCGACCCTCAGGGGCCCATCACCGTCGTCACCTCCAAGAAGCAGCGCCTGACCTTTGTCGAATGCCCCAACGAGCTCGAGGCCATGGTCGACATCGCCAAGGTGGCCGACATTGTCCTCCTGATGATTGACGGCAACTTTGGCTTTGAGATGGAGACTATGGAGTTCCTCAACGTTCTTGCCGCGACGGGTATGCCGGGTAACGTCTTTGGCATCCTGACCCATCTGGATCTGTTCCGGAAGCCCCAGGCGCTCAAGGATGCGAAAAAGAGGCTGAAGCGCAGGCTGTGGACGGAGTTGTACCAGGGCGCCCACCTGTTCTATCTTTCCGGTGTCATCAACGGCCGATATCCTGATCGCGAGATTCACAACCTCTCACGTTTCCTCTCCGTCATGAAGAACCCGCGCCCGCTCATCTGGCGCAACTCGCACCCTTACTCCATCGTCGACAGCTTCCGAGACATCACCCACCCCACCAAGATCGAGGAGGACCCCAACTGTGACCGATCGATCGTTCTGTCGGGATATCTACGAGGCACAAACTTCGCGTCGAATGGCCAGCGGGTACACGTGCCTGGTCTGGGTGACTTTACTGTCTCGAACATGGAGGTCCTGCCAGACCCGTGTCCGACGCCAGCCATGGAGCAAGCAATGGCAAAGATCACTGGAAAGAGTGGACGGCGAAGACTAGACGAAAAGGAGAAGAAGATGCATGCGCCAATGTCGGATCGCAGTGGCCTGAAAATCGACGGCGACGCCATTTGGATCACCCGCGAAAAGGGCTTCAACTTCGACAAGGAGGATGAGGAGGGTGAACGTGGTGAGGGCGAGGAGATGATTGTCGGTCTTCAGGCTGAGCGAAAGCTCCTGGGTCAAACCGAAGGCGGTGTGCAACTATTCAAGGGCGGCGAGCAGATCAAGGAAGTGGCTGAGGAAGAGGACACTGGAAGAAAGACACAACGCAAAGCCAGATTCGCGGAGCGTGAAGATTCGGGCGACGAGCAAGCCGCAGATGATGAGGGGTTCGTCAGCGGAAGCGACGAGGGTGATTCTGATGCAGAGGTCGAGTTCAACGAGGGCAAGCTTGGCAAGATGTTCCGGAAGGATGTCGACAAGGACGCTAATGAGGAGGATATGGCCTTCGCCGACAGCGACTCAGACCTGGGATCAATGTCCGAGCTGGATGGTGCGGACGAAGACGAAGAATACGACTCGGACGAGGAGGCTGCCGCTCTACGGTGGAAAGACAACCTGTCCGGGAAAGCCTTAAAGCTCCATGGCAGGAGGCGCTCATACCACACCGGTGATCTTGCAAGGCTCATATATGACGAGTCGATGAGCCCCGAAGACGCACTAAACCGATGGAGGGGCGACGGCGACGAAGAGGAGGATAACATTGAAGACGATTCAGACGATGAGGAGTTCTTCAAGAAGTCAAAACAGGAGAAGGAGGATGCTGCAGAAGACAGGTCGATACCCGCATACGACTACGAGGCCCTCGCGGCGAAGTGGGCGGAGCAGGACAGGGTGGAGGCGTTGCGTCGCAGGTTCACATCCAGCTTTGGAAGACGCGGCGGTGATGACGGCGAAGACGACGATGGCATGGGAGGTGACGGCGACGGCGACAGCGAGGGAGACGGAGAGTTCCAAGATCTCGAGGCCGAGCCCCAGGGCGAAGAGGCACCGCAACAGACGACTGCCGAAGAGATCGAGGCGGAACGAGAGAAGAACGCCAAGCGCAAGGAGGAGCTCAAGCAGCGGTTCGAAGAGGAGGATCGAGAAGGCTTCCTCAACGACAAGGCCAACGCGCGGCGGGACGGCGGCGACGTGCAGGAGTTCGGCGAGGACCAGTGGTACGAGGCGCAAAAGGCGGTGATCCAGAAGCAGCTGGACATCAACAAGGAGGAGTTCGAGACGCTGGACGAGCGGCAACGCTCGGCCGTCGAGGGCTACCGCGCGGGCAAGTACGCCAAGGTGGTGCTCGAGGGCGTGCCGGCCGAGTTCGTAACCAAGTTCAACTCGCGAATGCCCATCGTCATCGGCGGCGTGACGGCGACCGAGGACCGCTTCGGCTTCCTCCAGGTGCGCATCAAGCGTCACCGCTGGCACAAGCGCATCCTCAAGACCAACGACCCGCTCATCTTCTCGCTCGGCTGGCGCCGCTTCCAGACGCTGCCCATCTACAGCACCACCGACTCGCGCACGCGCAACCGCATGCTCAAGTACACGCCCGAGCACATGCACTGCTTCGCCACCATCTACGGGCCGCTCATCGCCCCAACACGGGCTTCGTCTGCTTCAACTCCTTCTCCGCCAGCACCCCCGGCTTCCGCATCGCCGCCACCGGCACCATCCTCAGCGTCGACGAGTCCACCGAGATCGTCAAGAAGCTCAAGCTGACGGGACACCCCGCCAAGATCTACAAGAACACCGCCTTCATCAAGGACATGTTCACCTCGTCGCTCGAGATCGCCAAGTTCGAGGGCGCCTCCATCAAGACCGTCTCGGGCGTCCGCGGCCAGATCAAGCGCGCCCTCTCCAAGCCCGAGGGCCACTTCCGCGCCACCTTCGAGGACAAGATCCTGCTCAGCGACATCGTCTTCCTGCGCGCCTGGTACGCCATCAAGCCGCGCCGCTTCTACAACCCCGTCACCAACCTCGTCGGCTGGCAGCCCATGCGTCTCACCGGCGAGGTGCGCCGCGCCCAGGACCTCGCCACGCCCCAGCCCAAGAACAGCCAGTACCGCGCCATCGAGCGCGAGACCCGCCACTTCAACCCGCTGCGCGTGCCCCGCGCCCTCGCCGCCGACCTGCCCTTCCGCTCACAGATCGTCCAGACCAAGAAGCAGAAGAAGGAGACGTACATGCAGAAGCGCGCCGTCGTCCTGGCCCCTGGCTCCGAGGAGAAGAAGGCCCGCGCCCTCATGCAGCAGCTGCTCACCATCCGCAATGAGGCTGCCGTCAAGCGCCGCGCCAAGAAGGACGAGAACCGCGTCACATATAAGAAGAAGCTCGCCGCCGAAGAGGAGAAGAAGGATGCCCGCGAGAAGCGCGAGTCCAAGGAGTACTGGCGCAAGAACGGCCGCAAGCGCAGCGCTGCCGAGGACAATGCCGCTGGCGGTGGCAAGCGGAGGAGGTGAAGACCGGGATGAGGTTGGACACCGTAGCGTGTGTGGATGGCCAGTTAAGGATGGTAAAAAAGATAGACGTGTGTGTATACCTTGTTGGGTTGGCGTTGGCGAGAACACAAAATCAATACAGTTATCCAAAGAGCTTTGAAAAGTCCAGATCAGCTAACATGCGAGAGTGAGGATGTACATATCTGTCACCGGAGTCCCAGGCATCATCCCCCACCCACCTCGAACGGCTCTCAGGTCCAATGTATAATCAAATCACAATGGTTATTCACACAGGGCAAACAAGCCTTCAAGCATAGAGAAAAATACAAGTTGTAATTGTGCAATCTCAACTAAAGGGAACCAAGGAGAAAATGCCCAAGCCCCAAGCAAGCACACACAATGTACAGTCCGTCAACACCAAGCTTCAAGAATCAGGGCAGCAAAAAACGAGCCTCAGGCCAAGCACATCCATCAGCAACGGACGCGTAATTAAAAGGTCAGAAACACTCCTTTCCTCATCAGCATGAAGTTCGTCCTCCCCATCCACCATACCAATCTCAACCACCGATGTGGCATTGAGACTCCCCTCCTCGATGAAGGCATCGCCATCTGTCCTTCCCGTAACTTTTTCGTCCATGGCAATCAACCCGAGTCATTGTCGCATTGTAGGTTAGGGAATGCTCCGAAAAACCAGTTCACGCCAAATTTCAATTTGACAAGTCCTTTGCCCTCGATTAAAGAAAGACACGCGCTCCGAAATGCCGTCAAACATGTCATTGCCTAGGCCAGCTATGCCCTTTCTCAAGTCGTATACACGTGGAAATCGCATCGTATCGGCCGTTTAGAGCTGACGGACAGGCTCCGAGTCGGGGGCGCCAAAAGGCTCCTCCTTAGGGACCTCAGGGAAGTCGACCTTCTCGGACTTGACGGGCTCCTCGGTGGGAGGGTTGGGGAACTCAGGCTCCTTGGCGACGGGAGCAGCGGGCTCGGGCTTGATGATGATCTGGCGCGAGGCAGGCTTGCTGAAAAGGTCCTGGACCTTGCCAGTGTAGTCGCCAACATACTGCTTGCCGAGGGCAGAGACCTGGCCAATTTGCTTCGAGGCAACATCCTTAACCTGGGCAGTCTGAGAGTTAATCAAGTCGGAGGCGTGCTGAATCTGAGTATCGATAAGCTCTTGGTTGGAAGTGTAAACCAGAGGCACGAAAAAGATGACGCTGGCACTGATGACGGCAAGGCCCCAGTAAGGAACGAGCTTGACCAGAAAGTAGGAGATGAACGCAGCAACCCAAGCCTAATAACCTCTGTTAGTTTCGATCTGTGATGTTTGATTTGGTGACAGTTAACTTACGGCGCAAGAGGCAGCAATGTTCTCAGCGAAGATGATGCGCTGGGCCTCAATAACGAAGAAGTTGACGAGCTCGTGGACATCCCCGATAAGGGTATCGAGAGTGTCGCGGGGAACGGTATAGTATCGGCGAGGTCGGACCTGGGTAGCCAGGCCGTTGTTGAAGACGGCCTTACCGACAACCTCAGCGAGGACGGTCACACCCAGGATCATCCATGAAAACTTAAAGCCCCATCGGAGGATATCGAGGTACCTAGCCGAGAAAATGAGAGCAACGATGGTGACATAGGCGATAGCAGAGGCACCTTGTTTGACGAGAATATTAGCGTACGGGTTTGGAGAGCAAGTTCAGAGTGGTCTACTCACGGGGGTTGTTCCATGACAGGAGCTCGGAAAAGAAGGAGTGGTAGTGGGTGAGAGGCTGGCCGGTGGCAGCACGGTTAGAGGGCGTGCGACGAGCAGCAGCGAGGTTGGAGAGCTCGTTGGAAGCCTTCTGAGTGTGATCCATGACGTTCTGAGCGACGGGACCTAAAAGGGGCGAAAGAGCCGGTGTTAGCAATCGTGGTCGGTTGGTCGGGATAGCAGCGAGGAAGTTTTCCGCTACATGCTAGAATGGGGGTTGGGATCACGTACCGTTGGTGACGGAATCGTACGCAGCAGCGGCGTCTGGAGGTATAAAGTCAGTCGTTCGGTTCATGTCAAAAGGTTTCGATGGGAGCGGGACTGGAACACTGTGGAACATATGTTAGCAAAGAGGCCTGGGTCCGAATTGTCCCGGGGATGATGCAAGAGACGAGACAACGCAACATTGGAATACGCACCCCACTGGTCTTTGTGGCTTCGTAGAGAGAGGCTCCGTTGACGGCCGGGGCGGAATCAGCCATGGCGAAGGTGGAGGTGAGGATGGTGGGAGTGCGGTGTGTGGTGTATGAAGCAGGATTTCGAGGTGAGAGCAGCAGAGGAGCAAAGCAGTCTCAGGTAGCGTTCGAAGAGATAGGACTCAGGAGGTCTGCGAGAGAAGAACGAAGGGCGGCGTGAGTAAAAAGTGGCCCGAGAAGTTTGGTGGTGGACCGGTGGTTGACACTTGCGCAGTCGATCTTCCGATAAGGGGCGGAGGAGAGAAACGGGCAAGGCAAGCGAGCCAGTCCAGGAAAGGGAAGGGAAAATTAGACGGAGAACGTACCTTGCAGTGGGAAGTGGCAGGCTGGGAGCGCAGCAATAAAGCGGCAGGGGGGGCCGGCAGACCAGACAGCAGAGCAGAGACGACGCAGGAGCGGCAGACACGTAGCAGAGCTGTATTCGTAGTAGGTACTAGGGCGATGGATTGGATATGATGGAATCGTGTTTTTGGAGGAGGAAAGATCGTGATGGATGGAGAGGGAGAGAGATGGAGGGTTGAAATGGGAAGGAAGAAGAAGACAGAGAGCGAGAGATGGGGAAGGACAGGTCGTCGATGGTGACGCAAGTGACGCCTTCCTTTGTTGCCGAAAACCAGGTTCTCAGGTACAGCGAGCGATAGTGAGCGATAACGACCACCACAGTGGCCAGCCACCGAAGGCAGCAGCCCTAAAGACACAGCGCCAACCTCCCCCAAAGACCACATCACTGCATAGTCTACCTAGTACAGGCGGCTATCTGTGCCAGCTCGCCCGTGGCGGGAGCTTGGGCCGCTACACAACGCCCCGGAACCGATTTTTTTTTCTGTCTCTGACGCAAACCTGGAAGCTTTGTTTTGTACTAGCATAGCTAAAGCTAGCAGCACCTCTAGCTCCCTGGCAGTGGAGGTATCATAGCAGAGGCGGATGACGCATGTCGAGGACCTGGGGGGAACTTTCGTTTTGTGGCAGCTGCGTCGTAATAGCAGGTACCGTCGAGGTCGCTGGCACACCCACTCACACACAACACCAGGGCATCCAAACACGCCTCCTTCATCCTCCGGCCGACCCGCCGCCATCACTCACACTCCCAGGTGCCGAAACCAGGACATTCAGGCGAGACACCATGTAGTTACATCCAAGACCAAACGTCTGATTAGTCCAACTTTATCAGAAAGAGGATATGCTTTTCCCGGATATGTGTGGCAGCTGCTCTCCCTACCTATCCAAAAGGAAAGCAAACAACAAAGAAAAAGGCTGCCTAGGCCGAACTTGCCCCTTGCATCAACTTCCAGGGCCCCCCTCCCCGTCTCCATTGTCCAAATGAATGATGCTTTGACGTGAGATGATCTGGTCATTTTCCGAAGCGGAGCCCACAGTGCCCGCCGCCAGTCCATGCATGTGATAATCACGCTAAACAAGGCACAACGGGAAGGGGGTAAAAACAACACACTGGCCTCTTTCTGATGAATTTTTGTTTTTTGACGATTGAATTTCCTGGGATTGGATGGATGGATATTCGCCAAACCAAATAAAAACAAAAAAATGGCTGTGCACCCGGCAACTATCATCAACCAACGGGTACTATATCCACTATGAGATTGCTGGGATTATAATTGCCATCATCTATTCCACTTCGTTCGCTCGACGCACGACCTCTCAAACCCGGCCTGGAACTCACAAAGTCTCCGGACAGTTCCGGTTTACCCACTACGTATTGGGTCGTGTGCAGTACCTACGCAAAGAGTACAGGTCCGCCTCGAGCCACAATATTATGCAGGTATTCATGCATGCCATGGCAGCACAGCGCAGGACCTGGGGCGGTTTGTGGGTCGGTACCTCGTTGCACTTGTACTGGGTTCGTACGGATACATGTCACCACCGTTGGATGGATGGATGGACTGACGTCTAGTTGAACTGGCGCTGTGACAGGCACAAAGTATGCATGTATCCATCCATCATCACAACGTGTCAACGCTGAGTGGTCCGATCCCGAACGGGGAATACCATTTGTTTGTGGTGGGGGATTCGTACCCCGTACTCCGTACTGACGCAATCCATCATGCCAGCCGCCTTCTCTCCAACTCAGTTGAGAACTCCTGTTAGATTCCGTCCCGCCCCAACATCCCCTCCAATCCCCGTAATTCGTCCCACGATGCCAAGCTTGTACTTGGGTACAGTAGTCGAAAGTGCCTCCAGCTGCCGCCGCCTTCGTGCCGCCCCGCGTCTCCATATTCATCTCATCGCACCTCTCCATTGGTCGAAACCCACTCATGATGCCGTCATCCATCATCATCGTCCTCACCATCAACTCCTCTACCCCCACCTGTACTTGTACTGTAAACTCCAAAACTGAATTGTAAATGGTTTGTGATTGGAGTAATATGCTTTGATTATGGGCTCAGCGGCTCTATCCCGCCACGCGCCTAAAGTCTGCCTTAGAAGCAGTGGAAAAGACCGAATCCCTAACTCCCTTGCTAAACTAAACAAACGCCCGAGCAATGATTATAGTGATGATGAAGGAAGAAAAGAATCAAGATCAGAGGCGGTGCATGCAATGCCAAACAACCCAGTCCAAAGGCCATGCAAATGCCACATCAGTTTCCGCCATCGCTTTTTTCCCCAACACATACGCTCACCAACGTGGAGGGTTCAATGCTCAATATCTACAGAGAAGCATCGACAAAAAAAAAAGAGCAGAAGAGGAATGTCCAGTAATGAGAGTGTGTCGCGTGACCATCATGACGCCACTGAACTGGCTTGTGAGTGGGTGCGCAGTGGGAGGCGTCTTAAACTCCTTCATCTTCGCCAACCCCAAAACCCACCCCCAGACGAAGGTGATCCTGATGCCGTTGGCCCTGGCTTCGTCGGCGTCTCAATTGGAGGCGTCGTTCCATGGCCAGATAGCAGGCCAAACACGCCCATTGGCCCTGATTGTGATGCCGATGATGCGTGTGTTGCCTCGCTGTGCCCCAGCCCATGCGCCTTGCGCAAAGACTCAAGCTTCTGCTTCGTCTCTTCAGCTTCCTGTCTAGCCATTGCCTCAGCCGTCTTGGCCTGTACGAGTTCCAGCAGCAGGGTCTCGTTCTCGCTCGGTGACGGTGCCGGGGCCGTCGTTGTGACTACCGGCATGGCCTCGTGGCCACGCGGCAGGGACGACATCCTCTTGTTGAAGACATTGCCATTAGGCCCGCCGTTGGCCGGTGTCGACTTGCTGCGCCCTAGCTTGAATTCTCTCAACCCAGCACCACCAGATTTGTTCCACTCTAGTTCTGGTTCCCGGGTCGGTTCATGTGCTGAGCAGGCCGATGCCCGCGTTTTCAGGGCGTGCATCTGCTTTTCTACCCGCTGCTTATCTTGGTGGAGTGTCCTAACATGAGCGTGGCTTTCCCGGAGCTGCTCCTTGACCGACGCCATCTCTTGATTTAGGTCGTTGATCTGACGACTGTACTCTTGGGACTGAGACATAGCACTGGCGAGCTGGTCTTTCATGTGCCCAAGCTCCTCACGTAGCTGTACCTTGGATTGCATCATTGAGGACCGCCGTCTGTCCTCGTCAGTCTGGAACCTACGCTCGACCAAATCGAGCAGGTTCGACAAATCTTCCGTCGATGGGGCTTCCGTCTTTTCATTCCCATCGTCATCTTTTGGTGCATCGGTCGTATCAGGTGTAAGTTTCCTGCGGCCTGTACCCTCGTCGTCGGAGGTCTCTTCCTCCAGAGTCTCTTCGTCATCCACTGTCGAGATCTTGACCTCCGGATTGATCGATTCCGTCGACCCCGAGTCCCTGGTCGCTTTTTGCCTTAGTCCGCTGAGAAGCGACTGAACAGCCTTACGGTCCTCTTGTCGCTCTTCCCGCTCACGCTGGAGCTGGTTCGAGAGAAGCGCATGGTTTCGTTGCAATTCGCTTAATGCGGTCAACAAATCCTCAATTTGACTGTGCAGGTGTCGCTCGTCGCTATTCTTTTGTGAAGTCGCCGACTTGATTCCGACGGGAGTCGACTCGCGGGTGGTCCCATCCTCGGTGTTGGAAGAGTCCCGTGTCAAACTCGTCGCATCCGTCGACGCAGAACTGGTGACGCTTGCGGAGCTAGCTTCCATCGAGTTCAATGTTGATGCAAGGCTCTGCTTCGATGCGCTGCGACGCAACATACTCAAAGGCCGCGACGGCGCGCTGCCAGGGCTGAGGTTAGCGGACCTGGGCGACAAGCTGGTGGTAGATGAAGCCCAGATGCGACCCAAAAAGCGGCTGGCTGCTGTGGTGATTTCCGATCCTCTCCCGGGGCTTGTGGCTGCAGTCTTGGATTCCTTGTAGCTTTGTTCCAACTGTTGCATGCTCTCTCTCGTAACAACGCCCGTCAATCCAACAAAGTCTTGGACAAATTCATCGGCGTTGTAATGATAACAATCCCAGAGGCCGCGCGAAAGGAGAAGCGTCATTATATCCTCCATCTCAGGGCAAGCCAATAGTCGCGCCTCATTCTTCCGCATCAGGGATAGCGCCACTCGCATGATCGTTTCCGATGCGCCTTCGGCGAAGATCACATCGTAGATGCGAAACAGCATTGGCAGGGGACACGTAACCGCGAAGAAGCTGAGAAACCATTGCGAAACATATGCAGGGTCAACCTGGAGTTCCTCCATGTGGTTCGATAATACCGGAAGACTCTGTCGCAGCAGCTCTCGAAACTGGTAGATGCGCACATGAAGCCCTGAGAGGTCGGGGAGGAAGCACGCCCGCAAATCGTACACCTCCATTAGACTAGGTTTCTTGTCAGTGCGCCACGTTCCGACGGATTTGGCAAAAGCTAGAGTTCTTACCGGACCAGAACGCAAAAGGCCTGTTTATCGGGCATATGCATCAGTAATGGGCCAACCAGAAAGGCTAGCCCTTGGCAGTAGCCAATCTTAGTGTCGTAGAGACTGAAGCACTTGAGGACTCGGCCCAGCATGCGCTGTCCGTCTCCTTCCGGATCCCGGAACATGTCCACGCCAGGAAAGCTTCGGCCCAGGTCCTTGCCAATGATGACTTCGTAGGGGCTGGACTCGCCGGACAATCGATCGTATTGCTCTTCCAATACGGAATCCCGAGCGCCAGACATGCTCTGCCAAACGACTCCTCGGAGTGGGGGAGGAATGCCCTTGCGGATCTTGTTCGACAGAAGCGTCGGCAGTCGGGCAGCAGTTTGTTGGTAGTCCTTGACCAGAGCCGCATAGAATTCGAGGTCTGTCATCGGTGGAGGGGGGAGCATCGAGTATCGTAGAGCAGGGGGTGTTGGACCCTGGACCATCTGTCGGAGCTGAGCCATTGAGGGAGGACGAGGCTTGCTGACGGCACTGCGTCCCACGGTAGCACGGTCGACGCCTTGTACTTTGACGCTCTTCGGGTTCGTAGCCAGCTTTGCATTTTCCTGTTCAAGTCGTGCCAGCAAGAGTGCCGTAGACTGTTTGGGTCAGCACGTTTGCTCTTTCAATGCAGGGAGGGAAGGGGGGGGGGGGGGGGGGGGGGGGGGGGGGGGGGGGGGGGGGGGGGGGGGGGGGGGGGGGGGGGGGGGGGGGGGGGGGGGTTGCAAACGCACATTGTCTGTCTCTTCATCCTTGGTCTGCTCGTCTTCGGTTCTCTCCAGCTGCTCCCAATTCACTCCTCCTGGTCGTCCGAGGAATGACCATCATCAACTCATCTTGCAGAGTCCGAGTAACGATAGGGGGTGGCATGATCGCCGTCACGTCACGGGAGTCTCTGTGTCTGCTGCCTCTCCCGTGCTCGAAGCGTCCACCGCCTCTTCTTCGCTCTCTTCGTTGACGTCTTCGAGCTTGGCGATGTCCTCGTCGTCGATTGTGACGGTGTTTGTCAGGTCGAGCTTGATGCCCTTGGTCACGTCGTCAACGAGGCCGTCGTACCCAGGATCCTTGGTCGGCGTCGATTGAGCCGTGTCGGCATCGGAACTGGTCGTGCCGGAGTCGAGAATGAGGGAGTCAGGTTCGGAGAGCCGAACGGTAACCATGGAATCGTGTGCCATCTTGGGGGTCTCGGGACTTGGGTCCCATACTATCGTGGAAGCTGGTGCAGCAGGCGCCGTCGAAGGGAGAGACTCATGGTCGCTCTTTGGGGCGTCCGTGTCCATGCCTGTCTCCCGGTAGGGTGGAGGAGTTATATCGTTGGGGCCAGGACTGGAACGAAGAGTCAGACACAATCCAGTGTTGACGGAGGGTCCCTCTCGGAGAGGCGCTGTTGGAGCTTCCAAGCTCGGTGTCGCGTGCTCAAAATGTCTGGATATCAAGAGAGAGTGAAGCCGAAGCCGGTGTCGAAACTAAACGAGAGACCTGAGAGGTAGCCAACCTGGGTGAGGACGCGGCTGGGATGTTGCATCGAGGGGTGCTTCCACCACGGAGTCTGGAACGGGGAGGAGCTGCCGCGATCTCGGACTCGGGGACTCGGGATCACGGGGGGGCTCACGGGACTGGGCGCTGGAGGAAGTCTGGAAGAGCACGGAGGGTTCGGCGATGGCGACGGCGCTGCGAGGCGAGGCGAGACGAGATGAGAGAGGCGAAGAGGCGGGCAGAGTCAGTGAAACAGAGGCTATCCCGACGGACGAGTCAAGAAGATCAACGCGTTGAGAATGATTGTGGGGATTTTTGGAATCGAGGATCGTCTGGGCGTTTGGCAATCTGACTTCTCGAGCACTCGACCTCCAAGGGGGGGGCAACATGTCTGACTAGGGGGCGGGCGATAGCGAACGACGCCCCAGCAATGAGCCTATTCGGTCCCCTGATGTCCGCTCGTAAGGAGTCGCTAATTAACCATCGTTCCAGTGCCCAGCAGTCCCCAGGCCACCACCTGCGACTCGCTGAAGGTGCCCACTGGGTGGCCACTGAGGTGCGCGGGCCGGCTGCGAACCCCCCGCCAAGACCAGCAGTGTCCACAGAGCTAAGGTAGGTACCGGACCTACCGCGCCAGGTGACTGGGGACCTAGCCCTGTTCTAAGGCCAGGGGGTAACAACAGCGCGAGAAGGGAAAATACCTACCTGGTTCACCTACTCTTGGGTCTGATTGTCGTTCACAATCACCCAATTGCTGTTTGTTGTTCAAGACACTACCGGTACTGTCGCGGATTGCCGTCGTGGACGGGGCGGCTCGTTCCCGCATTGGGTCTGGTCGGAACGTTGACGGGCATGCTGAGCATAATTTGCCATTTCACAGACCTTGAACAACAAAGGCCCAACCCGGTTGGACTCGACACGATGTGACATAGTTATCCGTGGACGCTTCGGGGTCCACGGCCAAGGATGCTGGATAAACTCGGATGTCATGTTATTGGTAGGTATATCCTTTCAGTGGGATAGCAGCGGCCTGCCCGGCTGTCAGTCTGTCAGTCAATGCCCTGAAGTCTCCATCCCGTCCAGGTCGACCGCCAGACCGCTGACCGAAAATCCAGGGGTAAAGTTGAGTCGTCCCCACGCGGTAAAATGCAGGGACCCTACCCTGTCTCTACTGTACATAGTACATGCCCGCTCCGGAGGAATCTTGGTTCCTGTGGCGTAGGTCAGTGCACCACTCATGTTGTCTCGTCTGCCTTTTTCATGCGCTTCACTGCAGGGATGCCGAGTTTACCCTGCACTGACATGATGACAACCGCCGCAACCGATGTTCTCGACAAGCCGCCGTCAGCACGCAGAACCTACAGCATGAAGTCGAAGCCAAAACATTAGTGCGATCGGCTTATTTGAGGGTTTGATTTCGCCCCGTAAGTTAAAGCCTGCTGGGTGCGTCCTCCGAACCATCGGTAGATCGATATATCCACTTGGAAGACGACATGGGTAACTCAGGAATGGAAGCAAGTACACGGCCAAACTGACACGACTCGCAACAAAAATAGTGACGCCAGAATCGGTGCTACCTCCACATTTGGCCATGCATAGTACGCGAGGGCGCCTGACCGCACTTGACTTCTGAACTACCTACTTTGTCTCAGTGTCCACAGAGGTGGCGAGGAGACGACGCAGCAGACGTACCGCAGAAATAGAAATAGAGAAAATTAGATGATGGTAATGCTAAGCGTAAGAGAGAAAAATTGATCTTGCACTAGAAATCAACGATACCCGAGCTTGCATCATCTATGGTATTGTGAGATTTAATTAAGAGTGAACTCATGGCTGGCTATGTCCCAAGGGAGCCTTGGTGGAGTCGCGAAGGCTCAATGTCTGTAGTAGCTATGTCTAGGGTCGCTTATCCTTGACAGTATCTGGGTAACATATCTGATTTATAGGTAGGTACACTTTTAAAGTAACCGTGATAGGCTAGGCACTGAAACAAGCACATCCGATGTTATTCGGAAGTCTAGTAACTACCTTTGCGCAAGTTAAAAGAACCGGTGACATCGTTGAGGCAATGTCAATTTCATGACTGGTAGCACATTATGTTCCAACAGATGTTCTATTTGAAAACATTTGACTAGGTACAAAGCTATCACAAGAAATCCCTTCAGCCATTAAAACCAACTCTTTAGCCTTGTTACGCTGTTTGAAGCAACTCCAACAGTCTATCGCAGCCACACTCGTTCTACTTTTGCTGTTAGCTCCAAGTAGACTTCCCATCAACTGCAGCGGACATATTAACGTACTGGATTCCTTGAATAGCTCTATTCTTGAAGTCCTTGGACTTGGATGCCCGGTCTAGTTTCGTTATTCGAAAATCGGCAACCACATCAGGTCTCTCCTTGTCAGGACGTAGTTTCGATTCGTTCAACGAATCCCAGCCATGCAAACATTCTGTGTCGAGAGCCCGCCCCTTCTACCTATGAGTGTTCTGAATACAGAGAAAGGGAGAATACTCCAGATCATACCACTCCGCTGGGTTCTGACGAGACCCAGCAGTAATACTTAGACGACAGACTTCACACCTGTGTCTAGCATAACGGCATTTACTCTCGAGTCTTGAAAACTAACGGAGGTATCTACGATGGCCGGCGTTTTACGAATAGAGGCACTGTCATGATAAAGTAGCCCCGAACACAACCTCAAGTTTGGCAACGCCTTCCTTTGGCAGCTGATTAGCAAATATCGGTGACTTTTTATCCCTGAATAGAGACACAATAAAGTCCCCCAATCCAGGCCATATCGTATCGCAGGTTCTCATGCGAGAACAGGACAACGGTGACGTATAAGATCAACGGTAGCAGAAAAGACGGCGTTTCTTGTATAACAGTTATTCCCAATTTGAAATGTTCCGAGAAATGGTTAGAAGGAAGATATAGTAAAATACTACGGTGAAATCTCCGTACAAAAGAAGGACAACTTAGAGGTACTAGTAAAGCACAGCACTAGAGGAAGAGGACAAACATAAAATGACGGAGACAATTCTCATGAAGGCAGCAATGACCCGTTACGACCGGTATGATAGACCTCTAGACCAGCCATCAGAAATCAAGCACAAGAGCTCAACGACAGGAGTCCTGATGGATCAAGATGGAGGAGATGGAGTTGCCCTTTGCCATGTGCCATTTTGAGATATGTCAATCAGTTTGTTTGCATGAATGTAAATACAAACCCTGTTCGAGAATTGGCTCTGCCTGCATCAAGCCATCCCTCTGTCCTTGTTTCCATATGTGGTATGAAGAGTTACCTCCCAGTTGGCGAATCAGACTCTGTGGCGCATTTCTCACGCACTAAAAACGCCAACATCGACAACTGCTGCCTAACAACCACAGGCTCTTTCTCATCCACAACCTCGCCAAGAGATCCAGGCGGCAGAATATCTATGGCATCGTGGCAGATTCTCCACCCTGAGTTGCAGCTGATGATATGGGAGCAGTTGGCCCGTCTTCCTAACATCAGGATACAGGACGAAGAGTCTTGCCCTGCCGGCACACTTCGACGCGGCCGCCTGGTTAGTTATGCTTGTGTCAACCGGGAATGGCAAGCTTTCTTCGAGAAGAAGATCTTCCGACACCTTACGATATATTCATCGTGTATCGAAAACCTCGGAACTATGCCCCGACGTCTGAGGAGCCTCGTTGCGCGTATCTGGCTTCGCATTACGCTGACGGACTACGGATGCCGTCTTTGCGCGGGATTTCCGATCAATTCCGATTACTCATTCGATAACCAAATCTTTCAGAGCCACATGCTAAGTCTATTTTCCGTACTGAGCACTTGGGAGGAGCCCACTGGTGAGGGCGGGAGAGGACTGCTTCTGGAGATCGGCCCTCACTCGGCGAGTGACTCTCGCCATAAATTCCGCGACCTGGTCGTCGAGGATGCCGAGGACTCCTTGAACTACACGCCATTGGCCAAGATTCATGATCCCGCACATGGCTGGGTTCTTGGAGAACGCAAGCTCCCAATTAACCTGAGGGAACTGCACAGTATCTTCGGGCCTAAGATAAGACACAAAAGCGACTGCCAACTGCCTTCCGTCGATGTTGTGAAAGCTCTCACAATACGGCGACAAGTCAGACGCGCGTTGGGCTCGTCGGCACTGTCCTGCATCCTTGAGAAGCTTCCAAAACTCGAGTCTCTCTACTATGAACCGTGGAGGCAGATATGGCTGGATAAGCAAGAAAAATGTGACCGAGGTACGATATGTCTAGCTCATAACACACATGGTGCGTGTAGGCTGATCGTGTGTGTTCCTGGTGTAGGCTACGTAACAATGCTTTCCACATTATTGCCCAAGGCCATGAAGAGACTGCATATTTTTGAGAGCTTTAATGAAGACATCATGGATAGGTACTGCCAGCTCGCGGATTCGGATAATCTACTCTTCAACACGGAGCGAATGCCCAATCCTGCAGTTGCAGCTGTTTTGTCTCATATCAGCACGAAACTCGAGCATCTCTCTGCGTCGTTTCTGACCGACGCGCAAGATCTCTTCAAGGCCAGCCTCCCAGACCAGGCGTGGGGAGAGCTGAAGACGCTGGCGATGACGTCCCGTTTGCTCATGCCGGATGGCGACTCGACCAAAAGAGAGGAGCTGATGCTCACAGCAGCAACCGCGGCTGGAAACATGCCCAAGCTCCAGGTGATGGAGATTTGGTGGGGGGACCTGAACGACGCCTGTGTTTTTCGTTATGACACGACGGGCCCAAATGCGACCATCTCGTGGCACGGAACGTGGCAGCTGGAGCTTGGCTCCGAGTTGGTGGCAGCTTGGCAGCCGGTGGCAGTTGGACACAGCGGTCGAAGGCTGTGCGTGGAACGGAGCGAGAAGATACGTGGGAGTCTCGTCAACTCGCACGGCGATGCCATTGCGGAGCTGAAGCTGAAGGTGCAGGTCATCCACCCGGTTTCCTTAAGGCAGACTCGATGCGAGCTTGCCACTAGCTTTTATAACTAAGCCTGTGGTATATCGCCCTTCGTGCAATGCCGATTTTAATGATGATCTTTATGAGGATGTATCGAATAATTAGCTTGGCCAGAGCATCCTTGATACCCTGGGTAAAAGGCCTCTTTCATACATGAGATGAACATGGTAAGTATAATACTAAATACTGGGTTGACATGTACGATGCTAAAGTTCTGGAAAGGTACACCTGTACATAGTATATGCAGTTGTGCTCAGTTGAGGTGTCTCATCTGCAAGACGAACTGAAGTCTGCTGCAGTGAGCGCACTTACGACTCGCGGGAGCAAACGGTCTCCGTTGTGGCGTCTGGGTGACAAGCCATGTCTAATCTGCTCCCTGGTGCACCCGAGCGTCTTGGCCCCCGTTTGGGATGTCGTCTGGAGCGGGCCAAATTACCAGCGGGGCGATGCTCGCTGTCTTGGTCGGCGAGGAGCGAAGAGCCAAGACACTGTCTTCCATTTCCCCGGAAAGAGTTTCAGCTGGGAGGGGGACTTGATGCTTGAAGGGCTTGGAGGGCACGATGGAGAATTCCAGTTGAACGATGCGGTGAGGACGACCTATCACATTGGATGAGGTGAGTTTGAGGTGAGGTGACTGAGGAGGCCAGGAAAAAGGGAGGGCAGCGCGTTTCGCGGACATGGATAATACTCTAGCGTCTTCCTCAGCGTCACACTGCCGAGCCATGGCCCATAAGTGCGTACATCATCATGGACATGGAACGCTTAGCAGAGCCCCGTACTGGCCTCCCGCCCGGCCTCACGACTGGCCTCACGACATGCCGGAAGGACGCATGACACTCTCTCTGATGGGGCCGCGGGCTGCACGGGGGTGGGCAACCACATGCCAGCCTGGGCGAGCTCATTGGAGTGGCGGTGATCTGGAGCGCGTACCGATGCACGACGAATGCGCCGACGATGCGCCAGCCGGTGTTGAGAGGCGAAGACATTGGCCAACCTCTGCTGCGAACCGCGCGGATTTCCCGGCAGATGCTAGCCATTTGGGATGGATGCAACTGGAGAGACAGACCGCCAGTGTTTGTTATCGCAAAAATGGCGGGGTGGTGGCAGCGATCTGGAGTTGTCCGTGTGCATGCAACATCTGGACCCCTTAAGTGCCCGTAGTATCTACATACGTGAGGTCATTGAGGTACTAGGTGTGTGTGTGAGCCGTGAGGTGGGTGTGCCTGGTGCGTGCCATTGGCGGTGTCGGGTTCTAACCAAAATAAGCGGTCCCCTTTCTGTATCTCTCTCTCTTTCTTCCCCCCTAAAAGGTCGAGTGCGATCGTCTGTGCTTCGACGGATCGGCAATTCGATCCAAGATCAAATGACCATATTGATTCCCAAGATAAAATTGCACGTCGATAGGTGCCGCATTGGCTCGTGCTGGGCGTCGGAGGCCCGTGAACGACCGAGGATACACGGAAAACGAAGGGAGCATGGAAGCCCCCCCATATTCTCACCAACGATGCACGCCTGGCCTTATCTTCTGGTGTTGTTGATCATGGGGTCGCTTAGTTTTCTAACCCAGACAGGCCCAGCCCAGCCCGGCGAGGGACGGGCCAGGGTTGGTTTGGGTTGCATGGGATGGAGAGGTGTGGTGGGTTGTCTATCCGCATGGATGGACTGACTGGGTTCGAGTCTACCGGTACTCTCTGCAGTAGTGTTTGATGGGCACCACGGTCGCGGTTACAGAACCGGAAATCTGGCATCGATGATCGGACGTAGGCGAGCAGATTCAGGCCGGTTCATGTCCGTCATTGCACGTTGTTCTGCCGATGATGTTTTCTTGACGTGCTGCAGGCCAGCCTTAGAAGCTGGTTGAACTGATGTCACTCGGCCCCCTGTCGCCCATCCCTCCCGCCCGCACGGGCAATATCAACCTCAGTACGGAGTACCAACCATCAATTTATGGTGTTGACGGGAGGTATTGGATGGAGGTCCCTGGAGTGGCTTATTGCGTAGACCTGCAAAACACACATCCGGCACACCACCACAATCACCACCGCCATTGGCTTTTCATGCATCCGTCACGCCCCGACAGGATTTCCTACACCGAATGTTCAAGATGCCCTTCCTGCAACTGTCTCGAGCAACCGCGTGTTTTTCACGGCATGGACACAGGTAATTTGCCTGGTACTCCACACCTCTCTGATCTTCTGCTAGGCCGTTTTCTCCAAGGTGGGCTGGGGCCAAGTCATGACAGTAACTATACATTGCAAGCCAATGCCCCGCCTGTCCACCACACAGCCCTGGATAAACAAAGTACTGGGAAAGCTCTGGAGAAGATTCACTGCCAACCACTTCGTACCTACTAAGGGATTTAACACTGAAAAGAAACCTTGATGCGATGGCGTAAGAACCCCCATGCTCGTGCCTCGTAGACCGTCTTCGTGGTGCGCGGTGCGTCAGTCGACAGTTCGTGGGGTGGGGCTGCTACCGGCCATCCCTGTCCACTGGCGTTACACCGTGCCGGCCACTAATGTCCTAGCGCTCTAGGCCCTCCGTCCGTCTTCCAAGGCCGCTGTCGCTGGCCAGGGTCTTAGGTTAGCTTAGCCTCTCTCACTTGGCTCCTTTGGCTCCTGGGATCCCACTCGAGCCTCGAAGCCTTGAAGCCCACGACATTCGCTTGCCCTCTCCTTCTTCTTCCCTTTGCTGTTCTTCCCTCTCCGCGACCCTTATTTGCGTCTTGTGTGTTTCTTCTCCGAGAGCCCGTCTCTCTCGTTCCCTCCTTTCTCCCCCGCCTGCTCTTCCCATGGCGCGTTGAGACGCATCCGCGAGGCGGCACGCTCTCACCTGGCACGAGACTGGACAGGAGACCTTCCCCCCACAACACCATGTTCTCCTCGCTGCTACGTCCCAGGGCTGGCTCCCGTCGCGTCAACCGCCGTCCCGAATCGGCCGGTTCGTTGTCGCCACACCCGACACGCCGCGAATACAGCCTCCGGAGACATGCCACGGCCGATTTCACCGAAGCCGACGATGACGATGCTGACGATTCCAACGAGGAGGGCCCTGCTCCCAGGTTCCCCAACGACCGCCATGTTGACGATGAAGGCGAAGGCGACGACGACAACGATGACAACAACCGGCAGAACGTGGTCGGCAACGAGGACGGTCGTCGTGGTGCCCTACCCGTTCTCCCTCTCTTTTCTGCGAGCCACTTGGGTTCGTTGCTCCCGCCGTTCTAATCGTGGGATTTACTAGTTCTGACCATTGTCTACAGACTCTTTGCCCATATACCACCTCACTCATGCCATCCGAATAATTGTGTCCACCCGAACCGAGACGACCCTCACGTGGGACCAACTTCGATCCCCCCAAGTCTCCCAGTTCCTCGTCAAGCCAATGCAGCAGCAGATCCGCACCACGCACTTCTCTCGCGCGACCCTGTATGCCCTCATGGCCAACTGCCTCCAGTTCTGCAAGGAGGGCCAGCGATATCCCAGTAACGCGGGCATCAGCAGCACCCGGGCCAAGGTCTGCGAACTGCTCGCCCTGAAGCTGCTCAAGGAGTACAACACTCGTGAGCTCATCGATGCCCTCGCCTATGACTTCTACCCCTTGCAGGGGCTTCCTGGAGCGCAGCCCCCTCCTACTGCCACCCGCAAGAGCCCTCCCATCCCCAAGACGCAGTTGACTGCTTCCCGCACGTCCACCCTCGAGGTTGCAATCCGAGCCTCAGCCAAGCACTTCCTTGCCCACCCCGTCGTCGTGCAACAGCTGGATGCCATCTGGAGCGGTGCCATTACCTTTCACTCATCTGCGGATAGTTTGCATCGTGAAGCCCCTGACCGCAACGGCAGCGGCCAGTTTGGAAAGGCCAATGACAGAACCCCGTTGCTCGGGTCCCTACCTCCCAAAGAGGCTGACCCCCATGTGCCACTCGGGAGACGAAGGGTGACGCTCTACGATCCTCGACAGGCGTCGCTCCTCAAGCTTTCCCGCCTCAGAGTCCCTCGATATAGATTCTTCCTCTCCACGCTGTCCCTCGCTGTATTGATTGGCCTCTTTCTCGCCGTTCTCGCTCAGCGCTCCGTCCAGATCACAGGTCTGGAATTGATCTTCTGGTTCTGGAGTGCCGGCTTTATGCTGGATGAGCTTGTGGGTTTCAACGAACAGGGCTTTGCGCTTTACATCATGAGTTTCTGGAACATCTTTGATCTAGGCATCCTCATGCTCCTCATCGTCTATTACTGCATGCGTGCGTATGGCGTCTTCCTAGTCGACCCTCATCACTGGAATGATATGGCGTATGATGTCCTTGCGGCGAATGCTATCCTGCTTCTGCCCCGAATCTTTAGTATTCTTGACCACTACCAGTACTTCTCTCAGCTCCTCATCGCCTTCCGGATGATGGCTGTTGATTTGGCTGCTGTGTTCATCCTTATTGGGATTCTCTGCAGTGGATTCTTCGTTTTCTTCACTCTGTCCAAGAACTCGTTCGAGGCGAGTGAGGCTGCATACAAGATTTTCCAGTTGCTCATGGGCTTTACGCCAGCTGCTTGGGACATGTGAGTCAACTCTAAGCACTGTTATCTGAGAGGTTTGACAAAACGCTAACGAGAATTAGGTGGCCGACATACAATTGGCTGGGGAGGGCTTTGTTGGCCCTGTTCCTCATTATTTGTCACTTTCTAGTCGTGTAAGTTCATCCTCAGGCTGATAAACTCACTTGCTAACTTGTTTGTCAAGCACAATGCTCATCACTGTCCTGACCAACTCATTCATGACGATTGCGTCCAACGCCAATGAAGAGCACCAGTAAGTACAAGAGCGCCCTAAACTTGAGCGCCATTCTGATCGAAGTTTAGGTTTCTGTTCGCCATCAACACCATTTCCATGGTAAAGAATGATGCCTTGTTCTCCTACGTTGCCCCCAGTAACATATTCGCGTGGTTGCTTATGCCACTGCGATACTTCATGCCGTTAAGGCATTTCGTATGGGTGAACCGGACTATCATCAAGATCACTCACTTTCCCGTACTCTTCTGCATCTATCTGTACGAGAGGCTTTGGCTGGCTCCGTCTATGTATGAGCCAACCGACTTGGTGGAGAACCCGGGTCGTGATCGCACCATCTCATTTGCAGACCCGGCATCTAGAGCAGCACTCTTCAGTCCTAGTGTCCGAGTCCGTGAGGAATCGGTTGCAGGGTTCCAGAAAGACCGGGCTCTAGAGGAGGTGTTTAGACGTGTCCCAGATCCACTCACCCTGCGGACGCAGAGACGCCACGAGAGGAGAAAAACACAAACGGCTATCCGCAACTGGATGGACCAGCATGACGAATCGGGGGTGTCACCAAGCAATTGGCCTACGCTGGAGGGCGGCGCCGTTCCTAGCTGGCAGAGGAGGTTGAGTGTGGGATGGGAACGGACATCCAACCTCAGACGAGTTTCAGATATCAGATCGGCGGCCAGCGATCCCGCTGATCGGCTGTCTAACAACGGCAACCCAATGCGGCCACCGCAGTTCCTGAGACCTCGAGCGGCTCCCGAGATGGCCGAGTACAAAGACCAAACCGACGCGGATGGCGATGACGAGCTGGTCACCAACGACGAGGATGAAGACGACAATGGCACGAACGCTGAACCGAGCCGAAGTAGCAACCACCAAATCCCCGAGGAACCGGAGGACGGTTACTTTGCTAAGCGGATTGCATCGGGCTTCGGAAAATTGGCGTCTTCAGTGAGCTCGTCGGGCAAGGACGTGCCCCCGACTCCTCGACCCAGACGGGGTGGGCACACGCGCACCTTGTCAACCAACACGATTCTCTTCAATCCCCAGGAAATGAAACAGGCCCAAGGCGCTTCGCCAGTCTCGCCGCCACATGCCGGACAACCGCGACCACGAACTAGCGGACGGGCAACTGGTGGAGAGAAGACCCCGACTCACGGTGGACGTCGCAGCTCACCGCGACGGTCGCTGTATGTGGCTGGGTCCAAGCCTCGGCCCGTGATGGCTCCTCGGGGGATGACAGAGACAGGCGGCGTCAGTCGGTCGGCTCTTCTCAGCATCGAACCTCGAAATCGACCACGAGAAGTCAGGAGGCTGTCGTCTTTGGACCTCAGCGCCATGTCAGACCACATCCCGTTCGGTCCTGACGACCCCAACGCAGCCATGCCCGGAAGCTTCCAAACGCAAATGGCCATGGCGATGATGAAGGACAACCGGCTGCGGGCAGCTGGTAATATCGACTCCGGGGACCGAGACCGGATGGGACGACTGGTGCTGGCCCGTATGAGAACGCTGGAGGAGAGCTTCGCGGACGTGATTCAGGAGATGCGGGATCTGAAGAACACGTCGACGGCCTCTACGACTCGACGTAACTCGTCGGGTGATGAGGCCAGAGGCTCACCGATGATTGAAGTCGCGGGACGAGATCGGCTGCGCAAAATCAAGGCCGAGGCCGCGTCGAAGAAGGTGCCCCCTTCGAAAAGACCCGTCAGCCGGAGGAGTATGAAAGAGCCAAAGGCCACCTGGGATATTAAGGGAAAGGGCAAGGAGGTGGCATTCTCGACGGACGATGAGGCGGACACGGATGACGACTTGTTCCACGGGGGTGGTTCGTTATAAAAAGGCACTTGGTGGGAGTTGATGGTGTCGGGTATTAACCCAGTGTGTGCGTGTGTTTAACGGGTGCATAGCCCTGGCGTTGGTGGAATCTTGCTTGGATTGAGGGCGAAGAGGCGGGGACTGAGACATGTTCCAACATGTGGGCAGGGGATGGAGTAATTGTGGTTGTAATTGTGTGAATAGAACCGAGCCTAACCTGACCGGAACCTGTAATTATAGTGTATGCCTTTGTATAGGCGTGCCTTTGCTCTGGAATCCCCATCGTTGGAAGATCTCCATCGTGTATTCATCCTAGTCTCGGACCGTAGTTTCTGGTATCATTCGTTCGGCGAACCGCCGTGATTGCTCCAACCATTGAATTCGCGCCAACGCCCTAGCCCCGATTGCCCCTTGCTGTCCGGCTCGTTCCTCCAATTCCAATATTGATTTCTTTCTCAGACCGGAGATGGCTTAGATGCCGCCGCCGCTGCGGTCGACGGAGACGTACCCATGGGGCGCCTTGCGGGTGCGCTGTTCGACGTCGTTGTGGTTGAGGGCAGCGGCGCGGTATCTGAAGGCGACGGTGGCGGCGGTTGCGGCAGCGGCGAAGACGACGACGGCGGCCTTGCGGCGACTTGAGAGGAGGGAGATTTAGCTTGAGGGACGAGGTCGCGTTCGGCGGACTTACAGGAAGGGACGGGTGGCGAGTGATGAGATGGCGGCTTTGGTGGTTTCCATTGTGGGTGAGAGTAGTCACTGAGTGTGCGATTGGGAGGCTGAAGGTTGATGATAGTGCTAGGGAGGAGGTCGATGGAGGAGGCAAGTAATTGTTTGCTAATGGACGGATGGGGGAAGGATAAGGGGGAGACCAAAGTCTAATAATGTCGAGACCCGAGGGAGGAGAGAGGAGAAGAGGAGGAGACGAGGAGACGAGGAGACGAGGAGAGCTGGGTTGGGTGGTTTATAGATACATACTACTGCCTACCTAGTCTATGAAGTAAATCATTACGTAGCAAGCAACCTAGTTTAGATCTACTGCTACTGTACAGATACACATCCCATCTCCCTTCCGCCCGAGGGTGCTTGGCCTTGGGTGCCATGCCGGGAAGCTCCCGCCACGCTACAGTGCAGTCAGGACATACAGCAAAACAGCTTGGGTGGCAACGGATAGGCGCTCAGGCAGTTTTGTTGGGGACGAAAGACACACCGGTTCGTGGTGGTGGTGGTGGTGGTGAGTGGCGTTGTACATGGGCCGTTCGGTCCCTTGATTAACCTCGTCTTGGTTGCCGAATGCAATGCATGCAACTGCAAGTAGCTAAAAAGTAAGTAGATACGCTTCATGTACGAACAGTTGGAGCTCCGGGGGGGATGGAGGTTAACACGCGACCGCCTTACCGAGACGCAGGGAGAGAGAGAGAGAGTGCGGGGGAGGAAGAGAGAAAAAGCGGGATAGCAGTCGAC
The DNA here is from genome assembly GCA_003934905.1 of Neonectria sp. DH2. Lineage (NCBI taxonomy): Eukaryota > Fungi > Ascomycota > Sordariomycetes > Hypocreales > Nectriaceae > Neonectria > Neonectria sp. DH2. The sequence continues at coordinate 1,299,195 of RQWH01000003.1, read as the reverse complement.
TAGCTTCTTGACTGTCTACGTTGCCTTGCGTTAGCACATTGAGGCCGATTGGATTGTGCAGATAGATGCCTCGGTTGATGGCCCTCGCTCTGAGGGCACCTACCTAATTAGCGGACTAGAGTGTGGAGCCTTGGGGGGAGGGGATCCAGCGTTTCTGGTGATGGTTTGTTTGTACCTTGGATCGTTTATTAAAGTTGCTGATTTATTTAGCATTTGTTTTGTTTGGCTTCCTCTGTTTATGGGCAAGGAGGACAACAAACCGTATAATTCTTACAACGACAATTGATGCTTTGCTGTCTGGGAGGACGACATTGGACATGGAAGGCTTCCAGAGAGCTGGGCAGCTGTACTTATTCAGTGCATCTCTCCAGTAGGTATCCACTCCGTAAGTACATATGCTTGATGCAGTTGCCTAAGAGCACAGGCTGGTGGAGGATATATGTTCGTGCTCGCATGTTACACCGGCCCATAACCTGTCTCCTTTTGACTCTCGCTCATAAGAGAACCAGAAAGGCAAAACCATCGACTTCACAAGCAATCGCCTGACCATTCCATCCGCAATCACCATCCCATGGCGAACCTAGGAATCTGATTGGAGGCAGCACCGTCACCCCAGAAAGGGTCACGATTCCCCGCAGTTCCTAGTAAACCAAAGTACCACTTGATAGTCTACAGTACATGCTAGTCTATGCTGTTGGAGCAGATGGTCGAACATGAGCTCAGACTCAATCGCAAACGGCAAACGGCGTTGGACCCCAATCTTGGGCCAAGCAACAAACCGGCTTTGCTCCCTCCCTAGGAATTGTAAGGGATGTAAACACGACAGGAATTACACAGTAAAACAGAGGCCCCGGGGCAGGTACTTGCTCACGACCAATACGAAGTACATCCTGAACTGGAAATGCGGCTCACCTGCGGGCTGACCAGGACAGCTTCAAGGCAACCACCGCTCAGGCATCAACCTCATGACTCCTTCCTCAGGGATCTGACCAGTGATCAGTTCTTCTTCTCGGCCCCGATTCCGTTCCCACTTCAGATTTCTTCGCTCGCGCCTACACTTTTCCTTCGATTTTGCTTGGGCTTGCCGCTCCGCCTCGAACTTCTCACTCTCTGTGTGCAGCTGCCTAGCTACGCTGTGTTTGGCTGCTTCTTTTGCTCGGCTGCCTGCGCCAGGGTGGCATCGGCCTCTGATCGCTGCGGGCTGTGGGCTGTGCTGTGTGCTCGCGGCTGTGACATTCACTCGGCGTCTTGGTCCGGCCGGCCAACTGCTACAAACCTGCATCAGGCTGCGTCTGTCTCAAAAGATCGCCCCAGACATCTGATTCTTTTATTCACTGGTTCTCTGATTCTCTTCTTCATTTCTTCACTTCTTCACTTCTTCACTTCTTCACTTCTTCACTTCTTCACTTCCTCACTTTTCTTCCTCAACACCATCTCCTCCGCTCGTGCTCAACCGCCAACGCCTCCTCCGAGTCAATCCCCCACTCCACATCCACCTACATCGTAACTCGTACGTTTCTGACGGCATATCCCAACTTCATCTTCCGCACCCACTCATAGCCTCGCCCGGCATGGATTTGGAAGCCCACTGGAACGGCAATACTCAGTACAATGTGCCCTATCACTGGGCCGACTCCATGGACGAAGATGATCCAACCCAGGATGTGACCGAGGTGACTGAGATCATCGACACGGACTCTTTGGGGGCAACTGGCAGTGCCTCTGCTGAGACACATCAGGCCATGGACGCAAGGCTTTCGAGTGCATGGACTAGGAATGATCCAGCTACCGACACAGCTACCGACACAGCTCCCTGGCCCCGAAACGTTAGTATGTCGAGATGGGTGGGACCCCATTTCAACAAACCCTCTGGCCTGGAGGATAAGAACCCACACAGGCTTATGAATCCTTCCGCCATTGACTCAACGCGCACCATGGAACTGTACCACCTGCACTCCATTGGCTTCGAGATGGATCAAGGCGACACTCTTGTCTTTATCGATTTCCCCAGCCCCTCAAAGGCCTCTCGGAACAAAGCAGACTGCAATAGCATCGCCTATAAGTCTCAGGAGTTCCGTGTTCATTCAGAAAACCTACTCGAAACCAAGTCCTCCAAGTTCGTCGAGATGCTCAGTCCGACGTACCAGTTTCGTGTACTGAGACGTCGCAAGCTGGTTAACAAACTTCCCGCCGACGTCAAGTACGTGTTGGACTTGACACCGCCGTCTGAAGGCGACGAACTCGTCTTCCAGATGACCGAACTGTCCCTGACACCAGGCATCATAAAGTGGTGGAGCTCCTCGATGCTTCATGAGGTCGATTCTTGCCTCGTGTGCGGCCACGATGACATCTGCGTTTGCGACCGGTTGGTGACTTCATCCTACAAGCCCGAAAAGCCCCAGGAACAGGGTTCCCCAGCAACAGAGTCTTCAGACAGCGAGACAACCACCCCGGTTACCGTCAAGAAATCCGGCCTTCTGGCTGAGCTCCCATTGGTCCCTGACCATATCCTTCAGATGAAGGCGAGGCACGAGAATGAAATCTACACCACGCCCGACTTCCGGCGAATTCCCGACTACTGCCCATATCGTCATCGCAACGGTATCATCCGGCTGCTTATGATGATTGAGCACAGACCTGTCACTTTCGACTCGGCGCCTAGGGTCTGGACCCTGGTGAAGCTCAGCAAGATGTTTGACTGCTGCTTTGTCGTACGGGACCGGACCGCGCAATGGATTATGCATGGCACCAACACTCGCTTCATTGAGGTGTTGCCCGAAGAGGCCCTCCAAATTGCCTTTGCTCTGGAGCTCCCAGTAGTGGCCCAGTGTGCCTTCCGAATTCTTGTCAACGAACTCGCCCTCATGGAGGCAGATGACAATATTAAAGACATGAAGTCGGCACAGGTCACCACATTTGGAAGAAAGCTGGGCGACTTGCCAGATGAGCTGAGAAACCTAGTCCAACATGCTGCGCGAGCATTAATTGAGCGCGTTTCGGACATGATAGCCTATCTTCAGAATCCAGACATGTTCGACTATTGGAACATTCCCGAATGGAACCGATTGCGGGCGATTGAGCAACTTCTCACTCAGCAGAGAGACCCAGCCTCCGACAAGGCCCTTGATAAGCTTCGGGAACTTATGAGCGCCCTGGTCTACAAGATCACAGATGCGTTTGATCTTCCAGCACTGAAGGCAGTCTCCACCAACTTTGGAGCTCACAACACCATCGACCAGGACCGAGCCACATACGTGGAGCCCAAGAACTACGACAAGCTCGTCTTTATCATGAGAAAGCTGAATCCCACCCAGATGCTCCTCTGCTCGCTGACGTATAACGAAGTCGGATCAAGTCTGGATTCCGAACTGTACGTCGATAGCAGGTACAAATTGCCAAGCAAAAAGAGCCTGCAATATTCTCAGTTCGTCAACAACGCGACGGAGGCCCTTCAGGATGTTTTCCACCAGAGTCGGTCGCTGGTCTACGACGAGGCATGGAAACCGTGCTTTGACCCAAACATTCCAGTCCAGTTCAATGGCAACAATGTCCGAAAGGTTCGGACGCCTCTGGTAAATCTGCGTGACCTCGAAACCGAGGTCAAGAATATGTTACGACCCATTACCCTGTCCTGGATCCGTCACGACATTGACCCACCGCTCAACCTTACCCGCCATCTTCTCCTCACACTCACTAACAACGAGATGAAGTTCTTGCCCCTCTGGGCTGGCGGTTGTGATGACGGAACGGGGGGCGTCTTCGAGACCCAAATCCCCCCGGCTGACATGGGACCGAACGGCCCAGGACCTTCATACCATACTGGCATGACAATTCCGTCCCTGCAATCGAGCAGTACCGGATCAATGGTGGAAGACTTGGCCGACATGAGACTGAAGGGCAGCACCACATGCGGATCTATCGACGTCCACGACAGTATCTCAACCGTCTACCGCCCAGACAGAGTCATCGTGGACGACGAATCCATGGTGTCGGAAGCGTTCACGTCAGAAGGAACCGAGTACCAAGCTGCCATATATGAGGTCCTGGCGGATCACCAGAGCATCGGCTCCGCGGTGGCAATGCTTGTCGATGACGCCGACGCCGACGCGGAGATCCAGGCTATGGTTGCTGATCGGGAGTCGACGCCCGACGCCGCGGATGATGACATGCAGTTTTGGAACGAGGAGAGCGATAGCGACGACAGCGTCGTAATGATTGAAAAGGAACACACCCGGGGTTGAATGATGGATGGATGTATTGGTTCTCATTTAAGGGGCCATATACACGGAAGGAATGAGAAAGGGATGTGGACATTATCCTCCCCGCGTAATATGGGACAAGGGTGCTGGGACAACCAGGTTTGGAACTAAGTACCTAGGAACTCAGGACATAGATGAAAGGCACACGAATAGTTATGACCATGACGAGAAACGAAAAGTTTGGGGGTATCAATCCATTTTCCCATATCCGGCTCTACAAGCTACTTTGGTTTTGCCTTCTCATGTTGTCGTTCTCCGTGACCTGTCAAACGCCAGTGCAATGCACCAATGCATGCCATACCCAACAAGTTCTATATATCCCATCTTCCGTGCCACCTCCCCTGTAAATCAAAGCCTAAAAACAACAAGAATCATAGAGAATCATGAATATTCGACTCTACCCCCGGTTCAGCGTGTTGCCGGCGCCCTTGGGGTTGTGGTCTGTGAACTCGTCCCACGCGCGCGCCTTGTACGTCGCCCGATCCGCCTCCTCCATGTCGTCCTCGTCCACCACGGGCTTCTCCTCCACGCCGCCCTGCAGGATGTTGCCCTGGCGCTTCTCCTCCTCGAGGTACTCGTCGATGGACATGGTCGGCAGGTTGTGGCCCGAGCGGAACACACCGCGCGCCAGGTCCGTCCGCGAACCGACCAGCGTGAACGGCTGGAGCGGCTTGCCTTGGGAGGAGAGCAACGGGCCACCGCCGCCAAGCGGGCGACGCATGGGTTGGTCGAGGCGTGAATCGTCGTCGTCGGGCTTGGCTGCGTCGCCGGCGGAGGTCGGGAGAGATGGCGGCGCCTGGGCGAGCATGTCGAACTCGCGGCTGAGCGAGTCGAGGGCCTGAAAGGTCGAGTGGACGGCGAAGGTGACGTGGGTGAGGTAAAGCTCGCGGATGAGCTCCTCGTCGCCGTGGTCGAGGTAGCGCGGGTTCCGGCGCAGCGTCTCGAGCTTGTCCTTGAGCTGCTTCTCGGCCTTGTAGTTTGCAATCTTGCCGTCGCGGCGGGCGGCGGGGTCGCTGCTGGAGACAACGGCGAAGACCTCTGGGTGGTCGCGGTAGCGCTCGAGTAGGCGGTCGTACGGCGCGGAGACGAGAGCGTACCCGTCGACGAGGGCGAGGAAGCGCTCGTAGGCGGCGCGGGCCGAGGCGAGGACGTCGGCACGCTCGTCGAGCTTGAGGCTAGGCGTCCTCTGAACGAGCTCGGCGGTGTAGAAGTCGATGAGCATGTATGGTAGGTCGGTGGTTGCAATGTCCTCGGCGCCCTCGTTGGGCGAGAAGATGGCGAGGCGGGCGAGCTGCTCGCGGGCGCGGGCGTAGAGGTCGAGGGCAGAGTCGAGTTCGCCACGGTAGGCGGGAGAGGTGGCTTGGAAGCCCGTCTCCAGGGCGTGGCGCTTGTCCTCAGCGGCCTGGAAGAGAGACTTGAGAGACTGAGGCTCGTCGGTGGAGGCCATTGTCTTTGTAGAGAGGAGGACGAGCGGGAAGAGGAGGGGGAAGAGAACCTGGATCAAGAAGTATGGTGAAGGTGTAGGAAAGGTGATGGATGGTAGTTTACAAATCCCACCTCCTCCAAAGACGACCCCGCGCTAGCCAAGACAAAAGAGCTTCCCTTATCGATAACCTTCCACGAGCAAGTGAAACTGTCCTTGGACCGATAATGGACCCTCGGATGAACATAACAAATACGTTACAGCAACAGAACAATCATATTTGGGGTTGGATATCAACTGCGATAGCAAAGCTCGGCTCCAAAAGCAAAGTGACCACGTCCCTAGCGCCTCAACACATATCCCCTGATATCTATCTCTCGTCATGCTTCATGCCCTGAGCCGCTCTGGCTGCACTGGACTCTTACAGAAAAGAAAAGGAAAACCAACCAAACAAGGCAAAGCAAAGGAAGCAACGTAACCGAAAGCCTCACGAGAAATGCCGTAGACATGACTCTGTGCATGTTTCCCCTGCCGTTGCCCAGCCACTCAACGAATCTAGTCTTCGTCGTCATCCACCTCAAACGGATCGTCGCTCTCTTCCTCGTCCTGCTGATCACCCATAATTGACGACTCCTCATCGTCAATCACAATTGGACGCCTTGCAGCTGCTGCTCGACCGGGTCGCGCCCTGGCTGCCGGTCGGGGAGGGGGCGACAACAGATCATCCATCTCCTCGTCTGAATCGTCGTCGATGGCAGTCTTCTTCACGGCCTTTCGGGCAGCATACGCCTTCGCTGCTGGCGACAGGGTGCTGGCCTTTGGCGCCGCCTTGGCCTTCGGTGCCGCCTTGGCCTTCGCCGTGCTCTTGGCTGGGGCCTTGGCCTTTACCGCAGGCTTCGCCTCGTCCGATCCCTTGGTCTTGGCCGCAGCAGGACGGCCTCGGGGCTTCTTGACACTGGCAAGGGCTGCTGCCGAACTGGTCAAAGTTGTACCTTTGGTAGTTGTCGCTTTGGTAGGAACAGGAATCGGGTCGTCATCATCCGATAGGAAGCTGTCGATGTGGTCTCCCTTGTCCTTTGTTGCTGTCTTGTGAGGCGAAGACTTGGCCAGCATCTCATAATTGGTGTCGTCGGGGCTGTCAAAATCGAAAGACTTGGCCGACTTGGTCTTTGTCTTTGGGAGGCCACCGGAACTGCCATTGCCGTGACTCGAGTCGGGGCGGGTCATGGCATACAAACTAAGTCTGCCACTGCTTGACTCGCCTGCAGGCTTGCTGATTCCCTTCACAAGCGCGCCCACGTCGCCAAGCATCTGATCATCGTCACTCTCCGAGTCATCGTCAAATATGGTCCTCGCCTTGGATGCAGCAACTCGCTTGGTGCGAACAGGCTCGGCGTCTTCAGACTGCGTCTGTGACTGCGACTCCGGCTGCGAAGCCTTGGCCGCCGGTTTGCTTCTGCTTCTGCTCAGAGCAGCAAAGTCGTCATCGGTGAAGTTATCCGAGAGCTCTACAACATCGGATTCCTTCTCCTCCTTGACCTTGGCACCAAACATATCGGCAAACCTCTGCGCACTCTTCGTCTCCACCTTGACAGGTGCTGCTGCCTTGGCTGCGGCCTTGGGTCGGCCACGACTCTTCTTCTCAGGCGCATATTCGTCATCTCCCTTTACCTTTCGGCCCTTTCCAGCGCCAATCTTCTTGGAGACGCGGCGGCCAAGGCGGCGGATGTTGGTCTTGATCTCGTTGTCAAGTACAAGCTGGTTCTCCCATGCAACCATGAATTCGTCAAGGTCCCTGCACCATAGGTCCTTCTCATTCAAGGCAAGGAGGTCGTCGTGCTCGACCTTCTTCCTGGCAATGGCATCCTTGAGCTTCTCGAGACGCTCAGCCGTCAGCGACCAGATTGGCATCTGTTTCGCGTTAGCATCTCACTCAGTGTTACTGCTCCAGCATTGGTCTTACCGATAGGAGGTAGTCATAGTCACGAGCGCCGCCTTCTTCGACGTCATCACCTTGCTCATCGTCCGCATCCGCCTCCTCGTCCTTCTTCTTCTTGTCTTGCCCTCGAGGGAAGGCCTCATACTCGCGCTCTCGAAGCTCCCGCACAAGGATGTCCTTTCTCTTTCTACCGACAACAAGTTCGCCATCGATAATTTCCTTGATGAAACGAGCCTGATTTTTCAACTTGCGGTAGTCTGCATGGTAAACGCCAAGCCAATATTTCTAGGCGAGAGTTAGCCACATGCTTAGGGTTCCAATGCTGCGTACAAACCTTTCGCTGTGTGTACATATCCATGCGATGGACATAGTACTCCTCCAAGATATCCTCAACCTTCTCATATCTGCGGATCTGACCCCGAGAGTTAAAGGCCACTAAGTTGGATGTTGCCACTTGCTTGAGTAGCTTGAAGCGTTCAAGCAAACCCTCTTCCAGGACCTTGCCCATGAATTTCTCGTCAACCATAATCTCAAAACGAACAGTATTATGATCGTTGAACTCCTTGTAGTCCTTGATCCAGCTTGGACCATCACCACCACTAATGATCTTCTCAAGCTTAGCCTTGAAGTCATCTGTCCACACTCGGATGGGTAGTTCGGTGATGAGAACCTCATTGGGATTTTGTTCGTTCTGGCTGGCGATGCCGTTGAACTTGTAGCGGTCAGGCCCAGCAGCTTCCGGGTCACCCTTCCAGCCGCGGAACCACGGCATCATTGTCTCAAATGGCTTTTCCTCGTCGTCATTTGGATCAAGGCGACCCATTCGACGCCTCAAATTCTTGACAATTTCGACAGGATGGTAGTTGGGAATTGATGTGCTCCAACCAGTACCAATACCGTCGGCACCATTGACAAGAACCATGGGGATAATCGGCGAATAAACCACAGGCTCTATCCCCTTACCTTCCTCATACTGAGGCTCCAAATTGGGCTCGTCCAGAGGAGAGAAGATTTTTCGGGCAAACGGTGAGAGGCGAGTAAAGGTATAACGAGGACTAGCAGCATCTGAGCCGCCGGCAAGTCGAGAACCGAAGTTTCCACTTGGTTCGAGACAGTTGATGTTGTTCGAGCCGACGAAGTTCTGAGCCAAACCGATGATGGTTTGTTGAAGAGAGGCTTCACCGTGGTGGTAAGACGTTTGTTCAGAAACATAACCGGCCAATTCAACCACCTTCTTATCCTTGACAATGTTTCTCTTGAAGCAGGCATACATGACCTTGCGCTGGCCAGGCTTCAAGCCGTCGAGGATGGAAGGAATAGAGCGCATGTTGTCGGCCATGCTGAAGAGGATCAGTTCTCTGTTCACGAAGTCACCGTAAGTGATTGACTTGGTTGAGTGATCCAGGAAAGTGCCGGGAACAAAGTTGCCGAGCCACTCCTTTCGGGCGTCTGCCTTCTTCTTGGAGAAAGCCAGTTCAAAGAGCTCTGCCTCTTCTGGCTTCATGGTCTTGAACTCCTTCAAATGCTCATCAAGGTTGGTGAAGTACACTTGGGCATCTTCGTTGGTAGAGGAGCCCAGACCCTTGAGATACTTGGACTCCCATCGGGACGTCTCATGCTGGTGAGCCTCTTTCCACTCCGAATACTGGGGTTGCGTGAAGAAAGACTTCAACCTCAAAGGCTTCTTCGGATTGGAACCTTGCCAGACTTTGACAATGGGCGTGATAAACTCACGGAAGAAATCGGGGATTTGCAGCAGCGATGGGAACTGGACTTGGAGGAAGTTGATGAGAAGACCCTTGATATGGCTACCATCGTGATCTTGATCGGCCATGATCATCAGGTGGCCATACCTCAGACTCTTGGTATCGGTGTAAGTTTGCTTGTGCTTGAGGCCCAGGAACTGCTTGATGTTCTGGATTTCCTGATTCTTCGTTATTTGATCAATGGATGCATCGCGCACATTGAGCATCTTTCCTCGGAGTGGGAAAACACCGATGCGGTCAGGATCCAGGATAGCTCGGCCAGACACGGCTAAGCCCTTGGCAGAGTCACCTTCCGTCAAGATCAGTGTGCATTCGTGTCCTCGTCGAGTACCAGCCAAGTTAGCCTCAACTAGCTTGGCGTTGCTCACACGGGATCGCTTGCTTCCGTCACTCTTGGCCATCAATTTGTCAGCCTTCCTCTCTGCAAATTCCATGATGTTCTGGATAGCATCTGATTTCGAGATCTTTTTCAGGAATTCTTCTCCAAGAACACACTTGCTACCAAACTGGCTGGTTTTGGTGGTGAGCTGTTCCTTGGTCTGGGATGTGAATGCAGGGTTGTTGACAAGACAGTTGACAAAGATGAAGATGTGATTGCGGAGGTGGCTCTGCTTCAAGGTGTGGCCCTTCTTCCTCTTGTTAAGAGTCTTGAGCAGGTATGCCGTGACCTGGTCAGCGATATAGTTGACGTGGGTGCCTCCTGTTGTCGTAGCGATGGAGTTGACAAATGAGACTTGCTGGAAGGTGCCGTCGGAGACGGCGAAGCCAACGTCCCAGAGAGGATGGGACTTGTCCTTGTCCATCTCGACGGTGCAAGTCGGAGTACCACCCTCCTCATCACACCTATCCTTGGCGATTGACTTGGCGTACATGTCGCAGTAGGATTTGAAGTTGTTGATCTTGATCTGTTCACCATTCAGGTGAACTTTAATGCCTCGGACCGTTCCCACCATGTCGTAGACTCGCCGGTACATCAGACACTCTAGATCATCATCGATGCCATCCGGCATCCCAAACCGGTCGAAATCGGGCTTGAACGTGATGCGAGTGAAGTCGGACGACTTGCTAGAGGTGATTTTGGCCTTTTGCATTTTCTGCATGTTGTTCGTCCACGTCTGCTTGTAACGCTTGCCGTGCTCGCTATCCTGACATTCAAGATGGAATTCGGAGCTGAACACGTTACAAAGCTTGGCTCCATAACCGTTTCGACCACCAACCGTCTTTTTCTCGTCGTCGTCGAAGTTGGAACCAGCCAACAGGTGACCGAAGATCAGTTCGGGGATGTAGATCTTTTCCTTCTCGTGGATCACAACGGGAATGCCTTTGCCGTTATTTTCCACACTGATGGTACCTTCGGCGCGATCGATGATGATTTTCATGTAAGTCATGGTGCCGTCGCGTTGCTTGTTGTCGGCGGCGTTGACGAGGATTTCATCGAAGATTTTGTAAAGACCAGGGACGAAGTTCACAACGCGATATTCCATGAGGGAGGTTTCTTTGTTGAAAACCCACATTTGCTGGTCCGTCCTTTCCACTGAGCCGATATAGGTGTCGGGACGTTTGATGATGTGCTCGAGCTGCGTCAATTTCTGGTATGTTTCGGTGGCAGTCTTCTTTGATTTGGGCTTGGGAGAACTGTCGATCACCATGCTGTCGTTGTCGAGTTCCGCCAAGGGAACCCCAGAGGATTTCTTGGCTGGCGGGTCTTTCTTCTGCTTCTTGGAGTCGGGAGGGGTGTTTGAGAGACCAGAGCCGTCGCTCATGGCATCATCGTCGCTTTCGGGCTTGGGGCGTTTTTTCGCAGCAGGCTTGGTCTTCAAAGTGGTTTGGGTCAACTTCTTGACGGCGGGCCGCGCAGCCACCTTCTTGGCGACCGCCTTAGGCTTGGTCTTCTGCGAAGAGGAGATTAACAGTGAGTTCGAGTCCATTTTGTTATTGTTGTTTGATAACAGCGATCGGTCGCATGTGGTGTTTCTTGGAAGTGCGTGTGGTGAAAGAAGTTGCAAGGCAACAACAGGATGAGGCATCGATGTTAGGTAGAGAAATTGGCCGTTGTGCGCCAGCTGCCACCAGTGCGCACTTCGCAGTTGGTGGGCATAGGAGAAAATAGGAAAGACTCACTGGTTCTGGGACAAAGACATCAGATTCGTCTCCGAAACTGAAATCAGAGGCGTCGGAATCCATTTTCTTTGTTGAGTTGGCCGAGGCCCTGGCTTGCGTGGTGAACGCAGTCGTCTTCGACAGAGAGAATAAAGGTAACACTGGACGACAAGAAAGAAAGATTGATGGGGCAGAGCGACTCAGCCGAACAAGAGGATATGCTCGCGCGCAGACTCGCGACAACAAGAAAGAGGGGACGAAATGGGCCAGCCTGACTTTTACCATCAACTCTCAAACGAGCAAATGTTGTTGTGGCAATCAGGGTCCCGCGCGTAAACAAATCCCGGAACGCGACCCCTGCCGAATCCCAGCTGCTAATGTGGAGACCGTGTCTCGACGCCTTAGGCCATAATGGGAGGTCCCTGTCTGACGCCTCACTCATGTTTGTGTTGCTGACTCAGCAGAATACTAAGTCATCCGCCTGACTTACATCTTCAACACTATGCCAGTGTCCGTTGGCTCTTGTCATCTCAGACGGTGTTTGTACGCCCCAAGATCGCCCAGCCTTTGCAAGGCCGGTCTATGCTGGCTGTAGTGCCCACTTGAAATCGGCCGATGCTGAAATCGAATCCATCCCAGCCGCCTCAATTTTCAAGCGTTCTCTGTTCCACCAATTTCGGTCCTTGGCATGCACGCGTCAACAACAAACTTCAATTTCAATGTTCAAGCATCACCAGTCGCCTGCAAGTCCACCTGATGTGGATTTTGTCCGCCTCTATTCGTACAGCACCCATCGAGGCCCAACATGTCGCCTTCATGCTGGGGCCCGATCCATTCGCTTCCCAGCCCACGCCTTCGTTGCACAAGTTTGACAGAACCGGCCACTCCCCAATTCAGGCTGCCCACCGCTACGTGAAGACTGACAGCTGTCTGGCTGTCGAGAAGTCCACTTATTGCCGTCTTTTTCCTGGGCCAACCCTGTCGATCCTCGAAGTCAGACATGCACGGCTCCAGTCTTGACCGGCGGGCCGAGTCTGGATGTGCAACAGCCCATGGAGAATCACCCTCTATCACCAAGGCCTGTGTTGCCCTGAGTCCGGACGCCATGCCTGGCCTGTCTTTTATGTTCCACCGTCTTCGAGATTAGCGTGGCTGATGTTGGCCGTATCACTTGCGTGGAACTTAGCGGATCCGTCTCGTTACGCCTAAGGCCAGTCTGCCACGATTGGTCGTTTCAACTGCCACCACGGTTACGACTCACATCCATTAAGCTTCATCATCTCCAATGTAGTACTGAATTTGGCAGTTAGGTTGTCGAGGTCCAAGTCCGCTTCCAGTAGCTCAGCATCACCTCTGTTCGACATATCCAGGAATAACTAGAGCCCTCAAAGTGTTTTGCTCTATGAAGACACCTATGGTTGCCTCTGCAGCTTCGTTGCCTTCACTAGGCTTGAAAATTGATCATCGCCTCGCTCAGGCGCAGTCGCCATCGCCCGCAAGACGGGCAGCATGCCTGGACGTCTCATCAGAGGCCCCGTCCAACACGGCATGCCGGGCGACACCGGCCCATGCGATGTGTACTGAAAGCTCCACAACTTCAGTACATCAGGAAAAAAGGCAACCTGCTCCGAAGTCGATGCAGGGAGCCGTCTGGATGACCATGGTTGCACTCCGCATGAGAGCAGTGACAGCTCCTCGCCTTAGTCCTCCCGCCGTCCTACCTTGATATTGTACAATCATCTGAAACTAACCCATGGGTATCAGAGATTTTATGTCCGCCATTTGCTAAGCTGTAAATTGTGGAAGCAGGTGTTTCCAGATACATTCACAGCTCGGCCCGACGGGCTCACGCAGAGCGCCAAACAACACGGCCTTGGACGGGACGTGGTGGGGTTCTCATTTACGGCAGACCGTCAAGGCTGAACAGTGTTAGCTTCGACTCTGGTTGCAAGTTGCAACGGTGTTCGATCGGGGCGTGTCTTGGCCACGCGTGTACCTCCCAAACTCACACCCACTCAACGCCTCTGGATTTAGCATCAAGCTTAGAAGCGCCCGCGCCATCATTCGTTAAGAATCACCGGTTAGCACCGCTGATGCGAGAGCTGGACACGGACTTATGTCGATGACCGAACCGTCGGTTCACCACGTCAGATTGATCGACTTGTAAGGCTTCTCTTGATATATCTGCCGTGAGGGACTGACTCGAGGGCTAAGATATTCCCCCGTTCCAATCCGACATCTCCCTGGCAGACCGCATGGGCACTGCAATGTTTTGGTCACAGCTGGGCGTCTCTTGTGTGACACAGAGGCAGTTGCACCGATCCACCTAGCGATGGGCAAGGGACCACTCGAGTGATTGCCCCAACACCATGCGAGCTGGCGAATTCCGGCACTGGGGGGAACTCATGGTCTCGTCTTCGCCGTACGGCAACCTAGAGTCTTGTCGAGCTTGAGGATGCATCCATATCGGGCTTGGGCTTGTGCTCCCTCGGACATTTTTCTTGTGTCTGTACGCCGGCAAGCTCGTGTGAGTAACAGCAACCAGCAGCATGACAGCTGTGATGTTCAGTATCTTTGGGCAAGAAGCGAAGAAGAGAAAGTCAACTAGCCTTGCTTCTAGAAAATCTCATCGAACATCCTCCATCATCAGAGGACGAGTGGAGTAGGCGGCGGCTATGTGCAGTTCGGCGCTCCCGTGCCAACTCAAGACCTGAATTTGTTTTGGCGGTCTGGCCGAAAGAAAGAATCCCTGGAATGTCTCATCCAAATATTAGTTGCTGAGGGAAAATATCCTAGCTTCTTCAGCCAAGTTCAACACCAAGTCATCTCGGTCTACGGCTGCCCAAGACGGTTGTCAGTTATGATACGGACACGTAGGGCGACTCGAGCAAGTTTAGGGCAGCGCCCAGAGCCTGAAATACTTTCAAGGCGTTCCAAAAGACTGAAATGTTTCGTTGTACTGTCTTCACAGAGCGGACTGACTGGGGTAGGGAGGCCTGGGTGATGGGCTATGCAAGTACCCGTTGGCGCTCTAGTTCCGCCAACGCTTCCTGGGGTGGCTTCAAATAGCGAGACACCAAGCTTCGGGCCCCTACGGGCTTGTACTTTGGCTCGCCAGATTCAGGTGTTGGTTCGGCGACTTTCGGTCTGTCCCATTCAACTGCAGGATATTGCCATTGAACAACTCCTGTTCTGGCTTGCGGGTTTCCCATGTTGGAAGTACCTGCAGTCGGAAACGGTTAGGCCATTCTTGGGACCGGTTTGGGGGATACACCACGGGAGTGTGACGGAGAGCAGATGAGCAAAGAGCAAGGGGCGAGGGGGCGAGGGGGGAGGCTTCCGCAATCCCACCCCCAGCGGCATCGGTCGGCACCCCCCTGTTGCGGTTCTCTGCTTTTCGCTGTTGATGCAGAGAAAACACAGGGAAAGCACACAGAAAGCTGTTTGATACACTGGTTCTCCAAGATTATCGGTGCGGACACTCCGGAGCTAAATCCCGGGTGCCAGGGAGATCGAGGCTGTGGGACACGCCGTGTCTGTCTACTCATCAAACTACCTTGGACGCTCTCGTTATTGCTCTCGACCTCAAGGATTTAGGCTGGTCGGCTTCTTTCATTTAGCTGTTTCGCGCCGACCTAACGACGCCGTCTTGTCATCTATCACTTGTTACTTTTGCTAGCCTTCACCGACGAAGAGCGGTGGGGATTTGCAAGCTCAGCCATCTCATCTGAGAGGCTGACCGTCAGAGGCCAGAGACAAAGAAATCTGCATCTAGGAAACCGGTGATTCTGGCAGAACAACGCACCCAGTCGCTAGAGTTGGCTGCCCAATGCGAAAGTGACTCAAGCCTCGCAGCGAAAGCGACCAAGGGTTCCTTGTCCTTGACAAGTCGGCGAGACGCCGCTTCAAAGACTGTCCTGTCCCGAGGTGTTTGTCAAGCCGGAGGGTGACTTGGAGGTGAGGAGTTCCTACTGGCTGTTACCTGTCTGTCCCTCCCTGTAGCCCGGTGTTGGGTTATATCACGGCCGCTGCCCGCCGCACCGTCCCAAGCATTTGGTTCATCCACCCAACTACAACAAGGCCTTTTTGTCTCCTCCAGGCCACGTCGGCATTTCTGCATCCTAAAAATATTGTTTCTAATCCGCTGGTAAACTCTACTATTCGCCATGCTGTCCCTCAAGACGCTGCTCAACCCTGCGCCTCCGGGTCGAGAGACTGGCCCCTCCTTTCAACCAAGCCCTACACCTTCATCCCCGGCTTTCTCCAACATTACCGACAACTCAGCCTTGGGGATGGACCGTCCGAGAATGCCCCCCATCCGGCTAAGCATGGACCGAAGTATGGAGCGAAGCAGCATGGCGAAGTCCAAGCTTCGGGGTCCCATCAAGTACCCCCCCTTCGAGAACCTCGCAGAGGGATCGCTTTCGGAGATCCGGAGGTTCCAGATCATGAATTTTGGGTACATCAAACAGTCTTGCTCGCACATTCCTTACAACAGCGGCAAGAAGGACTTTTTTGAGAAGACAGGGCGTGAAAGCTTCGAAGGTGCGCGCTCTGAGACGACCTCCTCGCGTGGTGCCGCTAACAGCAACTGCGCAGTGTTTCGATACGAGTTCACGGTTCCCGGACAAACCACTGAATACATCGTCATGTGGGACTACAATATCGGCCTCGTCCGCATGACGCCCTTTTTCAAGTGTTGTCATTACGGAAAAGTAGGCAATCAGTTGTTGCTGTCGCTGTGATGGTGTGGCGCTAATAACGGAGTAGACCGTCCCGGCCAAGATGCTAGGACTTAACCCGGGGCTCAAAGATATTACTCACAGCATAACCGGAGGCTCCATCGCCGCCCAAGGTGACTTGACCTCGCACGAGGAATCTGCGGACTCCATTCTGACTTGGTCGCTAGGTTACTGGATGCCGTTTGAGTGTGCCAGAGCAGTCTGCGCGACGTTCTGTTATCAAATCGCCGGGGCGTTGATCCCCATCTTTGGGCCGTCGTTCCCCTCCGAATGCTTCCCACCGGGCTCCCCAGAGTTTGGCCGTATGATAATCGACCCGCGACTAGTCATCGAGGCTACTCAAGAGGCCGAGGTTTCTCGACACCTGCATATGAATGCTATGGCTCCTGGCCTGGCTAGTGCTACCAGCTTCCCTCGAGGCGAGCGAACGGCCACGCTCAGCCCATTTACTTCCGACGAGCGCAAGATGCAGTTCAGACCTCGTCTGACCTGTGACCCATCGTGGATGATGGATAGTACAGACAACCCCTATCATTCGACACCCAACTCTGCGTCAAGCATCGGGTCGGGGCTCCATGGGTATATGGTCACCTCGCGACCTCCCTCGAGCTGGACACCTGCCAATCACCCCAGCCCCCAGAACGACGACTATTGTCCCGATCCGTTTCTCAGCACCGTCCCAGGAACATCGGTCGAGACGTACATGACGCCTAGCTGGGGACCTAAGCGACGATTCGAGTCCGAGGAGCGTGACTACAGCTATCGAACCAGCGCGAGCCCGATCGTGGGCAACACAAGCTACGTAAGAATTAGCCCTGCCCAGATGGCCACAACGCCCGAGCCGACCCCCGCAAGGACTGGACTAAAAGTGAACGAGCTCGTCAGTGCTGAGGATGCTGCTGCTACGCTGTTGCTCCTGGTCGGCGGGGCGAAGAACCAAGGTCCCTCGAAGGCTACTGCTCTACGCCCCGTTGCACCAACTAGACTGGGTTCATCTGGGCTATCAGTCGTCGATGAACATCAGAGAAAGAGACGGCGGGGGAACGAAGCCTAGGTTTGTTGCCGTGGTAGAGTCCACCGAGGAGTGTCTTGGTTGGGAGGAGTTACCTGCATTGCGACATGTCATCGAACCCAAGTAGATGGCTTTGAGGGGAGCAACGGTCACTTCGGACAGGTGTTTTCTTTGGGAAATGTGGTGTTGTTTACTTTAAAAGTTGTCTGGACTGGACGTTGCGCATTTTATACCACTAGCAATCACAACTCTATGAGCAGAGTTAACCGTCAAATCATCAAATCGCTTTTCCTTTGCTGCCCTTGCTTCCCGCTCAGCTTGTCTGACCGCCCTCGCCCTTCTCCGACGCCCGCTTGGCCTTGTGCTCCTTTACCCACGCCTCGGCCTTCGCCCGCGGCACGACGAAGATGCGCACCACCTCGTCCACGACCTCGACCTTGCCGGTGCTCAGGACCTTGAGCAGCGACAGCCGCTTGCCCATCTTCAGCAGGCCGCCCTCGCGGGTCTCGACGTAGCACTCGACGCCCGCAGGCGTGTAGGCGCCCTCGCGGTCCCACGGCAGCGGGAACACGTACGCCAGGTGGTCCTCGAGCGTCTGCGTCTCGTTGAAGGCCTTGATGAAGTCCGACTCCAGGTTCAGCGGGTACAGCAGCACGGCGGGGAACGAGAGCGTGCTGCGCGGGTCGTCGGCGTCCGGCACCAGCTCCAGCTTGGCGTCCTCCATCTCCGGCGGCTGCGCCGTGGTGCGCGTCGGGATATTGCGCGCCCGCAGCGCCGCCTTGACGAGCAGCGCCCGGCGCTTGGTGCGGGCCTCGCGCTCGGCGACGACCTTGCGCCGCGCGTCGACCTCCCGGGCGCGCTTGACGATGTCGTCGGCGACGGCCTTCAGGCCCGCGTTGGTGGCGTCCAGTGCCAGGCCGCGCGCGCACACGTCGTCGGCCTCGGCGATGCGGTCCACGGCGAGGAGCGCGCGGGCGCTGCGGTAGTGGGCCTTGATGTTGCGCGGGTTGAGGCGGATGGCGCCCGCGCAGTCGGTCCAGCAGCTGCGGTAGTTGCTGAGGACGAGGTGGCAGGCGGCGCGGTTGACGTAGAGGGACTCGAGGGTGTCGCGCTGCTGGGCGATCTCGTCGTCCGAGTCGGGCTCGGTGTCCACGAGGTTGGCCGTCTCGCCGCGCGTGCGCTTGCGCTCCTCCTGCCACAGGATGGCGATGCCCTTGGTGTAGAACTCCTTGGCGTCGGCGTAGCTCTTGGCCTTGAAACACTCGTTCCCGCGGTCCTTGAAGTCGCTGCCGTTCTCCAGCGGCGTTCCCTCGTAGGCGAGGGCCTGCAGGGCGGCGATGTCGTCGTTGTCGGGGTCCGCCTCGTCCAGGTCAGTCATGAAGAGCGGCGACTTCTTGAGGTCCGCCACGACCTCGTCCACCGTCTTTCCCCGGTTCGCCTTGGCAATGGCAGCTGCCAGCGGAAGCGCAGGCGCGGCCGCCTCGGTCTGGTTGTCCTGGGCTGGCGTCCCTGAAGCCTCCTCCGCCTTGGACAGCTTCAGGGCCGCTTCCATCTGATCGGCGATGGCTTCAAAGTCCATTCTGATCTTCTTCTTCTTCTTCTAGAGCCTCAAACCCGATCTATTTGCTTGATGCTGGAAAAATAAAAGCGGCTTGGTTAGGTTCCGTGGATTCGGGGGTTCGCCGTCGTCGGAGCGACTGCCTAACTCGCTGTGATAAAACTCGCTGTGATAAAATTTGTGCCGTGTTTCTCCAGCTTTCGGTGGGTGGCGAAAATTCTATTGGGCACTGACCGACAACATCTCGACTACATCTCAACTACACATCGCAGAAGAAACGACAGGTTTATTCAAAAACCATAGTCTCAGTTCGGTCTTCTTTTTATTTACTCTGGTAGTTGTTTCGGTTTTCCCTTAATTTTTCTGTTTTCCTCACGGCACCCACACAACTCCTGCGACACCACAGATTTGACATACATATTCATCCAATATTCAGTTCTATGACGC
Organism: Neonectria sp. DH2; assembly: GCA_003934905.1. NCBI lineage: Eukaryota > Fungi > Ascomycota > Sordariomycetes > Hypocreales > Nectriaceae > Neonectria > Neonectria sp. DH2. The sequence continues at coordinate 1,279,949 of RQWH01000003.1, read as the reverse complement.
TCTATGAGTATCCATAATTTTTAACGCTTTGGTCTAGGTATAGAAAAGATGTGAGAAATTTCAAAGCCCAGTAGGCAAAGACCAACAACAAACTCCTTTGCTCCATTCCGAACAACCCCCCACCGCAGAGAAAATGCAAACATAACAAAGCCAACCGCTCAACATTAACAAAGCCCTGGAAAAGTCAAGAAACAAACATCGCTTTTTTGTGACAGAGCCCCGAAAACAAACCCAAACTCCAAACCGCTCACTTAGTACAGGCATAAGTGGAATTCGTACTCGGTCGACTGTTCTCCCAGCCAAACAGTTATTTTATAAAGTGCGGGCACATGGCACACTTCCAAACCCTAGCAATGAGCTAGCTTCGCGTGATCATGTCAGTCAGTGTCGTAAAACGAAACTTCGGTGACAGTGACGGTGGTGACTTGTTTGTGGCGTACAGTTTCGTCCTCCTCGGAAGGCTTATCGTTGTGGAATCGCGGCACCCAGAAGCACTGGACAGCCCCGACAATGGCCATGATGGCGCTACCGTACCATGCCAATGCGGAGCAGTTGGCCTTGGTGCCGAGAGAGTAGAGGAAACCTGCCACAGGAGGAGAGATCATGCGGCACGCGGCAGCCGCGCTGGCAGCCAAGCCATTGACCTTGCCCAAGGCGCTCGGGTAAGGGGTCGCATCCTTGATGAGAATCATGAGGAGGGGATAGAGGGTGATGGAGACGATGTTCCGTACAGCGAGACAGAGGTAAATCGCCGGATAGAGGAGAGATTGGGGGACAAGGAGTAGCATGGGCATGATGATGTAGGCGATAGGGTGCATCACTGCTACCAGGAGGAAGAGCCGGTAGGTGCCGAGTTTGTTTGCCGCCCAGGGGAAGATGACGCCCTGCACGATCAAGGCGATGCCACCGTCGACCGCCATTATCAATCCCACATTATGTAGAGAGAGACCCAACCCTCCAGGGGAGTAGAAGGGAAACATTGCATGTGTCTTCATTGTCTGGAAGGCAGCCACGCGCTCGTCTTCGAAGAAGATGGGCAGCAAGTGATCATACGTCATGGAGTGGTAGGTGAATATGCACAAGGAGACAATGAAACCGACGACTCGCTTGTTCCAGATCTTTTCGGCGGGTGGCGGCGTGTCCTTTTCAGTCATAAACATATCCCGGTCTACTCCAGCGACTTCCATAGCCCCATACGTCTGGTGCTCTCCGGGCTGAAAGTCGGCTGTTGAGAGGCTATTCCGTGGTTCCGACGAGGCGAGCAAGGGGGTCTCTTCCGACGAGGCACAACTCTCGGTCGGCAGGACCGTCTGAAGTCGCAAGGTTGGATGCGTCTCCTCGAGGAGAAAGAAACCAAGTAAAATACTGATGAGCAACATGGCGGCGCAAATCAAGTTGGGTAGCAGATACGGGAACCTCGCAAACAAACCCCCTGGGGGGAATGCTCGAGGCCATGAGAGTTGAGGATTGGCAAAGATACCGCCTATGGAAGGACCAATTATTGTGCCAACACTCCAGACAAAAGGCATGATGGAGAATGCGCGGGCTGTTTGACTTGGTTAGTCCACGTGGCGAAGGGCAGAATCTGCGTTGCGGGAGCAAACTTACGTTCGTGCTCTGGCCGAGTGACGATCTCACCAACCATGGTTTGAATGACTCCAATGTTTCCGTTCAACATGCCGCCCAGAGCCCTGCCAAACAGAGCAACCCAAAAGTTGGGGGCAATTCCAACCATGATCATGCTGAGCATGGTGCCGACACATCCCAGCATCAAGACAGGTTTTCGGCCAATTCGATCTGACAAGCCGCCCCAGTACATGCCCATGGCAGCCTCAGCGAGGGAAAATGCCGATATAAGAACACCGGAGTAGAACGAGGCATGGCTTTCGTCGCCAATTTTGAAATCCTTGACCAATGCCCACGCGTAGGGAAAGATGGACGTCAGGGCCACAGGCTCTGCTAGTCGAACGATAGCTATTTTGAAACATGGTCAGCCAATTGCCCATGTTACGGCCAAGATGCTGGAGCAGATCATACCGAGTAGGAAGAGCTGCATGGCCGGAAAGTCGTCCGGGTTGCGGACGCGAGGCTGCCCCAGGAGAGCCATTGATTCTTCACCTGGCCTTGGCGAAGGGCAGCAAGACGAGTAAAAGATCGACACCTCGAAATGCGACGGTGCCGAAGAGTGAGGGTTGAAGAGGTGGTGAGCGATGGCGTGCGAGGCCTCTGGTGCGTGGCTCAAGTTGTCTCGGGACGGGGACGATTGTGCCAGGGAGGCCGAAAGGCGACAAGTAAAAGCGATGGTAAAATGATCGAGAAACAGGGCAGGAGAGACACAAACAGAGTCAAGTGTTCAGTTCAGCAGAGACAAAGATGGCGTGGGAGACTCGTGGGACAAAGGAGAGACACGGGGTGGGAGAGGGAAGGAGAGGGCATCATATTTGAACCGTGAGCAGCTGGAGCCGTCACCCGTGTAAGTGCAGCAGCGGCGCCAGAGTGGAGCCGCTCGGCTCTGCCAGGTCGGGCACTCTCCGATAAGGGCATAGAGGCAAGAAGGATGAATCGTTTGCAGCAGGAGGGGGTGGCGATGATAAGGCAACCCGGTTGTCCTTGTCCTGCGCAGCTTAGGCACTTACGCAGACATGCAAGACCCACGAGAGGGACTATGCTGGGGCTTGGACTTGTTGGTTTTCCATTGGCCTTGGCGGAGCCGCACACACCCAACAGCCTTGTGCCGAGATGCTCACTGGCGACTTACGGCCAAGAGAACTGGCAGCATACCTTAGACAAACGGAATCGGATGGTTCAGGGCGGTCACCCTGGGTTCGTCAACAAGCCCGACTCCTACCACATCAGAGGAGGGTGGGTGGAGGGGAGGGGTTGTCGCAGCTGTTTTTGAGACGTTTCCATAGATCATAAGGGAGGGAGATAAACCTTCCGAGGGTACCCTCCCCTCCCCGAGTCGTCCACTCCTTAACTCACCTACTACATAACACGCCCACTGAGGGAGACGACCGGCTGCGTTGCTGAATCGCATGCGACGAGGAGCCTCGTGATGGAGTTTTTTCTCATTGCTTACCTCCCCTACTAGCATCCCTCGGAGCATCGCTAGCACGGATGGTCGGCGGTAGCCCCGTGGTCGTGAAGCTCGGGCAGTCGGATGAGGGCCTCGTCGGATTGGATCGGCAAGGTTCTTAGCACCTTGGATCGTCTCCTAGAGAGAGACCCAGCTACAGTTCTCCGCACGGCCATTAGCAATGGTCCCTTGTCAAAAAGCAGGCCGCGCATGGAGTCCCGGCTTCGGCTTTCCAAGCTGGCTCGCAAGGCCTGCATTGGCTTGACCAAGATTCTGCATGCAGCTACTTCGTTGGAAACAGTGAAATGTGATTGGCTGGCACCACCGATAATGTTCGTGTTCATGTGGCTTGTGCGCGCCTACCTGGGCGTCGATTCGAGGTGGGCCTGCGCTAAGGTATGCCTGTATCCAGCATTAGGAGCACGCCATGGAATATGATTGGCGGGAAGCTTCAGGCTAACGGGGCGCCACCCAGGATGAAATTTTGCCGTGCACGCACTGATCCGTGCACTGACAAGACGGAGCCGACAGCGGGCTTCCCGCCCATCCATCCTCGTTCTCAGTGTTCATCTCGTAACATCAATCTCGACGACCTGTCCGTCCTTTCCGCGTTAGGACAAGGCCATGGCTCCTCGAGCTGTTGGAGTCATAGGAGCACGCTGACTCTCGGTCCAACCCATCCAGCTCCGTGCTGCCCCGGTCGCAACAGACCACGTTACTTCGCACCACACAGCACAGTCGAAACTGCAGTCCGGAGTCTAGGCATGCCCATGTCAGCCCATCCGCCATCTCATAGCTTTTGCAAGTTGCAACGTGAGAGTGAGATCAAGGACGCCCATCGTTTTGCCACTCCTTCCCTTGACCGAATCGAAGCTTCAGTGAGATATGCTGGCATCACTTTCTCGACGATGAATGCGGCTTTGGAGGGTCCAATGCAACCATCAGTGCTGTCTTAGATGCTTTGGTCACGCACGTGCGATGTCTTGAAGTGAAGTCTCGCATGGTTCCCCAACAGGGACGTTTGCCTCCAAGTGCCACCACTCACCAGTCGTAGCACCCAAGACATCCAATGGTTTTTTACGAATACTGTACATAGTACAGTCCTCCTGTCAGCGCCACTCCCCGAAGACCGGAATCTTGTGGCACTAGGCCAGGATGCGGTCGATGCCGCCGTTGCAACGTCAGGTTGGCGGCTTACCTAGTGGCTGTCTGTGCGCCCGCGCATCTGCATCGTTTGCAACCTCGCATGTTGACTCGCTCCGTCAACTTTCCGGATTTCTCCTTTGCTCCCCCTCCTCCCTCCATTTCCTTTCCCCTCCCCTCCTCGTCTCATCGAGCACTCACCCCATCCCCGCGCCTCCGAGATAACATTGGGGCTCGGTCTCTCGATCGACAATGAACCCTTTTGGATTGCAAAACCCACTGTGGAGGGGCTCAACCAACCGACCATTCCGGACGGGGTGAATTAGATGGAAGCGGCGACTTTGGACCAAAACCAACGATATCACCCCGCTTATCTCGCGGCTCGCGTGTTGTTGCCTCGACGCGCAGGTCGACGATCTGCATGCTGCACGCATGGTTTCATGGGCTTTGTCAACGCCGATGCAGCCCCGTGCTAGCAGGAGCCGGGGGGTCGTTTTCTCATCTCTTCTCTTCGTCCGGCCCTAGTCTTGGACAGTGACCGCCGGCCACCAAACCTCCGACGACACCAACAAGCACCCGGAGCTATGTCGCACTCGCCCATTGCCTACATGCATAGCTCCTTCCCACCCACCGCCTTTTTGTCATTACGCCACCAGAATATGGTGACTAGCCCATGAAAGCACTCTGTCGGACAGGCCTTATCCCGCCGCATCCTGCGCATGGAACCCATCGTGTGTGCCTTTCCTTGCATCGAGCTGCCTCGTGCCCATTGATGGCCCTGTCTAGACTCTAGACCCCACTATCCACCACCAGCTCCCTCTCCTCCATCATCATGCATTTACCGAAGTCCGCTAACCGGGGCTTGCACTAGTTCCCGCTTTAAAAATGACGGGGGTCAGCCATACGTTGTGGGGTCATTCAACGACGTCCCATCGACGCGGCTGGGCACCTGAGTCGGGCCATCTTCCTCTCTCAGGCTGGGCCAGTTCCATGCTGATTCGAGTTTTGACGGTCAAAACAAAGCAATTGAGTGATGAAACCCATAAGTACGCTAGTTCCCGACATCATCCTTGGATTTCTATCCAAGTTCCACTTCTGGCACTCATTGGACACGAGACTCAACCATACTTGACTCATGTTCTGGGCTCTGACAACTGATTAGGTAGTAACTACGCGAACTCCGCCCACTGCAAAAATTGGACCGCTTATTATGTTCTCCTTACTTACATACGTGCCTCTACCGATAGTGCATACGCTATCAGGCCAGCCATATGACCCATGAGATGCTTTGCATCCAACCCCGCAGCAATTTACTGGTGATTTGCGGGGTCCCAGACTCCCGACCGTGGTTCAATGTTCTCAACGTCTCTTGATCCGACGTGGTTTGAATCTGCACATCATTCAGGAATTTGCAGGGCGATCCAAACAGCCTGTGTCTCCTATCTCTTCTCGTCGCCTTAGAGTCGTCATGGTGCATCATACCATCACCAGCCTGTTGTTATGCAGCACACACTGATCACGGAATCGCAGCCTTTCCTGTTGTTATGCAGCACACACGGATCACAGTATCGCAGCCTTTCATGCGAGCCAGTCAAAGCCCACCTCAGGTTCCATCTAATGGAACGCTGACTTTTCCCGGGTTCAATAGTTGTAGCCCCCAGGTGATATCGCACGAGGTATGGGCTTCAGGCAACTTCCGAGGACTCTGAGCTCTCTTACTGTCCCTCATTCTTGATATCGTGCAGTTTCTATCACTCATTGGCCTCGCTGTTTCCTACGGGATAGTCAGACGGCACTCCTTTGTTAGAGTGGCTGCTCGCGCCTGCTTGTTCGGATGATTCTACCACAAGCTGAAGCCTGGCCCTCGCTAGCTCCGTCGGGAAGCCTAGCCAGTTCTCAACCGGGCTGGCTAATGCACAGCTTGCCCGACTCGAGCCTAATACAGGCAACGGAGGCTCGGTGATTTGCACTTACGATTCATCACCCAAGGGCCGAGGTTCTAAATAAGCGCCTCATATCGTCTCACCTTATCTGCACAGGTAACATGGAAACGCCATGATTGACATGCAGTCGCACCTTGACTCGATTGAAGGCCAATTGTAACCCGTTCGTGTTCAATTTGCATATGCGCCTATGAAACCAACCCATGGTCGATAGATGCGATGCATTGTGCTTCGTCACACCCTCTAACGTGCATCTTCGAGCCTCCTTTAAGCAGTCCTCGAGGTGGCGCTCAGGTCTAAGCTTCGTTCCTCGCCAATGTAACCTGCCTTATCACTGACATGTGCTCGGCATCGCCCCTCAAATCAGCATGTCTAGTTACTGCTCTTACATTTCAGGCTACGCAGGACATGCGAGTGTATGGGCTGGATGCAAGTGATAGCCTAGGCCGAACCGTGCGTGGCTTGCGAGTATTGATTCATTTGTTGATAGGATCACTTTCCGACTGGGCCGGATGAAGCTATGTCTAGACACCGGGATCTGTAAGCTCATCACGCAACCGCGAATGTGCAACCCATCACTCAACCCCCATCTCCCGTAACATCGCCTTATACTTCTCCGCCTCCTCCAGCATCTCCTCCTCGCCCCTCGGGTGCCGATCCTCATCGTCCACCCGCGGCAAGCCGCCGCCGGGCTTAGGCCGCCGGCGCATCTCGCGATCCCACAGCGCCCCGCCCACGTTTCCATCCTCGCCGGCCATCTTGACGTAGACGACATCGGGAGTGCCCAGGTCGCCGTCCTGGCGCGGGATGACGTGCACGTGGACGTGCGGAACGGTCTGGCCGGCAGCCGCGCCGTCCTGCACCGCCACCGAGAAGCTGCCGGCGTCCGGGACGGGGCGCGGGAAGTAGGCGCGCGCCAGGAGCCGCTGCGTCAGCTGCACCGTCATAAAGAGGTCCGCCGTCTCCTCCGGCGTCAGATCGGTGATGCGCTGGTGCGGCGCGTGCGGGCAGACGAGGATGTGGCCCGGGATGAGCGGCTTGAGGTTGACGAGGGCGAAGGAGTAAGGAGTTGTGAGGAATACCTAGGGATGGGTCAGTGACTTGGGCAGCGAGAAAAGCGGTTATGGTGAGATGAGAGGGCTTGAGATGAGTGGTGAGTGGTGAGTGGTGAGTGATGACTACAGACACGTCGTTGGGAGGTAACACAGTCTCTGTAGCTCACCGACCCAATTGAGCAGCCGATATTGCATTCATCAACACAAAACCAGACACTCACCTGTTTTGTCACCTCAAAAGGCCCAAACTTGATGGTCCTCCCGCCCGTACCCGTGGAAGTCATGATGCCTCTCACGCTGCGGCCTGCTGCGAAAAACGACGTCGATGTCCACACCCTCAACGCGAGCATGCTCTGATGGCGAGACCCAGCAGCTCCTCAAACCTTCAAGCAGCCCGTTACGGCTTCGCGGGCTTCAATTGAGTGGACGTTCGTTGCGGTGTCGGCGCTGCGAGAGCAGGATGTAATGGAGCAGTGAGTTTCGGGTGGGAGGTTGCCGCTGATGTCATGTTTCAAGCGCATCCGGGAGCGTCCCCACCCGAAAGATATAGGGTGGGCTTCCGTCGCAACGGCATCATCTGATTAAACAAGCTGCAGCAATTATTCGTTTACTCTATGATTGATTGATCATGTTTATAGCAGAGACCATCCAATGCTTGGATCACATGCAACCTAAATACCCGCCTCGTCTTGAAATTTACTTAGAAATGTGCACTGAGTCCTGTATATTGATTCCCATGTGCGTCCGAAATCACGTTTCGCCTACCCTGTAACTCCAATAGGTACCGATTGTCAGGAACGCAACCTCCTCTTCCGTATATACCCCTCAACGTAACTATTTACTAAAATCGAACTTGATCTTCTCCATCGATAAGAATCAATCCGGGATTCAGTGGTTCTTCCTCCTCCTCGGGCTCTTCTTCCCAACGAACTGCAAAGTTGGATCAGCATGAGACAATAAATCTTTGCGACAGGAAACTTACCATGAGGTTTCAAGAAGAAGCTGGCTGCCAGGGCGAAGACAAAAGTTGCTGTCAGCAGTACAAAGATGGCCTGGGGAAAGACCGCGACCGTCGCGGCATACAGCCCGTTGAACAAAACGGGACCAACCACTCTGGCCAGGGCGTGAAGCATACCAACGGCGCCCAAAATCTGCCCCACGCGTTCCGATGGTACATGCTTGGTAATAATAGCCTGGCTAGTAGCACCGCCGAGCCCGCCGATAGCCGTGATCATACCACAGGCAAAGAAGACACCGTCCGACCGCGCCAGGGAGTATCCAACAGATCCCAAGATGTCGGATATCACAGCAGCCCGGAGCACCCATACGTCGAGGCGGTCCGCACCGACGTGGGTTTCTGCTGGTGGTAGACCAGTCCTGCTCCTTCGCGCGGCCGGACGCGTGCGCCCAAAGTAGTTGATGATGGGGAAGATGCCCAAGAGCACCACTACCCGGACCATGGACAAAGCAGATACAAACTTGGAGCTCTCGAAAGTGCCCCATTGGAAGGTAGATCCGCTGTATAGGATGATGACGGCGCCCGCGGATATGGAGGATCCCAAGATGATGGTGTCATTGATGGCCAGGGCTACCAGGTTGCGCCGAAGCGCGGGCGACGTGCCTGGACCCCGAGGCCAGAGAATCTTCAGAGGCGCGAATGGGTTGACGGTCTGGATAGTGGCTAGCCAAGACGTCGCTCCAACCTGGGCCCGCATCTCCTGTTCCTTTTCCCATTTCTCCCGGGCAACCAGCTGCTTCTGCTTGGAGAGTGACTCGGGGACGATGAATGCGACAACCAAGATGAACACAATGTGGCATCCTAAGACGACATAGAAGATGGAAAGAAGGCTGCCCGTCCACTTGACAAAGTACCCCGCCAGGAGAGGACCAAACGCCAGCCCGGAGAACAAGCATGCGTGTAGGCGGCCCATCCACACTGCGCGCTTCGAGGGCGGCGTACAGTCGCTCGCGTACGACTGACTCATCATGCTTCCGGCCGTGAAGGAGCCTGTCATGCCGTCGAAGATACTGCCGAGGAGCAGCCACCGATAGTTGATGGTATTCGGGTACCGAGCGACCAAGATAGTGATAAACTCGGCACACACTCCACCGACCGATGCCAGGGCCAGGAGGCGCGTTCGGCCGTACCTATCAGACAGGTGACCTATGCGCGGTGCGACAACGGCACTCAGGAGTCCGGTGATCAGGTTCATGACCAGGATGAAGGCTGCTACGTTCCTCTGGACCTCGGGGATCGAGCATTGCGGGTTACCACTTCCCAGCAGCACGGGGTGGAAGACAATGTCTGGATTCTGGATCTTCTGGTCGGCAAAGTATTGCTTACAGACGAGGTCGAGGATCCTATTTTCAGCCTCACGGTCAGCAATGCATCTGATGGTGCTCCGGCGGGAGCGGTGATTGGAAGGGAAATGCTGACAAGTTCAACCTCGGCACCATAACACCACCAAAGGCGAGAGTAAAGATTCCAAAGGGCCCTAGCAACCAGAAGACCTAGGTATGCGGTCAGAACTGAGATGCGGATAGAGTGCGGCGACGGGCGTGCGCACGGAAGGTCTGCGCCACCACGGCAAGCCCTCAAAGTCTTTATAGCCATCCCAGCCGCCCTCGGCAGCATTTGCGCCGTCCTCGACATAAGCCTCCGGGTGGTCGTTATTCAACAGGCGGGTGGTCTCGGTGTCTTCGGTGGTGGGGTTCGCCGTCGCAAAGGCCGTTGAAGTGGCCGTCGCGGAGTTGCCGCCGGCCCGTTTCGCTCTCGCCATGGTGGACTAGATGCGCGCACAAGATTTACGCACGCGCGAGTACGATAACGAGTCTTTGGGATCGATGAAACAGACAACAGGCGTAGAGGGATGCACGCGCAGGGCAGGTCGGCCGTCGGGGGGGCGATGTCGGCAAGCGAGGAAGCTATCGCATGGCACTTCGAATATCTGGGATAGGTTGCGACCAGAATCAAGGAAGAGTTAGGCTCAAGGAAAAAGGCCTCGCAAATGCCATGTCTCAGGGAAAGGGGAATGTACTACGTATGTAAACTCGGGGAGAGAGGCGAAACATGGACGGGAAGCGAGGATCTGGATTATTAATGGAACAGGGAAGCGAAGTGGACTTGAAGATGCGTTGAGTTGGCGTTGGCTATGCTGCTGGTGGAGTCGAGCTACCCAGACCCAGCCAAGCGCAAGGTGCCCGCTACGTAGTAGACTGCTACAGGGCCGGGGTTCACGACTCGGATTCCGGAGGGGGCGGGCCCGCGGTTGGTGTCTTGCATCCATCTCCGCTCCGGACGAATAGTCTATAGGGTAAGCCTACTTCGTGGACGAATACACTCACTGGCCTGCTGTCAGCGCGCATCCTTATTAGTCTTCTGCCCCTTTGCTCATAATCTCAAACTCGAGATCCAAACATCCCTGATCCGAATAAGCAGGCAGTGAGGTGGGTTGCCAGCGAACAGATGGATGACGTACTCCACTGTGCTGCCCACCGAAACACCTTGGCGATTAGTCTATCATGCAGCCACTTGTGCCATGCCCTCACTGGACCTACATACGAACTAGGCTTGCTCACTGATAAGCTCGGTTGGCAAGGAGGAGATTCCGAGAATCCAAGCGTTCTGGGATTGCCATTGACTGGCCGGATATCTTTGGCCAACCCAACCGTCGGGGTTCGGTACCTTGATAAAGCCGCCCATCCGCAACTGCCGAGCAACCACTACGTTGGTTTATCGTCAATCATCATCATCGATCAGGTAGTTGATATGGATGGGATTCGTAACCATGCTGTGCTCCCCCAAATATGAGACGGCCAGTACGGCTTTTCTCCCCCCATTGGTGTTGAGCGGGAGGATATGTCAACGCCCACCTTGACCTCCTACTGAAGCGTTTGGATGGTCGGGTTGTGGTCGCAATGTGAGACTGCCAAGGCACGCCAGATGACGACGAAGTGTTCTCAGATGAGGGGAAAATAGTCACCCTCTTGTGACCCTATTTGCTATTTGCCTACCTACTGAGGCCGAGAAAAAGCAAATATCTTAGCCTTCAAGGATAACCATTAATAACGATGCCATGACACAGTTATATTTTAGCTTGTAAGACGCTGCAGCGCCCTGGTTTCCTGGTTGGGTCAAAGCTTGGGGGGTCACGCACCCGGCCCGCCGTTTAGCCAATCAGCAGCCCAAAAAAACATGACTCAGCATATTCTGCCTCAAGCTCTTCGTCACGTCTAAGCCTGCATATTTTCAGGAAGGCGTGTTTTGAAGCCGTGGACAGACTCGATCGCATCCAACGCTACGCCAGCGCGACCCAAAAACCACCGTCACGATGCCCGTCGTCAAGGGAGGAGTCTGGACAAACATCGAGGATGAAATCCTCAAGGCCTCCGTCTCCAAGTATGGCCTCAACCAATGGGCGCGCGTCTCCTCGCTGCTCGCTCGCAAGACCCCCAAGCAGTGCAAGGCGCGATGGAGCGAATGGCTCGACCCCAGCATCAAGAAGATCGAGTGGAGCAAGGAGGAGGATGAGAAGCTGCTGCACCTCGCCAAGATCATGCCCACCCAGTGGCGCACCATCGCCCCTATTGTCGGCCGAACCGCGAACCAGTGCCTCGAGCGATACCAGAAGCTCCTTGACGAAGCCGAGTCGCGAGAGTCATCCAGCCTTGGCCTCACCGGCCCCGATGGCGGCGAGACCCAGGCGCCCAGCGCCGACGATGTGAGAAGGCTGCGCCCCGGTGAGCTCGATCCAGACCCCGAGACCAAGCCCGCCAGACCCGACACCATCGATCTCGACGAGGACGAAAAGGAGATGCTGAGCGAGGCTCGCGCTCGCTTGGCGAACACTCAGGGCAAGAAGGCGAAGCGAAAGGCGCGAGAGCGCCAGCAGGAGGAGTCGCGCCGTCTAGCTGCTCTGCAGAAGCGGAGAGAGCTGAAGACGGCTGGCATCAACGTGAAGGTCACGACGCGGAAGAAGGGCGAGATGGACTACAACGCGGACATTCCTTTTGAGAAGAGGGCCTTGACTGGTTTCTACGACACCTCGGAAGAGCTGGTGCAGAATGAGGCTCAACGCGACGCCTTCGACCCCCGCAAGCAGCAGCTCGCCAACAAGCGCAAGGGTGAGGGCGAGGAGGATAACGGCCGAAAGCGACAGAAAAACGACAAGGACGGCGCGTCAGAGTCAACCAAGGCGGCTCTGAAGGCCGGCCAGTTGCAGAAGATCCGCGAGGCTGAGCAGAGCAGCAAACGACGCTCCTTGGTTATGCCAGCGCCGCAGGTCAGCGAGGGAGAGCTGGAGGATATCGTCAAGATGGGCAAGATGGGCGAGGCCGCCAACATTCGAGCCAGAGAAAGCGAGAACGATGCCACCCGCGGACTCGTCAGCACGTATTCGACCCTCAACTCGAATGCTCCCATCCGGACGCCGAAAGCCCCCGAACAAGACGATCACATCGCCAACGAGATTCGGAACATCCGAGCGCTCAACGATACCCAGTCGGCCTTGTTGGGAGGCGAAAATACTCCTCTTCACCAGGGAGCTGCCTCGACAGGTTTCGACGGCATTACTCCTCGGAAGCAGACCATGGCAACACCAAACCCAATGGCCACCCCCCTGAGGGGAGCCAACGGTGCCGGTGCAACGCCCCGCCAGCCGGGACAGACGCCAATGCGGACACCCCGAGATACCCTCGCACTGAACCAGGACGACAACATGTCAATGGTTTCAGCAACCCCCCGAGATATCAAGATGCGAGACCTCGCGATGCGGAACCAGCTGCGATCTGGTCTCTCGTCGCTCCCCAAGCCAAAGACGTCGAATGGGAGTTTGATATCCCCGATGAACAGAGGGAAGCGATGCTGCTTGAGGATGCGGTCGAGGAGGATGCCGAGGAGCGTGATCGCCGAGAGCGCGAGAGACGAGAAGCTGAAGAAGTCATCGAGTTCCGACGGCGAACTCAAGTCATGCAACGCAGCCTCCCGCGACCAGCGGTTGTCGACGTGGCTGAATTACTAGAGAAGGCCAATGCGCTGACCAACGCCGCCGAAGCCCTCATCGCCAAGGAGTCGGCGGCCCTCATGGCCAACGATGCGATGAAATGGCCCCTACCCGGCGCGCAAGTCAAGGGTGCGCCCAAGATTCTCCCTCAGCTCGACGACGATTCCCTTGCGGAGGCTCGCCTTTTGATTCTGTCGGAGACGAAGCCCCTGCCTAGTCTAGAGCATATCCAATCTGCCTTTGAGGCCCGCGCGAGCAGCTCACTACTCCTGGGTCTGGGCTGTTACAACGATGACGAGGAAGAGGAGGGCGTGGCCATGAAGGCCGCTTTTGAGGTAAGTTCACAATCAAGTCTCCAACTTCCAGCTTTCGAGTACTAACCATTGAGCAGTCTGTTCAGGAGTCGATCATGGCCTCGGCCGAACAGGGAGCTAAGCTGGAGAAGAAGCTGTCTTTGCACCTCGGCGGTTACCAGAAGCGACAGAAGATGCTAAAGGACAAGGTTGGCGACGCCTCTGAGGCTCTGGAGAAGGCCCGTGTGGCGCTGAGCGCGTTCAAAACGCTGGCCATCTCGGAAGACGTAGCTATTGGACGACGTCTAAGCGCCCTACGAGAGGAAGTCGGATTTGTCACCCGGCGCGAAAGAGAGGCGCAGGAGGGATACAGGAAGGCCAAGGGAGAGCTGGATGCTCTGCTGGCGGACGGCGCGAATGGATTTCATTAGAGGCACAAAATGGATGTACGATTAATAGGGGCCAACAAGCGCGGGGGGTTACTTGATATCAATTGATCCTGACAATACGGTCTACCATTGCTAATTCGTCCATTCTGTAGTCTGTTTCCCTTGTACAATTTTTGCTATCCATGCTTTTTGTTGTTCTTAAACATTTGAGAAGTGGCACACATTCACCTCTTCCTCACACCGAGACGGGGCAGCTTTATGGGCAATATCAGGAGCACCGAGATGGCGGCAATGACGGCGCAGGCGATGAAGGTCAAGCGCAGAGCGGCCTCGTAGCTTATAATGACCTGCTCGCGGTACCGAGGCTCCAGCTTGACGACCTCCTCGACGGAGCTGCGGACGCGGCGGATGACTTCGTCGCGTTGGTCGCCCTGGACAAACTTGTTGAGGTAGTGCAGCAGGGCGTTCTGCAAGACAAGGCTGCTGCTGGCGACGCCGATGACCTGGCCGAGGCTGCGCCACAGGATGAGGGTGCTGGTGACGACGGCCTGCTCGGACTGCGTTGACGTGGCGAGGATGGCGATGAAGGTGCCGGGGAACTGGAAGCCCTGGCCAATGGACGACGGCAGCAGGATGAAGAGGTACAGCTGCGGCGGGAGGTCGCGGCGGAGGCACGAGAGGCAGATGGTTCCGATGAGGAGGAAGATGGTGCCGCTGGAGACAGGCCACTTGAGACGCCGCGTCCAGGTCACGGCGAAGCCGACCGAGGTTCCGGCGATGGAGGAGGCCACGGTGGGGATGATGAGCCGGAGGCCGGAGGAGGTGGCGGAGGTGAGGAGGACGGCCTGGAAGTACAGGGGCTGGATTGCGTTGTCAGTCGCTGCAGCGCTCACGGGATCAGAGTAGGTGCTCACATGTTAAAAAGGATCGAGTTGCCCAGCAGGGCGGCGATGAAGTTGCCAAAGATGAGGTTGGCGCGCGGCGACTGGCGGATCAGATACAGCGGCATGATGGGCTTGTGCACCCACGACTCGACCCAGAGGAACAGCGGGAACACGACGACGAAGATGGCGAGCGAGGCGATGACGAACGGATGCGACCCTGCGAAGTGATAGTTAGTTTTTGTTTCTACAAGGCGAGGAACCATTTGCGTGGGCGGCACTTACACGGTAGGACGTTGCCTCCGAGGTTCTAGAAGCGACATGGTTAGTACGGACCTCAATAACAAACGTGCAGATACCAGTGTAGTATATTCGTAAGCAGGTATTTTGACTCACTAGTCCTAGAATCATAAAGGTAATCGCCGTCGTCAGCAACAATGAGCCCTTGATGTCAAATTCCTTCAGCGCCTGCCACACGCTCTTGCGCTCGCCCAGGATGCCCAGGTCGTCCGGGATGGCCACCATGGACACGGCCATGCACAGCAGTAGCAGCGGCACCTGGATGCCGAACTCCCAGCGCCAGCCGAGATAGTCGGCCATGGCGCCTCCGGTCGCAGCCCCGAGCGCCGAGCCGAAGCCGTAGTTGGCGTTGATGTAGGACTGATACTGGCCGCGGTCCCTGGAGTTCGCTGTTAGAATAGATACTTTTAAAAGCAGACACGGCGGTGGGAAGGCAGGACTCACTCAATGGGAACCAGGTCGCTAAGAATGATACTGCCCAGCGTCAGGGCACCGCCGGCTCCCAGGCCGCAAAACGCCCGGGCAACGATGAAGCTCTCGATACTGCTCGCCAGCCCACACCACGCCGTCGCAAGGGCGAATACGCCCAAGCTGCCGACGAACAGCGGCTTGCGGCCAATGGCATCCGACAGGCGGCCTAGCAGAGGCTGGAATGCCGTCGAGGTCAAGAGGAATGCCGTTGACAGCCACGAGGCCGAGTTGGAGGCGTGGAAGTACGACGTGATGACCGGGTGCGACGACGCCATAATGGTGCCGTCGAACGCGGCGATGAAGTACGATAGTTGCAGCTGCGAGAAGATGAACCAGAACCGCGTCACGGACGTGTTATTGAGGAACTGCGTCGTCGCCGCTGAGCCCTCTGGCTGCGCCTTAGACGAAGCCCGCGAATGCCGTCGCAGCAACGGAGAATCCTCTTCGGGCTCGCAGTCAGAAGCATCGTCGTCCCCGTCGACGGCCGAATTCGACACGGCGGGCCGCAGCATGGCATTCTCCATGGCCTCGGGCTCCAAGAAGAGCCCGCCCGTTGTCAACGACTTGGAGAGGGCCTCGAACCCAGCGGCATCGACTGCGAGCTCACTGGCGCTATCGTCGTTCCCGCGGGCTCTCCGGCGACTCGCCGACACCGGAACCGGCACTGGACCGGGGACGTTCTCCGAGCGGGAAGCTCCCGTAGCTGCGGCCGAACTGTCTGGGCGCCCGGCGCGCCCGTCTCTTGAAGAAGGGCTCATGTCGACGCAACAGCCGGTTTCTGGCTCGGTAGTCTACTTCAGGAAGGGAAGTTAAGAAGAGGAATAATAAGAGCATAAGCAGGCTGGAACTAGCGCATTATAGTGGAACATCGCCTGTGGAGCGTGACCGTTGTCGTGATCGCAGACTTTTCGGGGAGACTTCCTTCCTCTTGCAGATTTACGCATATCCGCCCCGCAATCGACGGATTCGGTGCGATAGTCGGCCGACTAACATGACTCCTAGGAGCTGTTGTACTGCGGTGAGTGAGTCAACACCAACGCCAACAGCTGCAAGCTCGCACTCAACGGTAGGATCTCGAGACACGACGGCTCACCGAGATGCGTCATTGCCTGAACCACCTATTGTTCTCTATCAATGGCCAGTCTCTCAGGCCCTTCGGCCCTATGCTCCCCAAGCCAGGATGCCAATGTGCGGTGTTCCACAGCCCCCAACGCCTAGTTATGTCGCCGTAACCCGTCTCAAAGCGATGTATCTGCCGTGCAAATTGCCGAGGCGGACCGGCCGCCCCAGGACTCCTGGTTACTCAACTTCTAATTCATGCTGTTCTTGGTGGTTGATGACGCCGCAGCCACAAGAATGCCCGCTCCCGTAATACCCCCATCATGGCATGGACTCAAAACCACCTCCAACAAGCTCTTGTTGCCAAGCCGCTTCTTCAGCAATTGGTCCAGAAAACATTGGCAGTCCGATAAATAGTCCTGGAAGTGGACAATGCAGCCGCCCGTGTAACCAACGCCCAACTTGTAAGCCCGATCCACCGCAGGCGATCCTTCGGGAGGAACGTCACCGGAAAGGGTGAGCAAGCCCAGCGTCGCCGCAGCTACGATTCCGGCGGCGCGGACCTCGATGGCTTTGGCAATATGGTAGAGCGCGATGGCAAGGTCCTCGGTCCAGGTAAATGTCGACCCCGGTGATTCTGGAAACTCCGCCTTCAAGCTAGATAGGAGATTAGGCGACTGCAGGGGTTTGAAGTGACTCAAGAAAGTCGTCGTGAGACCGTGCCGCCGCAGGAGCTTTGCTGGCAACGTTTCTGCAGTAATCCCTAGGTTACGCGTCATATAGTCGACCAGCATGATGCGTCCCAGCTCGCCCAGGTATCTCCCGGCCGTCATGTACTCCAGAGGCTGGAAGCCCGGCGCTTCGTTTTGCGAATCCAGCACTTCATCCCACCGGCTCACCAAACCGAGTTCCCGTAGTGGAGGCGCCGATCCGTTGATGCTCCATTCAGTGTTGATTGTGATTTTGACGTCGTCGATGTGTTCTCCAGGGCGAACGGCAACGTGCTGCGGGCGCTTGCTTGGGTGCAGTTGACTCAGTCTCAGGGGGATTGTAGCATTGCAGCCAGTGCCGAGAATGAGACCCATAGTTCCTCTGCGGGTATTAGACTCGTCATACGTGAAGACGAACGACACCAGGGTCGACACAGAATCGTTTGCGATGGCCTCGACACTAATAGGTGGAAGGTCGGGTGACTTGGCGCGGTCGTACCCTTCGAGCAGCTGAGCACCGAGGTCAAGATTGGACGATATAGCAAAGCCTTTGCCCATGGTCATAAGAGTCGCTTCAGATAACGAATGCTGTACCATGGGGAAACTGAAGGTTACCCCCAACGGGATTTGCCGGTCAGCAGGAAGCTGCAAGGTTTTGCAGCCATCGCGAATGACATCGGCGATGCACTTTCCAATCCACAAGAATAGGCTGTCGGAATTCTCGTTCTTCAGGTGATCATCGATAGGCCAGGACTTTTCCATGAGTCTTTTCATGCGCTTAGGAGTCTCCTGGAGGTGACCTGGGGCTTCACTGTGAGCATGGCCGTCAACCTGAGCAGCCTTTAAACCCGATGATGCCTTGGGCCGCAGCTCGACGAACCCAACCCTGAGGTTGGTGCCCCCACTATGAAGCCATTGGCATTAACATCGAAAACAACACAAACGACTGGTAGCCACGACAGAACGGCAACGCAGATGTGCGGGTGACTTACATATCTATGGCAAGGTGGCTGGAAGCTTGTTGTCAGTTATTGGATCCCAGAAAGAGTGGCGAGACGCTCGATTCCAGTAGATCCAGCGGGGGAGGCCGCCGGGGCGCCGATAACTCACCATCCTTGGCTCCCTTCATGCGCGGGCCGCAGAATAGACTCGGTGATGGGCGTGGGCAGGAACTGGTTTTGCGATTCGAGGGCGAGCGTTTCAAAGGTCCGCAGGAAGGCCTGAGACA
Source organism: Neonectria sp. DH2 (assembly GCA_003934905.1). Lineage (NCBI taxonomy): Eukaryota > Fungi > Ascomycota > Sordariomycetes > Hypocreales > Nectriaceae > Neonectria > Neonectria sp. DH2. The sequence goes on along the minus strand of RQWH01000003.1, from coordinate 1,261,399 downwards.
GGGAGTGGGCCTTTGCCAGGTCGAGGTCCAGCGGCTCCAAGAAGTCGCGGATCGAGGAAGTTGGGGAGGCCATCGTGACGCGGATCTGGGGTTGAACTGGGGCTTGCACAAGGGGGGGTAAAGGAAGGGAAGAGTAACGTGGCGATCTCGGAGGCTAGGGCATTGTTCCAGTGGAGTGGAGGCCAGAGGGTGGGGAGTCTAGTCGTTAGAAGAAGACGTTGGAGGCAGTGACGCGGTGTCTTTTGTATCGGGGCAACAAGGCAGATCGTCAGTGATGGTGTGGTGTCGTCGTCTTGTGGAAGTCGGAGAGAGAGTGGGAGACCGAGACAGGACCAGGATGGAAGTTGGTTGGTCACCAACCAGTCATGTACCTACAACCACTGCCACGACCAGTGGCAAGCGCTTGCAAATCTCTGGCGTCAGTCAACGACGGAGCTGTCCAGGTCTGGAGACGAAGACGAAGAAAAATGTACTTTGGGGATCCGATATCAGGAGCTAAGCTGGTCTCAGGAACGAGAGGGGGAGCCATCGAGTATAAGTACCTACCTATCCAATCCATCCATTCGCAGTTGCCAGGCCCAGTAATAAATAAGCTGCACCCGGGTGGAGGAGGAGGCGCATGCTCACGCCTTTACTCCTCCTCTCTGTTGGGGCATTCCCACGGCCTTTTGCGGCCGTGATGCACTGATCAACAGGCGCAACCTAGGCCTGCGCGGTCCGAGGCTTTACACTACTAGTACCATCGTGGCCCATATGCACCATCATGTACCATTGCATGCACCGTCGCATGCACTGTAACCGTTGGCCGTTGGTAACAAAAACACCTGTCCCGGGCCGACAATCACAGGTAGTTGTGAGTGGGACCCTACCGCATAAGCCTCTGAGGTACAGCGTTAAAGGGCGCCCTCTAAGCCACTGTAGTCCCCCCGGAGGCCTAGGCCCAGGGGCTGGTCCTTGTAGTCGTCTCATGGACGGGCCGAACACTCCCTAACCTTGGGGGCTCCAGGGAGCGTAAGTGCCTTGGCCAACTGCCAGTCAGCCACGGTCCATTATCGGTCATCACAACACACAGCCAGACTGCCAACCAGCCGTTTTTACCTTTTCGGCCCCCTGGTAGGCTAGACTACCGTGACGCCATTTTCCCCAGAGCCTCCATCGGTTCTCGCTACACTCGCTGCAACTTGCTATCACATCCACATCCACATCCACATCGACCCCTACTACGGACGTACATCCCAGCCGCTCCTCCATCATCCACCATCAACCGCCCTCACTCCTTGCAACCGTACGACGTGACCCCTCGAATCCGCCGCTGCAATCCCCATCCCGTCGCCATGGACGAGAAGCGAGCCATGTCCCCTCCGCGAGCCCTCCGCCGCAGTCGCCCCGTCGCTACCGTCCTCTTCTGCCTCGCCGTAGTCTACACCTTCTGGCTGTTCCAGCCCTTCACAATCCAACCCTTGCACGTCCCGTCCGCTGTCAGCGATGCCTTCGCCGAGTCCACTGCTAGCCTCGTCCCCCTCGAGGCGCACATCATCAGCAAATGTCCTGACACCAGGGTAAGTGCGCGCCCGTCTGCTCCCTTGGAAGATGACCCTAAAACGCCCTCGAAACGCAATCGGAATGCCCTCCTACTGACCACGCACGCCTCTAGGATGCTCTGCGACAGCTAATTCTGCCCGTCATGCAGCGCGTACACGACAGTGTCAACTTCACCCTCTCCTACATCGGCCAGTATGTCTATTCCCACCAACGCCTCCTCCGTCCGTCCATCGACTACCTTCTCCCAATGCTAACACTGCCCTCCTATCCAGCCCGACCTCCAACGACGGCGTCGAATGCATGCACGGTCCTGAAGAGTGCATGGGCAACATCATCGAACTCTGCGCTCTCGAGCTTTATCCTGATCCCAAGATCAGCCTCGGCTTCGTCATGTGCCTGACACGCGACTACGAGCAGATCCCCGACCGCGCCCTCATCGAAGACTGTGCCCTTGAGCATGCCATTGACTTTCAGGCCCTCAACGAATGCGCCACCAAAGACGACGGCGCATATGGCCTTGGTCTCCTCCGTCACAGCATCCAGAGAACTACCGAGGTACGTTGCTGAGGCAGTAGATGGGAAAAGAAGGGTATATTATGTAAAGAGCTAAGAATCTCGCGTGCTAACCTTTACTAATCCAGGCCGGCGTTACCAAGAGCTGCACCATCCGTCTCAACAACGAAATCTACTGCATCCGCGACGACGAGCAATGGAGCGACTGCCCCAACGGGTCCGGCGTTAATGACCTCATCATTGCTATTGAGAAGCTCCGCCGCCAGTCTTGAGCGGCTCAAACACCTCTGTCCATAGTTCGCTCGCCTCTCCTAGCGTATAGCTCATTGAGATGCCGTCCATGCCCGCTTCGTCGTCTCCAGCCATCGCCCCGAGCGTCTCTATGATGCTCTCCAGTCCGACCGCCTTCCCCGTCGCCTGCGTCGCCCCGGCTTCGAGAGCAACATGCACGATGTGGATGTGGAAATGGTAGTAGGTCGGCTGGTAGTGAACGTACAGCTTGAGCTGGTCCGGTTCAATGGATGGGTACGTCTCCACCGTGGCGGCGATCAGCTTGGCCTTCATGTGCTCCAGCCAGGGGATGTGCCTCCTGCGGAGGTCCCTCAGCGACCAAATGTCCCGTCTCTCCACGAGCGCAAGCAGGTGCAGCGCGTCAAGCGTCTTGCGGTCCCAGTTCAGGTCGGGCAAGAGGAGGAAGCCCTCGTCGCCTGCCTCTCCCAGCTTGGTCCTGTATATAACGTCCTCAACTTCCTTCTTCCCTTCGATAATGTTGAATGCCCAGTTCAGTCGCCCCTGCTCCCGCTTGCTGAGCATGTACGGCCGGATGCTGTCCCTGTAGATCTCCGGCGTCTCTGTCACGAACCGCACCCCCTGCTTGCTGTACTTCTTGACGTGTGCCTCCGTGCACGGGCAGATGAGGTTGATCTTGAGATCCGCGAAGAAGTCGTCGCCCGCCCCCTTCTCCACGCCGCTGCGCGCCATGTACCAGTGATAAATGTCGTTGGCGCCCAGGTTCTGCAGCCGAGCCAGCGTGGCCGGCACGTCGGCCAGGTACTCACGCTTGGCGGGGAACGGCGCGCGCTCGAGGATCAGCACCGCGGGCTGCTCGTCGACATGACCGTAGAGAGACGTACGGCGGCCGGCCTGGTCTGCGCGGGAAAAGACGCACATCAGTACCATGATCTACTGGGAGGGCTGGCGAGGAGAGGTGTGGGTGTGGCGCGCGGAACATGTGAGTTACCTTGGTTGAGGATGCGGTCTAGTTTGAACTTGGGGATTAAAGCCTCCGCGTTCGCCTTGGAGTCGGCCATTGTGCTGATATTCCAGAGACGGACTTGCGGTAGGAAGAGGGAGAAGCAACAGTTCGTGCTCGCAGGGTTGAGGAATGTTTTCGGAGACAAGAAAGCTGCCCTCCGCTGCCCCTCCGGCGATATGCAGCACCCCGCGGTGGGGCAGGATGTGACCTATTCAACCACTGTGATCGACGTCACAAGAACCGGGTTTCAAAAACAGACTACCGAGCACCGAATAGTCTGTCTAGTTTCGAGTACACCTATATAAACTAGGGGCAATACGAGTCAAACGCACAACAAAGTCCAAAGACACCTCATTTGCATTGCAATTAAGTAAATCGGCCGAGTGTCTCCTCATGGCGGCCCAGGGCTCTATCAATACCGATGCTATCTAGTAGCACCAGGTCTAACGATGCTGTATGATGCCTCATCTCGGCCATCAACATGCTTTCCAACCTCACGCCTCTATCCTCATCCGCCTGCCCTTCTAACTGCTGTTCCGCCCAAGACCGCCTTGAGCTGCAAATGAAGCACCTCTTCAACCACTCTAGCAAAATCACAAAATTACTTGGTTGGCGACCCTCCTCCCCGGCCTCCACAATATTGAAACTCCTTGGGTCGCGCAGGGTATATAAAATAAGCACGTGAAATGAAACGAGGGCTCCTCCATTGGTCGTGATATTATCAGAATCGCGTCTTCTTCACCGTATTCGAACTACTCACGCAGTTGAGGTGGTGCAGGGAGGGAGGGCCCGTGGCCCCAGGAGCCCATCTCACTGTTGTCGTCGTGACGCGAGGTCCATCGAATATATTACGTAGTCGTCGAAGATAGAAAATAAAAGGGCGTTAAGCGTGTCGGATGGATAGAATTCCTGTTGTCGCGTCCTGGTAGACGACCGATTTAGGTTACTCCTTTGGGGAGCGGCTGAGGGTTGACCAGTTGTCGCAATGCCAGTGACGCAAAATGTCTGTAAGGTGGCGCTGTGTATGCCAACCAAAAACGCTGAAGACCGAAACGCCATAGCCAATGCGCCAACGAAATGCCTTCACGGGGCCATATTCAAAAGTATAGACTCGTGACTGTGAGTTTAGGTCATGAGAGGGTCGAATGGCCTGGGAAGCCGTTGGAGCCAGATTCGGTCGATCCGTCGCCTTCGACGGTTTTCCTCCAGTGTTCAGGGAGACAGACACACACCAAAGGGAACGCCTTGATCTCGCCCTCGCCAATCGGTGAGCTGTCACGACGACCGGAGGTGTTGGATACGCCGCTGTCTCGTTGAGCTTGTCGTCGTATTTCCCACTCTTCGGTCTTCTCGTTGAGAAGGATACCGGTTGCCCATCCATCATCCCAGATGCCTACCACCTTGAGCATATCCCCACGCTCGAGGGTGAACTCATCTGCGGCCCGGGGTTGGTACGCCCACAGAACGGCGACCCGGTCGCTGGGGTGGATGTCGTCTGAAGAATAATAGTCTTTGAAGAAAGGAAGCTGCTCCGACTGCTGGCTAGTCATCGCTTGTGGGGATGAGAATCCACCTGCACTCGTGGGGGATTGCGGAACGGAGCTCCCAAGGACTGAGCCACTTGAGAGAGACCCGTTTCTCCTAGGGTTTGGAGGTGGTCGAAGGATGCCGGCACGTGGCTCAGATTCAGGGCTCTCGCCAAATTCATCGGATGAAGAGTTGTCAGGTCCTCTACGTCGAGCGGGGATGTATCCAACTCCGACGTTTGAAGAATCATCGCGATGGTGAGAAGGAGAGTTCCCAGAATGGCCTTCCAAGGCCGACATACGAGCTATACGCCCCCCTGGAAGTACCTCGTAGCCTGTGGGCGCGTTCGAGGATGCTTGGGCCATTGCTGGCCCCTTCCTCGCTGGAGATGGTTGATTGAAAATGCTGCCCTTGGGGCTGACCGGCCTCCCCTGTCTCTTTCTCAAGCAGAAGAACAATGCAAGAGCAAGCAAGGCCAGTCCGGCAAGGGCACCGATCACAATACCAGCGATTGCGCCCCCTCCCAAACCATTGCTCTTGCTCTTGCTGTCGTCGTCGCTGTTGTCATTCTCACTGCTGCTACCGGAATTCGTCGATGAGGGTGAAGCTGAGGCGGTGGGCGCGGTGAAAGTCATGGTGGCTGTGAGAGAGGGCAAATCAACATTCTTGCAGCGATTCTCCGCATCCGAGTTGTAACAGCAGGTATCGGTCGAGTTAATCCCTCCTTGGGCACAGTATGAGCAGAGTCCCATGGTGCTGTTTCCGTAACCACAGTTGTTCCACTCATTATCCATGCCGGATATACAGGTGGAACTATCGAGGGCGCCCTCGGGCAGTGCACAAATGGTGAAGTCGGATCTAATCAACCCAACCAGGTCGGCTCCCGGTTTTGAGCAGAGGTCACTTTCCGAGGTAACGTAAACCTCGCTTTGGGCGAATTCAGCACAAGTTTCGGCGCACAAGGGTCGAGATTCCTCATCAGAGAGGTCGCAGGTGCTGATGGATTTCTGCACGATAGCATTGCATATTATCGTAGTTGTGAACCGGGCGTACATCTCGCTTGGATCTGTCAAGTCAACGTCTGAGCACCCAAAGGTGTCTTCGTATCTAGAGGCATATAAGTAACCGGTCGAGTAGGATGGCTGTATTAATGACTCACTTCGTCTCAACATAGGTGGTTTTAACGTAGGTAGAAAGCTGATGGTCGAAGTCCTCTCTATCGGACACATACAGCATGAAGGGGCTAGGTTTTTGTCAGTCAGACCGGGCCTTTACAAAAAAGAACTCATCAACTCACAACTCGCCCGATGAAGAGTTGACTGAAATCGAAGCGGATTCGAAGGCAGGACAGGCAGTAGATCCCTTCAGTGAGATGCAAGTCTCGGCCGCGGCGAGCGCTGGTGCAGCGGAGAGCAAAGCCAAGGCAACATGTCTCGCGTTGAGTGATGTGCGTTTCGGTTGTCGAGAATGGGCCTTGCCCACTGTGAGGCTCCCCGCCATAAACTGAGACGTTGGTAAAGTCATGGCGAAATGACGTTCCGGTAACGGGAGAAAAACACAATGGATGTTGTTTACTGAGGAATCCCCGCGTTCATGATCGTCGGGAGAGAATGTCTGGTTGCGAAGTCCTTCACTAGGGGCTGTCGTCGGTACGGTGTCGTGAAGACGTCAAACTTGAAACTGTCGACAGTAAAGGATTTGCTGGCGGAAAGGATAGTCGAGTGGTCGTCGCAACTGAAAGCCTGGTTCCGTTGAACGAAGGATCGGACCAAGGAGTTTGCAGTTGAGGCGGACTGATGACGCGAGGGACTCGGTCGGAACAGTCGAGAAAACGAAGGATTGCAGTTGGCGTTAATTAGTTTTAGGATTAGGCGGAGAAGAGAACGTCGCGAAGGTGATGTAAAAGAAGGTGATGCTGGAGGCCGGCCCTTGAGGATGAGCTTCTTGGCTCGTTCCTGTCGATAGTTGTCGGGCTGGACGTGCAGTTGGGAGGAGCCAGCGACGAGAACAACGCTGGCCAGGCACGGATGGGAGGAAGGAAAGAGTCGAGACGAGACCCAGGACAGGGTGGGAGAGAGGTGAGAAGTGAGAAGGGGCAGAGTCCAGAGCTTCGGGCCAGAGCTTCAGACCAGGATATTAGGGGGTGGAAGTGCCTAGTCGCGACTGGGGGGGGGGGGGGGGGGGGGACGGAGGGAGGTCGTGAGCGACTGCGGAACGAGGCTGGAACGATCCGAGACGACGATGGCAGAGCGAAGTGATTGTAGGTAAAACTCCGGCGGCGAGGAACGAAGAGAACAGGGCCCGGTGGAGAACCTGTACTGGGTGTCACGGTGCGCAGGAGGGAGAGTTGCAGAGGTGAGAGAGACGTGAGTGATCAGGATGCAGAGAGTGGGCGGTGGTGGTGCCGGCATCTGGTGTTTGGGCCCGATGCTCGTCCACCAGGGACGACGGCACCGAGAAGGAAATGGCGATTGCCGGGGGGTGCCTGCCCGCATTAGACCCAGGTGGGCATGGACAGCTCCCGTTTGCAACAGCGAGACAACGGCGCGCTGCACTGGGACAGGTACCTCGGCCGCCTATTTGGCTGTAGGCGGTACCTGGCCCACCTGTGGATGCGCCCCGTCTGGGGCGTTTTAATTTTGGGTAACAGGGGTAGTACGGTTGCGGACTGGGGGGGTTCCGTAGCGCCCAACGCCCAGGGCCTAGCGCCGAGACAGTCCCAAACTACGCCGCCATGAGTTATCGCTAACGGGATATATCTCACAGACGCACGCAAGCGATGGACACCAGTGGATTGGATAGACTGTATTTAATGCACAGGTACTCCGTATTCATAGTTGTGCTGGAACTGGGTTCTCACAGTTGCATCTCAGGGCATCTGTAAGGGTGCATTAGCTTACCTTACGCACAGTAGTACCGTCAAAACATCAACTTGTTTCTCTCCGTCCAAGCCATCCATCCCTTGCGCTGATGGTGGCTATTATTGAGGAGACGGCCCAGCAGGTCATCCCCCCCCCCCTACCTTCCAAAGCTCGTCTCCTCGCGTCGCCCTGGCGTTCTCGGCTGAAGCTCGACTCAGTCTAGATTCTCCCTCCCACTGTCTCTCCGACTCTCGCCCACTCAATCAGGTTCCGTTTCCGAGACACCATCTCACGCCCACGTGGACTAGAGCCGTAAACGCTGAGACTCGGATCCAGTCACGTCCCAGAACTCACAAATGGCTTGCAACTGGGGCCGAACCAACTGAAGCCGTCGCTTTCGCGCGTACGACCCGCGAGTCAATGGATGCCCTACCAGTGTCTCCCTTGCTGCTGCGCACCGGCGGAAAAAGGAAATCTGCCGTGCAGAGCTTGCATCTCGGACGGTTTAGCGGCTGCGCCGGTCATCTCGGCTGTTTTTCTTCCCAGCTCCGTTGCCCGACTGATGAGGAGGAAACACTGGCGTTTACTACAGCGCGAAGAGCGCCAACTCTTCTTGGTAACTCATCAATCGATCCACCGATCATCATTCTTTACACCAAACACAGCCTCAACACGAATGCACAAGCAACCACCAAACCCGCTTGTGCAAGTGCACAGCGATACTCTAGCCGTCCTGTGTAAGTTGGGGAACGTGTGTTCGGTGTCAACTACCTTCGAATAGTCTATGCAGATTGCTGCAATAAGGTGCTGTGCGCTCTGCCACTACGTAGTAGATTACCTAGCTTCGTAACTTTGTTGCGCATTGAGAACCAGCCTTCGATTAATCACCACATTGGACGAAGCAACCCGCTGAGACAACATCCGAGCCCAAGATGAGATGACCTCTTAAATTCTACCAGTCGCATTTCTAGAACGCCTCCGTAAGAAGATTTTTCATCGGATCCTCAACATCGGATCGTGATCCGCTCATCGTTATCTTTAACAAGTCGGTCTCCTCGTCGTCGTCTACAACACTGTGATATCTCTCACTCCCGCTTGCTCCGGCCCTTAACAGGTAGCTATTCGTACGTCGTCCCAACCACCATGGGCTGAAGCTGGCCATGGATACCACGTCACCGTCGCTCAGTGTAGCATCGCCGCATCGCAACCCCGGCAGACCCACGAACCCTCACATGTTTCTTCAGGAACAGGTCAAGCTCCTCCTCGTTCTAGCGGGGCAATGGGGAAACGTGCCCCATATGTCCCATTGGCCCACCACTCAACGCGCTGGCGTGCATCTGGGAGATGACGATGCTCACAGTTGTGCGAAGTCCAAGACACGGCCCAACATCACTGTCGGCAGAGTGTGACCGTCAGCTTTGCCTCTCGCCGTTCGGCAAACAAACAAAAGTTGTGTGCCGCACCCCCGCTCATATATGCGAACCGCATGAGGGCGTCTGCAGTCGACGTGTTTGCATATTTCGCATCTTAACGCCTCCTCAAATACTGCGTTGAGCTCGCGACTGGTCTCACTCAGCAGCCAAAAGAAAGACTGTCATCCATACAAGTTGCACATGTAATTAAGCCCAAACATTACCCACTACTTCATAATTGCAATAAGCTACAGGCCTCACAGGGCACGCAAATTTATACAAGAGCACCATGATGGCAAGAATACCGGATGCACAAGGAGGAGAGAGAGCAAGGTTGTTCATGTTCCCACATATGTAATTTCCCATCCATCATGGGCCCCCTGCTCAACCAGGTACGTACTCGTTTCACCTTGGGCTAGGGACACGACTCGACAGGGTTTATCCGGTCCCGAACTATCTGCAGCTCTCACTACGTGCTTGTATGGAAACCCTCGTATCAGCAGAGTCCTTGGTTGTCGAATAAGACCAAGGGGAGGGGATCTTCCATCGTAACATTCCCGCCATTCCGCAGAGTCAATAGCGAACCACGGGCGGGGCCTATACTTGACAGACTTATACCGCGCATGTTCCTGCAATAATCAGGCCGACCAGGCCGAGCGCAAGTTACGGCGTATCATGTATCATGGCGCCAAGTGCCCCGTTGTCACCAGAGATGGAGAACCAGTGTCGTCCAGATGGTTATCGTTGCGTTAAGCGTTGGGTGGTCCGTGAACGGCGTCGCTCGGGACGGGCCTCAGCCAAAGCACCTTTTAGAGTGGGGCCGCCCTCCGTCCGAGCTCCGTAACGCCAAAGCATCCGTGTGCCTCCACCACGGCTGGATTCCTAACACACCTGAAGATACTGAGTATAAGACTAACTCGACCAGGCTTGATTCTGGTTCATTTGTAGATTCATAGAGTTTCAAGGACAACAGTTACTAATCAGCATCTTCAATGATCACGTTGACCGATAAACCAAGCACGAGATAGTCATATCCACCACTGAGGTAGTGCACATGCATTTACCATTGCGTATCAACTTCCGGCGAGGCTTTCTTCTGCAGTACTACCAGAGGAATTAGACACTAGAGTCGTCGATACGAGTTTTGGCCGCATGCAAAACGGGGTATTGCGTGTCCCAATTGCCTGCTCAACTCGAGGAAGTAGTTGAGGATACTGTCCTCCCGCCGAGAGTACAGACAGCCACGTTCGGTATGCAGACACGAAACAACTCGTTCTATATACCGGCACATCAAAACTGCGGTCTCCTCGCGGTAGTACAGTTGGGTGACATCATGATCTGGCTAGGTCACCGTGTGGTTGCCATTATTGCCAAGACACCATCGAAAAGAACGGCAATGTAGAATAGAGATATTTCACAAATTTCAAGCCGAAAATTATCCATTACTATTTGCAATGCCTGGTAGTTCATCGATGTCTCTTAAATTCTGCAACCACTCTAGACACTTTATCCCCTTTTCGCTACGGGGTAGGCCGGAAATAGACTAACGTTTCAAGCCATCCATCTCGACTAGGCTCTATATCACCGACATAGCATAAACCGTCTTGCTCATCAAACGTAACATATAACATCACGTTTGAAAGATTACTGCTTGGTCACTTACAAGAAATTGTCTCTTGAAGACTTGATACAAAGCTGTTTCGCATCATCGACTCCGGTTTCAACGTTTGGCAATGCGCTAATACATCTATATATTGGTTCAGAGTCTTGACCAGCCCAAACCAAGTACTCCAAGGGGACTTGGGGACAGAAATGAATAATGACTTGCAATGTGCCGGTCGTGATGAACTGGGGCTTGTTGGCAACCCAAGTTAAGCGCTGTACTTGACGTTTAGGAAGACCTAGGAAATTGGACTTGTCAATAAAAGACTTGAAAGGAAATCAACATTTTTGCCACATGTAGTCAAGGAAATCGTGTTTCAAAGCAGCAGAGAAGCGACTGTGTCAATTGCCTGAACTGTCGGTGCGGCCTACCAGAGTCCCCTAGAGTATGCACTCTACTCTGAACCGCCATGGCGGACAGGACGCTTCACCAGAAAGCCTTGGAAGCTGAAATGCAACTGACAAGTTTCACTCTTGCTTCATTATACTAGGACATCCGCTACTTACACATGAAAGCTAAGCTAGCCCAACCGAACGATAAGTCCCCAGATGCCTTTCATCAATGATGGTACATGCCTATTTTCCTCTATGGTGAGTTCGGTTCGGGCATTGGATATCTTACGGCAAGTATCTATGACTACGTTCCAAAATTGGTGATAATCCCTACTGAAGATGTTCGGAAAGTTGTAGATGGTTAGTTGGATCTGTGACAGCAAGAGAAGCACAATATATTACACCCTCGTGTATAATCATAGAGTACTTGGGCGTTCAAATGATATTGAAACAGAGTTCGCTGTTTTTAGGTGGCATTCATCGCTTGTCTCCTCGTTACGAATCCTCGGGCTCCCATCCTCCAGAACAGTATTCTACGACATCAAGAAACCTTTTCAGATATACCAAGCCTTACAGAATAATTGTCTTAGCTAAGGCAGGTGTCTCCAGATACATCAAGCTCTGGGCTCAAGCCTCAAAATAGATGGCCTCCGTAGCGGCCAAGGACCTTTGGAGATGTTGGCCGATGTTATTTGATTAGTCACAAAGTACCTCCAATTCGAGGCCGCAGTACTATAGTAACCACTCTCATTTTGCGAGGATTGTGACTGGCTCTGATTAGAGGCCATCGTACAGGGTCTGGCTTTTAGGGAGGAAACCTCATCAAGGTAGATTGGAGACCACTATTGTATCTGCACACAAGTTTCTCATAAAGAGAACACGCTTTTATTCGGACGTTGATCCGTTGCCGGGAGTCCTTCTGTACGTGTGGAGCGGAGCTATGGTTGCATGTTAGCTTGAATGAGGTGCCGAGGTCCCCCTCCCGCAGCGGTTTATGAACCGGCCAAGCACTTGTATGTAATTCCCTCTACGTGAACACGACTTCTTGAACCAACCAACACACATAGCGCATACGCAATGACTGAGTCGCAGCCAACCAAGCTTTTCACGCCCACTAAGGTGGGCGCGCTGGATCTCCAGCACCGGGTCGTGATGGCGCCATTGACGCGGAAACGTGCCGAGGCGGGATCGGGCATCCCGGCAGACTTCACTGTCGAGTACTATGCCCAGCGTGCCTCACGTAAGTCGTTCCGCTATAGCGATGCGTTGAACAATGGTTTATTTCATCGTCGAAGAAGTGCGTATCACTAACCTTACGAACTCGTAGCGGGTGGCCTGCTCATTTCCGAAGGAACCTTTATCGCGGAGGAGGCTGGAGGTTACGCAAATGTCCCAGGTGGGCTCCGATTGCACGTCTTACCACGCAGGCAAAATTGGCTTACCGAGTGATGCTTGGACTTGCAGGAATCTACTCTCCCAAACAAATTGAGGCTTGGAAACGGATCACAGCTGCTGTCCACGCAAAAGGCGGTCTCATTGCCTGCCAGCTCTGGGCTCTAGGGTAAGTTAACTCGGCAGGTCTTACATACCCCCAACCATGCCCTATGACGACTGATTTGCTACTAACAGTGATCGAATAGCCGAGTTGCTGACTCGAACATCGTACCGGTTGTGTGGAGCGCTGGGTCGAAGCCCTTCGTGGCAGAGGGCCCCAGCCCGATGCGAAGTGATGACCCATCACTCACCAAGTTGATCACGATGAAAGAGGATGACATGGAAAGATTTGTTGGCCATTTTCGACAAGCTGCATTGAATGCAGTTGAAGCAGGATTCGATGGAGTAGAGATCCATGGAGCCAATGGTTACGTGAGTGTTCCTATCACGGAAGACAGAGAGGTCTTGCAGATGCAGCGGCTAACTTGACATCCAGCTCATTGACCAATTTGTGAGTTCTCATCTTTTGGTAGAATACACATAACCTAACTATATCACAGATTCAAAGCTCATCGAATGACCGCGAGGACATATATGGCGGCAGTGTTGAGAACCGTCTACGCTTTCCTCTTAGAGTCCTGACGGCTGTCTGTGAGGCCATTGGTCCCGACCGCGTCGGCATTCGGATGTCGCCTTTCTCCCATTTCCAAGGCATGGGAGAAGAAGAGCCGCTTGCCCTCTTCGTTCCATGGGCAGCGACCATCGCCAAGTCTCAGCCCTCTCTCGCGTTTGTACACGTCGTCGGACCTCGAGCTTTTGGGTCGCGGGACACACCACGGCACTTGCAGCAGCCCGAGGATTCCCTTGACGCCATCCGGGAAGTTGTTAGCCAGGCTGGGATAAAGCTCATCGTCGCAGGAGGCTATCTTCCCGAGAGCGCTATCCAGCATGCAAGTGATACAGATGACCTTGTGGCGTTTGGTAGATACTTCATTTGTGAGTGCTCCCTTCGTGGCGACCATGATTGCACGTGGTGGGCTAAGTTGAGACAGCGAACCCCGACCTCCCAGCCAGGATCGAGAATGGATGGAAGCTCCGAAAGTACGACCGGGGAACGTTTTATACGCAGACAACAGAAGGATACACCGAGTACGTGATGAGTGTGATTGTGCTATTAATTATTAATTCGCATGCTGACTGGGCCACAGCCTCCCTACTTACAATGCGAGACTTTGATAGACGTGGATTTGAGATGAAGCGAGGAGAATCCCATGGTACCACGCGAATATACTTCCTTTTTACCATGATGCATTGGAAGCAGGTGCATTTCACATCCCAGGCACGTTATTGGTTACTGTCCGCGTAGGAGAGTTTGAATACATGTTTCCTGGTATGCCAAGTTCCTTTCACGAGAAGAGCTTCGCCGAGGTCAGTCGACTTAGGTACTAAGGGAAGTACTAGGTCTACCTACGTCCGTAAGTAGCACCTGCCCGCCTGGATACTTATGGATGGAAGGCAGCTACCCGCCCAGGTTACGACATGTATCATTACCTACTTAGTACTAAGTAAAATTCATACCTGAGGACTCACCAGGTCGAGCACTTGCCATTCTGTGTAAAAACCCATGATTGCATCGACTGTGTCAAATGTTTAGGTTAGTAGTACTTAGGCAGGCAGATGCCGTGGTCAGAGATTGTGCTTGATTCAATGAAACCCCAAAACCGCTGGTCATCGTTTACTTCTTCAACTTCTTCAACTCCCTAGACAGCTTCGGCCGCACTTCTCGAAGACAACAGCTAGCCGCCTGGTGCTGAGGATCCGTCCTTCCTCCGTTCTTCCTTTCTTTACTGAACTCCATGAATTTCTTCAGGAAGGTCTTCTCGAACCTGTTCGATGCGGTCCAGGACGCCCTTGGTCAGTCGGGGGACGTGTTTTTCGACGCGAATGAAACTTGGGAAGGAAGTCAAGTGACACCGACAACTGCGGATGGCTGCGAGAGAGGGTCTCCCCGGAGAAGGCGCAACAGAAAGAATGCCAAAACCGATACAATCACGCAACGCCTTCACTCGAGCACACACCGTGCTGCCAACAAGAAACCAAGACTGAGAGGGTTATCGGCCGCAACATTCATCCACGATCGCGACCAAGCACTCGCCCAAGCGAATTTGGCTTGCAACACCCCCACAAACGCATCGCAGCTCATTCTTTGGACGGATGCCTCGTTGACATCAGGTCGGCATGGCTGTCACGCTGGGCATGCCGTGGTGTTCAAGCGGGCTGGGAGCTGGGTTCGGATCGCGAGTCGCCGGGTGGCACTAGGACAGACAGATGTCACTGCAGAACTTGGTGCTATTGCATTGGCTCTCGAATTCGCTGTGCAGTTGGTTAAAAAAGAGAAAACGACCAACAACCTGCAGGTGGTCAAGATATTTACCGACTCGCAAAATTCACTGCACCGCATCGACGTGTCGCCAAAGCTGCGTCGCCGGGACCGTCGAAAGCAAGAAGCAATGGAGGGATTTGTGCGAGCAATAGAGCAGACGGCACGAAGTCTGGAAGCGGATCGCGTTCAGCTGGAATTTCACTGGGTGCCGAGAGGTCGAGTTGTAGGCAATATCTTGGCGGACAAGGCTGCGGGACTGGCCCGAATGGCCCAGCGCTTGACTCATGACTGGGTGCAGTTGGACTGGGATCTGGTCGCTGAAGGGTCTAACCTAAAGCTGGATTCAAAGATAATCAGGGATGAGACAGTATTGTGAGTAGTTCGGGGTTTTGCCGTTTACCAAGCAACAAGCTAACGTTTCGGTAGCGGGATGAGACGACAGATCTTGGCTCCAAGGATGGTGATGGCAGACCAGGTTGTTTTGTACCTGCCCTCGGAAACTAAGCCTGGTTTTTGAACCAAGCCACGACGGACGCAGAGGTAAGGATAGATCTGAGAGTCATAAAAAGAACCATGGACAAAGAAAGGCCTGGAACATATTGGGACCATGTAAAGCCGAATGGTGAAATCAATATGTTCTTAATGCTGATCTTATGCCCGAAGTTGATCTCATCTCATCGTGCTCATTGTACTCACAAAGAGCGAGGCCGAGACGGCATTGGTATGGTCCCTGCATGAAACGCGTGGCTGTTATTATTCCGCTTGGTGACGACCTTGGTGACGACCTTGGTTCTCGAGCGGACTTCGGCCTTTTGAGTGAGAGCGCACTCAGATTGATTACATGATTATCGCAACGGGCGTCGAAGGTGGGCGGACAGCCCAATAAGGGGCCATGGTTTTAATTAGGGTCGCTCGTAAGTCCGCGCGTGGCGTCGAGTGCGAGAGCTCGCGCTCAGGCGGACTCAGGCGGACTCACACGAAGTGGTCGTCGAGATCCCTGTCAGCGATCGTTTTCGTGGGTTCGCGCCGTTTCTAAGCTCCGACCGCCGACTTTGCGCTAATGTTATTTCCTAAAACGGCAATCCTCGCTTGGTGGAGTCTTGGCGCGAGGCCGACCACCGACCGGTAGCCTACCCAGGCGATGGATGGGCCGATGGACCACGGCCAACGGGGATGCAAATGAGCGCGGACAAAATTGGAATATATTAACTTGCCTGCGCTGCGGAATCAATGACGATGCTGTCCTTGTTGTTTAGACAAGCCCAACCCTGCACCAAGATCTCGAGATCTGACTCCTCCAAAAGGCCTTCATCGCTAAGCCGTTTTCCAACATTCGACATCAGAATCCCAATAAGACAGGGGTGTCGACTGTAACCACCAGAACACTTGCGAATACAGTGACATCAAAAGCGCAATTCGCCAGCCATTGCCATGTCTTCACAATCGGGCCAAGGCCAGGGCGCAGCCCAATCTGTGAGTAACCTCTCTCTGTCTCTTCATCAAGTACAAGAACCGCAACCAACTAACCAACTTCTCCTTTCGCCAGGGCCCTCCCTATCTCCCTACAACTGCCGGCCTGGGTGGCCGCCCAACCGTGTCGGTCGATGATCCCATCAGCGGCGTGCTCCTGGGCTTCTTCGTCTGCGGTGCCGTTCTCAACATGACCATCTTCCAGCTCAACAAGCGTCGCTCTCACAAGTTCGTCCTGTCTGGCCTTCTCTTCGGTTTCTGCATGGCTCGTATCACCGCCAACGTGCTGCGCATCGTCTGGGCCTCAAACCCGTCCAACGCCCGGATCGCCATCGCCGCCCAGGTCTTCGTCAACGCCGGCGTCGTTCTTCTCTTTATCGTCAATCTCATCTTTGCCCAGCGCATCCTCCGCGCCTATCATCCGCACATCGGCTGGAGTAAGCCAGCCACGCTTGCTTTCCGGTTCTTGTTCTTCAGCGTCGTCGCCAACCTCATCATGGTCATTATCGCCGTTGTGTACTCCTTCTACACTCTCGACGTGACTATCCGTCATCGACTCCGCGATGTGCAGCTCACTGCCATCACGTACCTTGCCATCCTGGCATTCCTTCCCTTGCCCATCGTCGCCCTGAGCGTCCTCCTCCCGCGCAAGGCCCCCATGGACAAGTTTGGCAAGGGCCGCATGCGCACCAAGATTGGCCTCCTCGTCTTCACTGCGACTCTACTCACCCTTGGTGCTGGTTTCCGTGCTGGCGTCGCTTATCAGATCCGCCCCGCTACCGACCCGGCCTGGTACCACCACAAGGCCTGCTTCTTTGTCTTCAACTATGTCATTGAGCTCATCGTCGTCTACTCGTATGCTCTGTCGCGCTTCGATCGCCGCTTCCACATCCCCAACGGCAGCAGTGGCCCCGGTGCCTACTCCAGCAGCACCGACTCTGCGAACACCGACGACCACATCTACCGCGTCAACACCGAGTCCGAGGTCTTTGGCGATTCCGAGCGACCCAGACCTCACAAGGAGCACCACAAGGCAGAGCCCGAGAATGAGAGTGTATAATTTTACGGATTGTCGCATTTGTGCAACTAGTTCAACTGTGTCCCAGCGCATGTTGATACCATCAAACAAGGAAAATGGAGGCCCGGCTGTGGAGGTTTTAACCGCAGCAACGTGTGAGAGAGTGTTCTCTCGAACCAAACTGTATCAGATGCATTTTCCTTGAATAACTGGTTCACGGGATATCAACATAGACGGATGACTTATGAAATAACTAATCGTAGATAGACGACCTTGGGGTTGTCGTAATTACATAGACTATATATACCATCACAACTTCAATTTTTTTCTTTAAAACACAACCATGACTTCTATTGTGTAAGCCCTATGGATGCAGTGACTTGGACTCATATAGTAGTACTTCAGACATCGTGTAAACGACCAGTCAAAATAGGGGTCTCAACTTACAACGCATGGACATGAATGCCTTAAACAACATGCATTTATAATTTGAACAAGGACGGTGAACATGGACGGGTCTCTAGTACTTATACACAGCTTCGTTCATGCGATTCTTCTATCTTTTTCTTGCAGCGTGGACTCGATAAGGCGTATCTAAGCAGTCATAGGGTAAAGGGCCATGCGTGCATCGAAAAAAAATATAGAAAGAATCCTCTCCTCCAGTCGGGATGGCCATGTGCGTCTTGACTCCTGAGAAGTCTCCCCCCCGGAATTTTGCCTATTTTTTGTTCCCACAAATGTTTGAGGACTCGCCACAAGCGATGATGCAGGTCCGTGCATCCTGCAGCAGGGACTGACATTGTCTAGGAAGGCTTTTTGCGTAAGATTGTACAAGTGCAAGCACAGTGTCTCGGCGCCGATGCGTTGTTGGTTGCAAACGGGGTCGGAAGTCTGGGCCTGGTTGAACAGGGGTATACGGGCAAGATTAGAGGAAGTAGTCCGGAGTTCCTGAGAAGAATTAGCAGGTTGAATCTGAGAGGCTCACGCATTGTATGAGACTTACGCCTTGAGACCATCGGCTCGCCTGCTCTGGGGCAGGGGTCGAATTGCAAGCTGTGCCTGGGTTAGTCTTTGAATGGGTCATTGTGGGAAGCCGTAACCTACAAGGTGTACTTCAGGTGCTCATCAATCTCCATGATAGCGGCCTGGTTACCACATCGGTAGCAGTAGTTGGGTGCTGGTAGTGATGCGTTAGTCCAAGCTCGAGGTCGGCTGGTGTGGGTTGCACAAGCAGGGCAACGTACCTGAGAAGATGGTCACGACATTCCGGTCTTGGGACCAGTTGTAACCCTCCATGACAAGCTGATGGGCTCGTGCGATCAAAGTCAAGCCGTTGTTGTGATTGAACGCCTCCGAAATGTCCTGGCCGAAGGTGTACCCCGCACCGCGGGGAGATATTCCCCAGCCGCAGCGGTCATCGGGATCTGACCACAGGAGATCGCACATGGGGCCCTCGTGGGGAACCTCCTGGATGCGGTCCAGGGCGCGGATGTTGTCGAGCGTGTCAATGCTGGGAGACAGACCGCCGTGAAGACAGAAGATCTGGTTGTCGATGAGGGCGGTGAGGGGGAGGTAATCGAACAGGTCGGTGAAATACTTCCACACGTTGGCGTTGCCGTACTTCCGGAGGCACTCGTCGTAGAAGCCGTAGACTTGGGTGATCTGACGGGACTCGTGGTTGCCGCGGAGGATGGTAATGCGCTGGGGGTATCGGATCTTGAGGGCGACAAGGAGAGTGACGGTCTCGACCGAATAGTAGCCTCTATCGACGTAATCACCTGGAATCTAGGTCAATCTCTGGCGCTACGGCATATCACCTCGGGTGGTGCGTACCCATGAAGAGGTAGTTGGTGTCGGGGTTGGGGCCGCCGATCTTGAACAGCTCCATCAGGTCGTGGAACTGGCCGTGGATATCACCGCAGACGGTGACGGGGCATTTCTGGCGAGAGAGGTCAGATCCAGCACCTCGATGGCGGGTGCGCGTATTCAACGTACCACTGGCTGGACATTTGACTCCTCCTGTAAGACTTCTCGTGCCTGTATTGAAGAATTAGCAGGGCGCCCCTGTGGATCACGCGAGGACACCGTCGCAGCAAGCTGCCCGAGGGGAGGACGCGACGAGGCCATCGTCCATGACAGGTCAAGAGCCTCGTCGAAGACCTCGAGCAGCTCAAGCACCGTATCCCCCCACTGTTTCTCGCCTGTTTCTCATCTCACCTTGTCGCAAAGTCTCTGGACATCGGGCTCAGCCAGCTGCTTGCAGGTCATCAAGCTCTCGATCCAACCATCGAGGGTGGGGATGGTGGTGGGCTCGAGGTTGAGGACAGGCGAAGCCTCGGCGGGCGCTCGCCCGACGTCCTCCATATTAGTGTCCATGGTTCGAGGGCGCGGTTGGGAGGCGGTTGGCGAAGGGTGAACTGGGAGAAAATGACGTTGGCGTCGGGGTTGACGTTGACGTTGCGGTCACGCCTGAATCGCGAGCGGTGGGGCACGGGGCACAGAGGCGGCGTCAAGGGGGGCGGAGAATGCGGGCGAGCAGGAAAAAGAGCGGAGAGGAGGCAGCGCGAGCGGTGATCGGGCGTAGGGGCGGGAGGTGCGTTGAAGTCGTGGAGACGCACACGACACGGTTTGTTGGCGGATGGTTTTGGTGGTGGGCAGAGATGAGGGAGGGAGAGGGAGGGATGTCGATACGTTAGTTGGGGGGGCTCCAGGCTCAGCCTTGGCTTTGGGCTGGGGATTGCTGCGTAGGTACAAGCCTTAGGTTCGCTTAACCGCGCTGTGGCGGGAGACCAACAGTGGCGACATCGCTGATTGTGGCGGGGAGCACTCCTTGTCTTCCCTCCTCCTCCTTCCTTCCTCCTTCCTCCTGCCTCCTTCTTACCCTTGCAACCTACAGTCAATCTCCTCCCGCTCCCGGCCATTCGCCGCTTGTGGCGCTGGTACGTACCACTTTTAAAAAGTCAGCACAGCATCCAAGATCGAGAGTCAACCGTGGCAGGCCCTCATCTGGATTTCCCCGTCTGCCTGGAATGGCGCGAACGAGTGAATAAAAGTCTCTTCCAGTGTAGAAAATCAAACACCAGCGCAGTGGTTCTGACCACAGCCCAATCCGCCTCTCAATTTGAAGTTCTTCTTGCATGGGCTTCACCTTGATTTCATCAATCTGACGTTATGAAGTAGGTACTCCGTAGTAGTGCATGCGCCACATTTGATAGCATTCCGTTCTATGTACTAATTAAAGCATCCTACTTCGTAGACACTTTGAAGTGATAACAAGATGGAAACATGACTGGCTACTGACACAGTAACAACACGAATGTACGAAACCATCCCTCTCAAAACGCTTCTGTCCAATATGGTAATCTCTCAAATTCCTTCAACCTCAATCAACTCCAAAATCCCTGTTCAGCCCTGTTCTCTCAACTCATCTTTAACTCTGAGCACACTGCCTACCACGTTATTCGTTTCCTCAGGACAGGCCCAGCCCGATCGGGACCTCCCGTTCCGCGGGCGGCTGCTCTAGGCCCTGTCCTACAAGGTTCATAAAGTCTAACCCAACTTCAGACAGCTTCTTGGCGTGCTCCTTGGCCCTCTCCATGCACTGAGTCCATACGGGACCGTCGGGCTCTGTGCTGCTGAGTTGCCTCGCTAGAATCACATTGAATGCATCCACCTCCTCCTTGGCCCACTTGACACACGCGCTCATCATCGGCGGCGGGAAGCACGATTGGAAGCACTGCACCGTGTTGTGGATGACCATGAAGTAAACAAAGGACACCTCCCAGATGTAGAGGTGCAAGTCACCCTGGAAAATGCATTGTCTGTGAAATATCGTGTTAGCGTGCCTGTCTCCTGGTATTCCTCGATATTCCTCGGAATTTCACTGACCTGGATCGCTTGAGAATCTTGCCACTCCTGGCGGTCAAGTATGACTCCCTGGCCTTGTCTTCAAAGCCCAGCCTCGTCAACCAGCTGACGTTGCGTCGCGTCTTCGTCTGTTCATTGTGCGTCAACTCCAACCCGCGAACGATCATGCCTGCTAGCTTGGCACACCGTTCCTCGACCTTGAAGTTGATAAAGTCCTGAGCAACGGCGTTGTTCTTCAGTCCTCGAGCTAGGCCTTTCAGTTTCTCCACGCGGGCCACTGCAGGCTCGAAACACTGCAGGGCAATGTCAATGTCGAGCTCATCCATCTGGCTCTCGACCCAGCGCAGGTTCTGTTGGTTGCCGTCTACTTCGATGAGCATGTCCTTGATGTCCGACAGGGTCGCAAGTAGCTCCGTCTTCTGAAGGAGACCGGGGTCTCGGGATGCAAAGTAGTTGATGGTTTCTCGGGCCTTATTATTCGCCTCCATTTCGGAGCGAAGCCCCTTGCGGAGCTCCTCCACGGCCTTGCGGACGTTCAGCAACAGGCTCTTCTTCTCGGGGTCTTCCGGTTTCTCCGTCCGATAGATGAAAGATTCCTGGCCAACCCCTCGAACCATGATTGCATCAGCCAGCTTGTTCCGGCTTCCACTTGACGACTCCCCAGTGCTCAGCATGTCCACAACCTCTACATCCAGCAAGGGCCAGCAGCGATCAGCCACCATCTTCATCATCGGTCCTCGAGCGTCAGCAGCTGAGCCATCCGTCTTTCGCTTCTTACGCGAAGCGATGAGGAGGTGGTCGTTGAGCAAAAATATCTGCATGGCCCGACGGGACTTGTAGGTTGCGTTGTCCAGCTCGATCCAAGGACCCGCGTTCTGGGCAACATGTCGCCCGGCCGCGTTAGGCAGGAACTTCTGCGACCCTTCCACGTTCTTGTACAAAGCTTGCATCTGCGAGTTCCAGAGTGCGCTTCTATCGGCAACAGAGCTACGCTTGTCCCGCTTTGACAAGGTGGAGATCTCTCCTGTCACGTTGGCATCTTCGCCCTTCATGGACGCCGCCCGCAGAGCAGTCGTGTTGACCTTGAGGTCCGACATAAGATTCTTGAGGGCTCTCATCTCGCTCTTGAGCTTCTCTGCCTCCTTGCTGATCTTGATGAACTGGGTCCGATTCTGCATAACGCTTTGTTGTAGGTCGCTCGCTGCCCGCGACTTGAGCATACGCAGTGAATCTTCAAACTCGCGAATCTGGTCTTCGGTCGCATCGCTCAAGATTTTGGATACATATTGATCTGGGATGAGGGCGGGGTCTCGCAATGCTTTGATATCGACAACCGGCGCAGCTCCGCCTCGCGAGGGAGGTGGGCGATCGTGTCCGCGGTCTCTGGGCTCGTAGGTAGCCAGCGAGGGTGGCGGGGGCATAGGCGGGGCTCCGTCATAGCCAGCAGGCACATTGTTGAAGCGGATTGAGTAACGTCGCTTCACGAGATCGGATGTCTGGGTGATTCAGTGAGCATGGGGATCCTCCAGAGTAACGGGGACGGAGCGCACCTTGCCGCCAGCAATAGGCGGCGGACGGGGTCGAGTCCGAGAGGCCGGCTCTGCGTTAATCGATTCCTTGGGCGAGCCATCCTGAACGATGGGGGCGGAGATCTGTCGGGGAGCGCTGATGGTGGGCCGCTTCTTCCTCTTGCCGCTGCGAAGGGATATCTTGCTACGCTCCTCGGACATGGTGGGCGAGTGCTACGTCTGTACAGGAGCAGAGGGTGAATTTCGAAGGTAGAATCAGAGCAGGAACTGGAGGCAAGAACAGAGAAGGCCGTCGAGGCTGTCGTCGAGAAACCCAGTCGCGGCGAGTCGTGAGGGTGGTGTTGGAGTTTCACTGAAGCATGCCTGGCAATGGCGCCAGTAGTCAGGCAGCTTGAGCTCCTGCTCAGCCTCCCGTGCCGTGGTCTCCCAGGCCACCTCATAGATCCCCGGAGCCGGCGGTACGTACCTCGATACGTACCCGAACAGCTTCCCTTGAGCTTCGAGGCTGGGAGGCCGGGGTTTATCCGCCAGAGGGAGCATGAGCCGCCCAATCAACGGTCCGAGCTCGGCCGTCTCGTCTGGGCTAGCGCATCATGTGCACAGTGTGCACCGCAGTGGCAGTTTGGACATGGTCCTAAAAAATTGGTTTCCAATCGCGACGCCTCGACTCGAAAGCTCCCGCTTAATTCTTGTTGGCAATCATTGACGACGTAATCCCCTCTTCGCCCCGTCACCGTCCTCTTTGCGTGCCGGGCCTTTACAGCAATCGACTTTACCCTCTCGCTTCTCGCTAGCTCCCGCTCAGCTCAGCTCACGCCAATCCATCCGCCAACATGGTCCAGCCCTCCGCCATGGTGACGGCATCCGTCGCAACCGTTGCCACCGCTGTCGTCGGTAAGCTTCCTCCAGGGCGTCCCGCACTGCCGCTGCTGTGGGCGACGATGCAGAGCCATTGCTAACTCGTATCCCCCCCTGGAAGGATACGCCATTTACTTCGACTACCAACGACGCAACCAGGCTGAATTCCGCCGCAACCTTAGGAGGAACGAGCGCAAGCAGGCGCGGGCCGAGAAGGAGGAGGCCGAGGCTTCAACCCAGCGACAACGCTACTCCATCCGGGCCAAGGTCGAGGAGGCCAAGGAAGAGGGCTTCCCCACCGGCGTCGAGGAGCGTGAGGCCTTCTTCAACGAGCAGGTCATGGCCGGCGAGGTTCTGAGCCAAGATCGTACGAGAGCCCTCCCGTCAACAGCATGCATGAACGGTATATTGACCATAATTACAGCTACCAAGGCTTTGGAGTCTGCCCTGGCCTTTTACAAGGGACTCAAGGTCTACCCTGCCCCTGGTGACCTCATCCGCATCTACGACAGCACCGTTCCCAAGGTAAGAACAACAAGCAGACAGCTTCCTCCTCAATTCCTCAAAACTAACAATGCCACAGCCCATATTAGACCTTCTTGCCGAAATGATCGCTTACGACTCGTCACTTGACATTCGAGCACCTGCTACCCCCGCAGGCATCAACCTGTCCGACATCCCTAACGTTGGCCTCGACTGAATGGAGACAACAAAATGTCTCTTGAATTCTGGTTCCCCTCCGCTCTTGGCAAACCAGTTACGAAAACACCCAACCCAAAAAACTGAACCACAGGCTCGGAATGCCCCGGGCCCTAAAATCCGATATGGAGACCTGACGGCCTTCGATGTACCATAGTCTCGCTCTTTCAACTTCCATAGAGCTTTGTGTAAACAGGTGTACGTTGAACGAATCCGGAATGGACCTAGGAACGGCAATGTTGGCAGCGTTTCCGCAACACATCACGAAGTTTAATACTTTCTTTTACTACTCCTCCGTTGGTCTTAGGATGATACCTCGATCTTCCGCCCCTTTCTGTCCACTCTGTCGTCCCTCGGGTCAAAGCCCCCGTTGCCCCAGGTAGCCCACTCGGGGGTCGCCTCTCCCATGTAGTCCTCAGGCTTCCAGTCACCATCGACACCCCGCTCCTCCAAGAGCTCAAAGAATTTCTTGTAATCGATGGTGGTGTGCCATTTACCGTCCACCTTGAACCTGTCACTCGCCAAGAGGATGCAGCAGCTGTGGGCATGTTCGGCCGCGATGCCATATGCGAGACCCTTCTCCTGTAGTCTCTTCTCCAAGGCCTTGACGAAGTCGCAGACTTCCCAGTAGAATGGGACGTTGGACATGGTCAGTCCGGCGTTGGAAGACGTAGAGGTGCCGCAGTATGTGACGCCCTTGACCTCGACGAAGCAGGGCAGACCCTTTTCAACGAGTTTCGCGTAGCCCTCGGCCTCTTCCTCTACATTGAAGCCCTTGACTAGCGTGAGCCGGAACACTGTCCGGTGGCGGAAGCGCTTCTCGCGGAGGATTTCCAGACACCGTTGGAACCTCTCCCAGAAGTCCCGGTGGAGAGGCCTGTCGATCCTGCGCAACGACTCCTTGTCGGCGGCATCAATAGACACATACAGTTGTGTGACAGCCTTCAGCGCCGCCAGTTGATCGGGATGCTGTGCGTTGCAGACCAAGAAAGAAGAGATTCGCTCAGCGTGCAGCATTTCCAGAAACTCGTTGATGTAGGGGTAGAAGATGGGCTCCCCTACGAGCGACAGAGCGCAGTGACGAATCTGCATGGCCTCTGCGAATCGCTCTGCTCGGACACCCGGCATACCGCGCAACATTTTGATCTTCTTGTAGTGGTTCAGCTTGACGCCATCAAAGATCAAGTCGGGCGGGTCCACCACCCATCGCCAGGTTGTTCCCACTGGATTCGTGCCGTGGCGCCAGCAGAACACACACTTGTTTGAGCAAGAGAGAGAGGGCGTCGTTTCCATACATTGGTGAGAGTTGATGCCGTAGAAGGAGAACTTGTAGCAGGACCCTCTGCCACGCAGGGCCGACTTGGTCCAACGGCAGGTCTTGACTCCAGAGTGGGAGCCCACAATGGCATATCCTTGCTTCGTCAAAGAGGCGTAGGTGGGCGAGTCCTTAGCCACCATCTCCTTTGGCCCTCGAACCGCTACCTTCTTCTTGGTCGACGAGCCGTATGAAGTAAAATCAATCGCGAGAGGTGCTTTTCGAGTAATTGTTGAGCTGTCATCTTTCTGAATCATGCGTCCAAGATCCTCCACGTCGCCCAAAGCTGTTCCTGAGTTTTTCTTCTTGTTGTTTTCGTTTGGTTCATCGTCAAAGAGCACCTCGCCATCATCTTCGTCTTCTGCCTCCTCCTCGACGTCGCTCTCATCGGGGGCTCCACTGCCAGGGAGTCCTTCGCCGAGACTCCCGGTACGAGCAACGTATCCGATTACTTCTTGGACGCCCTTTGTCCACTCTTCAAGTCTCTCCACGTGATCGCTTTTCATGTCTCCCATTCCAACCGGGTAGGCCCTCTTTCGTCCGGTCAACTTGGCCATCCACTTGTCAATGTCTTTCGCCTGGAAGCAGAAACCTTCCGGCTCAGTAGGCCAGTTCTCTTTGTCACCGAATCCAAACACCGAGTATCCTAGCAGAGGTGATAGAGGGGCAGTATCAATGCGGAAGTCATGGTGCGTCTCCTGAAGATGCTCAAGAAAGGTGTCGTTGATAGAGTCGATATTGTAGCTTGGGATGAGGAATAGGTAAACCTGGTCAACATCGCCGTGTACCTTGGATGGAGCAATAAAATAATCATCAAAGTCAAGGTCTGTCAAATCGCACAGCTCCGGCTTCAGGAACGAACGGCCAGACTGTTTGGCTAATTGATCCACAGAGCCCTCGAGGCTCTTGACGTATTCCCGCGCAATCTTCTCCGACTTGGTGGTGACAGACGAGAAGAAGACTAAGATAAGGACGGGGCGACTTAGGTCCATCTCAATATCGGGCAATTTGGAAGGCTTCTTGGCCAGCCCTCCTTTGATTCTTCGAGGTCCTTGTGACTTGACATCCCGTTTCGGTTCGGGCTCAGTCTTTACGGCCGGGGTCTTCTCCTCAATTGCGACCTTCTCTGGCTCCTGATAGAGCTTCGGAAGTACGACTAACTCGGTCTTCTCATTGTTGATGTGGAGATAGATTCGTGCCGCACAGAGGATCGCGAGAAGGGCGAAAAGGATCGGGGTGCGATGGACGTGCCAGACTTCGACCAGATCTAAGAGCCAGGTTAGAGGCGTTACACGACAGGAGGGAGCCACAAACTTACCATCGACCAATGATTCGAGCCGGAGAGGCGACGAATGGTTCGTCCAGTCCATCTCGAGCAGGCTGTTGTTGCGTCAGAGGCACAGCACGCTGACGAGAACGTTGAATCTGTGGTTTCGCTCTTCAGTTCCTTCCGTCTGGGGAAAAGGTATTTTGCCCCGCCACTAACAATTTTGGTGGGGCGCCCCTCCGTTCGTCATTGCGCATCGCCAATCGAATGGCTGCGATTTGATCAGCGAACCACACGCCGCGAATGTCCTCGCTACGGCTTCCTACCTCTTTCGACTGCTTTTGAAGTTTGAGATATTCTTCAACTCGTCTCGTAAACATCACAAGTCAACAATGCGATTGATTTTCTTTGTTTAAATTATTATGCCTACAAAGCCTAGTCGTTTAATTCCTCGCTAAATCACATGTTTTTTTTGGTACTCCTGTCTCTACATCAGCTGGTATGTTACCTTTTGCTTGCTGTTGAGGAGAGATGCTATGCTATATGTTCATCGTATGAGGGAAAGAAGAGAAGGAAACTCGAGAGGAAATTATGATGCAGGTGGCACCGGTTTTGCAAACTTGACAGAGGGTCACCTAGACCCTCCTGTCAGACCCTGCTGCTTGAGACTTCTCTCTCAAATCTTTCAAGCACGGCGCATGGAACATCTCGCCTGTGGCGACTAGCTTGATTGTTCTGGTTGCAACCACAATCCACAACAGCAAAACCGAAAGGGAAAGAATCTAGTTAATGCACCGTCAGAATTGCCCAAAGAGGAACCGACAAGTAGACTTACCATCGAAGCCACCTTGAAGAAGTCACTATCGAGGTTCTCTGCCAGGGCGCTGGTGCATGTCGCGAGCACACCCAACGGAAAGGTGAACCCCCACCAGCCCATATTAAACGGGAAGTTATGCATCGTAGTGATGCTGATGAGCGCAAACGATAGCCAAACTAGGGCGAACCCCCACATAATAATAGCCAGGAACACGCCCAGGACGTAGAGAATCTCCCCGCCACGCACACCCAGAGATCCAAACGCCTGGGTCTCCGGGAGCAGCTTCATGGCCACCTTTCCGAGTTGCTGGATGCCAAACCCGCCCTGGCCCAACGGCCCGATGGGCAGGAACACAGAGACGATGACCTCCTTGGGTGGGATGGAGTGAATGGTGAGCCGGTGGAAGTACAGCGCCAGCACACAGGCAGAGAAGGACTCGCCGATCCCCCAGAGGACGTAAGACGTGATGACGGTGGTCATGGCATGGTTTGGGTTGGGCAGCACCTCGGCAATGATACCCCCTGACGCAGCCGCGACGACTGCGGGGACGATGGGGAGGAGGAGGGCAGCGGTGATGTTCTGCAGTCCCGGTCGATGCCGGTGCATGACGATAAAGGGCATGGTGATGCAAGTCGCAATTGACAACCACACGTCAATCCACCAGAAGGCCCACGCCAAGTAGATGAACCCATCACCCCACTGCTTACAACAAAACACCATCATATTGATGATTGCTGCTCTCACGTCAGCGTTCCGCGTTGCTTGAAAAGGACAGGCGCGAACCTACTGGCAAAAGCCATGGGAAAGCACCCAAGAACAAAGACTGGCCGGGGTGTGAGATCATGGCCCCCCAGATTTCAGGATACAGCGCATAGCGGGCTATCGACAGCCCCAGAAAGACGACGAATAACAACACGTTTAGGCCGAAGAAGGCGTATGAGATGTACTGCAGCCATGCTGCATTGTAAGGGAGGTTATGGAGAAGAATGGAGACCACCCCCGTCCCCATGTTGACCGCGAACCATCTGTACATGCTGTTAGTTCGGGGCAGAAATACCATGCAGTCAAGACACCTGGTTGGAGCCATTCTCACCCATCCTGTCACCCGATACGTCGTACAGAGCAAGGATGGTAGAAAGGCTGGATGGTTGGATAGCCAGATGGCACTTACGACGGGGTGAAATTCCGCACAACCCGACGCCAGCCGACGTTCTCCTTGCATGGCAGCGTTGATTCACACGGCCGGGGAGGCCCGTCGCACGCGGGTTGACCGTTGGAACACTGAGGAGTAGTCGTGTCAGACATGATGTGCACACCACAGAGTCGCTTGTGCCTTGTGGTGGAAGTGAGTGGTGGTGTAAAGTGGTGGTGGATCAGGTGGTGAGGCAGAAGGGAGAGATCGTCAAGACACCCGATTGACTACTTACGACCTTGGCGAAGCTTCAGCCAAATCAACAAAGCTTTCACTTCAATCTGTGACTCAGGGCTCGGGGTGGCAACTCGGCATTGCACAGCTCCGTCACAAAAGATAGCTTCTCAGAATAATCGCAAACACTCCGCCTTTTCTTGCCAAAGGAAGTAATTTTCTCACATTGTAACGCAGTAAAAATGATCCTTGGTAACGAGTCGCTTGTTACGTACAGTTTAGTCGAATGACCCCAAGTGGGCTCCGATACGTACCCGGCCTAGTGGCAACCCTGAAGCGTCGGTACCTCCGTTAAAAACCATCGAGGCGATGGCTCTACGGAGTAGACTCTATGTGCGCGGGACGGAACACGGCCTTGCGTAGTCGGCGCCAAAAGTAGCAGACGGGAGATCCACAACAAAAATGGAAGAGCCTCTTCGAAAATAAAACCGCGTCCTTTCATCGACGTCGCCCAATGCCCATAATCGCAGCGTATTCTCCAGAATCAAACACTCGCTGTATCAACCTGTCCGAACCGTGCCCACAAATAACGCTGTCCACTCAATACGACCAGCGATCCAATTCCCAGCAACCTTAGCGTCCCAGCGTCCCAAGCATCCAACCAGAAGCGTCAAAACTGGCTCACCGGATCCTGTGGCTCGCACTCAGCCCGTCAAGTGATGCCGGTATCAATCAAAGACCCACAACCCAACGTCGGTGGTACTATCAGCCGGCTTGCCATTCCCGGTTCTGACCGACGACAGGGAGTAACAGCAAGGCCGCGCCAGTCGTCGTCGTCAACCCCCGCTCGCTGTCCCCAAGTCGGTGTGTTGTCTTCTCTTACTTCAGGCCTCTGTCAACCCAGCAAAATCATCCAACCCCATAGCATCCAACAACTGTTCCAACATATATTCCACTACGCAAACATGGCCGTCAGCATCATCTCCAACTCCCTCGCCCAGGGCGTCCCTCCCAAGGTCGGTGCGTTTCAGCAAGACCTTTTCGAGGAACTCGTGATGGGGCTGAAGGAGGCACTTGGTCCGTCGTCGGGTCTGACGTGTGACGATGTCAACGTCGACTTCCTCAGCCGCCTCATGGAAGACTATGATAGCTCCGACAACCAGTGGACCAAGTATGCCTTTGGTGATCGTAGCCGGGGCTACACCAGGAACCTTGTTGACGAAGGCAATGGCAAGAGCAACTTGGTGAGTCTGCCGATGTCGACTTGACCTGACCATACCAGGCTAATGGCGTGCACAGCTTGTTCTTGTTTGGACTCCCGGGAAGGGCAGCCCTATCCACGATCACGGCAACGCCCACTGCCTGATGAAGATCCTCCGAGGGAACCTGACCGAGACTCGCTTCGCCTTCCCTCAGGAGGAGGGTGAAGGACCAATGGAAGTGATTTCCGAAAAGATATATAAAGAAAATGCTGTCGCCTATATGGCCGACGAGCTTGGACTCCACCGAGTGTCCAATAAGGGCAGCGACTTCGCTGTGTCCCTACACTGTAGGGAACCCCCCCTAGTCACCGACACTTGTCGCGCAACTAACCCGCAACTTTGCAGTGTACACTCCTCCCAACGTAGCCAAGAAAGGGTGCCACATCTTTGATGAAAAGACAGGAAGAAAGAGCCACGTGCCCGGGTGCCAATACTACTCGGTATACGGCCGGCTGCTCAAGGAATAGGCGCTGCCAGACCTTGGGCTGCCAAGGTCGTTTGACGAGACATGACTTTGCTGGATTAGCGCTTGCGGGATTTGCGTCCGGATATTGATCGCTCCGTTTTCTGTTGCTGCGTGTTTGGTGTGCGTTCTCGTGTCCTGGCGGGATGTTGGCGACCCAGCTGGATGATGGCGCCGCCTGGTTGAGATTTGTTGAATAGGAACGCCCCTTCTGTACCCCTAGCATAGCACTATTGGCAATGAGAAACACCGCTCAGGTCCAACAACGACCCCCACAAACTCGGATTCGACGTGAAAAGTGGTTGAAGGAGGAAAAGTAGAAAATGCGTGCTCGTCGTCTGGCCGTATTGCTCACCTCTCATCACGACTTCGAGCACGCAATAGCAGCTAGGCTCAAAAGAGCTATGGAAGTCGCGACACACTGCACAGTATCCTACCGAGCCGCCCGATTTCCGTGTGTCGCCATCGTCGTTTGCGAAGCCACGTTCTGTTTATAATGATATACTCGGTTTGAAGGTCGCAGCTAGAGTACAGGAATATATAAAATGGACTGCCCCGTTAAATTGCATGAAACCGAGCTTGGATTACTGCATTGGGACAAGTCTTCCTTCAGTTCTCGTCTGATGGGCCTATCATATCGCTTTCTTTTTGAAGAAATATGGAGTCTTTAGATAAACAAAAGTATCGTAAAATACCCTTGCAATTACGAATCGAATGATTGCTTCCGAGTTCCGAGCCCCCGATGTCCACTCCCTGGTGCCGATGATGCCATGGCTTGAACCTGTGCTCTGTCTCAAGAACCATGCAAGTCGATGCCAAACAACCTTGCTTTCGTCTGTCCACTGCCGTCTCAAGTGATCTCAGGTTCCTTTTTCAGATAAATCTAACATTTTTGGCATGGTTCAGGGTGTTGCTAAAAGACCGTTGTGGGTAGGTCCAAAGCTACTGAGCCACCTAGTTTGTCCCTAATACTCATCACCTACTCCGTATTCACTACTGTTCTTGGTTGCTTCGCGGATGATACAACAAGCTATAGGAGGACCACTTACTAGTGCGGCACACAATGTGCGTTTCCAAGATTGAGTTAGCAATAAGGAGTAGACTCGCTCACCCCGAGCAGTCAGGTCAACAGGCAGAAACTGAGCCTCGAACACCCGACTTGCCGGATTCAGAACGCAAAGGTTACGGTATTTTCTGACTCAAACGCACGAAATAAAATAGTCCATGAGGGTCTGTGATTCAAATCAGGGCACGCTCATGACTTGGAGTCTCATTGCATTGCTTCTTGAGCCTAATCCCCCGGCGATAGTGGCCGAGTGCATTCTACCCCGACCAAACCCCGGGGAATGAACCGCCGCTAGGCTACCATGGATGCACATACCTATTTAACATGTCAATTCTGCCTTGAGCATTGACTTGAGAGACGAGGGTTGTGTGGGTGGCCAGCTCGGGAGAAGTGTTCATTCCAAAAGGAGGCGTTAACGTGGAAGAACCGAGAAACGAAGCATTTCTCGAGCACTCCCCAACCACCGAGTCAGTACTGCATCAGTAAAGAGAGGGATACTTCCTAAGGGACGAGTTCAACGGAACCCTTCAGCGTTGTGAGTTTCCGCCCTTGGACACTTGGAGCAGATGCTGTCACATATATGAGCCATTGTCGTACTACGCTTTATCGGAGTGTGCATTCCATTTTGCCGTAGCTAGCAATGTGATAGATGCCAATGCAGGGGTTCAAATAAGGAAAATTAATTTTAGGACTAACCTGGGAACCAGTGCCTCGATCCCGCCAATGTCAAGACCATCTTCAGAGGGCATTCTCCGTTGAAGTGTCGTGGAGTTTGTCCGAATTTCACCTTGAAGATGTTGAAGGACCTAGATACTTGAGTCATCCCGCTTGGTAGGGCCGCGAAATTCCGTCCAGATCTGGTTGCTGCATACTGTCCTGCCGTTGACCATTAGTTAGGGCAGGTGTTCGACGAGCTTAAATGCCACCTGGGTGTGAATCAGGTAGAAGGGGATGTCACCAAGTTGAGTCGTGTATATAAGTGTATGCGAAGACCGTGCTGCTTGTATTGGAAACAAAGCAAAGATCAAAATAGGCCAGCACTATTGATCTAATTACTCTTTAATCCATTTGTCCTTGTTTGCTTCTTTCTTACTTTTTACGGATGACTTTACTACTAACAAATCCACCAAATCCCGAATCCTTTGCAAGTGTCTAAGACATTGATGTTGGAAGGGCAGACCAGGCGCCAGAGCTAGCCTCAGTAGCGAATCGCAGTCCTGCCTCTACTGTAATGTCTCTCTTCTAAGACGCGGTCCTTATCAGCTCGAGGGAGGAGATGCTACATTTTTGTTATATTGCTCATGGTCTGGATCAAAGAAAATGAAACTACTTGAACGAGAGTCGACTAGTGTGAATTGATTCAAGACTGTTTGGGGCGCACTTCTCGCCCTTGCAGCTCTGCCACCTGAGGACTTCGCTGCGTAGCCAATCACTTGTGCAGTGAGAGAACCCCCCAATACCTCTATTTGCCCAAGGGGCTGACTCCTCCCGCCAGGAATGCGCCGCATACTTGGGCGGGCGTACATATGAGTGACAGTGGTAGAACGAGAAAGGAGCTCTTTTCCACTTCAATCAAAACTCTTGGATCCCGTGGAGTCTCCTGGCCAAACCAAGCTATGCGCGGTATCTGACCACCGTCATAATCGTCAGCATGATATTTCGCTTCGTCGTGACGGCGCTGGCCGTCTTCACAATGCCCCTCACCTCCACGGCGCAGGAAGCCCAACTACCAAACGATCACAATCGCTTTCATCAAGCAGGCCGGCTGGACTCAGAGACGAGATACCTATTCACTTTGTTCGTCCCCCAAATTGGCATGGGTAACACGATATCCTAACATGCACAAGCGGCGACTCCTTCTCCAAGACGGGCTTCAAATATAAAAAGATCGGCGTTGGGACCCTGAAGGACAATCCGTCAGAGCACAATCCGCTTGGGAACCCAGCGCTTCCTGGTAAAACCTCCAGCGGCGGCCGCAACTGGGTGGGCTACATGGTTACCGAGTTCAACACCACGTTGACCCTGTCTTACAACTTTGCCAGCTCAGGAGCAACTGTTTGTCTCGATGCCGTCCCACCAAGACTCGAGATGTACCCCACCCTCGTTGACCAAGTTGGGTGGTTCAATGAGACTCTTGTAAACAGGCCAGATCACGCCAGGTGGACAGCCGATAATTCTCTCGTGGGAATTTGGATCGGGGTTAATGACATGGTTCGCCTGTTGATGTTCAACAACATAGCCGAGACACTGGAGGTGTTGTTGAATTGCTATTTCGGGCAGATCCAGATACTATACAACCTAGGCCTACGACAGTTCAGGCTGCTCAGTGCACCTCGTAAGTTTCAAGACGGAATTCCTCGATCTATCCGGAGGACAAAAAGGACTAAGAACTTCCCTAGCACTCGACTTGACCCCCAAGTTCCGCACATCGACGAACACGACAAACAACAACCTCTTCATCTATGTTGTCGAAAGGTTCAACAGTCTCATGCAATACCACTTGATACTCTTCAGACAACGTAACCCCGA